>CAMTDV010000016.1:68439699-69788538 GCA_947069175.1 Scalesia atractyloides
GTAAGCGAAGTTAAAGTACATACCAGATTAAGATAAAAATAGCAATAAAAGAAAAATAAAAGATACTAGATAAAACTCCTGCTGCTGTCTGCTATCACTCGTCACCGCCACCTGACTCCTCCGATTCTTTCTCATAAACCGGATAAGGTTCAACCCCTTGCATGCCACTCGGCCCCGCCTGTGGCTGCCTAAAGATCGGGGGAACCCAAAGATACATACCCTCAATCATATATCTCATACCATCCTCCAACCTTTGCTGGCCCTGTTCATGCATCCTACTACTCTCCATCATAACCCGCCTAACACTCCCAAACTGGTCGTCCACATACCCACACAAATCACCAAACCCTGTCTCCATCCGATCATACAAAGAGTCTAACGTAAGTGGATCGGGTCATGGCGGCCTAAGAGGATACTGAGGCGCTGGAATCTCATGACTGGTGCGGGGTCTCTGGTATCAGGTAGGAATAGCCCCTGCATGGCTGCTGCCGCTTCCGAATCTTGTGGGGATGAACCTGAGGTCCTTGACGAACTCCCGACCAACTTATAGGATTCCCAAATGTAATGATATCTGCTGCCTGTAAATCATGAACGCTCATCAAACAGGGGTCTGGCCCCTCCCTCATCATATCTGCTGGATACCTGTTAAACACCCCAAGGCTCTCAGCCAACCATCTAACATACTGGCCACAGTAAATACGAGCTCCTCTACCACCCCTTCATAATCTCTTCATCGACCAAGCAAAAACAGTAGCCAGGTTCACCGGCCTTTGCTCCACCATGCACATCAAACAGAACAAACTCACCTGATTTACTTTGTTATCTCCCTGACCTCTTCCAACCAATGTAGCTGCCAAAATCTTGTGGATAAAACGATAACCGGATCCACAATGTCACTAGTGACCAGAGCAGTGGAATAAGGAACCGATGATATCGTACTCCAAAATCTAGCTAACTCCTCAACCTGAACAAAATTTGGAAGTCTCCTCTTAGACACCCCTTACAAACAATAACGAAACTCAGCAGACTAGACTTCCTGAGGTGTGTAAAACTGGGTAGCGATAGCAAACTGCGGAATAGTCATCTCATAAGATTGCCTACCCAAGGCAAAGAAGATTGCTTCCTTTCATCAAACTTTCCTTGCTTGTAGTCGAAAGTGGAATGGAACTCAAGAGTGATCTCCTTGTATTGCTTCGCACTACAGTCCAGAACTCTTCTAAACTTCAGACCTAACAACTGCTCCACCCGAGCTCTTGCTCCCAACCTATCCATTAGATCCCAATCTACTCTTCTAAATGGCAGCGACTCAACCGTAATCAGTGTCATCAAATGCTGATACTCCCCTGAATAGACTTCAAATTGTAGGAGCAGACTGTCTCTTATTCGAGTACTTTGACCATGGGGTACCCCTGCTCCCGTATACTCGACTACCCTCACATATTCCGGTTGGGGTTCCGGGTTAGCCGGACCTCCTTGCGGCCGGGTTGGTAAACCTCGCTTCCTTCTCGATCTACTTGATGATCCCTCACCTGACTTTCTGCAAAAACATTCAAATTTGACAAAACAAAGCAGAGCTCACTATTAGCAACAAACTATTTTTGTTATTTTTAATTCTTTTTAATTTTTTTGGATTTTTGAAAATTTAATAAAAAAATGGTACAACCGTATAGCATTTCTTTCGCGGTTGAAACCGAAAAATAATTTAAAAAGAAAAAACCGGGATACCATTTACAAAAGCATAGGTCATAAACAAGCTCGCCCGAATGGAGATTGAGTACGGGCGAAGCGTTTTATACATGTACGTGCATATAAGTAAACCCAAGACCCAAGACTAAACGACTCACAAAGTAAGACTCAATGTACACTACCCCTACCGGAACTTTAATTGTCCTCAATTAAATCCCAAGTGCCAAACCAAACCAACATTGAGTGCCAACCCAAGTAAAGCTGCAAACTTTATAGTATAATCAGGGAAACGGGTCAAAAATATGTTAAAAATCGTATTTTTATCACTAACATTACCACCCCAAATCCCCACACTCAATGTTACTACCCCCTAACCTAATGGTAGCCTTATATATATAGGGTAAGGTTCATGCGAGAACCACCTTTATTGCTAGAATCGCGAGAACCACCTTCATTGCAAAAAAAAAAAACACAAGTCTTTCAACCCAAACCAAGCCCTCCGCAACCTGCATTATGCTAAACTACCCAACCCAAACCATCCGCAACCTCATACTTCCACTAATAAAGTCAAAACACAAGACTAAACTAAGACCCGACACAAAATCTAGCCCTACTCTAACTAGAAACTGAAATACAAACTCATAATATAAAGAATACAAGAAAACATACCTTGGATTCGAATTAAACGAGAGAAACTAAAGTAAATCCGGTTGAACTTGTAACCCTTGTGAAAATCCCGTTTTTATGGTGAAAGGATTATGATTGATGGATGAAATCGGTTGGTATAGTGATGGTGGGTGAAATAGATGCGAAAATTGGGGTGAAAATGGGTCAATTTCGTTGGTAGATGGTGGTGTTTGGTGGTGGCGGCCGTAGTGTGAAGGAGGGTTAGGGTAAAATTAATGAAGATTGGGGGAAATAGCAACCAGGGTTGCAGAAAGGCCTCTTGCGCCCCGCGACAACAGAGGTATTACCTCTCGCGGCCCCGCGACCGAACAAAAAAGTTCTGGAACCATAACCCTCTGGCGGGCCGCGACCAAGAAAGGATTCTCTCTCGCGCCCCGCAAGAGGGCACTTTTCACAGGAAGTTTCTTAGTTTGAGCGGTTTCATGCCTTAGAAAAAATTTCAATCTTAACCAAACCTCCCAAAATTTCAACCCAAAACTTTTTCTAACACTGGGACTCACCTGAAACGCGTATTTCTCTCTAATGGCTGCATTTCCTCGGTAATGAATTCTTGCAAATCGACTCGAAACACAAAACAAAGACCGAAACACTACCCAAAAACAAGCATTAGCAACGAGAAATCCTCAAAATATAAGAAAATACAAACGGTACAAACTCTACACTTGAGCTTTCACTCAAGATACTAAGTGGCGGTATTCAGCAAGTCCTTGAGAGGAGTTTCCTCCCTCTCGGTGTTAACGGTTGGGCCACCTAAATAGTGCTTCAACCTATGGCCATTAACCTTCCATGCACGTTTAGTGGCCTCATCGTATACCTCTACCGCACCATACGGAAACACTTCTTTCACAAAATACGGTCCCGTCCACTTCGACTTCAACTTCCCGGGAAACAACTTAAACCTTGAATTGTAAAGAAGTACCTTATCACCGGCCCTAAACTCCTTCAACCCCTTCAACCTTCGATCATGCAAAGCTTTCGACATTTCTTTAATAGTCCACGATCTCTCATATGCCGCATCCCGAAGCGCTTCTAACTCATGAATTTGGAAATACCTTCTCCTGGCCGCTTCGGTCACATCTAAATTAACGGTCTTAAGAGCCCAAAGTGCTCGGTGTTCTAACTCTACGGGAAGATGCAAGCCTTGCCATATACGATCATGAATAGTGTGGTCCCTAAGGGTGTTTTATAGGCGGTGCGAAACGTCCACAAAGCATCATCAAGCTTATCCGACCGATCGTTTCTAGATTTCCCTACCGTTGTTTCTAGGATTCTCTTAACTCCCCTATTGGCATTCTCAACTTGACCACTCATTTGCGGATGATATGCGGTGGACAAACGGTGGGTGACTCCGTAACGCTCTAAATGCCTTCTCCATCATGGCATTTTAAAAATGAGTCCCTCGATCACTAATGATGGCCTTGGGTGTACCGAAACGCGTGAACAATTTCTTTAAGAACCTCACCACCACTAGGGCATCAATCGTAGGCAAAGCTTGAGCTTCCACCCACTTCGAAACGTAGTCGATCGCCACAAGGATGTACCGATTCCCACTAGAAGGAGGGAAAGATCCCATGAAGTCGATGCCCCATACATGGAAGATTTCTAGAACTTGGATTGGATTTTGGGGCCATTCTTGGATGAGATATTGCTGGTACATTGGCAAGCATCGCATATCCTAACAAACTCTATAGCGTCTTCTACTACCGTGGGCCAATAGAAACCGCAATAAAAAACCTTTTGTGCGGTAGTGTGTGCACCATGGTGACCACCCGTCAACCCCTCATGGATATGCCTAAGAATGTCTATACCTTCCTCTCTTGCTACACATCTCCTAAGGATACGATCTTCCCTATCCTAAAAAGGAACGGATCATAATCATTCAAACAAGATTCAAGTCCATTTGAAGTTTTGGAGGTGATTTCCAAGTGTTTCAAGAAAAATCCAAGCTTCATATCATCAACTCTTGTTCAAAACTCACAAGAATCTTGAAGGTATAACATTCATCTTTAAAAACTTGTTCTTGATTCTTGATGAATGTTGATGATAGAAGTTTCTCTTGTTCTTGGGTTTAAACACTAACTTGAAAACAACCACAAATGGGTTTTTAAAAGAAATAAAAGTGGACATGTATATTTATATGTGGGTGGCGTGAGTATGCATGTGTGTATATATGAGATTGAGTTTTGGTTCTTGAATGATTCTTGATTTACATGATACTTGTAAAGTTTAAAGTTCATGCATGCATCAAAAGTTGTCATAAGAGAATGTTCTAAAACGTTTTTAGTGATTTGAAAGGATATGATGAAAAGTTGAACTTTGGAATCTTGTGTATATATGTATGTGAGCCGTGTATATACATGTATATGCATGCACACAAAATTTGTAGTTAGTCCATAAATGTGAGGGAATGTGTCTTGCATTTATGTTGAATGATGAGATGATAATGATATGAAGATTTGAATGTAATGGATAATGTAACATGAAATAAATGTATGTCTAGATGCATATGAGTACATGCAAGTTGAAAATGATATGTTATGGATGCATTAGATGCACATACAAGGACATGCATGTTGATATATAATCATGAAAAGATGATTTGAGCATGATTTGATAAAAATAAATTATGAACAGATTCTAAACACTCAAATATGAATATTTGAAGTGTTAAAATGATATAAAACTTTGACATAAAGTTTACTAGCTTTGCATGTTGTACTTGGTGCTTTGTGAGTTGTAAAATACATGAAATTGCATGATTTATGTGATCTACACAAAAACTGCACTAATCTGATTATAACCATTATTTTAATCAGTAAATAACATGTATTTTGTTAAAATATGAATTCGTTTCGAGTTCGGATGGTTAGGGTAACGTTTGACGCAAAACTATGCGGTAAAAATGGTAAAAATCGCCTTTTTAGAGGGTTTTATGAAACTGTTTTAAATCAGTAAATAAACTGATATTTTTAGTATAAATATAAGTATATTAACTTATAATTAGTTTATTTGGTGTTTGTCTAGTCATACGTGACTTTCGACACCCGAAAACGTTACAGAATCGCTAAAATACACATTTTTCAACATACGCTAGAATGGGTTGTTCGTGGGTGAACCTTATGTGTTAAAATGTGTTATGTGATTTAAATATGTGAATATGATTATATATTAAGTGTTGACATGATAGCGGGAATTAAGACTATGCATGTACGCTTGTATGTTTAAAACGGTAGAATCGGTAAAAATCGCGTTAAATGTGTAACTTATTTATCGAGCATGAAAATTGATACATAGGTTAACTTAGTGAGTTATTTCATGTATGCATGCTTTAAAAATGATAAAGTGAATAAGTTGAGTTTTCGCGTGTTATAATATTGTGAATATATGCACGTTTATGTATATATATTACGAGCGCAAATTGTAGATATATAGTATTTATAAACGGGAGAGTGTAAAAACATTAAGGTCACCAATAAAATCGTTCAAGTCACAGAATCTTAAAATATATAATATATGAACTCATATATATATTAATATGCAAACAAAACCAAAATAACGACTTTTCGAGAAAATCTCAAAGTTATGTGAAAAATTCTAAGTATTGGAGAAACTTAGGAATTTTGTAATATATTGATTATTAAATCGTGCCTACGAATGTTAGGAGTGTAGAATCAAATTGTGGGATCGTGCTATTTTTGAATACGCACCCAAAGGTGAGTGTCACTAAACCCCTCTTTTTACTGTTTTGTATATGTTTTGGGGGAAGAACACGCCTTAAAAGGATAAGTATACGTTTTCGTATAAAATATGCCTTTGATTAAACTATAAATATATTTTCGTGGAAAATATGATTTAGAAATTATGTGATATGTTTTTGAATATAAATATGTTTCGGGATGAAACAGATTTTGGAATAATGATATATATGTTTCAGGGATGAAACGGGGATTTTACGGCGTTATGGGATAGAACGACCGTGTGGATTTAAAATGTTTAAATCTAAAGTTGTAACGAATTGGCCCGGTCTCAAGAGAGTAAGTATCGGGATTAGGCTTACGTTTCGGTGGGGACGTCGGGGATTCGTACAACGTGTTATATTAAATTTTATCATTTTAGTAGGATATATATGTTGTTCATAAGGTTGGCACCTTGGGTGACCCATTGCGGGCACTTTGCGCCAACTTAGCCATTTAATCATTAATATGGATTGCGTGGAATTGATAACCCCGTCGCGACCGTAGCTCCGTGTCATGTCAAGCGACGAATTTATATTCTGTTATTGTCTAGCGTTGATTATACCCTTATTGTTAATATATAGTTCGTATTGTCTTGCAAACATATGAGTCTGAACATTTGATGCAACAAATTTAATATGTGAAACTTGGGAAGATGCTTAGTTCGAAGGCTTCGGGGAAACGTTTGCGACGGCTGACTCATGGATTTTATAAAGGAAATAAAATATTGACTTTCAAAAATATTATTTGGATGTTTTGATAATAAACACATAATTAGAAAGTTTTCCTTGTTTTAAATTTGAATATATGTGAGCTCACCCTCCTTTGTGTTGACACTTGATTTTAACGTGTTCTTCGGGTACTTGAGCATGGCTTCGGGAATCTTTGGCGTATCTTGTGGTTGTGATGCATGTTTTGGTTTAATAATAAACTTTGGACACTTTTAAAACTTATTTGGGACCGACTGTATTAAGATCCATAAGGATCAAGACAACTTAACTATGTTATGGTTGTGGTTTGTGTTTAATTTGGAAACAATGTTTTAATTAAATAATATGTCCAAAGATTAACGATGCATCGTCCACCAAGATATTAATGGGCACCAACTTCCGTCACCATTACGTTTGTGTTTCCGCTGCGACGTTTTTGGGGTGTTACACGAGTGATCTTAGAAAAATCCTTAATGAAACGCCTATAGAAACCCGCATGACCATGAAAACTCCGAGTTGACTTAACACTAGTAGGTGGAGGTATTCGGCTAATAGTATCTATCTTGGCCCTATCTACCTCTATCCCTACTCTTGAAATCTTGTGTCCCAACACAATTCCCTCCGTCACCATAAAGTGACACTTCTCCCAATTCAACATCAACTTCGACTCTACACACCTCTTCATCATCCTCTCCAAGTTACCTAGACATTGGTCAAAAGAATCACCGTAGACTGAGAAGTCATCCATAAAGACTTCCATAGAATTTTCCACCATGTCTAGGTAGATAGCGACCATGCACCGCTGAAAAGTAGTCGGCGCATTACATAATCCAAATGGCATGCGTCGGTACGCATATGTGCCGTATGGACATGTGAAAGTGGTTTTCTCTTGGTCTTCCGGCGCTATAGGGTTTTGGATATAGACGGAAAAACCGTCGAGGAAGCAATCGAACTGTTGGCCCGCAAGACGCTCGAGCATCTGATCGATGAAGGGTAATGGAAAATGGTCCTTCCGGGTGGCATCGTTAAGCTTGTGGTAGTCGATACACATACGCCAACCGGTGACCATACGGGAAGGAATAAGCTCATTTTTCGCGTTCATGACAACGGTCATCTCTCCCTTCTTAGGCACGACTTAGGTCGGACTAACCCATGCGGAATCGGAAATAGGATAGATTAACCCAACCTCCATCAACTTAATTACCTCTTTCCTAACTACCTCTTTCATGTTTGGATTTAGACGCCTTTGGGGTTGCACCACCGGTTTAAATTCGTCTTCCATGAGAATCCGGTGGCTGCAAAAGTGGGGCTAATCCCCTTGATGTCGGACAATTTCCAAGCAATAGCGTCCTTTTGCTCTCGTAGCACCTCAATCAACCTCCTTTTCTCATCCTCTGTCAGCTTAGATGAGATGATGACGGGCAAACTAGAATTTTCTCCTAGAAAGGCGTACTCTAGGTGGGAAGGAAGGACCTTGAGCTCTAAAGCTGACGATTCAATAGGTTTGCTCTCGCTCTCCTCCTTAACCTCACACAACTCTAACGTTTCCGGAATCCACTCCGGATCCTCTTCACCTACCTCAATCTCACTAACTACCTCACTCTCGTCCTCACTGACTAGATCGGCTCCACTAATGTAACTAAGACATTGATCAACGCACGAGATGAAAGAATCTAGAAAGTAGATGGAGTGACAAGGACCACTATAATCATCACTCCCACTCGGGTGTTGCATTTCTCTATCTATCTCAAACGTGACAATCTCGTCACACGCTCTAAGTGAAATCTTACCATCGAAAACATCTATATCCGCCTTTGCGGTTCGAAGGAATGGACGGCCTAAAATAACCGGAACTCTCTCATCGGCCTCAATGTCTAAAACCACGAAATCTACCCGAAACACAAATGTATCTACCTTAACAAGCAAATTCTCTATGACCCCTCTAAGATACTTGACCGAGCGGTCGGCCAAGGACAAAGACATGTGAGTGGGAGTAAGCTCACCTAACCCTAATTTCTCGTAAAGAGAGAAAGGCATCAAGTTGATGCTTGCACCTAGATCGGCTAAAGCGTGAGCGGGGGCAACGGCTCCCCCAAAAAGACACGGAATAGTGAATGTGCCCGGGTCGGTTAACTTCTCGGGTAGCTTATTCAAGACTACCACGGAACAACCTTCGGTCAATGGAATATTCGAAAGCTCACCTAACCTATCCTTTCGCTTGAGAAGGTCCTTAAGAAATTTGGCATATTTAGGCATGGACTGTAAGGCCTAGATGAACGGAAGGTTTATCTTTAGTTGCTTAAACATCTCTGAAAAGTGCCCATATTCCTTAGCATATTTTTGATGCTTAAGTCAGGCGGGATACGGAACACGCGAATGGTCAACCAAAGGGGATGGCTTATCTCCTACTGGTTGCTTCTATACCCTATTCTCTACTAGAGGCTCCATGGTTTGTGCGGTACTTGCTGGGACTAGCCTATCGTGCACCTTACCGTGAGCTTCCATCTCTATCTCCTCATCTACCTCTTCCTCCTCTTCTATCTGTACTCTCTCACTAACAACCTCTCCTAGGTTCCTACCACTACGAGTAGTAATTGCCTTAGCTGAATGATTAGCCGAATTTGGGTAAGTGTTACCCAAAAACTGACCAGGAGGGTTCTCTTATAACAGTTTCGTTAGGCCACCTACTTGCCTTTGAAGATCTAAGAGTGCGGCTTGTTGGTTTTTATTATGAAGGTCCTGACTCTTATTTAATTGATCTTGATTTTTCACGAAATCGCTTAATTCAGTTAGGGTTTTCTGAGTTGCCTGGTCCCTAACCATAAGCTGAGTAAAGATCTCCTCAATCTTACTTAGACTACCCCTTGAACCTTTATCACTACCCTACCCTCTTGGTTCAACCCCGAACTACCAAACTGACCCTGCTGCACTGAACATGAACTAGTGAACAAACCCTGCCCCCTGTTTTGATATTGACCGGATGGAAAACCGGGGGGGGGGGGGGGGTTACCGGAAGAGCGGAAATTGGTATTATTATTATTATTTTGCCAGTTGGAGTTATAATTAGAATTGTTATAAAACACACCCCTATTCTGACCGGCTATGAACTCTACCTGCTCTGATGTAATATTGGGGCAATCTATGGTGTCGTGGCCCCTCTACATACCTCACACCTATCGACCTTTTTTCTTAATCTCATTAAGCTCCTTAGTGAAAGTTTTCTCCATCCTATCTAGAACAACAACCACCGATGAATCCAAGCCAACTTGGTTTACCCATCGAGTAGTCGAAGAGGTGCTAGAAACAGGAATGAAAGTCCTGCTGTCAGCGCTATAATCCATGTCGAAATGGGCAAAACTCTCAAAAATATTGTTACACTCGACTGGTGATTTCTTGCCCATAAGTTGCCCACCAGCTGAAGTATCAAACCAGGCTTAGATCTCGGGGGTGAGACCATTGTAGAACTTTTCTACGAGCGCCTAATCTGACAAGCCATGCTGCGAACAACGAGCAAGTAGGGTTTGAAACCTCTCACAGGCCAGGTGGTATAGCTCATCAGGTTCCATCCGGAACGAATGGATATGAGCGCATAGACGGGATGCCTTCGCAGGTGGATAGTATTTGGCTAAGAAAGCATCCCGTAAACCTGCCCATGTTGTAAAAGAACCTGCTGGCTGCGAATCGAAACAGACGGCTACACGACCAGCAAATGAGAATGGGAATACCTGTAGATAGCGAGCATCAAGATTGACACCTTTGATAGAGAAGGTGCCACAGGCGAGTGATGAGGTTGATGTGGGCTGGCGCGTCCTCATCCTCACGACCGTGAAACTGACTAGAGTTGGTGACAGCGGTCATGATGTAGGATGGGATTTGCCAAGACTTTTCATAAGTGATTTCAGGTAGGGTGATGGGTGAGTTAGCACTGGTGAAGCCGGTGGTGGCTTGTTGGTAAACGGTTCGGTTGGCCATATGGACAACGGGAGGGTGGTGGAGAATTGTGAGGTGATGACTTCGGTGTGAAGTCAAAGTTCAGTGGTTTAGAGTGGAGTGTAGAGTCCAAAAATGGGTGGAAGATGATGGTATAGGAGTACTTACCTTGAACGAAGAAGACGAGATGGAAGACTTGTCCCTAGGTGGTTTCGGCGGAGGTCCTTGCGAATGCGTATGGGGCATCCACTAAAAAACCAAAAACAAACAAGTAAGAAGACTCTAAAAACGATTCGACAAAAGCAAAAAGAGATTGACACTATTTTAGACTCCTACGACTCAAACACGACAAATAGCACGTATGATATCAAGCAAGTCAAAACAAAGTAATTAACGCAATCGCCAAGAGTCCCCGGCAACAGCGACAAAAACTTGATGTGCTAAAAGTAGTTTAATAAAAACAACTAAAATTAACCTAAATCTAGACTCTAAGTAAGACTCTAGACTCACTAGAAACAAACTACACTACTAATCGGCAAGTGTACCGATCGACTCTAGTATAGCTAAAGTAAGTCCGGATATCGAACCCACGAGACTCTACTGATTACGTTAATGACTCTATCTAGACTACGACTGACACAAACATACTAATTGTTTGATTGTTTAAGGGGGGTTTCAAACAATTCCTAATAACGTAATAAAAATAAACTAGATTAACTAAATTAACTAAAGAATACGAATTAAACTGGACTTTACTCAGATGGTGGAAGCACTACCTAGACTCGAATCCTGATTGATTTTTGTAACGATTTCTATTTGGAAGTTGATTAATGAGGAACCGGGATCATAATATTCTCACCTCTCGGGATATCTAATAGGACCCCTAACCCTTCTCAAGAGCACGCTATAGCACCCTCGGGGTTGTTGAGATTACCGATTATTAGACTCTTTGTCAAGACACCTAATGGGTTTATAAAAGTATCATACAAGGCTCACTTCCTGTCGAGATCTAAACCAAGGATAAGCTTCTTGTCACACCCCAACAGATGGTGGAAACATCGAGGCGAGACGAAATAGATTGCTCATTGCTTATAAAACTAAATGTGACAATAATTCATTAAATCCAAAATTCATTTCATAGCAAAAGTCAATACTACAAGGGAAATTCAAATAACAACATTAATATGGCAAATTTGATACAACAATATTAAACCTAAACGTCAAATGTGTATCTAATCCTTGCTACTTTGATTTCATAGCATCATCTCCATCAACCCTACAACATGTTTTAAAATAAAAATTCAAAGCAAAAGCAAAGGAGAGTACACAAGTTTAAGCATAGCATACGTATACGAATAAAGTTTTAAACGAATCCTCATGGCAACTATTATTCATACAAGAGCGATACACAAGGCATGTAATACTTCTAGTCAAACCCTTAACGCAAACACGATATTTTACCATTGCCTCTAGATTTCATGAGGAGGGGGATGCATTACTTCCTATAGCGCTATACATGTAAAACGAAGGCTAAAATAGTTAATGACTAAGGTATCACATAAAGGATGTCCAAGATATAACCATCAAGTAAGTGTAACAAGTATTCATGAATATAGGATTGTTTGTGCATTTCATAAAGTTGAAGTGTTGTGATTTTTGTATATGGAAACATGTTACACCCAAAAGTGTTATAAACGAAAAGTGGGTCGAGTGTACTCACGGTTTTGCTAAGTCTTCTAACTTGACAAGTATGTGAAGGTAGTTATTTGATGGGATGAATGCCGAGTTATCCTACAAGAGGAAAACAAGGCGTATGAGTATTAAGGATGATGATGGAACATTCGGAATGGAGATTCAAAGTATGACAAAGTATATTATACGAAAATAGTCACTAAGGTATTAGCACTTGTCTTTGACACTATACTAATCCATAAGGATTGAATGTGATTTCATATGTTCAAGTCCTATTAGAATGGTGACAAGGAACTATACACATTATTGATAAACTTATTAACTTGATAGGTGATTACTTAGTCACTATCAAGGGTTCGGTTTTAGGGATTATATTATAGTCCATATTATATACATATTAATATTAATCTAACAAAGAGTTCATAGAAGTCATGGAGGAGGTAGTAGGTAGAACCATTTATTTAGGAACCTCGTATGATGTTCACCACTACACAAGTTACCATAGGTAACAAGGAGGGTCTTAGAACAATAATATGAACAAGAATGTAATGACAAGAATGTAAAGTGTGTCACCACGATACCAAGTAGCCAAGTGAAATACAACCCGGTGAGCACACTTTGACACGTCAAAGGCTAAACGGGGTTGTGACACTTTCAATCTAGCAAACTAACTTGGGATAATGATGAAAATCATCAACTGATGTGTGGTCTCAAAGTTAGGATAGCCCAAGCTAACCAAGGTGGACACACATAAACAAGTTCAAGAACTTGCATCACTTGTGAGCTTAAAGCTCTATGAAAACAGAAAGTTTGTGAGGATAAATCCTCTAGTTTGAATGTCTCAACCTTGTTTTTAAGCCTACCCAACCACAAGTAGTGTTGTAAGCATTAGGACATAGGTTTGAGATGACTTAGACTCAAGTTTGATAAGTATAAACAAAATTTGAAAATTTTTTGAAAGAAGCTGAAAGTTTTGGATACTTTAGATGCATTTCCCAGTCTGGATTCTCCATGGAGAACCCTTGGATTCAAACCTTAAGTTTATCCAAGTACGTAGAAGAAAGAATCAAGTGATTTCGTTGTGTTTGGAGCAAGTTATGCTCACTTTTGTAAGAGTGTATGAATCTGACTGAAAATTCTGATTGCAACTATTTGGGAGTGTTTAGATGAAGCTTGGAAAGTGTTATAAGCTTGGAGAAGCTTGGTTTATATAGTGGAAGAGTTGGGAGGTGGTTAGGGGTGTTATAAATGAAGTTTAAGGCCATTGGGTGAGGGTTTAGAGATGGGATTCGTGCAAAACCCACGGATTTGAAATTCTGCTACCCGCCCAGGTCCCTTGCGAACCGTATGGGATCTCCCATGCGGTCCGTATGGGCCTGGTCTGGACAAAAAATTTTGTTTTTTTCTTTTGTTACATGTGACGGGTTAGGGGCCTTTTTATGCCATTTTATGAACCTGTAATGTATTATAAGCATATGAGGCATGTGCCATGACATGTGTAAGTATAGAATGAATGCGATTAAGTATGAACATCATATTTAAATTTCGAATAAGCATAATTATTACGTTTGCAAGTTTGTCACACGATTAAAAATACAAGTATCATGGATACGTTCATACGTTAAATGTAAGTATAAAACGATTATGGATAAGAAATACATGAACAAAATACGAGTTTTCATTATGATCAAAGTCTCAGAATACAATGATTACAACGAAAATTTGAATACGAGGTACAATGCTTTCCGAAAATAGAAATACAATACGAGCTAGCTATAAATAGAAAGTATGGAAACGCGAGGCGTTACAGTCTCCCCTCCTTTAGGAAATTTCGTCCCGAAATATAGGAAGACGCAACGAAGAGATGCGGATACTTAGTCTTCATATCACTCTCGAGTTCCCAAGTATACTCGGCACCACATTTTCCTTCCCATCAAACCTTGACGATAGGGATTCGACTGCGCCTTAGTTGCTTGACTCCTCGGTCCATGATTTCGATCGATTTTTCCATAAAGTGCTAAAGTATCATTGATTTGAAGATCTTCGAGCGGAACTTGAATTCCTTCTTCAGCTAGACACCTCTTTAGATTGGAAACGTGAAACACAGGATGTACATTGTTGAGCGTTTGAGGTAGGTCCAGTCGATACGTTACCTTGCCAATGCTCTCGAGAATCTTGAAAGGACCTACGTAGCGAGGAGCGAGTTTACCTTTCTTACCAAAACGGACAACACCTTTCCAAGGGGATACCTTGAGAAGTACATGATCACCTACATTAAACTCCAAAGGCTTGCGTCTTTTGTCAGTGTAGCTCTTTTGTCGGCTTCGTGCTTTGAGGAGATTATCACGTATTTGTAAGATCTTGTCCATTCTCTCTTGTATTAGCTCGGGGCCGGTGATTTATACGTCTCCAATCTCGTGCCAACAAATAGGCGAACAGCACTGGTGACCATACAATTCTTCAAATGGAGCCATTTGAATACTTGCATGATAACTATTGTTGTACGAGAATTCTACCAAGGGTAAGTGCGAATCCCAATTGCCACCAAAATCGATTACGCATGACCGAAGCATATCCTCCAAAGTTTGGATAGTACGCTTGGTTTGACCATCAGACTGAGGATGAAAAGCGGTGCTAAGATTAAGCTGAGTGCCAAGGGCGGATTGAAAAGTTTGCCAAAGGCGAGAGGTGAAACGAGCGTCGTGATCGGAGATAATATCAAGAGGTGTACCATGACGACTAATGATTTCACTCGTGTAGATACGAGCCAATTTCTCGACTTTGTAGTCTTCACGAATGGCGAGGATGTGAGCGGATTTCGTCAGACGATCAATGATAACCCAAATTCTGTCATGACCAGAAGGAGTACGAGCCAATTTTGTGATGAAATCCATGGCTATGCTCTCCCATTTCCAGACAGGAATTTCTGGTTGTTCGAGAAACCAGAGGGACATTGATGTTCTGCCTTGACTTTGGAACATGTAAGGCATTTGGACACGTAAAGAGCGATATCACGCTTCATCCCAGGCCACCAATAAGTTGTGCGAAGATCATGATACATTTTGTCCGCAACAGGATGAACGGAGTATCGGGATTTATGAGCTTCATCCATCAAAGTGGTACGAAGGGTGCCACGATCAAGAATCCACATACGATGGTTGAAATAGAGGATACCATCGTGCTTGTTCTCGAGTGGTTTAAGGGTACCGGTATTCAAGTTTCGAGGTTACCCTAGTTTATGGCTGAAAATTGCGCGTCACGAATGAGCTGGTGAAGTCTTCCCACGGTTTGGTAGCAACGAGTGCTCATAACATGAGTCTTACGACTAAGTGCATCGGTTACAACATTTACTTTACCAGGATGGTAGCGAATGTCGCAATCGTAGTCGTTTAACAACTCTACCCATCGGCGTTGACGCATGTTGAGCTACTTTTAATCAAAGATATGTTGTAGGCTCTTATGGTCGATGGAGACCATACACTTTGTACCATAAAGGTAGTGTCACCAAATATTTAACGCAAAAATAACTGCACCTAGTTCAAGGTCGTGTGTAGTGTAGTGTTTCTCATGAATTTTGAACTGTCTCGACGCGTAAGAGATTACTTTGTCTCGTTGCATGAGAACGCATCTAAGACCCTGGTTAGAGGCATCACAATACACGACGAAATCGTTGTTCCCATCGGGGAGAGTGAGGATAGGAGCATTACAAAGCATGTCCTTGAGTGTTTGGAAAGATTCCTCTTGGAGACCCTAAACAACAGGTTTATCTTTTTGAGTCAACGAAGTCAAAGGAACGGCAATCTTTGAGAAGTTCGAGATGAAACAGCGATAATACCCAGCTAGGCCAAGAAATGAACAAATTTCAGAGGGCGACTTAGGTGCAATCCAATTCCTCACAGCTTCTATCTTGGTAGGGTCAACATAAATACCGAGTTCATTGACGGTGTGACCTAAGAATTGAACCTCTTTTAGCCAAAATTCACACTTGGAGAATTTGGCATAAAGACGTTCAGTTTGCAAAAGCTTAAGAATGAGACGCAAATGTCGTCCATGCTCTTCTTTCGTCTTGGAGTAGATTAGGATATCGTCGATGAATACTAATGACGAAATGATCGAGAAAAGGTTTACGCACATGATTCATGAGATCCATGAACACGGCGGGCGCGTTGGTCAAACTAAAAGGCATGACCACGAACTCGTAATGTCCATATCGAGTGCGAAAAACGGTTTTAGGCACATCTTCTTCAAGAACTCGAAGTTGATGATAACCAGAATAGAGATCAATCTTTGAAAAACACGTGCGTCTTGCAATTGATCGAAGAGATCGTCAATACGAGGAAGTGGATAACGGTTTTTTACTATGAGCTTATTGAGCTCACGATAGTCAATACATGTTGGACCCAGTTAACAATGAGATTCCTTATCTTTGGTTATGGCAAGTGATTTCAACAAAGATTGAAAATATTGTGCGGAACTAGAAATCAAACTTTCAAAGACACAAGGTACAGAATTTTCTCGTTTATATCACTTTGAAAAACAAATAGGTTTACAAAGAGATTATTGGATGTTGAAAAACAAATACATGAGAGAATACTGTGGTGAAAGGGTGTAAGAGAGTTGTGTAGTGTATTTAATGTTAAGTTTGTGCTGTCTCCTACATCTTTCCTGTGATTGGCTCTCATATTTATAGAAAGCCTGAATGAATAAACAATTAGTTTATTCTTCTACTTGCACCTGCTAAGAAAAGCTTCCCTTGGGTATGTTCAATGAATTTGCATGGGCCAACTTGTTACGTTCGGAAATGGCAGAGACAAGCAGATGAGCAAGTTGACAGGATCAGAAACTGAAACTTGTCAACTGACCAGAATTTCTGGTATCTTGGGTATCAGAAATTCTGATATTTGTTCTTTTAACCAGAAACTGCTGGTTTCTACCAGAGGCCATATCAGGTTTACCAGAAATGATGTTTCTGATTGTCTTCTGATAATTCTGATGTGTTTCTGATTATCTGAAGAATGTTTCTTCTCTGTACTTTTCTTCCTTCCATTGCTGATTTCTTCATTCTTCATGCATGATCTGTTATGATCATATTGTTCTTCAATACTTACATTTAAAGTATCCTAACAATTTCCCCCTAAGTATTGTAAGAAAAATAACAGACAAAATAGGAATAAGATAGAACTACCAACTGTCAGAAGTACTTAAAATTACAGACATATTGTTTTTGTTTTCAAGAATTGTTCCATACACAAAGAAATCACATGGTGATCTTCAGGTTGCTCTTGTAGACATCTCCTTTCTTGAGCTTCTTTTTGTATTCAATCACCTTGTTGCAAACTCTGATCATTTCCTTGTACCAGCCTCTTGCTGTCACCCATTCATTGATCATGTCATCAATCTTCTACCTGAGTGCCTCCTTGTCTTGTCCCTTGATCTTCAACTGTGCTTGCTTCTTGTTCATGCACTCTTGGATATAACTGAGAGTCTGGATCGAGTACTTGTAAATTTCATTAACTCTAAAAGGAGCTTTCTTCTCATCTTTGTCCCGGAATGCTACGACAAGTGTTGGTCTTTCAAGTATTACCCCTGTTCTTGCTTCTTTTTCAACATTTGATGGTATTGATGTATCAGGTGGAGGGACATGTACCTTCTTGTTGACAAGGTGGTCAAAAGTGATGCAAAGATCAAAGTCAGCTAGTGCAACCCTTGCATACATTTTTGTGGCTGTCTGGGTGACACTTTCTAGACCTCTTCTAATTTTTTGAGTTTTGTTATCTCTTTGGTCCAGCTCCTGCTTGATCTTGATGAGATCTAGAGGATGAATTCCTCCTAACTCACTGTCTGGGACTCCTTCTATACTACCATCTACTCTTTCAACTTCGTACCTGTTTTGTAAATGGTAGCTAATGAGTCCATCACTATACAATTGAGTTTTCTGATTGGATTGGTCATTGGTAAATGAAGAGCTTTTCCCTCTTTTTCTATCAAACCTTTTAGATCCCTACTGATTAGGCTAAGTGGTCTTTCCAGCTCATCTTGGGAGTCATTCCAGTAGTAACTCTGCAGGTAGCTTTCTGGAAACATCATGGTGTCAGGATCTATTTCAATTATGTATCCTTCAATTACCTTTCCATCTGGTCCAACTCTTGAACTTTTTCTTTTTCTTGGAAGAGGTAGTTGTGGCTTCCCATTTTCTTTTTACTTAAATGTTTAAGTTCCTGCTGAAAAGTGATTCTCCTGATGATGTAGGCTTCTGCTGTGAGCTTGATGTTCCATTTGCTTTCTGAGTTTGTGGTGGTGGGGTAGTAAGCCTTGTGAGCATGTCTCTGTTAAGGATAGATGGTGTTGGTCCCATGATAGTAAGTCTAGGCTTTACTTCGTGTATGATGATTGGTGCAGTTTCTTGTGGTTCCTTTTGATTGATGGGTGGTTCTTGAGGTGCTTCTTTTGTGGTTGGAGTTTCTGTTGTTGCAGACTGTGGTTTCTGTTTCTTGAAGTTTGAAATATCACTGACTTGCTGTTGCAGCTGTTTCAAGGCTGATTCAACTATTTTTGCATTTTTCTTTTCTTCTTCATGCACTAGTGAGAGCTCTTTGCTTTCTTGTTCCTTGAATTGTTTCCATTCTTCGACAAGTTTCCAATTGTGTCAGCCAGGCTAGCAAAGTTGCCTTCATTATTTGAATTTCTTCCGTTCTTGAACCAGAAGAAGACTCCTTGTGTCCAACAGCCTTCTTATTTCTTCAATGAAATTGGTGACTTTAGCTTCAAACTTGTTGTTGTTCTGTTTTTGTAGTTGTTCCAGTATTTGTGAGTTGCTTTCTAGTTGTCTTTTGATACAGGTGATTTCTTCAGTGATGAGCTTGATTGCAGACTTTTATTCAGAAAGTTCTTTTAATATCTGGTCCAACTTTTCTTCTGCTGTTGACTTGGTGCAGATCTTGACCACATTCTCCAGTGTTTGGAGATCTATATCTTCCTGTGAGATTTGTTTTTGTTGTGTGAGTGGTGGAACAACAGATGTTCCTGCTAACAACCAGCAGAGGACAAACCTGCTGCTGTTGTTAAGGGTTGAAAATGAGCACTGAGCTCAATTTGAGTCTCCTTACCAGGTCTTTGAAACACATTCAATCCTGGATTTTCCTCATTTCCTCGAACCATTGTATTCAATGATTCTCCATGAGTTGTTGAGAAATGCATCTTTCTCATTTCCAGGTTTCTGTGATCACCTAAGTGACCTCCACCTGTTGCTGATGCATACTCCTCCTCATTTTCTGATTCAGAGTACGGATCTTTAGTTTGATTTCTTCTAGCTCTTAAACTGTAAGTGCCTCCAACAGAACCACTAGAGGTTCTATCACTATCACTTCTAGCAGTATAGACATGATGAGAAATTTGTTCACCTAATTGATGCAGAGATATTTCTGGAGGATTTCTGGTTGACTGTTCATCTGTTTCTTCCTTTTCTGGTTCATCATTTGCAGCAGATCCTTCATCTTCTCCAACTGGTGAGCTGCTATCATATGCTTCTGGTTGAGTTGACATTTCCTGTCTAAGAAACTCGTACTTCACCCTGTATTCAGTCTTTTCTGGTATCATGTTTGTGATAGCTACTGGTAACATGGGAAAGTCTTTGATTGAATCCCATGCCCCCTTTGCATTCCAAGGCCTCATGATTGGTGTCTTCCAGATGTTCTCTAAGATGGGCATCTCCATATTTGTTTCTTTAAATCTATGAGCTATCAGAATGGACCAGAATCTTGGAAATGGAAGATGGGTCAGTAATCTTTTGTTGTGAGTGATTACTAGTCTTCTTATCAGATGAAAGATCTCTGTAGCATCGTCTATTTGTGTTATGGTGATTACCCCATACATGATTGTCATTATACTCTGGCTTATCTGATCGGTTCCCCCTATTTTTGATGTCAAGCATTTTGTCAGAACTTCCATCAATACTTGCCATAAGGCAGGCAAATATTTTCTTCTAAATTTGGTAATTGTTGTGCACTTCCTCTTGTAGTTCGTCAAGGTGATCATTTTCTCTAACAGTTCTTCTTTTGGTGGTATTGGTGCAAACTCTGCATATACTGGAAGTTCTAAACATTCCCTTACTTTTCTTGGATTAACAGTTATTGACAGATTTCCCCAAACATGTGTTTCTATTTCTGTATCCCCTGAATCATCTAGGGTGTAGATTACCTGTTGGATGATTTCTTCTGGTACTTCAAGGGTTTTTACCAGGGCTTGAGAGATTGGACACTTCGTTAGAAACTCTATCAACACTTGAGTTTTGGTATCGTAGTCCTCAATGTTCGGATGCATCTGCAAATTGTTCTCCTTTTTGGGCAGATGGTATTGAGGATCAATGAATGGTATGGCGTGTTCTACTGGTTGAAGGTTCAAATTGACAATGTTTTGAGCGGCCATTGGGTTTGATTTTGAGAATTATGAGAGATTTCTAGGGTTTGAATGGAGAAAATGAGTGTCTTTGAACGATGTTTGTTAAAGGTGATAGTGGGTACTGATTTGTAGCTGGTTTAATTGCGTTTTAATGTTGTGGACAAAGTGGGTATGTTTTTGAGCAATTAATATAAGTAACCGTTAGGATAATCTTCTAATATTCACTTCTTTTGTCCTTATCAGGTTCTATTGAAACCAGTACAGGAATTTGATGAATTTTGATTGGTTACCACTAACGGTCGAGTACCCTGCTTTCTCCATTGTGGGTCCTGAAAATTCAAAAAGGTCCAATAGAATGTCCCTTTAATTCCTTGTACCTTTATTCTCTCTTTTTCAGATTTTTGTTTTTCTTTTGAATGATCAGAATTTCTGGTTCCTCCTGTTAACAGAATTTGTAGTTTCTATTAGAATTTTGGAATTGTCAGAATTTTGCCATACATGTCTTCTTCTTGCCAGATAATAATAAGAAATATCCCTCCTTTTTTTGAGAGAGAGAGAGATCAGAAATTTTTTTTTACTTGCCCTTCATTAGAAAGATTTTCATTGATGAAGGCAAAGAAAGGAAAAAAAATTGTTCTTTAAATAAAAGTTTGACAAAGTTTTGAAAAAAATTTCAAAGGATGAAACATTTGCATGTCCTTTGTGAAACTTCATCTGTTGTAGATTTTAAGAATCATCCAAAAATGACAAAGTTATGTAAAATTCTGAGAAACTTTGAATAACTTGTCAAAAATTTAAATGTCCGTTGTGGAACTTCCCATAGAGCCATCCTTTTGTGGAGTTCATTCTTTGATTTATGTTGATCAAAAAACAGAAATTCCTGAGTTATTTACCAGATTTGAACAACATTGTTCCGGAAGGGTCATTAGATTTTATCAAGGGTTGTCGAATATTCTTCATAATGGATCAGTTTTTAACCAGAAACTGCTAATTTTAGCCTGAAATCTACCAGATTCATCAGAAGTCTACCAGATCTTTGTTGGTGTGGTCCAGTTTTTAACTAAGTTTGTTTTCTGAGTGAAATATATTACATCTTTCCCCCTTTTTGATCAACAAAATTTTTTTAATTTTTTGTTTATTTATTTCTTTCATCTCCCTCTTTCTATGTATCCTCCTTCCTTGTTTTCAACATTTGTTATACCAAAAACATGATACTATATATATATGTACATTCCAAAAAAATAAAAAGAAAACAAATAGCACTATTCAAGTATTTTATAATTTATAACATACTTAATATATGTCCATAGAGGGGTTTCAGTGCCGGTGTGGAATCTTGTAGGGATGAGGCTTTTGTTCCGCAGGTTTTCCCGAAAAAATCATTTCAGCCCCTGGGTACCAAACCGGTATGCCTTCAAACCCTATCTGCCCATTTATGACTTTTGTCAAGAATTTTGGGTAGATCAGGAAGGGTTTGTTTGTGTGCATGTTGTATTCAAAATCTCTCATTAGATAATGAGAGTAGTTGTAAGGGAGTTCATGCATAATAGTAGCAACTACTTCCATGATTTTGTAAGAAAACTCATGAAAGTTTGCATGCTTCATAGAAAAGCATACACAAACCTGGTTCACCAAAAACTGAAAAGGTTTGGTGAAGCCTGTCTTGCAAACACCCTTGGAACGATTGCCTATGAAGTATCCCATTCTCTTTAGCGTGGCATCCAGCACCTCCCTATCATACACTATCTCTCTCCGGTCATCGTCTATCTGCAGCGCCTGTCGGATAGTCTCTTCACTCAGGATGATGGTGTATTTGTTCATGACCATGCTGAGTATAGCCGGAAGCCCAGTTGGAGTAAGGAAGGTTTCAGCATTGGTCCAGAACTGTTGCAGGATTTCCGGGTGGATATGGATGAAGGCGGTGAGAGCAAAGTTGAGTGGGGTGTGGAACAGGAGGAGGTTCATGATGAACTTGCAGTCCTCCCATGCTTCCCCTTGAAGCTGGCCCCTCAGACGGAGGTTGTGGATTGGGTAGTAGGGGAATGGAAGGTATTTGCAATCAATGGTAGCCATTTGGAGATTGTGAGAAGTTTGTTCTAGGGTTTCTGATCAAATGTGAGTTTTGAAAGTGATGTTTTAGTGATCAAGTGGTAGTTATTTATAACCAAGTTATAATTTTACCATAAATGGTTGCACCTACCCGAAGATACTCCCCTTTTGTATCCTTTATTAACCCAAGGTTTTGCCAGGTTTATTTTTAGGGCATTGTGAGATACAGTTTTCTTTTTCTTTAAATTTTGGGCAGCTATTTCTCCAGAGAGATTATCATTAAATGTCAGGTGTCATCAATTCTCCTTATTAAGCATTTGAGAATTGAAAAATGGGCAATAGCTATTAATTTTTACCCAAGAATTTGGTCAAGTGACGCATACACCCTACCCCTAAAGAAATAAACCAAAAAAATACTTAAAAAAAACTGATATTTATATACATATATACGTTTCTTTGAACTTTTTTTTTAAAAAAAATAGCTTTTAGTGGAGAACTTTTTCGAAGATGATTTGAAACAGTCAGTAATGCAAAAATTATCAGAATTTCTGGTCCTTTTATCAGAAATCAATTTTCTGGTTACTTTACCAGATTTTCTGATGACTTCTCAGATTAGCCAGAATTTCTGGTTATCTTTGAAAAAGTTATCTGAAATTCTGATCTTTTGCCAGAATTTCTGATTCTGATGTAGTATCAGAATTTTCACATAATTTCTGATTATTGTCTGATGACAAAGTGTTTTGTGTATGTTCTTCTTCAGTTATGTTGACCATACCAAGTTTACTGACCAAAAAGTTGTGTCTTTTTTCATCAAGAGGTTTTGTGAAAATGTCAGCAATTTGGTTTTCTGTTGGAACAAAGTACATTTCTATGGTTCCCTTTTCAACATGATCTTTTATAAAGTGGTACCTGACATCAATGTGTTTGGTTCTTGAGTGATGCACTGGATTTTCTGTGATGGCAATTGCACTCATGGAATCACATAGAATTGGTGTCTTGGTCAGATACACTCCATAATCTCTAAGTTGAGTTTGCATCCAGATTACTTGTGAGCAGCAACTTGCAGCAGCTACATATTCTGATTCTGCAGTGGATGTGGAAACACAATTTTGCTTTTTGCTTGCCCAACAAACCAATTTTTCTCCAAGCAGTTGGCATGCACGAGATGTGCTTTTTCTGTCTATTTTACACCCTGCATGATCTGCATATGTATATGCAATTAGTTCAAGATTTGTATCTTTTGGGTAAAATAAACCTAAATTTGTTGTGCCTTTGAGATATTTAAAAACCCTTTTTACAGCTTTCAAGTGAGTCTCCTTAGGATTACACTGATATTTGGCCAGAAAACATGTTGCAAACATAATATCTGGTCTGCTTGCTGTTAAATATAATAGTGATCCTATAATTCCTCTATAGGTTTTAACATCAACACATTCTCCATCTGGATCTGAGTCCAGTTTATTGCTTGTTGCCATTGGTGTTTTTGATGATGAGCAATTTTCTAATGAATATTTTTTTAAAATTGTTTTAACATATTTAGACTGACTTAGAAATATTCCATCTGTTCTTTGTTTGACTTGAAGGCCTAGGAAAAATGTTAATTCTCCCATCATGCTCATTTCAAAATGATTGGTCATTAACTTTTCAAACTTTTTATAAAACTTTTCATTTGTTGATCCGAAGATAATATCATCTACAAAAATTTGGACTAAAAGTGGGTGACCTTTGTGTGTTTTTATAAACAGAGTTGTATCAATTGTACCTTTTGTGAAGCTAGAATTGATCAGAAATTTTGAGAGTGTGTCATACCAGGCTCTTGGTGCTTGTTTCAAACCATATAGTGCTTTATTTAGTTTGTAAACATGTTTTGAAAGGTTGGATCAATAAAGCATTCTGGTTGATGTATATACACTTCTTCAGCTATTTCACCATTCAAGAATGCAGACTTGACATCCATTTGATATATCTTGAAATCTTTTGATGCTGCGTAAGCCAGGAATATTCTTACAACTTCAAGTCTTGCTACTGGTACAAAGGTTTCATCATAGTCTATTCCTTCTTGTTGACAATACCCCTTTACTACCAATCTTGCTTTGTTTCTGGTTATGACTCCTTGTTCATCTGATTTGTTTCTAAACACCCATTTTGTACCAATAATTGCTTTATCATTTGGTCTTGGTACTAGGTTCCATACCTTACTTTTCTCGAATTGGTTAAGCTCTTCTTGCATTGCAATGACCCAATCTGGATCATTTAGAGCTTCTTTGATAGTTTTTGGCTCTATTATGCTTAGAAAACCAGCATATAGACATTCATGTGTAGTAGCAGATCTCGTTTTTACTCCCCTTTTGGATCTCGAATAATGTTTGATTAAGAATGACCCTTGATCCATCTTTGATTATAAGACCTGGTTATGTTTTCTAATCGTTCTGAGGTTTCCCCTTGATTTTCTGATTGTTGCATGAAATCAAAGTTCTGATCTTCTTAATTGTTTTCTGGTATTTCATCAGAATTCTGGTTCATTGTATCGTTTTCTGGTGAACTTGTTTCAGGCTCAGGGTTGATTTTAAAATATGAACACGCATTTTCTTGGTTTTCATAACATTTTAAAAATTCTTCCGTTAATTTACTTAACATTTGATTTAAGTTTTCTGATGATTTTTCATTGTATGCTTCCTTGTGTGTTTCATAAAACGCTTCACATTCTGATATGTCATCAAATGATACATACAAACTTTCTCTTATTATTCTTGTGCTAATTATGAACACTCTAAATGCTTTTGATGTTAATGAATATCCAAGAAAATTTCCTTTTTCTGCTTTTCTGTCAAACTTTTCAAGACTTTCAAAATCATTAAACACAAAGCATCTGCACCCAAATATGTGTAAAAATTTTACATTTGGAATTCTACCATTTATAATTTGATAGGGTGTTTTCTGATGTCTTTTGTTGATGATTGTTATGTTTTGTGTAAAGCATGCATTGGCATTTGCTTCAGCCCAAAAGTAAATAGGCAATTTGGCCTAAGCAAGCATTGTTCTTGCTGCTTCAACCAAAGTCCTATTTCTTCTTTCTACAACTCCATTTTGTTGTGGTGACCTTGGAGCAGAAAAGTCATGAGATATTCCTTTTGAAATGAGGAATGTCTATATTTTGAATTTTTGAATTCTGTTCCATTGTCACTTCTGACCCTCCTTACTGGTAAGTTAGCAAGTTTCAATTTTTCTGATGAAATTAATAAGTAATTCTGATGTTTCACTTTTCTTAGTCAAGAATTCTACCCAAGTGTATCTTGAGTAGTCATCTACTATTACCAGAATGTACTTCTTTCCTGAAAAACTTGCTGTACTTATGGGTCCACACAGAGCCATATGTAAGATTTCTAAGTTTTGTTTTATTGAAGATTTAAACACAGTTTTATGTGAGCTTCTTTTTTATTTACCCATTTCACAAGCTTCACATAATTTATCCTTTTTGTATGATATGTAAGGTAACCCTTTTACCAGACTTTTGCTTGCTAATTTGTTTATATTTTTAAAATTACGTGAGCTAATCTTTTGTGCCATATCCAACTACTACTACTGCTTTCTTTTGAAAATAAGCATATTTGAGGATGCTCAATTTCTTCATTAAAATTAAAGTAGGGTAAATGATGTTCTTGTTCTTTTTCCTCTCAAATAAATTTTGTGGTCATCTAAACCAATTAGTAAGCATTTTTCTGGTAATAATGTTACCTGAAATCCCTTGTCACAGAACTGACCACAACTTAGTAAGTTGTATTTCAGTCCTTCCACATAGGCTACCTTTTCTATGGTCAATGTACCATGTTTGATGCATCCATAGCCCAAAGTTCTTTCTTTTACTCCATTACCAAAATTAACTAATTTACCAGGCTTAGAAACATAGTTACTAAGCAAGCTCCTGTTCCCAGTCATGTGCTTAGAGCTTCCAGAATCGCAGTACCAGATCTGCTGCACATGATGGTCCTGAAGTGGTAAGGTTAGAAGGATTTTGGTACCCAAACTTGCTTGGGTACATTTTCTGATGGAATTCTGTTTAGCTTTAATCTTTCTGGTTCAGTTTTCTCATCAGAAACTTTGTAAAGTTTTGAACTTACAGTTGTGTTTTCATTTTCCAGCTGCATATGTTTTTTGACAATTTTGATTATATCCTTGCACATGCAGTGTTATTTAGCTCAAACGTGTTTGATGAAGATTTGTTATTTGTTTCAAAGGAATTTTGTTTTGAACTATATGAACCGTCACTTGAGATTTTTGATTTGTTGGATTCACTTTCTGACTCACTGAAATTTTCTTCTGTTGATTTTACAAAAAGAGTTGGATTGTTTAAGTTTGTTTTGTTATATCCTTGTCCTTCTCCTCTGTTTCTTTTTGTGGACTCAATGAGTCTATGAAATTTTTTGCTTCTTGAAATCCTTTCACATTTATTTCCTTTTATAAAGTTCTTTTCTTTCCTTTTCATAAAAATCAATTTTTGCTTGTTTATTTAAACTTTCTTTTATCAAAAGTTGATTTTCAAGTGTTGAACCTTTTAATTTTTGTTGTAAATTTTCAGAAATCTTTTGATCCAAATTCTGTTTTTCTTGGAGATTAGCAAAGTTTTGAATAAGATGTTTTAATTCTAGTTCAAGATCAGAGTTGTTACTTACAGAATTTTCAGCAGCATCTGTTTCATTGTTAGACGATTTTGCCATAAGGCAGAAATTTGCCATTTCTTCCTCTTCATCATCTGATGAGTCTTCTGTCAGCCATGCATCTGTTTCAGCTATCAATCCTACAGCCTGCTATTGTTTCTTAGCTTCCTCTAACTTCTTTTCATACTAAGCAACATCTTTAAGCCTTTTGTTTTTGCATTTTGAGGCATAATGACCTTTTTGCTTGCATTTGTAGCAAACAACCTCTGCTTTTCCTTTGTCTTTACTTCTCATCTCCATCTTGGTTTTATCACTCTTCGGGTATTTATTGCTTCCACCTCTCATCCTCTGCTCAAAAGTTTTAGTGAGCAATGCAATTGCTTCAGCAAAAGCTATGAAATCTGATGTTGAATCAGCATTTTCTGTGCATTGAATATATGAGGTTTGTGGATCAGTGTTTGGGAATTTTGGAGAGTTGGAAATAAGTGCTATTGGTCCTCCCCTTTGATTTGTATTTTCATAGATTTCTTCCTCTCTGGGTACTAAGATGCTATACAAATCATGAAGATTCATATTTGCTAACTCAAGTGTGGAGGCAATAGTCATGGTTAGACTTCTCCATTCTCTTGGTAGAGAGGCCAGAAATTTGACATTTATCTCATCATTTGATTTTTCTATACCAAATTTCTTTAATTCATTTAAGATTTTTGCAAAACGTATATATGTTTCATATAAGCTTTCATTTGGTAGACTTTTAAAACGTTCATATGAGGAAACATAGTTAGTTCTTTTGTTTCTTTTCATTCTTTCTCTTCCTTCACATAAATATTCCAACTGATCCCATATTTCCATAGCTGACGCACAAGCATCAACTTGAGAAAATATGTCATTTGGAAGTGCCATAATCAAGAGTGATTTGGCCCTTTCATCAGCATCTACCAATGCTTTATCTTGTCCATCCCACTGTTTTTCAGACTTTGGGACATAAGATGCAGGCACTACTGGAGTGTCTTCAGTTGCTGGAATTTCTGGTATTTCAAGTTTGGGTACATGGGGACCTCTCACAATGGATTGGAACAGAGCTCGATCATGTCCACTCAGGAAATTGATCATCATGATCTTCCATTGGGGGTATTCTTCCCTTACCAAAGTTGGTGGTTTTGACATTGACCCAATATTGAAAGCGTTATTCCATGTTTGAAAGTTTGCCACAACTTTAGAAAATGAAAGTGAGCAATTGATCTTTTGAAAATATTTTATTCAATCTGCTCTGATACCAATTGTTGGTCCCAGATTAACAATGAGATTCCTTATCTTTGGTTATGGCAAGTGATTTCAACAAAGATTGAAAATATTGTGCGGAACTAGAAATCAAACTTTCAAAGACACAAGGTAGATAATTTTCTCGTTTATATCACTTTGAAAAACAAATAGGTTTACAAAGAGATTATTGGCTGTTGAAAAACAAATACATGAGAGAATACTTTGGTGAAAGGGTGTAAGAGAGTTGTGTAGTGTATTTAATGCTAGGTTTGTGCTCTCTCCTACATCTTTACTGTGATTGGCTCTCCTATTTATAGAAAGCCTGAATGAATACACAATTAGTTTATTCTTCTACTTGCACCTGCTAAGAAAAGCTTCCCTTGGGTATGTTCAATGAATTTGCATGGGCCAACTTGTTACGTTCGGAAATGGCAGAGACAAGCAGATGAGCAAGTTGACAGGATCAGAAACTGAAACTTGTCAACTGACCCAAATTTTGGTATCTTGGGTATAAAAAATTCTGATATTTGTTCTTTTTACCAGAAACTGCTGGTTTTTACCAGAAACCATATTAGGTTTACCAGATATGATGTTTCTGATTGTCTTTTGATAATTCTGATGTGTTTCTGATTATTAGAAGAATGTTTCTTCTCTGTACTTATCTTCCTTCCATTGCTGATTTCTTCATTCTTCATGCATGATCTGTTATGATCATATTTTTCTTCAATACATACATTTAAAGTATCCTAACAATACACATGCGGAATGATCCATCTTTCTTTTTGACGAAGAGGACGGGAGCGCCCCAAGGAGAAGTAATACGGCGTATAAAGCCTTTATCAAGAAGTTCTTGAAGCTGGCTCGATAGCTCTTGTATTTCCGAGGGTGCTAATCGATAGGGAGCTTTCGCAACAGGATTTGCGCTAGGGATAAGATCAATGCAAAAATCGACAGCTCGAGGAGGCGGAGGACCAGGAAGATCTTCAGGGAAAACAGAAGGAAACTCGCAAATGACAGGAACATCACTTATGCTAGGACCTTTGTCTTTCTTTTCCACAACGTGGGCGAGAAAGGCAAAGTACTCCTTACGCAAGTACTTGTTCGCTTTGATGCACGACATCAGCTTGAGACCTTTAGAAGGTTTCTCGCCATAGACGTGTAGAGAATCACCTTGAGGAAAAGGAAGACGTATGAACTTTTCAGAACAAACAACTTCAGCACGAACTCGCCTAAGCCAATCCATGCCTACTATGATATCAAAACAAGCCATTTGCATGGGAATGAGATCGATGGACAAATTATGATCGTTTAGGATTAGGGAGCAACAGGAAGTATAGAATCAACAGAGATTGTCTTACCATTAGTGACTTCGACAGCGAAAGGATTAGGCATTTTAGTTCGTTCGCACTTAAGCAAGGGTTCAAATTCGAAGGACACAAAGCTTCTATCGGCACCTGTATCAAATAGACATGTAGCATAAATATGGTTCACAAGGAACGTACCAGTAATGACGTCGTTTGCGGAGGTAAGCATGAAAGCTCATCCTTTAGCAGGCTTAGGCTGCTGCTGCTGTTGTTGGCGTGGTTGGTTGAGAAGAGGGCAAACATTGTCGAGATGATTTAGATCGCCACATTTGAAACCCGCTCGCACATGGGCATTTTGACGTTGCGGTTGAGCTTAGTTCGGGTTAGGGTTACAATTTTGCATGATGGCTTGGGCTTGCTGGTTTTGGGGTGGAGGAGAGTTTCGGCAACGGTTAGCAAAATTTTCTAACCTTTGACATTGGGCACACTTGCGACCTGGCATGCCAATGCGATGGTGGTAGGAGCAGTTAGCACACTGGGGATGAGGTCCAGTGTAGCCACGCTTGGGTTGTTCGGAGGTAGTGGGGGTGATGGCTGCAATGGTTTGGAGAGGTTGGGGTTTTGCGGAGTGACGACCACATTATTTTGAATAGAAGCCTTCCGCTTCTTGTTCCAGTTGTTGTTCTTCTTGGTTTGGTAGGGAGGAGATTCAGGAGTGGTGGTGGTATCGGTGATGGCTTGGTGCGCATGCTTCGTAGGAACCTTGTCGTAGGCCTCTTGAAGGATTCAATTGTGGTTAAGCTCTATGAAAATGCTATAGGCTTCTTCGGTGGTTTTGGCGCGTGCGGCGGCTACATGGTTCATAATCACAGGTGAGAGGCAACGGATAAGTTGGCGATCGCCTTGGGAACGGTAGCAACCTTTCCTGGACATATGATACTAAGTTGTTTGAAGCGCGCGATCAAACCTTCGGCGTCGCTCTCCTGTTGTGTGAGATTCCAGAATTCGTTCTCGAGTTTCTGGGTCTCGTGGGGAAGACGGAATTGATCCCTCATGAGTTGCTTAAGGTCGTCCCAAGGTAGAGCGTGGGCTGCTTCATTACCACGCTTGTTGCGCTCAGTAGTCCACCACTCGAGGGCTCTGTGACGAAAGACCCCGGTAGCGTTAAGGGTTCAAAGTTCATAAGGGCACCCGCCCTGAAGAAGGTAAGTTCCATCGCGTCGAACCAGTTTATCATGGTCGTGGCCCTGTCCATGCTAGTGAATTTGACGGGTTTACAAGCCATGAAGTGTTTGATCTGGTAAGACGTTTTTGGGGTTTTGGTTTTTGAGTCGACGGAGGATTTAGGTGTTTCGGTGTGGATGGTTTGAAGTTGGCTAACGATATCAGGGATGATACGGGCCATTTGGTCGGCCATTTGTTCGGCGACGAGGCCAACGAGGTCTTGCTTGGAGATAGAGTCCTCATTGTTGTTGTTGTTGCTGTTGGACCTCTTGGACTTCTTGGTAGAGTTTGGGGAGTTCATCTAGAGGTTCAACATAGAAGAAAAAGGGAATGAGACTTGATCATAATAAAGAAAACAAGTTTTGCATGTATAAGTATGGATAAGGTTCGCATATGGTTCACATAAGATTGCATGGGTTCATCAAGTAGGGTTCACATGGTCTGCATGAATTCATCAAGTATGACATGTATAATCACGTATGAATACGAATAAAGAGTATAAATTTAGTGTGTTCACGAGAATTGGTATTGTTTTTTATTGCGATAAACGTGCGAGTTGTGTAACGGTTTGAAAAGAATAAGTTAACAAGTATAATCACATAAAAATTGAGAATACATAAAAGTTGGCTCAATAAAACATGGGTTTGTTTCGAGTAGAGAAACGTTGACTATTCCAAAGTGATTCGTAAGATCTTTCGAATCAGGGAACATGCTTTGGTCTAATAGGTAAAACACTCTCGTCGAGAAGCGATTAACGGCATTTTACCCTTCCAGTTACTACATGTCCCTAGTCGATCGAAAACTTTGGCGAGATTGAAAATCGAGTAATGGGACTCAATCGACAAGGTGCGGGTTTCATCCCTAACTTGACGATTACGTACCCTAAGTGTGGTTGTTTCTTACTAAACGAGGAGCATACTCCGACTTGTTTGTAAGATCCACTAGAGTATGAAATGGAAGTCTTCCATCAAGATGTGGATATCACTCCTAACTTGATGGTATGACTTCGTGAAAAATACGCGGAATGAGGGATTTCACCAAAAATTGTATGTCATTGGACCTATTTTGGTGCAAATCGCCTCATTTGCATCACGAGTGTCTTCAAGTCTTCAAGTGTATTGTGTAAACGTCTTAGGAAAGATATTAGGTAAGTTTTAAGACCAAAGGAAAAGGAAGAAGAAATGAAGGAAGAATAAATTTTAAGCATAATACTAGAATGGTCAAAAATGGTCACTTAAACCATAGACTAGGTCGAACATCGCAATTCTACCTAATTCCCTATAGTTATGGCTCTGATACCAATCTGTCACACCCCAACCGATGGCGGAAACATTGAGGCTGGTCGAAATAGATTGCTCATTGCTCATAAAACTAAATGTGACAATAATTAATTAAATCCAAATTTCATTTCATAGCAAAAGTCAATACAATACAAGGGAAATTCAAATAACAACATTAATATGGCAAAATTTGATACAACAATATTAAACCTAAACGTCTAAATGTGTATCTAATGCCCTTGCTACTTTGATTTCATAGCATCATCTCCATCAACATGCAACATGTTTTAAAATAACAATTCAATGCAAAAGCAAAGGCGAGTACACAAGTTTAAGCATAGCATAGTTTTAAACGAATCCTCATGGCAACTATGATTCATAAAGAGCGATATACAAGGCATGAAATACTTCCAGTCAAACCATTAACGCAAACGCGACATTTAAACATGGCCTCTAAATTTCATGAGGAGGGGGATGCGTTACTTCCTATAGCGCTATACATGTCAAACGATGGCTAAAATAGTTAATGACTAAGGTATCACATAAAGAATGTCCAATATATAACCATCAAGTAAGTGTATCAAGTATTCATGAATATAGGATTGTTTGTGCATTTCATAAAGTTTAAGTGTTGTGATTTTTGTATATGGAAACATGTTACACCCAAAAGTGTTATAAACGAAAAGTGGGTTGAGTGTACTCACGGTTTTGCTAAGTCTTCTAACTTGACAAGTTCGTGAAGGTAGTTATTTGATGGGATGAACGTCGAGTTATCCTACAAGAGGAAAACAAGGCGTATGAGTATTAAGGATGACGATGGAACATTCAGAATGGAGATTCAAAGTATGACAAAGTATATAATACAAAAATAGTCACTAAGGTATTAGCACTTGTCTTTGACACTATAGAAATCCATAAGGATTGAATGTGATTTCATAGGTTCATGTCCTATTAGAATCGTGACAAGGAACTATACACATTAGTGATAAACTTATTATAGGTGATTACTTAGTCACTATCAAGGGTTCGGTTTTAGGGATTATATTATAGTCCATATTATATACATATTAATATTAATCTAATAAAGAGTTCATAGAAGTCATGGAGGAGGTAGGAGGTAGAACCATCCATTTAGGAACCTTGTATGATGTTCACCACTACACAAGTTACCATAGGTAACAAGTAGGGTCTTAGAACAATAATATGAACAAGAATTTAATGACAAGAATGTAAAGTGTGTCACCACGATACCAAGTAGCCAAGTGAAATACAACCCGGTGAGCACACTTTGACACACGTCAAGGCTAAACGGGGTTGTGACACCTTCAATCTAGCAAACTAACTTGGGATAATGATGAAAATCATCAAGTGATGTGTGGTCTCAAAGTTAGGATAGCCCAAGCTAACCAAGGTGGACACACATGAACAAGTTCAAGAACTTGCATTACTTGTGAGCTTAAAGCTCTATGAAAATAGAAAGTTTGTGAGGATAAATCCACTAGTTTGAATGTCTCAACCTTGTTTTTAAGCCTACCCAACCACAAGTAGTGTTGTAAGCATTAGGACATAGGTTTGAGATGAGTTAGACTCAAGTTTGATAAGTATAAACAAGTTTGAAAATAATTTGAAACAAGCAGAAAGTTTTGGATACTCTAGGTGCATTTCCAGGTTTGGATTCTCCATGGATAACCCTTGGATTTAAACCTTAAGTTTATCCAAGTAAGTAGAGAAAGAATCAAATGATTTCGTTGTATTTGAGCAAGTTATGCTCACTTTTGTAAGACTGTATAAATCTACCCGAAAATTCTGATGTTGCAACTATTTGAGAGTGTTTGAAAGTGTTTAGATGAAGCTTGGAAAGTGTTATAAGCTTGGAGATGCTTGGTTTATATAGTGGAAGAGTTGGGAGGTGGTTAGGGGTGTTATAAATGAAGTTTAAGGCCATTGGGTGAGGGTTTAGAGATGGGATTCATGCAAAACCCACGGATTTGAAATTCTGATGCCCGCCCAGGTTCCTTGCGGACCGTATGGGATCCCCCATGCGGTCCGTATAGGCCTGGTCTGGGCAAAAAATTTTATTTTTTTTCTTTTGTTACATGTGACGGGTTAGGGGCCTTTTTATGCCATTTTATGAACATGTAATGTATTATAAGCACATGAAGGATGTGCCATAACATGTGTATGTATAGAATGAATACGATTAAGTATGAACATCATGTTTAAATCTCGAATAAGCATAGTTATTACGTTTGCAAGTTTGTCACACGATTAAAAATACAAGTATCATGGATACGTTCATACGTTAAATGTAAGTATAAAACGATTATGGATAAGAAATACATGAACAAAATACGAGTTTTCATTATGATCCAAGTCACAGAATACAATGATTACAATGACAATTTGAATACGAGATACAATGCTTTCCGATAATAGAAATACAATACGAGCTAGCTATAAATACAAAGTATGGAAACGCGAGGCGTTACACTTGTTTTCTCAATTGGACTTGCTAGACAATAGCCAATGGGTTTACTTCCTAAAAATCTCCTACCTTTCGGCTTAATGACTTAGACCTAGCAATAACCTCGCACCTTGCAGCTATTGACGATTAGTAGTACACCTGATTTTATAAGATTACCAATTATTGCTTTTAAGGTTAATTGTGCACGATAACCCTAAAGACTCTAGCTTTATTACTTGATATAGACAGTCACCAAAAACTAGAACCTAACATGACTCTATTATGTGATAAAGACCGTCACCAAGATTCATGTAAAGCAATAAATAACAACCAAACACAATCAAATACACAAACACATCCAATTAATAGAACAAGTCCTTTACAACTTATAAACAAATCCTCAAAAGGCACAAATCCATAATAAAAATCGAAACTTTATCAATCAGTCATCTAGTCTAGGTAGTTTAAACGGCTTAGCCAAACAAAGTCATGGAATTCAAAGAGAATAAAGAGTATTTAAACAAGCTAAAGATGGTATAGTAAGAAAGTAGCGAAAGTAAAGACACCTGAACGTCACGAATGCAAACCGGATGCTTCTCCGACTTCAATCTTCAATCCAATAGCTTTGAATGCTTGAAAACCACTGATTCAATGATCCAAAATTGCCCAAGTTCTCCTTAATTCGCAGCTTAGGTCTAATGATAAAAAATTTAGGTTTTATATGATTCCCTTCAAAAACCTGCAGCAGCTCGAAATTATCTGCAGACAACACCCTCTCGCGCCCCGCGAGTGGGATAATGATGGTTATCGCGGCCCGCGATCACCAAAATGACGTCAACACAATAATGGCCTCTCGCGTCCCGCGAGAGGCACTTGCTTAACTACTTGCGGCCCCCAGAAGCATAATTTCCAGAATTTCAACTTGTTTTCAGCACCCAAACTCTCATACTCGCTCCAGGACTTGACGACTTCGTGTTTTAACTCAATTTCAACACTTTTTAGCTGTTTTAAGCTCACAAGACTGCAAAACACAATTGGATCAATAGTATGCCCATTCTCACGAAAACGGCACTAAAACTAACGGAATTCTATACGAACTATACACGAATAACTGATGTATTTTGCAACACATCACGTTACACATAGTTCCTCATCTGACAATCAAGCCCTTGTTACCCCATAGTAAAAGCTAGTTAACGAAGCATCAGTAGGTATGTTGATCCCAAATAACCATTTTTCTTATTATTGATTGCTATATTTTTATTTTCTTCTCCATTATTCTTTTGATTCATTATCAAAAACTTATAATTTTGGGTTTGACTAGACGCTAATGAATACTCGGTACTAAACCTTGTTGTATCCTTGGAAAACTTATGTATCTCACCGTCACTATATTACGCCAACGATGGGTGCACTTACCCAATGTGAAGTGTAGTGTTATAGTATTTTATTGTGTTTTTATAAATATTAAACCTTGAACTAGTGCATAAAACAAGTAAATATAACCATTTTTTCGTATACACACTCATACACGTCAGGAGCAATACTAGGATGAGTAGATTATTGGAAAGTATCTAGAGGGCAACGAAAAACAAATTTAAGTTCCTAGATGGGCAACCACTTAAAAAAGGGTTATTGATTTTATTACTCCCAACTAATCGCTACTGGTTGTTGCCACTCCCAACTAGCACTTTCACCCCGTCACTCCCAACTTAACACTTTGTTTGTTTTGTCACTCCGGAGTTAACCAAACACTAACTCAGGTAGTTTTTTTTATCTTACATGCTTTTTATCTGATGTGGCAAAGTGAGTGGCTTTTTTTATCTAATTTAAAAAGATAATCAAATTTGATAAAACCCCACTCTCTCTAAACGCACTCCCTCCCACTCTCTTTCTCTCTCTATCTAACATCACCGCCACAATCAACACCACCACCACCTCCTTCCCCTCTCTTACCACCACCATCACCTCTACCAACCATCTGCCACCATTCATACCAAAACTGAAGCAACGAATCAGTAACCTAGGTCAAACTTCAACCTATCAACATCAAGCCTCCAAACAAATCAACAACCTTCAATAATATCATAAACCGCAATCAGATCTTATAACAATCAAACTACCTCAACACCTTCAGAAATAGTAGCGTACACAAGAGTCGGCGTACACACACAAACACACATACACCAGTCGTCGAAGGCCGGAACTCCCACTGGAGGATCCGACCAGAGAAAACATTTAGCTCTGGCTCCTTCGTCAGGCCAACCGCAACACAACAACATCAACAACATCGTCACTCAAAGACACACTAGTCCGTCCAATTCTCCGACGTCATGTGGCTCACGTGCGACACTGACTTGGATCATTTACAGAGAGACGATCATTTCGTCATCGGAATCGGATCTAGATTTACCGTTTTGGCAACGGACATGGTTCATTTGATTATTAGAGTTAAATGGGTAATATTTGATCCATAATTAGGGATGATTTAGGGTTCATAATTTGGTGGTGGAGAAACAAGGGGTTATATCCCAACTTAGATGGGTTATATTTGATTCATATCCACGTCATCTTGTCACAGAGGATAAAATAACCACTTGTGATACAAAAAAACTAACGAAGTTAGTGGCTGGTTATCTCCGGACTGACACAAGACACAAAATGTTAAGTTGAGAGTGGGTAGGAGTCAAAATGATATTTGGGAGTGGCAGTGGCCAATATCAGTTAAGAGTGATAAATTCCAGTTACCCTAGAAAAAAAAAACATAAATGATATGAAGGGTAAAGTGTTGCACCTTTTTTCTAAGTTCTAATTAGCAAGAACAGATATCCACCTTAAGAGCATATCGATCCGTCTAATTAACTATACATGTAATTCATTATTATATATACATTATGTGTTAGATATACATAAGTGATATCTAATGAATTTGTTAGTCTGAGTATTTTATTTATATAATTAATATTACTATTGCTATTTATTATTTATGTTTACCATTTGGCCTTTCTTTTTTTTTTTTTTTTTTAAATCGAGCCTGCTGTAGAAATTTGTACATATCGTTGTTATTTTGAGGTTTGTCAATTTCTAACTTACAAAACAATGCACCAAAGGGACCTGGAAAGGAACCAGTTTGCCGGTGGTCCTATATCACCAGCGAACCATCACCGGCTTCAAAACGTCCAAATATTAAGCAACGCACAAAGCGCTGTAAATAGACCACTAATTCCATTTAGCCTATGATTGTGTTTGGTGACCACCTTGTTTCTTGAATATGAGAAGTGGATAAGATGATCCAATCTAACTGCAAAGGTCTTGTCCCGACACAATTTATTATTTTTTATTTAAAAGAGCTGATATTCTCATATTGATTTGTGTCATGGATCGATAGTTGGGATTGACCTTTTTTACTCTCATGCTCGTTAATTTCTTCTTTAATTTACGTCAACTTTGATGGGGAGAAAAAAAACAATATATTTGTTTACCAAAAGTCAGTAAAATAGTTAGAGAAAAGTGTCCCAATAGACTTTGTGGTTTGCTCCGATTTCATCTTTAGTTCCTACATTTTCAAAATTACAGTTATAGTCCCCAACTTTGTCAAATTCGTTCTCAAATAATCCCTTAAGCGGACGGAAGTTAGTTTTTGGTATTAAGTGGGTGTGAAATGACCTAAATACCCTTACTGTTTTTTTGAACGGCAAACAAATCGATTTTTATTAAAAAGAAAGCATTACATTATTAAGCCAAAAGCTCAGATATACACCAGCACTAGCCCAGCTTAAACAAACCAAGCCCCATGTGCACATTACAACAAAATCAAAACAACAATTGGACTTAATCAAAACAAGGCATTGCAAAACTTTTCCACTGCTCCCATTACATCGCTGGTACCTTTGCTCGATTTCTAACCCATAGAAAGCTCAATGCTTTGGCCTCCTCTATTAACTTGGTGATAGTTATCGTCATCTGCTAGAAAATGTGTTTATTTCGCATACCCCAAATGCTCCAGATTGTGACCAGAATGACTGCATGGAACGCCTTTCTTCTCTTCGCCGAACCTGTTAGACGATGCGGCACTTGCATCAGACTTTGGAGATCGGCTTCCATAATGGGTTGGCTTTTACACCACATTGCAATTATTTGCCACGTTGTTTGGGCAAATCCGCAATTCACGAATAAGTGTTCTGCCGTTTCATCAAAAAGACCACAAAACAAACACTGTAACGAGGGTATAGAGATGTTACGCCTGTGTAAGGCTGCCCGAGTAGGGAGTCTCTCTCTGAGTGCCCTCTAAGTCACAAACCCCACTTTTTTTGGAACCCAATTGTTCGAGTAGAATACACCTTAAAACGCCACCACCACTTAGACAACATGGCCGAATTAGCGTCTTGCAATGAACCTAAACTCAACCCCCCAAATTTAATAGGAGACACCACATTTTCCCAAGCGACCCAGTTCATTTTTGCCCTCTCCTCCGTACCTCCCCAAAAGAAAACCCGCCTTAGACGTTCCAACGCCTCTATTACTTGAACCGAGCCCGGTATAAAGAGAAGAAGTAACTCGGAAGCGAGTTTAAGAACGACTTCAAAAGTGTAATACGCCCCCTGATGTATAAAGTTTTCGCCTTCCATATTGATAGACGACTTCTAAAAGTATCCAAAACCGGCTTCCAACTTCTCACCAGTGTCATATTTGCCCCTACCATCAACCCAAGGTCTTTAAATAGGAACGAGCCAGCCCTACAACTGAGCATATCAGCCATATTTTGGACTTCACTCTCCCTGACTCCTACGCCAAAAGCTACACATTTTTCCAGGTTAACTTTTAGCCCCGACGTGAGATAAAAGCACCGTAAGATTCTCCTCAAATTCATCACATTAGACGTTGACCAAGTTCCCAAGAAGACGACATCATCCGCGTATAAAAAGTGTGATAATAATGGACCTTCCGGCGTGCATTGTATATTTTGAAATCGGCTGGTAGCACATGCTTTTTTCATCACACACGTTAAGGCTTCCATGCCTATCAAAAAGAGAAATGGAGATAAGGGATTGCCTTGCCTCAATCCCCGATGGCAATCAAACTCCCTTGTAGGGGACCCGTTAACCAAGACCGAAGCACGAGCGACGTTAGCAAGGCCATAACCCACTTTCTCCATCTCGCTAGGAAGTTTCTGACCCATCACCGAGTTCAAAAAATCCCAATTTAAAGAGTCATAAGCCTTATCTATGTCCACCTTGAAAAGCATACCTTCTGTGACATTTGTGGCGATCCGATCGTATAACGATTCCGAACAAATTATCAATCAATGAAATTTCTGTGTTTTATTTACGAGATTTGTATTTTTATCATGACAATTTCACGTATTCGATTCCTGCACGATTCCAAACTCTTAAATGACTTCTAGAAGTGAAATCGCAAACTATTACGCAAACGTAATTAGTTTAACACGACGTACACTCCGGAACATCGACATAAGCTAAACATGCCCTAAATACCCTTTACATAACTTAGAAATAAGTTTTGAGGGCTTCGATATGACAAAAACACGCTTGTGTAAGCTTAGGGGCTATTTTACAAATTCTGCGAAACTATGCCGATTCGCGTACATCGTTATCCGAAACGTGTACGCACATCCAAAAATATTTGTAATCATTAAAATGTAGTATTTTAATGATTGGATGCAAAAATATCATTCGTTACGTGTTTACAGTCATTTGCGCGGTCGTTACGATTTCCGTCGTAATTAACCGAAAACCGCAACCGGACAACCAAACAAACAGACATCTGTGACATCTCTGGGATTTTCCAAGTTGCCTAAGCTTTATCGTCCTTATAGAGCTTAAAAATGAGGTTAACGGGTGTTAAACGCATCTAAAACACTTCAAAAATGTTGCAGGGACCATTTCTGCCATTTTTGAAACTTTGCTGATTTTGAGCTCCCCCACATGGCGCGAGGGACACCTATGCACCTGTCACGTGGCCTGGGACACCAGTTTTCAACAATTACTTGGCAGCTTCTTGTTCATTTGACTTGACACCTATAACTCGTTTTTGCCACACTTCTCCTGGTTCACTAAACACTTGTAATGATCCTACAACATCTCCTAACACTTGGAATGATCTTGTGGCTTCAAGAAATCTATAAATACCCTTGATCCTCAACCAAATTCCTTGCCTATTCCTTCCCTTTCTCTCTATAACTCTAAGTGGAGAACTCCCACTTTGTTGGAGGTCTCCCAATTGAGTTTTCTAAGTCTTTTTCTTCATTCTTGGCTGCCTTGAGCACAAGTAAGTGTTCTAACTTAGCGTTGTTCATTCATTTTAGCTATTTCAAGCTAAAAGTCAAACATTGCTTGACTTTCAGCTTTGACCATTAATTGGTTAGAGCAAAGTCCAATTGGACTTTGCAACGTGATCGTAATTACGATGGTTATGATCCTCAGCGATCGTGCCTACTGATTACCACGTTTATTAGTCGAAGTGACGAGTCAAAGTTTCGGTCAATAATGCACAAAATGCGCATTATACGACGGAACAATTTTTGGGTATTAAAACCCTTTGTTTTGATACCAAACCAGTTTTATAAACCTTGTTAGACATGTTTAACTCGTCACTTTTAGTTTAGTGCTTATTTAGGGTCGTAAGTCGAGCGGTCTTGACCATCGCTTTGACTTTCGAATCCGACCCGTTTGGTCGATCTTAGGATCCAACCAAACACATATATGTGACCATAGTTGTGTAGGGAATAACCCTCTGAGGTTATACCTTATGGTCACGTCGTTTGGTTAGTGTTATGTTAAGTCGTCTATTATGCCCTAAAAATGACCAAAATGCCCTATTTGCGCATAAATCAACTTTAAGCATATGTGACCAATGTTTTGACATATAAACAGATGTTGCAACTATATTAGACTTATTTTGGCATATTAGACTTATCATAACACATATCTAACCATCCGAACACATTTTACGTAAATGATCCGTTAAAGTAGCGTAAACTACCTTAACAAGTCATAACGGGTCAAAAGCACTTAGGAATCTTTTCAAATCAGAATGTAGACTTTGTTAAACCACTTCATATGAGTCCCAACACTCATTTGGTTTACAAGGCCTCATTCTATCCGATCCGCCGATTAAAGTCCCGATATTTACATAGTTATCCGATTTTAGGACACGTTTATTTCTCGGACATTTGAGCTTGTTTAATCTTTGATTCAAGGTTATTTTGCGTCCCCAAGTGAGTACATAGACCCATCTTTTTACATGTTTTGCGGTGACTATGTGAGTACATAGTTCCCCTCTTTTATGTTTTTCAAATATTTTGGGGTGATTCATATGTGCAAGTTGTTTCAAGTTTTTCAAATTACAAATGCTATGGTTTATATAAACACGACGATTTCAATAATGAACTTGTTGGTGTGTTATATACATGACATGAATGGCATTCATTAGCTTTGGCCAAGCCGACCAGTAGTAAGTTATGGTACCATAGGACTGACAATCCCGTTACCAAGGTTCCCGTGTTTGTGGGGAAGTTTGAGGAACGACCGAAACTGTTTACTTTAACAAACCCTTTGGTGGTTTGTTATTGCAATTTAAATATGCCCTTTGGTGGTATTGACGAGTCAACACAGGTTTAATGTATTCACCAAAACGACCAAAGTTTTCACAATTAAACAAGGACGATTTGTTTACACGGACGATGAACAATTAGTTTATGACACGAACAATGGACTGAATGGTTTATACACAAACAATGGACGATTGGTTTATGGTAAGTGATTTAGATAACGGTACGCGTGTAATGTGATAAAAGCATGGTGGATACGCCGCTAGTACTTCCTATATATAAGTGCTTTTATCATATTACATTCGTGGCGTTATTTGCATCACTTGAAACAAAGGTTTTCAAACAATGACACACAACGATTTTCAATTAAAGATATAAACCATACAAAGTTTCTTCAAGACGATTTACTACTCGAGTTTACAAAACAAATGTTTTGGTCTAGATTCATGGCTACAAGTCTTTTATAAACTATAACTAACTCATTTTAGTTGGTTAGTTATCATTGCAATACCAAATACCTTTTTGATAACACGGTTTTCAATTAACGACTCTAGTAGTCTGACAAGGTATTGCAAATACATATTCAAGGCCATGAATTTGACACACTCACAAAACCTATGTACTCGCCGGCATATTTTTGCTGACTCGTTTTCACATATGTGTCAGGGAACAATGCTTGATGTTGATGCATGCTCACTTAGGATCGGACGCGAACTTAGTGCCTTCAAATATGAGAGATAATAGTTTATTTAGTTTGTTTTATTTTCCAAGACAATGTAACTATGAATTTTCAATATTCAATAAAACATAACTTTAATTACCACGTGTTGTTGAAACAATCTGTTACGTGACTCGCCGACGTTTCCGTCACGGTTTGTTGTTTTTACGCGGTCAGGGTGTTACACCTTCCACCTTAGCTTTCCTCATCCACGCTACGATTTCAGTAAGCATCAGTGGGCCGTCCAAAATACTTCTCCCAGCCAAAAATGTCGTTTGCACCTCTGATATTAGTTTCCCCAGCACCGAGCACCGTTTTCAGCCTATTGACAAATAAATAACTAAAAAGTAAAGATAAATATAGTTGAAAAAATTATGTGGGACCCACCACCCACCCACCATCTTCATCTTCCCTAATCCTCACCACCTCCACATTCCATCACCAACACCACCTCATCCCATCGGAAAAAACGCCACCACCTCCTCCACCTCTATTTCCAGATCAAGGTGGATATAATTGACCTGTTCAGGTGGTGGTGGTGGAAGGTTAACTTACTAATGTTTGTTATCGGAGTATATTTATGTTTCTATATATAGTGAAAGATAGAGAAATATATTTGTATTTTCAGGTCCAAATTCGCAGGTTTATTTGGATGTGATTATTTTATGTAAGATTGAAGTTATGTGAATGGTTTAATATTAAAATCAACATATTGTAAATGAATTTGCTTGTTGCTAGGAGGTTAACCGAACATGAGGTACCGGATTAGACTTGAGAGAATCACGATATCATCCTATGTACTCATCAGTGAATTTTTAACTTTGATTTAAATAAATCATCACCTGGAGAAACCAAATGGATAAAACAACAAACGTGAAGCTATCGTGCGTGCTCTGTAGTTTCTAGTAATGTGAGCTCTACTAATTTTACAGTGAAGCATGATGATATAGAGAATCAAGTGATTTTACCAAATCTTAATGTTGAAAGTTGATGTTAGTGGAGGTGGTGGTGGAAGGTGAAGGTGGTGAAGATCGGGGAAAATGAAGAGGATGGGTAGGTGGTGAGTCCCACATAAGTTTTTAATTATATTTCTTTTAAGTTTTTAGTTATTTATTTTACAATCAGGGTATTTAGGTCATTTCACATCTACTTAACACAAAAAACTAACCTCAATCAGCTTCAGGGACTATCCGAAAACGAATTTGCCAAAGTTAGGGATTATAGCTGTAATTTTGAAAATGTAGAGACTAAAGGTGAAATCAGAGCAAACCACAGGGACTATCCGGGCACATTTCTCAAATAGTTATTATATAGAGTAGAGTACACTTTCAGTCTCCGGGGTTTACACCCAATCACATTCACACTGTTTATTTGAAAAAAATCAACAGTTTAATCCCTGTGGTTGTCGATTGTAATCAATCAAGTCCCTGAGTTAATGTACCGTTAGTCAACAGTTAGTTAACTAGCGTTTGTATGTCTTTTTACTTATAGTTGAAGGGCAAATGTGTGTTTTCATCATCGTCTTCGTCGTCATCCTCATCTCCACAAATCAGCCATCTTCATCATCTTTACAAAATATCACAAATACTCTTTATCTTGAGCATCATCATCAGCGAACGTGAACATCATCTTCATCTCACAAGAACATATTCTCGTAACCAGTGCCGGCCCTGAGAATTTTTGTACCTTGTTCGAGCTCGAAGAAACATGCCCTTAGGCTTTAACGAAACAAATAATTCAAACTAGTTTAGGAGCCATTAACGCCTAAATAACCAACAAAGTTTGTATGAAATTTAGTTAAAGATCGACAAAAAAAGATCCAAAATCATATATCAACAAATCATATAATCGGAAATCATACTTGAATTCGACAAAAAAGAAACATAATACGAGCCTGATTCGAAAATCGTTTTAATCTTCAACAACACAAAAAAGGGCATGAATTAGACAATAACTAATCGCCTAAACAAGGGCTTGAATTCGATAATAACTAATCGCAATAATAAAAAACTAATTGCCTAATAAGGGCCTGAATTCGACAAAAACAGAACAGAAAAACTGACGTACATAACAACATGTTTACCTGAATTCGTGATCGTGAGCGTCTGCTGAAAACAGAACAGAAAAATTGAAGGGCTAATTTTGACCCTGGCCGGGGGTCCTCCCCGCCCACCTTAAGGGCCGACACTGCTCATAACCACCATCAACATCATCATTTGTTTCAGACCAGAATCGCAGACTCCATTTGTTTCAGATTTGAATCACCCCCATCACCAAACACTCAAATCTGGTAAATGATGATGGGCCGAAACTGTGGTTCAATTAGAACACATCTGGTGACCAAAACCTCAAATTTGGTATGGTCTCCGTCTCCATCACCAAACCCATAAATATGAAGGTTCAAGCAACTGTCATTGGTTACAAATAAAATTTGTATATTGTGTTTGCTTCGTCTATTTTTTTGAAATATTGTTTTCATTCTTTGGAGATTGACTTGAATGATGCAGTGGGTGACCACTTTACTTTTTGCTAAATCTTTTTTACGTTTTCCCTTTTTTTTGGAAACAGGCTAACAAGGAGAATGAAATCGTTTGTGTTGTAGAGAAGATGAAATTTAGCACTTACACTTTTGGTCCCTCGAGGGTATTATAGTCATTTAACCAAGTCAGTAACATTGAAATAATAGACGTTTGCATTAGGGACTTGATTGATTGCAAACAACCATAGAAACCGGACTGTTGAATTTTTCAAATGAGGTCTGAACCTGTGATTGGGTGTAAACCACAGGGACTGAAACTGTACTTTCTTCTATTATATATAAAAATCTAGCACAACAAATTGTAACATCAACAATTCAGTACAAAAAAGGTCTAACACAAAAATTAGAAAAAAAAAAACTAACTCAAAAATTATAGTTGCAAAAAAAAACCCACAAATTAGAGCACAAAAATGTTAATCAACATTGAAACACAAGACAACTTTTTGAGTTTTTTTTAATTATCATGTATTATACAGCGATATGAGACTCAAATTAAATATTAAACGATACTCGATTTTTGAAGTCATTTAAAAAAATAAATTTCGTATAAAAAGGTTATGAACTTAAAAAAAGGGGGAATATGCATTTTGTATGTTGAGAGTGAAAGTAAAAAAAAATAGGATAGTTCAAAAATACCCTTACACCTATCTTTTTTCGTATATTTTCAAATTAACTATTAATCTAAACCATGAAAGGATCAAACTCTGATTATCCTACTTACCTAAAATTAAGTTTTTTATTTAATCCTAGTTTTAATTACATAGTTATTCCATGTGGTTTGCACAAAATAACCTACTTAGGTACTAATAGTTTAAAATCACCTTCTAGGTTATTAACTTTTCATTTTGTAATGTTTGGAGGTATTAACTTCTAGATTATTAACATAGTTAGTCCTTGTGGTTTGCACAAAATAACATATTTAGGTACTAATAGTTTAACAAACAATTACCGTTAATACTTCCAAACTTTACAAAATGAAAAGTTAATACCCTAGAATGTGATTTTAAACTATTAGTACCTAAGTATGTTACTTTGTGCAAACCACAATGACTAACTATGTAATTAACTCTTTAATCCTACCCCTATTTATATATAAAGAGGGAGGTTCATTTGAAAAGAATAGAAAAAACAAAAGGTACAATTGTAAAATATTAAGTAGCTTTTTTTTCGTCTCATATATTAGTATATTTAACTAATTAATTGGTCATAAAAATTATTATTCTCTACACTATTTTTTTCCCACAAATAAAAAGTTATCCTACACATTTCGAAATTTATCCTATACATATTTAAATTTATCCTAGACAACTCGTAATTTATCTTACACACCTAGTAATTTTTCCTACATTATAATTTTTTTTAAAATATATATTTTGAAAATAAATTACAAATTTAATGTAGATAGCTATGTAAGTTTATAAATATATCCTTATATCAAAATTAAACGCAAAAATATGAAATGAAGTAATACGAAGCATTCTTATTGGTTTAAACATCTTACTTTTTTCTCTCATTTGAACCCTTCACTTATATATATATATATACATATATATATATGGATTGAGTAAAATAAGAACTGTACCGAGTTATATAATACAATGAAGGACATTTTACCTGCAAAAATGAAAAACATCAAGTGAAAACTTCTAAGATTCTCTCATAAAAAAATCACGAGAATCCGCATTTTCTTTATATATATGAATAAAAAAAGGATTTTATAGTGAAGTAGCGTAGCAAGAAGCCCTAAATCCTTTACTAGGCCAGGAAAGACTGCCTTCACAGCCATAATATTTACACGACCATAAAAAAATTTATATACAAAATTACATTTGAAAAAAAAATAGAATACGAAGGAGAGGACGCGGGGCAACCGGAACCTCAAAGTAGGCGTCAATGGGAGGTTCCGGGGTATTTCATCCCACCCGATGGAATTAATCACCTCGTAAGCGATGTTCCAATCGTCTTGTGGTAAGATTGGTTCCATCGAAGGCATCACCGAGATGTTCAACCTTTGATGAAGAAGGTTGATTTCCCTAAAGCTATCCTCTATGGCTAGAGTGAGGTTCACTCGGTCTACGAGGACCTCCTCCACCGTCGTTATCTCTTCAATGGACTCTATTAAGGCACAAACATAGCGGACTAGAGTGGCTTAAAGTGGGAGCTCTACATGCTAGTTGAAGACGTACCACTCTGCTGGCTCGACATGCTAGTTAAACGCGACAAACCATTAAAGTTTGGAGTCACAGAAAAGTTACATGGCCCTTGGTGATCCAGCAGCTCTTATATTTCAGCCTAAGAACCATTATTTTAAGTTAAAATTGTTTGGTTTCTTGTATTTCTGAACGTAAATAACTTAAAATAATGTTATAAAATAACAATTTTGCAAAAAAAATTGGGTTAAAAATCATCCTTTTAACCCAACAGTTGAAGCTTTGAAGCTTCAAGCTTCAATGAGGTTTAAGGAGAAATGACTAACAGTGGTAAAGATAAGAAGGTTTAAGTTAACCTTTTAAAGAACCTACCTTTTCAGGTATGTGTGTAAGATTAGGAAGGACTGTGGTCTTTTAGGAATGGGTCTAAACATTCTCTTCATGGCTGACTTTATAGAAAGTGACAGCACGTCGACTCGGCCCCGTGTCCAGGAAGCACGTCCTCGTGTTGCCTGCACCTGCACGAGTCAGAATGTTGTCTGCTAGTTAAACACAGGCCATGTCAAGGTAGACACAACCCCGTATTTATCTAACACCCCCTCATGCTTAGAGAATAGATGGGGCACGGCCCCGTGTGCGATGAGCACGACCCCGTGTTTTTAGGGTTTTATGAAGTTTTGTCGGAGTTTTTAAGGAGCCATGTTTTATCGGGAGGTTTCTTACTTGTTGGGATAACACCGAAGTGCCATATGTACCTTAGATTCCGGCAAGAGATACGAAAACGCAAGAGATTGTCGGAAAGGAAGAAACCTAAGCTAAATGTAGGAGGGCGAAACCATCATTTATTTACCTTTGCCAGACTCTTGTTAAAGAAGGTGTGAGTCGACTCGCTCTGGTCAGAACCGTTGGTGTGAAATTCACAAGCCGTTAAGGAGTCCTTCATTAAGAGGTGGATACAGGGACGAATATCGGCTCCGTTTTCTCAAGGGCTAGGGTATAATTGTTGAGTTTAGCGTTGTCTATTTCTGAACGTGGCTCCATCAGATCTCCTTCGTGTTTGTTCCTTGATGAATATCGTGCCTTCATCATGGAATCTATTTCTTTGAGTTTTTGGAAAATCCTCTTTTCTATTTGACATAATTCGTTCGATCTTATGTCTTTTATAGACGTAGTCTAATGGCATTCAGGTGGATGATAGTTATCATTTTTGCTCCCGCCCATCTTAAGGCGATCCTTACTGGAAAACGATGGGTCTATTAAGTAGTGGGGATTAAGATTTAGAATAGGAATTTTTTAATATTTATAAGTTACTCCATGCTATTTAAACCGATATTGGAATTCTTGATCGTGCAAGAATAAAGAAGGCTGTAACAGATAAACATAAAGCTTATAGATCGCACATGGAAAGATCTTGGAAACACGCCAAGTTTGTTCAAGATCCATCATCAATTCACTCTGTGAAGTTAGTCAGAAATGAGGATACGGAGGTGGTTATAACAGAATATCTTATCTGAAGACTATGAGCGTTTGGTGATAATGCTACCGATCCTATTGGTTACCCTGAAAGGATGGTGAAAGGGTGTTTCTACCGAATTGGTTATACAGGGCACGTAAACAAAGCGAATTTTTCTAAAGCTAACATTTCTCGCCCATATAAGTTTCTAATGCATGCTGATATTCATGTGCTTAGGCACAGAAAGGGAGGCTACGACGTTGCTATAGATTATATAATGTGCATGATCGTCGCTCTGACTCTAAATTTACCATATAACTTCTTGAAGCTGATCTTTGAAAAAATGAAATGGAACCTTGCATCTGATAGATGGTTAATGCATCCCAGGTTCGTACAAGTGTTGTTAGACAATTTTTTAGTAAATCTAAAGAAGGAAAAATCTGATCTGCTACCGTTGGAAAACATGACGAATCTGTCATTGGATCCAATTCAAAAATATAAGAATCAAGCTGATTGTGATATTCCAAAATTTAAGAGGTCGATCGGATTCTTGGGAAACAAAGATTATATTGCACCTCCTAAAGACAGATGGAGAAAAGTTGGCAGTAATTCTGATAATGAAGAGAAACAGTTATAGGGTTTCAAAGAAAAACGAAGTAAATGGGTTGTGAAAGAGAACTCAAAGAAACGTAAAGCCAAGCAGCAAAGAAAGAGAAAGCAAGTTGCACCAACTTTGCTTGGGGACAAAAAGCAATGAGGAAGAGGATGTAACTGTGGAAGATGATGTTATTTCTGCTACATCTGATAGAGACATTGCTGAGAAAAGTACTATGAAATTGTACAAGATATTGAGAATGAAGCTTTTCAAGAATCAGGTGTTGAAGGTGATGATGAGACAGAAACTGAAGAGATAGATGTTTTTAATGTCAAGAAATATCATAAATCGCATGATCCACGAGCAAGGGTTGAAAAAAGGGCTACTAAATCAAAGAAAAGACGTTCTGAAGATAGTGATGATGAACCATATGTGTCGTCTGATACAGAATAACCAGCCAAGAAAGTAGCAAAGAGATAAAAGAGTAAAGTTGGTTCAAGTCTTAAGAAGACTAGGTCATTATTAACTAAGAAAGCTCGAAAGGTGACGGAGGAACCTGTGATTGATCAAACAACTGCTGGAGCTGAACCAATGGTTACTGAAAAGAGTGCACCGACATCTGAAGTAGAAAATGTTATTCCAATCTTAACTCCAACAACTTCACAACAAACACCAACAACTTCTATTCCACCAATCTCACCACTAGTCCTTCTTTCAGAGACACAGATTTTATGTATGATGGTCAGCAACTTCCAAATATTGAAACAGTGGATTTCAGTATCTTTGATAATCCAAATGATAAAAAGATAAATGAGTTGTAACAAAAAGATAAAAGTGTTGGAGAATGATAATGTGCAGATGACATCAGTGATTGCAAGTACGGTTTCTGAAAATACACATCTACGAAAAGTAATGAGTGATTTAGAATAAGACAAGAATTTGAAAGATAGAAAGCTTGAAATTCTATATAAGGTTTTAGAGAAAAAGATGGGTATTGACTTTGACGCAAAATTCAGTGAGATAGAGATAGAAGAAGTTGAAGCTAGAACTACTGAGAGAGCATGAAAAGTTGCTACAGAACAAAAGGTTGTTGCAACTGACAAAGGCAAACAAAAGATTTGACAAAGTTACAAATGAATTGGGCAAGCTAGGTATTTAAAGGCAGTGAAGTTCGCTGGAGAGGAATAGAAGTTCGCCCGAACTTGACCTAGTCAAGTTCGGCCGAACTTGACTTCTCATCAACATCCTCGAGTGAACTTGTCCTAAAATACACTTAAATACGCCTCCTTTCATCTATACTAAACAGACTCGATAAAAGACTATTCTATAGACATTATGCACCAATAGACTCCTTCTTGGATATCTACTTTGTCTTGTTCGGTCTTCAGAAACTCTTGTTTATTCCAGATTCCTTCTCGTGCAATGACGAAGGCAACAGACATATGCACCAACAGACTCCCCCTTGGATGTTGCCGCAGTCATCTTCTTTCATAGACATCTTTGACAATAATCATCCTCGTCAGTCTTCAAGTGTCATAGTCTTCTTTGAATGCCTCGTAATCATCAGACTTCAAATAAGTTCCTGAGTTTTATCTTTATCCTTGAATAAGCATTAAACTTTATGATCTTCAAACGTTATCTTTTCTTCAATTTATCTTGATAAAAACTTTAATCTCCAAGCTCCCCCTTGCGGTGAGTTGTGCTCCCCCTAGCTTTGAGCTTTATCTTCAATCACGTTTCATCATGCTCCCCCTAAAACTTTACTTCCTGTTTCAAAGTTCTTGGGTATTCAAATAACCATTTCAGATTCTAACTTTGAAATTTTGTACTACTTGTATTATATACCACTTGTACAAAACTTGTACTTTAAATTTTAATCTTTATTTTTCAGTTATTTCAAGTTCAAATTAATGACCTTGAAACATTTTATGTTTAAAACCTTCAACTTTCACATTTTTATCATTTGATTTGTGAAAATCCACTTAGTTGATCAAGTCCAAGTTAATGACCTTGATTAACCAAATACGTCATCCAAATCCAAGTTAATGACCTTGGTTAGTTGTGAACAACTGACATTGATATTATCTTCAATTTTAAAAATTCAAATTAATGAACTTTTTCTTACCAGACTTTGATGATCCGTTCTCCAACATAGGCTCGTTGAAAATCTTTTTTTAATTTAAAAAAAAATTATGCTAAAACACACTGGAAATATTTTTGGTTTTATCTTTGAAAAGCAAGAAAAGAATTTACAAAACTTTTAACAAGTAAAGTGAACTATGTACAAACATATTTACAGACATATTTTTGTGAATTCGCGTCTAAGGATCATATCAGTTTTATTGAGACATATCACCAGTACCGTTGACCTTTTTGAGACTTTAAGTTCTAAACTTGTTTACCTAGATTGTCGTTATATTTAGTCCTCTAAAACTTCAACACGTTTCTCAATTGTTCCAAGATATGTTAGGATATGATTTATAAAACTAAACTTATCTATGGTTCCCACCTCTTGAATATACTCCCATATCAAGATTCCCTAGATTTCATCTTACAGGTTAGTATAGTGTAATTGATATCTGTATTCTGGTTGTGCGAGACCTTGAAAGCTCAGGTTAGTACTATCGTCCAGACAAAGAGATGAAGGCTCGTCTTTCAGGTGTGTTCCACTTAAGAAATCTTTTTAGCACTGCAAATGATTAGATCTTTTGATTTTTTTCAATATTGCATGCATTTTGGGGATTTTTGGCGAAAATATTATAGAAGTTTTAGGCCATTGCTTCCGCAAAATCAGAAGAACTTGTATAATACCCCAGATATCAACTATCTATAAAGACCTCGTATCTCAGAATCAGGCAATCTCTCAACGAAATTTCGTAGTACTAAGTCCATATATCCGAGAGATATTAATCCACGAGATTAAGCAGTTGTAAAATTTAATTTTTATCCCGGAAACAATCTACTTAACATGTAAAGCCTATCGACATATCCACAGTAAGACTTGTTCATCACTTTTAAACTTTACAATTCTTTAGCATACTGTGATAGTCCACTGATGTACTATCATTTCCTTTTTGACAACAAATTCTTTTTGTCTTTTTTGATGTTTTTGTACTTTTTGAATTTTTTTCAATGTTTTTGAATTTTCAACTTTTTCATATGTTTTTGATTTTTCAACAATTTCTTACAATTTTCTTACTCCCCCTAAAATCAAAAACATATTTTTGAATTTTAGAGTTTTTAACAAATTCTATTTGAAAAATATAACCAACCAATGTGGATCCCGTGACCTCGTCGTCCGATTGTTTAACAACAATCAGTAAACTCATTTATCACTTGTAAAAGCAGTTTGTAGGAACGTCCACGATTAGCACGGGAACCTAAATTTGTTATCTATTGTCCGATTAGGCGGAAACTAATGACAAGTTAACCAAATAACAAGAATTACTCGTTTAATAGTTGTTTTCATTGATCTAAAGTTCAATACATTCGAGATCCGGATCCGACAGAGCTTCGCCCCTGATTTGACAAAGTTACAAATGAATTGGGCAAGCTAGGTATTTATAGACAACGAAGTTCGCTTGAGATGGATAGAAGTTCGCCCGAACTTGACCTCGTCAAGTTCGGCTGAACTTGACTTCTCATCAACACCCTCGAGCGAACTTGTCCTATAATACACATAAATACGCCTCGTTTCACCTATTCTATACAGACTCGATACAAGACTATTCTATAGACATTATGCACCAATGCACTCCCTCTTGGATATCTACTTTGTCTTGTTCGGTCTTCAGAAATTCTCGTTTATTGCAGACTCGTTCTCGTGTAATGACGAAGGCAACAGACATATGCACCAACAGACTCCCCCTTGGATGTTGCCGCAGTCATCTACTTTCATAGACATCTTTGACAATAATCATCCCCATCAGTCTTCAAATGTCATAGTATTCTTTGAATGCCTTGTAATCACCAGACTTCAAATAAGTTCCTGAGTCTTTATCTTTTTCCTTGAATAAGCATTAAACTTTATAAACTTAATACGTTCTCTTTTCTACAATTTATCTTGATATAACTTTATTCTCCAAGCTCCCCCTTGCTGTGAGCTATGCTCCCCCTAGCTTTGAGCTTTATCTTCAATCAGGTTTCATCCTGCTCCTCCTAAAACTTTACTTCCTGCTTCAAAGTACTTGGGAATTCAAATAAACATTTCAGATTCTAACTTTGAAATTTTGTACCACTTGAATTACATACCACCTATACAATACTTGTTCTTCAAATTTTAATCTTCATCTTTCAGTTATTTCAAGTTCAAATTAATGACCTTGAAACATTTTACGTTTAAAACCTTCAGCTTTCACATTTTTATCATTTGATTTGTGAAAATTCACTTAGTTGATCAAGTCCAAGTTAATGAACTTGATTAACCAAATATGTCAACCAAGTCCAAGTTAATGACCTTGGCTAAACCCGTTGTGAACAACTAATTTTATCTTCAATTTTAAAGATTCAAATTAATGAACTTTTTCTTACCAGACTTCGATGATCCGTTCACCAACATTGGCTCGTTGAAAATATTTTTGGATTAAAAGTAAGTAAAGTATTTACAGAACTTTTAACAAGTAAAGTAAACTATGTACAGACATATTTTTGTGAATTCATGTCTAAGGATCATATCAGTTTGATTGAGACAAATCATCGGTACCATTGACCTTTTTGAGACTTTAAGTTCTAAACTCATTTACCTAGATTGTCGATATATTTGGCCTCTTAAACTTTATCACGTTTGTCAATAGTTCCAAGACATGTTAGATAAGAATTATGAAACTTGACTTAACTATGGTTCCCACCTCTTGAATATACTCCCGAATCCAGATTCCCTAGATTTCATCTTACAGGTGAGTATAGCGTAATTGATATCTGTATTTGGGTTATGCGAGGCCTTGATAGCTCAGGTTAGTACTACCGTACAGACAAAGAGATGAAGGCTCGTCTTTCAGGTGTGTTCCACTTAATGAATCTTTTCAGCATTGCAAATGATTAGATCTTTCGATTTTTTCAAGTTTGCATGCTATTTTGGGGGTTTTAGCAAAAGTATTATAGAAGTTCTAGACTATTGCGTCCGTAAAATCAGAAGAACTTGTATAATACCCCAGATATCAATCATCTATAAAGACCTCGTATCTCAGAATCAGGCAACCCTTCAATCGAAATTTCAAAATACTAAGTCCATATATCCAAGATGTGTCACAAAATTAAGCAGTTGTAAATTTAGTTTATATCCCAGAAATAATTTATTGAACGTGTAAAGTCTATCGACACATCCACAGTAAGACTTGTTTATCACTTTTAAACTTTACAATTCTTTAGCATACTGTGATAGTCCACTAATGTACTATCATTTCCTTTCTGACAACAAATTCTTTTTGTCTTTTTCATGTTTTTGAACTTTTTGAATTTTTTCAATGTTTTTGAATTTTCAACTTTTTCATATGTTTTTTATTTTTCAACAATTTTTAAAATTTTCTTACTCCTCCTAAAATCAAAAACATATTTTTCAATTTTAAATTTAAAGAAATTCTTCTAAAAATGTAACAAACCAATGTGGATCCCGTGACCTCGTCGTCAGATCCTTTTTCTCAATCCTGTATCTGCAATTGTTTAACAAACAATCATTAGACTCATTTACCACTTGTAAAAGCAGTTTGAACATTTAAGAACTTTGAAATCAGTTTTTCTGTTCAACGGTGTGGATTTTCATAACTTTGATTTTTTTCAAAAAATTTCTTCTTAACTACTCACCCTCAAAATGACAAAGATTTTAACATTCTAGATAAGTTAAAGATTATGAAGTTCCTCAATCCCGTATCAACTTTGATAAGCTGGATCTTGGAACTCCTGCACATGAAAGGATTTAGTTAAAAAGTTCAACCCAAGCCTTCTTGGTCTTGAGTTTTGGATATAACTCCTCATACACCTCTTCGTAATCACTTTCGTATGCTCTTTGATAAGCATATTCAACATCACAACCTTCAAACTCACAATCAACTTTACTTTTATCTTTCTTGATTGATTTGGCATTTTCGGTTTTATCACAAACATTCACTTTTTCAGGTGATTTCTTTTTAGCAATCCAAGCTTGAGAATTAACTCTAGCTTTCTTGATATAAAACCTAGAATCAATGTTTGACTTTGAAGTCTCACCCTTTTGAAAAACTGAATTTTCAAATTTTGATTCATTTTTAGGTTTTCTTACAAGTTTGGATTCAACATTTCATTTCATTTCTTTGATGTCAACGTTTCTTTTTAAAATTCTGATTTGACCATTATTTGATTGCTTTTGTTTTACCTCTTTTGAAACTTCTTTTCTTCGGGGATACACAGGCTTAGACTTCGGACACTTGCGAGCAATGTGACCAATTTTATTACATTTGAAGCAAGTCCGAGTATCATGAACATTTCCACTAGTGGGTTTTACTCTTCTTGTGGACTTGGTCTTAGCCTTGTCCCGAAGTTCCTTTTCTTTCTTGAAATCATCGTTTGATTTCTTACCTATGAAGCTTTCCTCCTGAACCATGCTCGTTCCGTACACAAACTTTATGTTCTTACCTTTGTATTCCTGGAACGTTGACTTCTGATTCTTCTTTGGTTCATCTTCAGCTTCTTCCAACCCTAAACCTGCTCTCCTGTTCTCAGGAAAATCACCACCGTTTCTACGGTGAGTGTCCACTTATAGGCTAAAGCATGTCTTCACGGTACATTATAAAGACCCATTTACTTTGATTAGTCACCGTGTGTTGTTTGTTTGTTTCGAGAAACGAACAAATGACCACCATCCTTATTTCGTCAATATTTTCAACACCTCTCTTGATTTATTTCAATCTCACATATCTTCCTCCATATTTTCTCTTAGAATGCCTCCTCGACATGATACAACTCAAAATGCCAAAATGACAGCTATTATCGCTCAGCAAATTGCTGCGGTACTCCCAAATCTCGTGACCCAACTTAATCAAGCGAACAACAACAATAACAATAACAATGCACCAGCTTCGTGCAAATACAAACAATTTTGTTCGGCTAAACCACTCTCGTTTTCTGGGTCCGAGGGAGCTATTGGGCTTTTGCAATAGTTTTAATGCCCCGAAAGTACTTTTCATCATGTGCAATGCCCAAACGAGCGAAAAGTTGAGTTTGCGTAGAGCGTATTAAAAAAGAGAGCTCTTACGTGGTGGAATGGTATAATGAGAGATAGAGGTGCCAATGTGGCCTTAGTTCAAACTTGGGAAGAGCTTAGGGCTCTAATGATGAAGGAATTTTGCCCTCGTCATGAGTAGAGGGCGCTCGAAAACGAATTCCATGATCTCAAAGAGGATAGTGGTGAGCATCGTGCTTATACTGACCGGTACGAGGAGTTGAGTTTACTCTATCCTTCGATGGTGACGCCTTTGGATAAGGCGATCGAGAAGTATATCGATGGATTGCCTGACCCTGTTCACGACATTGTTACCGGAAGTAACCCAACCACTGTCCGACAGGCCATTGAGCTAGCTGCAACCTTGACCGAGTCTCAGGTCAAAAAGGGTAACCTTCATCGCAAAGGCGATAAGAAATCATCAACCAAAACCACTCAAGAGAAACAAAAGAGGAACAAAGTTGAGCCTTCTAAACTATCGAAGAAGCGTAAGGCTTCTTAGAACTTTGCCGTCACTACACAACCCGCACCAGCCGCTCAACCCAATCAAGCTCCCCAAAACCAACCAGCTCAACCTCCTGTGAGGAAGCCATATGCTGGTACTGCACCGTTGTGCAATCGGTGCAACGGTCACCACCAAGTTCATCAACCATGTCGTCAATGTACTACCTGTGGATGAATTGGCCACTTGGCCAACGTTTGTCGATCTGTTCCAACCAAGCTGCTCAGAACCCTATCCAACCCCAAGCAAATCCCGTTCGACCTCACTTTCCACCTGGTTCATGTTTTAACTGTAGTGAGTGTTAGTGCATATGTCTGTTGCCTTCGTCATTGCACAAGAACGAGTCTGGAATAAACAAGAGTTTCTGAAGACCGAACAAGACAAATTTGATATCCAAGAGGGAGTCTATTAGTGCATAATGTCTATAGAATAGTCTTGTATTGAGTCTGTTTAGTATAGATGAAACGAGGCGTATTTAAGTGTATTTTAGGACAAGTTCGCTCGAGGATGTTGATGAGAAGTCAAGTTCGGGCGAACTTCTATTCCTCTCCAGCGAACTTCACTGCCTATAAATACCTAGCTTGCCCAATTCATTTGTAACTTTGTCAAATCAGAGGCAAAGCTCTGTCGGATCCGGATCTCGAATGTATTGAACTTTAGATCAATGAAAACAACAATTAAACGAGTAATTCTTGATATTTGGTTAACTTGTCATTAGTTTTCGCCTAATCGGACAATAGACAACAAATTTAGGTTCCCGTGCTAATCGTGGATGTTCCTACAAGTGGTACAGACCCTGGATACCTGAATTTGTTGAAATCAAGACAAGAATCTCTCTATTTCATCTCCATTCTTCTATTTTTCTAAACTTTTGAACACAAATGAAGAATTCACGGACAAATTCTGTTCAGTTTTGAATATGACATGTTAAATACATCATAGATAAACCCTTGAGAGTTTGGAGACTAAAATCAAAGAATTGGTGTCGAAATGTTGCAAAAACCATGTTTTTCAAACTCATTATCATCGAACTTGTTAGTCAAGTTCGACCGAACTTGAGCTAAAAAGACACTTTTTGAGTGAATTTTTAGCAAGTTCGGTCGAACTTGTGGTGGTTTTTGAAAGAATATAGCTAAGTTCGCTCGAACTTATCAAAAGTTTATTGATTTCTTATCAAGTTCGACCGAACTTGATAAAAGTCAAGAAATTTTGAGTTAAGTTTGCCCGTACTTGTGGTTTTATTAAAAACTCATCTTACAAATTCGACCGAAGTTCATTTAATTTTCTTAAAACAGAACTGTCAAATTCGACCGAAGTTCAAGAGATAGTTTTCAAATCTGAAATCACAAGTTCGACCGAACTTGTGATAATTTCTGAGAATTCTTCATTTTAACTAGAAGTTCGACCGAACTTGTAGTAGAACTAATTGTTTTCAAAGTTTCAAGTGTTTTCAGTGTACATGTCTCGATTTTCAAAATGGAAGATTTCCATAACGCGTTTGCAGTTGGAGTAGTACAAGCCTCAACGTCAAATTCGATTGCGGTTAACCAGATGAATCTCTTTAACGAAATGGATACTACTCAGAAACCGCCAAAGTTGATGAGTATGGACGAGTTCGAGGGATGGAAAGAAAAGTTTGTTAATTGGATTCAAGCGAATCAATTCAACAGCTGGGTTGCGATTGAAGATGGTTATACATGGCCCAAAGATGAATGTGATCAAGATCTTCCACTGAACAAGTTTTCAGTGATTGACAAAGAGAAATATGTTGCTGAAAAGAAGATGATCAGCTTGATACAACAATCTGTCAAAGAAGATATCTTGATATTATTACCAGAATATGATACTTCTCAAGAATTATGGAATTTTCTTTGCGAATAATTCAAAGGAAGTGATGAAATGATCAAAAGCAAAAAGGCTTTGATTAAGAAAGAGTTTGAGATTTTCACGATGATCAAAGGAGAGACAATGAAGCAAATGATTGATAGATATTGTCACCTCATGGTCCAGATGCGAAGACATGATATAAAGAGAACTAAGGAAGAGCAAATTGAGAAGCTGGCCGATGCAATTCCAGAAGGAGAATGGACAACGTATCTGATGATTTTAAAGAATAGTCCATCTTGGAGACATTTTAAGTTGTCATCTTTCATTGACAAACTTGAAGGTCATGAAATGGAATTGATGAAGATTGCAAAATCCAAAAACACTAATGTTGTTCAGGATGTCAGAGTTTATTTCAAAGGTGGTGTTCCAGATACTCCGATTCAAAGTCCAAAAATCCAAACGACATTTAGTGCAAACATGAATACATCAGATCAGTCGTCACAAAATCAGTATTCTCCAAACACTGGTTATTCATATGTTGGTTTAAATTCTTCTTCTCAAAGTCAATCTCATCAGACAAGCCAATCCACTTCTAATTCAAATGTTTTCCAATGCAACATAGCAGTTGATTTAAAGAATGTGTGTCCTGAAAAATTTGCAAAACAGCACATATCACTTCTTGCTACAGTTCTTGAATCGTATGAAAGTCTTATTGCTGGAAAGATCGGAATCCTGAAATTACAGCTGAGGATTACGATCAGGTAGATGAGGAAGAGTTGGAACTGATGACATCAAATGGTCCTTAGCATCGATTATCCGGAGAGTTTTCAAAATTTGTAGCACTCACTGGAAGGGATATTGGTAATTCAAACAATAAACATGGTTTCGACAAACCGAAAGTTACTTGTTTCAGATGTCGACAAAAAGGGCACTTCAAACGTGAATGCCATAACCAAGAAGCTAGTGGAAACCAAAACGCTTTTGGAACCGGTAACGAATATTACAAGAAAGCGCTGCAATACAAATCATATCCGAATAGAACACAAGTTGAAGTTGAAGATAAACCTGCAAAGAAAGCCGAACAAGCTCTTGTTGCTAATTATGAAGACGATGGTTTCTATTAGAACAAATACATCGGAAAGAAGACTGGTGTTGCTATGATGGCAGAGGTTGTGAATGAATCTGAGACATCAGTTGTTGATGCTGCTATCGAAAATGCTATTCAAGAAGCATTAATGCAGAGAGCTGAGGAAGAAGCTGTCCTGGAGGATACAGTTCTGGAAAGATACATACAACAAACAGAGGATGAAGGAATAGCTTACCTTGAGATGCAAAAACAAGAAGAGTTAAAAGTAGAAGCCGAAAAGGTAAAAGCAGAGATAAGCATGTCTAAAAAGGAAGTTGTGAAAGTTGTGGTGGTTGAAAAACCTTGCACAAAGTGCGCAAGTCCTTGTGAACCTTGTTTGGATAAAGTCAAAGTCATAAGAGAATTGACTGAACATAACGAAAACTTTTGTTATGATTACAGAACCATAAAAGAAGCTTATGACAAAATATTAGGCAAATATAAACATGTTGAAAGAGCTAACAGTGAACTCAACCTGATGTCACCATGTTGAATGCCACAGTTATCGAAAAACAGAAGGCAATTAACATGTACATTAATACAATTGCTGAGACAAAGCGTGAGTTTCATGAAATGAAAATAGAAACAGAAAGAGTCAGACAATTGTTAAAAAGTTATACCACAAACGCATATGTCATTGATCACATTCTTTCTACGATCAAGTCGGAGGAAAATGTTGATAATTCAAAGCGTAAAGTGTACGGAAATATTCCTCCACCATTTCTTGCAAGTTACTGCTGCAAGAAAGATGATGATATTGAAAAGGCATTTAATCTTTTACTTCTTTCAGAAAAGAAAGTTAAATTGTCTGAGAATATTGACGTATATTTTATGAAATCAAACGATGACAGTGAATCAGTGGTAAAAGATGTGGTAAAAAATATCTTGGGAAATGATTCTGATGACGGCAGCTTTAAAAGCGCTCACTCGAGTTCAAACAGTTCTGGTTCACAATCCGAAAGTGACGATACATCATCAGAAAATGATCTAAGTGATGACCCTAACGTTGTCATGTACAAGGTTAAGAAATCTGATAGATTATATTTCAATGATAGCTTTCCGATTCAGAATGTGAAAGAAGATCAAATTGATAAACTGTTTTGTAGGACCGATCCTCGATGTTTAGGAACCTAAATTTGATAACTAACATCCATAATAGCGGAAATATCAGTTAATCATCAGTTTTATAGATCAAACGTTCTGGTTACAAACTGACAGAGCTTCGCCTCTTAAATGCCAAAGGTTCAAATGAAGTAGGCTAGCTAGGTATTTATAGAGATGCAAGTTCGCCCTAGGAGACACCTAAGTTCGCCTAAACTTGGCTACACATGATAGTCATGGGCGAACTTGCTTAGATTGTACATAAATACTTCATTCACCTAGTCTATTCGGCTCTATACTATACAGACTCGATATAAGACTAAGACATAGACATTATGCACCAACAGACTCCCCCTTGGATATCGTCTTCGTCTTTTATCAGTCTTCAAAACTCTGTCTTCTTCTAAACATTAACGTACCCGTCCGAAGAAGTTCTTGAACGGCTTCCTTCGTTGTTCTTGCTTTGGATCAGGCGTTTGATCAGTTGGCGGTGGTCTAAAGTTAGGCATTCTTAGCGAACTTTGCCTTACCGCTTTTTCCATTCTTTCTTTAATCACCTCATTTCTGGTTTCTTCTTTTAGAAACTCAACTCTCTCCAGATCCCTCCACTTCGTTTGCCACATATTTCTAGAATTGACTTTGCGTGCATAGCAAATGTTAACAACTTTCTGATACTGCATCGCCTGTACCTTTTCTCTTTCTTTAAAAACAATCTTGCTGTAGAAAAGGCATTTTATATCTTCTCTCTAGCAGTTAACCAACCACATAGGATCTAGAATCCTTATCGTCCTCCACAAACCTCTCATACCCTGATGACCCATCACTTCAACTCGTTCCTTAGCAATATCCAGGTGATCTTCAAATTTTAACACAATCACTGCTTCGCAAGTTGCTAGATCTATCTGCCACCACTTGAATAAAGGATAGAAATTCTGTTCGATTGGCATAAGTGGCATATTCCTCATGGCTCTAGGACATTTCATAATTAACGTTATGTCCTTTCCCCTGTAACCTTATTGATCTTAACCCTTCGTTTCAACTAGTTTCGCCAAATCTTCTTTCGAGTAATTATGTACAAACTCACATTCTTCCACATTGTGTTCCAACATTAGTATTAAAGGCTTTGAAGGAATAGCAGCAACTGGCTTTGCAACACGATCAACATTTGCCATATCTATATCATCATCAGTTGGCCCTTTCTGCCCTGACTCCCCCTGACTTTTATCTTCCATTCTATTCGATTCATCATCCATTAGGTCAGAAAAATAAAACTCATCAGATACTTGGCTTCAGTGATCTTTAAACCTGTACTTCCCTAATCAAAATCATCACCACCTTGATCGTAATCATCATCATCATCACCAACATTCCAATCCTCGTAACCTCTTCCTCTTCATCCTCTTTATTATCTTTTTCAGCTTCTTCATTGCTTTTTTCTTCAGAAACAATAATAGGATCAGAAGGCTTGACAGATTCGTCAACCTTTTGGATATTAGACTCAGAAGCTTTTGAAATATCTTCAATTGGTTTCTCTGGAACATCAGAAGATTTCTCAGCAGTCTCAGAAGATTTAGGGGCTTCACCCTCAACATGCTTTCCTTTACCACTTTCAGCTAATTCTTTCTCAGCATGCTCTTTTGCTTCCTGACGATCCAGACAAATGTTCAGATTGTTTGCTAACACTTTCTGCAATCTGTTGAATCTTCGATCGTTCAATGCTTGGATAGTCTTTAGATCTGCAATCTCAGTCTGCAATTTCTCATTTGCGTCTTGCAAACTTTCAATTAGTGCTCTGAAATACTCTCGCTCGTTTTCTAACACCTTCACTTTGTCGTCAAGCAACTCTTTTTTGACCTAGCTTTGATTCACTTTCTTAACAAGCTCAGCCTTTTCAACCTCATTCTGTGCAACTTTCTCTTCTAACACCTTCACACGTTTCTCTAGCATCTCAAAATTAGATTCTGGGAAAAATTCATCCAAGTCTTTGAGACTGATTGGACCATGTGGCATATCACCAAACAGATTTCCCCTTTGTGTCTTTAGCGTTGAATCTTTAGGTGTTGCAGCTTTCAATGTTGACTTCTTAGGAGTAGGACTTTCAGGAACACAAGTCGTTGGAGCAACAGGTGATTGGATGATAGGAACTTCAACAAAATCAGACACAAGAGGTTCTTGTGTAACTCCTGGCCTTTCAGGTTCTTGTGGAGGAGGTTCTTGTGTGACTCCTGTCTCCTGAGCACCAGAAGGTTCTTGTGTGGCTTCTGTGCTTTTCAACTTGCTTTTGTACCTCTTGCTCACAGCTTTCTGCTCTTTCTTTGCTTTTCTTTTTCCTTTGGTCTGAGGTGACCCTGTAATCTTCTTTGAAATTTCGATTGCTGAAGACTTTGTACGCTAAGACTTTTTCTTCGCTCTTTCCTCGTTAGACTCTTTTTCAGTGTTAGGATCAAAATCTGCATCCAATTTTCTTTCCTTTTCTGCTCTAATCTCCGCCTCAGTCTTTTCTTACTCTTTGGCAGGAACTTCTTCATCAGATTCTTCATTCTCAGAAGTAGCAGAAATAACATCATCTTGAGTCGTTTTCACAGTTTCTTGACTCTCAATGACAACTGCAGCGCTCGATCCAGCAACTGCTTCAAAATTTTCAGGTTCATCCTCGTCGACAAGCATAGTTTCGACTTTCTTCGCAGCACGTTTCTTCTTAGGCTTATCAGCTTCTGCCTTTAAAAACCATTCGCTCCTTGCCTTTGGTTTGAATTCTTTAAACCATTCTTGCTCAGCTTTAAGCTCTTTCTCGTCATCACTACCATCCTTTCTCCACATGTTATCAGGTGGTGAGATATAATTTGAATCTTTTATAGCTCCAAACACTGGTTTCGCAACATGAGCTGAAGCTTGCTTTTGGAACTTGATTAGCTTCTTTACTGTTGTTTCATCAAGATGAACCAGATACAACACTTCATTTCGGTCTCGTGCAATGTTGGAATACTTTTTGTCAATCAACATCTGAACAAATCTCGGATATAGGCATAGCCTTGAATCTTCCATGTTCTTCGACATGTGAGTGAAAACTAACTTAGAAACATTGAACGGCTTCTTCAGAATAAGCGCCGTTGCCATGCTAGCCAAATAGTCTTGAACATCATCTAATCCGGCTTTACGATGGCTGAATGTGTGAATTAGAGCATGCATCAAAAGCTTGTAGGGGTTTGGCACTTCCCCTTTCTTCAGCGTCGATTTGTTCACGCTCCCCTTATAACCCATACGAAAGAAACAACCACGCACCATCTTCTCGCCTAAATGAACCGGATCGTCTTGATTATCTTTGAGTTCCAGAATCCGTCTAATATCGTCTTCAGTCACAGAAATTGGTTTAACTTCATTTCCAACTTGTACTGTTGAAGTGATTGTCTTCTCGTCAGCACTAAGGCTTACATTCATCCAAAAGTGAACGATGTGTGATCGATATGATACTGTGCGCTCTGTCATAGCTCGGCTAATATGACTTTCCTCGAGAAACTTCAATATACTGTCGTACTCCTTCAGTGACAGACAGATAGATTTGTCAAGTGTAATGCACGTATTGTGAGTTTTGGAGAACTCAATAGAGATTACACGCGCTCGTACCTGTGCCTGAAAAATGACGCAAAACAATTAGCACGTATATCGAGAAAAATTTCACAAAAATTTTCTAACATTTATATCAAATTCCGGCGAACTATATATGTGTTCAACATTCAGCCTAAGTTCGCCCGAACATGTATTAAACACATGCTCAACGTTGAATGATAAGTTCGGGCGAACTTATTAACAATATACAGTTTTTCAAGATCCAAGTTCGGGCGAACTTCCACATGATATTCAAAACCAAATACATGAAGTTCGGTCGAACATATCTGAATTTTCTTTATTCATTTTTTTGACAAGTTCGGTCGAACTTGACAACAAGTTCGGTCGAAGATATTAAGATTTCATTTATTCATATTTTTAGACAAGTCCGGTCGAACTTGACAACAAGTTCGGCCGAACTTGCCGTCTTCTCCAAAGAACCAACTTGTTCAAAACAGTTAAACATCCATTTCTTTTCAATCAAAATACGTTATATGGTCGATTTTATGTGTAGATTAAGGATCTATGTTCAACTTTAACCAACAACACCTAGATCTAACAGATTTTAAGTTTTCAGATCTATTTGGTTCATTTAAGATCAATACACGGTTCAATGTTCAATATTATACCTCGGCCATTGTAGATGGTGTGTAAATCACCAAAAACCACTAAATTTAGGCAGCGTATCGTTATGATTTTGCAAAAATCGTTCAAATTCTCTCAAAGCTCAAGTTCGCTCAGGGATTGTGTGCTTGCTGATAAGTGAGTTTGGCCGAACTTGATTGGTATTTATACCAAGTCAAGTTCGGGCGAACTTGCTAAGCCCAATCATGAAAGCCCAGTCAAGTTCGGGCGAACTTATCTATAAAACAACACAATCATACTTTAGCAAGTTCGGTCGAACTTGCTTGTTTGATAAACCTGATTTGTTTAGCAAGTTCGGCCGAACTTGCCAAACAACAATTTCTAACTTTTTCAAATTTTCATTTTTGACCCATGAACTTTCCAACTTTTTATCAGTTATGAAAATCCACTCAGTTGACCAAGTCCAAGTTAATGACCTTGGTTAACCGATTTGTCTGCCGAGTCCAAGTTAATGACCCCGGTTTGACTCGTTACGAACAAACTGTTGATATTTTCAAAATCAAAGTTTCAAACTTTTCATTGTTTTGACTTTTCAGATTAACAGATTAGCTCCCAGCCTGTTGTCAAAGAGATTCCCACCAGTTCTAGCATCTTACTAGACTTCGAAGATCCGTTCTCCAACATTGGTTTGCTGAAAACAGTGTAAAAATAAAATCTTTTCGTATTTTTGTAAGTTTATGCTAAAACACACTGAAAATCTTTTTGATTCTAATATGTAAAGCTGAAATACAGTGTAATAAGCAATGTAAACTATGTACAAACATATTTACAGACATATTTTTGTGAATTCGTGTCTAAGGATCATATCAGCTGATTGAGACATATCACCAGTACCATTGACCTTTAATTGACTTTAAGTTTTAAACTCGTTTACCTAGATTGTCGATATGTTTGTCCACTTAAGCTTTACCACATTTTTCAACTGTTTCAAGATATGTTAAGGTAGAATTTATGAAAATTGACTTATCTGTGGTCCCCACTTCCTGAATATACTCCCGTATCCAGATTCCCTAGATTTCATCTTACAGGTGAATATAGCGTAATTGATATCTGTATCTGGGTTGTGCGAGACCTTGAGAGCTCAGGTTAGTACTACCGTACAGACAAAGAGATAGGCTCGTCCTTAAGGTGTGTTCCACTTAAGGAATCTTTTTAGCATTGCATATGATTATATCTTTCGATACTTTTCAATATTGCATGCAATTTGGAGGTTTATAGCAAAAGTATTATAGAAGTTCTAGGCCATTGCTTCCGCAAAATCAGAAGAACTTGTATAATACCCCAGATATCAACTATCTATAAAGACCTCGTATCTCAGAATCAGGCAATCTTTCAAACGAAATTTCGGAGTACTAAGTCCATATATCCAAGATGTGTTAATCCACAAGATTAAGTAGTTGTAAAATTTAGTTTATATCTCGAAAACAGTTTACTGAACGTGTTAAGCCTATCGACACATCCACAGTAAGACTCGTTTCTCACTTTTAAAACTTTACATTTCTTTAGCATACTGTGATAGTCCACTGATGTACTATCATTTCCTTTTATGACACTGAACTCTTTTTGTCTTTTTCAATGTTTTTGTACATTTTGAATTTTTATATGTTTTTGGATTTTAAAATTTTCGAATGTTTTTGTATTTTCTCTAACATTTCTCCCCCTAAAATCAAAAACATCTTTTTGGATTTTTGTTTTTAACAAAATTCTAAAGTAGAAAGATATTTACAAACAAATGTGGATCACGCGAACTCGTCATTCGATCCGTATTCAACCTCAGCGTCCGCACCTGTTAGCAAATTTTTCATACCGTTAATTCTCAGCAAGTATTTAAACCGTGACAAAGAAAATGGTTTGGTATAAAAATCAGCCTTTTGTTCGTCGGTGTGGATTTTTTCTATTCGCACCAATTTCTTTTCGTAGCAATCACGAATGAAATGATAACGAATTTCAATGTGTTTTGTGCGTGAGTGATGAACCGGATTTTTAGTTATATCTATGGCTGCCTTGTTATCAACATACAACGGAGTGTCTAGAAATTGCAGACCATAGTCTCTCATCTGCTGTTGAATCAACAGAATCTGTGAACAACAGCTGGAGGCCGAGATATACTCAGCTTCACAGGTAGAGAGAGCGACCGTAATCTGTTTCTTACACTGTCAGGTTACCATTCTTGTTCCGAAGAACTGGCATCCCGCTGTAGTTGATTTTGAATTCAACTTATCTACACCAAAATCGTCAACGTAGATTTGAACTATAATCAGATGGCCATCAACTTCTCTGGTGAAAAGAGTACTATCCACAGTTCCTTTGGTAAAGGCGTTTCTGACGAGATGTTGCGATAACTTCTCTTACCAAGCTCTCGGGGCTTGGTGTAGTCCATAAAGAGCTTTATCCAGTAGGTATGCTTTCTTCTTGTTAAGTGGATCGACAAACCCTGGTGGTTGTCCAACGTACACCTTCTCGCGTAATTTGCCGTACAGAAAAGCCGATTTGACATCCAATTGATAGACCTTAAATCCTTTCCATGATGCGAAAGCTAGAAAAATTCGAATAGATTCCAAGCGAGCTACTGGTGCATAGACTTCCGTGTAGTCTATCCCTTCCTGCTGGTGAAATCCCTTGACAACAAGCCTAGCTTTGTTACGAACAATAACCCCTCTATCGTCATGTTTACACTTAAAGACCCTTTTTGTATCAATTGCTTTCTGATTTTTTGGTAGGTCTTCAAGCTTCCACACACCCAACTTTTCAAACTGCAATAATTCTTCTTGCATTGCTTGTACCCAATTTTCATCGGCTAAAGCTTCATTAACTGTCTTTGGCTCAATCTGAGAAATGAAACATGAATAGAAGCAATAGTTCTTGGTTGTAGCAAAGCGTGTGTGGAAATAAATGAGTGCTTTATTAATTTTCCCTCGAGTTCTAACACCAGTTTGAAGTTCTCCGATTATATTTGTTGACGGATGATAGGAATATGATCACGACAATTCTTCACTTGGAACATCTACTGAGTTTTGCTGATTCGTGATGTTGAGATCAACAACCAATTCAACGTTTGGAGAGCTTGATGAAGCTTCATTTTTGTTGTTCGGGACTGTAGATTGATTAAGAAGACTTGTTATCTGCTCCACTTCTTCATCTGAAGAAGACGATTTCCCATCAGCATCAAATGTTGGTGCTTCATCTGAGTCAGAATTTTGATTCTGTGGTATATTGGGCTCCGTTGATGTATTCACTGGTTCAGTAGAGGCATTTGTTAGAGGAGTAGCAGGTGTTGTTAATGTTTCAGGAACATTTTCAGTCGTAACACCACTATTTCTTGAACTTGCGCTAGAAGAAGATGGATCCAACGTTGGTTGATTAACCACAATTGGTCGAACAATTTGTTCTTGATTCGTTGACTGGTGAAGGTAGTATAATGCTGCAACTTCTTCGTCAGTCGGTTCTTCGGGCAAGTCAAATGACTTCCAAAGGTCTTGATAGTTAAACAGCCACGCATCACCTTTCTTTTGAATAGGATCCGTGTAGTTGAAACAATCCACGTGCTGTGTTTCATTAACCTTTCTCAATGAAGGAACATATATTCTTCTCAACGGACTCGCATATCCGGCAAAGAAACCTTCAAGAGATTTAGCTCCGAATTTGCCATCTTTGTCTATTACGGTACATGGTGCACCGAATGGTTCTAAGAACTTCAAATTTGGCTTCCGTCGGTTTATCATCTCAAAACATGTTTTCTTTGTTGGTTTGACAGTGAGAACCCTGTTTAGCGTGTAGCAAGCCGCAGCAATCGCTTCACTCCAGAAGCTGATAGGAAGTTTAGAATCTGCAAGCATGGTTCTCGCAGTTTCAATCAAAGTTCTGTTTCCGTTCAGCTACTCCGTGTTGCTGTGGAGTATAGGGAGCACTAAACTCGTGCAGAATCCCTTTTGCGTTGCAGAATTCCTTCATTTTGTTATTCTTAAACTCTGTGCCGTTGTCACTTCTAATGTGTCTGACCGGCAGATGATAAAGGTTCTCGAGTTTCTTGAATAAAATAAACAAGTTGTCGAACGTTTCGTCTTTTGATTCTTGAAAAATACCCATGAATATCTCGAATAGTCATCTGTCACGACCAAGCAATATAAGTCTCCTGAGACGGTTCGAACATGTACAGGACCAAATAAGTCCATGTGGAGACGTTCTAATGGCAACTTGATTGAGTTTAGAATTTTCTTTGGATGAGATTTCTTGATCTGATTTCCCTTTTTGCATTCCAAGCAATGATCAGACATCTGAAAACTTCGAAGATTTACACCTTCTACAAGATCATTATGAACCAAGAAATTCATTTTTCGCAAATGAATATGCCCCATCTTACGATGCCAAAGAATAGAATCTTTTTCAGTAGCCTTTGACACAAAACATTGTGCTGATTTTAATGAAGTGGTAGCGACACCCATATCAAGAACATATAAATCATTCTCTCGAGGTGCTCGCATCAGAATCCACTCATCTGGTATTTTGAATCCCGGCTTCAAGATAATACACTCTTTGTCGTTGAAATGAACTGTGAATTTCTTATCATAAATCTACGATATACTCATAAGATTGTTCTCAAGTTCTGCAATATAGTTCACGCGATCAAATGAAACTACGCCATTGGAGAGTTTTCCCTCGGTGACTATCCTTCCACCTTGATTTCCTGCAAATCCAACATATCCACCATTGATAGTTTTAATGTCGAATAGCAACGCCTTCATTCCCGTCATATGCCTGGATGCTCCACTATCCAAAATCCACTTAGAAAGTATGGATCTCTGGAGTCCCTGCACATTTTAACAATCTATTTAAAAAGTGAGACCCAAGGCTTTTTGGTCTTTGGTTGAATTGGATAACCATCATCAAAATCAAATTCACATTCATAAGCATAAGCATAATCAAAATCTTCATCTGAATTTTCTATGATGTTTATGTTTGAAAAATTTACCGTCTTTTTATCTTTTGAATTGTTACCACTTGTATTTTTGACAGTTTCAGATGTGGTTTCAATTATGATTTCAGATTTTGATTCTTTCTTGCTATCACTAGTCTTAATAGGCTCAGACTTAGTGATTTCAGGTTTAGATTCTTTCGTGTTATCAGTCTTTACCAGCTTAGACTTAATAACACCAGATGTTGTTGACCTTTTCTTGGTAATTCAGGCTTGAGATTTGATATTAGCCTTCTTGATATAAAATTTGTTTTCATTTGCCCTAGAAGTTTCTCCTTTTTCAAAAGTAGAATTCTCAAACCTCTTTTCTATTTTAGGTTTAACTTCTGCCAAATATTCATTTCTTTTCAAAATCTTGATTGGTTTTTCAAACTCTGGATACCTTGGTTTTACAACATTTGATTCTCTTCTTCGAGGATAAGCCGGCTTTGATTTCAGACATTGTCGTGCAATATGACCCATTTCATTGCACTTGAAACATGTCCGATTATCAAGTGGATGTCCTTTAGTGGGTGGTTTTACCCCACTTGATGTTTGGCACCACTTGTAACCTTGGCTTTATCTCGAATTTCTTTCTCCTTTTTAAACTCATCATTTGATTGTTTACCAATCAAATTTTCTTCGTGAATCGTGTTTGTCCCATATACAAAATTCATTTTTTGTTTTTATATTCATGAAATGGTGACACTTTCTTTACTGGTTCATCTGATTCTTCTAGACCCAACCCTGCTCTCTGGTTTTCCGGATGATCACCACCATTCCTTTGGTAGTTGTTTCTTTTAGGTTTGGAATAGAATTTTCGTTCGTTAATTTCCAGTTCTTCTGATGTGACTTCCACGAGTTTAAAGAATTTATCAAGCAATTCTTCCTTCACATTCTGAATTGGGAAGCTATCATCAAAGTATAGTCTATCTGAATCCTTAATTTTGTACATTACAACATTAGGATCGTCACTTAGACTATCCTCTGACGCCTTATCGTCATTTTCAGACTGTGAATCAGAATTCTTTGAACTCGAGTCAGCGCTTTTGAAGTTGTCGTCATCAGAATCACTTAGAACATTTTCAACCACTTTGTTAACCACAACGTTGTTATCATCATCAGATTTAGCATAGATTATATCAATATTCTTTGGTAACTCATCTTTTTTCTCAGAAAGTAACTCAACATTGAGTGCCTTATCCATCCAGTCTGCGGTTTTGCGACAGTACTTCTCGCAAAGGGGTGGAGGAACATTGCTATATTCTTTGACAGTTTTCTTTTAGGGTTTTTCTTCCGTTGAGATTGTCGGAAGAATGTGATCAAGAACATATGCATTTGTGGTATAAATTCTCAACAACTGTTGAACTCTTTCAGTTTCGATTGTCATGTCTTGAGGTTGTTGTTTGGTTTCAGCAATGGTGTTAATATAGATGTTAATTGCCCTTTGGTTATCCATTATTGTTCCACTCAACATCCTTATAATATCATGTTGTTCGATGTTATTTCTGCCGAGTCTGCCATAATCATTTTTCATTTTGTCATACGCTTATTTCATTGTGCGATAATCATATTTCAACAATTCGTTGTGCACATTGTTTTCAGCGATGTTCATTGATTTTTTGGCACATTCGACACAAGGTTCAGTACATTTTGTACAAGATTTCTCAACCTCAACAACTTGTACTTTGACAACTTCTTTCTCAACAATTTTTACCTCTGGACCTACCTTGGTTAGATTTGCCATTAAAGCTTTATCTACCATGTCCTTGAGGTCTTCGACTTTCACTTCTTGAGTGACATCAGTGATCACTTCATCAATCTTTTTCTCCTCAACCACTTGTTCTTTCGAGGTGCCATCAAAATGACCTGCAAAACTGTCACAAGAATTAGAGGATAAAATTCCTTGTCTCTGCATATGGATATATTCCTCTTCTTCCTGCTGTTGATGCAAGTATTGTTCCAGAAGAGCTTGTTCAATAGCTGCTGCTGCCGCTGCTTCAGCTGCTGAATTATCTTCAACTATCTCCGCCATCAAAGCAACTCCGGTCTTTTTCCCAATGTAAGAATTCCAATCAAAACCATCATCTTCACTGGATGCCACCATAGCTTTCTCAGTGGTGCTATTGTCAGGTTTTTCTTTGATTTCAACCTGAGTTTTCTTCGGAAATGGTTTATATTGAAGTGCCTTTCTATAATATTCATTTCCTCCTCCGAAAGGACTTTGATTTCCGGTTGTTTCGGTGTTCTTACACTCTCTTTTAAAATGCCCCTTTTGACGGCATTTAAAGCACGTGACTTTGGTTTTGTCAAAACCCAATTTGTTGTTGGATGTTCCTATATCACAGCCTGTGAGTGCAACGAACTTTGTCACTCTCCTGATGATCGAAGCTAAGGACCATTTGATGTCCATTAGTTCGAGTTTTTCCTCGTCTACCTGGTCATAATCTTTTGCGGTCATCTCGGGGTTTCCGATCTTACCGGCAACAAGACATTCATAAGATTCTAATACGGTAGCGAGTAGTGACATATGTTGTTTTCAACTTGTTCTGAAACAACATTGTTCAAATTCACTGCGATGTTGCATTTATATACATTTGGATCAGAACTTTGTTGTTGATTCTGATTCGCTTGGATTTGATAAGTTGAATTCGAACCAGTGCTTGAGTAAGAACTTTGAGGACTCTGGTCATACTAAGGTTGTGATTGATTCTGATTCTGTGGAGAAGCATTCATGTTTGCACTAAAAGTCGTCTGAATTTTAGGACTCGAAACACTATCTAGCATTCTGGCTTTGTAATACAGACCAACGTCTTGAACAACATTCGCGTTTTTTGACTTCGCCATCTTCAGAAGTTCCTTTTCGTGGCCTTCGAGTTTATCGATAAACGTCGACAACTTGAAAAATTCCCACTTATCACTGTTCTTTAGAACCATCAAATACGTAGTCCATTCACCCTCTGGTAGTGCGTCAGCAGGTTTGTCGATGTATTCTTGTTCTGTCTTTTCTAGACCGTGTCTTCGCATTTGCACTTTAAGATGACAGAAACGCTTGATCTTTTGCTTTATGGTCTCATTCTTTAGCATAGTGAAGATATCGAACTCCTTCAGGATAAGTGCCTTTTTGCTTTTTATCATTTCGGCGCTGCCTAGATACTTCTTCTGTAATGACAACCAAAGATCTCTTGCAGTAGCATACTCTGGTAGCAAAATCAGGATATCTTCTTTGACAGACTGTTGGATGAGACTGATCATCTTTTTCTCGGTGATATATTCTTCTTTCTGAACCGTCGAGTAGTTGTACTTTTCAAGGACTCGTTGATGTTCATCTACCAGAACAGTGTAGCCTCTTTCAATTGACACCCAGCCAGCGAAGTGCATGGCCTGAAACCAATAGGTAAACTTCTCTTTCCATGCTTCGTACTCGTCCTTGCTCATCAGCTTGGGTGGTTTGACAGTCGTTCCCATTTCATTATCAAGATTGACTTGATTGATCACATTGGCATTTGACGAACTAGCTCCGTACATAAAAGCTCTTAGTTGATCCTCCATTGTGAATAACGAAACGTGTACTCTGAAAATTTTCAAAAAACTTTGAAAACAATTAGTCCTACTACGAGTTCGGTCGAACTTGTAGTAACAAATGAAGAATTTTCTGATTTTCTAACAAGTTCGGTCGAACTTGTTAGATTTGTTTTAAAAACATTGCTTAAAGTTCGGTCGAACTTGAGACACAAATCCAACAAAACTTCGGGCGAACTTATCTTCAAGAATTTGATAAAAATCTAGTAAGTTCGGGCGAACTTACTTAAAGTTTCTTTGAATTTACACAAGTTCGATCGAACTTGATGTAAAATCAATGAAAAATTGTGTAACTTCGAGCGAACTTAGCTGAAATTTCTTCAAAAACTACTTGAAAAGTGATGTTTTAGGACAAGTTCGGCCGAACGTGGCCAACAAGTTCGATCATTAGTGGTTTTCAAGAACATGGTTTTTTCAAAATTTTGACATGAATTCGGTTGAATTTGGTCTCCAATCTTTCAAGGGTTTATTATTGTTGTATTTTACATGATATATTTAAAATTCAAAAGATTTTGAACGTAAATTCTTCATTTTATGTTCAAAAGTTAAGAAAAAGAGAAGAATGGAGTAGAAATAGAAGTGTTCTTGTCTTGATGCTATCAAATCAGGCTGTTCTAGCTCTGATACCACTTGTAGGACCGATCCTCGATGCTTAGGAACCTAAATTTGTTATCTAACGTCCATAATAGCGGAAATATTACGTCATGTTTACCAATAGACAAGATTTAATCAGTTAATCGTCAGTTTTATAGATCAAACGTTCTGGTTACAAACTGACAGAGCTTCACCTCTGAAATGACAAAGTTTCAAATGAAGTAGGCTAGCTAGGTATTTATAGAGATGCAAGTTCGCCGTAGGAGACACCTAAGTTCGCCCGAACTTGCCTTAGCAAGTTCGGCCGAACTTGGCTATACATGATAGTCATGGGCGAACTTGCTTACATTGTACATAAATACTTCATTCACCTAGTCTATTCAGCTCTATACTATACAGACTCGATATAAGACTAAGACATAGACATTATGCACCAACATGTTTAAACTTGTGGAAGTTTCATCAGATGATCTCGAGAAAAATGAAAAGAAGTTTTATTCTAAACGGAAACGGAATTTTAACAATTACCGTAGAAACGACGGTGATTTTCTTGAGAACAGGAGAGCAGGTTTAGGTTTGGAAGAAGTTGAAGATGAACCAAAGAAGAATCAGAAGTCAAAGTTCGAGGAATACAAAGGTAAGAACATAAAGTTTGTGTACGGAACGAGCACGGTTCGAGAAGAAAGCTTGATTGGTAAGAAGTCAGACGATGATTTCAAGAAAGAAAAGGAACTTTGGGAGAAGGCTAAGTCCGCAAGTGGAGTAAAACCCACAAGTGGACAGGTTCATGACACTCGGACTTGCTTCAAATGCAATGAAGTTGGTCACATTGCTCGCAAGTGTCCGAAGTATAAACTTGTGTATCCCCGAAGAAAAGAAGTTTCAAGAGAGGTAAAACAGAAGCAATCTGATAATGGTCAAATCAGAGTTTTAAAAAGAAATGTTGACTTAAAAGAAATGAAACGTAATGTTGAATCCAATCTTGAAATAAAACCTACAAATGAATCAAAATTTGAAAATTCAATTTTTCAAAAAGGAGAGACTTCAAAGTCAAACAATGATTCTAGGTTTTATATCAAGAAAGCTAGAGTTAATTCTCAAGCTTGGATTGCTAAAAAGAAATCACCTGAAAAAGTGAAGGTTGTTTGTGATAAAACCGAAAATGTCAAATCAATTAAGAAAGATAAAAGTAAAATTTATTGTGAGTTTTAAGGTTGTGATGTTGAATATGCTTATCAAAGAGCTTATGAAAGTGATTACGAAGAGGTGTATGAGGAGTTATATCCAAAACCCAAGAGCAAGAAGGCTTGGGTTAAACTTTTTAACTAAATCCTTTCATGTGCAGGAGTTCTAAGATCCAGCTTATCAAAGATGATTCGGGATTGAGGAGCTTCATAATTTTTAACTTATCTAGAATGTTAAAAATTTTGACATTTTGAGGGGGAGTGGTTAAGAAGAAAATTTAAAAAAAATCAATCAAAGTTATGAAAATCCACACTGTTGAACAGAAAAATTGATTTCAAAGTTCTTACAAGTTCAAAATGTGTTGGTGCATATGTCTATTGCCTTCGTCATTACACAAGAACGAGTCTAGAATAAACGAGAGTTTCTGAAGACCGAACAAGAAAAAGTAGATATCCAAGAGGGAGTCTATTGGTGCATAATGTCTATAGAATAGTCTTGTATCAAGTCTGCATAGAATAGGTGAAACAAGGTGTATTTGTGTGTATTATAGGACAAGTTCGCTCGAGGGTGTTGATGAGAAGTCAAGTTCCGCCAAACTTGACTAGGTCAAGTTCGGGCAAACTTCTATCCATCTCAAGCGAACTTCATTGTCTACAAATACCCAGCTTGCCCAATTCATTTGTAACTTTGTCAAATCAGAGGCGAAGCTCTGTCGGATCCGGATCTCGAATGTATTGAACTTTAGATCAATGAAAACAACTATTAAACGAGTAATTCTTGTTATTTGGTTAACTTGTCATTAGTTTCTGCCTAATCGGACAATAGATATCAAATTTAGGTTCCCGTGCTAATCGTGGACGTTCCTACAAGTGGTATCAGAGCTAGAACTACCTGAATTTGTTGAAATCAAGACAAGAATCTCTCTATTTCATCTCCATTCTTCTATTTTTCTTAACTTTTGATCAAAAATGAAGAATTCACGGACAAATTCTGTTCAATTTTGAATATGTCATGTAAAACACGCTAATAACAAACCCCTGAAAGTTTGGACATTAAATTCAAATGTTTTGACATCAAAAAGTTGCAAAAACCATATTTTTGGAACAAGTCATGGCCGAACTTAACATCAAGTTCGACCGAACTTGATTAAAATATCACTGATTTTCATCAAGTTCGACCGAACTTGATAGGATTTTCAAGGTTTTTGTAAGAAGTTCGCTCGAACTTGAAGGATAATTCAATAGTTTTGGTTAAGTTCGACCGAACTTGATTGAATCTCATTGAATTTTTATTCACAAGTTCGCCCGAACTTGACGAAATCATTGAAAGATTACCTAAGTTCGACCAAACTTAAGTGTTTGTCTTAAAACCTTACACAAGTCTGCTCAAAGTGTGTTTGTTTTCAAAAGTAATACCAAGTTCGACCGAACTTGAGTATAAGTGATAAAATTCTGAAAATTGATATCTAAGTTCGACCGAACTTGTTGAAACTTGATTTCAAAATATGTTTTGACACAAGTTCGACCGAACTTGTTTAAAACCTGAAATTTCTCATTCTCAACTACAAGTTCGACCGAACTTGTAGTAAATCTAACAATTTTCAAAGTTTTATCGTATTTTCAGCGTACGTGTCTCGTTTTTCAAAATGGAAGATTTCCATAACGCATTTGCAGCTGGAGTAGCACAAGCCTCAACGTCAAATTCAATTGCGGTTAACCAGATGAACCTCGATAATGAAATGGGTACTACTCAGAAACCGCCGAAGTTGATGAGTATGGACGAGTTCGAGGGATGGAAAGAAAAGTTTGTTAATTGGATTCAAGCGAATCAATTCAACAGCGGGGTTGCGATTGAAGATGGATATACATGGCCCAAAGACGAACGTGATCAAGATCTTCCACTGAACAAGTTTTCAGCAATTGACAAAGAGAAATATGTTGCTGAAAAGAAGATGATCAGCTTGATACAACAATCCATCAAAGAAGATATCTTGATATTATTACCAGAATATGATACTTCTCAAGAATTATGGAATTCTCTTTGCGAAAAATTCAAAGGAAGTGATGAAATGATCAAGAGCAAAAAAGCCCTGATTAAGAAAGAGTTTGAGATCCTCACAATGATCAAAGGAGAGACAATGAAGCAAATGATTGATAGATACTATCACCTCATGGTCCAGATGAGAAGACATGATATCAAGAGAACTAACGAAGAGCAAATTGAGAAGCTGACCGATGCACTTCCAGAAGGAGAATGGACAACGTATCTGATGCTTCTAAAGAATAGTCCATCTTGGAGACATTTTAAATTGTCATCTTTCATCGACAAGCTTGAAGGACATGAAATGGAATTGATGAAGATTGTGAAATCTAAAAACACTAATGTTGTTCAGGATGTCGGAGTTTATTATAAAGGTGGTGTTCCAGATACTATGATTCAAAGTCCAAAAATCCAAACGGCATTTAGTGCAAACATGAATACATCAGATCAATTGTCACAAAATCAGTATTCTCCAAACTCTGGTTATTCATATGTTGGTTCAAATTCTTCTTCTCAAAGTCAATCTCATCAGACAAGCCAATCTACTTCTAATTCAAATGTTTTCCAATGCAACATAGCAGTTGATTTAAAGAATGTATTTCCTGAAAAAGTTACAAAACAACACATAGCACTTCTTGCTACAGTTCTGGAATCGTATGAAAGTCTTGTTGCTGGAAAGATCGGAAATCTTGAAATGACAGCCGAGGATTACGATCAGGTAGATGAGGAAGAGTTGGAACTGATGGACATCAAATGGTCTTTAGCATCGATTATCCGGAGAGTTTCAAAGTTTGTAGCACTCACTGGAAGGGATATTGGTAACTCAAGCAATAAACTTGGTTTCGACGAAACGAAAGTTTCTTGTTTCAGATGTCGACAAAAAGGGCACTTCAAATAGAACACAAGTTGAAGTTGAAGTTGAAGATAAACCTGCAAAGAAAGCCGAACAAGCTCTTGTTGCTAATCATGAAGATGATGGTTTCGATTGGAACAAATACATCGGAAAGAAGACTGGTGTTGCTATGATGGCAGAGGTTGTGAATTAATCGGATACATCATTTATGGATGCTGCTATCGAAAATGCTATTCAAGAAGCATTAATGCAGAGAGCTGAGGAAGAAGCTGTCCTGGAGGATGCAGTTCTGAAAAGATACATGCAACAAACAGAGGAAGAAGGAGTAGCTTACCTTGAGACAGAAAAACAAAAAGAGTTGAAAGCAGAAGCCGAAAAGGTAAAAGCTGAGGTAAACATGTCTGAAAAGGAAGTTGTGAAAGTTGTGGAGGTTGAAAACCTTGCACAAAGTGCGCAAGTCCTTTTGAACCCTGTCTGGATAAAGTCAAAGTCATAAGAGAATTAACTGAACATAACAAGAACTTTCGTTATGATTACAGAACCATAAAAGAAGCTTATGACAAAATATCAGGCAAATATAAACATGTTCAAAGAGCTAACAGTGAACTCAATGCTAATGTCACCATGTTAAATGCCACAGTTATTGAAAAACAAAAGGCAATAGACAAAGCGTGAGTTTCATGAAATGAAAATTGAAACAGAAAGAGTAAGACAATTATTTAAGAGTTACACCACAAACGCATATGTCATTGGTCACATTCTTCCTACGATCAAGTCGGAGGAAAATGTTGATAATTCAAAGCGTAAAGTGTACGGAAATGTTCCTCCACCATTTCTTGCAAGTTACTGCTGCAAGAAAGATGATGATATTGAAAAGACATTTAATCTTTTACTTCTTTCAGAAAAAAAATATAAATTGCCTGAGAATATTGACGTAGACTTTACAAAACCAAATGATGACAATGAATTGGTGGTAAAAGATGTGGTAAAAATGTTTTGGGAAATGATTCTGATGACGGCAGCTTTAAAAGCGCCAACTCGAGTTCAAATAGTTCTTGTTCACAATCTGAAAGTGACGATACATCATCAGAAAATGATCTAAGTGATGATCCTAGTGTTGTCATGTACAAGGTTAAGGAATCTGATAGATTATATTTCAATGATAGCTTTCCGATTCAGAATTTGAAAGAAGATCAAATTGATAAACTGTTTAAACTTGTGGAAGTTTCATCAGATGATCTCGAGAAAAATGAAAAGAAGTTTTATTCTAAACCGAAACGGAATTTTAACAATTACCGTAGAAACGGTGGTGATTTTCCTGAGAACAGGAGAGCAGGTTTAGGGTTGGAAGAAGCTGAAGATGAACCAAAGAAGAATCAGAAGTCAACGTTCCAGGAATACAAAGGTAAGAACATAAAGTTTGTGTACGGAACGAGCATGGTTCAGGAGGAAAGCTTCATAGGTAAGAAATCAAACGATGATTTCAAGAAAGAAAAGGAACTTCGGGACAAGGCTAAGACCAAGTCCACAAGAAGAGTAAAACCCACTAGTGGAAATGTTCATGATACTCGGACTTGCTTCAAATGTAATAAAATTGGTCACATTGCTCGCAAGTGTCCGAAGTCTAAGCCTGTGTATCCCCGAAGAAAAGAAGTTTCAAAAGAGGTAAAACAAAAGCAATCAAATAATGGTCAAATCAGAATTTTAAAAAGAAACGTTGACATCAAAGAAATGAAATGAAATGTTGAATCCAAACTTGTAAGAAAACCTAAAAATGAATCAAAATTTGAAAATTCAGTTTTTCAAAAGGGTGAGACTTCAAAGTCAAACATTGATTCTAGGTTTTATATCAAGAAAGCTAGAGTTAATTCTCAAGCTTGGATTGCTAAAAAGAAATAACCTGAAAAAGTGAATGTTTGTGATAAAACCGAAAATGCCAAATCAATCAAGAAAGATAAAAGTAAAGTTGATTGTGAGTTTGAAGGTTGTGATGTTGAATATGCTTATCAAAGAGCATACGAAAGTGATTACGAAGAGGTGTATGAGGAGTTATATCCAAAACTCAAGACCAAGAAGGCTTGGGTTGAACTTTTTAACTAAATCCTTTCATGTGCAGGAGTTCCAAGATCCAGCTTATCAAAGTTGATACGGGATTGAGGAACTTCATAATCTTTAACTTATCTAGAATGTTAAAATCTTTGTCATTTTGAGGGTGAGTAGTTAAGAAGAAATTTTTTGAAAAAAATCAAAGTTATGAAAATCCACACCGTTGAACAGAAAAACTGATTTCAAAGTTCTTAAATGTTCAAACTGCTTTTACAAGTGGTAAATGAGTCTAATGATTGTTTGTTAAACAATTGCAGATACAGGATTGAGAAAAAGGATCTGACGACGAGGTCACGGGATCCACATTGGTTTGTTACATTTTTAGAAGAATTTCTTTAAATTTAAAATTGAAAAATATGTTTTTGATTTTAGGAGGAGTAAGAAAATTTTAAAAATTGTTGAAAAATAAAAAACATATGAAAAAGTTGAAAATTCAAAAACATTGAAAAAATTCAAAAAGTTCAAAAACATGAATAAGACAAAAAGAATTTGTTGTCAGAAAGGAAATGATAGTACATTAGTGGACTATCACAGTATGCTAAAGAATTGTAAAGTTTAAAAGTGATAAACAAGTCTTACTGTGGATGTGTCGATAGACTTTACACGTTCAATAAATTATTTCTGGGATATAAACTAAATTTACAACTGCTTAATTTTGTGACACATCTTGGATATATGGACTTAGTATTTTGAAATTTCGATTGAAGGGTTGCCTGATTCTGAGATACGAGGTCTTTATAGATGATTGATATCTGGGGTATTATACAAGTTCTTCTGATTTTACGGACGCAATAGCCTAGAACTTCTATAATACTTTTGCTAAAACCCCCAAAATAGCATGCAAACTTGAAAAAATCGAAAGATCTAATCATTTGCAATGCTGAAAAGATTCATTAAGTGGAACACACCTGAAAGACGAGCCTTCATCTCTTTGTCTGTACGGTAGTACTAACCTGAGCTATCAAGGCCTCGCATAACCCAAATACAGATATCAATTACGCTATACTCACCTGTAAGATGAAATCTAGGGAATCTGGATTCGGGAGTATATTCAAGAGGTGGGAACCATAGTTAAGTCAAGTTTCATAATTCTTATCTAACATGTCTTGGAACTATTGACAAACGTGATAAAGTTTAAGAGGCCAAATATATCGACAATCTAGGTAAATGAGTTTAGAACTTAAAGTCTCAAAAAGGTCAATGGTACCGATGATTTGTCTCAATCAAACTGATATGATCCTTAGACATGAATTCACAAAAATATGTCTGTACATAGTTTACTTTACTTGTTAAAAGTTCTGTAAATACTTTACTTACTTTTAATCCAAAAATATTTTCAACGAGCCAATGTTGGTGAACGGATCATCGAAGTCTGGTAAGAAAAAGTTCATTAATTTGAATCTTTAAAATTGAAGATAAAATTAGTTGTTCACAACGGGTTTAGCCAAGGTCATTAACTTGGACTTGGTTGACATATTTGGTTAATCAAGTTCATTAACTTGGACTTGATCAACTAAGTGAATTTTCACAAATCAAATGATAAAAATGTGAAAGCTGAAGGTTTTAAACGTAAAATGTTTCAAGGTCATTAATTTGAACTTGAAATAACTGAAAGATGAAGATTAAAATTTGAAGAACAAGTATTGTATAGGTGGTATGTAATTCAAGTGGTACAAAATTTCAAAGTTAGAATCTGAAATGTTTATTTGAATTCCCAAGTACTTTGAAGCAGGAAGTAAAGTTTTAGGAGGAGCAGGATGAAACCTGATTGAAGATAAAGCTCAAAGCTAGGGGGAGCATAGCTCACAGCAAGGGGGAGCTTGGAGAATAAAGTTATATCAAGATAAATTGTAGAAAAGAGAACGTATTAAGTTTATAAAGTTTAATGCTTATTCAAGGAAAAAGATAAAGACTCAGGAACTTATTTGAAGTCTGGTGATTACAAGGCATTCAAAGAATACTATGACATTTGAAGACTGATGGGGATGATTATTGTCAAAGATGTCTATGAAAGTAGATGACTGCGGCAACATCCAAGGGGGAGTCTGTTGGTGCATATGTCTGTTGCCTTCGTCATTACACGAGAACGAGTCTGCAATAAACGAGAATTTCTGAAGACCGAACAAGACAAAGTAGATATCCAAGAGGGAGTGCATTGGTGCATAATGTCTATAGAATAGTCTTGTATCGAGTCTGTATAGAATAGGTGAAACGAGGCGTATTTATGTGTATTATAGGACAAGTTCGCTCGAGGGTGTTGATGAGAAGTCAAGTTCAGCCGAACTTGACGAGGTCAAGTTCGGGCGAACTTCTATCCATCTCAAGCGAACTTCGTTGTCTATAAATACCTAGCTTGCCCAATTCATTTGTAACTTTGTCAAATCAGGGGCGAAGCTCTGTCGGATCCGGATCTCGAATGTATTGAACTTTAGATCAATGAAAACAACTATTAAACGAGTAATTCTTGTTATTTGGTTAACTTGTCATTAGTTTCCGCCTAATCGGACAATAGATAACAAATTTAGGTTCCCGTGCTAATCGTGGACGTTCCTACAAACTGCTTTTACAAGTGATAAATGAGTTTACTGATTGTTGTTAAACAATCGGACGACGAGGTCACGGGATCCACATTGGTTGGTTATATTTTTCAAATAGAATTTGTTAAAAACTCTAAAATTCAAAAATATGTTTTTGATTTTAGGGGGAGTAAGAAAATTGTAAGAAATTGTTGAAAAATCAAAAACATATGAAAAAGTTGAAAATTCAAAAACATTGAAAAAAATTCAAAAAGTACAAAAACATCAAAAAAGACAAAAAGAATTTGTTGTCAAAAAGGAAATGATAGTACATCAGTGGACTATCACAGTATGCTAAAGAATTGTAAAGTTTAAAAGTGATGAACAAGTCTTACTGTGGATATGTCGATAGGCTTTACATGTTAAGTAGATTGTTTCCGGGATAAAAATTAAATTTTACAACTGCTTAATCTCGTGGATTAATATCTCTCGGATATATGGACTTAGTACTACGAAATTTCGTTGAGAGATTGCCTGATTCTGAGATACGAGGTCTTTATAGATAGTTGATATCTGGGGTATTATACAAGTTCTTCTGATTTTGCGGAAGCAATGGCCTAAAACTTCTATAATATTTTCGCCAAAAATCCCCAAAATGCATGCAATATTGAAAAAAATCAAAAGATCTAATCATTTGCAGTGCTAAAAAGATTTCTTAAGTGGAACACACCTGAAAGACGAGCCTTCATCTCTTTGTCTGGACGATAGTACTAACCTGAGCTTTCAAGGTCTCGCACAACCAGAATACAGATATCAATTACACTATACTAACCTGTAAGATGAAATCTAGGGAATCTTGATATGGGAGTATATTCAAGAGGTGGGAACCATAGATAAGTTTAGTTTTATAAATCATATCCTAACATATCTTGGAACAATTGAGAAACGTGTTGAAGTTTTAGAGGACTAAATATAACGACAATCTAGGTAAACAAGTTTAGAACTTAAAGTCTCAAAAAGGTCAACGGTACTGGTGATATGTCTCAATAAAACTGATATGATCCTTAGACGCGAATTCACAAAAATATGTCTGTAAATATGTTTGTACATAGTTCACTTTACTTGTTAAAAGTTTTGTAAATTCTTTTCTTGCTTTTCAAAGATAAAACCAAAAATATTTCCAGTGTGTTTTAGCATAATTTTTTTTTAAATTAAAAAAGATTTTCAACGAGCCTATGTTGGAGAACGGATCATCAAAGTCTGGTAAGAAAAAGTTCATTAATTTGAATTTTTAAAATTGAAGATAATATCAATGTCAGTTGTTCACAACTAACCAAGGTCATTAACTTGGATTTGGATGACGTATTTGGTTAATCAAGGTCATTAACTTGGACTTGATCAACTAAGTGGATTTTCACAAATCAAATGATAAAAATGTGAAAGTTGAAGGTTTTAAACATAAAATGTTTCAAGGTCATTAATTTGAACTTGAAATAACTGAAAAATAAAGATTAAAATTTAAGTACAAGTTTTGTACAAGTGGTATATAATACAAGTAGTACAAAATTTCAAAGTTAGAATCTGAAATGGTTATTTGAATACCCAAGAACTTTGAAACAGGAAGTAAAGTTTTAGGGGGAGCATGATGAAACGTGATTGAAGATAAAGCTCAAAGCTAGGGGGAGCACAACTCACCGCAAGGGGGAGCTTGGAGATTAAAGTTTTTATCAAGATAAATTGAAGAAAAGATAACGTTTGAAGATCAAAAGTTTAATGCTTATTCAAGGATAAAGATAAAACTCAGGAACTTATTTGAAGTCTGATGATTACGAGGCATTCAAAGAAGACTATGACACTTGAAGACTGACGAGGATGATTATTGTCAAAGATGTCTATGAAAGAAGATGACTGCGGCAACATCCAAGGGGGAGTCTGTTGGTGCATATGTCTGTTGCCTTCGTCATTGCACGAGAAGGAATCTGGAATAAACAAGAGTTTCTGAAGACCGAACAAGACAAAGTAGATATCCAAGAAGGAGTCTATTGGTGCATAATGTCTATAGAATAGTCTTTTATCGAGTCTGTTTAGTATAGATGAAAGGAGGCGTATTTAAGTGTATTTTAGGACAAGTTCACTCGAGGATGTTGATGAGAAGTCAAGTTCGGCCGAACTTGACTAGGTCAAGTTCGGGCGAACTTCTATTCCTCTCCAGCGAACTTCACTGCCTTTAAATACCTAGCTTGCCCAATTCATTTGTAACTTTGTCAAATCAGAGGCGAAGCTCTGTCGGATCCGGATCTCGAATGTATTGAACCTTAGATCAATGAAAACAACAATTAAACGAGTAATTCTTGTTATTTGGTTAACTTGTCATTAGTTTCCGCCTAATCGGACAATAGATAACAAATTTAGGTTCCCGTGCTAATCGTGGACGTTCCTACAGCGAGATGGGCCATTACAAGAACAATTGCCCGAAATTAACCAACGCCAATCAAGTTCTCGTGTACGAGCATTCAACATTAACGCCAACGAGGCCCGTGCTGATAACGAAGTCGTTAATGGTACGTTCCTTGTCAACAACCATCCTGCTTCTGTTCTTTTCGATTCGGGTGCTGATAGGAGTTTTGTGTCCTTAGCCTTTGAACCACTACTTTCAATGCCAAGAACTAAACTAGGAAAGCCCTTGACTGTCGAGATAACTAGTGGCGAACCTCTTAAACTTGATTCTGTCATTCTGATTGCCAATTGAACCTCGATAACCACGTTTTTTCCCATTGACCTCACGCCAATGCAACTTGGGAGTTTCGACATCATCATAGGAATGGATTGGTTAACCAAGCATCATGCTGAAGTTATTTGTTTTGACAAGATAGTTTGAATACCTCTTCCCTCTTGCGAAGTCTTAGAAGTTCGTGGAGAGAAATCTGCTAGTAATCTTAAACTCATGACCCGTAACCAAGCCCAAAAATACCTACGAAAGAACTATGTAGCCTTCCTGGCACATATCGTAGAGGAGAAAGGCAAAGGCAAAATCATTCAGGATATCCCCGTTGTTCGGGATTATCCTGAGGTGTTTCCTAAAGAATTACCCGGTTTACCTCCTGTACATCAAGTCGATTTCCGCATTGATCTAGTACCTGGTGCCAATCTAATTGCTAAATCTCCTTACCGTCTTGCACCATCTGAGATGCAAGAGTTGTCGAAACAGCTTCAAGAGCTATCTGAGAAAGGATTCATTCGTCCAAGTTATTCACCTTGGGGCGCTCCTGTCCTATTTGTGAAAAAGAAGGACGAATCTTTCCGTATGTGTATCGATTATCATGAGCTCAACAAACTCATGATAAAAAATCGATATCCCCTACCTCGCATTGATGATCTCTTTGATCAGCTACAAGGTGCTACTTGCTTTTCAAAGATTGATCTACGTTCTGGGTATCATCAACTTCGTGTGCTCGAAGAAGATATTCCCAAGACTGGTTTTCACACTCGATATGGTCATTACGAGTTTACTGTCATGCCTTTCGGTTTGACAAATGCTCTAGCTATTTTCATGGACTTGATGAATCGGGTTTGTAAACCTTATTTGGACAAGTTCATCATTGTTTTCATCGACACATTCTTATTTATTCTAAATCTCAAGCCGAACACGAACAAAACCTTCGATTGACTATGGAACTACTAAAGAAAGAACAACTTTATGCCAAATTCTCCAAGTGCGAGTTTTGGCTATAAGAAGTTCAATTCTAGGGACACATAGTCAACGAGCAAGGTATGCATGTGGATCCTTCCAAAATCACTGCAATTAAGGATTGGAACACACCTACTACTCCCACAGAAGTTCGCTCCTTTCTTGGTCTTGCTGGATATTACCGTCGGTTTATCGTGAACTTCTCTAAGATCGCGGTTCCCCTCACCGCTTTGAACTCAAAAGAACAATCCTTTTGAGTGGGGACCCAAACAAGAGGAAGCTTTCCAAACTCTGAAATAAAAGCTCTGTGACGCTCCTATTCTATCTTTACCCGATGGCAACAAGGATTTCGTTGTCTATTGTGAAGCATCGAATCTAGGCCTTGGCTGTGTTCTCATGCAATGAGATAAAGTCATAGCCTATGCGTCAAGACAATTGAAAGTCCATGAGAAGAACTACACGACCCATGATCTTGAATTAGGTGTTGTAGTTTTTGCCCTCAAAATTTGGAGACATTACCTCTATGGTATGAAATGCGTGGTTTTCACGGACCATAAAAGTCTTCAACATATATACAATCAAAAGGAGCTGAACATGAGACAACGACGATGGGTCGAACTTTTAAACGACTACGACTGCGAGATTCGCTACCATCCGGGTAAGGCAAATGTCGTGGCTGATGCTCTTAGTCGTAAGGAACGTGTCAAGCCTCATTGTGTTTGATTCAATCTGATATCCAGACACGTATTTTCCAAGCTCAACGTACTTGTGTTACACAAGGTATGATGGGTAGTGAATTACCGCATCAACTTGAGCTTCACCTCGAAACGAAAAACAATGGATTACTCTATTATTTGAACCGTTTGTGGGTTCCAAGTCAAGACAATCTCCACACCTTATTGATGGACGAAGCTAATAAGTCTCGTTATTCAATCCATCCTGTTGCAGACAAAATGTACAAGGATCTTCGTACAAGTATTGGTGGCCGGGTATGAAGAAAGACATTGCCTTGTATGTGTCAAAATGCCTAACTTGTCTTAAAGTCAAGGCTGAACATCAACGCCCATCTGGTTTGCTTGAACAACCAGAAATTCCGGTATGGCAGTGGAAGAACATTGCGATGGATCTCATCACAAAACTACCGTGCACATCTAGAGGTCATGATGCTATTTAGGTAGTCATCGATCGCCTAACAAAGTCAGCACACTTTTTGGCAATTCGTGAGGATTACTCTGCTGACAAACTCGCCATAATCTATGTTGATGAGATTGTATCTCATCATGGTGTTCCTTTGGACATCATATCTAACAGAGATGCTCGGTTCTCATCTCACTTTTGGAAGACCATGCAATCTTCTATGGGAACCAAACTTAATTTGAGCACCGCTTATCATCCTCAAACGAATGGACAAACTGAGAGAACAATTCAAACATTGGAGGATATGCTTAGAGCGTGTGTGATCGACTTTGGTGGTAGTTGGGATTCGCATCTACCATTGATCGAATTCTCTACAACAATAGTTATCACGCCCGCATCAACATGGCGCCTTTCGAAGCTTTATACGGTCGAAAATGTCGTTCACCTGTCTGTTGGAATGAATTTGGAGAGTCTCAGTTTACTGGACCCGAACTTATTCATGACACAACAGACAAAGTCACGAAAATACGCGATAACCTTCTGACAGCTAGAAGCCGTCAAAAGAGTTATGCGGACAAGCAACGCAAGCCCTTGGAATTCCAAGTTGGTGATCACGTCCTACTCAAGGTATCCCCTTGGAAAGGAGTGGTCAGATTTGGAAAGAATGGTAAACTTGCACCTCGATACGTTGGACCATTCAAGATCGTTCAAAGAATCGGAAAGTTGGCTTACCGACTTGAGCTACCTCCTAAACATGGGAACGTTCACCCAACATTTCACGTGTCCAATCTAAAGAAGTGTTTAGCGACACAAATCTTCACATTCCCCTCGATGAAATTCACATAAATGAGAGAAACCCGTGGATATTTTGGACCGTGAAGTCAAGAAACTCAAACGAAGACGAATTCCGATAGTCAAAGTTTGTTGGGAGTCCAAACATGGCCCAGAATTTACTTGGGAACAAGAGGATCAAATGAAAGCGAAATACCCACATCTGTTTCCACAAGTTTCCTCTAATTAAATTTCGGGACGAAATTTCCTAAAGTAGGGGAGACTGTGACATTTGTGGTGACCCGATCGTATAACGATTCTGAACGAATTATCAATAAATGAAAGTTCTGTGTTTTATTTACGAGATTTGTATTTTTATCATGACAATTCCACGTATTCGATTCTTGCACGATTCCGAACTCTTAAACGACTTCTGGAAGTGAAATCGCAAACTATTATGCAAACGTAATTAGTTTAACGCGACGTACACTCCGAAACATCGACATAAGCTAAAGATGCCCTAAATACCCTTTACATAACTTAGAAATAAGCTTTGAGGGCTTCGGTATGACAAAAACACGCTTATGTAAGCTCAGGGGCTATTTTGCAAATTCTGTAAAACTATGCCGATTCGCGTATATCGTTATCCGAAACATGTACGCACATCCAAAAATTTTTGTAATCATTAAAATCTAGTATTTTAATGATTGGAATGCAAAAATATCACCCGCTACGCATTTACGGTCATTTGCACGTTTGTTACAATTTCCGTCGTAATTAACCGAAAACTGCAACCGTACAACCGAACAAACAGACACCTGTGACATTTCTGGGATTATTCCAAGTTCCCTAAGCTTTATCATCCTTATAGAGCTTAAAAATGAGGTTAACGGGTGTTAAACGGGTAAAAAACGCTTCAAAAATGTTGCCAGGACCATTTCTGCCATTTTTGAAACTTTGCTGATTTTGAGTTCCCCACATGGCGCGAGGGACACCTATGCACCTGTCACATGGCGCGGGGGACACCAGTTTTCAGCAATTACTTGGCAGCTTCTTGTTCATTTGACTTGACACTTATAAATCGTTTTTGCCTCACTTCTCCTGGTTGTAACACCTCACTAAACACTTGTAATGATCCTACAACATCTCCTAACACTTGGAATGATCTTGTGGCTTCAAGAAATCTATAAATACCCTTGATCTTCAACCAAATTCCTTGCTCATTCCTTCCCTTTATCTCTATAACTCTAAGTGGAGCACTCCCACTTTGTTGGAGGTCTCCCAACTGAGTTTTCTAAGTCTTTTTCTTCATCCTTGGCTACCTTGAGCACAAGTAAGTGTTCTAACTTAGCCTTGTTCATTCATTTTAGCTATTTCAAGCTAAAAGTCAAATAGTGTTTGACTTTCAGCTTTGACCATTAATTGGTCAAAGCAAAGTCCAATTGGACTTTGCAATGTGATTGTAATCACGATGGTTATGATCCTCAAGCGATCGTGCCTACTGATTACCACGTTTATTAGTCGAAGTGACGAGTCAAAGTTTCAGTCAATAATGCGCAAAATGCGCATTATACGACGGAACTATTTTCGGGTATCAAAACCCTTTGTTTTGATACCAAATCAGTTTTATAAACCTTGTTAGACATGTTTAACATGTTTAACTCGTCACTTTTAGTTTAGTGCTTATTTAGGGTCGTAAGTCGAGCAGTCTTGACCATCGCTTTGACTTTCGAATCCGACCCGTTTGGTCGATCTTAGGATCCGACCAAACACATATATGTGACCATAGTTGTATAGGGAATAACCCTCCGAGGTTATACCTTATGGTCACGTCGTTTGGTTAGTGTTATGTTAAGTCGTCTATTATGCCCTATAAATGGCCAAAATGCCCTTTTGCGCATAAATCAACTTTAAGCATATGTGACCAACGTTTTGACATATAAACTGGTGTTGCAACTATATTAGACTTATTTTGGAATATTAGACTTCTCATAACACATATCTAACCATCCGAACACATTTTTACGTATATGATCCGTTAAAGTAGCGTAAACTACCTTAACAAGTCATAACGGGTCAAAAGCACTTAGGAATCTTTTCAAATAAGAATGTAGACTTTGTGAAATCACTTCATATGAGTCCCAACACTCATTTGGTTTACAAGGCCTCATTCTATCCGATCCGCCGATTAAAGTCCCGATATTTATATAGTTATCCGATTTTAGGACACGTTTGATTTCTCGGACATTTGAGCTTGTTTAATCTTTGATTCAAGGTTATTTTGCAACCCAAAGTGAGTACATAGACCCCTCTTTTTACATGTTTTGTGGTGACTATGTGAGTGCATAGTTCCCCTCTTTTATGTTTTTCAAATATTTTGGGGTGATTCATATGTGCAAGTTGTTTTCAAGTTTTTCAAATTACAAATGCTATGGTTTATATAAACACGACGATTTCAATAATGAACTTGTTGGTGTGTTATATACATGACATGAATGGCATTCATTAGCTTTGGCCAAGCCGACCAGTAGTAAGTTATGGTACCATAGGACTGACAATCCCGTTACCAAGGTTCCCGGTGTTTGTGGGGAAGTTTGAGGAACGACCGAAACTGTTTACTTTAACAAACCCTTTGGTGGTTTGTTATTGCAATTTAAATATGCCCTTTGGTGGTATTGACGAGTCAACACAGGTTTTAATGTATTCACCAAAACGACCAAAAGTTTTCACAATTAAAACAAGGACGATTTGTTTACACGGACGATGAACAATTAGTTTATGACACGAACAATGGACGAATGGTTTATGACACAAACAATGGACGATTGGTTTATGGTAAGTGATTTAGATAACGGTACGCGTGTAATGTGATAAAAGCATGGTGGATACGCCGCTAGTACTTCCTATATATAAGTGCTTTTATCATATTACATTCGTGGCGTTATTTGCATCACTTGAAACAAAGGTTTTCAAACAATGACACACAACGATTTTCAATTAAAGATATAAACCATACAAAGTTTCTTCAAGACGATTTACTACTCGAGTTTACAAAACAAATGTTTTGGTCTAGATTCATGGCTACAAGTCTTTTATAAACTATAACTAACTCATTTTAGTTGGTTAGTTATCATTGCAATACCAAATACCTTTTTGATAACACGGTTTTCAATTAACGACTCTAGTAGTCTGACAAGGTATTGCAAATACATATTCAAGGCCATGAATTTGACACACTCACAAAACCTATGTACTCGCCGGCATATTTTTGCTGACTCGTTTTCACATATGTGTCAGGGAACAATGCTTGATGTTGATGCATGCTCACTTAGGATCGGACGCGAACTTAGTGCCTTCAAATATGAGAGATAATAGTTTATTTAGTTTGTTTTATTTTCCAAGACAATGTAACTATGAATTTTCAATATTCAATAAAACATAACTTTAATTACCACGTGTTGTTGAAACAATCTGTTACGTGACTCGCCGACGTTTCCGTCACGGTTTGTTGTTTTTACGCGGTCAGGGTGTTACACCTTCCACCTTAGCTTTCCTCATCCACGCTACGATTTCAGTAAGCATCAGTGGGCCGTCCAAAATACTTCTCCCAGCCAAAAATGTCGTTTGCACCTCTGATATTAGTTTCCCCAGCACCGAGCACCGTTTTCAGCCTATTGACAAATAAATAACTAAAAAGTAAAGATAAATATAGTTGAAAAAATTATGTGGGACCACCACCCACCCACCATCTTCATCTTCCCTAATCCTCACCACCTCCACATTCCATCACCAACACCACCTCATCCCATCGGAAAAAACGCCACCACCTCCTCCACCTCTATTTCCAGATCAAGGTGGATATAATTGACCTGTTCAGGTGGTGGTGGTGGAAGGTTAACTTACTAATGTTTGTTATCGGAGTATATTTATGTTTCTATATATAGTGAAAGATAGAGAAATATATTTGTATTTTCAGGTCCAAATTCGCAGGTTTATTTGGATGTGATTATTTTATGTAAGATTGAAGTTATGTGAATGGTTTAATATTAAAATCAACATATTGTAAATGAATTTGCTTGTTGCTAGGAGGTTAACCGAACATGAGGTACCGGATTAGACTTGAGAGAATCACGATATCATCCTATGTACTCATCAGTGAATTTTTAACTTTGATTTAAATAAATCATCACCTGGAGAAACCAAATGGATAAAACAACAAACGTGAAGCTATCGTGCGTGCTCTGTAGTTTCTAGTAATGTGAGCTCTACTAATTTTACAGTGAAGCATGATGATATAGAGAATCAAGTGATTTTACCAAATCTTAATGTTGAAAGTTGATGTTAGTGGAGGTGGTGGTGGAAGGTGAAGGTGGTGAAGATCGGGGAAAATGAAGAGGATGGGTAGGTGGTGAGTCCCACATAAGTTTTTAATTATATTTCTTTTAAGTTTTTAGTTATTTATTTTACAATCAGGGTATTTAGGTCATTTCACATCTACTTAACACAAAAAACTAACCTCAATCAGCTTCAGGGACTATCCGAAAACGAATTTGCCAAAGTTAGGGATTATAGCTGTAATTTTGAAAATGTAGAGACTAAAGGTGAAATCAGAGCAAACCACAGGGACTATCCGGGCACATTTCTCAAATAGTTATTATATAGAGTAGAGTACACTTTCAGTCTCCGGGGTTTACACCCAATCACATTCACATGTTTATTTGAAAAAAATCAACAGTTTAATCCCTGTGGTTGTCGATTGTAATCAATCAAGTCCCTGAGTTAATGTACCGTTAGTCAACAGTTAGTTAACTAGCGTTTGTATGTCTTTTTACTTATAGTTGAAGGGCAAATGTGTGTTTTCATCATCGTCTTCGTCGTCATCCTCATCTCCACAAATCAGCCATCTTCATCATCTTTACAAAATATCACAAATACTCTTTATCTTGAGCATCATCATCAGCGAACGTGAACATCATCTTCATCTCACAAGAACATATTCTCGTAACCAGTGCCGGCCCTGAGAATTTTTGTACCTTGTTCGAGCTCGAAGAAACATGCCCTTAGGCTTTAACGAAACAAATAATTCAAACTAGTTTAGGAGCCATTAACGCCTAAATAACCAACAAAGTTTGTATGAAATTTAGTTAAAGATCGACAAAAAAAGATCCAAAATCATATATCAACAAATCATATAATCGGAAATCATACTTGAATTCGACAAAAAAGAAACATAATACGAGCCTGATTCGAAAATCGTTTTAATCTTCAACAACACAAAAAAGGGCATGAATTAGACAATAACTAATCGCCTAAACAAGGGCTTGAATTCGATAATAACTAATCGCAATAATAAAAACTAATTGCCTAATAAGGGCCTGAATTCGACAAAAACAGAACAGAAAAACTGACGTACATAACAACATGTTTACCTGAATTCGTGATCGTGAGCGTCTGCTGAAAACAGAACAGAAAAATTGAAGGGCTAATTTTGACCCTGGCCGGGGGTCCTCCCCGCCCACCTTAAGGGCCGACACTGCTCATAACCACCATCAACATCATCATTTGTTTCAGACCAGAATCGCAGACTCCATTTGTTTCAGATTTGAATCACCCCCATCACCAAACACTCAAATCTGGTAAATGATGATGGGCCGAAACTGTGGTTCAATTAGAACACATCTGGTTGACCAAAACCTCAAATTTGGTATGGTCTCCGTCTCCATCACCAAACCCATAAATATGAAGGTTCAAGCAACTGTCATTGGTTACAAATAAAATTTGTATATTGTGTTTGCTTCGTCTATTTTTTTGAAATATTGTTTTCATTCTTTGGAGATTGACTTGAATGATGCAGTGGGTGACCACTTTACTTTTTGCTAAATCTTTTTTACGTTTTCCCTTTTTTTTGGAAACAGGCTAACAAGGAGAATGAAATCGTTTGTGTTGTAGAGAAGATGAAATTTAGCACTTACACTTTTGGTCCCTCGAGGGTATTATAGTCATTTAACCAAGTCAGTAACATTGAAATAATAGACGTTTGCATTAGGGACTTGATTGATTGCAAACAACCATAGAAACCGGACTGTTGAATTTTTCAAATGAGGTCTGAACCTGTGATTGGGTGTAAACCACAGGGACTGAAACTGTACTTTCTTCTATTATATATAAAAATCTAGCACAACAAATTGTAACATCAACAATTCAGTACAAAAAAGGTCTAACACAAAAATTAGAAAAAAAAAACTAACTCAAAAATTATAGTTGCAAAAAAAAAACCCACAAATTAGAGCACAAAAATGTTAATCAACATTGAAACACAAGACAACTTTTTGAGTTTTTTTTAATTATCATGTATTATACAGCGATATGAGACTCAAATTAAATATTAAACGATACTCGATTTTTGAAGTCATTTAAAAAAATAAATTTCGTATAAAAAGGTTATGAACTTAAAAAAAGGGGGAATATGCATTTTGTATGTTGAGAGTGAAAGTAAAAAAAAATAGGATAGTTCAAAAATACCCTTACACCTATCTTTTTTCGTATATTTTCAAATTAACTATTAATCTAAACCATGAAAGGATCAAACTCTGATTATCCTACTTACCTAAAATTAAGTTTTTTATTTAATCCTAGTTTTAATTACATAGTTATTCCATGTGGTTTGCACAAAATAACCTACTTAGGTACTAATAGTTTAAAATCACCTTCTAGGTTATTAACTTTTCATTTTGTAATGTTTGGAGGTATTAACTTCTAGATTATTAACATAGTTAGTCCTTGTGGTTTGCACAAAATAACATATTTAGGTACTAATAGTTTAACAAACAATTACCGTTAATACTTCCAAACTTTACAAAATGAAAAGTTAATACCCTAGAATGTGATTTTAAACTATTAGTACCTAAGTATGTTACTTTGTGCAAACCACAATGACTAACTATGTAATTAACTCTTTAATCCTACCCCTATTTATATATAAAGAGGGAGGTTCATTTGAAAAGAATAGAAAAAACAAAAGGTACAATTGTAAAATATTAAGTAGCTTTTTTTTCGTCTCATATATTAGTATATTTAACTAATTAATTGGTCATAAAAATTATTATTCTCTACACTATTTTTTTCCCACAAATAAAAAGTTATCCTACACATTTCGAAATTTATCCTATACATATTTAAATTTATCCTAGACAACTCGTAATTTATCTTACACACCTAGTAATTTTTCCTACATTATAATTTTTTTTAAAATATATATTTTGAAAATAAATTACAAATTTAATGTAGATAGCTATGTAAGTTTATAAATATATCCTTATATCAAAATTAAACGCAAAAATATGAAATGAAGTAATACGAAGCATTCTTATTGGTTTAAACATCTTACTTTTTTCTCTCATTTGAACCCTTCACTTATATATATATATAATATATATATATGGATTGAGTAAAATAAGAACTGTACCGAGTTATATAATACAATGAAGGACATTTTACCTGCAAAAATGAAAAACATCAAGTGAAAACTTCTAAGATTCTCTCATAAAAAAATCACGAGAATCCGCATTTTCTTTATATATATGAATAAAAAAAGGATTTTATAGTGAAGTAGCGTAGCAAGAAGCCCTAAATCCTTTACTAGGCCAGGAAAGACTGCTTCACAGCCATAATATTTACACGACCATAAAAAAATTTATATACAAAATTACATTTGAAAAAAAAATAGAATACGAAGGAGAGGAGCGGGGGCAACCGGAACCTCAAAGTAGGCGTCAATGGGAGGTTCCGGGGTATTTCATCCCACCCGATGGAATTAATCACCTCGTAAGCGATGTTCCAATCGTCTTGTGGTAAGATTGGTTCCATCGAAGGCATCACCGAGATGTTCAACCTTTGATGAAGAAGGTTGATTTCCCTAAAGCTATCCTCTATGGCTAGAGTGAGGTTCACTCGGTCTACGAGGACCTCCTCCACCGTCGTTATCTCTTCAATGGACTCTATTAAGGCACAAACATAGCGGACTAGAGTGGCTTAAAGTGGGAGCTCTACATGCTAGTTGAAGACGTACCACTCTGCTGGCTCGACATGCTAGTTAAACGCGACAAACCATTAAAGTTTGGAGTCACAGAAAAGTTACATGGCCCTTGGTGATCCAGCAGCTCTTATATTTCAGCCTAAGAACCATTATTTTAAGTTAAAATTGTTTGGTTTCTTGTATTTCTGAACGTAAATAACTTAAAATAATGTTATAAAATAACAATTTTGCAAAAAAAATTGGGTTAAAAATCATCCTTTTAACCCAACAGTTGAAGCTTTGAAGCTTCAAGCTTCAATGAGGTTTAAGGAGAAATGACTAACAGTGGTAAAGATAAGAAGGTTTAAGTTAACCTTTTAAAGAACCTACCTTTTCAGGTATGTGTGTAAGATTAGGAAGGACTGTGGTCTTTTAGGAATGGGTCTAAACATTCTCTTCATGGCGGACTTTATAGAAAGTGACAGCACGTCGACTCGGCCCCGTGTCCAGGAAGCACGTCCTCGTGTTGCCTGCACCTGCACGAGTCAGAATGTTGTCTGCTAGTTAAACACAGGCCATGTCAAGGTAGACACAACCCCGTATTTATCTAACACCCCCTCATGCTTAGAGAATAGATGGGGCATGGCCCGTGTGCGATGAGCACGACCCCGTGTTTTTAGGGTTTTATGAAGTTTTGTCGGAGTTTTTAAGGAGCCATGTTTTATCGGGAGGTTTCTTACTTGTTGGGATAACACCGAAGTGCCATATGTACCTTAGATTCCGGCAAGAGATACGAAAACGCAAGAGATTGTCGGAAAGGAAGAAACCTAAGCTAAATGTAGGAGGGCGAAACCATCATTTATTTACCTTTGCCAGACTCTTGTTAAAGAAGGTGTGAGTCGACTCGCTCTGGTCAGAACCGTTGGTGTGAAATTCACAAGCCGTTAAGGAGTCCTTCACTAAGAGGTGGATACAGGGACGAATATCGGCTCCGTTTTCTCAAGGGCTAGGGTATAATTGTTGAGTTTAGCGTTGTCTATTTCTGAACGTGGCTCCATCAGATCTCCTTCGTGTTTGTTCCTTGATGAATATCGTGCCTTCATCATGGAATCTATTTCTTTGAGTTTTTGGAAAATCCTCTTTTCTATTTGACATAATTCGTTCGATCTTATGTCTTTTATAGACGTAGTCTAATGGCATTCAGGTGGATGATAGTTATCATTTTTGCTCCCGCCCATCTTAAGGCGATCCTTACTGGAAAACGATGGGTCTATTAAGTAGTGGGGATTAAGATTTAGAATAGGAATTTTTTAATATTTATAAGTTACTCCATGCTATTTAAACCGATATTGGAATTCTTGATCGTGCAAGAATAAAGAAGGCTGTAACAGATAAACATAAAGCTTATAGATCGCACATGGAAAGATCTTGGAAACACGCCAAGTTTGTTCAAGATCCATCATCAATTCACTCTGTGAAGTTAGTCAGAAATGAGGATACGGAGGTGGTTATAACAGAATATCTTATCTGAAGACTATGAGCGTTTGGTGATAATGCTACCGATCCTATTGGTTACCCTGAAAGGATGGTGAAAGGGTGTTTCTACCGAATTGGTTATACAGGGCACGTAAACAAAGCGAATTTTTCTAAAGCTAACATTTCTCGCCCATATAAGTTTCTAATGCATGCTGATATTCATGTGCTTAGGCACAGAAAGGGAGGCTACGACGTTGCTGTAGATTATATAATGTGCATGATCGTCGCTCTGACTCTAAATTTACCATATAACTTCTTGAAGCTGATCTTTGAAAAAATGAAATGGAACCTTGCATCTGATAGATGGTTAATGCATCCCAGGTTCGTACAAGTGTTGTTAGACAATTTTTTAGTAAATCTAAAGAAGGAAAAATCTGATCTGCTACCGTTGGAAAACATGACGAATCTGTCATTGGATCCAATTCAAAAATATAAGAATCAAGCTGATTGTGATATTCCAAAATTTAAGAGGTCGATCGGATTCTTGGGAAACAAAGATTATATTGCACCTCCTAAAGACAGATGGAGAAAAGTTGGCAGTAATTCTGATAATGAAGAGAAACAGTTATAGGGTTTCAAAGAAAAACGAAGTAAATGGGTTGTGAAAGAGAACTCAAAGAAACGTAAAGCCAAGCAGCAAAGAAAGAGAAAGCAAGTTGCACCAACTTTGCTTGGGGACAAAAAGCAATGAGGAAGAGGATGTAACTGTGGAAGATGATGTTATTTCTGCTACATCTGATAGAGACATTGCTGAGAAAAGTACTATGAAATTGTACAAGATATTGAGAATGAAGCTTTTCAAGAATCAGGTGTTGAAGGTGATGATGAGACAGAAACTGAAGAGATAGATGTTTTTAATGTCAAGAAATATCATAAATCGCATGATCCACGAGCAAGGGTTGAAAAAAGGGCTACTAAATCAAAGAAAAGACGTTCTGAAGATAGTGATGATGAACCATATGTGTCGTCTGATACAGAATAACCAGCCAAGAAAGTAGCAAAGAGATAAAAGAGTAAAGTTGGTTCAAGTCTTAAGAAGACTAGGTCATTATTAACTAAGAAAGCTCGAAAGGTGACGGAGGAACCTGTGATTGATCAAACAACTGCTGGAGCTGAACCAGTGGTTACTGAAAAGAGTGCACCGGCATCTGAAGTAGAAAATGTTATTCCAATCTTAACTCCAACAACTTCACAACAAACACCAACAACTTCTATTCCACCAATCTCACCACTAGTCCTTCTTTCAGAGACACAGATTTTATGTATGATGGTCAGCAACTTCCAAATATTGAAACAGTGGATTTCAGTATCTTTGATAATCCAAATGATAAAAAGATAAATGAGTTGTAACAAAAAGATAAAAGTGTTGGAGAATGATAATGTGCAGATGACATCAGTGATTGCAAGTACGGTTTCTGAAAATACACATCTACGAAAAGTAATGAGTGATTTAGAATAAGACAAGAATTTGAAAGATAGAAAGCTTGAAATTCTATATAAGGTTTTAGAGAAAAAGATGGGTATTGACTTTGACGCAAAATTCAGTGAGATAGAGATAGAAGAAGTTGAAGCTAGAACTACTGAGAGAGCATGAAAAGTTGCTACAGAACAAAAGGTTGTTGCAACTGACAAAGGCAAAGAAAAGGTTGATGTTGTTCCTGAAATACAACCTGAACCTAAGAAAGAGCCTGAGATAGAAAAATCACCAGAGAAAGTCTCTGAGAAAAAGCCGAAATAGGGAAATCTCCTAAGAAAGAACTTGAATCTGAACATATAGATATCTCAACATTCATTCTTCTTGATAAAGTACCAGAACAAGTAAAGGATAAAGAAGATGATGACGAAGAGGATGATGTGGAGTTGGATATTCAGGGTGCAGATCATGATAATGATGATAAAGGTGATAACGATGAGGATAACAACCAAGGAGGTACTGGGTTGGTGGTGTATAATGTAACACCTCGCGCTTTTACGTCCAATATTTTTCCGACACGTGTCCCGGTAATCCTCGTGTGCCGTATGACAGAACAGGAGGAACCAAAGTCGTTGAAATAATAATAATATTCGTACTTTTAATACAAAAAATTAGTTGGGGGACCTAAATAAAGTTTCGAAATTTTCATGTTCTGAAGACCCCTTGCGGACAACAAGGCTCAAGCCATACGGTCCGCAAGGCCACCTGAAATAATGGGCGCCTAAGGTCCTTGCGGACGGCAAGGCAAGGCCCATACGGTCCGCAAGGACCTGCCGGTAGGGGTGTTCATTGGGTTTTTTCTTCGGGTTTTGGGTTTTTCGGGTCGGGTTGTTTAGGGTTTTTGTCTAGGGAAAAATGACCCGATAACCGACCCATTTAATGTTCATGTTAGTCGGGTTTAGGTTATTCGGATTCGGGTTATTCGGGTTCGGGTTAGTTCGGGTCAGGTTATCGGTTTTCTGATTTAGATGTATAATAAAATTCATATTGATATTAAAATTATCATCAAAGTTCTAACATTATTTGACAATATACTATCATTAAAAGTCCAAAAACTTAATGTTTTATATATTAAAGATTCCAAACCAAAACACTTCTATATGAAAAAAACAATAAATCTTCGGGTTTATTCGGGTTTGGTGTTTCGGGTTTTTCGGGTCGGGTTGTTCGGTTTTCTGGTGGGGAAAAAGTGATCCGATAACCAAACCCTTTAAAGTTCAGGTTGGTCAGGTTCGTGTTTCTCGGGTTCGGGTTTTTCGGATATTCGCTAATCCGGGTTCGAGTGGCTTTGAATTCGGGTCGGGTTTTGGGTTTTGGATAAACATGAACAGCCCTACCTGCCAGCAAGCAGAAAGATGGCAGCAACCTGTTCTGTCACCACTGTCAAATTTTTGGCACCATCTTTACATATTTGCCACGTCTAGGGACACTTGTATTCGTCCCTTAAAACCTGGTAACTCTCTGTGATCATTCTATGACCATTTAAGTTGATGAAAATTGAGTTGCAACATACTTTTCATCACCAAGTTCATCCAACTCTTGCTTGTGGAGCTTCTGATTGATTCCAAACTTCCCAGTTCGTTCCTAGCATATACTTGGACCTATTGTAAGTTTATAATTCATGCCAAGTTGATTTTCCATAGCTTTTTGCTTAGATTAAAGTCTTGTCGTAAAAACGACTTGACTTTGTTCTAAATCCATGTACCTTACGCCTTTGTGCGTAACAAAAGTTCCTACGTGTTCATAGTGATGGCGGTGATAATCCCTCAAGAGGGCATCTCCAGATTTTCACGGATTCATGGCCAATTGACGAGTCAACCGAAAAGTCAACAAAAGTCAAATTGTCCAGTTTTGTAAAAATTCATAATTTGTGATCCAGATGTTATAAAATATGTTTTGACACACTAATAACTTTAAAAAAATAAGTATTAGAACATATACCAACTAATTCGGCTCGTTATAATCTTGGTCTAGCATCAGTTCGCAACCGAAAGTCACAATGTTTGACTTTTCCTTTGACTTTGCATCTGACCTGATTTAGCCACTTTGGCTACTGAATTTTGGTCACTCTAAGACCATATTTAAGTATAGGATGACTTCCCAAGGTTTCGTCACTCGATTCATTAGGAATGTGAGTTTACATACAAGTTCCGCTAAAATTACATAAACTTTGCGAAAATGTCCTTTTGTGCAAATCATGATTTTAAACACCAATGCATGTAAATATAAGATATAAACTGAATTGTAAACATAATTTGATTATGGTGATATCAAGAATCTGATTATAATCTGAGTTCTCACAAAAGATGCGTTTATAGCATTTAAATGGCTAAATTGCCCTTTCGGTATTTTAGAAGGATTAAACATGGTTTTATCATCAAAATGAAATGTTTACTAATATAATATGATAAGTAGGACATATTTGGATGTTTATTCTGATTATAACCTGAATGAAGGTCTTAAGATTCGTTAATTGCCAAGAAATGACCAAATTACCCTTTTTACAAAAAACGACTCAAATCACTCTTTTTGTAATCAAAACTTAAACCAACTGATGTAATAAGTTAAATGACATATTTTTCGTATATAAAACAGGTCCTAACCTCAGTTTATCTTAAACATCAATATAATGGCATTTACCGACTTTTACGCCTTATCGGCGCATAGTATGGTTTAAAACCATAACTATGAGCCAAGACTTGTTACCTACTCATTTATAAACTTATTTTCAACATCTTAACAGTAAGTACAAATCCCAAACTCAGAATCCCAATTTTGGCTTCAAAGCTATGTGTGAAATTACTAGAATGCCCTTACAGGACATAAGTTATTCCAAAACCGTCCAACACACATATATTTGAGATCCTACAATTATAACATTATAAAATAATCATTTTTACAGATTTATAACGGTCTTGACATCAGATTTATTTTAAACATCTTTTAAAAACCTTAAAATGACCAAAATGCCCTTGTAAGGCATAATTCGGTTTAAATATACCTCGGCCTATATTTTGCAAAGCTACTGATTTTATAACATATTTTAAACATATATCCATATGGAACTTGTATATGACTCTCTCGGTTACCCGGTTTCACCTGTGTGCGTTCGGTTAAGCTTACGTAGCTAATTTACGTACTCAAACCGAAACGGGTTTAACTTTGTAATTTCTCTATCAAAATCTGGAATGTTGTTGGTTTACCTATATTAGAAAAGTTTATATACTTGCCGGGTCCAACTAACATCCTATTCCGGTCACCGCTTAATCTAGCATATCGCACCGTATCTTATTTTAACGTAAGACAAACCGGTCCAAGTCTAAGACTTAATTAAGGACCCGTTAGCATTCTAATATTGGTTATTAATTAACATCACTCCAGACTGAACGCCTTCTGGTAAATTGTACCTGTATTTGCTTTGATCTGCGGCTGAGTTCTGACTTTCCGAAGACTTAACTTGGGGTAAATACCCTTAACTTATTTTCCCTATACGGGCTTGGGATACGGTAAATTATTGCCGCTTGGTCGGGTATGGGATCATGTTTTATCCAGTTGTTATAATTAACTAAAATCTTACAAAACTCGTTTTGATCTGTTTTGTCTGAAACTAAAACATTGGGGGTGGACTTGACCGTGTCCGGGATATCCTTGGCTCACTAAAGTGCTAGTAGCCACGACAATATAGAATGGCGTGTAGGCATACACTGGATAATTGCTATCTGCTTTCTATGTGAAAGTTCAGAGTGGTGTGTCAGTCGATCAGGTCTCGGTTTCTGTACCAGGCTCCATATGTAAACGCCTGGCATGTAAATCTGTATACCAGGTCATTTGTACTATCCCAAGTTATTTATAAAAATGTGCCAAGTGCACTTAAAACCATTTTCGAAAGGATTTTCAGAATGAGTCGGTTGAGTGTATTTACCGGTGTAAACTGACGTATTTTCAAAGATTAAAATACAGGTACAAGTACGAAATAGGCCGGAAGCTGCGGGGCGTTGACATTAAGGAGTTGCGACCTTAGAGTTGAGCCTGTAGAGTCGTTATCATTTGTGTATGTTTATTTCCGATCCGCATGTGGATCTTATTACAAGCCTCGATGTATATTTGTGTTTCGAACTCTTGGACACTTTATGGTTTTTAATAGTTTATATTTTACTCCAAGCCTTCCGCTGTGTTGCTCTGTGTTGTAATTGGTCATGATGATATTAACTATACGTCACGATACTCCCCACCGGGCCACGTGGAAATCGGGGTGTGACATATAAGCTAAGAATGTCTGAATCAGGTGCACAAAATGAATATATGAAGGATGATGAAAATCAAGAGGAAGCTGAAGGAAAGGGGGAGCATGATGATACTTTGAATGACGAAGAAACTTCAGTAATCTTCACGGACGTTGTTCCTCTAACGGTTGTTCCTGCAAGTAACAACAGAAACATATATCTTTGTCATGAGGTTGAAGAAGGTGAGTTTGTGAATAACTACACGAAAGAGGAGATTGCAAAGATGTGCGATATTGATGAAAATTCATTCGAGTTTGATTTTGAAGACGAATTAAAGAACATTGATATTACACAGCCTGATGATTACGTGTTCAACTATATTCCTGAAGCTGATAACTCTGATGATGTGTTGTGGAAGATGATTCAGACAATGAACATCCAAAGTATTGGTATTGATGATTTCCCAACATTTGTTGAGATGTTTGATCAAGAAACAAATGATCTTTTGAAAAGAAAGATTGAGGTTGTGATCAAAGATGGTGAATCTCCAAGGCTGAGTAAAGAACATATTAGAGAAGCCCGGAAGTCATTGTATAAATTTATGCACGGAGAACAAAAATCCAGACGACCACTGGCGTTCTTCATGAGAAATCAAGATGTATCGCTGGGGGATATCACTACCTGGGGCTGGACACCTGAATTGAATGATTGGGTATAAAAAGAGAATATGGTGTACAATACTTTCAATACCTGAAAGACATTAAAACTCTACCATACTTGGATGTGCAGGAGTTATGCAAGACAAGGTTGATAAACTTTCCAATGAAACCGGGTGATCAAAGGTGTGGAAGTATGTCAGATATGAAGCGTGACATGATTTTCCCACATGGAAGCCACATCGTCCAAAAACCATAACTGTGATTAATCCGAAACCCAACAACCTAAAGTAACACTGAATATTAAACTTCCTCGAACGATAAAGAATATGCCACTAATGAAGCTTGAACAAGATTTTTATGTTGATTTTCGTTGGTGGAGTTATAATAGAGTGACAGGTGAAGCAGTAATTGTACTAAACACTGAAGGTTGTTGGAGGGTGATATGGATTTTAGATCCTATGTGGTTGGTGAAACTATTAGAAAGAGACGTAGAATGTTTGTACTATAACAAGATTTGTTACCATGTACAAGATATTGTACAAGCTATGCAGTACCAGAATGTCATCAAGATCTACTATGCTTACTAGATTAATTTTGGAAAGATTTGGAATACAAAACAGAGAGAGATTGAAAGGAAAGATTTTTTTAGGGAAGTTCGTCAAGAATTACGGAACGCATAAGAAAGGCATTTATTTCAAGGGTTAAATATATTAAGTGGGCTCCACCTACTAATCATACACCGATTACGTAATTTGAACTGAAATATCAGTGTGTTAAAAGGTACTTCTTCGGGCGTTAAAGTTTTTGAAGAATTAAAGATTTTGAAGACCGGTCGAGACTACGGCAACATCCAAGGGGGAGTTGTTGATAAATATGTCTGATGTTACATCTAAGCCTTTACAACCATCACAAATTCTGAACAATTTCGAATCAAATTAAATCTTGTGTTTCATTCCTGGGAATTGTATAATTATATGTGAAATTCACACATTTAAGTTCATGTACAATTTCGACATTTAAAGCTTTTCTGGAAGTTATACGTAAATTGTTACGCAAACATAATCCGTTTAACATGACGTACACTCCAGAACAATGAAATAAGCTAAAAATACCCTAAATACCCTTTACATAACTTAGAAATAAGTTTTGAAGGATTCGGTATGGCAAAAACATGCTTATTCAACTTCAGGGACTATTTGTGACAAATTGCGAAAGTCTGCCGAATTTCGTATTTTTAAATACGGACCTTGTATAGACATCCAAAGATTTTTGTAATCATTAAAATCTTTTCTTTTAATGATACGAATGCAAAAATATCATTCGTTGTGTGTTCGTTAAAGCGTTCGTCGTAATTAAGCGAAAAAGACAACCGTATAACCGAACAAACCGACATCCATGACATTTTTGGACATATTTCAAGTTCCTTATGCTTTAAAATCCTAATAAAGCCTAAAAGTTAGGTTAATGGGTGTTAAAAGTGTCAAAACGCGACAAAACAAGTCCGTGGGCCAAAACTGCCATTTTGGGAAACTTGCTGCCAACTAAAGGGCTTACGGACTGTAAGCCTAAGCTCATACGGTTTGTAAGGACCCTCCAGCGCAGCTACTTTGGTGTCAACAACCTGCTCCTTCCTTCACCTCCAAGCTCGCGAATTTGCCACATTGTCTTCTCCTTTGGACAAGTGTTATGACATTAATCTGCCCTTGATGACTCATGGACACTTGGCTTGAATTGGTGAGCTCAAATTCACTATAAATAGCCAAGAATTTTGCCATTTCAACTTGCTCATTTCCTCTTTCTTCCTCCCACTCTCTTGACCTCCTACTGAGTTATAAAAACTTCCTAGAGCACAAGTAAGTGTTCTTCCTTAGTCTTTTTCACTATTTTAGCTTGTTATGAGCTAAAAGTTAAACAGTTGACTTTCTTTTTGACTTTACAGTTCTGACCATTTTTGGTCAATTCAAAGTTCAATTAAACTTTGCAACGTGATTGTAATCATGAAGGTTATAACCCCTTGCGATGATACCTACTGATTACCACGTTTACTAGTCGATATGACGAGTCAAAGTTTCGGTCAAAAATGCGCATTATGTGCATTTTACGACGGAACTATTTTCGGATATCAAAACACTTAGTTTTAGTTAGACATGTTTTGACATGTCTAACTCGTCACTTCTAGTTTAGTGCTTATTTAGGGTCGTAAGTCGAGCAGTTTTAACCACCGCTTTGACTTTCGAATCCGACCAGTTTGGTCGATCTTAAGATCCGACCAAACACATATTTGTGACCATAGTTGTATAGGGAATAACCCACTGAGGTTATACCTTATGGTCACGTCGTTTAGTTAGTGTTACGATAAGTCGTTTGTTATGCCCTTAATAATGACCAAAACGCCCTTTTTGCGCATAAATTGATTTTAAGGATATGTGACCAAAGTTTTGACATATAAGCTGATATTACAACATTATGAAACATGTTTTGGCATATAAGACTATCATAGGACATATCTAACCATCCGAACACATATTTACGCAAATGACCCATTAAAGTAGCATAAACTACCTTAACAAGTCATAACGGGTCAAAAGCACTTAGGATTCATTCCAAATCAGAATGTATAATTTGTTAAAGCATTTCATATGAGTTCCAACATTCATTTGGTTCACAAGGCCTCATTCTATCCGATTCTCCTGATTATGTCCAATACTTTAACATAATTACCCGATGTTAGGACACACTTGATTCCTTGATCTTTTGGGCTTTGTTTACACATTCATACAAGGCTTATACGCAATCCCAAGTGAGTACATAGTCCCCTCTTTTTACATTTTTCAAATGTTTTGGGGTGATTCATATGTGCCTATTCATTATTTTCACGATTTCAAAGCTATATGATTTCGCATACATAATACTTATCCTTTAATGACTTGAAACCGTTACCTATGGCTTAAACAATGATTTTCAAAGTTTGTAAGACTATTGTTGGTGCATATTTATTTTTATACATTCATTAACTATGATCAAGCCGATTGGTAGTACGATATAGCGCTATAGGACTTGACACCCCATTCCTGTTGTATGGAATTTCAGGAAACCAAGTTTAAACCAAACAGATTTTGCCTTCGTGGTAAATCTATAGTCACCAAAGTATAGCTTGATATGCTCAGCTTTGAATGTATTGCTAAATGACCACAATGTGTGTTTTACAAAGTTTTCCTAATTAAGCCATAAAAACTTATCTTTTATTGATTTCCAAAACCAAAGTATATTTTGATATACTACCAAATCACAATCAAAGTATATTTCGATATACTACCAAAGCATATTTTGATATGCTACCAATGTGATATTGTTTACCAAAGTATAGTTTAATATACTACCGATTCTCTTATTGTTTACCAAAGTATAGTTTGATATACTACCGATTCTCTTATTGTTTACCAAAGTATAGTTTGACATACTATCGATTCTCTTATTATTAACCAAAGTATAGTTTGATATCTAATGATTATTTTATTGATTACTAAAGTATATTTTGATATACTACCAATTTCTTTTATTCAAAACCAAAGTATATTTTGATATACTACCAATTTCTTTTATTCAAAATCAAGTATATTTTGATATGCTACCGAAAAAAATTATTCAAGACCAAAGTATATTTTGATATGCTACTAAATAAATTATTCATAAACCAAAGTATATGTTTTGATCTACTACCAAGTCTCTTATTCAAAAACAATAGTGTACGTTTTGATATACTATTGGTTCATATGTCTGTTGCCTACGTCATTATGTATCGAGTCTGAGTGAATAGGGCTTAATCTGTTAGAAATAAGGCGTATTTAAGTGAGTTAGGAGCCAAGTTCGCTTGACATTGATGTTGTAATGTCAAGTTCGGCCGAACTTGACTCGGTCAAGTTCGCCCGAACTTCCATACCCACTAGAGAACTCGGAGTACTATAAATAGGTGCCTTGGTTATTTCATTTGTAACTTGGAGAGATTTTGGCACAAAGACGGTGAAGCTCTGTCGGATCCGGTTCTCGAATGTATTGAACTTTTGATCAATGATAACAACATTTAAATGAGTAATTCTTGTTATTTGGTTAGCTTGTCATTAGTTTCCGCCTAATTGGACAATAGATAACAAATTTCAGTTCCCATGCTAATCGTGGATGTTCCTACAAGTGGTATCAGAGCCTATATACCTAAATTTGCTAAAATCAAGACAAGAATTTCTCTATTTATCTCCATTCTATCATTTTTCTTAACATTTTCATATATTTGATGATTTCATGGACAAAATCAGCTAAAATTGAATATATCATGTAAAATACAGCTGTGATAAACCCCTGAGAGTTTGGACATCAAATTCAATCGAATTGATATCAAAAAGTTGGAAAAACCATGTTTTGGAAACAAGTTTCAGCCGAACTTAACATCAAGTTCGACCGAACTTGATTAAAATTTCACTGATTTTAATCAAGTTCGACCGAACTTGATAGATTTTCAAGTATTTGTGATAAGTTCGCTCGAACTTGAAGGAAATTCCAATATTTTGATCAAGTTCGACTGAACTTGATCAAATTTCATTGAATTTCATTCACAAGTTCGCCCGAACTTGATAAATTCGTTGAAATATCACATAAGTTCGACCGAACTTACCTGTTTTCTCTTGAATCATTTACAAGTCCGCTCGAAGTTGTAGTTCATCTCAAATCTTATATCAAGTTCGACCGAACTTGAGGTGTTTGTGATAAAATCTTGAAATTTTTATCTAAGTTCGACCGAACTTGTGAAAAACTGAAATCAAAAACTGTTTTTTCACACAAGTTCAACCGAACTTGTCTTTTGCTAATCAATTTTCGAGTGTTTTTTATTATATTCTCATATAAGTCTTTAGATTGATAAAATGGAAGATTTCCACAATGTGTTCGTTTCTCAAATGGCTTCTTCATCAAATGTTAATACTCTCACGGCGAATCAGATGAATATCGACAACGAAATGGGTACTACGTCGAAACCGCCAAAGCTAATGAGTATGGACGAGTTTGAAGGGTGGACGGAAAAGTTTGTGAATTGGATACAAGCAAATCAATTCAACAGCTGGGTTGCAGTTGAGGATGGTTACAAATGGCCAAAGGATGAGCGTGATCAAGATCTTCTGTTGAACAAGTTCTCACCAACCGACAAAGAAAACTATGTCGCTGAGAAGAAAATGATTAGCTTGATTCAACAATCAGTGAAGGAAGATATCTTGATTCTTTTGCCAGAATATGAAACATCACAAGAATTATGGCACACTCTTTGCGACAATTTCAAAGGAAGTGATGAAATGATTAAAAGCAAAATGGCCATGATCAAGAAAGAGTTCGAGATCTTCATGATGATTAAGGGTGAAACAATGGAATCGATGATCGATAGATACTGTCACCTCATGGTCCGGATGCGGAGACATGATATCAAAAGATCTAATGAAGAACAAATCGAGAAGTTAGACGATGCACTACCAGAAGGAGAATGACAACATATCTTATGATTATGAAGAATAGTCCATCTTGGAGACATTTCAAGTTGTCATCCTTCATTGACAAATTGGAAGGTCATGAAATGAAATTGATGAAAATTGCAAAGTCAAAAAATGCTAATGTTGTTCAAGATGTCGGTGTCTATTACAAAGGAGGTGTTCAAGATACTCCAATTCAAAGCCCGAAAATCAAACAACATTTAGTGCAAATACAAATTCTTCTCCAAATCAAAGTTTTCCATACGCTGGATATACTAGTGCTAGTTCAAGTTCTTCATTCAAAAATCAGACAAGCCAAACCAGTTCTGATTCAAATGTTTTCCAGTGCAACATAGCAGTTGATTTGAAGAATGTATTCCCTGAAAAAGTGGCCAAACAACCCATAGCACTTCTTGCTACGGTTCTTGAATCATATGAAAGTCTTGTTGCTGGAAAGATCGGTAATCCGGAAATGACTGCCGAAGATTACGAACAGGTGGACGAAGAAGAATTAGAGCTGATGGATATAAATTCGAGTCTGGCATCTATCATCAGAAGAGTTACCAAGTTTGTGGCACTACTGGAAGGGATATTGGTAATTCAAGAAACAAGCTTGGATTTGACAAGTCAAAAGTCACATGCTTCAGGTGTCGACAAAAAGGACACTTCAAACGCGAATGCCACAATCAAGAAACAAGTGGAAACCAAAATCCTTTAGGTAGTAACAATGAGTACTACAAGAAAGCTCTCAATACAAGCCATATCCGAAAAGAACACAAGTCGAAGTAGAAGATAAATCTACAAAGACAACCGAACAAGCTCTTGTTGTTACTCATGAAGAAGATGGCTTTGACTGGAACATATACATTGGAAAGAAAACTGGTCTTGCTATGATGGCAGAGGTAGTGGATGAATCAGAGACATCGTATGTTGATGTTGCTCTAGAAAATGCCATCCTGGAAGGTTATATGCAGAGAGCTGAGGAAGAAGAAATAGCTTACCTTGAGATGCAAAAGCAAGAAGCTTTGAAATTAGAGGCAGAAAAGGTAAAAGCTGAGGTAAGTATGTCTGAAGAGGAAGTTGTGAAAGTTGTGGAGGTTGAAAAACATTGCACAAAGTGCGCAAATCCTTGTGAACCTTGTATTGAAAAGGTCAAAGTCATAAGAGAATTGACTGTACATAACGAAAATTTTCGTTATGATTACAGAACTATGAAAGAAGCTTATGACAAGATACAAGGCATATATAAAAATGTTGAAAAAGCTAAACTTGAATTTGGGTGCTAATGTAAAAATGTTATATGCAACAGTAATTGAAAAACAAAAAGCAATTAACATGTACATTAATACCATTGCTGAAACAAAACGTGAGCTTCATGACATAAAGATACAAACAGAACGGGTAAGACAACTTTTAAAAAGCTACACTACAAATGCTTATGTCATTGATCATATTCTTCCTACGTTTAAGTCGGAGGAAAATGTTGATAGATCAAAGCGTAAAGAATACGGAAGTGTTCCTCCACCACTTCTTGCAAGTTACTCATGCAAGAAAGATGATGAGATTGAAAAGGCTTTTAATATATTTTTTTTATCATAAATGAAAAATAAATTGCCTGAGAACATTGACGTAGACTTTATGAAATCAAATGATGACAATGAAACGGTGGTAAAAAATGTGGTTAAAAATGTGTTGGGAAATGATTCTGATGAAGGCAGCTCTGAAAGCGCCAAATCAAGTTTGAACAACTCGGAATCACAATCTGAAGATGATGATACATCATCAGAACATGATCTAAGTGACGATCCTAATGTTGTCATGTACAAGATTAAGGAATCTGATATATTATACTTCGATGATAGTTTTCCGATTCGGAACGTGGAAGAAGATCAACTTGATAAATTTTTTAAACTTGTAGAAGTTTCATCAGATGATCTTGAGAAAAAATGAGAAAAGATTTTACTCAAAACCTAAAAGGAATGCTAACAACTACCGAAAGTTTGGTGGTGATTTTCCTGAGAACAGGATAGCAGGATTGGGTTTGGAGGAAAATGAAGATGAACCGACGAAGAAACCAAAGTCACAGATCCAGGCATACAAAGTAAAAACATAAAATTTGTATACGGAACAAACACAGTTCAGGAAGAAGGTTTGATTGGTAAGAAATCAAATGATGAATTAAAGAAAGAAAAAGAACTTCGGGACAAGGCTAAGGCTAAGTCCACAAGTGGAGTAAAACCCACTAGTGGACATGCTTCTGATAATCGGACTTGTTTTAAATGCAATACTGTCGGTCATATTGCTCGCAAGTGTCTGAATCTAAAGACTGTGTTCCCACGAAGAAAAAATGTGTCAAATGATGAAAAGCAAAAACAACCAGAGATTGTGAAACCGGTCATAGAATCAAATAGAAACTACGAATCTAAAGGCGAAGTGAAACCTAAAATTGGTTCAAAGTTTGAAAACTCAACATTTGAAAAAGGTGAAACTTCAAAAACAAAAGAAAACAACGATTTTAGATTCTATATAAAAAAAGCGAGAAGCAAGCTACAATCCTGGGTTGCTAAGAAAAGGTTTTCATCATCTGAAAAACCAAAGTCTGTTGCTGATAAAACTGAAAATGTCAAATCAACTGAGTCAGTAATCAAACAGACAAAGAAAGAAAAAGTCAAAACATTTTCAGAATCGACATTGGATAAAATGTTTGATGACGATTTTGATTATGTTGATGATTTTGAAAATGATTATGATGTTTATCATGTTAAACCCAAAACCAAAAAGGTTTGGGTTTCCGTATTCAAATAGTTGCTTTGGGTGCAGGAGTTCCAAAGATCCACATTGTAAAAGATAAATCTGGATAGCGGAGCTTCATGTTACTTAACTTATTCAGAAAGTCAAATTCTTAATCATTTGGAGAAAATAAGAAGTTGAAAAGGAAATTTTGTCAAAATCTTATTGTGCAAATTCACACCGTTGAACGAAACTCTAATTCATAACCATTTATGCTTTCATATTAAAAGAAATTTTAATGTTCTGTTTGTTGCATATGCAGATGCAGATGTTGAAAAAGGATCGGACGACGAATTCTTGTGATCCACATTGGTTTGTTATTTTTTTAGAAATATTTTTTCTTAAAAATCTAAAATTCAAAAATATGTTTTTTTATTTTAGGGGGAGTAAGGAAAGAAGAAAAATAAAAAACATATGAAAAAGTTGAAATTTCAAAAACATATGCATATGAAAAATGCAAAAAGTACAAAAACATTGAAAAAAGACAAAAAGAATTCGGTGTCACAAAAAGGAAATGATAGTACATCAGTGGACTATCACAGTATGCTAAAGAAATGTAAAGTTTAAAAGTGATAAACAAGTCTTACTATGGATGTGTTGATAGACTTAACATGTTCAGTAAATTGTTTCCGGGATATAAACTAAATTTTACAATTGCTTAATCTTGTGGATTAACACATCTTGGGTATATGGACTTAGTACTCTGAAATTTCGTTTGAGAGATTGCCTGATTCTGAGATACGTGGTCTTTATAGATAGTTGATGTCTGGGGTATTATACAAGTTCTTCTGATTTTGCGAAAGCAATAGCCTAGAACTTCTATAATGCTTTTGCTATAAACCCCTAAACTACATGCAAAACTTGAAAAGTATCGAAAGATCTAATCATTTGCAGTGCTTAAAAGATTCTTTAAATAGAACACACCTTTAAGTCTAGCCTTCATCTCTTTGTCGGTACGGTAGTACTAACCTGAGCTCTCAAGGCCTCGCATAACCCAGATACAGATATCAATTACGCTATACTCACATGTAAGATGAAATTTAGGAATCTGGATTCGGGAGTATATTCAAGAGGTGGGACCCATAGATAGGTCAAGTTTCATAATTCATATCCTAAGATATCTTGGAACAATTGAGAAATGTGTTGAAGTTTAAGAGGACAAACATATCGACAATCTAGGTAAACAAGTTTAAAACTTAAAGTCTTTAAAAAAGGTCAACGGTACTTGTGATGTGTCTCAATCAACTGATATGATCCTTAGACACAAATTCAAAAAAATATGTCTGTAAATATGTTTGTACATAGTTTACTTTACTTGTTAAAAATTCTGATAAATACTTTACTTGCTTTTCAAGATAAAAATCAAAAAGATTTTGAGTGTGTTTTAGCGTAAACTTTCTATAATTCAAAAAGATTTTGTTTCTAATTAGTTTCAAACGAGCCAATGATGGAGAATGGATCTTCGAAGTCTGGTAAGAAAATCTGATGCATGTTTAAAAGTTCATTAATTTGAAACTTTAAAATCAGATTGTTCATAACGGTTTTCAAACTAGGTCATTAATTTGAACTTGGTTTGATATATTTGGTTAATCAAGGTCATTAACTTGGACTTGATCAACTAAGTGGATTTTCTCAAATGATAAAAATGTGAAAGTTGAAGGATTTAAAAAAAATAAATGTATTCAAGGTCATTAAGTTGAACTTGAAACAATTAAAAGTTTTTGAAAAGATTGAAGTGAAGATTAAAGTTTGAAATGTTGATGTTACAAATTTCAAAGTTTGAATCTGAAATGTTTATTTGAATGTCAGAAAGTATTTTAGACAGGAAGTAAAGATTGAGGGGGAATTGATAAAGCAAAATTTGAAGACACCGGAAAGCTTAAAGCTAGGGGGAGCAAAGCTTAAAGCAAGGGGGAGCATGAAGATTAAAGTTTTATCAAGATAAAGCTCAAGAAAGAAGAAAAGAGTTTAAAGATCAAGACGTTAAGGTTTATTCAAGAACTAAAGATCAGAAGACTCAGAAGATTTTAGAAGTCAATGACTCCCGGCACCATCCAAGGGGAGTCTGTTGGTGCATATGTCTGTTGCCTACGTCATTATGTATCGAGTCTGAGTGAATAGGGCTTAATCTGTTAGAAATAAGGCGTATTTAAGTGAGTTAGGAGCCAAGTTCGCTTGACATTGATGTTGTAATGTCAAGTTCGGCCGAACTTGACTCGGTCAAGTTCACCCGAACTTCCATACCCACCAGCGGACTTGGAGTACTATAAATAGGTGCCTTGGTTATTTCATTTGTAACTTGGAGAGATTTTGGCACAAAGACGGCGAAGCTCTGTCGGATCCGGTTCTCGAATGTATTTAACTTTAGATCAATGATAAAAACATTTAAATGAGTAATTCTTGTTATTTGGTTAACTTGTCATTAGTTTCCACCTAATTAGACAATAGATAACAAATTTAGGTTCCCGTGCTAATCGTTGACGTTCCTACATATACTACTTATTCTGTTATTTCAAAACCTAAGTATATTTCGTATATACTACAAATCCTTTTCATCAAAAAGCAAAGTATTTTAAATAAACCAAATTTTTTGCAAGGATTCATGGCTATTTCTGAAAACATATATTCTTTTCTTAAAACATCAAAGCCATGAATCTAAATAACAAAACCTATGTTCTTACAGGCATTTTTATGGTAACGCACCTAGTTTCACATATGTTTCATGTTTATTTATGTGATGATTGCGCCGCATACTTCACATAGGATGGACGCGTGTTGGTGCACATATGTCTATTGCCTACGTCTAGGATGAGTCTGATGTATAGATAGGGTTTCGTAGTGTCAAAAGTTAAACATTTAAGTTTTGTTTTAGTGTTAGAATTTTCGCACGAAAATTTCGTGCGAAAATTCTCCAAGTCCTAGGTGCTATCTTGTCAGCCTATAAATAGGTGTCTTAGGGAGTTAGTCGATGATGTTTTTGGTGATCAGAGGCGAAGCCCTGCTCGAGTTTGTAATCTTTCCAAAGTTGATTAATACAAGATTCAGACGCGTTTAACAGTATACTCACACTTGTTGATTGTTTGTTCACTCGACTAACAATGAATCTCGCCTCTGTTAGCTTAGCAAATCACACCGGAAGCTCACATGTTGGGTCAGATCCTACACTCACAAGTGGTATCAGAGCCTTAAGGTCTAATTTGAGAACAAACAACCAAGTTTTAGCTGGATTCAACCTTCAAAGTTCAAGATTCATCCATTGAAGAACTCTACTTCTACCTATTCTTGGAACTTCATCTTGATCTAATGGATTTCATGGAAAAATTGGAATGTGTTAAAATCGGTTCTAAACAAATCACTGAAACATACAGACCTAAAATTCATCAAAATCATGCTTGAACCTGCTGAAAACGTGAAATTGTGAACAAGTGATCGAAACAGATTAAGATTTTCGCACAAAATTCTACATTTCATACAAAAATAAATGTTTTAAACCTGTAAAGTTTAAAGTATCAGTTATTAGAATTTCGTATGAAAAATTTTCGCACGAATTCACTTTTCGTACGAAATCCAAGTTTCGCACAAAAATCAGGTTCATATTTTCGTATGAAAATTGTTTGTCAGTCCTCGTTATTCAGTTTGCTTCAGGCTAACCAGTTTTTCCTGTTAAAAGTATTTTTAAGATGTCAGGTGAGGAAGAATTTCACAACGCGTTTGCCACACAAGCAGTCACAACCTCCGTAGCTGTTCATAATATGAATCTCGAAAACGAAATGGGAACCACTACAAAGCTCCGAAACTCATGAACATAGAAGATTACGAAAGTTGGAGTGAGAGATTCAAGAACTGGGTTCAGGCAACAAATTTTAATTGCTGGTTTGCAATCGAGAACAAGTACCAAGCATCGCTTAACGAAGTTGGTCTTATAAAGACACTGGCTCGTCTTTCCGATGACGAACGAGATAAATATATTAATGAGAAGAAGATGATGAATCTTCTACAACAAGCCATAAAGGAAGATATCTTGGTTCTCTTGCAACATGACGACGATGCTCAGTCATTATGGCTTGCTTTACGTTTAAGGGCACAACATAGTACTCAGCTCAGAAAGGGAAAGAAAACATTGTTGAACAAGGAATTTGAAGTATTCAATCTCATTCAAGGCGAACAATGAAACAGCTCATAGAAAGATACTGCCACCTGGTAGTTCAAATGAAGCCAATGGGAATGTTAAAACAAATGAAGAATTAGTCGATAAATTGGCAGATTCGCTACCTGAAGGAGAATGGGCCATATATCCAACCATCCTGAAGAATGGAGTAGAGTATGATAGTCTTAGTTTGCCAAGATTTATCTAGAAATTAGAAGGGCATGAATTAGAGATGCAAAAAATGGCAAAAAGCAAAAGGTCGAACTCGCAACAGGATGTAGGTCTGTACTACAAAGGAAATCCTAATACACCTATTCAAAGCCCAAAGATTCAAACAGCTTTCAGTGCCAGTTCTAATGCAAGTCCACCTTCAAATCAGTTAAGTGGATTTCAATCGTTTGCTTCCTTCAATCTAAATATTCCACAAGGGCAACAATCGTCTCAAAGCTCCAACCACCACAAAACAACCAACAGAATCAATCCAATTCCAACCAGCGAATACTACAATGTAATATTGCAGTAAACCTTCAGAAGGCTCAAGACTTTAGCGAACAAACCGCAAAGCAACATATGGTAATACTTGCAACAGTTCTGGGATCTTATGAAAGCTTAGTAGCTGGGAGAATCGGAAATCTCGAAATGACAAAAGAATATTATGATCAGATTGATCCGGAAGAATGGAGTTGATAGATATCATGTGGTGTATGGCATCAGTGGTTCGTAGAGCTCAGCGTTTCATGGAAATCACAGGGAGAGGTGATTTGAGAGGTCTTGATAGAAAACTCGGATTTGATAAATCCAAAGTTACGTTCTTTAAGTGTAGAGAGAAAGGTCATTTCAAACGTGAATGTCCAAATTGCGAAGTAAAAGGAAATCATAATCCATTTTGGGATGATTATTACAAGAAGGCAATTTACCACCAACCACACCCCGAGAAAAGAATGGTGCAAATGGAAGACGGACCTTCGAACACAAAAGATAAAGCTCTCGTGGTCACACAAGAAGATAAAGGGTTCAACTAGAACAATTTCATTACCAAGAAAGAAAGTCTTGCTCTAGTAGCTGAAATTATGGATGAGCCTGAATCATCAGAGGAAGTCTCAGAAGAAGAGATGGAAGAAGTTCTTGCAGACTATTTCAGATCATCAGCAGAAGAAGAAGAATGTCTGAGAGGTACTCCTAAACCTTGTTTGTTTGACACAATACTTAAAACTTTTGCAGGTAGTTTTGATTCAAACCACCAAGAAGAAAGCAAAGATGAGACAAAGACAGAATGTGTGGAAGTAACCAATGTAACCAACCCTGTAACACTGGGGAGCTTAACTGGATTTGCTAACAAAGCTTTAATGGCTAATACAAAAAGGTAGTCAGTGTGGGAGAATAGGTAGAAAAGTTTGAAACAGTTAAAGAAACAACCAAAACTCAAACTGTCGAAATGGTCGGTTCATGCTTGAAATGTGACAAAGCATGTGAACAATGTGCAGAAAAAGAAAAAGTTTTAAAGAACTTAAATCATACAATGATAAGTTGTCATATGATTTAACACGGTAAAAGAATCATATGATAAACTTAGCAGGACCATTCGAAAGTAAGAGAAAACAGTCAAAGAAGATTACAAGACACTTTCAATGCTCAAAGCAACTGTGATGGACAAATAAATGGCCATTAATCTCCACATTAACACAATTGTTGAGCTGAAACGTGAACTGGAGAAAACTAAAATTGAAACTGAACGAGTTAACAAATTGTTAATCAGTTATTCTACCAGTATGTATGTCTTTGATCACATTCTTTCAAAAACTGAAAACAGCAAAGAGGGTAAGAAGAATGATAAAAACCATGGAAAATGTTACGATCAGGTTCCACCACCCATGTGGAATAGCTATGCTAAGAAACATCCAGATAGGGTGGAAAAGGCATTGAATTTAAATCTGCTCACTGAAAAGAGTAACAAGCTGCCTGACAATCTTGACGTAACTTATTCCAAATCTGAAAAGGACTGTGAATCCGATGTGGTAATCAAAGTGGTTGAAATTTTTTTGGAAAAGAGTCTGACAGCACAGTTTATGAGAGTGTTGAGTCAAATAATGAAAAATCTGAGTCAAGTTCACCTTCTGGAAGTGAGAAGAGTTTTCATGAAAATCTTATCATAGCATCAGATAATAGTTTAAATGATCATCCTAATGTTGTAATCTACAAACTAAAAGGCTCAGATAAACTATATACTGATGAAGATTTTCCAATCCAGAATGTTAACTTCGACCGGGTTGATAAATTCTTCAAACTCGTTGAAGTTGACACATCTGATCTTGAAAAGAAAGTTGTCGGTTTTTACTCAAAACCAAAAAGGTCTAATAAAACTATTCATCCCAGAGGTAGAAGTTACCCTGAAAACAAAGGGGATGGGTTAGGGTTTGAAAAGAAAAGAAATAACAACAAGTCACAGAAAACAAATTTTACAAAGAAAGTTAAGTTTGTTTTTGGAACAAATACTGTTGATGAAAAAGAAATCATTAACAAACAAACCAACGATGAGTTCAAGAAACAAAAGGAGCTTCGTGAACAAGCTTTGGAACACGACAAAAGTTGGAGATGACAGTAGAACATGCTACATATGTAACAAAGTTGGGCATATTGCACGACAATGTTCTCAAAATCGTCCAAAACTTGTTCATGGACAAAGAAGATTCACAGTAGATGAAAAGAAAAAGGGTGCAGAGTTTGTGCCCACAAAAATTTTGAAAAGAAATGATGATCCTAATCTTAATGAGAAATCAACAGTTAAAATCTTTTCAAACTATGAAGTTGGTGAAACATCAAAGAAAAATGAAAAGAAGGAATCAAATCTTTATATCAAAAAGGCATTTTCTAAGGCACAAACCTGGATTGCTAAATCAACCAATTATCCAGTCAAACCAAAAGATAATACAGAACAAAAGACTGAACAGTGGATTGAAATTAAAAAGGAAATCAAAGATGCCAATGTTCCAAAATTCGACATTGCCATCCCACCCAAGACCGGAAGGGCTTGAGTCCTCTCTTTAAGTAATATGTTTTTCATATGTGCAGGGGCTTTGAGGTCTATCATTTCAAAGTGGATTATGGACAGTGGAGCTTCTAGGAACATGACAGGGATGTTAGCTTTGCTAACAATGTAAAAGCTATCAGGGAGGTTATGTTGGATTTGCCGAAACACAAGGCGGCAGGATCGTGGGAGAAGGTATTCTTAACAACGGAGTGGTGTCTTTCGACAAACTGAACTATATTGCTGAGCTTGAGAACAAATTTATTGAGCATTTCATAGATCTGTGATAAAAAGTTCACAACTCATTTCAATGACAAAGAATTTCTTATTCTTAAACTGGGTTTCATAATTCCCGAGGAGTGGATCCTTATGCGCGCCCCACGTGAAAATGATTTATATGTCTTAGACATGAGCGTCGCATCCACGACATCAAAGGAAGATCAGTGTTTTGTATCAAAAGCCACTGAAAAGGAATCAATACTATGGCACAGGAAAATTGGTCACATTCACCTGAGGAAGATGAATTTTTTGGTACACAACGACTTAGTGGAAGGGGTAAATCTCAAAAGTTTTCATCTGTCAGATGATTGTCTGAGCTGAAAAAAGGGGAAGCAACATAAGAAGTTACATCCGAGAAAGCTTCTTAATTCGATCAAACTTCCACTGGAAAGGATACACATGGATCTTCAGACCAGTTAATGTGAAAAGTATTACTAGAGATCTTTACTGCCTTGTCGTCACCGATGACTATTCAAGGTTCTCGTGGGTCGTCTTTCAAGAAAGCAAGAATGAAACGTTTGAAAATTTAATGATCTTGTTTTGGAAGATTGAAAATCTTTACCATTTTCCTATCAAGGGAATCAGAAGTGACAATGGTACTGAGTTTAAGAACAACAAAATGCTCGAATTCTGCAATGCTAAGGGTATTCATCATGAGTTCAGTGCCCCCGATACTCCTCAACAAAATGGAGTAGCTGAACGAAAGAACATAACGTTAACTGAAACTGCAAGCACGATGCTTGATGATTCAAAACTGCCTATTAACTTCTGGAGTGAAGCCGTCGCATCTGCATGTTACACCCTTAACCGTGTAAGACTGTCAAGCCACATAAAAAGACATGCTTCAAACTTCTTAACCAGCGGAAACCTAATATGAAGTTCTTAGAACCTTTTGGATCACCGTGTACTGTATTGGACCTGGAAGGAAAATTTAGAGCCAGATCTTTGGAAGGATTCTTCGTAGGGTATGCAAGTCCACAAAAGAGAGTCTATCTTCCAAGCATGAATCAGGTTATAATTGCTCAACATGTTGAATGCTAGAGATACACAACGCCTATGCCAAAACCTGGAGATCCTTGGTTGTTCAGCTATGAAGGGTTGTGGAATTCATTTGACTTGCCAGAAGAACCATCAGAGGAAGAACTTCTCTTGTTATTTCAACAATATCAGATATCTAACCTAGAACAAGTTGCACGACCATTGGTGATTTCTCCACCAGCAACAACGTCCTCTGAAGCAGGTTCGAGCAACACTAAGCCAGAACCTGTAGTCGCACCAGTTTAGAATATTGAAGAACCATCTTCCGCTCAACCAGCTAATGTAGAACCTGAAAGAACTCCTACCTTTGATGATGGGGGGTCCAGTTCCGCTGAAGGATCAGAAGATATTATAAGTTATCTTAACAATCAAGCTGTCGAAATTAGTATGAGAAATGGGGCTACTTCATCTGAACAAGTTGCTGATCAGAATATCACAAATTTGGATAGCACAGTAAATGTTTCAGGCGAAGTAATGTCGAGATCAGACTCCTACCATCCTACAGATAACATCATTGGAGAACTACAAGCTGGCGTAAAAACGCGGAATCAAATCAATAAGGATCTAAGTTGTTTTTATTCTAAAAACGTGGAATCAGATCAGATCAATAAAAACGCGAAATCAGATCCAAACTAGATTTTCTCATAGTTGTTTTGTTTCTCAGGCTGAACCAGGTAACTACAGAGATGTTCTTAAAGATGAAAGTTGGGTGGAAGCAATGCAGGAAGAATTGTTGCAGTTCTAGAAACTTGGAGTATAGGAGCTTGTTGATCTACCACTAAAGCAAAAAAAGATAAAAACTCAGTGGGTATTCAGGTGCAAAAGAGATGATAGAGGAGTAGTTGTGCGCAACAAAGCTCGGCTCGTGGTTCAAGGTTTTCGCAGCAGGGAATGATAGATTACAATGAAGTCTATGCCCCAGTCGTTCATCTTGAAGCTATCTGCATTTTCCTAGCATTCGCCTCATGGAAAGGTTTTAAAGTGTACCAGTTGGATGTGAAGTCTGCTTTCCTATACGGTAAAGTAAAATAGGAGGTGTATGTTGACCAACCACCGGGGTTTGTCGATCCGATACACAAGGACAAGGTCTACCTACTGAACAAAGCATGTTATGGTTTACACCAGGCCCCGAGAGCCTGGTACGAGACTCTTTCCAAACATCTTCTGGCTAACCGCTTGTATGGTTTACACCAGGCCCTGAGAGCCTGGTACGAGACTCTTTCCAAACATCTTCTGGCTAACCGCTTCTCTAGAGGAACTATAGACAGTACCCTCTTTACCAAGGAAGTGGATGGACATCTGATTATTGTACAAATCTATGTGGACGATATCACCGTTGGATCGACAAATGAACAGCTGTGTAAGGACTTCGAGAAAGTCATGAAAGAAAAATTCAAAATGAGTGCTATGGGAAATGTGAAATTCTTTTTGGGGCTTCAAGTTGAAAAACTGCCAGACGGTATTTTCATTCACCAGACGAAGTATGTTCATGACGTGTTGGAGAGATTTGACATGACAGGAACTAAACCCGCATCTACCCCTTTAGCCACAAACCACGGCATTTGTCCTGAAGAACATGGAGAGACAGTCGATGAAACATTATATCGCTCCATGATCGGATCCTTGATGTATCTCACAGCTTCCAGACCAGATATCATGTACCCGACATGCCTTCGCGCCAGATATTAGTCAAACCCAAAGGAATTACATCTGTTGATCGTCAAAAGAATCATGTGCTACCTGAAAGGATGCCCAAGCACCGGCTTGTGGTATCCACGACATGACAACTTCAACCTCGGGGGTTACTCTGACTCTGATTTTGGTTGCTGCAAACTGAATGCTAAATCTACAACGGCTGGCTGCTAGTTCTTCGAACTCGTTTGGTAATGTGGCAATGCAAGAAATAGACCGCAGTCGCTCTCTACTTGTGAAGCTGAATATGTTTCAGCCTCAGTTGTTGTTCCCAAATATTGTGGATACAACAACAGATGAGAGACTTCGGACTACAATTTCTTGATACGCCCATATATGAAGATAACAAGGTGGCTATTGATATCATAGTCAATCCTTGTCAACACTCACGCACTAAAGATATTTAGATTCGATACCACTTTATCCGTGATTGTCACGAGAATAGGTTGGTATGAATTGAGAAAATCCACACTAATGACCAAAAAACAGATTTTTACACCAAAGCTTTTGATAGAGCAAGATTTCAAAATCTTTCAAAATTAAATGGTTTTAAGAATCTGACATCAGGGGATGTTTATGAGGTTTGAATTTGAGGATGACGATGTCATGATGTGATCCTCATCAGTATGTCATGTTTTCTGTAAATATTTTTCATGCTTTCTTAGAAAAAACAAAAATCCAAAAATATGTTTTTTATTTTAGGGGGAGAAAAAAGTTGTGGAAAATACAAAAACATTGAAAAGACTTGAAAAATACAAAAACTTTGAAAAACCTTGAAAATACAAAAACATTAAAAAAGACAAAAAGAGTTTTGTGTATAAGAGGAGATGCTAGTACATCAGTGGACTGTTACAGTAAGCTAAAGAAATGTAATGTCTAAAAGGTATCTAAACAGGTCTTTCTAAGGATGTGCCAGTAGGTTTCGTACGTTCAGTAAACTGCTTTCGAGATATAAACCTATAAAGATAAACTGGTAAATCTGTGGCTTAACATCTCTCGGATATATGAACTTAGTACACCGAAATTTCGTTTGAGATAATGCAAGCATCTGAGATACTAGGTCTTTATATTTAGTTGATATTTGGGGTATTATAAGAGTTCTTCTGATTTTGCATCGGCAATGGCCTAGATCTTGTCTAATACTTTTGCATTTTTCACCCCCAAAGCTGCATAAAAAAGAAGAATACAATGTCCTAAAAAGATACGACATTCTGCAGTACAAAAATTAAAAGATTCCTAAGAGGAACACCACCTAAAGACGAGCCTTCATCTCTTTCTCTGTACGGAAGTACTAACCTGAGCTCTAAGGGTTTTGCATTTCACCCCTTTACAGATATTAGTTAGATATATTCACCTGTGAGATGAAATCTAGGGAATCTCGATGCGGGAGTATATTCTGATGTAGGAAACACAGATTAGGCCATGTTGATAAAAATTACCTAACCTATCTTGAAGCAGTTGAGAAACGTGTAGAAGTTTAAGTGGATCGGTATACTGACAATCTAAAGAAAATCTGTTTAAAAACTTAAAGTTTTATCTAGAGCAACGGTACTAGTAAAGTGTCTCAATAAACTGAGATGATCCTCTAACACAATCTCACAAAAATATGTCTGTAAATATGCTTGTACATATTACTTTAAGTATCTTTAGGATAAGAAATATTTCAAAAATTCAAAAGGTAAAAAAGATTTTCTATACTACTTTAGTTTTGACTGTCGGTGATGGAAAAACAGATCTTTAAAGTCGAAAGTGACAAAATGCTGAAAGAAAGCTAAGAAACCATGGGCAAGGAGCTAATCTGGAAACAAAGTTTGGTTTGAAACGTTTAAAAGTTCATTAATTTGAAAGTTAAAATCAAAAAGGAAATGTTAGTTATTGTCACACCCCGACTGCGTAAAACAACAACCACGACGGAAACGTCGGGGAGTGTCGTAACAGAAGTATTGTTTCAACAACCATGGTAATTGATGTTTTGTATTATTACACAAAGTTTGATTACATTGTCTTGGATTAAAGGAAAACAAAAATGGAAATTAAATTGTCTTTGCGAAATAGTAACAACATTATTATTGTCTTGTAGATTTTAAGTCACTAAAGACCAAAGTCCATCCTAATTGTCGCATGAATTGACCTCAAACATTAGCTCCTGAAACACATGTGAAAATAGGTACGCTCAGCATAAAAATGCATGTGAGATACATAGGTTTTATTGTTGAGGATTCATGACTCGAAAGTTAAAATAGATGTCTAACGAAAAGTAGTCATGAACCTTATAAAGTATTTTCTTTTATAAAGTCACAAGAAAATCAAATGTTTAAAAGAAATGATGCATAGTTGAATAAATATCCAATAAAATGAATTGTATAAAATATGTCTTGTGTAAAAGATGTCATGTTTTGTAAAATTGTCATGTCTTGTACTTATCGAAGTGGTTTAGATAACGCCACAAGATGTAATATAATAAAAGCACCTATATATAGGAAGTACCAGCGGCGTATCCACCATGCCTTTATTATATTACACACATTTCGTTATTCAAATCACTTACCAAAAATCATCAAGTTATGTCTTGTTTAAACCAATGTCAATTGTCATGTGTAAACAATGTCTAATGTCAGTGTAAACCATGTCTTGTATATCAAAGGAAGTGTAATAACCATTTGTCTTGTATGGCAAGTAAAAGTCTATACTCAAACCATATGTAATAATGTCATGTATAATCAAATGTCTTGTGTAACCAAATGCCGTGTACAAAACGTTGTCTTTGAACAAAACAAAAGTTTAAATCAAAGATTATGTTTTGAAAACCATTACTTTATTTGATACGAACATTTATCAAGGCTTTTGTTTATCGCATACATTCAAGCCTTGGGACTGTCGGATAAACCCTTATCAAGTCAAAGGTTTATCAAAAATGTATTCGGATTCCGTCATTCCCTACTTCCAAAACAAACCTAGGAAGCGAGGAACGGGATTTATCAAGTCCTATGGTACCATTACATACTACTGAGTGGCATGATCAATGTTAATGAATGTATTATGTCCCGTTAAACATACCAAATGTCAGAGTCAATGTAAGCAATGTCATGAAAAATGTCTTTAAACCATGTCTAAGTATGCTAAGTCAACATATGAAGTAGATGTGTCCATGAAATCAATGTGCTAGCATGCTCAGTCAACATACATAGCAAAATGTAATGTAAATCAATGTGCTCATATGCTAAGTCAACATATGCTGCAAAAGGTGTCTTTGAAATTAATGTGCTAGCTGCTCAGTCAACATGCATAGCAAAACATAATTGAAATCATGTACTATATATTGTACTAGTTGAACATAGCAAGTATATGTCATGAAAGCGTGAAAACATTAAAGTATCAAGTAGGCACCTGTGTTTCACCCCAAATCATTTGAAAACATAAAACAAGGGACTATGTACTCACTTGGGATTGCAAAAGTATCCTTGTTCAAAATGGATACACAAAGTTCAAGAGTCCAGGAAAATCAAGTGAGTCCTAATGTCGGATAACTATGTTAATGTCAGGACCTTAATCGGAAGATTCGGATAGAATGAATCCTTATAAACCAAATGAGTGTTGGAACTCATATGAAATGGTTTAATAAAGTTAACATTTTGATTTGGAAAGATTCCTAAGTGCTTTTGACCCATTATGACTCGTTAAGGTAGTTTATGCTATTTTAACGTGTCATTGCGTAATATGTGTTCGGATGGTTAGATATATGTTATGATAAGTCTTATATGCCAATACATGTTAAATAATGTTGTAAAATCAGATTATATGTCAAAATTTATGTCACATATGCTTAAAGTCGATTTTTGCGCAAAAAGGGCATTTTGATCATTATTAAAGGCATAAGAAGCGACTTAACATAATGCTAACCACGACATGACCATAAGGTATAACCTCATAGGGTTATTCCCTATACAACTATGGTCAGTAAAATGAGTTTGGTCGGGTCCTAAGATCGACCAAACATGTCGATTCGATAGTTAAAGCGGTGGTCAAGACCGCTCGACTTACGACCCTAAACAAGAACTAAACTAAAAGTGACGAGTTAGACATGTGAAACATGTCTAACTAAGTTTATAAAATAGTTCTGTCGTATAATGCACACTTTTCACATTATTAACCGAAACTTTGACTCGTCACATTGACTAGGAAACGTGGTAATTAGTAGGCGTGATCGCTATGGATCATAACCATCGTGATTACGATCACGTTGCAAAGTCCAGTTGGACTTTGTCTTGACCAATTAATGGTCAAAGCTGAAAGTCAAACTGTTTGACTTTTAGCTTAAACAAGCTAAAAGAAATGGAACAAGACTAGGAGGGAGCACTTACTTGTGTTGGAGAACAATTGAAGAGCCCCAAGAATAAGAATGCTCAGTTAGGAAGCCTCCAACTAAGTGGTAGCCTCCAAGTAGAGCAAGAGAGAAAGAAAGAGTGAATGAGCAAGGAAAATGGTTGCAAAAATGGGGGTATTTATAGATTTCTTGATGCCACAAGATCATTCCAAGTGTTAGGAGATGTTGTAGGATCATTACAAGTGTTTAGGGAGGTGTTTGCAACCAGGAGAAGTGTAGCAAAAATAAGTTATAGGTGTGAAGGAAATGAACAAGAAGCTGCCAAGTTGGAATTAGGAAGCTTCTGCTCTGGGCACCCTTACGGACCGTATGGGGTTTTACCTTATGGTTCGTAACGCCCTTGCAGGGGCAGTAGTTCCAGAATTGGCCCCTGAACTTGTTTTTGTCGCATTTTGGCACTTTTAACACCCGTTAACCTCATTTTAAAGCTTTATAAGGATGATAAAGCATAGGGAACTTGGAATGTGTCCAAAAATATCCCGGGTGTCGGTTCGTTTGGTCATACGGTTGCGGTTTTCGGTTAATTACGACGAAAATCGTAACGAACACGCAAATGACCGTAAATGTGTAACGAATGATATTTTTGCATTCCAATCATCAAAATACAAGATTTCAATGATTACAAATTTTTTTTATGTGCGTACACGTTCCGGATTAGGAAATAAGCGTAACGGCATAGTTTTGCAGAATTTGCAAAATAGCCCCCGAAGCTGATTAAACATGATTTCGACATACCAAACCCTTCAAAACTTATTTCTAAGTTATGTAAAGGATATTTGGGGTATGTTTAGCTTATGTCATTGCTCTAGAGCGTATGTCACGTTAAACTGGTTACAATTACGTAAGAGTTTGCGATTTCACTTCCAGAAGTGATTTGAAAGACCAGAATTGAACAAGGATTGAAAATATGAAATACCATATATAAATACACAAATCTTGGAATAAAACACAATACTATAAAATTACAAAATCGTTCGGAATAGTACGATGATTAAAATACAGAGATGTCACAGTTTTGGTCAAAACGCGGTCAACCAAGGTCATTAACTTGGACTTGGTAGCCAAATCAGTTAAACAAGGTCATTAACTTGCACTTGGTCAACTGAGTGAGTAAATAAAACTGAAAACAAGCGAAAAAGTTAGAGAGTTTAAAAGGTTTAAAAGAATGAAAAATTTTCGCACAAAAATAAAGCCTAAATTTTCAACATTTTCGCACGAAAATCAATGCCTATATATAAGGAGAGATGAAACAGATTTCGTACAAAATCTATCATCTGCTTCCTTTGTCTTCTCTCTGAACGATCTTGAGAGAATCTTCGCTTCTACCCATTTTTATCACATTTTTCATATTATGGAGGTTGATCGACACACCTCTCATAATGGTGAAGGTGTAAATACATAATCAAACCGTAACTTTAATGAATTTGGACCGAATCGGACTTAACACGTAGTTCTAGGATAAACTAGCCGGTAAAACTTAAAATTAAACTCACCAATGTTAAAATCGGCTTCTTTAATCTACGTTTACCGGTTCAATTTCATAAAAATCACAAGTTTACGTATCGGTTCAAGTTTGGAATCATATTGGGGATGATGAAGATTTTCGAACGAAAATCTCAAGATTTTCGCACAAAAATTTCTGATAAAAACTGTTCTATTATGTGTTAAAATTTTCGTACGAAAATTGTCTTAAAAAATCTTGAAGGATTTTCAAACGAAAATTCCAGTGTGTTATGGTTGAAAATTTTTGTCTCACCTTTGCACGTCTCTCTGTTTCACAGGAAATTTCACACGAGTTTCATCTTATGCACATTTCATGTTGCCTTGTCGACAAGGATGTGACGGAATTTGCTCCATTCTCACAATACTACGATTTTATGGAACATTTACCTATATTTCATGCTCTCACACATATGCACAATGTGTATGCTTCACACGTTCCCGTTTCTGGGGTGCTGCAGAGTTACAACCAGAACCCAGGGCTATCAAGTCAGCAGTAAGAATTAGGAATGATGATGTTGAAGTAACTATTACGGAAGATCTTATACGAAAAGTTTTGCAGTTGAAAGACAATAGTAGAGACCTACAGGGTTTACATCAAGGATGGTCAAAGGATGTTTCTTTTGTATGGGGTATAATGGCTACGTAAATTCAGCATCGTTCAAGATCAACAAACCGGGTCTACCCTACAAATTTTTAGCTCACTCTGTTATCGTTCTTTGAGTCACAGAAAGGGGGGATGGGACGACTTAGTTGATTATCATATGTGCATGATGGTAGCACTCATTCTGAACAGGCCATACGACTTCAGCAAATTGATCTTTGAGCAGATGGTATTGAATTTGGCAAAGGGTAGATTTTTGCAGTATCCGAGATTCATTCAGATGATTCTCGACCATTTACACCCTAATATGGAAAAGAAGAAAGATGATCTGCTGGAATTAGAGCACATGTCACCATCAGATCTTCACAATATCAGCGACTATCGAAAGGGAGGAAAAGCACCGGCTTTCAAGCCAGTTTTCGGTATATTTGTAAAGAAAGATTATGTTGCCCCTCCAGAAGGAAAGTGGAGAAACGAGGGTAGCGGAGATGAGAGTGAAGAATCAAAATGATGGAAGATTTTATTGAGAAGAGAAAAACATCGTTTATCAAAGAAGGTGAGAAAAGTAAGGGACAGTATGCTCGACAGAAAGCTGAATCTACCTCTGCTTCCTCCAAAAGAAAGAAAACTACAAAATCTTCATCATATGCCCCTAAACGTTAAAAGAAGCATCCTAGTGTTTTTACAGGGTTGATAGATGAACCGGAGACCGAGGAAATTCCTAGTTCAGAACCTGTTCACGAAGAAGCACATGTGGAGAATGTTGCGTCTATGGCTGCGAATACTGAACAGCAAGCCTTTGGTTCTGTTACAGGAGGTGATGGTGATGGTGATGAAGATGGATCATCTTCAGGACCTGATTCAGAAGATGGATTGAAGAAACAAGAGGAGGAGAGGAAAAGAAAGGAATTAGAAGATAAGAAGCGAAAGGCTACTAGAGAAGATGATACAACATATGAGCCATCTGAGTCTAAAGAAGATGTTACAGTGGTTAAGCCCACCAAAAGGCCAGTAGCTAAACGTGTGAAAAGGGTTGTATCTAAGAAGCCGGAGTCTCGGCTGTAAAATTAAGAACTAAGCTAAGAACTAAAGCCGCAGATCCTCCCTGTTGGTGGATATGTCTGTTGCCTACGTCATTATGTATTGAGTCTGAGTGAATAGGGCTTAATCTGTTAAAACGAAGTGTATTTAAGTGAGATATAGGCCAAGTTCGGTGGTCATGGTTTGTGAGAAGTCAAGTTCGGCCGAACTTGACTAGGTCAAGTTCGCCCGAACTCAGAATCCCTTCAGCGAACTTGTTTAGCTATAAATAGGTGCCTTGGTTATTTCATTTGTAACTTCAGAGATTTTGGCACAGAGATGGCCGAAGCTCTGTCGGATCTGGTTCTCGAATGTATTGAACTTTAGATCAATGAAAACAACGTTTAAATGGGTAATTCTTGTTATTTGGTTAACTTGTCATTAGTTTCCGCCTAATCGGACAATTGATAACAAATTTAGGTTCCCGTGCTAATCGTGGACGTTCCTACAAGTGGTATCAGAGCCTAGATGCCTAAATTTGCTGGAATCAAGACAAGAATCACTCTATTTCATCTCCATTCTATCATTTTTGTTAACATTTTCACATATTTGAAGATTTCATGGACAAAATTGGCTAAAATTTGAACATATCATGTAAAATACACTTGTGGTAAACCCCTGAGAGTTTGGACATCAAATTCAATCGAATTGATATCAAAAAGTTTGAAAAACCATGTTTGGGAAACTAGTTTTGGCCGAACTTAACATCAAGTTCGACCGAACTTGATTAAAATTTCACTGATTTTAATCAAGTTCGACCAAACATGATCGAATTTACAAGATTTTCATAGATGTTCGCTCGAACTTGAAAGATAATTCAACAATTTTAAGCAAGTTCGACCGAACTTGATAAAATACTTGAATTTCTTCATAAGTTCGCCCGAACTTGATAAATTTCTTGAAACTTCACATAAGTTCGCCCGAACTTGTTAAAACTGATTGTCTGTTAGCACAAGTTCGCTCGAAGTTGTCTCACAAGCTAATACAAGTTTGCCCGAACTTGTCTAAGGTTCCTTAAAAAAAGGCATGAAATCCCGAAAAACGTCTCGGACATTATATATCGTTAGATTCGTATCGACGAGACGAGTTTAAAACTCTAATCTAGTACAAAGTTTCCGAAAAATTTGTTTTTAAGCAAACCGAATATTGTAGGTTAAAAAATCAAATTTTATTAAAATTGTCTATTACTAATCAGTTTTCGAGTGTTTTTGAACATACTTCCAGATAAGTCTACAGATTATCAGAATGGAAGATTTCCATATGTGCGTTTCACAAATGGCTTATTCATCAAATGCTAATACTCTTGCGGTGAACCAGATGAATATCGACAACGAAATGGGTACTACGACAAAACCGCCAAAGCTAATGAGTATGGACGAATTCGAAGGGTGGAAGGAAAAGTTTGTGAATTGGATACAAGCAAATCAATTCAACAGCTGGGTTGCAGTTGAAGATGGTTACAAGTGGCCAAAGGATGAGTGCGATCAAGATCTTCCGCTGGACAAATTCTCACCGACTGACAAAGAAAATTATGTTGTAGAGAAAAGAATGATCAGCTTGATACAACAATCAGTGAAGGAAGATATCTTGATATTATTGCCAGAATATGATACTTCGCAAGAATTGTGGCACTCTCTCTGTGACAAATTCAAACGAAGTGATAAAATGATCAAGAGTAAAAAGGCATTGATTAAGAAAGAGTTCGAGATCTTCAAGATGATCAAAGGAGAAACTATGAAGCAGATGATTGATAGATACTGTCACCCTATGGTCCAGATGCGAAGACATGATATTAAGAGATCGAATGAAGAACAAATCGAGAAATTGGCCGATGCGCTTCCTGAAGGAGAATGGACAACATATCTGATGATTCTGAAGAACAGTCCATCTTGGAGACATTTCAAGTTGTCATCTTTCATCGACAAATTAGAAGGTCATGAAATGGAGTTGATGAAAATTGCAAACTCTAAGAATGCTAATGTTTTTCAAGATGTCGGTGCTTATTACAAAGGAGGTGTTCAAGATACTCCAATCCAAAGTCCGAAAATCCAAACGGCATTTAGTGCAAACATGAATTCATCACAAAACCAGAGTTCTCCATATGCTGGATATACAAGTGCTAGTTCAAACTCTTCATTCGAAAATCAGAACAATCAGTCGCATCAGACAAGCCAATCCAGTTCCGATTCAAATGTTTTCCAGTGCAACATAGCAGTCGATTTGAAGAATGTATTTCCTGAAAAGTGGCTAAAAAGCACATAGCACTTCTTGTACTGTTCTAGAATCGTATGAAAGCTTGGTTGCTGGAAAAATCGGTAATCCGGAAATGACCGTCGAAGATTATGATCAGGTAGACGAAGAAGAATTGGAGCTAATGGATATCAAATGGAGTCTAGCATCTATCATCAGAAGAGTTACAAAGTTTGTGGCACTCAATGGAAGAGATATTGGAAATTCAAGCAACAAGCTTGGATTTGACAAGTCAAAAGTCACATGCTTGAGGTGTCCTCAAAAGGGACACTTCAAACGTGAATGCAACAATTTAAGAAGCAAGTGGAAACCAAAATCCTTTCGGCAGTAACAATGAGTACTACAAGAAAGCTCTTCAATACAAACCATATCCGAAAAGAACACAAGTTGAAGTAGAAGATAAATCCGCAAAGACAACCGAACAAGCTCTTGTTGTTACACATGAAGAAGATGGTTTTGACTGGAACAGATACATCGAAAAGAAGACTGGTGTTGCTATGATGGCAGAGGTAGTGGATGAATCTAAGACATCGTATGTTGATGTTGCTCTAGAGAATGCAATTCTGGAAGGATACATGGAAAGAGCTGAGGAAGAAGAGATAGCTTATCTTGAGATGCAAAGGCAAGAAGCATTGAAATCAGAGGCAGAAAAGGTAAAATCTGAGGTAAGTGTGTCTGAAAAGGAAATTGTGAAAATTATGGAGGTTGAAAAACCTTGCACAAAGTACGCAAATCCTTGTGAATCTTGTATTGAAAAGGTCAAAGTCATAAGAGAAATGACTGTACACAACGAAAATTTTGTTATGATTACAGAACCATGAAAGAAGCTTATGACAAAATAAAAGGTAAATATAAAAATGTTGAAAAGCTAATCTTGAGCTTAGTGCTAATGTAAAGATGTTAAATGCCACAGTAATTGAAAAACAAAAGGCGATTAACATGTACATTAATATTATTGCCGAAACAAAGCGTGAGCTTCATGACATAAAGATAGAAATAGAACGAGTAAGACAATTGCTGAAAAGTTACACCACAAATGCGTATGTCATTGATCACATACTTCCTATGATTAAGTTGGAGGAAAATGTTGATAAATCAAAGCGTAAAGAATACGAAGTGTTCTTCCACCACTTCTTGCAAGTTACTCCTGCAAGAAAGATGATGAGATTGAAAAGGCATTTAATATATTACTTTTATCAGAAATGAAAGATAAATTGCCTGAGAACATTGACGTAGGCTTTACGAAATCAAATGATAACAATGAAGCGGTGGTAAAAAAATGTGTTAAAAATGTGTTAGGAAATGATTCTGATTAAGGCAGCTCTGAAAGCACCAAATCAAGTTCAAAAAACTCGGAGTCACAATCTGAAGATGACGATACATCATCAGAACATGATCTAAGTGATGAACCTAATGTTGTCATGCACAAGATTAAGGAATCTGATAGATTATACTTCGATGATAGTTTTCCGATTCGGAACATGAAAGAGGATTAACTTGATAAATTTTTCAAACTTGTAGAAGTTTCATCAGATGATCTTGAGAAAACGAGAAAAGATTTTACTCGAAACCTAAAAGGAATGCTAACAACTATCGAAAGTATGGTGGTGATTTTCCTGAGAACAGGAGAGCAGGATTGGGTTTGGAAGAAAAAGAAGAAGAACCGAGAAGGAACCAGAAGTCACCACTCCATGAATACAAAGGTAAAAACATAAGGTTTGTATATGGGACAAACACGGTTCAGGAAGAAGGTTTGATCGGTAAGAAATCGAATGATGAATTTAAGAAAGAGAAAGAGCTTCGGGGAAAGGCTAAGTCCACAAGTGGCGTGAAACCTACTAGTGGACATACTCATGATAATCGGACTTGCTTTAAATGCAATGCGGTTGGTCACATTGCTCGCAAGTGTCTGAATCTAAAGCCACAGATTGTGAAATCTGTCACAGAATCTAATAGAAACTATGAATATAAAGACGAAGTGAAACCTAAAATTGATTCAAAATTTGAAAACTCAATTTTTGAAAAAGCTGAAACTTCAAAATTTAATGAATTCAAAGATTCTAGATTTTATATCAAGAAAGCGAGAAACAAGCTACAATCCTTGGTTGCTAAGAAAAAGTTTTCATCTTCTGAAAAAACCAAAGTCTGATGCTGACAAAATTGAAAATGTTAAATCAACCGAGTCAGTAATCAAACAAACAAAGAAAGAAAAGGTCAAAATGATTTCAGAATCGACGTCGGACGAAATGTTTGATGATGATTTTGAATATGATGATGATTTTAAAAGTGTTTATGATGCTTATCATGTCAAACCCAAAACCAAAAAGGTTTGGGTTTCTTTATTCAAATAGTTACTTTCATGTGCAGGAGTCCCAAGGTCAACTTTGTCAAAGTAAAATCTGGATAGCGGAGCTCCATGAGTTCTTAACTTATTCAAAAATCTTAATCATTTTGAGAAAGAAAAAGTTGGAAAAGGAAAAGTTGTCAAAAATCAAATTATGCAAATCCACACCGTTGAACGAAATACTGATTTTATAACCATTTATGCTTTCATGTTAAAACAAATTTAGATGGTTCTATCTTTTGAACATGTGTAGATACAGATGTTGGAAAAAGGATCGGATGACGAGTTCTTGTGATCCACATTGGTTTTTATATTTTTAGAAAGAATTTTTCTTAAAAATTTGTTTTTAATTTTAGGGGGGGTAAGGAAAGCAGAAAAATCAAAAACATATGAAAATGTTGAAAATACAAAAACATTGAAAAAATTCAAAAAGTCAAAAACATTGAAAAAATTCAAAAAGTACAAAAACATCAAAAAAGACAAAAAGAATTTGGTTGGCAAAAAGGAAATGATAGTACATCAGTGGACTATCACAGTATGCTAAAGAAATGTAAAGTTTAAAAGTGATAAACAAGTCTTACTGTGGATGTGTCGACAGGCTTTACACGTTCAGTAGATTGTTTCTGAAATATAAATTAAATTTTACAACTGCTTAATCTTGTGGATTAACACATCTTGGATATATGGACTTAGTACTCCGAAATTTCGATTGAAGGGTTGCCTGATTCTGAGATACGAGGTCTTTATAGATAGTTGATATCTGGGGTATTATACAAGTTCTTCTGATTTTGCGGAAGCAATAGCCTAGAACTTCTATAATGCTTTTGCTATAAACTCTAAACTACATGCAAACTTGAAAAGTATTGAAAGATCTAATCATTGGCAGTGCTAAAACGATTCCTTAAATGGAACACACCTTAAAGACGAGTCTTCATCTCTTTGTCTGTTACGGTAGTACTAACCTGAGCTCTCAAGGTCTCGCACAACCTAGATACAGATATCAATTATGCTATACTCACCTGTAAGATGAAATCTAGGGAATCTGGATTCGGGAATATATTCAAGAGGTGGGAACCATAGATAAGTCAAGTTTCATAATTCATATCCTAAGATATCTTGGAACAATTGAGAAATGTGTCGAAGTTTAAAGAGGACAAACATCTAGGTAAACGAGTTTAAAACTTAAAGTCTTTAAAAAGGTCAACGATACTAGTGATATGTCTCAATCAACTGATATGATCCTTAGACATGAAATCACAAAAATATGTCTGTAAATATGTTTGTACATAGTTTACTTTACTTGTTAAAAATTCTGTAAATACTTTACTTGCTTTTTCAAGATAAAAATCAAAAAGATTTTCAGTGTGTTTTAGCATAAACTTTCTAAATACAAAAAGATTTTGTTTCTACATTGTTTTCAGCAAACCAATGATGGAGAACGGTTCTTCGAAGTCTGGTAAGGTGCTATAATGGTGAAAATTTTGATGACATCTATGATCAAAACTGTTGAAAAGTTCATTAAATTGAAACTTTAAAATTGAAGAAAATATTGGTTTATTCACAACGGTTTCAAACTGAGGTCATTAATTTGGTACTCGGTAAATGAAATTGGTTAACCAAGGTCATTAACTTGGACTTGGTCAATCAAGTGGATTTCATATTTGAAAATTTTATCAAAAGAACAAAGTCTTAAATGTTAAAAGTGTTCAAGGACATTAAATTGAACTTGAATAACTAAAAGTTTTTGAAAAGATTGAAGTGAATATTAAAGTTTGAAATGTTGATGGTTCAAAATTTCAAAGTTTGAATCTGAAGGGTTTATTTGAATGTCAAAAAGTATTTAGACAGAAATTAAAGATTGAGGGGGAGTTGATAAAGCAAAGATTGAAGACTAAAGCTAAAAGCTAGGGGGAGCATGAAGATTAAAGTTTTATCAAGATAAAGCTCAAGAAAGAGGAAGAGGATATAAAGATCAAGATATTAAATTTTATTCAAGAACTAAAGATCAGAGGACTCAGAAGATTTTAAAAGTCAATGACTACGGCAACATCTAAGGGGAGTCTGTTGGTGCATATGTCTATTGCCTACGTCATTATGTATTGAGTCTGAGTGAATAGGGCTTAATCTGTTAGAAACGAAGCGTATTTAAGTGAGATATAGGCCAAGTTCGCTGGTCATGGTTTGTGAGAAGTCAAGTTCGGCCGAATTTGACTAGGTCAAGTTCGCCCGAACTCAGCCTCCCTCCAGCGAACTTGTTTAGCTATAAATCGGTGCCTTGGTTATTTCATTTGTAACTTCAGAGATTTTGCACAGAGACGGCGAAGCTCTGTCGGATCCGGTTCTCGAATGTATTGAACTTTAGATCAATGAAAACAACGTTTAAATGAGTAATTCTTGTTATTTGGTTAACTTGTCATTAGTTTCCGCCTAATCGGACAATAGATAACAAATTTAGGTTCTCGTGCTAATCGTGGTTGTTCCTACACTCCCATTGCTCCAACTTCTGCTGAAGCTTCTACACCTCCTCCTCCTCCACAACCATCTCCTCGACCTGCATCTCCACAAGAGCCGCAATCTCCTCCACCACAACACTCTACTGCAGATATTACTATGATGTCTCCTCCACGTCCTCGTATTCTTTCGCCTCCTGCTGCTTCGCAACTTGTGCCGCCATCTTCATCTCACCCAACTCAAGGAACATATGATTCAGGATTTGATGATTTCATTTTAGATTTTGGGGATGTTCCCGGTGGAGAGGCCTTTTCAGCTGATAAAGTTTATGAAGGCCGGCTGGGAGAATTACAAGCAGAGATAAAGAAGGCTAAGGATACAATCAAAGTGTTAGAGTCAGACAGAGATAGTATAACGGAGATTCTGAGGATTGTTAGAGATGATAATGATAGGTTCACGCACGCATCTCAGAAAGTTTCTGCGTATGAGGAAAGAATCAAAGTGTTGGAAAATGAGAGAGAAGTGTTGAAGGCAACTCTTATGAGTTACGAAACAGAAAATGAAAGGATGATCAAGAAAATGGATAAGTACGAGGCTGAACGAACATCTAACAACAGGCAGATTGAGCTTATGAAGAAAATTCTTGTTAGAACTCTTGGGATTTCTCTAGCAGATGAGATTGAACAGATTGAAAGAGAGGAAGCTAGACAAAGAGTTGCAGAAAAAGAACAAGCTTCTAAGGCAATTTCTGATGCTGAAGGCAAAGGGAAGAAGAAAATTGAAGGTTTATTTGTTGAGAAAGAGTCAGAGCCTGAGGTTATAATGTCTGAAGAGCCTGTGATCGATCAAGTTACGTCGGAACCTGAATCCGTGCCAGTATGTCTTGATATGGTAGTTTACAAGCCTCCTCCTCCACGGTTTGTCATGGTAGGATTGCCACGAGAGGTAGAGATTGATTATTCAGGGCTTCCTAAGAAACATCGAAAGTTTATGGAGAGGAAGCGAGAAAAGAAGCGACAAATGGATCAAGAGATTGAAGACGAAGTTGAGTCTTATTTCGAGGATGTGGAAGTTGATAGTGGTGTCAGTGGTAGGAAGGATGATAAGGATGTTAATGGATCAGGGGTTCGTGTATCTGGTGATGTTATTAATGAAAATGTAGAGATTTATGTGTACTTGATCGACTCTGCTTAGCCAACATTCTACAGATATTTTTCAGGGGGAGTCCAGTGTTTTGGCTCAAGGGTCAGGGAAAGCAGGAATCCTCACAGCATCTTCCTCATCAGTTGTTCCTGTTATGCCTAGACCAAGAATATTCTATCTAGAGCATGACGTTGAAGAAGGGGAATTCGTGCACAATTTCTCCAAGGCCGAGCTAGCAGAATTATGTGGTCTAAATGAAGAATCATTTTTGTTTGATTTTGAAGATGATCTGAATAACACAAGTGTCGAGCCTAATGACTATGTGTTCCAGCCTGTTCCAGATGTTGAAGATTATGATCATGTGGTTATCGAAGATTGGGATTCAGACGGTTCTGATGACAATGATGCTACATATGCCGGAGAGGGTACAGAAGTCTTCCCAACCTTTGTAGAAATGTTCACATCTAAGAATGAAGAGTTATTGAAGAACAAAGTTGAAGAGGTAGTAAATTAGGAACAGTGCCTCAGCAAATGTCAAAGGAAGATATATTGAAATGAAGAAAATATGGTTTAAAGAAGTGCCTGTAGAGCGAAAGTATTTACGTCCCTTGGCTTTTTTCATGGTACCAGAGATCCTGATGCTTCGTTAGGAGATATTATTAGCTGGGATGGATTGAAGAAATGGATGTGTACGCTATCAAAAGAGAATTTGGTGTTCAGTACTTCAAGCATTTGAAAGATATAAAGACATTGCCACATTGGGATGTGACGGAGCTACACAATGCAAGTTATTCAATTTAAAGATTAAGTTTCATTATTTGGAATTGTGGAAAGTGATAAAGTACGAAGCAAAGCACAATTTTCCTCTATGGAAGCCACACTATCCAAGAAAGGTAACAAAGAGTAATCCAGCTACTCAAGAGAAGGATGTCACTTTGATTGTCAAACGACCACGAGCAGTGAAGAATATACCTCTCAAGAAAATGGAACAAGACTTTACAAGATCTTTAAATTGTGGCATTATGATTCTAGTACAGGGGAAGCTGTTATTTGTGTTGAACCCGATGAAGACTCTTGGAAGATCACTAAAGATTTATCAGAGTCTGTCATTGCTCACAAGCGTATCTACGGGTTATGGAGAGGGATTCGTGTGTTGGATCCTATGTGGTTGGTCAACTGTCCAAAGAAAGATATTGAACGTCTATTCTTTGTGAAGATAAGGATGAAGCTCAAGCTCTGCAATTCCAAAAGATTGTTAACGTGTGTTATGCTCATAATATTCATTCAGGTAAAACGTGGAACATATCCTAGAGAGAGCTTGAAGCAAAAGAGAAGAAAAAGGAAGATAAAAAGGAGGAAAGGATCGAAGAAAGACGAAAGCTTGCTACTCGAGAAAGATTCAAGTTTGGCAACACATACAATCGACCTCCTCCTACAGATCAAACTCCTATTCCTTCTAAGGAGCGTCGAAAGCCTCCTAAAAACTTTTTCGATTGATCAAGTTAAATGCTTTTCGAAGATTTTTTAAGAAAAAGTTTTTAAGACTATCCAAGACTGCGGCAACATCCAAGGGGGAGTCTGTTGGTGCACATATATCTATTGCCTACGTCTAGGATGAGTCTGATGTATAGATAGGGTTTCGCAGTGTCAAACGTTAAACATTTAAGTTTTGTTTTAGTATTAGAATTTTCGCATGAAAATTCTAGTGGATTTTCGTACGAAAATTTCGTGCGAAAATTCTCCATGTCCTAGGTGCTATCTTGTTAGCCTATAAATAGGTGTCGTGGGTGTTAGTCTATGATCTTGTTTTTGGTGATCAGAGGCGAAGCCCTGCTCGAGTCTGTAATCTTTCCAAAGTTGATTAATACAAGATTCAAACGTGTTTAACAGTATACTCACACTTGTTGATTGTTTGTTCACTCGGCTAACAATGAATTCTGCCTCTGTTAGCTGAGCAAATCACACCGAAAGCTCACGTGTTGGGTCAGATCCTACACTCACAACGCGAGCCTTAGTGACTTAAAATTTGAAAGACAATATGATTGTATTTCATTTTCGTTATTCCAAGACAATGTAATTTGATAATTCAATAAAACAAAACTTTACGTACCATGTGTTGTGAAACAATTTGTATCGTGACTCCCAAAGTGTTTCCGCCGCGTGTTGTTGTTTTGCGCGATTTGGGGTGTTACAGATTGGTATCAGAGCTCATGGTTATAGGGAAGTAGGTTATTAGTAATGCTTTGACCTAGTCTATAACCATCCTAGGACACTAACGCGAGTTTTCTTGCGTTTAGATTCTTAATGCAATACCATCACCTATCCTTAGGTGATTACCAAAAACAAAGCGCAATACATCCTTGAAAGTCAATTTTTTTCTAAAAACTTCACAAGAAATCATCTATCCTTAGATGATTTGATTTTGGCTTTATGCCTTCAAAGTTTTCAAAATCTCGTCAAAGTTTGGGCTTTAATAATGTGAACACATGCAATCTGGAAGGGTGGATGCATGTACCCTGAGTTTTCTGTCTAAGGCTAGAGTGTTCGTACAAATCCGCATCACCGGACCAGTCACTCTTACCTGGGAACTCTTGGGGTGAGTATTCACTTATAGGCTAAAGCATGTCTTCACGATACATTATAGAGACCCATTTACTTTGATTAGTGACTGTGTCATTTGTTTTTTTTAGTAATGAACAATTGATCACAATCCTTATGCTTCATCGATGTTTTTAAACATTCATTTTTACTATCCTTTATCAATCCAATTTGTTCTCTCTCATATTTTCCTCTCTCTTTTAGGATGCCTCCTCATCGCAGCGCTACTCAAGACGCCGAAATGGCAGCTCTAATTGCTCAACAGATGGCTGTTGTATTCCCAAACTTTGTGACCCAACTTAATCAGGCCTATAGTAACAATAACAATAATGCACCTACTCCGTGCAACTTCAAACAATTCAATTCGGCCAAACCACTTAATTTAGTGGGTCTAAGGGATCTACTAGGCTCCTACAATGATTTGAGAGTATCGAAAGCACTTGCCACCATGTTCAGCGTCCGAACGAGTGAAAAGTAGAATTTGCTTCGAGTGTTTTCCAAAAAAGAGCACTCACGTGGTGGAAGGGGATTATGAGGGTAGAGGTGCTGATGTAGCACTGGCTCAGACATGGGAAGAGCTTAGAGCTCTTATGATGAAAGAGTTCTGCCCACGTCATGAGCAAAGAGCACTAGAGAACGAATTCCATGATCTGAAACAAGATAGTGGTGAACATCGAGCCTACACTGATCGTTATGAGGAACTAAGTCTGTTATGTCCTACCATGGTTACGCCTTTGGATAAGGCAATTGAAAAGTACATTGATGGCCTCCTTGACCCAATTCAGGACATAGTCACTGGTAGCAATCCCCTACAGTTAGACAGGCCATTGAGCTATCCGCTACCCTGACTGAATCTCACATCAAGAAGGGTAAACTTTTCCGTAAAGGCAACAAGAAACCATCGGACAAAACTACCCAATAAATACCAAAGGAAAACAAGACTGAATCCTCTAAGGAGTCAAAGAAGCATAAGACTTCTCAAAACTTCGTTGTAGTTGCTCAGAACGATCAAGTTGCTCCCAAACAACCAGCACGACCTCGTACTAGGAAAACATATGTTGGCACCGTACCTCCATGCAACAATTGCAATCGTCATCATCCAAACCAAACCCCATGTCACAAATGTACCCACTGGGGACGATTGGGACATTTGGTCAATGCATGCCGTTTTGCTACCAATACCCAAAATCAAGCGAATGCAAACCCTGCTGCTGCTCAAGCACCATATCCACCTGGATCGTGCTACAATTTTAGTGATCTTACTCACTATGGAAACAATTGCCCAAAGCTTGTTAATGCAAATCCAGCCAGTGGATGAGCATTTAACATAAATGCTAACAAGACTCGTACTTATGACAATGCAACTGAGAATATTTAAACTTTTACATTTTCACTTTGTGTAATTCATGAATCTTGAAACATTTCGGTTAGTTTATAAATAATCTTGTTATTTCAATTTTATGATTACATGTATGTGTGACATACCTCTACAATACCGACACCAAGGATATGGTTCTTGCAAATCAAACTACTCTCGTAGTTTCTTCTATTTTTGTGATCGCTCGCGATCTCCACAAAAATCCTATGTACTCGTTTCTTCTAAGAAACAAAGTACAAGGTACAAGTTATAACTCCTAACAGATACTCAAAGTACCACTTTAAATCCTTGCTTGGATACCTAAGGGTACTTTCATAAGTCATTAATTGGTCTCATGCAATATGTCGATGTGCGTATGACTACTTTCGTATTTTCATGACATTATACATACTTTGATTTCGTGGTACATATAAAACATGAATTTCAAAGACATTTTTACTTCGTATGTTGACTTAGCATACCTAGTACATGATTTTCAAAACACACAAATCCCAATCCTTATAGGATCTTCCTATATTTATAGTTAGATCCTCGTGGATGTTTAAAGTGCAATCGAAGTCCTTGATTGGATTCTTTGTGTGCTTTAATACATATGTACAAGTTGATGATTATTTGATTCAAAATGATTACCATCCAAATCATTATAAAATCTTCCATATTTTCATATGCTAGATTCTTAGAAGGATATCCAAAGTACTATCTTAGATCCTTAAGGGCTTATCTAGGCAAATAGTTAGACCCTTGGATTCCAAAGTATTATTCTGGTTAAAGAGATCATGTGATGATCTAGTTAAAAAGACTCCTTGGTAGTCTATTTAAAGAGATCATTCGTTGATCTTGTTAAAGAGACACCTTTGGTGGTCTAGACAAGACATCTCATGTTTATTCGTTTGATTTTCCCCTACACATCGCAAATTGAACTATGCAGACTATGCAAAGAATTGAATAATTATGTGTAACACCCCAATCGCGTGATACAACAACAACACGTGGCGTAAATATCGGGGAGTCACGTTACAAATTGCTCACAACTACTGGTATTAAATTGTTTCATTATCATAACATTGTTTTACAATACAAGGAATACATTTTTCTTTTGCTTTAAGAAGTCTAAAGCCCGGATGCATTCCTATGTGCAGCATACTTGAATAATCCAACCCTGAAACATATGTGAAAAGCGACATCAACAAACAATGTTGGCAAGTACATAGTTTTGTTGGCCAAGTAAATGGCAAAAAGTTTAGTGTTGCAATACTTTGACAACTACGAGTGTCATCTATTGAAAATGGACTCTTTGAAACCAAGGAATGGCAAAAAGATTTAGTATTGCAATACATTAACTTGATTTTTAAACTTGTGACAAAATAGTTTTGTATATGGCAACATGATTAATACTAAGTAATTTTTATGCCATTGGTAATTGTACTTTGTTCATTGTAATCGCCTTGAATTCGATCAATGAACGTATGAGTATGTTATTAGAAATCCAATCAAAGATTAATAACAACAATATTGAAAATTTGTCATAGCTTGCGTGAGTATTATTAGAAATCAATTCAATTATTTAAAATAACTATGGTTATCCTTCTAAGAATCTAATATATAAAAATATGAAAGAGTTCTATAAAGATATGGATATTGTACTTTGAAATAATCGAACACAAAATCCTAATGTGATTCGGATAACGCTACAAGGGTAATACAATAAGAGCACTTATATATAGGAAGTACCAGCGGCGTATCTACCATGTTCTTATCGTATTACACTCGTTTCGTTATCTAAATCACGACTAATCACAAACATATAATCATCAACTTGGTCACATTGTCTTGTCACATACGCATTAAGTACACAAAGAATCTAATCAAGGACTACCATTTAGTACTTCAAACATCCTACTAGAATTTAGCTATGAAGATAGATAGATATTTTACGGATTTAGTTTGTCACTTATCTTGTCTCATTGTCTTGTCTCATACGCATTTAAGTACACAAAGAGTCCAATCATGGAATACCATTTAGTACTTTAAACATCCTACAAGAATCTAACTATAAAGATAGATAGATACTTTACGGATTTAGTTTAGTCGCTTGTCTTGTCTCATACGCATTAAAGTACACAAGAATCCAAATAAAGGACTACCATTTAGTACTTTAAACATCCTACAAGAATCTACTATAAAGATAGGTAGATGCTTTAAGGGTTTGGTTTAGTCACATCGCCTCGTCACAATCGTCTTATCTCATTGAATCACAAAATCCTAAATCCTAATGGTGATTCGGATAAGGCTACGAAGGGTAATAAAATAAGCACACTTATATGCAGGAAGTACCAGCGGCGTATCCACCATGTCCTTATCGTATTACTCTAGTTTCTTTATCTGAATCACCAACAAACTCTACATAAAAATAATAACTATCGTCATCGTCGTGTAAAGCACCTCTTAGAAATCTTACTATGAAAATAGAAGATTTAAGACTATACTTCAAGTATCCTACAAGAATCTAACTATAAAGATAGAAAGATCCTACAAGGATTTGGTTCGTGTCCCCATTCGTCGTATTTTGCATAATTGGATTAATACACAAAAAGTACTTAGTAAAAACCTACATGCCATGCATTTGAGAAAATTCGGTTACACATATGAATCACCCCAAAACATTTGAAAAACGTAAAAGAGGGGAGCTGTGTACTCACATTGGATTGCATATAGGTCTTGTACAAATGATATAACAAGGCTCAATGATCAAGAGTTCAAAAGTTGAAATGGTCCCTAGCGTATCGGATACTATGTGTTAGTGTCGAAAATTGAAAATAAGAGATCTGATAGAATGAAGTCTTATAAACCAAACGAGTGTTGGAACTCATATGAAATGGTTTAATAGACTTAACATTCTGATTTGGAATGAATCCTAAGTGCTTTTGACCCGTTATGACCTGTTAAGGTAGTTTCCGCTACTTTAACGTGTCATTTGCGTAAAAACACGTTCGAATGATCAAACTAGTCCTATGATAAGTCTTATATGCCAAAATAAGTTTAATAAAGTTGCAACATAAGTATATAAGTCAAAAAGTTGGTTTCATATGCTTAAAGTGAGTTTATGCGCAAAAAGGGCATTTTGGTCATTCATAAAGGCATAATAGACGACTTAACATAACACTACCCAAAAGACGTGACCATAAGGTATAACCTCAGAGGGTTATTCCCTATATAACTATGGTCACTAATATGTGTTTGGTCGGATCCTAAGATCGACCAAACGGGTCGGATTCGAAAGTCAAAGCGGTGGTCAAAACCGCTCGACTTACGACCCTAAACAAGCACTAAACTAAAAGTGACGAGTTAGACATGTTAAACATGTCTAACTAAGTTTATAAAACTGATTTGGTGTCAAAACAAAGTGTTTTGATACTCGAAAATAGTTCCGTCGTATAATGCGCATTTTGCGCATTATTGACCGAAACTTTGACTCGTCACTACAACTAGTAAACGTGGTAATCAGTAGGCATGCTCGCTATGGATCATAACCATCGTGATTACGATCACGTTACAAAGTTCAATTAAACTTTGACTTGACCAAAAACGGTCAAAACCGAAAGTCAAATAGAAAGTCAAGCTGTTTGACTTTTAGCTCAAAAGCTAAAAGAAATGAACAAGACTAGAAGAAGGCACTTACTTGTGTTGTAGCACCCTCAAGAGCTCAGGTTGGAGGCCTCCAAAGGGAAGCAAACTCCACTTAGAGCAGATTTAGAGAAAGGAAAGAATTGAGCAAGTTGTGATGAAGAATGAGGGGGCTATTTATACTTGAAACAAGATCACAAGATCATGGCAAGTGTTAGGAGGTTGAAGAAACGTAGATCTAACTGATCGGAATCAAGCAAGATCTAGGGTTTTAGTTTCCGCATAAATGAGTTAACCCTCTAATTCGTTTGCTAATGATGATGGTTGCAACTGTACTTCCGACGATACCTGCAAAACAGAACGCCGTCAGCCTCGTCACGGGGAGAAGGGGGATTCTCTCCGTGACCACCCTCCGGCGTGAGAATAAGTATCGGTAGTCGGAAATAGTTTAAGTGAAGTAAGAGAGAGAGTAAGTGAGAGTGAATACCTTTTCCTTGTCTCCAAGATACTTATTTATAGCCGGATTTAGGCGCCAAAATTAGAAAGAGAGAGAGAGAGAGAGATTTCACGGTGTCAAGATCCACCGTTAATTCATCAACTTGTTCTTCAAGTCACACGGATCATGGTAAGATCAATGGTTAGGGAATTGCCACGTGGCTAGAAAGGATGGCTTTTATGCCTCTTACAAATTCGTGCCATCATCGTGACTATTGAGATTGTACCAGATCATGCCACGTGTAATTCTGTTGTAACCGTTCATGCCCTTGCACGATTGAGCATTAATGTCTTCTAGAAGTTTTACAGCTGTAATCCTTCTGTTATTCGCCACGTGTCCATTTGTTATAACATAAAAGATTCTTTTTGTTTCTGGGCTTTTATCTCGTGCACAGGTGCCATCTAGCCAAGGAAAATATTCAAGGTTAACTATTTCCTTGTGCAAGTTTGCGCAAGGTAGTTAAATGATCTTTTTCCTCCTTAGATGACCAACGCAAGCTTGCGCAAGGTAGTTAAATGTCTTTTTGAGTAATATGATTACTCAGGAAAATCATTCAAGGTTAACTGTCTTTTTTGCACGAGCCCGCGCAAGGTAGTTAAATGATTATTTCCCTTTTTAGGTGACTGGCGCAAGGTTTTATGAGGCCTTTATTTGTACCATAGTCTGTGCAAGGATTTCTTGTTAGAAATGGGGATGGTCTCTTGCTTGGCGCAAGGATTTGGGACCATACCCCTTCAGGGGTGTTTCTAGGAATTAAACAAGTGTCTAGGGAGGTGTTGCAACCTGGAGAAGTGTGGCAAAAACGAATGCTTGGTGTGCAAGGCTTTAAACAAGGAGTTGCCACCTTTTTACTGATCTGGGGACCTCTTACAGACCGTAATAGGTTTGCCTTACGGTCCGTAAGGCCTTGGTCTGGGGCAAACTATTGAAAATGGCAAAAATGGCCCTTGGACTTGTTTTGTCGCGTTTCGTCGTTTCTAACACCCGTCAACCCTATTTCTAAGCTCCATAAGGATGAATAAGCATTGGGAACTTGAAATATATCCAAAAATATCTCGGATGTCGGTTCGTTCGGTTGTACGCTGCGTTTTTTGGTTAATTACGACGAACGCTTTAATTAACGCGTAAACTACCATAATTGCATAATGAATGATATTTTTGCATTCCAATCATTAAAATGCAAGGTTTTAATGATGGAAAAATATTTGGATGTATATACATGTTCTATATTACGAAATACGCGAATCGACGTACTTTCACAGATTTTACAAAATAGTCCATGGAGTTAAAATAGCGTGTTTTTGCCATACCGAAGCCCTCAAAACTTATATCTAAGTTATCAAAGGGTATTTAGGGTATGTTAAGCTTATGTCCTCGTCCCGGTGTGTATGTTACGTTAAACGGGTTACGTTTAAGTATTGGTTATCGGAATGCCTTCAAAAAAAAGTTTTTGAAAGCCCGAAATTTTTGGCACAAGCGCTACATTATGGATGCATACATAATTATAAAATCCTGGGCATAGAAACCCATAGCAATTTTTGTCATGTGTAAGAACCATAGTGATAAATAACGAAATGGGAACAATGTAATAAGGGCATGGTGGATACGTCGCTGGTACTTCCTATATAAGTGTTCCTTATTACATTGCAAGCGTGGTGTTATTTAAATTACTTGAAGTTCTGGACCTTGACCAATGTTGTTTTAATCTCTCACTCTCCAACTCCAACTTCGAGCACACACAAGTTTCCTATAATAGTCTTCATAGGAAACAATCTTCCATACGTTGTTCGAAACTCCAAAGTTCACACCCTTTTCGAATTTTTCTACAATAAGAATAACATTTACATGGCTCTCTTCTGAGACTTGGTACAATCAAAGATGTTATACATCTACCTATTGTAACGAAGTTTGGATTTTTGAATCTGAACTCATTGCTATAGACAACAAATGAGTACAATTAACAAAGTTCGATAAGAATCCAAACGTGGCCTAGAGTTTTACTCAGGGAACGGAGGATCATATGAAAGCGATACACTCACATCTGTTTTCGCAAGTTCCCTCTAAATTAAATTTCGGGACGAAATTTCCTAAAGTAGTGGAGACTGTGACATCTGAGCCTTTACAACCATCATACAATTCTGAACAATTTCGAATCAAATGAAATCTTGTGTTTCATTCGTGGGAGTTGTATAATTATATGTGACATTCACACATTTAAGTTCAAGTACAATTTCAACATTTTAAAGCTTTTTTGGAAGTTATACCTAAACTGTTACGCAAACGTAATCAATTTAACGTGCAGTATACTCCGGAACAATTACATAAGCTAAACATACCCTAAATACCCTTTACATAACTTAGAAATAAGTTTTGAAGGATTCGGTATGGCAAAAACATGCTTATTCAACTTCAGGGACTATTTGCGACAAACTGCGAAAGTCTGCCGAATCTCGTATTTTTAAATACGAACCTTGTATAGACATCCAAAATTTTTTGTAATCATTAAAATCTTGTATTAATGATACGAACGCAAAAATATCGTTCGTTGTGAAATATCGATCATTTTCACGTTCGTTAAAGTGTTCAGTCGTAATTAAGCGAAAAACGCAACCATACAACCGAACGAACTGACATCCATGAAATTTTTGGACATATTTCAAGTTCCTTATGCATTAACATCCTAATATAGCCTGAACATTAGGTTAACGGGTGTTAAAAGTGTCAAAACGCCACAAAAACAAGTCCAGGGGCCAAAACCACTATTTTGGGAAACTTGCTGCCAGCTAAAGGGCTTACGGACCGTAAGCCTAAGCCCATACGGTCCGTAAGGACCCTCCAGCATAGCAGCTTTGCTGTCAACAGCATGCTCCTTCCTTGGCCTCCAAGCTCACGAAGTTGCCACCTTTTCTTCTCCTTTCGACAAGTGTTATGACACTAATCTGCCCTTGATGACTCATGGACACTTGGCTTGAATTGGTGAGCTCAAATTCACTATAAATAGCCAAGAACGTTGCCATTTCAACTTGCTCATTTCCTTCTTCTTCCTCCCACTTTCTTGGAGCTTGTTTCCAGCAATTGGAGACCTCCTACTGAGTTCTAAAGACTTCCTAGAGCACAAGTAAGTGTTCTTCCTTCGTCTTTTTCATTATTTTAGCTTTTTATGAGCTAAAAGTCAAACAATTGACTTTCTGTTTGATTTTCGGTTCTGACTATTTTTGGTCAAGTCAAAGTTCAATTGAACTTTGCAACGTGATTGTAATCATGAAGGTTATAATCCCTTGCGATTATACCTACTGATTAGCACGTTTACTAGTCAAAGTGTCGAGTCAAAGTTTCGGTCAAAAATGCGCATTATGTGCATTTTACGACGGAACTATTTTCGGGTATCAAAACACTAAGTTTTGATACCAAATCAGTTTTTGCAACTTAGTTAGACATGTTTTGACATGTCTAACTTGTCACTTCTAGTTTAGTGCTTATTTAGGGTCGTAAGTCGAGCGGTCTTGACCACCGCTTTGACTTTCGAATCCGACCCGTTTGGTCGATCTTAGGATCCGACCAAACACATATTTATGACCATAGTTGTATAGGGAATAACCCTCTGAGGTTATACCTTATGATCACGTCGTTTGGTTAGTGTTATGATAAGTCGTTTGTTATGCCCTTACTAATGACCAAAACGCCCTTTTTGCGCATAAATCGATTTTAAGCATATGTTACCAAAGTTTTGACAAATAAGCCGATTATGTCCCGTACTTTAACATAATTACCCGATGTTAGGACACACTTGATTTCTTGATCTTTTAGGCTTTGTTTACACATTCATACAAGGCTTGTACACAATCCCAAGTGAGTACATAGTCCCATCTTTTACGTTTTTCAAATGTTTTGGGGTAATTCATATTTGCCTATTCACTATTTTCACGATTTCAAAGCTATATGATTTCGCATACATAATACTTATCCTTTAACGACTTGAACCCGTTGCCTATGGCTTAAACAATTTTTTTTCAAAGTTTGAAAGACTATTTTTGGCGCGTATTTATTTTTATACATTCATTAACTATGATCAAGCCGATTGGTAGTAAGATATAGCGCTATAGGACTTGACACCCCATTCCTGTTGTATGGAATGTCAGAAACCAAGTTTAGATCAAATAGATTTTGCCTTCGTGGTAAATCTATAGTCACCAAAGTATAGTTTAATATACTCAGGTTTGAATGTATTCCAAATGACCACAATGTGTGTTTTACAAAGTTTTCTGAATTAAGCCATAAAAACTTATCTTTCATTGATTTCCGAAACCAAAGTATATTTTTATATACTACCAAATCATAATCAAAGTATATTTCGATATACTACCAAAGCATATTTTGATATGCTACCAATATGATATTGTTTACCAAAGTATAGTTTGATATACTACTGATTCTCTTATTGTTTACCAAAGTATAGTTTTATATACTACCGATTCTCTTATTGTTTACCAAAGTATAGTTTGACATACTATCGATTCTCTTATTATTAACCAAAGTATAGTTTGATATACTAGCGATTCTTTTATTGATTCTAAAGTATATTTTGATATACTACCGATTTCTTTTATCTAAAACCAAAATATATTTTGATATACTACCAATTTCTTTTATTCAAAACCAAGTATATTTTGATATACTACCAAAAAATTTATTCAAGACCAAAGTATATTTTGATATGCTACTAAATAATTATTCATAAACCAAAGTATATGTTTTGATATGCTACCAAGTCTCTTATTCAAAAACAATAGTATATGTTTTGATATACTACTTATTCTGTTATTTCAAAACCTAAGTATATTTCGTATATACTACAAATTCTTTTCATCAAAAAGAAAAGTATTTTTAATACCAAACTTTTTGCAAGGATTCATGGCTATTTCTGAAAACATATATTCTTTTCTTAAAACATCCAAAGCCATGAATCTAAATAACAAAACCTATGTTACTCACAGGCATTTTTATGCTGACGTACGTATTTTCACATATGTTTCAAGTTTATTTATGTGATGATTATCGCCGCATACTTCACATAGGATGTACGCGAGCCTTAGTGACTTAGAATTTGAAAGACGATTTGATTGTATTTCATTTCCGTTATTCCAAGACAATGTAATTCGATAATTCAATAAAACAAAACTTTACGTACCATGTGTTGTGAAACAATTTGTAACGTGACTCCCCAAGTGTTTCCGCCGCGTGTTTTGCCTAGGTCATCGAGTCGTGTCATGTAATAGGCCTTTTAACTGTTAGATTTATCGTTTTGGTTTGTATGTATTAAATCCGTACGATGTACACATCCGCACGAATGAGGTTAGTCTACATAGATGTGCCACATCCGTACGGAGGTATCCATGTTCCGGACGAAGATAATGTGTTGTATAAATAGTCGTGAGGACTTGGTGTTTGGTAGATTTTGCAGAATTGACGGCGAAGCCTTGTCGGATTGGTTTCTTGATTGTAATCGTTGATTATTACTGAAATCATTGAAAAGTTAACTAAACTTGTATTGTTGCCAATTAAAATGGATTCCGCACATTTTGACTTGGTTATCTAGATATCCTGAGCGTAACGTCTATGACTAACGGTCCTAGCATAAACCTTTCCGTATATTGACGTAATTTATTTTTACATCATATTTTCCCTAAAAAACTTGTATATAAGTGTAAATTTGAAATTTAACCCCCAATGCAAAAAGAAACCGTAAAAACCCAAACATCTCAACTCTAAATCTATTCAAAATCATAAAAAAACAAAAAAAAACACATATGCGGGGAATGTTTTTTACACTAATATAAAACTTTTTTACATCCAAATTTTTATCAGCGTTTTTTTTTTACATATGAGCAACAAAAACTATAAAACCCTAAAATCCCAACTCAAATTTTATTTTCAAATGATCAAAAAACCCAAACCATAAGTGTAAATCTGGTAAAAATGAAATTCTACATGTAAATCTTTTTTAATTCCAAATTTGTTATCATCATGTAAATGTTATTGCAAGAATATTTTACATCTAACTTTTTTTACGCTACTTCAAATGTTTATGTAATGATGATTTATATAACCTCCAACCCGTTTAGGCCTATAAAATTTTACCCACATTATACTTGTATACCGACATTAAAGAAATCTTATTTAGGCCTATAATTTTTTTATACCGTCAAACTGTTGATACAAATGCACTAAACAAAAGCCTACTGTTGATACGACAGTCGAGAAAGAGTATATATAGTTTTAAAACAGACGTAGCTTTCGACAAAAATGAACCATGGTTTATATCTCAAATCCACTGTGCTATCACGAGGCAAAAAATTATGTACTAACAACACACAATCTCCACCCAAATTGTTTTTGATACCAAAATCATGTTTTTAACTCTTACGAACCCGTTATATTTCTTTCTAACCAAAATTAACCCAGATGGGTTAAAGCTCTTTCGCCGGAGGTTTCAAAAACTCCAATTTACCCGAGCCACCGTCGTCACGTGATCTTTAAAACAACCTCTCTATCTAGAATGACGGGATCCGCCGGGAACGAAACCCTAGCCGCCGTTGTCTCGAAACGCCTTAAAGCGGGGCCGTCCCAATACCGTTCCAAAAGCCGCCGCCAGAAATACGAAATCACCACTATTTCAGCAACTACAAATCCCGAAAAACCAAAACAACATCACAATTTATCAAGAGAACCCACAAATAGATAAACATAGTTTTTTTATACGAAAAACCAAAACAACATTACAATTTATCAAGAGAACCCACAATTTATCAAGGCCTTACACATCATCAACGAGGAGGGGCCATCTCTAGGGCTTTATCTCAACACTAAGAAAACAGAGATTTTTTGGCCGACATGCGAGAGGCGGAAAGTTCAAGATGAGCTTTTCCCGAGAGGGATTGGTAGACCAGAGAAGGGGGTTAAGCTTCTTGGTGGAGCTGTTAGTCGGGATCCTAGCTTTATTGAGGAGTTGGCAGGGCAGCGAGCCTCGGGGGCGGTTGACCTCATGAAACTCTTACCCTGCCTGAGAGATCCTCAATGTGAACTCCTTCTGCTAAGGTCGTGAATGGGGGTCGCTAAGTTACTTTTTGGGTTGCGGAATGGGGGTCGCTAAGTTACATTTTGGGTTGCGGACTTGTCAACCGCATTTTATGGAGGATGCGGTATCTCGGTTCGATGATGGCCTTAGAGAGGCTATAGAAGACATAGTAGTGGGTGGCGGCCGCTTCTTTGGTGACATCCAGTGGCGTCTGGCATCTTTGCCAATGTGTCTAGGTGGTTTGGGCCTCTTCTCAGCTCGAGATGTTGGGGCTTATGCCTTTGTGGCATCTAGAGCTCTGTCTTGGGAACTACAGGATCATATCCTTCGAAACTGTGATGTCGTCGGGCTTGACCCGGACTATCAGCAGGCGCTTGAACGCTTAAATGTCTCTCTCCCAGACTTGGATATTGGCGGTTTCTCTAATAAGGACACCGCCCCCTCGAAGCGACAAAAAACTTTGGCGAATGCTCTGTTTAGCAAAATCGCTCAAAACCTGGGAGAAGCTTTTGATTTGTCATCCTGCCAGAAGGTGGTGTTTGAGTGCCTGAAAGGTCCCCATGCTCAGGAGTTTTTGACCGTTATACCAATTGAGGGGTTAGGACAATGTATGTCTACAGTAGAATATAGAGTCATTCTCAAATACCGGTTGATGATCCCTATGTACCCGGAAGATGAAACTTGCCCGATATGTCGTAAAGCTTGTATGGATAAATATGGGGAGCATGCAGTTCACTGTAAAGAGCTCCCTGGGTTCAAATATCGGCACGACTGGGTGCGGGATGCTTTGTGGGACATCTTAAAAAGAGCTGGGATTTCGGCTAAGAAAGAGGCCCCTGTGAATTTCCTCACGGACCCTATGGAAGGGAGATCGATTCTGCGACCAGCGGATCTGCTCGTCTTTGGCTGGGCTGGGGGGAAACATGCTTGTGTAGACCTCACGGGGGTTTCCCCTTTGGTTGGTTTAAGGGAAAACGGGTTTGTAGCTGGACAAGCGGCAAGAAAGGCAGAATCAAAGAAAGTGGATAAGCACGCTAAAGCTTGCGCAGAGAACCAGCATGTCTTTGTCCCTTTTGCCTTTGATACTTTTGGCTCCCTAGCGCCAGAAGCTATCCACCTCTTGACAAGGGTTCAACGGGTCGTCTATAGCAATTGTTCAACCCCAAGGGGGCAAGGGTTTGTATTTGGAAGGTTAGGGTTTGCAATTCAGAAAGGATTGGCGACGCAGCTTGTTGCCCGACTACCTTCTGTTTTGATGTAACTTGACAAGTTTTCTGGCTTATATATGAATTATATTTATGTGAAAAAAAAAACCATATTTACAACTATGTGTAAAAGATAAACACAAAATTAACTCAAAATGTAAAGTCATATATTTATATAAAAACCTAGATAAACATTTTAATTTCAATTATAATCCAGTATAACATAGAATTAAAATAATATTTTTAGAGTATAATTTCCATACACAACTTATTAATTTACTCAAAATGTAAAGTCATATATCATGTTACCAATTTTGTGAATCAATACCATCTGCAACGAATCAGTTGCTTCTCACAATAAATTAAAGGTAACTCCATAAACCATTTACCATAATCCATTTAGAGCAACATAGAAGGAAACCGCAAAGCTTAGATACTAACGTAAAAAAACCCTAGTTATACAACCCAAATAAGACACCTCAAAGCAACCCCACTGCTCCGACGAGAAAAATGCAGTTTTGGTCCAACTTTTGACCCACAAATAACTTAGAATCTTCTCCAACTTATACCATCAATTATAAGAAAAATAATTAAACAACCTACCATCAAGCTTCATATCAAAACATCTAACTAAACATAAATCACCAAACTAAATAAAAACTAACCTTCAAAATACATTAAAACTAAACTTCAAAATACATTAAAACTAACCTTCTGAACTCTTAGACCTAAAAGACGACGCGTCACCGTCGATCTGCCACCTTCAGCACCGATTTGTCACATTCACCATTGAACCCCCTCTAGTTCGTCTTCCTCTCCACAGATCCGTCACATTCACCGTCGATCCAAAACCGTCTTCCATCCGTTCATATTGTTCTCCTTCAAATTGAAGCCCTCTCATTTGTTCTCGCTTTCGATTTGTTGAATAGATGTATGTGTGGTTAAGGGTGGTTTATAGAAAGGGTTAAATGGGGGAGAATAAGAAAAAGAGAGAGAAATCTGCCTAATTTTTGAACGTGAGGAGAGAGAGATGATAAAAACTGAGGTTTACAATCAAGATATAGAGAGAGATTAGGGACGTGTAATTATACATACGCCCTCTAAAAAAATGTTTATGTAGTTATGTGTCAAACATGGTTAAAAAACAAGTTCTTATCGTTTTTATAACAAAAATTGGTTTTTTCTTAAACCGAATCCTATATATATATACATACAAAATATATATTATATATATATATATATATAATATATAAGGTTCGTTTTAGAAGAAAATTTAATTAAGAAAAAAAAAAACAAAGGGTATAATTATAAAATATTAAGTAGTTTTATTTTATCTCACTTATACAAATTTTTAAGTAATTAATTACTCATAAATACTATTATTTTCTACAATAATTTTTTTTGTCTACACATATAAAAAGTTATCGTACTCATTTCGAAAATTATCCTAAACATATTTATATTTATTCCGCACAACTCGTAATTTATTATACACACTAGTAATTTGTCCTACACTCTAAATTAATATCTAGGGGTGTTCTTCGGGTTATTTTTTCGGGTTTCGGGTTTTCGGGTCGGGTTGTTTGGATTTTTGGCTAGGAAAAAGTGACCCGATAACCAACCCATTTAAAGTTCGGGTTGTTCGGGTATGGGTTATTCGGGTTCGGGTTAGTACGGGCCGGGTTGTTCGGTTTTCGGGTTTAGATGTAAATGAACAAAAGAACGTTTTTTTTTTCACAAAATATTATCAAATATATCATGTTGTTAAAGAAATATCATCACAATTCAAACATTATTTAACAATATGATATAATAATATTCAAAAGTCTCAAAACTTAATGTTTTAAATACAAAACACTCCAAATCAAATCGCATCTATAAAAAAAAGACAACTAATGTTCGGGTTTTTATTCGGGTTTCAAGTTTCGGTGTTATTCGGGTCGGGTTGTTTGATTTTTGGTTGGGAAAAAGTGTCACACCCCGACCCGCAGCGGAAAAGTTGACCGGGGCATGATTGGGTTATCATCAAAGCTCATGACATTTATTATATGTTTCATATTCATTAATACAATTTAATGGAAATTTAAAATAAATGATACAACATGTTCTAACTATCAATCTAAGCTTCTTGGTTCTCTTCTAAGGCATATCCTATGTTTTCCTTGCTTCAACCTGTTCACCTGTATCATGTGTAAAAAGTTTTTGGATCAACATAATTTGGCGAGTGAATCCTATGGAAAACATTTGAACAAGTTTATCCAATTGATTATAAATAATGTGCATACCACATATGAGTAAATGTAGATGTAAATTTATTCACACAACACATAATATTGAATATTGAACACACATACACCAAATGATTGTTTTGAGGCACGCGTTGTTCGACTCGTCTCCCACGAGGAACTGATGGGCCTAATGAATGAGTTTTGAGGCACGCGTTGTTCCACGAACTGTTGGGCCTAATGAATGAGTTTTGAGGCACGCGTTGTTCTTAAGAACTGATGGGCCTAATGTAAGAGTTTTGAGGCACGCGTTGTTCTTACGAACTGATGGGCCTAATGAATGAGTTTTGAGGCACGCGTTGTTCTACGAACTGATGGGCCTAATGAATGAGTTTTAAGGCACGCGTTGTTCAACTCGTCTACCACGAGGAACTGATGGGCCTAAATAATTTGCATACAACTTTGACAATATGTAATACATCACAACCAACAATAGTTACATTCTAATTTAGTTCATATAATGGTATAGCACGAATTTGCATAAGAGAATTAGTTAAAGCGACACATGATACACCCCAAAACATGAATAAAAAGGGGAGTTTGTAAGAATTCACTCACATTGGGTGCGTTCGGTTGATGATATTGAGTGCACGCGAAGTGGTTTTAACCACGAGTGAAATTAACCTAGATAAATAGCATTTTGGTTCGGTAAGCAAACGGATTTTATTAATCTATTTTAGTAGGATTGTTGGGTGTATTTTTGTGAGTTTAAGGCTATTTTCTAACCTTAAAAATGTTATTTTTAAGTATTTTTAATTGATTCTTAATTAAAATAATTAAATAAAAATAATAAAAAAATATTTGATTTTTGCTACAGTTAACTTTGACCGTTGACTTTGACTGACTGTTGACCGGTTCGAAGGCATATTGTTGTGCGCTGGGTGAGGCTCGAACCCGAGACCTCCCGTACGCGTGCACGCAACTCTACCAACTGAGCTACGTGTCTAACCCGTTATATATCTGATTTTAATTATATATATATATTAATTAGAATTAAACAGAAATCCTTTATTTTAAAAACGAATTAAATCCCGAGAACCGGTGCGCTCCACAGGTCTCGAACCCGGGACCTGTGGGTTAGCGTACACACAGTCCACCGCTGGACTGTGTGTCTCACTTGGTTATAAACTCGGTTATCAATATACTTAACATACACCTAAATCAATCCGGTTCAGTTTGCTGAAAAAGGAATTTTTATTAAGGCAGCGTGTGAGGAACAATACTCGAACTCGAGACCTTAGCGTTCAATGTGCACACAGTCCACCGCTGGACTGTGTGTCTAACCCGGTAAATAACTGGATTTTAATTATACTTAACTATTACCGAAACTTCGTCTTTTTCACTAGTTTTCACCGGAAGTGACGACTGACTGATGCGAAATGTTGATTCAGATTTCTTTAGCGTTTTATGATCAATTACAGACGAGATAAAAGTAAAAAGGAAAGGAATTAGGCGTGAAAAGTACCGACTGGTTCTCCTCTGTTTTCCGGCAGAACTCCGGCGACAGCAATCTCTTTCCGGCGACGAGTGTCTTGCAGCAGAGAGTCTTCCGAAAGCTTACAAAGGGTGTGGGTGACTTCGGTAAAAGTTTAGGGGGTTCAGTAAAGCTCAGAGATTAATGATACGGTTTTCCGGCGACGTATAAAATATTTCCGGCGAGTGAGTTTTCGCCGAGAAAGGGTGCGATTTGAGTGTGAAAGATTTCTGGTGAGTTGTGGGTGAATTTATAGGGTAGTATCGAGATGTATGGGGTCTGAATTCGGTCTCAATTTGAAGTCAGCCGTTCTCCGGCGGTTACGGCTGATGTCGCGGGTTCAGACGTCGGTTATAACCGTTGTGGGAGTTAAGTCTTCGGTTAATTTGAGCGGAAACGTAATTAAACGGCGAAGTCGTCGGAATTTCCGACGACTGCTATTTGGGCAGAAAATTGATTGAATTTTGACTTCCGAACATTATAATTTGAATTAATTGATTCCTTTTAATAACAGAAAATCGAAGTGGCGGAGCGGTTGATTGGCTGGGTGATAAGTCATTGTTGAGTCGGTACAGACCCGAGTTCGAAACCCGGCATGAGTAAAACATTTTTATTTCGCGATTTGTAACAGTTTTTCAAAAACTAATTATATTTCCCCGCATAATAATTGATTATGTATCGTTTAAAATTATTTTGGGCATTTAATTCGCAACGAAAACTTTAACTGACTGTTCGGTTTGATAAACGGAGCGGGTTTGGTAAATCCGTTTTTGACGGATGTTACAGTATCCCCTGCTTTTTAGAAATTTCGTCCCGAAATTTAAATAGTGATACATTTGACTAAAAAAATGATGGTGTTTAGTTTGACAGTTACACGCTTTAGAAGAAATAAGGGTTTAAGTTTTTGTTTGAGGCGGTAACGTTCCTTGTAAGGGTCTAGTACCCTATTACAGGAATCGCTTTTTGTTGCCTACTGTATAAGTATTGTTAAGCAGGAATGATTCGCTAAAATGATATCATGCATAAGAGTTTAGATATGTTTGGAAAAGTATGGTTATATCCTAAGGCAAAACTTCCAATACTACAATCTACACAAATAAACACAACAACTAATAATTGAATCCACATTCTGATAGTATATATGTTTGAATGGTGACAGTTCCTCTCTCGTTTGTTATGATGGAGAGGTTAGTCTATGTAGAAATGGATCACAATCCAATTTCTTTAAATAGTGAGATGATATAAATGTAACACAAATTTCAACCAAGGCAATACTAAATCCTACATGGAACTTCTCATAACCGCCTGATAACGCCTCTGATCCTTTGGCAAGAATACTTATATATAGGAAGTACCAGCGGCGTATCCACCATATTCTTGTCAAATTTTCATTGGTTTTATCAGTGAATTATGATTAGTCCTATAACTCTACAACCAATACAACAAACATAAAAATACTGAAATGAAATATATCTGTGCGATCAAGGCTCAATCAAACGTAGCCGATCGTATTGTATGTACTGAAATTGAAATGTCTGTGCGCTCAAGGCTCAATCAAACGGAGCCGAGCTTATTGCATGTACTGAAAATGAATAACTTAATCACACAAACAACCTATGCATGGAACCTCTCATAACCGCCTGATAATGCCTCCGATCATTTGACAAGAATACTTATATATAGGAAGTACCAGCGGCGTATCCACCATATTCTTGTCAAATTCTCATTGACTTTATCCGCAAGTTATGATTAGTTCTATGCGACTCTACAACATAAACAAACACAACAGCCAGCGCTTGAGTCTTAATTCTAATAGTATCCGTGTTTGACAATACCTCTCTCGTTTAATATGATGGAGAGGTTAGTCTATGTAGAAGTGAGACACAACTCAACTTCTTTAAATGATGAAACTGAGATATGTCGTGAAGTATGATGATATGAATATTAAATCAATGAGTATAAAACAAACTGAACTAGTAATTTGCATTAAAATTCTTGGATAAAATTCCAATTGAGATACGTGAAAATTGAGATAACATAAAGAAAAACATAAAAACTAAGTGGTTGGAGTTAAATCTTGATTCTTGGTGAGAGAAGGCTAGTTAAGTGGTTGGTTTGGACCGTTAATATCTTCAACAGGATTAGCGTTGATGTTATAAACTCTTCCTCTTGCTGGCGGTGGAGCTGGGTTTGTTTGATTTGCTTGGTTAACTGGGTTTGCTTGAGCTTGGGCGTTTATGATGTTAACCAAACGAGGGCACGTGTTTCTAAAATGGGTAGGGTCGCCACAATTGAAACAAGCTCGAACATATGGGTACATGGGGTATTGAGGTTGTTGATATGTTTGGATCATGGGTTGAGTAGGGGTTGAGGTTTGGTTTTGAGTGGTGCGGCAAACTTTGCTCAAATAACCGTAGCGTCCACAATTCGCACATAGTCGACAGGATAAAGTAGATGGATGGTGATAGAAACAGGTGTTGCATTGAGGGTGAGGTCCAATGTAAGGTTTCTTATTTGGGTAAGTTGAGTTGGGTGCTACTTGAGCGTTTGGGATAGTTTGAGGAGGTACAACTTGTGAAGCTGGTTGGTTGCGTTGGGTGACGGCGAAAATTTGCCCATCTCGTTTTCTCTTAAAAATAGGTGGTGTAGAGGATTCGGTTCGGGTGGAGTTTGAGGTTTCGATTTATGCTTTATCCTTCTTCTTCTCCTCTTTGAAATCTTTGTTCCGGATTCGGTTATCGGTGAGCGCGGTTGCTAGCTCCATTGCTGCTTCCAAAGTTGCAGGCGAGGTACTTGTTACAGAGTCTTGAATCTTTGATGGAAGACCACGAATGTAGTGCTCGATCAAACGGTAGAGGGGAGTGAACAAGTTGGGAACCATTTGATTTAGCTCAAGGAATCTCTTGTTGTATGTGGTGTGGTCGCCTTCCTTTTGTTTCAAAGCATGGAACTCATCCTCCAATTTCTTGATTTCGCTTCTTGGGCAAAACCGTCTTGTCATGATTCCCTTCAATTCTTCCCAAGTCAAGGTCATAGTTTCTTCAACACCTCGTTTGGTCTTCTCTGTATTCCACCATGTGAGTGCTGTTCCAAGTAAACGACCGGTAGCATAACGCACTTTGCGATCATCGGGGCAATCGCAATTTAGAAAAGTGTTCTCCATTTCTTCGAACCAATGGAGGAGAGCGGTGACACCTTCAGTACCTTCGTATTTTGGAGGATCGCAGGATTTGAAATGTTTGTAGGTGCATTTAGTGACTGAAAGGTTGACAGTGTTTTGATCCTCTTGTTGGGTTGGGTTAACGGAATTAGCGGTAAGGGCTTGTTGAACTTGAACTACGATGTTGGGTATTACGGTCGCCATTTGCTGAGCGATTTGGGCAGCCATGCGTTCACGGGCTTTTCCTGCTCTCATCTTCCTACGGGCGAGGTTAGAAGACATCTACAAGGAATACATGTCAAGAGTATGAGTTGGATGCCTTTGGGATCGTGGGTCGTGTTTGGGAATGAACGTTCATAAAATAAATATAGAAAAATAAATCTACTACATCCATAGGATGTCTTGGGCTTTGCTCGTATTTGGGCCTTGCATGCCGCCATACTTCACCTTCGTAATCATGTGGGCCCCCATGATTACCGGGTTTTTCATATGGTTCGCATGTGTTAGCCTGGTTACGTACACTAAAACCCGGAGAAAATCGAGAAATATGTAACGTATGATATTCGGAATGTGCCCCGGCATGGACACGGTGACATCTCAAAGTGAGGTTAGTTCGAACGACGTTTGGTGTGGCATGCTTTGGCCTAATAGGTCCGTCGTACTCTCATCGTTAGTCCCCAGGTAGGCAAACTGGTCCGTTATTTTGGATTTATACGAATGCCAACCTAGACAGGACGTCCCGACTACCGGTACTTGTACCCTTCCGGTTACTACATGCCCGTCGCAGAACTTACTTTGATGAGATTTGAAAATTGCAACAAAATCCTTGAATAATGAGAGTATGAAAATGAATTGAATGTATGAACATTGATATATGTATAATGAATATGTATATAAGCATGTATGTTTGACTGTAATATAAACAAATATGAAACAAATAAATATCACAAGTTTGTATGTAACCACCTAATCAATTAAAATTTAGCAGACTATAGTATAGGCTCTAAGGGTCTAATAACCTATCCTATATCCCTATAGTCATGGCTCTGATACCAATCTGTCACACCCCGACCCGCAGCGAAAAAGGTGACCGGGGCATGATTGGGTTATCATCAAAGCTCATGACATTTATTATATGTTTCATATTCATTAATACAATTTAATGGAAATTTACAATAAATGATACAACATGTTCTAACTATCAATCTAAGCTTCTTGGTTCTCTTCTAAGGCATATCCTATGTTTTCCTTGCTTCAACCTGTTCACCTGTATCATGTGTAAAAGGTTTTTGGATCAACATAATGTTGGCGAGTGAATCCTATGGAAAACATTTGAACAAGTTTATCCAATTGATTATAAATAATGTGCATACCACATATGAGTAAATGTAGATGTAAATTTATTCACACAACACATAATATTGAATATTGAACACACATACACCAAATGATTGTTTTGAGGCACGCGTTGTTCGACTCGTCTCCCACGAGGAACTGATGGGCCTAATGAATGAGTTTTGAGGCACGCGTTGTTCCACGAACTGATGGGCCTAATGAATGAGTTTTGAGGCACGCGTTGTTCTTACGAACTGATGGGCCTAATGTATGAGTTTTGAGGCACGCGTTGTTCTTACGAACTGATGGGCCTAATGAATGAGTTTTGAGGCACGCGTTGTTCTACGAACTGATGGGCCTAATGAATGAGTTTTAAGGCACGCGTTGTTCAACTCGTCTACCACGAGGAACTGATGGGCCTAAATAATTTGCATACAACTTTGACAATATGTAATACATCACAACCAACAATAGTTACATTCTAATTTAGTTCATATAATGGTATAGCACGAATTTGCATAAGAGAATTAGTTAAAGCGACACATGATACACCCCAAAACATGAATAAAAAGGGGAGTTTGTAAGAATTCACTCACATTGGGTGCGTTCGGTTGATGATGTTGAGTGCACGCGAAGTGGTTTTAACCACGAGTGAAATTAACCTAGATAAATAGCATTTTGGTTCGGTAAGCAAACGGATTTTATTAATCTATTTTAGTAGGATTGTTGGGTGTATTTTTGTGAGTTTGAGGCTATTTTCTAACCTTAAAAATGTTATTTTTAAGTATTTTTAATTGATTTTTAATTAAAATAATTAAATAAAAATAATAAAAAATATTTGATTTTTGCTACAGTTGACTTTGACCGTTGACTTTGACTGACTGTTGACCGGTTCGAAGGCATATTGTTGTGCGCTGGGTGAGGCTCGAACCCGAGACCTCCCGTACGCGTGCACGCAGCTCTACCAACTGAGCTACGTGTCTAACCCGTTATATATCTGATTTTAATTATATATATATATATTAATTAGAATTAAACAGAAATCCTTTATTTTAAAAACGAATTAAATCCCGAGAACCGGTGCGCTCCACAGGTCTCGAAACCGGGACCTGTGGGTTAGCGTACACACAGTCCACCACTGGACTGTGTGTCTCACTTGGTTATAAACTCGGTTATCAATATACTTAACATATACCTAAATCAATCCGGTTCAGTTTGCTGAAAAAGGAATTTTTATTAAGGCAGCGTGTGAGGAACAATACTCGAACTCGAGACCTTAGCGTTCAATGTGCACACAGTCCACCGCTGGACTGTGTGTCTAACCCGGTAAATAACTGGATTTTAATTATACTTAACTATTACCGAAACTTCGTCTTCTTCACTAGTTTTCACCGGAAGTGACGACTGACTGATGCGAAATGTTGATTCAGGTTTCTTTAGCGTTTTATGATCAATTACAGACGAGATAAAAGTAAAAAGGAAAGGAATTAGGCGTGAAAAGTATCGACTGGTTCTCCTCTGTTTTCCGGCAGAACTCCGGCGACAGCAATCTCTTTCCGGCGACGAGTGTCTTGCAGCAGAGAGTCTTCCGAAAGCTTACAAAGGGTGTGGGTGACTTCGGTAAAAGTTTAGGGGGTTCAGTAAAGCTCAGAGATTAATGATACGGTTTTCCGGCGACGTATAAAATATTTCCGGCGAGTGAGTTTTCGCCGAGAAAGGGTGCGATTTGAGTGTGAAAGATTTCTGGTGAGTTGTGGGTGAATTTATAGGGTAGTATCGAGATGTATGGGGTCTGAATTCGGTCTCAATTTGAAGTCAGCCGTTCTCCGGCGGTTACGGCTGATGTCGCGGGTTCAGACGTCGGTTATAACCGTTGTGGGAGCTAAGTCTTCGATTAATTTGAGCGGAAACGTAATTAAACGGCGAAGTCGTCGGGATTTCCGACGACTGCTATTTGGGCGGAAAATTGATTGAATTTTGACTTCCGAACATTATAATTTGAATTAATTGATTCCTTTTAATAACAGAAAATCGAAGTGGCGGAGCGGTTGATTGGCTGGGTGATAAGTCATTGTTGAGTCGGTACAGGCCCGAGTTCGAAACCCGGCATGAGTAAAACATTTTTATTTTGCGATTTGTAACAGTTTTTCAAAAACTAATTATATATCCCCGCATAATAATTGATTATGCATCATTTAAAATTATTTTGGGCATTTAATTCGCAACGAAAATTTTAACTGACTGTTCGGTTTGATAAACGGAGCGGGTTTGGTAAATCCGTTTTTGACGGATGTTACAAAAAGTGACCCGATAACCGACCCATTTAAGGTTCGGGTTGGTCGGGTTTGGGTTGTTCGGGTTCGAGTTTTTCGGTTATTCTCTAATTCGGGTTCGGGTGCCTTCAAATTCGGGTCGGTTTTCGGGTTTCGGATAAAAAAGAACAGCCCTATTAATATCTTATTTTATTTTTTGAAAAAACTATAATTTGAAACTAAATTACAAATTTAATGTAGTTAGCTGTTAAAGATGAAGACTAAAAATTAATGATCTATGTAAGTTTATAAATACACTTATATTAAAATTGAATGCAAATATTAAATGAAGTAAAATGAAACATTCTTATTGGTTCAAACTTCTTCTTTTTTCTTTTACATTTTTTATGCCATTTGAACCCTCAATGGGTTCAGTTAAATGGGTTCAGTTAAAACCTCATTATTAGGGAAGGGGGACAATGAACGATTGGAAAAAATGGAAAAAAAAAATTCAAACAATTAAATCTTCTTCATATGCATGTTATTATTTTTTTAAATTGCATCATGAGATCGTAATTTTTTTTATCTTACGTTCGAATATATTCGAGCATATATTTTTGACATGAAAAAAGATTTAACGTGTCGTACTTTTTTCAATACTACTATTATAGTATTTAACTTATTCAATACTACTTAGTTTTAGGGTTTAGGTTAAGGTTTTTAGAGGGTTTAGGTTTATGGTTTAGTTTTTAGGTGGGGTTTGTGGGGGTGGGGGTTGGTTTTTGAGGGGTGGGAGATTTAGATTTTTAGGGTTTCTGTTTTTTGTTTATTATTTTTTTGGAAGGGAGTTAGGTTTTTAGGGGTTTGGTTGGCGGGTTTAGGTTTTTCTTAGTGTTGCTCATGTGTAATACTATTTTTTTATATCTTAAAAATGCTAGGTTTACATCAATAAACCCTCCCCTAGACACACACACACACATACACACACAAACACACACTTGTGTATTGATAATCAAGAGGTAGGATTAATTCACTAGTGTTCATAATAGGGGTTTCTCATTGAGGGGTTTAAATTGGGAATCTATTGTGCGAGGGGGCTCTCTAGCGCGGACCCGGCTAAGACAACTTATGCTAGACCTCCCGACATTCGCGAATAATTTACACCTTTCAAAAAAAATTCAATAGTGTTCACAATAAAAGGGGTTGTTCACTAATGAAACTAACCCTACATATATATATATATTATATATATATATTGTAAATCAATGGTAAGGATTGATGATGAAAAATACACTAGTGTATTTTTGGATTTAATGATGTAAATCAATGGTTAGGATTTTTTCACATTCGTTCACAAATACAGTAGTTTTCACTCTAGAACACTAACCTATGTTTATATATGTGTGTATGTATGTATATATTAAATAGAAAAAGGTATAACGATAAAATTTTAAATAGTTTATGACTCCTTATATTAAATATTCCCTCTCCAATTAATTAGTCAATTTCATTTTATCATGTACCTATAAATTATATCCTATTTATTATCGAATTTTATACTACACATGTTTGAATTTATCCTTCACTTTAAATTATTATTATTATTATATTATTATTATTATTATTATATTATTATTATTTTGTAAAAAAAAATATATATTTTGAAAATAAGTTACAAATTTAATGTAATTAGTTATTAAGAGAAAGAATACAATAATCTATATAAGCTTACCAGTATACCCTTACAATAACATTAAATACAAATATGAAAACAAACAAAATGAAGTATTCTTATTACACAATGTAGCATATTCAAGTTGTTGCACCATATCGCAATTTGACTTAAGATTTTAACTTTGTGGTTGTCGGCAAGGGCCGACCTACCCACACCTGTGGGTGGGCGGCCGCACCCTTTGAAAAAATATTTTTTAGTGTTAGTTTTCAGTTAAAATCTCGACAGCACCCCTTGGAATTTTTCATCCGCACCCCTTGAAAATTTCAATTGCCCCCCCAGACAAAAAAAAACATATTTTTAATTTATACAAAAATTGTAATAAACACTGATGTTTATAACAAGTATAACCTAAACACTTATTTTTATAAAATATAACATCATTTATAAGTTTGTAACCCACTTATTAAATCCAACCCAAGCCCACTTAACCCAAACCAACAAAATTTGAAATATAATAAAATAACCCTACCCAAACCGCCCCTTCCTATGGAGCGATTCGTATGTTTAATACTTTAGTGTTGTTTTATGAACTTATGGATTGATTTATATGTTTGGATAGATTTATAAATTGAAAAGTAGTTCTAGACGTTGTTTGGAAACATTTCAAAAAACGAAAACTCGCATGACGACATTTTAAATATGTCTGTAATGATGTTTGACGTGTTTTTGATGATTATACAAATTTTAGGTTGATGTACTTTTGTTTTACATGACCCGACCCGAACCGACCGGATATGAACCGAACTTTTTATATATACCTATGGGCCTAAGATATTTAAAAAATTTCCGCACCCCCATGAAAAAATTCCTGGGTCCACCACTGGTTGTCATGGCTCCTTAGCGCAGCAGCATAGATCTCTTGCATCAAATCCAAAAAGGTGGTGAAAAGTCTTTGGCATGAAAAATGTATCTACTGTGCCAAGAATAGGATCTGCTGAGCCAAGGGACCTTTATAAGTACTGATTACTTAGAATTATTTATAAGTTAAAGCTGTTTTGCTATAAGTCAGAAACTTCTTCTTTAAGCTTGATCATCTCCATCCACAAATTCAACTTTAAATCAACATATATATAACCTATAAACACAAGCATTAAACAAAACTAGTAAGTTCTACACATTACATAATAACTTTTATGGTTTATTAATTATAAAAATACCTTTCATTTATTATCAAGATCAAAATAAATGAATACACTATTTGTGCATCAAACAATTCCGAATTTACTATTCTAATTATACATCAATTGTTCAATCTCGGTATCGAAATTGAAGTAAAATCAAGATGAGCAGCATCGTGAGAAAAGATTGTTTGAGGTAAGAGATTGTATCGTGAGAAAAGACTGGATCTTCAACAATCGAACATGAGCAACAGCGAGGTATGTGGTAGGAGGTAGAAGATTGTACCTCTACTGATTTGAAGTAGCCGGCGAGGTAGGAGATTGTACCGTATCCGTATGAGTTGAACTTGAGCAGCAACGAAGTATGTGGCAGGAGGTATGTAGCAGGAGATTAGGGCTTATTTGAATTTTTAGGAATTAGGGTTAGATTTTGGTATTGAGTTGGGCTAGTATGTTTCTTGGGCTCTTAATTTTTCTTGGGCTACTTATCTATATAACTATATATATATATATATATAATATATTATATATATCCTTAAAATCTATAATATATATATATATATATATATTAATTATTTAACAAAAATAATTCGAGCGAAACGGAGCGATCGACGAGCGAGCGGACCTTTGCTCATGCTTGGCTTGTTTTCAAATCGAACCGAGCTGAGCGGCTCATTTACAAACGAAGCAGGAATTGAACAAGCATTTTTCGGCCATTTTACGAACGATCGTCAAGTGATCCTCGATCGTCGAGCAGTTTGGACAGCCTTATGCTATATTGATTGGCCAAGACCACTATATTGATAATTTTCAACCCTTCTACGTCATGTCCTTGTCCAAGGGCTGCCTCTACAACCTCTCTACGTCATGTCCTCCTCCTGCTGTCTCTCTCATCTACCATCTTTACCACATCTGAACGGGCATCCCTTCTTTTGAAGTACTGGATGTTGGTAAATCAGAGTTCAAATGCAGCACTGAACACACGAGATTTGTGAGAACAACTCACGACTCTTTTAATATTAATCAAACGAAAAACTGAACCAAGAATTACAATATCCCTACACCTATATTTATACTAAAACTATCCTTGCTAAACAAGTTATCCCAATTAAACTCAAACTATAAAACCAATTATCCTAAACCAATACTAACACTAATACTTAATAGATCAATTAATAAAATAACTAGATAACTATCTAAATTCAAACTAATAATTATCTCTAACTAATTAAATAATCTTTCATATACCAAGATTAACTATTCATTCACCCCCTTAATCTTGATATGGACACGTTCTTCAAAATAGTGACGGATCATATTCTTTAGCCAAGTTTGCTACTTCTTCCTTTGACTCCTTTTTTGGGACACTCACTTGCATAACGTCCATACTAATTGCAATTGAAACATCTTATTTTACTTTTGTCCCAATTTCTTCCAGACCGGCCACCTCGACCTCTTCCATTACCGCGACCCCTTCCTCGGTTACTGTGATTTGACGAGCCCGTTCCACACATTTACAAACGGCCTCATCTTTCTTGACCTCCTCTTTCTGTGAACCCTCTTCTCTATCAGATTTAGTTAATAATAGATTGCTTTCATTATCATTATCATTTGCTCCCTCGTTTTGCAATCTGATGCGTTCCTCATAGGCTTTCAACCTGCCTATCGCTTCTTCGAATGGCATGGTCTCGATATCCGAATACTGCTCAATGGAGGCAACAATTTGAAGATAATTATTTGGTACCGAATCCAACAATTTACGAATGATTACATCATCTTCAAGATTCGACCCAAGATTGCTAAACTTTGAGACAAACCCACTTAACTTACCAGCGAATTCTTCAATCGTGTCTGTCTCCTTCATGCGAAGTTGCTCGAGTTCTCTTTTTAAAGTAGCTAATCTAGCCTTTTGAACCCTGTAAGCACCAAGAAATCTTACCCGTAAAGCCTCCCATATGTCTTTCGCTTGTTGGTTCTTGGCAACTTGAAGAAGCATATCATCCGGTAGTGCTTCAAGGAGAACTGTCACACCCCGACCCGCAGCGGAAAAGGTGATCGGGGCATGATTGGGTTTTCATCAAAGCTCATGACATTTATTATAATGTTTCATATTTATTATTACAATTTTAAAGAAGATCATACAATCAATTCATACTAGTACAACATGTTCTATACATCTTTCTAGCCTTCATTATTTTTCTTCTAAGGCACTTTTCCTATGTTTTCCTTGCTTCATCCTGTCCACCTGTATCATGTGTAAAAATGGTTTTTGGATCAACAAAAAGTTGGCGAGTGAATCCTATGAAAAACATTTAAACAAGTTTATTGAATTGATTATAAAATAAAGTGCATAACCACATATGAGTAAATGTAAGTAAATATATTCACAAAACACTTAATATTAAAATATTGCACACACATACAATAATAGATTGTTTTGAGGCACGCGTTGTTCAACTCGTCTCCCACGAGGAACTGATGGGCCTAATGAATGAGTTTTGAGGCACGCGTTGTTCTACGAACTGATGGGCCTAATGAATGAGTTTTAAGGCACGCGTTGTTCAACTCGTCTCCCACGAGGAACTGATGGGCCTAACAAATAATTGGCATACAACTTGACAATATGTAATACATAACAACAAACAATATTTACATTCTAAGTTTAGATCATAATATGGTATAGCACGAGTTTGAATAAGCGAATTAGCTTAAGTGACACATGATACACCCCAAAACATGAATAAAAAGGGGAATTTGTAAGAATTCACTCACCTTGGGTGCGTTCGGTTGATGATGTTGAATGCGCACGAGTTTAGAGGATTGATCGACGAGGAATAACTAACCGAACAGGTGTCTTCTCAGAACTCCGGCAAGGATTCTTCGGCTCTGTTTTGTGAACTCCGTCGATTAACAGCGTGAGTTCGGAAATTCCAGCGATTTTCCGGCGAGTACAGAATATCCGGCAACGTCGTCTGGGATTGATTCTGGGTGATGGATTGATGTTAGTAATGGTCTAACAATGGATTGAAACAGAAAGAGTCGAGGTATTTACCGTGTTGATGTGAGTCTCGGTTTTCCGGCGAAAGTCCGGTGATGGCAGAAAAGTTCCGACGAGTGAAATTGCGTCGAGAATTGGTGTGATTTTGAGCGAAAAGATTACCAGAGGCTAGGGTGTGTATTTATAGGAAAGAATATCGATGAATTGGGTCCGATTTTTGTCTTGATTTGTTGGGCAATCTCTCTCCGGCGGTTATGACTGATGTCGCGGGACTGGACATCGGTTATAACCGATGTTGATGTTAATGCGTTCGTTAAGTCAAAAGAGACCGTCGATAATTGGCAAAATCGTCGGATTTTCCGGCGACTGCGAAATGGGCGCGCTGTTGACTGGGTTTGATTTCGAGTTTTGTTATATGTATTAATTGTTTCGATATATTATCAGATAACACAAGTGGCGGAGTGGTTGGATGTGTGTGTGATAATGCTTCCGGCTGACCCGGGTTCGAAACCCGGTAGCCTTCTTTCTTTTTTATTTATTTTATTTTCACTCTTTTTCAATTATAGTTTTTAAATTCTAAATTGTTTATTAATTATGTGTCGTATAAAATTAATTTGAGCATTAAATACGCAACGAAAATTTTAACTGGATGTTCGGTTAATAAACGAAGCAGGTTTGGTTAACCCGGTTTTTGACGGATGTTACAGTATCCCCTACTTTTAGAAATTTCATCCCGAAATTTAAGTAGTTGCATGTTTGTCTCAAAAGGATGGTGTTTTAATTTGACAATTGCATACTTAGAAGGGAGTAAGAGTTTAAATTTTGTTTGAGGCGGTAACGTTCCTTGTAAGGGTTGAGTACCCTGTTACAGGAATCGCTTTTTGATGCCTACGATAAAGAATATTGATAAACATAGTTGATTCACTAAGTATGATTTCATGCGCAAGAGTTTTGATACGTTTGGAAAGATAAGGTTATATCCTAAAACAAAACTTCTACTACTAAAACCTACATGGAATCTCTCATAACCGCCTGACAATGCCTCTGATCCTTTGACAAGAATACTTATATATAGGAAGTACCAGCGGCGTATCCACCATATTCTTGTCTAATTTTCATTGGTTTTATCAGTAAGTCATGATTGGTTCTATGATGTCTCTAGAACATAAACAAACACAACAACCAAAGCCTGAGTACTAATTCTGATAGTATACATGTTTGAATGGTGACAGTACCTCTCTCGTTTGTTATGATGGAGAGGTTAGTCTATGTAGAAATAGAACACAATCCAATTTCTTTAAATGATGAGATGATATGAATGCTAAATCAGTGAGTATAAAACAAACTTCAACCAAGACATTACTAAATCCTACATGGAACTTCTCATAACCGCCTGACAATGCCTCTGATCCTTTGACAAGAATACTTATATATAGGAAGTACCAGTGGCGTATCCACCATACTCTTGTCAAATTTTCATTGGTTTTATCAGTAAGTTATGATTAGTCCTACGTGACTCTAAAACATAAACGAACACAACAACCAAAACTTGAGTCTTAATTCTGATAGTATACATGTTTGAATGATGATAGTACCTCTCTCGTTTGTCATGATGGAGAGGTTAGTCTATGTAGAAATAGAACACAATCCAATTTCATTAAATGATGAGATGATATGAATGCTAAATCAGTGAGTATAAAACAAACTTCAACCAAGACATTACTAAATCCTACATGGCACTTCTCATAACCGCCTGACAATGCCTCTGATCCTTTGACAAGAATACTTATATATAGGAAGTACCAGCGGCGTATCCACCATATTCTTGTCAAATTTTCATTGGTTTTATCAGTAAGTTATGATTAGTCCTACGTGACTCTAAAACATAAACAAACACAACAACCAAAACTTGAGTCTTAATTCTGATAGTATACATGTTTGAATGATGACAGTACCTCTCTCGTTTGTCATGATGGAGAGGTTAGTCTATGTAGAAGTGAGACACAACCCAACTTCTTTAAATGATGAGACTGAGATACATCGTGAGGTATGATGATATGAATGTTCAATCAATGAGTATAAAACCAAAACTGAAATAGTAATTCGCATTAAGATTCTTGGATAAATTTCCAATTTGTAATTGAGATACGTGAAAATTGAGATAACATAAAGAAAAACATAAAAACTAAGTGGTTGGAGTTGAATCTTGATTTTTGGTGAAGGAGACTAGTTGGGTGGTTCGTTTGGGACATCCTTATCTTCAACAGGATTGGCGTTGATGTTGAAAACTCTTCCTCTTGCTGGTGGCCTAGTGGTTAGGTTTTCTTGATTTGCTTGGTTCACTGGGTTTGCTTGAGCTTGGGCGTTTATGATGTTAACCAATCGAGGGCACGTGTTTCTAAAATGGGTAGGGTCGCCACAATTGAAACAAGCTCGAACATATGGGAACATGGGTTATTGGGGTTGTTGATATGTTTGGATCATGTTTTGAGTAGGGGGTGAGGTTGGGTTTTGAGAGGTGCGGCAAGCCTTGCTCAAATGACCATAGCGTCCACAATTCGCACATAGTCGACAAGGTAAGGTAGATGGATGGTGATAAAAACAGGTGTTACATTGAGGGTGAGGTCCAAGGTAAGGTTTCTTATTTGGGTAAGTTGAGTTGGGTGCTACTTGAGTGATTGGGATAGCTTGGAGGGGTACGGCTTATGAGGCTGGTTGATTGCGTTGGGTGACAGCGAAAAGTTGCCCATCTCGTTTTCTCTTAGAAATGGGTTGAGAAGGGGATTCGGTTTGGGTGGAGTTTGAGGTTTCAGTTGATGCTTTATCCTTCTTCTTCTCCTCCTTGAAGTCTTTATTCCGTATGCGGTTCTCGGTGAGCTCTGTAGCTAACTCCATTGCTGCTTCCAAAGTTGCAGGTGTGGTACTTATTACCGAGTCTTGAATTTTTGAAGGAAGACCTCGAATGTAGTGCTCGATCAAACGGTAAAGTGGAGTGAACAAGTTGGGAACCATTTGATTTAACTCGAGGAATCTCTTGTTGTATGTGGTGTGGTCGCCTTCCTTTTGTTTCAAAGAATAGAACTCATCCTCCAATTTCTTGATTTCACTTCTTGGGCAAAACCGCCTTGTCATGATTTCCTTCAACTCTTCCCAAGTCAAAGTCATAGCATCTTCAACACCTCGTTTGGCCTTCTCTGCATTCCACCATGTAAGTGCTATTCCAAGTAAACGACCAGTAGCATATCGCACTTTGCGATCATCGGGGCAATCGCAATTTAGAAAAGTGTTTTCCATTTCTTCAAACCAATGGAGGAGAGCGGTGACACCTTCAGTCCCTTCGTATTTTGGAGGGTCGCAGGATTTGAAATGCTTGAAGGTGCATTTAGTGGTAATTGGGGGAGGGTTGACAACATTTTGATCTTTTTGATTAACGGGATTAGCGGTAAGGGCTTGTTGAACTTGAACTACAATGTTGGGTATTACGGCAGCCATTTGTTGAGCGATTTGGGCAGCCATGCGTTCGTGAGCTTTTCCTGCTCTCATCTTCCTACGAGCGGAATTAGAAGATATCTACAAGGAATACATATCAAGAGTATGAGTTGGATTTAGGGATCATGTGTCGTATTTAGGAATGAACATTCATAAAATAAATATAAAATAACAAATCTACTACATCCATAGGATGTCTTGGGCTTTGCTCGTAATTGGGCCTTGCATGCCGCCATACTTCACCTTCGTAATCATGTGGGCCCCCATGATTACCGGGTTTTTCATATGGTTCGCATGTGTTAGCCTGGTTACGTACACTAAAACCCGGAGAAAATCGAGAAATATGTATGTAACGTATGATATTCGGAATGTATCCAGGTGTGGACACGGTGACACCTCAAAGTGGGGTTAGTTCGAACGGCGTTTGGTGTAGCATGCTTTGGCCTAATAGGTCCTTCGTACTCTCATCGTTAGTCCCCAGGTAGGCAAACTGGTCCGTTATATTGGATTTATACGAATGCCAACCTAGACAGGACGTTCCGACTACCGGTACTTGTAACCTTACAGTTACTACATGCCCGTCGCAGAACTCACTCTAATGAGATTTGAAAAATGACAAATGCGACAAAATCTTGAATAACGGAAGTATGAAGATGTTTTGAATATATGAACATTGAAATATGTATGATGAATGTGTATGTAATTATGTATGTTTGAATGTAAGTATAATTCACTATGTATCACAAAATGTAGTATCGGAAGTGTTTGCATGCATTTGTGTATGTAATAAATATGAAAGAAATAAACATCATGAGTTTGCATATAACCACATAAACAATTAAAATCTAATCAACTATAGTATAGGCTCTAAGGGTCTAATAACCTATCCTATATCCCTATAGTCAAAAGCTCTGATACCAATCTGTCACACCCTGACCCGCAGCGGAAAAGGTGATCGGGGCATGATTGGGTTTTCATCAAAGCTCATGACATTTATTATAATGTTTCATATTTATTATTACAATTTTAAAGAAGATCATACAATCAATTCATACTAGTACAACATGTTCTATACATCTTTCTAGCCTTCATTATTTTTCTTCTAAGGCACTTTTCCTATGTTTTCCTTGCTTCATCTTGTCCACCTGTATCATGTGTAAAAATGGTTTTTGGATCAACAAAAAGTTGGCGAGTGAATCCTATGAAAAACATTCAAACAAGTTTATTGAATTGATTATAAAATAAAGTGCATAACCACATATGAGTAAATGTAAGTAAATATATTCACAAAACACTTAATATTAAAATATTGCACACACATACAACAATAGATTGTTTTGAGGCACGCGTTGTTCAACTCGTCTCCCACGAGAAACTGATGGGCCTAATGAATGAGTTTTGAGGCACGCGTTGTTCTACGAACTGATGGGCCTAATGAATGAGTTTTAAGGCACGCGTTGTTCAACTCGTCTCCCACGAGGAACTGATGGGCCTAACAAATAATTTGCATACAACTTGACAATATGTAATACATAACAACAAACAATATTTACATTCTAAGTTTAGATCATAATATGGTATAGCACGAGTTTGAATAAGCGAATTAGTTTAAGTGACACATGATACACCCCAAAACATGAATAAAAAGGGGAATTTGTAAGAATTCACTCACCTTGGGTGCCTTCGGTTGATGATGTTGAATGCGCATGAGTTTAGAGGATTGATCGACGAGGAATAACTAACCGAACAGGTGTCTTTCTCAGAACTCCGGCAAGGATTCGTCGGCTCTGTTTTGTGAACTCCGTCGATTAACAGCGTGAGTTCGGAAATTCCAGCGATTTTCCGGCGAGTACAGAATATCCGGCAACGTCGTCTGGGATTGATTCTGGGTGATGGATTGATGTTAGTAATGGTCTAACAATGGATTGAAACAGAAAGAGTCGAGGTATTTACCGTGTTGATGTGAGTCTCGGTTTTCCGGCGAAAGTCCGGTGATGGCAGAAAAGTTCCGGCGAGTGAAATTGCTTCGAGAATTGGTGTGATTTTGAGCGAAAAGATTACCAGAGGCTAGGGTGTGTATTTATAGGAAAGAATATCGATGAATTGGGTCCGATTTCTGTCTTGATTCGTTGGTCAATCTCTCTCCGGCGGTTATGACTGATGTCGCGGGACTGGACATCGGTTATAACCGATGTTTATGTTAATGCGTACGTTAAGTCAAAAGAAACCGTCGATAATTGGCGAAATCGTCGGATTTTCCGGCGACTGCGAAATGGGCGCGCTGTTGACTGGGTTTGATTTCGAGTTTTGTTATATGTATTAATTGTTTCGATATATTATCAAATAACACAAGTGGCGGAGTGGTTGGATGTGTGTGTGATAATGCTTCCGGCTGACCCGGGTTCGAAACCCGGCAGCCTTCTTTCTTTTTTATTTATTTTATTTTCACTCTTTTTCAATTATAGTTTTTAATTCTAAATTGTTTATTAATTATGTATCGTATAAAATTAATTTGAGCATTAAATACGCAACGAAAATTTTAACTGGATGTTCGGTTAATAAACGAAGCGGGTTTGGTTAACCCGGTTTTTGACGGATGTTACAAGAACCACCCGAGCAACTTTGTTTTTCTTCTCGTCCACAACATCACCTGTCACCGGATCAGTCACCTCCCATAATCCTTGAGCATCTAATACCGACTCCATTAAAATAGTCCAAGTATTGTAATTCTTTGATGTCAATCGAGTAACTTGAAACGAGGTATTGCTGTTATCTCGTACCCGAACAATCCATGTATTAACTGGTTGTTCTTCTCCCATTTTCAACTTTATTACTTCGATCAGAAGAACCGCAAGTTCTTATCGAAAGTCTGATCACAACTCACACCGATTGTGATTGAATCTGAGTTAGTAGCGGGTTTCTATAACCGTAGAAACTCCGATCAACTTGTCTTTAACTGATCTTGACGGATTCGATCACACACTTGACCGAATTACAAGATTTACACCTTCTTGATTACGTGCACAGATCTTGTCGGATTCGAACACACCTTGACGAATTACAAGATTTACACCTCCTTGATTACGTGCACGGATCTTGTCGGATTCGAAAACATGTTTATCGAATTACAAGATTTTACACCTACTCTGATCATTGGCGAAGCTTGCCATCGAAAACTGGGGGGCGAAAACGTATATACCCAAAATTTTCTATAGAACCAGGGGGCGAAAACGTATATCTCTAAAAATTTCTATACGAAAAACACATACGTAACACTACTGACCGAAAAGTTCGGGGGGGCGGACGCCCCTCCTCGCCTCTCCCATGCTGCGCCCCTGACTCTGATCACTTAAAACAGAGTGATTAACGTCTTCGGTTTCAACGAGATCGGTTGTTCCACACAACCCAAAACGTTCTCGCCTTTACTAATCTAGATCGGAATTAACTCGGTTCCGATTCTTCTTCACGTGTTCAATCTGTCGTTTAATTTGTTCTTCAACCGTTCTCTTTCTGCAAATCTCACGGGCGTTTGATATTTGTTGCTGCCGATCACATTTGGTTAATAAGAACTTCTTGCTGTTGATCACAATAAAAAACAATCTGCGTTTCTTTTATTGTTGTTCTTGATGTCACCACTCCACCAAATTAATTCCCACCGGTAACTAATTATTTTGCTTCAATATAATTCAATACAAACCTATGCAAATTAAATTCACAATGAGAGATTGAAATCCACGCAGACGCTGCTATTGTGTTTTTTTTTCTTTACGATCAACTTTCCTTTACGTCACCTAATTGCCCTGAACTTACGTCTTCTTAGTTCTTTAATCTTCTTTTCCAGTCGATCGATTTTCTTCCTCGCTCTGATACCAATTGTTGGTAAATCAGATTCAAACGTAGCACTTAACACACGAGATTTGTGGAGAACAACTCACGACTCTTTTAATATTAATCAAACGAAAAACTGAACCAAGAATTACAATATCCCTACACCTATATTTATACTAAAACTATCCTTGCTAAACAAGTTATCCCAATTAAACTCAAACTATAAAACCAATTATCCTAAACCAATACTAACTCTAATAGTTAATAAATCAATTAATAAAATAACTAGATAACTATCTAAATTCAAACTAATAATTATCTCTAACTAATTAAATAATCTTTCATATATCAAATTATTTCTTCATTGTAGACAGGCTTAACATGTGTTATTGTTTGTTTCTATTGTAATCATTAACTTCTGCTAGAAACCAAAGGAAAGTTCAATGTTTTATGATTTTGTTAGCGGTATCAAAATTACTTTGGAACCGAACGAAATGAGACTGTTTAGCTTCGTGATGTAATAACCATGAAGTTGAGAGAAAAATAGGTAGATGGTAGGGCCAAAATATTTTATTAATCATGACTAACACATCATATATGAATAAATTATATATTTTGGAAAGTTTCCAAGTTGGCCAATGTCATTAAAGATAAAGCAAATGAAATTTGAAAATAACATTTCCTTGACAACAACGTTTTTGATAAACTACTTGACATGAGAAAACATCAATAAGCATTGACTTTTTTTGAGTTGACAATACAACATCTTTTAGTTTTGCATCATCCTAGTCATCATATCCAGAAGGAGGGGGGTGGGGTGATTTTGCCAGCTATCTTTTTGCTTATTTTCCACAGTGTGTTAGTGGCCCAAGTGTTTTATCAACAATTTAAACAGCAGGGACAAGAAATTAATATCATAACATGCATGAAATGTTCCACAAAACATAACAAAAAAAGAAACTACAAGATGAAAAAGAAGAAGTTGATGATGAAATGTTCTTAATTAGTACACTTGAAGTCCACCAAAGCTTCTACTGCTTGTCATCCTGTCCAAGAAGAGTGCATATGAGTTCTTTAGACTGAATTGAGCAGTGAAAACACGATTAACATCCTCTTTCTTCGGTTTCTTTCCCACCTTTGCGTGCTTTCTATGACTCTCGGCACCAGTCTTCTGGACATATGTCTCGGAGTCTTCGTTAATGGTTTCAAGCTCACTTCTAAGTATCTCATCAACATCCAGCTTTGATTCCGTACGCCATCGCTTTTTACTAGAACACGAAACTAACCGCCATAAGTTTCTGCTTCGTCTTCTCATGCTTATCATTCTTGATGAATTTGTGTGAGAGTTTCTATGAGGAGAGATGAAACAAACCCGTATTTATATAGTTGGTGTGGAACGGTTGAAAGGTCATGGACTGGTTCCAGATATAATATATCTAATTCAATACGTACAGAGACTTTTTCTAAATGTTTTTAAAATTGAATAATTAATTTAAAAAAAGAAAGATGAACTTCCAATTTAGACTAAGTGTATGATGATTATGTCCATTGAAAAGAAATCAGTAAATGTGACAAAATGAGAGGTCGAGTTCATCATACTTCGTTTTTTTTAATTACTATTTAAAGGGAGGCTCTAAGGAGGGGTAATGTGGACGTCCGGCCGGTGCATGTTTTTTTCCTGAGGCACAAAATTTTAAAAATTCCCGGTTATATATAGAAGCGAATGATAGTCTGGTAAAACTTAGACGATTTCTTTTGTAGCTAACATGTTCAAAGTTAAAAGGAAATGAAAAATACAAGTAATTAAAATGGCAACTGTTATAATTGCGTTTGAGTTGTAATATCTAAATACGATGGTAAGAGGGGTAGGGGTGGTCATCACCAATCACTCATCACTCACTCACAACTTTCAATCAAGTTCTACCATGTCATCAAGCATTATTCCATCACTCACAACCTTTTTTAGTGGAAATGGTAATCACTTGTTGAAATTCTATCACTTGCAACTTTTTTTTAATTAATAAATTAACACTAAAAAACTAAAATTATAAAATTCATTTAAATAAAACCTGAATTAAATACTACATATAAAATAAAAAAATAAACATTGGAGAAAATAACCTAAAAAGACCGAATTAAATGGATGGCATCTCCCACCTCAACCTTTCACAAATCTCGCGTTTTTTTGGATTACGATTGACTTGAACGGTTCGTCGAGATGGGTGTGCGGCTCACACAAGATTTTTAAATCATTTTGTCATTCTATTGCTTTCAAGTGTGTCATATACACATGCTTGCGTTCAAGTTTTGCGGACAATAGTTTTTCTCTTCTTTCTTTGGATTCGCTTATTGTAACGCCTCGCGTTTCGATACTTTCTAGTTATGGCAAGCTAGTGTTGAAATTCTATTTTGGCAAACCTTTGTATTCGTATTCATCTTTTCATTGTAAACGTTGTAATCGAGACTTGATTCGTAATGGAATAAGCATGTTTATCATTATAATTGTTATACACATTCATACTTATTATACTTGTTCATACAATACATACACTTGATACACATATTCGAATACGTGGCATACTTGTTAATACGCGACAATTATACGTTATACGTACATCATACTCGGTGTTTATACTTGATCTCGATCACATTATACATACATACACATTATTACAAGTTACAAGACCTTATAATACCTTATGCCACATTAGAAAGGGCCTATAATGCACCATAACCAGTCACATAGCCACCAAATAACAAAAATGAGATTTTCACCCGGACCAGACCCCCATGCGGACCGCATGGGGGAGTGGATGCGCTCCGCAGCCACGTATGGGCGGGCATAAACTTTCAAAACTCGCGTTTTGCACGAATCCCACACTTACAACCTCCTCCAATCACCTCCAAAGCTTATTTAAGCACTCCCTAACTAACCCTAATGCTCCCTCTATATAAACCAAGCTTCCCTAAGCCTCTAACACTTTCCAATCTTCATCTAAACACTCTCAAGCACTCTCAAATTGTTGCAACATCAGAATTTTCGGGCAGATTGTGTAAGCTTCACAAAAGTGAGCATAACTTGCTCAAAACTTGGCCTTTTCACTTGATTCTTCTTCCTACTTACTTGGATAATCTTTGGGTTGAATTCCAAGGGTTCTCCATAAAGAATCCAGACCTGGAAATGCCCCGAAATTGTCCATAAACTTTCTGTTTAAATCAAAACTTGTTTATGTTCATCCAACTTGAGTTAATCTCATCTCAAACCTTTGTCCTAATGCTTACAACACTTCTTGTGGTTTGTTAGGCTTAAAAACAAGGTTGAGACATTCAAACAAGAGGTGTAAACCTCACAATAATGATGTTTTCATAGAGCTTCAAGCTCACAAGTGGTGCAAGTTCATAACTTGTTCATGTGTGTCCACCTTTGTTAGCCTTGGCTATCCTAAACTTTGAGACCACACATCACTTGATGATTTTCATCATTATCTCAAGTAGTTTACTAGTTCTAAAGTGTCACAACCCCGACAAGCCGTTGACATGTGTCCTTGTGTGCTCTCGGGGTTGTATTCACTTGGCTACTTGATATCATGGTGACACACTTTACGATTCTTGTCATTCACATTCTTGTTTATGTTATTCATTCATGACCCTCATTGTTGTCTATGACAACTTGTGTAGTGGTGAATCATATAATGAGGTTAAATGGATGTTAATCATCCTACCTCCATGCTTGACTTACTTGAATATTTAGAGGTACCAAAGTGGATGGTTCATCCTCCCACCTCTTACATGATCGTACTACTAAGCATATATTATGGACTATAATATAATCCTAAGAACCAAAACCTTGATAATGGCTAAGTAATCATCTATCGATTTATTAAGTTTATCTCTAAGGTACATAGTTCCTTGTCACGATTCTAATAGGCCTCGAGCCTATGAAACCATTTGAAACCCTTTTGGGTTATCATAGTATCAAGAACAAGTGGTATGTCTTAGTGAATATTTTTCATACATAATACTTTATTCCTATTTCCATAATCTCGCTCGACTAATCCAAATCTACCGTTACCCTCATAACTAATACCTAAGTTCTTCTTGTAGAAGGACAAGGTGCCATACTCTAATCAACACAACAAAGCTCCCGGGATTTACTTATGTGGAACACTTAGCAAAACCGTGAGTACACTCGACCCATTTACCGTTTTAATCACTTTTGGGTTGTAGCATGTTTACCTATCAAAATACACATATCACAAACTCATGCTTTACATGCTCAATCCTTATACATGAATACTTGTTATGCCTAGATACATCCTTGATTATACATGCTTGATCATTAACTTAGCTAGCCCAACTTATCATATATAACTCTATAGGAGTAGCACGCCGTCTGTCGGGGTTATGTTAAGATATTCATTCTCATTTTAGTCTTGTCACTTTTGTGGCAAGGGAAGCTCGATCTCGTTAAAACTTTTGTGGAAACTCGGGGTTTGATCTAGTATTGCATGACTAGTATGAACTTTGCTTACAATTACCATGCGGATTCGAGTTACACTTTTATACTTATGCTATGTATCACCAAACTTGTGTACTCGCCTTTGCTTTTGCATTGAACTCGTATTTTTAACATGTTACAGGTTGACGGAGATTTTGCCATGAAATTGGAGTAGTGATGATGCTTAGATACACATATAGACGTTAGGTTTAAATGTTGTATCAAATTTTGCCTTTGTTATTGTTGTATTTGGAATTCCTTGTAATGTATGACAATGTTGTTATAAATGAAATATGGGTTTTATTTAAATATTGTCACCAATTAGTATTTATGAGCAACGAGCAATCTCGTTCGTCTCACTCTGATGTTTCCGCCATCGGTTGGGGTGTGACAGATTGGCATAAGAGCCATAACTATAGGGAATTAGGCAGAATTGCCATGTTCGACCTAGTCTATAGTTTAAGTGTCCATTTTTTACCATTCTTATATCATGCTTAAAACTTTATTCTTCCTCATTGCTTCTTCCCTATCTTTTGGTCTTAAAACTTATACAATGTCTTTCCTAAGACATTTTACATAACACACTTGAAGACTTGAAGACACTCATGATGCAAACGAGACGATTTGCACCAAAATAGGTCCAATGACTTACAATTTTTGGTGAAATCCCTCATTCTGCGTATTCGATTTTTCACGAAGTTATACCATCAAGTTAGGAGTGATATCCACATCTTGATGGAAACTTCCATTTCATGCTCTAGTGGATCTTACAAACGAGTCGGAATGTGCTCCTCGTTTTGGTAAGAAACAACCACATCTAGGGTACGAAATCATCAAGTTAGGGGTGAAACCCGCACCTTGTCGATTAAGTCCCATTCCTTGATTTTTGCTCTCGCCAAAGTTTCGATTTTCTAATCGATTAGAGACGTGTAGTAACTGGAAGGGTAAAATACCGTTAGTCGCTTCTCGATGAGAGTATTTTACATGTAGGCCAAAGCACGTTTCTCTAATTCGAAAGGATCTTCGATTTACTTTGGAAATGTCGACGTTTCTCTACCCGAAGCAATCTCATATTTTATTGAGCCAATCTTTTATGTTATCTCAATTTTTATGTGATTTATACTTGTTACCTTATTCATTTCGAACCATTACACATTTCGCACGATTATCGCAATCAAAAACAATATTAAATCCTCATGAACACACTAAATTTTTGCTGCTTATTCGCATTATACGTGATTATACATACTATACTTGATGAATTCATGCAAACTTTGTGAACTATACTTGATGAACCCATGCAATCTTATATGAACCATGCTTGAACCTCATACATGCTTATACGTACAAAACTTGTTTTTTCCCATATTATGATCAAGTCTCATCCCTTTTTCTATGTTGAACCTCTAGATGAATTCTCCTAACTCATCCAAGAAATCCAAGAGGTCCAACAAGGGTTCCAACAACAACAACAACAATGAGGACTCCATCTCCAAGCAAGAACTCGTCGGTCTTATCGCCGAGCAAATGGCCGATCAAATGGCCGTGTCATACCCGATATCGTTAGCCAGCTTCAAACCATCCATACCGAAGGCACACTCAAATCTTCTGCCGACTCCAAAACCGACAACCCAAAACGTCCTTCCAATTCAAGCATTTCATGGCTTGTAAACCAGTAGAATTCACTGGCATGGACGGTGTTACCGCCATGATCAATTGGTTTGACGCGATGGAGCTTACTTTTCTTCAGGGCGGGTGCCCTGATGACCTTCTAACCCTTAACGCTACCGGGGTCTTTCGCCAGAGAGCCCTCGAGTGGTGGACTACGGAACGCAACAAGCGTGGTAACGAAGCAGCCCGCACTCTCACTTGGGACGAGCTCAAGCAGCTCATGAGGGATCAGTTCTGTCCTCCCCATGAGACCTAGAAGCTCGAAAACGAATTCTAGAATCTCACGCAACAAGGGAGTGACGCTGAAGGGCTGATCGCTCGCTTCAAACAATTGAGTATCGCCTGTCCTGGACAGGTGGATACAGTTCCCAAGGCGATAGCTAAGCTTATTCATTCACTTTCGCCTGTGATCATGAATCACGTAGCCGCCGCAAACCCTAGAACCCTCGATGAAGCCTTTAGCATAACCATCCAGCTGAACCACAACTGCATACTTCAGGGGGCCTACGACAAGGTTCCTACGAAGCATGCGCACCAAGCCACCGCCAATGCCACCACCACTACTGAGTCACATCCCCCTCAAACCAAAAGGAACAACCTCAAGAACAAGAAGCGGAAGGCTTCAGTTCAAAACAACGCGGTTGTCACTCCGCCTACCCCTACACCTTTAAATGTCATCTCCTTTACCCAAAACAATGATCCACCCAAACGAAGCTACACCGGCACTTGGCCTAGGTGTGATCGTTGCACCTACCACCATCTCCCATCCACCCCATGTCGGAAATGCACCAACTGTAACAGGATGGGGCATTTCGCTAGCCATTGTCGCCAACCCCAAAGCAACCAAGCCATTGTACCTAACACTAACCCGAACCAAACTCAACCGCAATGACAAAATGCTCCTGTGCGAGCATGTTACAAGTGTGGAGATCCCAATCATCTCGCCAATGTCTGTCCTCTCCTCAACCAGCAGCATCAGCACAAGCAGCAACAACAGCCTGAGCCTGCTAAAGGACAAGATTTCATGCTTACCTCTGCTCAAGCTCAAAGCTCTAACGACGTCATTAATGGTACGTTCCTTGTGAACCATATTTATGCTACATGTCTATTTGATATTGGTGCCGATAGGAGTTTTGTGTCGCTCGAATTTGAACCCTTGCTTAAGTGCGAACGATGTAAAATGCCTAATCCTTTCGCTGTCAAAGTTGCTAATGGTAAAACCATCTCCGTTGATTTTGTTCTTTCTGGTTGCTCTTTGATTCTTAATGATCATTCGTTCTCCATTGACTTCATTCCCATGCAAATGGGTAGTTTCGACATCATAGTAGGCATGGATAGGCTTATGCGAGTTCGTGCAGAAGTTGTTTGTTCCGAAAAGGTCATTCGATCCCTCTTCCTCAAGGTGATTCTCGACACGTCTATGGTGAGAGACCTTCTAAAGGTCTCAAGCTTATGTCATGCATCGAAACGAACAAGTACTTGCGTAAGGAGTACTTTGCCTTTCTCGCCCATGTTGTGGAAAACTAAGACAAAGTTCCGAGCATAAGTGATGTTCCTGTCGTTTGTGAGTTTCCTTCTGTTTTTCCTGAGGATCTTCCTGGTCCTCCGCCTCCTCGAGCTGTCGATTTTCGTATTGATCTTATCCCTGGCGCAACTCCTGTTGCGAAAGCTCCCTATCATTTAGCACCCTCGGAGATGCAAGAACTATCAAGCCAACTTCAAGAGCTTCTTGATAAAAGCTTTATAGCCCTAGTACTTCCCCTTGGGGCGCTCCCGTTTTGTTCGTCAAGAAGAAAGATGGGTCTTTTCGGATGTGCATTGACTATCGTGAGCTCAATAAACTTACAGTCAAGAACCGATACCCACTTCCTCGTATTGACGATCTCTTCGATCAATTGCAAGGCGCGAAGTGCTTTTCAAAGATTGATCTTCGTTCCTCGGGTTTCCGAGGAAGATGTACCCAAAACCGCTTTTCGCACACGTTACGGACATTACGAGTTCGTGGTCATGACTTTTGGGTTGACCAACGCACCTACAGTGTTTATGGATCTCATAAACCGCGTGTGTAAGCCTTTTCTTGATCATTTTGTCATTGTATTCATCGACGATATCCTAATCTACTCCAAGACGAAATAAGAACGTGGACGACATCTGCGTCTCATTCTTCAGCTTTTGCAAACCGAACGTCTTATGCCAAATTTTCCAAGTGTGAATTTTGGCTACAAGAGGTTCAATTCTTAGGTCATACTGTCAATGAACTCAGTATTCATGTTGACCCTGCAAAGATAGAAGCTGTGAAGAATTGGATTGCACCTAAGTCGCCCTTGAAATTTGTTTGTTCCTTGGCCTAGCTGGGTATTATTGTCGTTTCATCTCGAATTTCTCCAAGATTGTCGTTCCTTTGACTTCGTTGACTCAAAAAGATAAACCTTTTGTTTGGGGTCCCGAACAAGAGGAATATTTCCACCCGCTCAAGGACATGCTTTGTAATGCTCCTATCCTCACTCTCCCCGATGGAAATGACGATTTCGTCGTGTATTGCAATGCCTCTAACCAGGGTCTTGGTTGCGTTGTCATGCAACGGGACAAAGTAATCGCTTATGCGTCGAGACAACTCAAAATTCATGAGAAAAACTATACTACTCACGACCTTGAACTTGGTGCAGTTGTTTTTGCATTAAATATTTGGCGACACTACCTTTATGGTACAAAGTGTACGGTCTTCACCGACCATAAGAGCCTCCAACATATCTTTGATAAAAAAGAACTCAACATGCGTCAACGTCATGGGGTAGAATTGTTAAACGACTACGACTGTGATATTCGCTACCACCCTGGTAAAGTGAATGTCGTGGTCGATGCACTTAGTCGTAAAACTCATGTTAAGAGCGTTCGTTGCTACCAAATCGTGGGAAAACTCAACAAGTTGATTCGACAAGCACAATTTACCGTCATTAACGAGGGTAACCTCGATAGTGAATTGAATTGTGGAGTCGAAAACCCACTCGAAGCTAAACCTGATGGTATTCTTTACTACCATGGTCGTATCTGGATTCCCGATCGTCTCAATCTTCGGTCTACTTTGATGAATGAAGCCCACAAATCCCGATACTCCGTTCATCCTAGAGCTGATAAGATGTACCATGATTTGCGTGCATCCTATTGGTGGCCTGGAATAAATGTGATATCGCTCTTTTTGTGTCCAAATGTCTTACGTGTTCCAAAGTCAAGGCAGAACATCAACGTCCCTCTAGTTTGCTCGAACAACCAGAAATTCCTGTCTGGAAATGGGAGAGCATAGCCATGGATTTCATCACCAAATTGCCTTGTACTTCGTCTGGTCATGACAGCATTTGGGTTATCATTGACCGATTGACCAAATCCGCGCATTTTCTCGCTATTCGTGAAGATTACAACGTCGAGAAATTGGCTCGTATCTACACGAGAGAAATCATTAGTCGTCATGGTACTCCTCTTGATATTATTTCTGATCATGACGCTCGTTTCATCTCTCGCCTTTGGCAAACTTTTCAATCCGCCTTTGGCACTCAGCTCAATCTTAGCACCGCTTTTCATCCTCAGTCTGATGGTCAAACCGAGCGTACTATCCAAACCTTGGAGGATATGCTTCGGCCACGCGTAATCAATTTTGGCGGCAATTGGGATTCGCACTTACCCTTGGTTGAATTCTCGTACAATAATAGTTATCACGCTAGTATTCAAATGGCTCCATTTGAAGCATTGTATGGTCGCAAGTGTCGTTCGTCTATTTGTTGGCACGAGATTGGAGACGCACAAATCACCGGTCCCGAGCTAATACAAGAGACAACGGACAAGATCTTACAAATACGTGATAATCTCCTCAAAGCACGAAGCCGACAAAAGAGCTACGCCGACAAAAGATGCAAGCCCTTGGAATTTAATATAGGTAATTGAGTACTTCTCAAGGTATCCCCTTGGAAAGGCGTTGTCCGTTTTGGTAAGAAAGGCAAACACGCTCCTCGCTACGTGGGTCCTTTAAAAATCTTGGAAAGGATTGGCAAGGTAGCATATCGACTGGGCTTACCTCAAACGCTCAACAATGTTCATCCTGTGTTTCATGTTTCAAATCTCAAGAAATATCTAGCCGAAGAAGGACTTCAAGTTCCGCTCGAAGATCTTCAAATCAACGATACTTTTCATTTTGTGGAAAAACCGGTCGAAATCATGGACCGAGGAGTCAAGCAACTAAGGCGCTGTCGAATCCCTATCGTCAAGGTTCGATGGGAAGGAAAACGTGCACCGAGTATACTTGGGAACTCGAAAGTGATATGAAAACTAAGTATCCGCATCTCTTCGTTACATCTTCCTAAATTTCAGGATGAAATTTCCTAAAGGAGGGGAGAATGTAACGCCTCGTGTTTCGATACTTTCTACTTATGGCAAGCTAGTGTTGAAATTCTATTTTGGGAAACCTTTGTATTTGTATTCATCTTTTCATTGTAAACGTTGTAATCAAGACTTGATTCGTAAAGGAATAAACATGTTTATCATTATAATTGTTATACACATTCATACTTATTATACTTGTTCATACAATACATACACTTGATACACATACTCGAATACGTGGCATACTTGTTAATACGCGACAATTATACGTTATACGTGCATCATACTCGGTGTTTATACTCGATCTCGATCACATTATACATACATACACATTATTACAAGTTACAAGACCTTATAATACCTTATGTCACATTAAAAGGGGCTAATAATGCACCATAACCCGTCACATAGCCACCAAATAACAAAAATGAGATTTTCACCCGGACCAGACCCCCATGTGGACCGCATGGGGGTCTGGGCGGGCAGACACTTTCAAAACTCGCGTTTTGCACGAATCCCACACTTACAACCTCCTCCAATCACCTTCAAAGCTCATTTAACACCCCCCTAACTAACCCAAATGCTCCCTCTATATAAACCAAGCTTCCCCAAGCCTCTAACACTTTCCAATCTTCATCTAAACACTCTCAATCACTCTCAAATTGTTGCAACATCAGAATTTTCGGGCAGATTGTGTAAGCTTCACAAAAGTGAGCATAACTTGCTCAAAACTTGGCCTTTTCACTTGATTCTTCTTCCTACTTACTTGGATAATCTTTGGGTTGAATTCCCAGGGTTCTCCATGGAGAATCCAGACCTGGAAATGCCCCAAATTGTCCATAAACTTTCTGTTTAAATTAAAACTTTTCAAAACTTGTTTATGTTCATCCAACTTGAGTTAATCTCATCTCAAACCTATGCCCTAATGCTTACAACACTTCTTGTGGTCGGTTAGGCTTAAAAACAAGGTTGATACATTCAAACAAGAGGTGTAAACATCACAATAATTCTGTTTTCATAGAGTTTCAAGCTCACAAGTGGTGTAATTTTATAACTTGTTCATGTGTGTCCACCTTGGTTAGCCTTGGCTATCCTAAACTTTGAGACCACACATCACTTGATGATTTTCATCATTATCTCAAGTATTTTACTAGTTCTAAAGTGTCACAACCCCAAAAAGCCGTTGACATGTGTCCTTGTGAGCTCTCCAGGTTGTATTCACTTGGCATCTATCTTTTTAAGCTGAATGATTTACAACACATTGAACCTTCTGATCTTGAGGAAATGGATATTTTGGCACCAACTGGCCCTATTGAGTGTTAGGCTAGTAAATTCTATAAGAGAACTGGTAGAAAATTCCCAAGTTTGCATGGGGGGTTGAAGGTTGGGCTGGATAAATCAAAAGTCAAGTGCTATAAGTGTAATAGGCTAGGACACTTTGCCAGAGAATGCAGGTCTCAAAGTTCTGGACCAATAATGACTCATCCTGGCCCTAGACCTCAGCATACACAAAACATTGCTCATTATTCCCAATATGCCCCTGCTCAACATGTTCAAAGCACTGCCCACTTTGCACATCCTGCTACCACTGTTCCAGTGCATTATTTTCAATCCACTGCTCCACAAATTCAATATGTTCAGGCACCATCACATCCTTAAGTGCTTGTTCAACAAGCACCCATTATTACACAACCTGCTCAAACCACTGCTAGTCCAGCAGAGGTTGGCCAACAAAGTTTTTTCACACAAAGTTATGTTGACTGGAGTAGCTTGCCTGAGGATTTGACTGATGAATTGCTTTTTGGCCAAAAATGATGTTGAACAAGAATTTTGTTTAATGGCCTTAGAGACAATTGCTGAAGGTGTTGAATATGTGGAGATAGTGTCAAAAACTGATGAAGTTCAAGTTTGCGATGAAACAATGGTTTCAAGTGAAGAAAAAGAAAATGCTGCTGATAAGGAAAAGAACTCTCCTACTGACCCATTGAATGTTGATGTACGTGAAGATGAGTGTGATTGTGCTCTCATGGCTGCTACAAAGGTATCACCTCAGATCCTTAAAGATCTATGTTTTGACAAATGCATCATTGCTTTTGCAAACATCAAGAAGGTGAATGAAAACCTAAGAAACAAAATTTTAGAAGATGAACTTAATTTTGAAAAACTGATTAAAGAGTTAAAATCAAAGTTAAGTGAAAAAGATTCTGAAATGAGTAGCCAGAGACATGAATCAAGCATAACCAAGGACCAACTCTAAACTATGGTAGAAAAAATACCAAGTCTGTAAAAAGTAGTTAGAAGGAACCCAAATCACTTATGAAAAATGGGTTGAGTCCTGTAAAGGTTATGAGATTATGCTTGATGCTCAGATCAAGAGCAACATTAAGTTTGGTGTAGGTTTTAGAACCTATGACCAAATTGAGAAAAATGCTGCTGAAATTGATTCTGAGTTGGTTGAAGTAGTCCCCAAAAATTTGGCTGGTGAAGAGATAAAAATCACAGATAAAGCTGGAAACAAAATTGTTTTGAAAAAACCAAGGGTTTCAATAAAAGATAAAGAAATTGAAAAATATCAGTTTAAACCAACCTGGTCAGATGAATGTGATATCTTAGAAAACTTTAAGCCAATGGACCTCACAACCTCTGATGATACTAAAGCCCCAAAAGCACTGGTGATTCCTATCAAAGATGTGCAGCAGAGGTTACAACCACTGTTGATAAAAAGTCTGATAGGAAAAGAAGAGTAAAGATTAAAAACATGTTTTGTGAATTTTGTGAAAAAAGAAATCATGTGGCTGCAGATTGTTTTCTTTTAAAAGCCTATGACATTAACAAAACTTGTGTTATCAAAAACTCTTCAAAATGCACCATCTGCAATAAAACAAATCACTCAACTCAACAGTGTGCCTATGTAAAAAACTATGAACAAAAGGTAAAAGAGATCAAGGCAAAAGCACTAGAAAGAGAAAGTTCAAGTTCTGCTGGAAATAAATCTAAGCAGAGTTTTGAATAAATTGAAACATCTGTTACAAAAGCCTTAAACAAAACCTCTGTTCAAAGAGAGGTGCAAGTGACAGATGCCCCACCATCAAACTCATTTCCAAGAGGGTATGGCCAACCTGCTTATAAAAAGGTTTCTCATGCTTATGAAGGTTACAAAAATCCTTCAAAGCAAAGAGTAAAGAGGCACCCTTATGGATACAATCATTTGATAGGAAATGGTCAAGAGCAGATATTACAAGAAAATTTCAAAACCATTGACCATTGTCATAGACTTGAGGCTGGACCATCTGTGACCCCATCCAAAGCCATTTTGGCTTTGGAGACCAATCTTAACTGATCTATTTATTTTATGTGCAGGGACCCTCTACTTGCCTTGATAGCTTATGGTATGTAGATAGTGGAGGTTCCAGGCACATGACAGGATGTAGAGCCCTTCTCAAGGACTTCATGGCTCATGGGGGGTGATATATCTTTTGGTAATAACTCAAAGGGAAAGGTTTTAGGGTCTGGGTCGGTTCGGCGGGTAAACTCAAGTTTGAAAATGGGAATTTAATTGACAATCTGAGCTGCTGAGTGTCTCACAAATGAGTGACAGATGATATGGATCCTTCTTCACTAAGAAAACTTGTCAAATTGTGGGACCAGAGGTTGTTAAAAAGATTGATCAAATCATTGCTGAGAGCAAAGCACAACTCACTGCACACAGAAGTGGGAATGTGTATGTGGTAGATATGCTAAAAGATAATCCTATGTCTGGAACATGCTTATTCTCAGTTCCTTCTAGCAAAGAGACTGAGTTATGGCCTAGAAGACTTGGACACACAAATCTTAAAACTATCACTACACTCTCAAAACAAAGTCTTGTAAGAGGTTTGCCTCTTGTGAAGAACATCGTGTTTGTTGTTTAAAAGGAAAACAACATAAAAGTTTCTTCAAATCAATTGAAAAGTCCAAAACTAAGCAAGTGTTTACAACTGCTTCACATGGACTTGTTTGGCCTACTGCAAATCATGAGCTTAAAAACAAAAGATATTGCCTAGTGATAGTTGATGATTTCTCTAGGTTTACATGGACCTTCTTTCTTCACTCTAAGGATGAAACTGCAGGCATTTTGCAAAACTTTGTTAAACAAGTAGAAAAGCAATTTGATCTTCTAGTAAAAATCTTTAGGAGTGACAATGGAACAGAGTTTAAAAATAAGGAGTTGGATGCTTTTTATGAGTCAAAAGGAATTGTTAGACAATATAGCATTCCAAGAACTCCAGAACAAAATGGGGTGGTTGAAAGGAAAAATAGAAAATTAATTGAATCAGCAAGAACTATGCTAGCAGATTCTGGTTTACCCTTGTCTTTCTGGGCAGAGGCTGTAAACATTGCTTGCTATGTCCAAAACAGAGTTTTGATTAACCCCAGGCATCAAAAGACTGCCTATGAGATTTTATACAAAATCAAACCTCTGATTTCATATTTTAAAGTTTTTGGCTGTCCATGCTTCATTTTGAACTTAAAAGATTCCATATCTAAATTTGCAGCCAAAATTGATTGTGGTTATTTTCTGGGATACTCAACCACTGCTAAAGCCTACATAGTTTTTAACTCTAGGACCAAGTGTGTTGAAGAAACTTTGAATGTAAAGTTCAATGAGCTTTCATCATTCAAAATTCCAGCAAATCCTGCAGAGCTTTTTGATTTAGATAAGTTCACATTTGCTGATGTTTCTATCAAGCTAGACAATGCAGGTACACCACAACCATCTGAAGAAGATCAAGATCAAGGATATGACTGTGTGATTCCACAAACAAAAGTCTATTCTTCCAACAGAGGATCAGGTGCTACAAGTTCTTGTGTAAACTCTGCCACTTCTGGGTCAACAGTGTTTGATCCTCAAACCTTTGTCAGTTCACAAAATCAAACATCTATTGATAAAAGTCCTTCATTTGGGCACCAAAATCATCATAATGTTACCTTTATACCCCCAATACCACCACCTCCATTCTCATCAGTGGCTGATACTTCAAATTCACCAGCAGAGGTTAGCTCAGATGATACACATTTGCAGCCATCACCTCAAAACCTTATAGTCACTCCATTTCACACAAATACTCCCTGCCTCAATCACACTCTCAACATTCCTACCATTTAACCATTTCCAACAATCACACCATTTCCATTCCCATTCGCATCAATAATTCTTCAACTTTAACTTCGTCAACCAGTCAACCAACCCTCACCAGAAACCCCTCCAGTCGACTCGCCAACCCATATGGGGGAGGATTCCGATCCAGAAGAATTTCCCCAAACCGGAACCTATGGCCATCCCATCGAGCTGTCTAGTAGCTCAAACTCCCTGGCAGGATCTCCGTTCCGAGGTCCTGATGATTATGAACAAAGATGGGCACAGTACGTGTTCGTTAACACGCCCTCCTACCACAACACTCCCCAACATCATGCTCCATCACCACATCCTCAAATCGAGGATGTAGATATGCAACAGGTGGATCAACCTCAGCCACCACCTGAATCATCATCACAACCACGCCGGAGGCGTGGGGCACGCATGTCGGTGTGTGCTGGTCAAAGGTCGGGTTCGCTACCACCTTTGCCACCTTCTTACCCCATTATCCCCGAGGACCCACAAATGGGTGGGCCCTCAAACACTTCACCTGTGGCGGTTCCAACCCCACAACCTGCTGCTGATCCGACGCCCCAACCGGCAGTTCAGGCATCTTCATCGGGTTTTGGTAACCCGATTCCCACCTACCCAGATCTATCTGGATATGGTGTTGATTTCACTGCTCCTTTATACGATCCGTACCTTGAAGCAGCCATGCACAATGCTCTTTATCATTCCCCTTATCCTAGTTACCCACCTTCTTACCCTTCCTATGCGGCTACCGGATATCCACCATATGTATATACGCACCCGAGTATGCCTCAGCCACAACCACCTCCACCTCAGCCTCAACCCCAACCACAAGTACAACTCGAGGCCATTAATGAGGCCTTAGACCAAGTAAGCGAAATGCGGCAACAAGTCAAGAAGTCGGAGAAGAAAACAACAAATTTATCAAGAAACTTTATAAAGCCGTGAAGGGGAGAAAGGATGAGTGAATTTTGTATTTTCATCTATGTAATTGAAATTTCTAAGAAGTCCCTGCGAGGACATTGTTATTTCTGTAAGGTTCCTGCGTGAAATACTCTTGTTATTTCAAGTCCTATGTATTAGGCAATTTTGTAACGATCCTTTTAGTAAAATTTCCTTATTATTTATTCCATTCAATCAATTATTATGATTTTATTCAAGTTTTATTGATCCGTTATATTATCCCAAAATCCATTAGCCAATGACTATGATCAAATAGATTGGCGAATGAAAATTTTGGAAGCAACCTTCTGTCTAGCAAAGGTGAACAATGTTCAACTTCCAAATTTATCATTTCTCTGTCTCAAACTCACGATGGGAGATAACTCTTAGATCCTCGTGATAAATATTATCACAATTAATCAATTGGGTAATGACAATATCCACACCCTAACGCCTATGTGATCAAATTGGATCCTGGCTAAAACATTCAAACACTCAATAGTAGTGTAAAGCCAATGAGCAATAATAACAGTAGTGACGCTTGATGCACTATCTGATAAATTCTGGACTATGTCCAATCTATAAATGCCTATGATCGTCCTTTGAGACCTAGGTTATATATATATACTAGATCTAATATTCAAATTCTGTATGGTCATAGAACCATGTCGTGAATAAGGGTACACCATAGCAACTAACCAAATTTGCCTCAATATTTATAATCAAATAGCAACAATGGCGAATTCAAATGAAGTCAACAGTAAGCGCAATGATGACGACGCCAATGAGAATATCATTAACCTTATTGCCGCGGAAGTTGGCAAAGCTTTAAAGGATAAGTCTGAACGTCAACATGAGTCGAGTGCTTCTTGCTCCAAGCCTGTTTCTAAACCCAAATCTCAGCCTAGCCACTCAAAGCCAAAGAAGATTGAGGCACACTCTTCGAATGTGAAGAGTGATGCGCATCCTAAGAAACCAAATGTTGATGGCGCTGGATGCTCCTACAAGTACTTTGTATCTTGTAGACCCCGTGATTTTAACGGGGAAAAGGGCGCCGTAGAGTGTTTAAGGTGGTTGGATGAAATGGAAACAGTGGTGGATATCAGTGGATGCGCTGACAAGAACATTGTTAAGTATGTATCTCAATCATTCAAGGGTGATGCCCTTATCTGGTGGAAAGCCTTAGTCCAGTCTACGGGCAAAGTTCATCTCTACAACTTGAGTTGGTCCAAGTTTGTAGACTTAATAAAGGATACCTACTGCCCACCTCATGAGGTGGAGAAAATCGAGTCAGATTTCTTAAATCTGACCATGAAGAACATGGATTGTCGGAAGTTTGTCACCGACTACAACTCTCTCTCAAGGCTAGTGCCTTATCTAGTTACTCCGGAACCCAAACGCATTGCGCGTTTTATCAATGGACTAGCTCCTGAAATCAGGAGTATGGTTAAAGCGGTGCAACCTGGCACCTACAAGTCCGCTATGGAGTTATCCCTCTCCCTCACACAGGACTATGTGAGGCAAATGTCAGTAAAGACTGACACTGATGGAAAGAGGAAACGAGAGGATAATAACTCCAAAGAGGTTCAACAAAAAAGGTAAACATGGGTTTAGAAAGAATAATCCAAAGTCGAGCGACAAACCCACTTGTAAAACATGTGGGAAGCAACACTATGGACAGTGCCGCTTGGAACAAAAACCGAAGCAATGCAACATCTGCAAGAAAACAGGGCATCGGTCACATGAGTGCCGAAATATAAAAGCTGCTACCTGTTATGGATGTGGTGAGAAAGGCCACATCAAAACGAACTGTCCTAAAGCGAATACTGAGGGTAAGGCCAAAACTACTGAAGCTAAGAAAGCCACTGCTAGGGCCTTTCAAATGAATGCCAAGGAAGCAGTGAAAGATAACAATGTCATAACGGGTGCGTTCCCTATCAACGATGCTTTTGCTAGAGTTCTTTTCGATTCGGGCGCGGATAAATCGTTTGTAGATCATAAGTTTAGTGAACTATTAAACTTGCCCGTAAGAACTCTAGACATAACCTATGAAGTAGAGCTCGCTGATGGAACTATAGAAACCGCTTCTTCCATTCTTGACGGATGCTTCATATCCATCAAGAAACATTCTATCCCTGTCTCTCTTCTACCTATGAAACTAGCGGGATTCGATGTAGTCCTAGGCATGGATTGGTTATCGCATAACCAAGCTCGCATTGCCTGCGATAAGAAACTCATAGAAATCAAATTCCCCGTGTGGTAAAATCCTTACCATTCATGGAGATAAACACTTTAGATTGCCTGATAAAGCAGTTTCTCTTAAGGCATCCAGATGTATGCAGAGAGGTTGTGTCATCTACATGGCACAAGTTACCATCGATGAACCCAAACCGAGGATCGAGGATATTCCTATCATCTCTGAATACCCGGATGTGTTCCCAGAAGAATTACCAGGCCTACCTCCTGATGGGTAGGTAGAGTTTCGAATTGACATCATACCTGGACCAGCTCCCATAGCTAAAGCTCCACACCGTTTAGCACCTACCGAGATGAAAGAATTAAGAACCCAATTGGACGAACTTTTAGAGAAAGGTTTTATTCAATCTAGTTCTTCGCCATGGGGAGCTCCTATCCTATTCGTCAAAAAGAAGGACGGATCAATGCAGATGTGCATTGATTACCGAGAACTTAATAAGATAACGATCAAGAACCGTTATCCTTTGCCCAGGGTTGATGACTTGTTTGATCAATTGCAAGGTGCAAGCTACTTCTCAAACGTCGATTTAAGATCGGGATATCACCAACTTAAAGTTAGAAATGAAGATGTTCCAAAAACTGCTTTCAGAATGAGATATGGACATTACGAGTTCCTAGTGATGCCTTTTGGGCTCACTAATGTACCTGCAGCGTTCATGGATCTCATGAATAGAGTCTGCAAGCCATACTTAGATAAGTTTGTCATTGTCTTCATAGACGACATCCTTATCTATTCTCGTAATCAATCTGATCACGAGAAACATTTAAGGTGCATTCTTGAAATTCTGCACCAAGAAAGGTTATACGCAAAATTTTCTAAATGTGAATTCTGGCTAGGTGAGGTTCAGTTCCCTGGTCATGTAGTAACTGTGTCACACCCTGACCCGCAGCGGAAATGGTAGTCGGGGCATGATTGGGTTATCATCAAAGCTCATGACATTTACTATAGAGTTTCATATTTATTATTTCTCTTTAAAGAAGCAATTACAATAAACATACAAGCATAACATGTTCATATACATTTTCATTCGAATTACAAACTAAAGTATCCATTAAACAAAAATCATACAATTACAAAGGAAAACTAAACTAAATGTCCATTCCAAAGCATTAACTTGTTTATTCTTCTAGGCCATCCTACGTGTTTCTTTTCTCAACTGGATCACCTGTATCATGTGTAAAAATAGGGTTTTTGGGTCAACATAAGTTGGCGAGTGAATCTTATGAAAACATTTGAACGAATTTGTTATATTGGTTATAAAAAGGTGCATAACCACATATGAGTAAACGTAAATGTAAATTTAATCACAAAACACATAATATCAATTAATGCACAAGCACACACACCCAATGATGAACAATGAGATCAAGGCTCAATCAAACAGAGCCGATCTAATGAGGCACGCGATGTTCAACTCGTCTCCCACGAGGAACTGATGGGCCTAATGAATGATTTGCACGCAACTTGACAAAATGTAAACACGCATCACAACAAACAATATTTACATCAAAGTTTAGGTCATATAATGGTAATAGCACAAGTTTGAATAAACGAAATAATTAAAGCGACACATGATACACCCCAAAACATGAATAAAAAGGGGAATTTGTAAGGATTCACTCACAGTGGGTGCGTTGCCTTGGTTGATGAAGAGTACGCACGAATTTAAGATTTAGCCGACGAAGAGAAACTAACCTAAATAATAACGTAATAACTCGATAAATAAATAAATTTCATTTGAAATTAATATTTTTAATTAGTTCTCTAAATGAGATTTTTTTTAGATTTATTTTTGTAAAATTAAATGGAAATTTTTAGGCTTTAAAACCTTATTTTTAAGTATTTTTAAAAGATTTTTCAATTAATTAATTAAGTAAAAATATATATATAAAAAAAATATGGTTTGACTTTCTGTCAGGTCTGACCGGGTCTGACCGGTCAGACAGTGTATATTCAGGCGGTGCGCGGGGATCGAACTCGGGACCTTTCGTTTGTGTGCACGCAGCTCTACCAACTGAGCTACGTGTCTAACCCGAAATAATCTATGATTTTATTGTTCTTATATACTAGTTAAGTTATTTTAGAAATTATTCAATTTTAAAAAGGATTTAAAACCTTTGAACCGGTGCACACAACCTGCCTCGAACCCGCGACCTTCGCTTGTGATGCACCCAGCCCTACCAACTGGGCTGGGTGTCTAACCCATTAATAATAGGAATTTTATTATACTTATTAACTTATTGAGAGATGATATGATTGCTTAAAAAGAAACTGGTAACAAAACAGACTTGTTAAAGACTCGAACCCGGGACCATATGTTTCAAGTGCACACAGTCCACCACTGGACTGTGTGTCTAACCCGGTATTTTATCCGATTTTAATTATACATATAAACTGTTTAATCTTCATCTTCTTCATCGAAGTAATCCAGAAACATAACTCGTCTGTGTTTGATTTAAAATTTTTGTTTTAAATTATGAATGGACGATTACAAGACATTAAAGAAAGGATTAGGGTTATACCAGACAGTCGTGATCTTCACTTCTCCAGTGGAATTCCGGCGACAACACAAAATTCCGGCGAAGTATAACTTGCGACAGAGGCTCTACCGGAGTTTGAGGTGAGTGTGGGTGACTTCTATCGGAGCTCTAGAAGTCCTATTTATAGAGTAGGGCAATAATGAAATGATTTCTTCGGTTTTCCGGCGAGTAACTGAGGATTCCGGCGAACTGAAAATTGTTTTCCGTCAAGAACAGAGTGTTTGAGCGGAGTGATTTTGTGAACTATTTGGAATGATTGGAAGATAGTATTTATAGGCAGAGGCGGTCTTCATCTTGGTTTGAATTTTCAGTTACGATTTCTATGAAAAAGCTTTAAGGTTTCGGTTATAACTGATGTTGACATCAGTTACATTCATTCACCGGCAAGGAAGAACGTCAATTTGCGGAGATGATTTGGTTTTGGCGGTTACAGACTCTGAAATTTGAACTTGTAGGTTGCTTGTGGGTTTGACTATAACACCAATTTATTTTTAAGTTTAAACACAAGTGAGTGTGTGGTGTAGCGGTGGAGACGGTGGGTGTACGAGTTGGGAGACCCGGGTTCGAGACCCGGCTACTCCTTTTGTATTTATTATTTTATTCTTTTATTGATTTAAGTTTTTATTTATTATATTCTTTTATTAATTACCATTCTAAATTATGAAGTTTATTTAACCAAACAATATATATATATATATATATATATATATATATATATATATATATATATATATATATATATATATAAGAAATACTATTAAATAAATGCGTAAAGAGTTATTTAATAATTACATGAATTCTCAAACAGAGCGGGTTTTAGAACCCGTTTTTGACGGATGTTACAAACTGAACGTGGTATCCAAGTAGATCTAGCAAAGATAGAAGCAATAATGAATTGGGAAGCACCAAAATCACCTTCCGAGATACGTATTTCTTAGGACTGGCTGGCTATTATCGAAGGTTCATTGAGAACTTCTCACGAATAGCCGCTCCTTTGACAATTTTAACTCGTAAGGATGCTAAGTTCAACTGGGGTCCAAAGCAACAAGAATCCTTTGAAAATTTAAAGCACAAGTTAAGCAATGCCCCGGTGTTAACTCTGCCAGAAGGTGTTGAAGAGTTTGTGGTTTACCGTGATGCTTCGCACACTGGTATGGGATGTGTGCTTATGCAGAGAGGCAAAGTGATTGCCTATGCATCACGAAAATTAAAAGTGCACGAGAGAAACTACACCACCTGAAGGGGTATGGTCCCAAAAACCCTGCGCTAAGCAAAGGAACCATACCCATAAGCAACTGACAAGTAAACCTTGCGCAACATAAACCACTAAAGAGGAGCCTTATTAAACGTTGCGCCAAACATCTAAAGAGGGAAAAGATCATTTATCTACCTTGCGCGGGCTCGCGTAAGGAAATAGTTAACCTTGAGACTTTTCCCTTAGTGGTCGTTTGGTCAAGGATCCTTGCGCAGGATATAGCACAAAGGAAAAGCCTTGTAAATCTTTAGGTTAGGTATGTAATAAAGGAAAAGTTCACTTAATTACCTTGCGTGGGCTCGCGCAAGGAAATAGTTAGCATTGAGCTTTTTCCTTAGTGAAATGTTGTCAACGCACAAGAAACAAAGCAGAGACAAAGAGAATCTTTTCTGTTATAACAGAACGGGCACGTGGCAGCAGTCCAGCAGGTCACAGCTGTATGACGTTCTAGAAGCATTAAAGCCAATCGTGCAAGGTCATTTTTCGGTTACAACCGAATGCCACGTGGCAGCATCTTAGACAATCAAGTAGATCACGGTGATGGCATGGTCACCTCAAGAAAGCATAAGTGATCTCACGATGACATGTGGCATCTCCCTAGCCGTTGATAATAAGTCAATCCGTGTGCGTTAAAAGTAACGGCAACACTTAACGGAATGGAAAAGATTCCGTTAAGTTTTCATCTCTCCTTTTTTGGCGCCCAAATATGGCTATAAATAAGTAACTTCAGCTTCAAGGAAAGGTTTTCACTCTCACTTACTCTCTCTTTTACTCTCCAAGTACCGATACTTATTCTCATGCCGGAGGGTGGTCACGGAGAGAACACCCCTTCTCCCGTGGCGAGGCTAACGGCGTTCTGTTTTACAGGTGCTGTCGGAATGTAGTTGCGATCATCTCGAAACCAAATGAAGGATTAACCATTTTTATGCAAGAAACTAAACCCTAGATCTGACCAGATTCTGATCTGTTAAGTCTATGTTTCTTCATTGGCGCCCACTAATTTTCTATTCTCTTCTCATCTTTCGTTTCGTTTCACTTAGATCTACAGCATCATGGCTGATGGATCATCATTTCCAGGTCCTCGATCGGAGATCCGTCACGTCGTTAGCGGTCCTCAGATCGACGGACAAATTGTTGAGGACTCGTCCGACGAAGCTGATGCTCCGTATGATCCAGATCATGCGAGCATTCCAGTGACTCCGGCAGCTCCTCATGTTGATGTCGCGTCAATTCTACAACCTGGAGAGACTCCGTTGTCGTGGTTAATCAAATTTCAAACTGTTTTAAATTCTATGTATGCTCAACTATGTGTTCAGACCGGAACTCCAGCTTTTCAAGCTTCGGTTAACGCTTCTCAGGTCCGTGCTTCGCTGGCACCTCGAGTGTTGAGTTATAATACTCAAAACCATGCTCGTGCGCCTTCGCATGTGTCTATAAATGGAACTGAAATGTACTCTAAAACCAGGAATGATTCTATTCATTATGGTAATAGAAAGCAAGAAGAAAACGTTCAACGTCGCACATCTGTTCACTCACATTTGGGCCCGCGATCGTCTCAGAAGCGGGACACCCAACATGATGAATATGATAAGACTTATGAAGAAGGAGATAGTGCAAGTGTTTTAATCGTCTATCTACAGATCATGTTAATTTTAAGCCAAAAATATGTGCAACATAAATCCAGAGGCGGAGCATGATTACAATCTGGTATATCGACCAGCTGAAGCAGCTGAGCAATCTAAATTTGTAAGAGAAATAGCGCTGGCTCCGCTAGAACGAGCAAAGTTACCATCCAATGTAGGTAAGTTTAAAGGTTTAACTGATCCTGGTGATCACATGCGCCTCTTCACTGGCGCAGGGCTAATTGGAGGATGGACATTACCGATGTGGTGCCATCTGTTCGTATAGACTCTTACTGGCGCCGCGCCTCTCTGGTTTGATAACTTACCTACAGGTAAACTTTCCTCTTGGAATGATCTTAAGGAGAAGTTCCTTACAAACTTTAGTCAACAAATGCGATACGTCAGAGATTCCTCAGATGTGATGAACATCTGGCGGAGGGATGATGAAAACCTTGAAGATTTTATCACTCGTTACAACAAAGAAGTATTAGAAATTGAAGATGTTCATGAGGACCTTATCTTTGCGCAATTCAAATACGCAGTGAGGTGCGATGAAATGATAAAAATACTTTCTGGGAAAACTGGCCTTCCAAAGAGCTGGGATAAGCTAATGGCAGCAGCCAAAGTTTATGCGCAGACGGAGCGGAACCTTAATTCTAACAGACCACCACTACCTCAGAATCGTCCTCAGGATCTGAGTAGAGGTGGTCAAAAGTTCAAGAAAGGATGGAAGGACTCCAACCAAAGCTCGTATTCCCTGTATTCGCCAATAGACGCTCGCGCAACGATTAATAAGATTACTTCCCAGAAAGCAATCAAACAAGAGAATCGTGATCGACAATGGACGCCTCTAATGAAATCTCCTGCAGAGGTCCTGAGTACAGAAAATTATCAATTTAAGAAACCGCAGCCCATGAAGAACAAGAAGGGTAAAGACCCGAACCTCTTCTGTGAATTTCACAAAGACACAGGGCACACAACTGACAACTGCATCAGTTTGTGCACAGAGATCGAAAAGGCATTAAAAAGCGGTAAGCTGACACATTTAGTACAATCAGTATGAAAAGAGGTCATGCAACTCACACGCGGGGATAAAGGTCCTAGCAACAAAAAGATGAAACAAGTTGCTATGATTCAAAGAGGACCGTCGTGCAAGCGCAACTTCCAACGTTTTCAAGATAACAAATGGCGTTAGAAGCAAGTAGTTTTTCATGTTGTTCCTGGCGGACCTCAGGAAGAGAGACCAGTCGTAGTCACAAGTATCTTTGGCCATTACCAGACTAACTATATGTTCATAGATCCGGGAAGTTCTATGGATATCATATATGAACAATGTTTCAAGCAGTTAGATCCCGAAGATAAGGCACGCCTGGAACCAGGTGACTTCCCGTTAACTGGATTCTACAATGAGGCTGTCTTTCCTCTCAAACAGATAGTTTTTCCCGTGATTCTTTCAGATGGCAAACCTTGCGAACCATTCAAGTAAACTTTATGGTATGCCGGCAACCTCCCATCACGATGTTTTGTTAGGACGTCGTGCGCAACGAGATTTCAGCATGGTCACGTCTACGCCTCACGCTGCATGTGGTTTCCTAACGCCAATTGGAGTAGCTATCATATTCGCTTGAAAGGAGATTATGTCTATCGAAGAACCAGTTGTTAAGGCTGCTAAACCTACGTCGCCAAATGAACCTGAGAAATGGGTTCTAAACAACAAATATCCAGAACAACCAATTATTCTCGGTCCTGTGATATCTATGGCAATTCACGCAAAACTCAAAACATTGTTGTTTCGAAATATGGATATTTTTTTTGGACACCTGCAGACATGGTAGGGGTTCTTGGACACCGTCTATTTTAAGGATTTGAACAAAGCATGTCCCAAATTACTCGCTTCCAGAAATTGACAAAAAAGTTGACTCCTTAACATCATTTCGCTGGAAATGTTTTCTCGACTGTTACAAAGGGTACCATCAAGTGCTGATGAAACAAGAAGATGAAGACAAGACGGCTTTCTGCACGGAGAAAGGTATTTTCTGTTATACAAAAATGCATGTGGGCTCCGCAATGCGGGAGCTACGTACCAACGGCTTATGAATTCAGTTTTTGGTAATGACATCGAAGTAACCGTTGAAGTGTAGACGATCTAGTTATCATGAGTAATACAGAAGAAATGATGTTGGAAAACATTCAGAAGACTTTTGATTCATTACGCAAAGTTAATTTAAAGTTAAACCCAAGCAAGTGTTCCTTTGGCATGGAAGAGGGCAAGTTCCTCGGATTCATCGTCACTAAGGATGGGTTTAAGGTTAATCCAGAAAAAGTTGAAGCAATTCAAAGTATGACATCTCTAGCAAGTGTAAGGGAGATGCAGAGGTTAGTAGGACGGTTAGCTTCCCTTAACTGTTTTCTTGCAATTCACGTGGCAAAGTCTTATCCTTTCATCCGTACTCTGCGCAACTGCGTAAAGAAAGAAAAATTCCAATGGACGTCAGAGGCAGAGAAAGCTTTCCAAGATATGAAAGATTGTTTAATTCAATTACCAACTTTGACAGCTCCGCGCAACAAAGAACCTCTGATTCTCTATCTTGCTGCATCCGAATTGGCAGTAGGAGCAATTTTGTTTGTTGAAAGAGAAGGTGTTCAAACGCCTATTTATTACATTAGCAAGATGTTGAATGACCCGGAGTCTCGGTATTCAATCATGGAAAAGCTGGTATTGGCACTTGTTCATGCTTCGCGCAGACTTCGTAGGTATTTTTCAGGGCACCTCATAAATGTTTTAACAAATTATCACCTTGGTCAGATTCTTTCAAAAAAGCAGACGTCTCAGGACGATTAGCCAAGTGGACTATAAACTAGGCGGTCACAATATTGTCTACAAACCAAGGCCAGCAATTAAAGGGCAAATCCTTGCCGATTTCATAGCTGAAGTTCCAGCGGATAAAGCGCAAGAATGCGAAGAAATTACGGATGGCACATCTGATAGTGACGAAGCCGGCGCAGGCCTCCGACTAGTCAAACGAGGTAACCAAGAGTTCACTTATGCTATACACCTGGATTTCAAGAGCACAAACAATGAGGCTGAGTATGAGGCGTTTCTAGCAGGCTTACGCCACGCTATAAAAATGGGCGCTGCAAATTTAACAGCACATGTTGATTCTCGCCTTGTAGTAGAACAAATTAATGGTACTTATGATGCAAGGGTGATATTATGGCATTGTATTTGGAACAAGCCAAATCGTTAATCAGCCATTTCCGATAGTTTAAAGTTGTACACGTCAACAGGAGTGACAACAAGCACGCTGACGCATTAAGCAAACTTGCAGCCACGGGTTTTCAGCATTTAGCGAAAGAAGTCAGGATTGAAGTTTTGAAAAAGTCCATCTGTTCCGCTAAAGCAAGTTACCATGGTCGAAATAGGGAGTCCATCCTGGATGTCCCCGATTATCCTGTTTTTACAACATGGCCAACTTCCTGACAACAAGGCACAGGCGCGAAAGATTCGATGCAAGGCTTTAAATTACGAAATGGCAGATGATATTTTGTATCGCAAGTCGTACATGGGTCCTTTATTAAGATGTGTTGATAAGAATGATGCGCAATACTTGATTAGAGAAATCCATGAAGGATTGTGTGGCATATACGCGGGACAGCGCATGGTCATCACTAAGGTAATGGGCACGGGATACTACTGGCAAGGGATGTACGTGGACGTTGTGGACATGTTGCGCAAATACATGGCTTGCCAAAGACATGCACCAAAGACTTTGCGCCCTAAAAATCCATTGGTCCCAGTAACGTCAGCATGGCCTTTTCAACAGTGGGCCATCGATCTTGTAGGACCTTTTCCTGATGCGCCAGGCGCAGTGAAATTCATTTTTGTTGTCGTTGATTACTTCACCAAGTGTGTCGAAGTAAAACCATTAGCTTCGACAACAGCCATGGTAATTCGGAAGTTTATCTGGGAGCACATTATTTGTTGCTTCGGATTACCCATGCGCATCGTCACAGATAATGGCCCTAATTTAGCATCTGAAGATCTGCAAAGATGGATGCAAGAAATGCAGATTAAACATGCGTTTTCATCCGTTGCGCACCCCCAGGCGAACGGCAGGTTGAAAGTATTAACAAGCAGATAGTTGACGGCATTAAAGCCCGCCTTGGCTCGGCGCGGCGTGGTTAGGTCGATGAGTTGCCCAGCATTCTTTGGGCGCATCGAACAATGCCCAAGACAAGTACGGGAGAAACTCCATTCAGTTTGGCATATGGTACGGAGGCAGTAATCCCTGCTGATATAGGTCTCCCATCACTAATAATGCTCGCACTAGAAAAACAAAATAGTGAAGAACAACGCCGGTTGGATTTAGACTTAGTAGAAGAAAGACGCGAAAACGCAGCTATCCGCGAAGCAAAATATAAGTCTCAGCTGGAAAAATATTATAAAAAGCGGGTACGCGTTTGCACATTTTTACCGGGGGATTTCGTCCTCCGCGATAATGAAGCATCCAATTCTGAAAAACCGGGTAAACTTGCACTAAGATGGGAAGGCCCCTATGTGATCAATGAAGTCCTTGGAAAAGGAGCATACACTTTGAAGCGCATGGACGGCTCTAGCGTCCCGCAGACCTGGAACGCCCAGCAATTGCACAGATGTTACATGTAATCTCAGTCCTCGATGCGATAGCCGCGCGTTGCGCAACGAGACTGCTTACAGCTTTTTCTTATTATGTAATCTTAGTGACAATAGTAGCTTTATGCTTTATCAATACAATTCTATTCTGTCACTACTTACATTTACTTTTTTTAATATCTTACGTACAAATGCATGCAATTACTTTGGAAACACAAAAACACTAAGGCTAATAACAACTCATGAGCCACAAGATATCACAACTTACGCTCTTACATGAGTTAGCCACTTACGTTTATTTGTCTATCCTAAACAAGTAATTGTATCCATGCACACATTGTAACTCAAAAGATACAATATACCAAAACAAAGTACTTGCGCAACCACGTAGCTGTACAATACAAATATTATAAATTGTCTTAAACTGGCATAAACAGGTTGATTAAAACTATCTACTTGGTCTTTGCGGCCTCTTCTTCTTCAACACCAGCAAATATTTCCTTTAAACGATCAACAAATTCATCATATGATAAGGCGTCATCAACCAAGTCTATAATCGGGATTTTTAACTGGTCATAGCGTTCTTTGGCGGTCTTGAAAGCAGCCGCAGTGTTAACTCCACGAGTAGCTGCGCGATTGTTATCCCATTGCACCTTGAGTGCATGGGATACGTGTGAACACTCAATGTAGCCCTGCGCATACCCATCACTCCGCGTAGCTACCATTACTTGCACAACTGCCTCGTCAAGCTCCGTGGAATTCAAAATAGAATTGGCAATCTAATACAAGTACAAAGGATCAGGAGGCGCAGCTATTAAAACATATTACTATGTGTAAAGAATAGTCATTTACCTTGACGACTCCATATTGTTGAATCCAGGTGAGCTTACTCATGAGGGATTCAGAAATACTCCCCGCCGTTGCGCGAGCAGTTTCTGTGGTTTCTATTTTTTGCTCACCCTCGGTTAAGCGACAAGTAAGCTCCGCCTTTTCAACCTCATACAGCTTAGCATCTTTCTTCAAAGAATCAACCTCCGCCTTCAAAAGCTCCTGGTCAAAGAACAGAGAAGTAAGTTCAGCAAGCTCCTTTTCTTTAAGCAAAAGCATCATTTTGGTTTCTACCTCATTTTGCTCACTTTGCTCTCTATGAGAACGCGCTTCTTCTGCCACAGCAACAACATCAGATTTCTCTTGCTTGAGTTTTTCTATTTCGTTGCGCAAAGAGATTTTTTCGTTATTATCTCTCTCGCAATCTTCTAACCATCTCTTGCGGTCCTCGCTGTGCTGCGCTGCTGCCGCCTCAGCTTTTTTCTTCCACCCAAGAGCAGACCATTCCTCCGTCTTTTTCTCCTATTCAAATTTACACTTCTCCGCCTCAAAATCCACTCTCATCTTTCTCACCTTCTCATTCTCAATCTCAACTTTGAATATTTTGGACTCAAACTCGTCACATTACTTGTTCATGTTGGCCACTCGCACACAATACGGTGAGTAACAGATGAGGCTTGTGCAGTCTCTAACAAATAGGTTTGATAGATTTGATCGTGAGATTGGTCTTTTTGGCGTTTCACCTCCGACGGCAGGTAAATGCCCTTATACCACTCCCTGCAAGCTTGTAGATCGGTAAAGGTATCACTCTGTTTTAATTTCCATACCGGCTCATGTATGGCGGAGGCTCTCTTGGCGGAATAAGTGCGGTAGTAATAATCCCCAAGAGTCTCCTCAGGACGAATAGGGGATTCCTCTTCAGGATCGTCAAAAAATGAGGAGAACCCTTGACCAGCTGTGGAAGGACCTACTCCCTTAATATTTGAAGTAATGTTCTCGGCATGAGTAGGGGAAATAGGCGTCTCTTGTGCAGCAGTTTTAGTCTCCACAGAAGAGGGGGGCAGTATTTTTTACCTGCTCGCCAGCAGGATCTTCCACAAATGATTTTTGTTGCTTTTCTTCCGGAGCAATTTTCTCAGGCATATCCAGGATAATCGGTTCTGAACCAGGAACAGTCGCGCTAGGGTTCACATCATCTCCTCCCTACTCAGAATCTTCAGGTTTGCACTAGGATGGTATGGAGGATGACGTGCCTCCCTACTTAAAGTTAGAAATGAAGATGTTCCAAAAACTGCTTTCAGAACGAGATATGGACATTACGAGTTCCTAGTGATGCCTTTTGGGCTCACTAATGTACCCGCAACATTCATGGATCTCATGAATAGAGTCTGCAAGCCATACTTAGATAAGTTTGTCATTGTCTTCATAGACGACATCCTTATCTATTCTCGTAATCAGTCTGATCATGAGAAACATTTAAAGTGCATTCTTGAAATTCTGCACCAAGAAAGGCTATACGCAAAATTTTCTAAATGTGAATTCTGGCTACGTGAGGTTCAGTTCCTTGGTCATGTAGTAACTGAACGTGGTATCCAAGTAGATCTAGCAAAGATAGAAGCAATAAAGAATTGGGAAGCACCAAAATCACCTTCCGAGATACGTATTTTCTTAGGACTGGCTGGCTATTATCGAAGGTTCATTGAGAACTTCTCACGAATAGCCGCTCCTATGACAATTTTAACTCGTAAGGATGCTAAGTTCAACTGGGGTCCAAAGCAACAGGAATCCTTCGAAACTTTAAATCACAAGAAGAGCAATGCCCCGGTGTTAACTCTGCCAGAAGGTGTTGAAGAGTTTGTGGTTTACTGTGATGCTTCGCACATTGGTATGGGATGTGTGCTTATGCAGAGAGGCAAAGTGGTTGCCTATGCATCACGACAATTAAAAGTGCACGAGAGAAACTACACCACCTGAAGGGGTATGGTCCCAAAAACCCTGCGCTAAGCAAAGGAACCATACCCATAAGCAACTGACAAGCAAACCTTGCGCAACATAAACCACTAAAGAGGAGCTTTATTAAACGTTGCGCTAAACACCTAAAGAGGGAAAAGATCATTTATCTACCTTGCGCGGGCTCGCGTAAGGAAATAGTTAACCTTGAGACTTTTCCCTTAGTGGTCGTTTGGTCAAGGATCCTTGTGCAGGATATAGCACAAAGGAAAAGCCTTGTAAATCTTTAGGTCAGGTATGTAATAAAGGAAAAGTTCACTTAATTACCTTGCGTGGGCTCGCGCAAGGAAATAGTTAGCATTGGGCTTTTTCCTTAGTGAAATGTTGCCAACGCACAAGAAACAAATCAGAGACAAGAGAATCTTTTCTGTTATAACAGAACGGGCACGTGGCAGCAGTCCAACAGGTCACAGCTGTATGACGTTCTAGAAGCATTTAATGCCAATCGTGCAAGGTCATTTTTCATATACAACCGAATGCCATGTGGCCGCATCTTAGACAATCAAGTAGATCACGGTGATGGCATGGTCACCTCAAGAAAGCATAAGTGATCTCACGATGACACGTGGCATCTCCCTAGCTGTTGATAATAAGTCAATCCGTGTGCATTAACAGTAACGGCAACACGTAACGGAATGGCAAAGACTTCGTTAAGTTTTTATCTCTCCTTTTTTGGCGCCCAAATCTGGCTATAAATAAGTAACTTCGGCTTTAAGGAAAGGTATTCACTCTCACTTATTCTCTCTCTTACTTCACTTGAACTATTTCTCCAAGTATCGATACTTATTCTCACGCCGGAGGGTGGTCACGGAGAGAACACCCCTTCTCCCCGAGGCAAGGCTAACGGCGTTCTGTTTTGCAGGTATCGTTGGAGTGTAGTTGCGATCATCTCGAAACCAAACAAAGGATTAACCATTTTTATGCAAGAAACTAAACCCTAGATCTGACCAGATTCCGATCTGTTTGGTCTACGTTTCTTTACCACCCATGATTTGGAATTGGGTGCGGTAGTATTTGTACTTAAACTTTGGAGACATTATCTATATGGAACAAAGTGTGTCATTTACACGGATCATAAAAGTCTCCAATATTTGTTCAATCAAAAGGACTTGAACATGAGGCAACATCGTTGGATGGAAACACTCAACGACTACGATTGTGAGATTCGGTATCATCCAGGAAAGGCGAATGTAGTCGCTGATGCGCTTAGTCGCAAGGAAAGTGTCAAACCTTTAAGGATCAATGCCAAAAGCATCAAACTAAAGAATATATTGAATGAAAAGCTACTAGTTACACAAAAGGAAGCCATGTCGGAGAATAACGTCACGAAGGAAGGACTAGGTGCAACCATCGATCAGTTAGCATCTGGAAAGGACGGAATGTTTAGGCTTAATAATCGGATCTGGGTTCCGATCTTTAGAGGACTTAGAGATATAATCCTCCAAGAAGCACATAGTTCTAAATATTCGGTTCACCCAGGAAGCGACAAGATGTATCAAGATCTTAAGCCCGGTTATTGGTGGATGGGTATGAAGAAAGATATAGCCAATCATGTAGCAAAGTGCTTGACGTGTTCTCAAATTAAAGCAAAACACCAGAAACCGTCAGGACTTCTACAATAGCTCAAAATCCCAGTATGGAAATGGGAAATGGTAACGATGGATTTCATCACTAAGTTACCCAAGACCAAGCGTGGCAATGACACGATTTGGGTTATCGTGGATAGATTAACCAAATCCGCTCATTTCTTACCAATTAAAGAAACATACGATTCTGATAAGCTGGCTAAGCTTTATGTCGATGAGATTGTGTCCTTGCATGGCGTGCCGATATCCATCGTATCTGATAGAGATACAAGATACACATCTCACTCCAACAGTCTCTAGACACGAGATTAAACTTCAGTACGGCTTACCATCCGCAAATGGACGGACAAAGTGAGCGTACCATCCAAACCTTAGAGGACATGCTGCGAGCATGTGTGATCGATTTAGGTGGAAGTTGGGACGATCACTTACCCCTAATCGAGTTCTCTTATAACAATAGTTACCACATGAGTATTAAGGCTGCTCCTTTTGAAGCCTTATAAGGAAGAAAATGTAGGACGCCTGTGTGTTAGGCTGAAGTTGGAGAAGCCCAACTATCTGGACCCGAAATTGTTCTTGAAACCACGGAAAAGATTGTGCAAATCCGTGTTTGACTTAAGGCAGCTCATGATAGACAAAAGAGCTATGCCGACAAAAGGCGTAAACCTTTACAGTTCCAAGTTGGGGACAAGGTTATGTTAAAAGTGTCACCTTGGAAAGGTGTAATGCGCTTTGGGAAAAAAGGGAAGTTAAGCCCAAGGTACATTGGACCATTCGAGATAACCGAATGTATCGGATCTGTAGCTTATAGGCTTAAGCTACCAGAGAAGCTCAGTGGAATCCATGATGTTTTCCACGTCAGCAAATTGAAGAAATGTCTAGTGGATGAGTCGCTAGCAATGCCTCATGAAGATATCCAAATTGAAGAAAACATGCGTTTCATGGAGAAACCAATTGCGATCGAGGATCGGCAAGTTAAGAAGCTTCGTAGGAAGCACGTACCTATTGTAAAAGTTAAATGGGATGCCCGTCGACATCCCGAATATACTTGGGAAGTCGAGTCCAATATGCGACAGAAGCACCCTTACCTATTTGAATGAATCTCGAGGTCAAGATTATTAAGGGGGTGAAGATGTAACACCTCGAAAATTTCATTGAATAAAAATCCGACATGTGTCTTGAAAATTTGGTTGCCACGTGTAGCCAAGAGGGACCAACGACGCCGTCATGTTATTTTAATAACCTCTGAACGAGCATCGGAAAAAGTCGGAGGATCAAAGTAATAAAATTCCAAAATTTCGTATTCTAGAAAGTCCTTACGGACCGTAACCCTCAATGGTTACGAACCGTAAGGCAATCAAATCATTGTTTCAGTAAGGCGGTTACGGATCGCAAGCCTCAATGGTTACGGTCCGTAACCAATTCAAATCTGTTGGCGCCTAAAGGGCTTACGGACCGCAAGGCTTATCCCTTACGGTCTGTAAGGGACTGCCAGTGACAGTTTGCTTGGCAGCTTCCTGCACTGCCACTTAGCTCGCGACTTGCCACCAATCTCTTGCTTGTGCCACGTCCATAAGCACCTGGAGACCCCTCACACCTGTCCTAGACACTTGGCATGACATCATGCTTCATCCTTGGCTATAAATACCAAGCTAAACTTGCCAATTCTTTGCCCATTCATCATTCCCTTCTTCTCTTGCTCAATTAGGAGTTCTTGAGACTTTAGGGAGCACCCTCTGAGTTCTTAGTACTTGTTTGGATCACTTGTAAGTGCTCCAACCCTCCTTGTTCAGTTTTATTAGGCTTAAAGCCAAAATCAAAGCGTTGACGTAAAAACGCCTTGACTTTAAACTAAGACCATTATGGTCCAGCCATTGTTCGTAACGAACATGGCTACGTGATCGTAATAAAGTAGGTGACAATTCCTCAAGAGGGCACCTCCTGATTACCACGTTTGCTTGGTCGACGAGTCAAAGTATAACTAATAAAAGTCAAACGGGTCAGTTTTGAAATAAAATCATAACTAGTAATGTAGGTGTTATAAAATCAGTTTTAACACTTTAATAACTTGGTAACAATTATAAGAACATGTGGGAACATGTTCGGCTCGTCAATCCCAGGTCTAAGGTCGGTTCGCAACCGAAAGTCGCAAAAGTTGACTTCTGCTTTGACTTTCAGTTCTGACCCGATTTAGCAACCTTCGCTACTGACCCTAAGTCGCATTATGACCATGTTATAGTATACTATAACCCTATGGAGTTATAGGACATGGTCATGTAGTAATCCGGGTTTTTACACAAGTATCTGTTAAATATGCTATTGTTTGCAAAAATGCCCCTAATGTATAAAGATGAGGTTTTAACCATTAACAAGTATATAAATGAGTAGTAAACTGATATGATAAATTAATCAACTAATTTTAATGTCTTAAATTTGATCATAACCTGAGTTTTGTTAAAAGATCGCAAATTATGATTCTAAAGGACCAAAATGCCCTTTCGACACCTAAAATGGTTTAAACATGATATTAACATCAAAACTCATTACCTACTGATGTAATGTCATTATTAGATTATTTGGGATAATCATTCAAGTTGCAAACTTAGTATAAACTATAGTTTGCATATTATGTCCTTAGATGGCGATTACCCTTTCGACACCTAAATGGGTTTTAAACATTTTAATGGACCAAAACCTTATACTTACTAATGTAATATATAAATTAACATATTTTTGGTCAAATAAAACTAGTCACAACAACAGTTTTACTCAATTACCATTTAAATCGTCATTTAGCAACTTTGTCGCCGTTTCGGAGCATAATATGGTTTAAAACATATTAGAGCATCAAGGCTTGATACCTACTGATTTCAAAACATATTTTCAAAATATTAACAATAGGTACATGTCCCAAACTCAGATTCCCAAATAAGTTATCAATTATATGTGAAATGACCAAAATGCCCTTTCGGGACATAATTTGGTCTTAAACTATAAACCACTCATATAATTGATGTCCTACTGATATGACATCATAAAATAAGTATTTTTACAGAATGTTTATGATAATAAATCAGTTTACATATAAGCTCGTTTATTACATTTTAAAATGACAAAATTACCCTTTTAAGGCGTAGTTTGCTTTTAAAACCATAACAGGCCAACATATTGATAACTTAGTGATATCTTAACATATTTTAAACACAATGGCATATGGAACTTGGATAGGACTCACCCGGTTACCCGGTTTCGCTTATATGCGTACGGTTAAGCCCACGTGACTAGTTTACGTAACTTAACCGAAACGGGTTTAACCATATCAAAATATTCTCAAATTCCAGAATGTAAAATGGTAACCATTATTATACAAGTCCTAGTACTTGTCAGTCAAAAATACATTCTTTTCCGGTCATTGCTTAATCTAGCGTTTTCGTACGTTATCTTTATTTTAAGTTAGCCGGTCTAAGTCAATAACTAAATAAAGACCTGCTAGCTAACTAATCGGTTAATAATACCATCCATTCCAGACTAGAGACTTCCGGTAGATTGTCGCCAAGCTAGTTTAATTGATTACAGCTGTGCTTTGCTCATTTTCTTATTTTTAAGGATTTTGCAAACCAGGTAAATACTTTAACTTATTTTCCCTTATACGGGCTTGAAATACGGTATACTAATACCGCATGGTTGGATATGGGATCAAAGACCAATGAGTCGGGAATTCAAATAATCCATATTAATTGTATTGTAATATTAAACATTTGGGGGTTAAAACGACCGTGTCTTGGATATCCACGGCTCATTTAATTGTAAATGGACACGACCTAAGCACGGGGTGTAGGCATACGCCCGACAGATGCTAAAATAAATTATAACCCACTAATGGTGTACCTATTAAAGGTATTTTAAAGTGGTGTGTCGATTAATCATGTTCCCGACATAGTTTTCGGGCTCTAAATGTATTATTAGCATGTAAAACTGATAACATGAAAATTATTTATCCCAAGTTATTTATAAAACTAAGTACCATTGCGTACACTAAATGTTTTCAAAATATTTTCAAAATGAGTCGGTTAAATGTATTTAGCAGTGAAAACTGACGTATTTTCAAAAGACTAAGCGCATGTGACAAGTATACGTAATTAGGTGGAAGTGCTCGGCGAAGCTTAGAGTAATTGCAACCCTTTGCTTAGAAGGCCTTAGTTGTTAAATTTTCTTTTGTAATCACATTTCGATCCGCCTGTGGATCTAATTACAAAGTTGTATTTATTTTTGAACTTTGAACATTCATACGTTTGTAATAGTAATTATCCAGACTTCCGCTATGTTATATTGTATTGTTTGGTAATGATGATATCAACTTACGTCACGATATTCCCCAACCTGGCCCACCGGGTTATACGTGGAAATTAGGGGTGTGACAGGCATGCTACAACATACTAACAAACGAGTAAACAAATATAATACTGACTCAGATAACGCATCGCATATCAAACGGATATAGGTATCGAACCATGGCAATCGGACTTTAAAAGAAAGACAAAGATCCGTACTAAGAGTAATGACTAATGAAAATAAAATTTTGCTACGATATCAGGACCTAAGAATTTGCACCCGTAGAAGGAACTGAAAAATTATGCTACGATAAAAGGAAACAGAACCCGTATCAACAAGTAACGAAAAATATAATTATACTATGATGTAAAAGAAACGGAATCCGTACCTTAGCAGGCAAAGTAAAAATCCATAATTCGAGTCGTCCTTAAAATATGCAAACCTAAATCCCGTATCTTCGAGATTAGTTTTATTACATTTTTTGATTAAATTTAAGGGTCTTACGTTGAGGACGACTGTGAACTAGACTTACCCAATAATAAAATTAGATTTCCGTTCAATATTTACTATAGTTAATTTAATTTTCTCGTCTTATAGGGTATAATTTATTACGCCTATAGTATATATACATATATACATAGAGGGGAAGGTTCATTAGGGAACACTAAAAAATGGGGAACAGTGGGGAACCGACTCAAACGAACTCCGATTGGACTCATTCCAGCGCCGTTGGAACCGGCTCGTCGAACCCTAACTAGGATCTCTTGACCCTAAACCCTAAATCCTAACCCATAAACCCTAAAGCTAAAAAAATAAGGCTAAAACTTGAGCTAAATCGTAAAATCTAAGCTACAAACCCTAAAAGCTAAACCTTAAATACTAATGATTAACTCTAAAACTAAACCCTAAGGCTAAACCCTAATATAAGACCCTAAATCCATACCATAATATATTTAGGGTTTAGGGGTTAGGATTTAGGGTTTAGGGTTAAGAGATCCTAGTTAGGGTTCGACGAGCCGTGTTCCAACGCCGCTGGAATGAGTCCAATCGGAGTTCGTTTGAGTCGGTTCCTCACTAGTCCCTACTTTTTTAGTGTTTCCTAATAAACCTCACACTATATATATATATATATATATATATATATATATATATATATATATAATAAAAAAAACTCATATACATATACATATGTACACAAACTACACACATTTACCACACTAATAAAACACACACATGCACCTGCATGCACAACACAAAACACACACACACTCCTAAGTAACATACACACATCCATGCACATGTAACACAACACACACACCCACCCACGTAATCCTCAACATTATTATACTCACACATATCATATATCTATTTCTCACACACACACAAATTATCCATATCAAACACAAATCAATACATACACTCACAAGCCAAAAGACGTCAGTACACACATACAATACCTATTGACCAGTCAAATTCTTAAAACCTACCTTATACGCATCACACAAGCTCAGTCATATTCATAATTAATACACAAACTCCTTGCAGGCATATATACACACGCATACATCAGACACGGTTCATCCCCGCCCCAAACAATTTGCCAAAGAGATCAATTGATTTAGGCGTATATGTTTTATTTATTTATTATAATTCCCATATTTGTCTTTTTTTCCCGCATCGCAGCGCCAGGATACATTTCCACGCAACGGTAGACCACTTTATATGGTAAACACATCGAAAATAACTATACATGATCACAATGTTGTTGCTTTTGATACCTTAGTATTGCCAAAAGGTGTTGACGTGAGACCAACGTGTTGGGTTATTCGGTTTGTTTGCGGGTCACACGGTTCGGTGCGTTATCGGATCATGGGTAGCGGGTCAGGAACCAGATTTGGAGCAGTTGAAAACGTATTCAGTCACATGCTATTTAGAGTTTGTGGAAGACTTGGTAGTACCGAGTTCATTGTGAACGTGCGGATATTTGGTACCAAGTAACTTGAGTTGTTTATAATTTGCTGAGAATAAGGAAGGAATACGTGGGTTAGGTTTTTTGTTATGCATGTGTTTTTTTTTAATTATAAATATGATAGTTTATTGATTATTTATGTACCCCTTTCTTGATTATCAAATACAACAGAAACATTCAATTTTCATTTCACTAATATTCGTGAGGTTTGTGAGTGAAGTTTGAGGGGCCTGTAACCAACATTTGGTATCAGAGCCTACGGCTCGTATCGGGAAGCCTCCGCCACCGGCGTGTGTGTCGGTCGGTGGAGGGCAGGCGTAAAAGAATATGTTGTTTCGGTGTTATGTTGTTTCGGTGTTTTTTAACAGCGGAAGACGAAGACGATGTGGTGTTTGGGTCAGCCGTTGTCGCGGGGAAGTACTGCTTGAGACGATGGGGGTGACCATGATGAACATTAGTGTTCGTGGCTGTTAGTGATGATTGTGATCGAAGAAACTAGGCTGTTCGGTTGTTCGTTGCAGGTTTGCGCAGCAGGTATACAACCGGTGATAACAATAGATGGTGATTCTTGATCGGCTTGTTTCGTGATAAGAGGAGACCGGTGTAGGTGCGTAAAAAACGGGCGTGAAGGATCCGTCAAAGTAGGTGGCTTTGGATTTTGTTCGTTTAGCGGGTGAGAGAACGATAGAAGGCGGTGGCCTTGTTTTCATTGGCGGTGGAGATGCCTCTGAACAGGGTGATCGGAAAAGGGTAAAGGAAAAATACGGGTGTTAACATTATGGCGTTGGAGTTCAATCAGGTGGCTTTGGATGTTACCAGGGAGAGGTCGTTGATCCGTGATGAGTTAAGATGTGAATGAACGGTTCCAACAGAATGCCATGTGAGATGTTACAAGTGTGATGGTTTTTTATTCGGGTTGAACCGGAAGACTTTGGATGTAACCGAGGTGAAGGTCGGGTGTCCGGTAAAAGTCGTAATGGTCCAGAACCGAGGTGTTCGGTGCTACAGTGACGAGTGTGAACACACTGATCAAAGGGTTATTCGGTTTGTTTGTGGGTCACACGGTTTGGTGCGTTATCGGATCATGGGTAGCGGGTCAAGAACCTGATTTGGAGCAGTTGAAAACGTATTCAGTCACATGCTATATAGAGTTTGTGGAAGACTGGTAGTACCGAGTTCATTGTGAACATGCAGATATTTGGTACCAAGTAACTTGAGTGTTTATAATAAGCTGAAAATAAGGAAGGAATACGTGGGTTAGGTTTTTTGTTATGCACGTGTTTTTTAGGGGAAAGTGAATATGGGGCATTCTCACATCTAGACTTAGAAAACCACGTCGTTTGGATTAAAAACCCTAAAAATCAAAACTATAACCTATATTTTACTCCTTTTTTATGTGATTCATGTTTCTTCTTATTTACACTACATCAAAGTCGACAACTTCACATCCTGTTTCATTTGGTTCTTTCTTTTTCTTTAAATTGAAAGTTTCAACAAAGATCTCTATTCATCTTTTATCCTTCTTAGATTTTAATATTTTCAATCTTTTAATCCCAGTAACCCAAAAATCAGTTAACATTTTAAAGCTACCCAGATAAACAATCGAAGTTGAATAATGAATTTTCTATTCAGTCCTTCTTTGATTTTCGATATGACCAAATCAAACAAATTGAAATGATTAGTGAAAATCAAAACTCAAAAGAAAAGAAAACAAAAGAATCCAAGAATTTGTAAGCCATTATTTTAGAAGCAGGACCTAGAAGAATAAAGAAAGAAAACCGTTTCGATCCAAACCATTTCGACCAGTACCATTTCCACTCGAACCGTTTCAACGCAAATCATTTCGACCCGAATGGTTTAGACGCGAACGGTTTCGACCTGAATTGTTAGACGCGAACCGTTTCGACCCGAAAACCGTTTCGACGCCCGAATCATTTCAACTCGAACTATTTAGCCGCAAATCGTTTCGACCAGTACCATTTCCACCCGAACCGTTTCGACTCGTGTTGTTTACACCTGTATCGTTTCGACTCGTATTGTTCCCACCCGTATCGTTTTGACTCAAACCGGGGGTGGTGGGTGCCGGGGTGATGGCTTCCAATTCATTTGACAACCAATAACACCAAAAATAGAATTGAGATTGCAATTCCAACACTTGGCAATTACGATTGAAATGTTTAAATTCCAATTACAGAACATTATGCGAACCAAATGCACCCATAATGCTTCAGTAGATCCTATTCCACTAAAATTATTGTGATTTAATTGAGAATATATTTTGAGATTTCGGAATTTTATTTTACGTCTATACTCGGTGACTTCAATTGAGAAGTATCAAAATTATTGTGATTTAAAAATTCCTTTCATACTGTTGTGAGGAGCGAATTCAAGAATTGAAAACTATAGATAATTTTGTGAGTTGGGCTACTGTTGTAACTTGTGAGGAATGAATTCATGAATTGAAAACTATAAATAATTTTCTGAGTTGGGAATTGATTTCTAGGGCTGTGCGTAGCATCTCCTATCCACTTAAACTAATCTAGTGTTTGGTTTGAATCCCTTCAAACTAATCTAGGCTCTTTTTTGTAAATAATTCATTGTTTTTCAATGCCAACGAAAGCTTTATGCTTTTAATCGATATGGATACAAAAACAGAAACATGTGTAATTCGTCAATCCAAACAAAGAACGTAATTTGTAGATCAATTGCTAAAATATGAACTTGGGGAAATTGTTGGAGATAATAAAGATATAAAAAATTTTAATTAGACATTAGATAAAATTAATCAAAACTACGTAGTTTTGATGGGTTTCACATCTAAGCTTAGGTGTATAATAGCGTCCCATATTCACTTTCCCTTTTTCTTATTATAAATAGGATAGTTTATTGATTATTTATGTACCCTTTCTTGATTATCAAATACAACAGAAACATTCAATTTTCATTTCACTAATATTCGTGAGGTTTGTGAATGAAGTTTGAGGGGCCTGTAACCAACACAACGATCTCAGCGACTGAATGATTAAAACGAAACGAGTTGTTATGGACTAATACCATTGCAAGGTATGGGACTTGTCCCATATCGGTTGTATGGGCAACCAATGTGGGGTTTATATACCAAATAGGTTCCCTCACCCACCAGCTAGTTTTATGGATTGTGTTCCTCCTGTTTGGTATGTAACATTCCCATAACCCACAGGTCCCAGGATCTAGATAAGTACCAATTGATATGTACCAACTGGATTTAGATAAGTAACTCGTTGAGCGGATCAATCTCAAAAGAAAATAGCAAGAAACCAGACTTTGAGATAAGTCTCTTTTAATATTTTTAATTCATAATAACAATCAAACTACAAAGAAAATTATAAATAGTTACAACACTCAAACTACCCACTAACCCGTAACCCATGTTCTACTAAAATAGTGCATAAAATTACTAACCACTTTGACTTGACTCTTTCTTAACAAAAGAAAAGAATAACCAGTAAAATAAATATTATACAAAATTAAATAATGCAAATCCCACATGCCGTAAAGTTTCTGATGCATATCACCTAAGGAAATGAGCACATAACAATCCCTCCCACATGAAAAATCCTTGTCCTCAAGGATAAAAATCGGAAGAGACTTGGAGTTGCGCCAAGGGGGACGCCACTCAATCTTTCCGGTGTCCTTCGGGCGAGGCTTGGTGAAATACCACGGAGGCCGCCACTCAACTCTTCCAGTTGCATTCGGAGTAGTTTTCGTGAAGCGCCACGATGGATGCCACTTGTGTTTCTTGGCCACATTGATAATCGTTTTTACTCTTGTCTTCATTGTTGATGATTGGCAAGCTTTCTTCAATGGTATTGCTGCTGGATTTGGAGACGGTGAAGGGCGGAGTACACCCGCCATTGGTACTTGTTTGGGTGCAACTATAAGGGCTGCTTTTATTGAAGGTGGTTTAGGTGAGGGTGCCCGTTTCAGGGAATGTGTATTTGCAAATGGTGATGTGGGTTTTGAGGGTGTTGAAAGTTTTAGAATTGGTGGAGATGGTAGTGTGAGTGCATCAGTTGGCGATGGTGGTGAGGCGGTAGCGGGTGATGGGGTTGGCAGTGCGGTGGCAGAAACTGGTGGTGTAACCGAGTTCGGTTCTTGAGAAAATCAATAATCTCAACAAGCATTGACTCGATTCGATCCAACGACTAGTTCCATTGTTGAGCGTCCATAGGAGTGGATCAAGACCGTTCTGATACCAATTGATATGTACCAACTGGATTTAGATAAGTAACCCGTTGAGCAGGTCAATCACAAAAGAAAATAGCAAGAAACCAGACTTTGAGATAACTCTCTTTTAATATTTTTCATTCATGATAACAATCAAACTACAAAGAAAATTATAAATAGTTACAAGACTCAAACTACCCACTAACCCCAACCCATGTTCTACTAAAATAGTGCACAAAATTACTAACCACTTTGACTTGACTCTTTCTTAACAAAAGAAAAGAATAACCTGTAAAATAAATATCATACAAAATTAAATAATGCAAATCCCATATGCCGTAAAGTTTCTGATGCATATCACCTAAGGAAATGAGCACATAACAGAGTCAAGGCGGCAGTTGCAGACGATGACAAACAATTCTGGTTCACGGTGACTGACTGTTGTGTACGAGCAAAGTAAATCAATTTATTTCGTAGTCGGAGGCCTAGCAGTGGCGAAGTAAAAATGTTATTCCTTGGATTAGTGATTGCGAACAGGAGGAAATCTAATGGAAAAGAAGAGTTTAGTGGTACCTTAGGTCGAATCAATTAGTCGTTAATGCGGCGGCAGTTCGTCAAGGACAGAGCAGGGTCATTTAGAGGCGAAAAGAAGGGACCCAACGCAACATTTGATGGCGGCGGTGATTGCGGTGATGTAGCACACAACGACGGAGCTAGAACGACGGCAACAAGTATGAATGTGTTTGTGCGACAGCAGTGATGGCGGCACTAGTTTTGGGCGTATTGTAGCGAGCGACCACAAGAGCACAACGCTAACTTAATGGTGTGGTTTTTCGGTGTACCAAGTGGCTTTAGACAGGGAAAGATTGAATCAATTGACGAAGAGGAAAATGATGTATGTAGAGATAGGAAAGTCACAAAATTTGATTTCTCAATTATAGAGTTTCTCAATCAATTGATACATCAAATAAATTCTTTTTTTTATATTATATTCGAAGTTAAATATTAACTTACCAAATTTTGATCACAATAATATAATAGAAATCATGCTAATTGATCCTTAGTTTAATATTTTCTCACAAAATTATTAACTTCCATGATGTCCATTACGTATCACATAAGTTATATTAATAAAATTTTAAACTAACAATAACACCATTATTATAATACATGTATCTAATTAAATAGTAATTATCTAAAATGTTTTACATTGTAGAAAACATTTAATCGGTTTTACAATGTACTAAATAAATCTGTCATAATAAATCGACCAATAGAATATTTTAGTAAATCGACCAATTAAATATTTTAGTTTTGTGAATTTCCGTATGTTACAAATACAATCTCACATTTAATACACTGTTGAAAATTTAACATTCTTATGCTTGAATACATTCCTATATTATTTGGTATACGGTTGAATATGCTTAACGCTATAATATGTTTACTTAACTTATTCAGAAAGTCAAATTCTTAATCATTTTGAGAAAAGAAGAAGTTGAAAAGGAAAAATTGTCAAAATCAAATTGTGTAAATCCACACCGTTGAACGAAACACTGATTTTATAACATTTGATTCTTTCATGTAAATGAGGATAATGGTTTATTTGTTCAAACATGTGCAGATGCAGATGTTGGAAATGGGATCGGACGACGAGTTCTCGGGATTCACATTGTTTGTTATCTTATAACATAGTATTTCTTAAAAAACCTAAAATTACAAAATGTGTTTTTGATTTTAGGGGGAGTAAGAAAATTAAAAAATTGTTGATAAAATGAAAAACATATGAAAAACACATGAAAAAAATTGAAAATACAAAAACATCGAAAAAGACAAAAAAAATTTTGGTTGTCAAAAAGGAAATGATAGTACATCAGTGGACTATCACAGTATGCTAAAGAATTGTAAAGTTTAAAAGTGATAAACAAGTGTTACTGTGGATGTGTCGATAGACTTTACACATTCAGTAAATTGTTTCTAGGATATAAACTAAATTTTTACAACTGCTTAATCTGGTGGTAACATTTCTTGGTTATATGGACTTAGTACTCCGAAATTTCGAATGAAGGATTGCCTGATTATGAGACACGAGGTCTTTATAGATGATTGATATCTGGGGTATTATACAAGTTCTTCTGATTTTGCGGAAGCAATAGCCTAGAACTTCTATAATGCTTTTACTAAAAACCCCAAATTAGCATGCAAAATTTGAAAAGAATCGAAAGATCTAATCATTTGCAATGCTTAAAATATTCCTTAAGTGGAACACACCTTACAGAAGGGCCTTCATCTCTTTGTCTGTACGGTAGTACTAACCTAAGCTCTCAAGGTCTCGCATTAACCCAAAGACAGATATCAATTACGCTATATTCACTTTTAAGATGAAATCTAGGGAATCTGGATTCGGGAGTATATTCAAGAAGTGGGAACCATAGTTAATCAAGTTTAATAAATCATACCTAACATATCTTGGAACGTTGAGAAACGTGGTAAAGTTTAAGTGGACAAACATATCGACAATCTAAGTAAACAAGTTTAAAACTTAAAGTCTCAAAAGGTCAACGGTACTAGTGATATGTCTCAATCAACTGATATGATCCTTAGACACGAATTCACAAAAAAATATCTGTAAATATGTTTGTACATAGTTTACTTTCTTTAATTGCTTTATAGATAAAAATTCAAAAAGATTTTGTTTCTTCATTAGTTTCTACAAGCCAATGATGGAGAACTGGTTCTTCGAAGTCTGGTAAGGTGCTATAATGATGAAATTTTCGATGACATCTAGGTAAAATCAAAAAATGATCAAAAGTGTTAAAAAGTTCATTAAATTGAAACTTTAAATTTGAAGAAAAACATTGGTTCAATCACAACGGTTTCAAATCAAGGTCATTAATTTGGACTCGGTAAATGAAATTGGTTAACCAAGGTCATTAACTTGGACTTGGTCAACTAAGTGGATTTCATAATTGAAAATTTTTGAAGTGAACAAAAGCTTAAATGTTAAACGTGTTCAAGTCATTAAATTGAACTTGAAAAACTAAATTTTGAAAAGTTGAAAATGTAGATTGAAATTTGAAATGTTGATGTTACAAAATTTCAAAGTTTGAAACTGAAATGTTTATTTGAATGTCAGAAAGTATTTAGATAAGAATTAAAGATTGAGGGGAAATTGATAAAGTAAAGATTGAAGATTCCAGAAAGCTTAAAGCAAGGGGGAGAGCTTAAAGTAAAGGGGATCATGATGATTAAAGTTTCATCATGACAAAGCTCAAGAAAAAGGAAGAGGATATAAAGATCAAGATGATAAAGTTTATTCAAGAACTAAAGATCGGGAGACTCAGAAGATTTTAAAAGTCTAAGACTACGGCAACATCCAATGGGGAGTCTGTTGGTGCATATGTCTGTTGCCTACGTCATTATGTATTGAGTCTGAGTGAACAGGGCTTAATCTGTTAGAAACAAGGCGTATTTAAGAAGGTTTGTAGTCAAGTTCGCTCGAAGATGGATGTGAGATGTCAAGTTCGGCCGAACTTGACTAGGTCAAGTTCACCCGAACTTCCATACTCTCCAGCGAACTTGTAGGTGTATAAATAAGTGCCTTGGTTATTTCATTTGTAACTTCAGAGATTTTGGCACAGAGACGGCGAAGCTCTGTCGGATCCGATTCTCGAATGTATTGAACTTTAGATCAATGAAAAAACAATATTTAATGAGTAATTCTTGTTATTTGGTTAACTTGTCATTAGTTTCCGCCTAATTGGACAATAGATAACAAATTTAGGTTCCCGTGCTAATCGTGGACGTTCCTACAAGTTCGTAACAAAATTTCATAAATTATCAAAGGTTGTTTATAATTTAATTAATAACCTTGAGAACTGGAATTGGTTTTTATTAAACCTTGTTGTACACGGGGTGAAATCCAAAATAGAACTAAGGGTGAAATCCAAACCTTGTTGTACACGATGTGTATGACAAAAGATCGAATTTGATTAAAATTGGACGTTGTAGTAAATTATGAACTCGTGAATCTAAAATAATGGTGATTTTGTTCGAAGGATTAAAAGAAGGTAATGTTGGGGGTTTATAACCAAAGATGGTCATCTTTAAAATGAAAGGGGTTAGGGAAGTTCATATGGATATTAAAAGGGTGAGTTGAAGTTTATGCCCACAAAGTGTTTGATTAAATGTCTAAATTAATAAAAATTGTGAAACGAGAAACCTGAATTGCATTATGATATAAAGGTTGAATTCGTGAGCATAAAGCTATGATAAATCTAGGTGTCATGGAAAGAGATGCAATATGAAAGTGTAATATTCAGCTCGGTTGGATCAAGGGAAAGGTTAATGCTTCAAGGGGGTTATTTTGGTGAATGGATCTTAAAAGGTTTAATTTATAACCATAGCAATTGCTAACTGGTGATTTAAAAGTAATGTGGCATGAATTTAAAATGGTAATAATGACCTATAGATTATAGTTAAACTAAGTTGGGTAATAACGGGTCAAATAGGTGGAAATAAGCTGATGATCAATGGTGAATGTATAAGTGTGGGTAAGAACACATGTTAAGATATGGGTGGATGAATGTTCATGTTTTAAATGAAACGGATATACATATTATGTGTTCTATTTAATGTGAACTATAATTGGATGTTGTAGTGAATTAAATAAGGAGTACATTAAATATATAAGTATATATATTGATATATGTAACTCTGCTACTAATCGATAGTTGATTTGATATTTGTGATTGTGAAATTATATACTGTTGTTGTATAAGGAACTCTTTTGTGGTTAGAATAGAATTAATAAGCAATCAGGATCTCTTTCGTTCAAAACGATATGTAAATGAATATTAGTTTTATGATATCTATATAATATTATATAGTATGATGAAGGTAATATATGTCAACAGGTCAAATGTTGATGTAATTCTACAAGTTAGTGTGCTCTAGATGTACTGTTAGTAAATGTAATATTAAACTGGCATGGGTATAAGGTTTCTGTAAGAGACAAAGTTTTACAAGTGACCCATTTGAGTTTGAAATAAAGAATAGAGGAGATTATTATACGCTGCGAATGTTGCCACCTACGCTGCTCAAAACCTATTAAACTTTGGCCACACGTTGGGGGTTCACTATCATACGCAAAACTGCAACAAAGACGAAAGGCGTGCCATACGCCGATGATCGTATGGTTTAAAGTGGATAAATGTGAAGTGAATAATTTAATCACGTGGGGAAGAGATTGAAACTATAATTCATATTTTATTATTATGATGCTAGTGATGAAGATGTATTGTATTTAATTTAGATGTTAATGTGGCTCCAAAATAGTTATGGTGTTTAAAGTTCTCTAAATAATTTGTTGATGACGATCGCTCACATGGGTTTATACTAATTGTGTGTTTTTTATGATATTACAGGTATATGATTGAGAATACAGAATCCTCGGGATGAAACAAGAACAACACAATTATTATTTTAGTTCAAATATTTAATATGTTGTCATGAGTCGTTTAGTTACTATTGGTTTATGAAACAAATTCATTATATTTGATTTTTCTTTATAAATAAGGACATTATGATGAGTTATAGATATTGAAATCAACTAATGATTTCATTAAAAAAAAATAATTGGGACCTATGTTTAGCATTAAATTTTGTTGAAATGTTATAAAAAATGGGGAGTTACAAGTTGGTATCAAAGCCATTGGTTTAAAGGATTCAAGTATGGAGATGATGCTTGAACTTAAACCTTTGTGCTCATAATATTGGGTTGGTGTTCGATCCGAGACTTGATCACAAGGCCAAAGACATGAGGTTAATTATCATCTCATAAAGATGCGATGAATTTTATGAATTGTATGAAAGAAATGGTTTTGTTAAAAAAAGAGGTTCTATGTTAGCAAAAATTGAATGCTTAAGACATGTTATGATAATAATGAGAATGCACATTATGTGCATTAATACATTTGGCCAGTGTATTAATATACATACGCTATTAAAGTTTTCTTTGAATTACCATAACTATTTTAAAATACTGAAAAGTAAGTGAGCAAGATTGTGTAATAAAGCAGTTATATGTTAACGTTGTTGATTTCATGGTTGACATTACAGATCGAAGGTAGGGGAATAATGTGGTATGTGACACGTGAAGCGAAGGATCAAAGGAATATAACAATCCGTTGTAAGAATCCTTGGTGCGTGACCCTTGGTTGTAAGAGCCATAAAGTGTAAAATTATCCGGTTGTAAGAGTCACTGGTGGGTGACCATTTGGTTAAAAAAAAGATGAAAGGAGGGTGATCGTCCATTGTAAGAGTCACCGGTACGTGACCTTCGGTTGTAAGAGTCTTGTGGTGTAAAATTATTCGGTTGTAAGAGTCACTAGTGGGTGACCCTCCAGTTAAAATCGATAAAAGGAGGGTGACTGTCCACTGTAAGAGTCACTGGTGCGTGACCTTCGGTTGTAAGGGTCACTGGTGGGTGTCCAACCGGTTTAAATTGATAAAAGGAGGGTGATCGTCCGATGTAAGAGTCACTGGTGGGTGCCCAAGGTGCCCAACCGGTTTAAATTGATAAAAGGAGGGTGATCGTCCGCTGTGACTTTCAAGAGTCACAAGGTATGAGGATCATCTTATTGCAAGAGTTTCCGATGATATTTACATCGTTATGTGATTCAAACGAAAGTTCAAGTATAAATGATGGATTCAAGGGCGATAAATGTTAACAGAGAGAATAGTCTCAAGGAAGAAAGTATGGCACTTGGAGACTTCCAGCCTCACAAGTGAGTTAAAATGATTTGTTTAATACGAATTATGTGACAAAGGATTTAATAGTTCATATGTTGAATGTGACAAACGGATTTTATAAAAGTCACTAAGTTGTACATGAAAAAAGGATTAATAGTTGTTCACCTGTTAAATGTGACAACGAATTTTATAAAAGCCACGCGTTGTATGACGAATGTTTAACTTATCTATACATGAAATTGTATGTGTTTCATGATAGATTTTTTTAGAAGTTAACAAGTAAATAAACACCTATTAGTGATGTGAGTGTGCGGATCAAGATTTTTAATAGATGATTCTCAAATTGCGAAAAGTTGAATGATAATTCTCAAAGTTAATATGCAATAAAAAGAATGTTAATTGCAAGATTATCTAGTAATAGTATGAAGGGTTTTGACAAAATTCTAAATATTGATTGCTGGATTAAGTAGAAGGCTTAAAAACGCCAATTATATTGAAACCCAAATTGTTGTTGATTTTAATTCATGTTAGTTGCTTTGTGAAAGTCTTTACATTATATTATCAAGATGAGACATCAATGACTTTACATTGAACAAGTGAAGATAATGAAGATCATGATTATGTAGGTGATTCTTGGAAAAAAATGTTCAAGTGGGTTCATCCTCAAACAAAGGTAAATACCCTCTTACAATCATTTTATTCTAAAAACACATATAGTTGTTATTTTCGTATGTAAAAATAGGTCGAATTTATTTCATTGAAGAGTTTAAAAATAGTTTTAGAGATCTTTTGATCTCATTGAAGAGTAAAAATGATACCTAGAGATCTTTTGAATCTTATAAAGAGATCTGGAGATCCAATAATCTCAATATGATGACTTTATAATAGAAGGGTTAATTGTCTCTTTTGAGATTTTAACAAGGATTTGATTGAAATCACAGGTTAGGAATGGGTAAAAAAATGGATTAATGATTTGTAAACTTGTAAAGAAGTTAAGTTATCACTTCAAGTGAATAGGACTGGTGAGTACAAAAGAAAAGGGTCGCACTGGGTCTCACATGCTGGAAAAAAAGAAGAAGAATGTATTACATTAATCTGACCTCAAAAAAAATGGCAAAGTGAAGTTTTAATGATTTGATTCAACTAATATTAGCTCGAGTAAAATAAATACACCTATTCTTAAGTGTTGGAACTTAGAAATGTAATAAATCATAATATTCATGCAAGATAGATATTTTATTAACGAGTCAAAAATGAACTAAAAGGCTCCTAATTTTGCACAAATGTTTCACTAAGCTCGTGTAAGCTAAAAACTCCTGAAAACAATATAAAAAATGTATGATTGATGAAGGTGTAAACTTGAACACTACGCTGATGTATGAAAAGATGCTTGGAGTTTATTCTGATGGCTGGATTGGCTTAACAAGTTTAAAAGCCAACGAAGAGAGCAAAGTGAAAAATTGGAACATTTGAGGTGAGTTCGTACCACCCCTTATCTATTAAAAGTGTTTATATATTATAAACTTATGATTGATAGTTATGAGTTACTTGAACTTGGTTAAGCATGAATTCAACTTATATGATTACAATTTTGTTGTCACATATGTATTCTGTAAACATCTTAAAAGGTTTTGTGTAATGAGGTAACTATTCTATGAACTTGGTGTGTTGAGTTATTACTCAAATGTTTCGGCTGATATCCTAATGTAAAAGGTATTGCGGTTTCGGGACGTAACCCCAATAAGGCGGGGGTGAATTTGTAACATCTCGATTTTCTTGGAGTTTATAATATATTCTTTATATATAAATAATAACCTCGTAACGAGTTTACTTATTGTGAAATCGTATATGATAATAATAAGGGCGGGGGGTGAATTTGTAACATCTCGATTTTTCTTTGGAGTTTATAATATATTTCTTTATATATAAATAATAACCTCGTAACGAGTTTACTTATTGTGAAATCGTATATGATGAACTTTATTGAATAACTTTCAATGAGGTTTTCAGTGTTGAAGAAAAAAAATACTAGAAAAGATAATTAGACTTCATAATAAAATTTCATAAATTTTCAAAGGTTGTTTATAGTTTAATTAATAACCTTGAGGACTGGAATTGGTTTATATAAACCTTGTTGTACATGGGGTGAAATCCAAAATAGAACTGAGGGTAAAATCATAGGAGGTCACGAGCCCTCCTTGTTGACGAGAAGAAGAATCGTCAAAAGAGGTGTGACAAACAGCAAATAACCGGTAATTCCGTACAATCTAATCACCTATTTTATATTCTAATCTCATGCATTTAATCGTAATTTAATTATGTAACTGAGTCGTACGGCATATAACAAGTATTAGGACAAGCAAACATGATATAAGATCTATTGGTTTCCGTTACAACGCGAAACAATTAAAACTATGTCCTAAAAGTGTTGGTAGAAAGTGTTGGGCACACTATTCACGGTTACACTATTCACGCCAGCAACCGTTAAACGGAACAAACAACGGATTAAAACATACGAATGACATAACTGAGTCCATTTATATATGAAAACATTAATGTGGGAATAATTCTTGTAATATTATATAACTTTCCGACACAACGCCCTGAATACAAAATCGTCCGATCGGCTAAAAATATAACATTTTTAACTCGTCCATAATAATAATTCAGCGATTCTGGAACTCCAGAATTATGACAATTGATGAAAAACACACTTAAACATTTTGGGGATATCAATGGATTGTCCAAAATTATAAGCTTTCGGTATTATATCGTTATGTCCATAACTAGTCCGTTATCGATCCGGCAAACTAGTAAGCGGTATTTTCGCCACTATAACAACCAAACGAGAAGCTAGTGAACTAGTTAAGCTTATTTTGGAACTCGAAATCACTTCATACATCTTTCGTATGCGGAATAACAACTTACAGAAATTATTTGTTGGTACGACATAAAAACACCGTTAGTGAACCGACACCTAAACGGAAGCGTTTAAGTAGTGACCATTTCTACTAGTCTAGTGAACTAGTTAATACTAAATCAAGTCCTAATCCCTAATTACCCCCTCTAATGGTGTACTTAAACCCCTAATCACCATACTTCAGTTAACCCCCCTATGGATGGTTTTGGTGGGCCCCCCATTGGCCTCACCAACTTGCTAGATCTGTAAGATTGGAAGTATGGACTTGAAAGTTGTTGTTGACTAGCAAAGTATGGATGATTATATACACTACTCACCATTCCATCCATCACTCATATCACCTCAAATAATTCAATATACAAGACTCAAGAAACCCCTGTTCTTCTTCCCTTGATTTCGGCCACCACTAGCCACCCAAACACCATCATAATCCACCACTAAACACCATTTTTTACTCTCACTCAAAGCATTACAAGATAATCTAAACATGGAGTAGGCTTGGAGCTTCACTAGGAGTCTTCTTGGAGCTTAAATCTCTTCTTATTCTTCTTGTTTAGCTCTTGCAAATTTGTAAGCCTTCTAATCACCATGTTTAAGCTTCTTGTTACTAGTAGTTTATGAAAGTACAAGTTGATAATCTTAAAATTAAAGTTAAACACTAAATATAATTATATTATGTGTTGATTTAGTATATTTGTGTTAACTAGTTCATGTGATTATGTTGTTTGTGTTGATTATGTTAAGACAAGTTGTATGGAAAATAAGAGTATGATGATCTTGATGCTTATATGTTGTAGTAATTTATAAGCATGATTATCTTGTTATGTTAAATTTAAAAATATGATTTTGGAATACTTGAAGAAACAAGAGTTTAAATGGACTTAAAACTTGATTTTGGAAGATTTATGACTTGGGTTTTTATAAGATATTAATCAATCAGTCATACCCAGTGTAATCCCACGCATGGCAAAAGCTATGTGTAGGGTCTGGGATGGGTGGGATGTAGGCACGCCTTACCCTATCTTTAAGGATAGAGAGACTACTTCTAATGAGATCCCCAGCTCCAAAGCAATATCCAGATATAAAAGTAAAATAAATACAAAAAAATGCATGTAGCTATTACTCACAACAAAGAAAAATGCATCCAGTACTAAAATGCACAATAGCACATCACATATGACCACACAAATAACATATACCATGCAAATGCCATCAAATAATAGAAACGCTAAGGACCTAAGACAAGAATCTAAAAAAAATTGTTATATAAAATTTGGATTTTTATACGATGAGTTATACAAAAAATTTGTTATAAAAGTTCATGTTAAAAGTCTTAACTTTTTACTACATGGAAAGATATATAATCATGTTTATAAATATAAACCAAGTTTTTATAAAATAGAAGTCCATGAAGGATACCCATAAGAATATATTAGTTTTGAGAAACATAAAAATATATACATGCAAACTCATGAAGTGTTGAGGATAAATTATGAAGTATATATGTTTTGATGAAACTTGATAAATTATGGTGATGATTTGGAAAATTGATTATGCTTTAAATACGTTTTTATAACGTGGAAAACACTATAGTTTTAGGGGAAACTATGGCGAAATTTTCTAAAAACTAATCGCGATTAAAAGTGTGATTAATGGGTGATTAACAAGGTTAAACGCGATTAGTTGCCTTAAACATCATTATGGAACTTTTTGTGAAAATGGTTAAGTCTTAAATGTTCAAGAGTTGTAGGACCGATCCTTGATGCTAAGGAACCTAAATTTGATATCTAACGTCCATAATAGCGGAAATATTATGTCGTGTTTACCAAAAGACAAGAATTAATCAGTTTAACATCAGTTTTATTGATCAAACGTCAAGAGTACAAACTGACAGAGCTTCGCCTCCAATATGCCAAAGTTCCAAATGAGGAGCACTAGCTAGTTATAGAACATCAAGTTCGCCTGAGGAGGACCTAAGTTCGCCCGAACTTGAACTTGCCTTAGCAAGTTCGGCCAAACTTGGCTATACATGACTATGATGAGTGAACTTGACTCAAACTTACATAAATACTACTTTCAGCTAGCCTATTCAGCTCTATTCTATACAGACTCGATATAAGACTAAGACATAGACATTATGCACCAACAGACTCCCCCTTGGATATAGTCTTCGTCTTGTATCAGTCTTCAAAACTCTGTCTTCATATAAACTTTAACGCACACGACCAAAGAAGTTCTTAAATGGCTTCTTTCGTCGCTCTTGCTTAGGATCCGGCGTCTGGTCTATAGGAGGGACTTTGTTCAAATGCTGAAATCTCCTAATACTTACCTTTCTTGTTCTTTCATTAATCGCTTCAAGACGCTTCTCCTCTTTTAAAAACTCTACTCTTTCTAGATCTCTCCACTTTGTTTGCCACATCTTTCCTGAATTAACTTCTCGTGGATAGCACACATTCACCACTTTCTGAAACTGCATTGCTTGTACCTTTTCACATTCTTCAAACACAATCTTGTTGTAGAACAAGGTTTTAATATCTTCTCTTGAGCAGTTAACCAACCACATAGGATCAAGAATCCTGATTGTCCTCCATAACCCCCTCATGCCCTGAGAACCAAGTATTTCAACTCCTTCTTTCGTGATATCCAATGTTCTTCAAACTTTAAAACAATAACTGCTTCGCAAGTCGATGGATCTATCTGCCACCCTTGAACAATGGATAGAAGTTTTGCTCAATCGGCATCAGTGGCATGTTTCTCATTGCCCTCGGTCGTTTCATTATCAACGTGATGTCTTTTTCACCCGTCTTTTTGTTTGTCTTGATTCTACGACCAGGAATAAATGGCTTCCAATATCTGAATCCTTTCACCGCTTCAAACTTTATCAATTTCCACAACAATTGATCAATCACCTTCATGTGATATGTAATGTTAACTGTCTGAACTAACTCTTCCACATCCCAATAAGGTAATGTCTTGAATCAGAAAGATACTTGAAGTATTGCACTCCAAATTCTCTTTTGATTGCATATACGTTAAGTTCTTTAAATCATCCCCAACTCAAGATATCTCCCAACGAAACGTCTTTGTCTCTGGTAAAGAATGCTAGAGGATGTCGAAACTTACGTTCGCGAGGCATCTCTTTAAACTAGGACTTCTTCGCTTGAGTAATTTCTTCTTTAGTCATTGGCTTTGTTACTTTTCCTTCACGTAAAGATTCTTCAATCTAATCTTTAAGCATGTCTTTGTCTAACTGCTTATACATCTCCTCAAAAGTAGGAAAACTTTCAGAATTAGGACCGACATACTTCGCAGTTTGATCTGTCTCATCATCAGAAGACCAATCTTCCACTTATTACTCTATTATACTCATCAACCTCAAATCTTCTAACATACTGGTAATCGTTTGGCTCGAAAGTGTTAACATTCAACCCATCCTCTTCAAAGTCAAATTCTAGATCTGCAGCATCAACTTCAACTAACTTTGCAAGATCTTCCTTAGTATAGTTGTGTATAAATTCGCCTTCCTCCACGTTATGTTCTAACATCAACAATAAAGGCTTCTTGGGTACTGCAGCAACTGGCTTAACAAATCTTTCAACATTCAACAAATCAATCTCATCAGTTGGCCCTTTCTGCCCTGACTCCCACTCACTTTTATCATCCATTCTGTTCGATTCATCATCCATTAGCGAGGAAAAATCAAACTCACTTGAGACTTTAGCTTCAGTGATTCTAATACCAACACCACCCTGATCATCATCATCGTCATCGTCTGCTACATTCCAATCCTCATATTCAGAATCATCTTTCTTTTCCTCATCTTCTTTATCCTCATCTTCAGCTTCTTCATCGTCCTTTTCTTCAGAAGCAACAATAGGATCAGAAGGCTTGACAGATTCGTCAACCTTTGGAATATCAGACTCAGAAGCTTTAACCACATCATCAGACTTTACTGCACTTCAGAAGATTTAGGGACTTCACCCTCAATATTTCTTTTCTTTACCACTCACTGCTATTCTTTCTCAGACCTTTCTTTGGCTTCTTTCCAGACAATCATATTCTTTGATGAAATCTATTCCCAGAGAGTTGGATAAAACTTTCTACAACCTGGTGAATCTTCTATCATTTGGGGCTTGAATTGTCTTCAAATTAGCTATTTCTGTCTGCAGCTTCTCATTTGCATCTTCCAGACTCTCGATCAAAGCTTTAAAGTATTCACGTTCATTTTCCAACACTTTAACTTTGTCGTCCAATATCTCTTTCTCAACATAGCTTTGATTCACTTTCTTTACTAACTCTGCTTTCTCTTCTTTATTCTTTGCAACTTTCTCTTCTAACACCTTCACACGTTTTTCCAGAAGTTCAACATTCGTCTCTGGAAAGAAATCGTTTAAATCTTGCAGACTAATCAAATCACTATGCACGTCACCAAATATATTAGGCCCTGAAGACTTTGGTGTTGACTTTGGAGTAGCAGCCTTTGGTGTTGACTTCCCTTGGAGTAGAAATTTCAAGATTTGAAGTCGTTGGAGCAACAGGCGATTGAATAACAGGTACTTCTACAAAACTAGACAGGAGGTTCTTGTGTAGCTCCTGGCCTTTCAGCTTCCGATGAAACAATCACAGGAGGTTCTTGTGTGACTCCTAGACGTTCAGCTTCACTTGTATCAACAACAGGAGGTTCTTGTGTAGGAGGTTCTTGTGTAACTCCTTTCTCCTGTGCGCCAAAGGTTCTTGTGTAACTTCTGCGCTTCTCAATGTTCCTTTGTATCTTCTGCTGACTGCTTTTTGAACTTTCTTCTTTTTCTTGCCCTTTGTTTGAGGAGACCCTGTAGTCTTTGTCAAAGAAATAGTTGCAGACTTTACACGTTTAGCTTTCTTCTTTGGTCTTTCCTCATCTGAATCTTTCTCAAGATTTGGATCGAAATCAGCATCCATTTCTTTCTCTTTTTCTGCTCTAATCTCAGCTTCAGATTTTTCTGGTTCTTTTACTGGTTCTTTGTCAGAATCATCATCTTGTTCAGAAGTAGCAGATATTACATCATCTTGTGTAACTTTCTCAGTCTCTTGACTTTCAATAACTACTGCTGCACTTGAACCCGCTTCAGTTTGAACATTCTCAGTTCATCTTCATCGACGAGCATAGTTTCAATTTTCCTTGCAGCTCGTTTCTTTTTCGGCTTTTTAACCTCGGCCTTTAAGAACCATTCACTTCTAGCTTTCGGCTTGAAGTCTTTGAACCATTCTTTTTCAGCATTAAGCTCTTTCTCATCACCACTGCCATCGTTTCTCCATCTATTATCAGGCGGTGCCACATAATTCTCATTAACTATTGCCCCGAAAAATGGCTTTGCAACATGAGCTGATGCTTGTTTCTGAAACTTGATTAGCTTCTTCACTGTTGTATCATCGAGGTGACTTAAGTACAACACATCGTTTGGATCCCATGCTATATTAGTGAACTTCTCGTCTATCAACATTTGCACGAACCTTGGATAAAGACACAACCTCGTATCCTCCATATTCTTTGATATATGCGTAAATACAAGCTTCGAATAATTGAACGGCTTCTTCAGATTAAGCGCCGTTGCCATACAGGCCATATAATCTTGCACGTCGTCGAGGCCTGCGTTGCGGTGACTAAAAGTATGGATAATAGCGTGCATCAGGAGCTTGTAAGGGTTTGGCACTTCCCCTTTCTTCAACGTTGGTTTGTTCACACTCCCCTTATAACCCATTCGAAAGAAACACCCTCTAACCTTCTTTTCATCGAGGAATATTGGATCACCCTTGTCGTCGTTGAATCGCAAGATTCTTCGAATATCATCTTCGGTAACAGTGATCTCCTTATCTTCATTACCACTTGCACATATGACAGAATAGTCTTCTTATCGTCACTGAGCTTCGCGTTCGTCCGGAAATGGTACGTATGAGATCTATAAGAAACTATGCACTCAGTAATCGCTCGATGAATAGGACAGTCTTTGAGAAACTTCAGGATACTGTCGTATTCCTTCAGTGATGGACATACATCTTTGTCGAGCGTGATACACGTATTATGGAACTTGGAAAAGTCCATAGTAATAACTCGCGGTGCCTGAAAAATAATGGAAAACAATTAGCACGCTTATCTAGAAAAGATTTCAAAATTTTTCTCACATTTTCTTCAAGTTCGGGCGAACTTGAAGAGTGTATAACATTCTAAGTTAATCAAGTTCGCCCGAGCATGTAATACACATGTTCAAATATCAAAGAATAAGTTCGGACGAACTACTATTACAAGATTCAGATTTCAAATGATAAGTTCGAGCGAACTTCCTTTTTACTCATAAGTCTTGTTTCAAGCTAAGTTCGGTCGAACTTCAAACTTAACATTTTATTCAGAATGATTAGCAAGTCCGGTCGAACTTGATAACAAGTTCGGCCGAACTTGTCATCATCTACAACCATTCAAACCTGTTAATCACAAAATATTTCATCTACAACCATTTACAAATTCCAACGATTTTCATGGTCGGTATTAGTTGTTAATCATGAGTTTAAGTTCAATTTGGATCAAAACAACCTAGAACTAACATTTTTTATGTTTTCAAATCTAGATTCATCAGTTAAGGTTTAAATCTCGGTTCAAAGTCCAAATCAATACCTCAGACATTGTCGTTGGTGTGCTAATCACAAAAAAGAATAGAAATTTGGGCAGTATAACGGTATGATTATGACAAAAACACAAGATCGCTCAAAGGTCAGTAAGTTCGCTCAGGAGTTTGTTTACTGGTGAATGAGTTTGGCCGAACTTGCTCGGTACTTATACCATTGCAAGTTCGGGCGAACTTACAAGCCCATTAAACAAGACCCAGTCAAGTTCGGGCGGACTTACCTTTAAACAATTCAGACATCAATTTGCAAGTTCGGTCGAACTTGCTACAAAATTAATCTTTGTTCAGATTGACAAGTTCGCTGAACTTGCCAAACCCAAATTCAAACTTTTTTCAAATTTTTCAATTTAACCCCTGAACTTTCCAACCTTTACCGGTTATTAACATCCACTCAGTTGACCAAGTCCAAGCTGATGACCTTGGTTAACTGATTTGTCTGCCGAGTCCAAATTAATGACCCCGGTTTGACCCGTTACAAACAAACTTTTGATATTTTCAAAATCAAAGTTTCAAATTAATCAACTTTTCATCATTTTGGCTTTTCAGTTTTTACAGATTAGCTCCCAGCCCGTTCTCAAAGAGATTCTCACCAGTTCTAGCATCTTACCAGACTTCGAAGACCCGTTCTCCAACATTGGTTTGCTGAAAAACAATGTAGAAATAAAATCTTTTTGAATTTTTGAAAGTTTAGGATAAAACACACTGAAAATCTTTTTAATTTTAACGTGTAAAGCTGATAAACAATGTACAGGATAAAGTAAAACTATATACAAACATATTACATACAAATTTTTGTGAATTCGTGTCTAAAGGATCATATCAGTTAATTGAGACATATCACCAGTATAGTTTACCTTTAGATGACTTTAAGCTTTAAACTCGTTTACCTAGATTGTCGATATGTTTGTCCACTTAAACTTTACCATATTTCTCAACTGTTTCAAGATATGTTTACGTATTAATTATGAAACTTGACTTATCTGTGGTTCCCACTTCTTGAATATAGTCCCGTATCAAGATTCCCTAGATTTCACCTTACAGGTGAATATAACGTAATTGATATCTGTATCAGGGTAACGCGAGACCTTGAGAGCTCAGGTTAGTACTACCGTACAGACAAAAGATGAAGGCTCGTCTTTAAGGAGTGTTCTACTTAAGGAATCTTTTCAGTACTGCAAATGATTAGATCTTTCGATACTTTTTCAATATTGCATGCAGGTTTTGGGTTTTAGCGAAAGTATTATAGAAGCTCTAGGCTATTGCTTCCGCAAAATCAGAAGAACTTGTATAATACTCCAGATATCAACTATCTATAAAGACCTCGTATCTCAGAATCAGGGAATCTCTCAAACGAAATTTCGGAGTACAAAGTCCATATATCCAAGATGTGTTAATCCACAATATTAAGCAGTTGTTAAATTTAGTTTATATCTCGAAAACAGTTTACTGAACGTGTTAAGCCTATCGACACATCCACAGTAAGACTCGTTTATTACTTTTAAACTTCACATTTCTTTAGCATACTGTGATAGTCCATTGATGTACTATCATTTCCTTTTTGTGACATCGAATTCTTTTTGTTTTTTCAATATTTTTGTACATTTTTAAAAATTTTTCGTATGTTTTTGTATTTTCCCAAATATTTCTCCCCTAAAATCAAAATCATATTTTGGATTTTAGATTTTTAAGAGATACTAAATAGAAAGATATTTACAAACCATACAAACCAATGCGGATTACGTGAATTCGTCATCCGATCCGTATTCAACCTCAGCTTCCGCACCTGTAAGCAAATTTTTAATACCGTGAAGTCGCATTATATATTTAAATCTTGTTAATGGAAATGCTTTGGTATAAAAATCAGCCCTTTGTTCGTCGATGAGGATTTTTCTATTCGAACCAATTTCTTTTCGTAACAGTCACGAATGAAATGGTATCAATTTCAAAGTGTTTTGTACGTGAGTGATGAACCGGATTTTTAGTTATATCGATGGCTGCTTTGTTATCTACAAATAAAGGCGTGTCAAGAAACCGCAGACCATAATCCCTCATCTGTTGCTGAATCCAAAGGATTTGTGAGCAACAGCTGGAAGCAGAAATGTATTCCGCTTCACAGGTTGAGAGAGAGACCGTGGTCTGTTTCTTACACTGCCACATTACCAAACGTGTGCCAAAGGACTGGCATCCTGCAGTTTAGATTTCGAGTTCAGCTTGTCCACTCCGAAGTCCGAGTTAGCGTATCCAGTGAGATCAAAATTGACGTTCTTGGGGTATCACAGGCCGGTGCTTGGGCAACCTTTCAAGTAACGGAAGATTCGCTTGACTATTTTATGTGTGACATTCGAGGACTTGGCTGATATCTCGCGCATAAGCATGTAGGATACATGATGTCCGGGCGTGATGCCGTTAGATACATCAATGAACCTATCATCGATCGATACAGTGTTTCATCAACTTTCGTTCCCGTCTACGCAAATCCCAAGGTTCAGTGCCAGTGGTGTCGAAAGCGGCTTCGAGCTACCCATTTCCAACTTTTTGAGAATGTCGTGAACATACTTAGTCTGATGAATGAATATCCCATCTGGAAGCTGATCCACTTGAAGACCTAAGAAGAACTTCATTTCACCCATCGAGGACATCTCAAATTTCTTCTTCATGATCTTTTCGAACTCTTTGCACAGACTGTCATCTGTAGAACCGAAAATGATGTCATCCACATAGATTTGTACTATAATCAGATGCGATCCAACTTCTCTGATAAACAAAGTGGTGTCCACTGTGCCTCGTGTAAAGCCATTTCCTACGAGATGTTGCGATAACGTCTCGTACCAAGCTCTCGGGGCTTGGTGTAAACCGTACAAGGCTTTGTCCAGGAGATATGCTTTGTTCTTGTTCGGTGGATCGAAAAACCCTGGTGGTTGTGTAAAGCCATTTCCTACGAGATGTTGCGATAACGTCTCGTACCAAGCTCTCAGGGCTTGGTGTAAACCGTACAAGGCTTTGTCCAGGAGATATGCTTTGTTCTTGTTCAGTGGATCGAAAAACCCTGGTGGTTGGCCGACATACACTTGTTAACGAAGTTTGCCGTAGAGAAATGCAGATTTTACATCCAACTGGTACACCTTGAATCCTTTCCAAGCTGCGAACGCTAGGAAAATGCGGATAGATTCTAATCGCGCAACCGGTGCGTATACCTCCCTATAATCTATACCTTCCTGCTGGTGGAATCCCTTGACAACCAGCCGAGCTTTGTTTCTGACTATAAACCCCGATCGTCTCTTTTACACTTGAAGACCCACTTTGTATCAATAGCTTTCTGCTTCGGTGGCAAGTCTACAAGCTTCCAAACACCCAACTTCTCGAACTGTAAAAGTTCTTCTTGCATTACTATCACCCAATTCTCATAAGCCAGAGCTTCATTAACTGTCTTTGGCTCTATTTGAGAAATAAAACATGAATAGTAGCAGTTGTTCTGAGTTGGTGCAACTCGGGTGTAGAAATAACTAAGTGCTTTGTTGATTTGATTTCGTGTACGCATACCAGTTTGTAGTTCTCCTATGATATTCGTTGAAGGATGGTACGAATATGATCGCGACATTTCTTCTGTTGGAACATCAACTGAGCTTTGCTGATTTGAAACAATCAGATCACTGTTCACATCAACATTAGGAGTACTTGTTGAAACTTCGGTCTGATTTCTTGGACTAGCAGATTGATTCAACAAGTTAGATATCTGCTCAACTTCTTCGTTCGATGAAGTTTCATCATCAGCATCAAATGTCGGTGCTTCATCTTAATCAGAATTCTGATTCTGAGGCGTACTGGGCATTGTTGTGTTTTCCGGTTCATTAGAAGCATTCACTGGAGGTGTAGCAGGTGTTACTTCTGCTTCAGAAGTATTTTCAACTTGAACACCACTGCTATTGCTTGGACCTGCTCCGAAAGATGAAGAATCCAACGTGGGTTGATTAACCACAATTGGTCTATTGATTTGATCTTGATTCGCTGACTGGTGAAGATAATATAACGCTGCAACTTCTTCGCCAGACGGTTCTTCCGGCAAGTCGAATGACTTCCAAAGGTCTTGATAGTTAAACAGCCACGCGTCACCTCTCCTTTGAATAGGATCTGTATAGTTGAAACAATCCACGTGCTGTGCTTCAATAACCTTTCTCAACGAAGAAACATATACTCTTCTCAGCGAACTCGCATATCCTACAAAGAAACCTTCAAGATATTTAGCTCCGAATTTGCCATTTTGGTCGATTACAGTGCATGGCGCACCAAAAGGTTCTAAGAACTTCAAATTTGGCTTCCGTCGGTTTATCATCTCAAAACATGTTTTCTTTGTTGGTTTGACAGTGAGAACTCTGTTTAGCGTGTAGCAAGCCGCAGCAACCGCTTCACTCCAGAAGCTGATTGGAAGTTTAGAATCTGCAAGCATGGTTCTCGCAGTTTCAATCAACGTTCTGTTTTTCCGTTCAGCTACTCCGTTTTGCTGTGGAGTATAGGGAGCACTAAATTCGTGCAGTATCCCTTTTGCGTTGCAGAATTCCTTCATTTTGTTATTCTTAAACTCTGTGCCGTTGTCACTTCTAATGCGTCTGACTGGCAGATGATAAAGATTCTCGAGTTTCTTGAATAGAATAACTAAGTTCTCGAACGTTTCGTCTTTTGATTCCTGAAAGAATACCCACGAATATCTTGAATAGTCATCTGTCACGACCAAGCAATATAAGTCTCCTGAGATGCTTCGAACATTTACAGAACCAAATAAGTCCATGTGGAGACTTTCTAATGGCAACTTTATTGAGTTCAGAATTTTCTTCGGATGAGATTTCTTGATCTGCGTTCCCTTTTTACAATCTAAGCAGTGATCATTCATATGAAAGCTCCGAAGATTTACACCCTCTACAAGATCATTATGAACCAAGTAATTCATTTTTCTTAAATGAATATACCCCAACTTACGATGCCAAAGAATAGAATCCTTTTCAGTAGCCTTTGTCACAAAACATTGCGCTGATTTTGATGAAGTGGTAGCGACGCCCATATCAAGAACATATACATTCTCTTGAGGTGCCGCATCAGTATCCACTCATCTGGTATTTTGAATCCCGGCTTCAAGATAATACACTCTTTGTCGTTGAAATGCACCGTGAACTTCTTGTCACAAATTTGCGATATGCTCAGAAGATTATTCTCCAACTCTGCAATATAATTCACGCGATCGAATGAAACGACACCATTGGAGAGCTTTCCCTCGGCGACTATCCTTCCACCCTGGTTACCCGCAAATCCAACATATCCACCATTGATAGCTTTTATGTCAAATAGCAACGCTTTCATTCCCGTCATATGCCTGGACGCTCGACTATCCAAAATCTACTTAGAAAGTACGGATCTCTGGAGCCCCTGCACATTACAACAATCTATTTAAAAGCGAGACCCAAGCTTTTTGGTCTTGGGTTGAATTGGATAACCATCGTCAAAATCAAACTTACACTCATCAGCATAATCGAATCCACACTCATCTGAATAATCAAATTCACATTCATCATCTGGATTTTCTATGATGTTTATGTTTGAAAACTTTATTGTCTTTTATCTTTTGAATTGTTACCACTTGTAGTTTTGACATTTTCAGATGTGGTTTCAATTATGATTTCAGATTTTGATTCTTTCATGCTATCACTAGTCTTAACAAGCTCAGATTTAGTGATCTCAAATGTTGTTGACCGTTTCTTTGCAATCCACGCTTGAGATTTTATGTTAGCCTTCTTGATGTAAACTTGTTTTCATTAGCTTTTGAAGACTCACCTCTTTCAAAACTTGAATTCTCAAATTTCATTTCAAAAACTTGTTTCATTTCATCTTTGTTAACATTTCTTTTTAGAATTCTTATTTGCCCAAACTCTGGTTGCTTCGGTTTCACAACATTTGAACTTTCTTTCCTTCAAAGATAAGCCGGCTTTGATTTCGGACATTGGTGTGCAATATGACCAATTTCGTTGCACTTGAAACAAGTCCGAGAATCATGTGGATGTCCTTTAGTGGATTTTACACCACTTGTTTTGGCACCTCTTGCAATTTTGGCTTTATCTCGAAGTTCTTTCTGTTTCTTGAACTCATCGTTTGATTGTTTCCCGATCAAACTTTCCTCATGAACCATGTTCGTCCTATATACAAAATTCATGTTTTTATTCTTATACTCATGAAATGGTGACGTTTTCTTTTTAGGTTCATCTGATTCTTCTAATCTCAACCCATCTCTCAAATTTTCTGGATGATCACTACCATTCCTTCGGTAGTTATTTCTTTTAGGTTTGGAATAGAATTTCTTTTCATTGATCTCCAGATCTTCTGATGTGACTTCCACGTGTTTAAAGAATTTGTCTAACAATTCTTCCTTCACGTTCTGAATCGGAAAACTATCATCAAAGTATAATCTATCAGATTCCTTAATCTTGTACATTACAACATTAGGATCATCACATAGATCATTCTCCGATGATGTATCGTCATCTTGGGACTGTGAATCAGAATTCGTTGAACTCGAGTCGGCGCTTTTAAAGCTGTCTTCATCAGAATCGTTCAAAACATTTGCAACAACTTTTTTAACCACAGCATTGTCATCATCTGTTTTAGTATAGATTACATCAATGTTCTCTGGCAACTCAGTTTTCTTTTCAGATAACAACTCAATATTGAGTGCCTTATCCATGCCATCAGCGGATTTGCGACAATACTTCTCGCATGGGGGTGGAGGAACATTACTGTATTCTTTACCAATTTTCTTTTTAGGTTTCTCTTCTGATGGAATTGTCGGAAGGATGTGATCAGTGACATATGCGTTACAGGTGTAACTTCTCAAAAGTTGTTGAACACGCTCTGTTTCAATTTTCATGTCCTAGAGTTGTTGCTTAGTTTCAGCAATGGTGTTAATATAGATATTAATCGCTTTTTGCTTATTCATTACTGTTCCTTTCAACACCTTATTGTATCATGTTGTTCGATATTATTTCTATCAAGCCTTCCATAATCATTTTTCATTTTATCATACGCTTCCTTCATTGTGCGATAATCGTATTTCAAAAGTTCATTATGCACATTGTTTTCAGCGATGATCTTTGATTTTTCGGCACATTCAGAACATGGTTCGGTACATTTTGTACAAGGTTTCTCAACCTCAACAACTTGTACTTTGACTATTTCATTTACCTCTGGACCTACCTTGGTTAGATTTGCCATTAACACTTTGTCGGCAATATCCTTGAGGTTTTCGGCATTCACTTCTTGAGTAACATCAATGACTACTTCATCAGTTGATTTCTCCTCGTGAACTTGTTCCTGAGAACTTCCATCAAAATGACCTGCAAAATTATCACACGAGTTAGGAGATAAAATTCCTTGCTTCTGCATGTGGATATACTCCTCTTCTTCACGTTGTTGTTGCAGATATTGTTCCAGTAGAATATTCTCCATAGCCGCTGCTTCTTCTGCAGAAGTATCTTCAACAATTTCAGCCATTAATGCAACTCCGGTCTTTTTACCGATGTAGGAATTCTAATCGAAGCCATCATCTTCGTTTGATGCAACCATGGCTTTTTCAGTGTTGCTCTATTTGGTTTCTCTTGGATTTCAAGCTGAGTCTTCTTCGGGAAAGGCTTGTACTGAAGTGACTTCTTGTAATACTCGTTGCCTCCTCCGAATGGACTTTGATTTCCAGTTGCTTCAGGATTTTTACACTCTCTCTTAAAATGTGCCTTTTGGCGACATCTGAAGCACGTCACTTTTGTCTTGCGAGACCAAGTTTATTGCTCGAATTTCCGATATCTCGGCCAGTGAGAGCAACGAACTTTGTAACCCTTCGGATAATCGAAGCTAAACTCCACTTAATATCCATCAACTTGAGTTCTTCTTCATCCACTTGGTCATAATCTTCTGCCGTCGTTTCGGGATTTCCAATTTTACCGGCTACAAGACTTTCGTATGACTCCAGAACAGTGGCAAGAAGCGACATTTGCTGTTTAGCGACTTGTTCTGAAACAACATTGTTCAAATTCACTGCGATGTTGCACTTGTACACATTTGAATCAGAATGTGTTTGTTGATTCTGATTTGCTTGACTCTATTAAGACGAATTTGAACTAGTGTTTGAAAACGAACTTCGTGGACTCTGATCATAATGAGGCTGTGATTGGTTCTGATTCTGTGGAGAATTATTCGAAGAGTTCAAACTTGTGTTGAATGCTGTCTGAATCTTTGGGCTTGAAATATTATCTTGCATTCCATTCTTGTAGTACAAACCAACATCTTGAACTACATTAGCGTTCTTTGACTTTTCAATCTTCAAGAGTTCCATTTCATGGCCTTCGAGTTATCGATAAATGTTGACAGCTTGAAGAATTCCCATTTATCGCTTTCCTTCATAACCATTAGATAAGTAGTCCACTCTCCATCTGGTAGAGCATCTGCAAGCTTGTCGATGTACTCTTGTTCCGTCTTCTCAAGACCGTGTCTTCGCATTTGGACTTTAAGATGACAGAAGCATTCAATCATCTGCTTCATGGTCTCACCCTTCAGCATGTTGAAGATATCGAACTCTTTGATAATGAGCGCCTTCTTGCTCTTGATCATCTCCGCGCTTCCTTGATACTTCTTTTGAAGAGAAAGCCAGAGATCTCTTGCAGTTGTGTATTCCGGTAGCAAGACGAGAATATCTTCTTTAACAGATTGTTGGATAAGACTGATCATCTTTTTCTCAGCAATGTATTCTTCTTTCTGTACAGTCGTGTAATTGTACTTTTCCAACACTTGCTGGTGTTCATCCACAGGAACAGTGTAACCTCTTTCAATTGACACCCAGCCTGCAAAATGCATGGCTTGAACCCAATATGTAAATTTCTCTTTCCATGCTTCATACTCGTCCATGCTCATTAGCTTTGGTGGTTTAACAGTCATGCCCATTTCGTTATCAAGATTGACTTGATGGACCACGTTGGCATTTGACGAACTAGCTCCAGACATAAAGCTCTTTGAATATCATCCATCATGAATAACGAGACATGTACACTGAAAATACTCAAAAACTTTTGAATATTTAGTTCTACTACAAGTTCAGTCGAACTTGTAGCTGAAATGATTCTGTGGAGAATTGTTCGAAGAGTTCAAACTTGCATTGAATGCTGTCTGAATCTTTGGGCTTGAAATATTATCTTGCATTCCATTCTTGTAGTACAAACCAACATCTTGAACTACATTAGCGTTCTTTGACTTTGCAATCTTCAAGAGTTCCATTTCATGGCCTTCGAGTTTATTGATAAATGTTGACAGCTTGAAGAATTCCCATTTATCGCTTTCCTTCAGAACCATTAGATAAGTAGTCCACTCTCCATCTGGTAGAGCATCTGCAAGCTTGTCGATGTACTCTTGTTCCGTCTTCTCAAGACCGTGTCTTCGCATTTGGACTTTAAGATGACAGAAGCGTTCAATCATCTGCTTCATGGTCTCACCCTTCAGCATGTTGAAGATATCGAACTCTTTGATAATGAGCGCCTTCTTGCTCTTGATCATCTCCGCGCTTCCTTGATACTTCTTCTGAAGAGAAAGCCAGAGATCTCTTGCAGTTGTGTATTCCGGTAGCAAGACGAGAATATCTTCTTTAACAGATTGTTGGATAAGACTGATCATCTTTTTCTCAGCAATGTATTCTTCTTTCTGTACAGTCGTGTGATTGTACTTTTCCAACACTTGCTGGTGTTCATCCACTGGAACAGTGTAACCTCTTTCAATCGACACCCAGCCTGCAAAATGCATGGCTTGAACCCAATATGTGAATTTCTCTTTCCATGCTTCATACTCGTCCATGCTCATTAGCTTGGGCGGTTTAACAGTCGTGCCCATTTCGTTATCAAGATTGACTTGATGGATCACGTTGGCATTTGACGAACTAGCTCCAGACATAAAAGCTCTTTGAATATCATCCATCATGAATTACGAGACATGTACACTGAAAATACTCAAAAACTTTTGAAAATGTTAGTTCTACTACAAGTTCGGTCGAACTTGTAGTTGAAATGAAGAATTCTTTGAAATTATAACAAATTCGGTCGAACTTATGATTTGATTTGCAAATTTCTTTATAATGAACTTCGGTCAAACTTGTGACTATTTAAAAATTAAACCAGAGTGAACTTCCAGCGAACTTGCCAAGTAAATTTGATGAGAAACTAGCAAGTTCGGGCGAACTTAGCTAAAAATTTCTTGAATTTTATCAAGTTCGGTCGAACTTGACAAAATATCAATAGATTTCTAGCAACTTCGAGCAAACTTATCTCTAATTCCTTCAAAAATGCCTTAAGTTCGGCCGAACTTGGTTAACAAGTTCGATCAACTTGGTTTTGTCAGACATGGTTTTTTCAAAATTTTAACATCAATTTGGTTGAATTTGGTCTCCAATCTTTCAAGGGTTTATCTTTGTTGTATTTTACATGATATATTCAAAATTGAAATGATTTTGACCGTGAATTCTTCATTTTTGATGAAAAAGTTTAGAAAAATAGAAGAATGGAGATGAAATAGAAGTGTTCTTGTCTTGATACTATCAAATCAGGTGTTCTAGCTCTGATACAACTGGTAGGATCGATCCTCGATGCTAAGGAACCTAAATTTGATATCTAACATCCATAATAGCGGAATTATTACGTCGTGTTTACCAATAGACAAGAATTAATCAGTTTAACATCAGTTTTATTGATCAAACGTCAAGAGTACAAATTGACATAGCTTCGCCTCCAAAATGCCAAAGTTCCAAATGAGAAGCACTAGCTAGCTATTTATAGAACATCAAGTTCGCCTGAGGAGGACCTAAGTTCACCCGAACTTGCCTTAGCAAGTTCGGCCGAACTTGGCTATACATGCCTATGATGAGCGAACTTGACTCAAACTTACATAAATACTACTTTCAGCTAGCCTATTCAGCTCTATTCTATACAGACTCGATATAAGACTAAGACATAGACATTATGCATCAACAAGAGTCCTTATGAACTTAAATATATATTTTCAGAAAATTAATGGGTAAAAATAATAACAATATGTAAATATAAATTTTGATAAAAATTTATATTTTGGACACCCATCAAAGTATATGTATTATGTGCTATGTGTATTTAGATACATTTAGGGTGATCAAAATAATATACCGATAATTCCAAGAAATACTTGTATGAAACAAGTATAAAAAGACATGAAAATACATATACACGTTTCGTTCATATCCCCAACGAAACGCGATGAAAACGGATATAAATAAATCCTAAGCATATTATATCCTTAAGCGAATAATCGGACGAACGAATAAATTGGACAACGGACGAGGTACAAAAATATATTCTTAAGAAATAATAATATTTCCAACCGACAAGTAAGATATATAGTTTAGTTGGACAAATAAAGGAGTATATATCGTCAACGACTATAAAAGGGCATATCGTCATCACGAGGAGGTTACTATGACACTTGGGTGTTTATCGACACAAAAATATATATTAACCGGTCACAACGACGTCTCTAAATTTTTTTCGACACTAAACTAATGTATATTCGATAACAAAAACCCGAAAGTTTTAAAAGTATACAAGGTGCTAAGTAAGAATATAAGTATATGGAAATACTTGACAAATTATACTTAGTAAAAATAATAAGTATAAGACTTCCCCACTAATTGGACTAATTTTAAATAATTATTGTGGGCTAGGCCCAAATATATAATAACATGGGTTAGGCCCAATCTCAAAACTTAATGGATTCCAAAATATAAGTAGTCTAGGCCCAACTAAATAATTACATGGACTAGGCCCAATTTCATAACTTAATGAATACATAAAAGACATGGGCTAGGCCCAAAATATATAAAAGACATGGGCTAGGCCCAATGACAAGAAAATATGGGCTAGGCCCAACGACAAGAAAAAACATGGGCTAGGCCCAATGACAAGAAAACATCGGCTAGGCCCAATGACAAGATAACATGGGCTAGGCCTAAGAACAAGATGACATGGGCTAGGCCCAACTTTTGTTGATTTTTCAAACTTACATGTATTTCAGAAAACAAGACATGAGATGGTGATAGACTTCGGAAATGGGCTAGTCCCAACTTTTGTTGCCAATTTTTGGAGGATTTGCCTCTTATATCCCAACCTTGTATGGGTATATAGGAGTCAAAACCTCACTATGCTTATGATGAAAACAATCTTTTGATTATGATGTAATGAAACTAAACTATATTTTGGATAATAAATATAAACCCGTGGAAAACTTGTAATCTTACTTTTGGAACTTGTAAACTTTGGTTGTAACTTAATGTATGATATGGCATCGTTGTTAATTATTATTTGTTTATACGATTGGATGCAATGATTACCTCATAGTCACCCGTTTGCGCTTCCGCTACGACCAGGGTGTGACAGATTGGTATAAGAACACTGATTGTAGTGAACCGGGGAAAAGTTTTATTAAGTTGGTCTACAATCACTAAGGGCTCTCACTTAAAAACAAGGTTTATAACATCATGAACATGTTTTCAGAAATATGACAAAATGACAAATGGTTTTCTTTGTGTCATGATAACATAAGGATCTATCACACGAGCTCAACTATAAGTAATGAGTAAAAGTTTATACATGATTAGTCTATAGTGGATAGACATGAAAGCATTAAGATTACACGTGAAACTGAAGAACAAATTGCATGAGAAACGGTGATTAATATAAAATATATTATATGTAACAATTAATTACTAACCCATATATATATATGCATTATACGGATTATTTTCCAGGACCATGTCTTCTTCTAGCTATGAGGAGGATCAACAAATCAGTTTCTACAGCAACACTTGTTGCCGAAGACGTAGAAAATGTTGCATCAATAATAATGTCTTCTTGAACAAGAGCATCATCAACTGGTTCAGCCACAGGTTCAGGTCCTGGTACTATAATCGGTGGTTGTTGAACAACCACGAGTTCCTGAACATTATCCGCTGCTGCATTTTCAACTACACCATAGATTTGTGCAACTCCATTTCGAATATTCAACCATGCCGGATCAGTTTCAGGATTGTAGTTATCCTGAATAATTGAACCAAGAAATGGAGTAGGAACAGGAAGAATAGTAGAGTGCTTTGTTGTATTAGCCTTTGTAGAGTCAGTAAAAATTTGCGGATGCATGGCGTTTGAACATACGCAGGTAGATTTAAATCAAATGAAAGATTCGACAGCAAATGGCGAAAAATAAGTGACAGAAATCGAGGATACAAAATCATCAACCTCTTATCATCTCCCTTTAAACCAAGATGTGTCTTAAACGCTTGGAAAATCATTAACGAGAAGTTGAATGGCTGATTAAAAGTTAACTCGATCATTGCTGAAAGAAGGTCTTGACCCATGCCATCCTTTCCCTTTTTCCGAGGAGCTAAACACTTCATAATCACATGGTAAAAGTATCTCCACTGCCCAATAAACGTTCCTTTGAAAATATGCTTCTTGCTAAAGGAACCCACATACCCGAAAGATCTAGCCCCTCTTTCACGAATTTCCTTTACGTACCAAGTGCTCCCATAATCCAAGTCACCAAAGTGCTAGTAACATTTGTAAAAATCGGGTCTCCAAAACCCGCTCCGTTTTGTAATCAAGTACCAAGTTATAAAAGTTGCATTAAATATTTATGATTATTTTGAGTTAAAACGATACATAATTAATAAATAAACTAAACTATAAAAATTACATTTGATAAAAAGTTAAAATAAAATAAATAAAAAATATTTGAAGCTGCCGGGACTCGAACCCGGGTCAGCCAAGACTCTTCAACAACTTAACACTCACCCCCTAAACCACTCCGCCACATTGTGTTTACTGCTAACTCTAGGAACACAAATGAATTTTATACACAAAATCAGTAAAACCGATGGCGCCATCTGAGAAACGGTAATCGGCAAATCAATCGTCTAATCGTTGTCTAATTCGCATATTCAGCTTATAACCGATGTATAACGGTTTCAAATCAAGCTGAAATTGATTGAACTTAAAGTTTCATCATTTTCGGTTTTTGAAACCGAAAGGTCATCAAAGTTCTGAATAACTCAAGCTTCAGACCATTCTCGCGATTCAGAGCTATCATATCAATACTCCATTTCAATTTCGTCGCATTTTCGGACCACCAGATCATCTGAATCAGCTCGCCGGAAAAATTCTGCAAGTCACCGGAAAGCGGGACTCACATCCATACGGCATTTCCTCCGACTCTTTCTGTTTAAATCATGTGATTAATCAGTCTCTAACACAACTCCTCCATCAGAATCGATCCTAGTCAACGTTTATCGAAAATCTTATCTTCGCCGGAAAACTTCTGGAATTGCCGGAAACTCGATAATTACCGGTATGCACATTCCAACGTACTGATAATCAATACTCACTAGTTCAATTTCATATCTAATCCCTTAAGCCTGTTGATAGATTCTCTCAGCCGAAGGTTAAAAAACAGAGCCGACAAGTTTCGCCGGACTCTCTGAAGAAGACAACCTGTTCGGTATCTTCTTTCCCCAAACTGTTCGGTTTAATGCATTCAAACTAGACATCATGTTTATTAACTAATTTAATCACGAATCGGATTGTTAATTGATGTCTGCATTCGTAATGAAGAAGACGAGTTCAGTAATGACTTAAGATTAATTAAAATCGGAAGTTTAAACGGGTTAGACACACAGTCCAGCGGTGGACTGTGTGCAAACAAAAACTATACACGTCCCGAGTTCGATCCCTGCTACACGCACACTTTGTGGAATAAAATGCCTTTTTTGATCAAGAACTAAACCGGGTTAAATCAGATAGTTGTTAAGTATAATAAAAACCGAGATAATAACCGGGTTAGACACACAGTCCAACGGTGGACTGTGTGCAACATGAACTACACGTCGCGCGTTCGAAACTCGTCACGAGCACCGGTTCGATTGAATTAAAATGTTTTTGCAAATAAAAGAAATTCAGTTTAATCGAATAAGTGTATAAATATAATTAAACACGAGATTATTTCGGGTTAGACACGTAGCTCAGTTGGTAGAGCTGCGTGCACGCGAACGGGAGGTCGCCGGTTCGAATCCCACCCGGCGCAGATTTATTCGCTGACCGAACCGGTCAACGGTCAACGGTCAACGCTAAAAAAAATAATATTTTTTTATATTTTTATTTATTTAATTTAATCTAAAAATCAATTGAAAATACTTAAAAAAACATTTATAAAGATAGAAAATAGCCATAAACTCACAAAAATATATCTAAAAATTTCATTAAAATCCTTAATAAAATCCATCCATTTATTATATTTTTCCATTATTATTTAGGTTAGTATTCCTCGTTGATCCGCTCATCTAAATCGTGCGCATCTCACCATCTCCAATCCAACGCACCCAATGTGAGTGAATCTTACAAATTCCCCGTTTTAATCACGTTTTTGGGGTGTATCATGTGTCTTTGTTTATATACATATTATAACTAAACCATTGTGCATACATCATATCATGAACATGTGTATTTAGTTTGTTGCTGTTAAGTAGTTATTATTGGATGCAATTTATTATTTCAGTACATGCAATTGCCGAGGCCGCCGCTCCCCATTTATGAGCGCTGAGCATGTTCCCCATTTTATTATGCGGTTGAACCTGGCGTGCCCGCATACGATCGGCTCCGTTTGATTGAGCCTTGATCGCACAGTTCATTTTACATTTTCAGTACATGCAATACGATCGGCTCCATTTGATTGAGCCTTGATCGCACAGTTCATTTTACATTTTCAGTACATGCAATACGATCGGCTCCGTTTGATTGAGCCTTGATCGTACAGTTCACTTATGTTATTTATCGTATGATATTGGTATGTTCATGTATGCAATCAAGTGTTATTGTATGTTATAATTGTAACTGCTTTTTGCCATTGCTTGATTACTTACATTTGCTCATTTATGATTATGCACAATTTTTCATTGATAAACTAACCATTAATTCATTAATAAATGTTTATCTAATAAGGTTCACTCGCCAACTTATGTTGACCCAAAAACTCCCATTTTACACATGATACAGGTGAACCAGCAGCAGCTAGGAACACATAGGACCTGGATTAGAAGAATAAAACGATTTAGAATTGGGATTGTTATGTTTGGTTATTTCCTTTGTATTGAATGAACATGTTTAGATATTTGAAAATGTAACTTTGACTTTATTAATTATGAAACATAATAGTAAATGTCATGTGCTTTGGTGATAACCCAATTATGCCCCGACTCTTATTTCCGCTGCGGGTCGGGGTGTGACAGATTGGTATCAGAGCCATGACTATAGGGATATAGGATAGGTTATTAGACCCTTAGAGCCTATACTATAGTCGATTAGAAACTTATAAGAATTTTGTGTGTTATATGCCAAATTTCATGATGTTTATATGTTTTATGTTAAATGTTACATTTGATATTGTGCAAGCATGTTCATAAGTATGTATTATCATATAATGCCTATCATGAAATCGTATGCTCATAACATATCACATCCATGAAAGCACACACCACATCATGATTGTTTTTACAATGATTTTCGTGTTTTCAAATCTCATCAAAGTGAGTTCTCATGACGGGCATGTAGTAACTGGAAGGGTACCAGTACCGGTAGTCGGAACGTCCTGTCTAGGCTGGCATTCGTATAAATCCAAAATAAAGGACCAGTTTGCCTACCTGGGGACTAACGATGAGAGTACGAAGTACCTATTAGGCCAAAGCATGCTATACCAAACGTCGTGTGAACTAATCCCACTTTGAGTTGTCATTGTGTCTACACCTGGACACGTTCCGACCAAACATCTCATGAACATATTTTGTGGTTTGCATTCGGGGGATGTGAGTGTTAAATTGCCAATACTAATGTGAATCCTACCAAGCCAATAGCCATGGGGGCCCACATGACTATATAGGTGAAGGTATGGGGGACATTTGAGGCCCAACATGAGCGAACCCAAGACATCCTATGGATGTAGTTGCATTATTGAATTTTATGTTATTTTCATTTTCTTAAAGACACATGACACCTAAAAAGACACCATAAACTCACAATCTTCTCATTTTATGACCCTGTAGATGTCGTCTAGACAGCATCGAAGGGGTAAAAGATCGGGAAAGTCTCAGGAACGTTTGGCCACTCATATCGCGAAACAAATGGCCACGATATTGCCTGACATCGTGGTACAAGTACAACAAGCCCTTGCTACAAATCCTACTAACCCTCCTCAACAACAGGACCAGAACATCGACAACCCTCCTACCAACAAGTGCTCTTACAAACATTTTAAGTCCTGTGATCCTCCTAAATTTGAAGGGACAGAGGGTGTCACTGCTCTCCTACATTGGTTCGAGGAGATGGAAAACACCTTCCTAAACTGGATTGTCCTGAGGATCGCAAGGTTCGTTACGCCACCGGGAGACTACTTGGTGTAGCTCTCACTTGGTGGAATACTGAGAAAGGGAAGAGGGGAACTGAAGATGCGATGGCCTTAACTTGGGAGGAGTTAAGGGAAATCATGACTAGGCGTTTCTGTCCTAGAAGTGAAATTAAGAAGTTGGAGGATGAATTTCATGCCTTAAAGCAAAAGGAGGGTTATCACTCTACTTACAACAAGAGGTTTTTGGAGTTGAACCAAATGGTTCCAAATCTGTTCACACCAACCTATCGTCTGATCGAGCATTATATTCGAGGACTTCCCTCGAAAATCCAAGATTCAGTTCTCAGCGTTTCACCGGTAACACTTGAAGCTGCCATGGAGTTGGCAACTGAACTGACCGAAAACCGAATTCGCAACGGGAAGTTCAAAGAAGAGAAGAAGAAAGCCCCTGTTGAGGGACAAACTTCAAACCACCCCATTCCTTCCTCTAAGTTTGCTAACAAGAGGAAGCGTAACACCAGAAATTTTGCTGTTACCCAAATCAACACCCCTATTCCTGCTGCACCCATAACCCAAGTCATCCTCCACCCGCACCATACAGAAGACCCTACACAGGCCCATTACCAAAATGTAACCGTTGTCAGTATCACCACTCCCCTGATCATCCTTGCCAATACTGCATCGGCTGCGGTCGCGCAGGACATACTGTTCAAAACTGCCGCATGCCTCAACGAACAAACCGCCACCAACCTTTAACCCAAACCCACCAACAGTTAATGGGTCAAGCACAACAACAACTACCATTTCCACCCACCCAACATTTAGCCCAAACATACTATCAACCCAATTACCCTATGGGCCAACCTATGCGGGCTTGTTTCAATTGCGGCGACCCAAGTCATTTCAGAAACACATGTCCAAGGCTGGTTAATATTATTCATGCTCAGGCCCAAGCCAACCCAGTGAACCAAGCGAACCAAGCTCCTCCACCTGCAAGAGGAAGAGCTTTCAATATTAACGCGAACTAGGCCAGAGCTGACGGCAATGTGGTCAACGGTACGTTCCTTATAAATGGTAGATATGCCTCTATGTTATTTGATACTGGTGCGGATAGAAGTTTTGTGTCATTAGAATTTGAACCCATCTTAAGCAAAAATCGGGATAAGCTCGCGGAATCCATAACGGTGGAAGTTGCGGACGGAAAACCAGTTTCATTAGACTCTATTTTACGCAACTGTACACTCACCTTAAAGGGCCATGATTTCTCAGTCGACCTTATTCCTATGAAGCTGGGAAGTTTTGACATCATAATCGGTATGGATTGGCTCAGTCAACATCAGGCGGAAGTTGTATGTCGTGAAAAAAATTTATTCGCATTCCTCTTTCAAACGGTCAGACTCTTCGAATCATTGGAGAAACCTCGTCGAGAGGGCTCAGCTTAATGTCTTGTCTTCAAGCTCAAAAATATCTTCGTAAGAATTATGTCGCGTTTTTAGCCCATATCATCAAGAAGGGGACCACAGCGAAGAAACTTGAAGACATTCCTGTAGTAAAAGACTTTCTACAAGTTTTTCCTGACGACATTTCAGGACTTCCTCCAGTTAGAGACGTCGAATTCCGTATTGATCTTATACCTGGTGCTACACCAGTTGCAAAATCTCCATATAGGTTAGCCCCCTCTGAAATGCAAGAGCTAGCCAGTCAATTGCAAGAGTTGACTGACAAGGGATTCATACGTCCTAGCTCGTCACCTTGGGGTGCACCTGTTCTTTTTGTAAAGAAGAAGGATGGATCTTTTCGTATGTGGATCGACTACAGAGAGCTCAACAAGTTAACCATAAAAATCGCTATCCTTTACCTCGCATTGATGATCTTCTTGACCAACTACAAGGTGCCAGCTGTTTTTCAAAAATCGATCTTCAGTCTGGCTATCATCAACTTAGAGTGCATGAAGAAGACGTCCCAAAAACTGATTTCGAACTCGTTATGGTCACTATGAATTCATGGTTATGCCATTTGGATTAACCAACGCACCAGCTGTCTTCATGGACCTAATGAACAGAGTCTGCAAACCTTATCTTGATCGATTTGTTATAGTCTTCATCGACGATATTCTTATTTATTCAAAATCTAAAGCTGATCATGAGCGTCATCTTCGACTCGTTCTTGCACTTCTAGAAAAGGAAAAGCTTTATGCCAAGTTCTCTAAATGTGAATTCTAGTTAAAAGAGGTGCAATTCCTCGGGCATGTAGTCAATGGAAAAGGAATACATGTTGACCCTTCAAAGATCAAAGCAGTTCAAGAATGGCAAGCTCCACGTACACCAACTGAAGTAAGATCTTTTCTTGGACTAGCTGGCTATTATCGTCGGTTCATTTCAAACTTCTCTCGCATTGCTGTGCCACTCACGGCTTTAACCCATAAGGGAAAACCTTTCGTATGGGGACCCAAGCAAGAAGAAGCTTTTCAAACTCTTAAACAAAAACTTTGTGATGCACCAATCCTCACTCTTCCTGAAGGTTGTGATGATTTTGTAGTCTATTGCGACGCGTCAGGGCAAGGATTAGGCTGCGTTCTCATGCAAAGAGGAAAAGTCATAGCTTATGCCTCGAGACAACTCAAGACACATGAAAAGAACTACACCACTCATGACCTAGAACTTGGAGCCGTTGTATTCGCTCTTAAGATATGGAGACATTATCTCTATGGTACTAAGTGTGAAATATACACTGACCACAAGAGTCTTCAACATATCTTCAATAAAAAGAGTTAAATATGAGGCAACGAAGATGGGTCGAACTCCTGAATGATTACGACTGTGAAATTAGATACCACCCTGGTAAAGCAAATGTGGTGGCTAATGCACTTAGTCGAAAGGGTTATGCGAACTCCATTCATCTTCTATGTTCGCAAATTATAACCGACATTAAAGATCAAATTCGTGAAGCTCAACACGTTTCAATAACAGAAGAAGATGTACGAAAAGAGATGTCCTGTGGAGCCGAGCTAAAACTTGAAACTAAATCAGACGGTATCCTGTATTACCTAGATCGTATCTGGATTCCTAACCACAACAATCTTCGTGAAACACTTATGAATGAAGCTCACAAAACGCGATATTCTATACACCCAGGAGCCGATAAGATGTATCAAGACCTACGATACACCTATTGGTGGCCTGGAATGAAGAAGGATATTGCCGTTTTCGTTTCCAAGTGTCTCACATGTTCCAAGGTGAAGGCTGAACACCAAAGACCCTCAGGACTTCTAGTCCAACCGGAAATACCTGTATGGAAGTGGGAAAATATAACCATGGATTTCATTACCGGGTTACCTCGCACTTCTGGTGGGTATGACACTATATGGGTGATTATAGACCGACTTACAAAATCAGCTCACTTTATTCCTATTCGAGAAGATTTCAAGAACGAAAAGCTTGCTCATATTTATATTAACGAAATCGTAAGCCGACATGGGGTACCATTAAGTATTATTTCTGATCGTGATGGTCGTTTCACCTCACGAACATGGAAAGCAGTACAATCCACTATGGGCACACGATTAGATCTCAATACCGCCTATCATCCTCAAACTGATGGACAGTCTGAGCGCACCATTCAAACTCTTGAGGATATGCTTAGAGCATGTGTCATAGACTTCAAGGGAAATTGGGACGCCCACCTACCATTAGTTGAATTTTCGTACAACAACAACTATCATTCGAGCATCGGCATGGCACCTTTTGAAGCCTTATATGGTCGTAAGTGCCGATCTCCTGTGTGTTGGCACGAAATTGGGGAAGCACAAATTACTGGTCCAGAATTGATCCAAGAAACCACAGATAAGATCCATCAAATTCGAAACAATCTTCTAGCGGCTCAAAGTCATCAAAAGAGTTATGCAGATAAACGACGGAAGCCCTTAGAGTTTAACATTGGTGATCATGTGCTTTTAAAAGTATCACCGTGGAAGGGAGTAGTTCGTTTTGGTCAAAAGGGGAAGCTAGCACCACGTTACGTAGGACCTTTCAAGATACTCGAAAGAGTAGGTCCTGTAGCATACAAGCTTGACTTACCAGAAGAACTCAACAGGATTCATCCCACATTCCACGTGTCGAACTTGAAGAAGTGCCTCGCTGATGAGAATCTCCATATTCCGCTGGAAGATATTCAGATTGATGAATCTATGCATTTTATTGAAAGACCGGTGGAGATCATGGACTTCGGGGAGAAGCGTCTTCGACGAAGTCGCATTCCAATTGTTAGGGTACGCTGGGAGTCGAAACGGGGACCTGAGTTTACTTGGGAACGTGAGGACTTAATGCGTGAAAAATACCCGCATCTTTTTCCTACTACTTCAACTACTTAAATTTCGGGACGAAATTCCTAAAAGTAGGGGATACTGTAAGATTTGTAAAAATCGGGTCTCCAAAACCCGCTCCGTTTTGTAATCAAGTACCAAGTTATAAAAGTTGCATTAAATATTTATGATTATTTTGAGTTAAAACGATACATAATTAATAAATAAACTAAACTATAAAAATTACATTTGATAAAAAGTTAAAATAAAATAAATAAAAAATATTTGAAGCTGCCGGGACTCGAACCCGGGTCAGCCAAGACTCTTCAACAACTTAACACTCACTCCCTAAACCACTCCGCCACATTGTGTTTTCTGCTAAATCTAGGAACACAAATGAATTTTATACACAAAATCAGTAAAACCGATGGCGCCATCTGAGAAACGGTAATTGGAAAATCAATCGTCTAATCGTTGTTTAATTCGCATATTCAGTTTATAACCGATGTATAACGGTTTCTAATCAAGCTGAAATTGATTGAACTTAAAGTTTCATCATTTTCGGTTTTTGAAACCGAAAGGTCATCAAAGTTCTGAATAACTCAAGCTTCGACCATTCTCGCGATTCAGAGCTATCATATCAATACTCCATTTCAATTTCGTCGCATTTTCGGACCACTAGATCATCTGAATCAGCTCGCCGGAAAAATTCTGCAAGTCACCGGAAAACCGGGACTCACATCCATACGGTATTTCCTCCGACTCTTTCTGTTTAAATCATGTGATTAATCAGTCTCTAACACAACTCCTCCATCAGAATCGATCCTAGTCAACGTTTATCGAAAATCTTATCTTCGCCGGAAAACTTCTGGAATTGCCGGAAACTCGATAATTACCGGTATGCACATTCCAACGTACTGATAATCAATACTCACTAGTTCAATTTCATATTTAATCCCTTAAGCCTGTTGATAGATTCTCTCAGCCGAAGGTTCAAAAACAGAGCCGACAAGTTTCGCCGGACTCTCTGAAGAAGACAACCTGTTCGGTATCTTCTTTCCCCAAACTTTTCGGTTTAATGCATTCAAACTAGACATCATGTTTATTAACTAATTTAATCACGAATCGGATTGTTGATTGATGTCTGCGTTCGTAATGAAGAAGAGGAGTTCAGTAATGACTTAAGATTAATTAAAATCGGAAGTTTAAACGGGTTAGACACACAGTCCAGCGGTGGACTGTGTGCAAACAAAAACTATACACGTCCCGAGTTCGATCCCTGCTACACGCACACTTTGTGGAATAAAATGCCTTTTTTGATCAAGAACTAAACCGGGTTAAATCAGATAGTTGTTAATTATAATAAAAACCGAGATAATAACCGGGTTAGACACACAGTCCAGCGGTGGACTGTGTGCAACATGAACTACACGTCGCGCGTTCGAAACTCGTCACGAGCACCGGTTCGATTGAATTAAAATGTTTTTGCAAATAAAGGAAATTCAGTTTAATCGAATAAGTGTACAAATATAATTAAACACGAGATTATTTCGGGTTAGACACGTAGCTCAATTGGTAGAGCTGCGTGCACGTGAACGGGAGGTCGCCGGTTCGAATCCCACCCGGCGCAGATTTATTCGCTGACCGAACCGGTCAACGGTCAACGCTAAAAAAAATAATATTTTTTTATATTTTTATTTATTTAATTTAATCTAAAAATCAATTGAAAATACTTAAAAATAACATTTATAAAGATAGAAAATAGCCATAAACTCACAAAAATATATCTAAAAATTTCATTAAAATCCTTAATAAAATCCATCCATTTATTATATTTTTCCATTATTATTTAGGTTAGTATTCCTCGTTTGATCCGCTCATCTAAATCGTGCGCATCTCACCATCTCCAATCTAACGCACCCAATGTGAGTGAATCTTACAAATTCCTCGTTTTAATCACGTTTTTGGGGTGTATCATGTGTCTTTGTTTATATACATATTATAACTAAACCATTGTGCATACATCATATCATGAACATGTGTATTTAGTTTGTTACTGTTAAGTAGTTATTATTGGATGCAATTTATTATTTCAGTACATGCAATTGCCGAGGCTGCCGCTCCCCATTTATGAGCGTTGAGCATGTTCCCCATTTTATTATGCGGTTGAACCTGGCGTGCCCGCATACGATCGGCTCCGTTTGATTGAGGCTTGATCGCACAGTTCATTTTACATTTTCAGTACATGCAATACGATCGGCTCCGTTTGATTGAGCCTTGATCGCACAGTTCATTTATGTTATTTATCGTATGATATTGGTATGTTCATGTATGCAATCAAGTGTTATTGTATGTTATAATTGTAACTGCTTTTTGCCATTCTTGATTACTTACATTTGCTCATTTATGATTATGCACAATTTTTCATTGATAAACTAACCATTAATTCATTAATAAATGTTTATCTAATAAGGTTCACTCGCCAACTTATGTTGACCCAAAAACTCCCATTTTACACATGATACAGGTGAACCAGAGCAGCTAGGAACACATAGGACCTGGATTAGAAGAATAAAACGATTTAGAATTGGGATTGTTATGTTTGGTTATTTCCTTTGTATTGAATGAACATGTTTGGATATTTGAAAATGTAACTTTGACTTTATTAATTATGAAACATAATAGTAAATGTCATGTGCTTTGGTGATAACCCAATTATGCCCCGACTCTTATTTCCGCTGCGGGTCGGGGTGTGACAAGTGCAAAGTCGCACAAATAATGGCTTCAGTACTAACAATAGGACTTCCGTAAATAGTGGCTTCTATTTTATTAACTCGAGCAGTACGCCAAAAATCTTGAATGTAATCTCGAACTAGGTGAATACTTTCGGAAAGTGCGATACTGATTCTTGAATTTCGAAGAAAACGCATAATTTCAGCGTAATTAGCCGCACCAGGAATGTTTTCATTTAACATGGCTATCTGGTTGTGATGAGCGAAAAATTCTCGAACAGGACGAGGTGGAGCGACTGCTGCTCCTCCAGGTTGTGCTCCGTGTTGTTATTCAGCTGGTTGTTCTGCCTGCTAATCAATAGGTTGATCAGCCATATCTATAAACATAATCATAATTACTTGAAACAGGTGCATCAGATTTGAAACTGACTTTAAAGAAGTATCAAAGACAGGCTCAACAGACTAATAGACAAACTGTTAACTAAAATTAAAACCCGGAACAATTTATAAGTTCAATTGAAAACAAATCCGGATAAGCGTATACAGGAGGCGCACAGAACCCCGGATATAGTTTAAAACCATTCAAATCCTGACAAAAACCCGGAGGCCAAGTTAGAATCTTTTGAGCAGATCAGACTAACAAATCCGAAGTTTGGGATTAGAACCAGAGTCACTTGTGAACTCCGGAAACTAACACCCGAAGATGAATATACATTCGGAAAGAGAGTAACAACTCCGGACAACATTACAAACTAGGAGATAATCCGGACCTGCTTTGTATCCTAGCATCAAAACCCTAGCATCACAACTCCGAACTTATGGAGCCGGAAACTTAGATTTCTCAAAGAAACAAAGACACTAAAATTTTCAAACATATTCTAAGATCAAAAAGGTAAGTTTGTCAAAACTCCTTTATCTTCCTGAAGAAGATTCAACCCAAAAATTCCCGCCAAGAACATCAAACAAACCAGATAGATTATCACACAAAATTGCGAACCATAGCACGATAAATACATTATACTCTCGAAACATCATAGAAAAAGCTTAACTTTTTCTCATAAACATCTATCATACTTCAAAATTTCGTTTCTCATACATAAGAAAACTATGTTCTTGAACAAGGACCAAAACCCCCAAATCCTTGTCACAAACCCTAAACCTTGGATTATACTCCAACAAGAAAAAAATCTCGCAACAAGCGGCTATAATTTCACATATATTCAACAAATCTTTGCACATTATCAACAAGTACAACAAGTTCAAGGAAGAACACAAACCCTAGAGACCTTGAACAAATCGATTGACAATGAACAAGATAAGGAATTGCGGAACATACCTCAGATGTTTAAATGCTAGATGAATCAAAAGATTTGTCTTCAACACGGAGATTTAACAAGAACAATGGTTTGCTAAAGTAGGTTTTCGTGTGTGAGAGAAACAGAGAGATGATAGAGATAAGGGAGATGACCGTTTATATTGTGGGGGCCTATTTATGTCCTAACAAACTCGGATCGAGGGACCCTAAACCCGGAACGACATAAGCAACTCCAAACCGGACCAGTTCCACTAGTATGTGAAACCCGGGAAGAATGATGTTTACAACTTTCTCTTAAACCTGGAAGGACCCAAAACCCGGAAACATTACACTCTTCCAAACAACTCGAAACCCGAAACCAATCTAAACCCGGACACACTTTACCCTTATATTTTAACTCAAATAATTTTTTTTACTTTTACCCTTAGACTTTAAAACACTTAACACTTGAATTTTCAAAGATTTCACAACTGATGCAATTTTGCCAAACATCCATTTTGACGAGAATCACCTAGTAAACTTGGATAAAATCTGCACGACCGAAGTTGTATATAAAGATAAACTTAGCGAAAGATTACCTGACCTGATGAATTTTTCACCTTATTTAAAGAATGCTCACAACCCGACGGAGTATTCGAATTATAACTCGCCCATAGAAACAAGAAACTAAAATCTTTTTGACATTTTTCATTTTTGACAGAAATTAAAATCTAAACACTACGAGAAATATATACACTAACTATATATATATACACACACTAACTATGTTTTTGTGAAACTGGAGCAAGGAGATCATATTGGCTATTCTGTCAAAATCCAATCACAAACTATAGATTTCTAGTTAAGCACTTAGAATGATATTAATAGTTCAAGACGTTCAACGGTATTGTGGTCCACTTAAACTTTAGCACGCTTTCGAACACTGTTTTCGAGATATGCGTTAAGTATATTAATTACTGACTGTAACATGTAATCCCACCCCAGAATATACTCCCGTATCGAAACTGCCAAACATTGCATCTTACAGGTTAGTATATCAGAAAAATCTCTGTATCCGCCTAGATGCAATGCCTTGAGAGATCAGGATAGTGCCACCGCACAAACAAAGAGATGAAGGCTCGATTTAAAAGTGGTGTACCATCGTTTGGTAAATTTTTCTGTAGAATTTTTAGCAATTTATTCTATGCGGTGGTAGCATAGGTTTGAAACTTGTACATCCAGTGATGACAACTTTTAGAACAGATCATCCGGTGATGATTGTTGAGGTAGAAAAGAAATCCACCAAGAGGGTTTTGCGCACAAACGAAGCGCTTAGCAAAGCATTGTACGAGGTCTAGGACATTGTTCAACAATATCAGAAGACCAAGTATAATACCCCAGAGATTTAACAAACATAAAGTCTAGTATCTCAGAAGTTTGGCAATTTGTCAAACGAAATTACGGTACCAAGACCATATATCCGAGGGATGCGTCACACAAATTACGCAGTTCATTACGTTTATATACCAAAGGCAGGTTCTTATTTACGCGTAAAGCCTACCGAAGCAACATCTGATGAAGCTGTTACAGTTAACATTTATTATATATTACCATAGTCCTGCATTAGATATGACAACCGATGTACTATCATTTCTCCTATATCTTGAAACAACTTCATATTTCAATTTTCTGATGGTTTTGTATTTTCTTTAAAAAATCCTACAACTAAGTAAAATATTTTTGGATTTTTGAATTTTGAATAAAACAGTAAGAACTGTACATGAAATTTAAAATAAAGTTTCTATGCGAGTTTTTGAAAGCATTTCACTCTGGGTTGATCATGCCGATCATTCGAACCAGATCCTAAAATCTAGCCCAATCGAAAGTGTTAGTAAAAAGGTCGGCAAGATTATCCAACGTGTCTACCCTGACCACATCGATTAAACCCTTTTCAGCACAGTTACGATTGAAATGATGCCTAACATCTATGTGTTTAGTGCATGAATGGTTAACCAGATTATTATTATGGAAATGGCAGAGTTATCATCGACCAAAATTGGAGTTCGAGTGAAATTCAAACCATAGTCTCTCATTTGTTGTTGAATCCACAAAACCTGAGTATAACAGCTTGAAGCTGCAATATACTCGGCCTCACATGTGGATGACGACACGACAACTTGTTTTTTGCATTGCCAAGACACAAGACGGTTTCGAAGCAGTTGTGCGCCGCCAGAGGTTGATTTTCTGTTAATTGGACACCCTCTGAAATCTGCATCAGCATATGCAATCAAATCCAGACCACCATCAGTTGGATACCATAGACCAAGTTTTGGTTTCCCTTTCAAATATCTGAAAATGCGTTTGACTGCAACCATATGAGATTCCCTCGGAGTTGATAGGTACCTAGCACACAAACAAACAGAAAACATAATATCGGGACGTGATGCGGTTAGATACATAAGAGAGCCAATCCTTGCCCGATATAGAGTTGGGTCCACTTCTGGATCCTTCTCTTTCTCATCACCAGCTTGTGATTTGTCGGCAGAGGTGTGTCAAAAGGTGAACTATCTTCCAATCCAAATCTCTTGAGAATTCGTGGACATACTTAGTTTGATGCACATACGTCCCTTCTTTCTCCCGACTGACTTGAAGACCAAGAAAGAATGACAACTCTCCCGTCGCACTCATTTCAAACTTTGACTTTATCATCTTCTCAAACTCGTGACACAATTCTTCATTTGAAGAACTGAATATTGTATTATCAACGTAGATGTGTCGAATCAGAAAATATCCCCCTTTCTTCAAAATGAATAACATGGAGTCGATCGCACCACGAGTGAACCCATGCTCCAAAAGATGTTTTGATAACTTGAATACTAGGCACGAGGAACCTGATGAAGACCATACAAAGCTTTATCCAACAAATAGACTTTATTGTCGGACTCTAGAGCTGCTAACCAGGTGGTTGAGATACATAACAACTTCAGATAGCGTTCCATAAAGGAAGGTACTCTTGACATCCAACTGATAGACTTTGATACGCATATGTGCAGTGAATGCTAGAAACAGAAGAATTGCTTCCAATCTTGCTACAGGAGTGTACACTTCTGTGTAATCAATACCTTCTTCTTGATTGAAACTCTGAACAACCAACCATGCTTTATTCCTGGCGACTACACCTTTGTCGTCCTTTTTGCACTTAAAGACCCACTTACTGTTGATTGCATGTTGACCCTTCGAAAAATCGACCAAATTCCACACTATTAACTTGTCGAACTGAGCTAATTCTTCCTACATCGCCTCACACCATGAGCTAATATTTCAAGGCCATTTGATAATGTTTCGGCTCAATTTGAGAGATAAAACATTCATGTAGGCTAAGATTGAATATCTCCTCCTGCTCGAATTGAGTAAACAGACACTTCATCTCTGAAAGACTTCTTCGATTTGCACTCCGGCATTTGGATTCCCAATAATATTATCAACAGGATGATAGATATTTGTTCTTGGAACAGGGATAGCTGGAGCTTGGAGATTGCTTCCCAAATTAGATTGAATCTCCCCCTCAGCACTTGCACTACTACTCGCTTCAGAGTGACCGGGACCAACTTCATCGGGGATCTGACCAGCAACAACATTGTTTACTAACGACGGTTCAGCGACTGGATCTTTTGATGCGACATTCAGAGTCACATTTGTGGGAATACTTGCCCTCCAACTAGCATCGACTTCCTCCTTATCTACCAAATGTGTGTAAACGACTTCCGAATCTGCTTCTGTAACATCAGGGAGATCAAAAGAATCACATACTTTCTCATAGTCATACCCATTTTTAGGACCAAATTCGGATGTTGGAGGATCGTAACTTAAAGGATTAATATCGCAACCTCCACTGCCCATTTTTTTAATGTTATAAACATGTTTATTTGGAGAACCCAGAAAGAAACCTATCTCTCCAAGCTCGCCCATCTTAGGAGTATCCTTTGTTAGTTTGATAACACATTTGATCCCAAAGGGTTGAAACCCATACAAATTAGGTTTCTTATTATTGAGAAGTTCATAGCAAGTCTTATCTTCCCTTTTGACCGTAAGCACATGGTTAAGCACATAGCATGTTGTGTTTACTGCATCAGCCCATAAGAAAATAAGTAATTTTGATTCAGAAAGCATACTATGGGCCACCTCAATAAGGGTTCGGTTCTTCCGTTCTGCAACTCCATTCTGTTGGGGAACATAAGGAGCGTGAACTGATGAACTATTCCCATTTCCCGACATAACTCATCCATATGTTGATTTTTAAATTCGACCCGTTGTCACTTCAGATTTTCTTAATAGGAAGTGAATAATTTTTCTCAGGTTGTTTAAAAAGATCTCTTAAAATACCATGCGTTTTATCCATAGTTTTTAAGAAAAATACCCACGAGTATCGTGAGAAATCGTTGGTGACAACAAGACAATAGGACATACCACCAACGCGAGCAACATGGATAGGGCCGAAAAGATCTATGTGAAGCAATTCAAGTGGTTTTTGGTTTATGAGGCTTTCTTTTGATTTTTCCTTTTTCGCATGATTGACATTTGTTATGCATATTAAAACTACGTAAAGGAACCCCCAACACCAAGTCGTTTTTCACTAAGTGGTTCCTTTTTCGCAGATGCACATGGCCCATTCATCTATGCCAAAGATAAGATTGATCTTCAGTCGCTTTAGATAGTAAACAAGTCACTAGAGCAGATGAGTTGGCCAACGGGCGCATGTCCATGACATATGTGTTATTCACCCGTGGATCCCTCATAAGAATCCAATCTTTAGGAACAGCAAATCCTGGATGCAAAACGAAGCAAGCTTTATCAGTGAACAACATCGAATACCTGTTGTCGTAGATTTGATATACCGACATCAAATTATGCTTTAGCTCTTCGACAAAGTTCACTTTGTGCAGCGTAATCTTTCCATTAGACACCGAACCTTCACCGGTGATGTAACCACCCTTTTCACCGGAAAAGTTGACATAACCACCACAAATTGGCTTAAGATTTCCAACAATTCTTTATTTCTGGTCATGTGTCTGGAACAGCCACAATCGATATACCAAATATAGATAGCCCTCTTTAGCTGCTCCTACACTCACAGCAAGAAAATCAGTTAGAATGTGGGACGCAATCCATAACGGTCTGGTTGTCCCATTTCATCAACATACGAAATTTGTTTAAAATAACCATCACCACCAACACTCCCTCCATTTCCATTTCGGAAGCTGTTGGAGTGGTTCCCATCGAAACGGGAATTGTATGGAGTTGACGATCGGTTCGTGTAACTAGAATTTTAAAAGTTTCACCCACCATGGTGTTGATAACCGAAATTTTGGCTTCTTGGAGTCTCAAAATTTCGATTAAACCTTGGCGCTTCGTAATTCTTGAGATTGTCTAGATTGGTTAACCGAATGCGCTCTTTGATTGTGATATCGGGGGGGGGGGTGAGGCACTTCGGTCATTCACAAACCGGTTCTGAGCATCAGGTCTAATATAGTCGCCGTTTGATCCTCCAGAATGTTTCTCATTCTCTTGTTATTGGAAAGTAACACGATTTTGGCATCGGTGAGGCGTTTTCTCATGAGCATCATGTGTTTGTGATGAACTTTCCGATCCATGTTTTGGACGAATATCCAATGGTTCCTCACGTTGATCTGGACGTTGTTGTGATTTAGCATTTGATTTAACAACAGGTTTTGGTTCTTGTTTAATCACTTTTGCTTTCTCAACCTTTTGAACTTTATTGTTTTTCTTATTAGATGTTTTAATTTCGGGTTTTTCAACAAACGGTTTTCTTTGATCAGGACCGACGAGAGATTTTCCATTGTCATTTGGACACTCAGCAGCCAAGTGTCCTTTCAATCGACACTTGTAACATTTTCGAATTTTGTAGCATTCTTTGGACATTCCTCTCGATTGTTCGAAGATGATGAAACATTTGTTGGATTCTTTAAGATTTGAGAGACAAATTGAGAATTTGAAACTGTTTCTATTTTCTCAACTTCCTTATTGAAATCTTCCCCTTTAACAAAATCAGTTTTGGAAACATTTTTTGTTTTCTTGTGAGACTTCCCATGAGGTTTAGGTTTCTCATTGGCATTTTGAACTTGATTAAAAATTTCCAAAATTTTGTTACTGATTATGTTTTCAATGTTGTCAAGATTACATTCACTTTTCTTTGATGTTTCATCAAACTTAGATTGTTCTGAGTCTGAGGAAATCTCAAGCTCAGAATCCTTCCCACTTGGCGGATCAACGCTCAGAGGAGTCGTTGGAGCAAAGTTAGTTATCTCTGGATCAATGCTTGCCATCGATGTGTAGTTGTGGTAAGTTGGTGGAGGAACCTTACTATACCCGATGCCAAACATTTCCCCTTCAGTTTCCTTAAGACGTTAGCTATTGATACAAAAATTCATCACTTCAGATGAACTTCCAAACTTTTCAATTTTTCTTTCCAAATCTAAAATTAGATTGTCCTTTTCTAAAATGATTTTGTTCTTTTCCAAAACACAATTTGGATTCATTTCAAGCTCAGATTTTAATTCTTGATTTTAAGAGTTACTTGAGCCACATGTCTTTCAAATTCAGAGATGTCATTCTGTAGAGATTTTATCTTAATTCGGTGTTCTTTATCCGAACAAGATAGAACAGCAATGACTTCTCTGGATTTTTCAAGGTTTTCAATTAGATTTGTGTTGTGTAAAGCGTATCAATCTGTTAAGATCGCTCCTCCGCAGTCAAGGAACCTAATTTATATCTAATGTCCAACATAAGCGGAAATTATGTGACATGTTAATCAAATACACAAGTTTACTATTTAAAGATGGGTTTATTAATGTCCAAATGTATTACAATGTGAATTCCAAATCGACAGAGCTTCGCCGTCAAAGTCACAAAGTTCTTACAATTAGAGACCCTTGGCCACCTATATATAGACTCACAAGTTCGGGCGAAGTGTGACAATGGATAGATCAAGTTCGGACGAACTTGATCTTCGTCCACACAAGTTCGGCCGAACTTGTGTAATACACTTAAATAAACTTCAAAATATAACAATTCAAGCCCTAAACATACAGACTCGATCCAAGACCTAGACAATATATATTATGCATCAACAAACTCCCCCTTGGATATTGTTGCAGTCTTGATCAGTCTTCAATCTTCAACATCTTCCAAAAAAGTTCTTGTATGGTTTACGTCGTCGTTCTTGTTTCGGAATAGGCGTTTGGTCAGTAGGAGGCGCCCACTTCATAAATTGAAACCGTCTAATCCTTGCCTCTCTACCCTTTCATGTATCTTTTCCAGTCGCTTTTCCTCTTTTAAGAACTCTTCTCTTTCCAACTCTCTCCATCTTGATTCCCACATATGACCTGAATTAATACCATATGCATAGCAAACGTTAATCACACCTTGGTATTGCTTTGCTTGGACTTCTTCACGCTTGTCGAAACATATCTTGTTGAAGAACAAGCATTTCATATCTTCTTTTGAACAGTTAACTAGCCACAACAGGTCTAGTATTCGAATAGTTCTCCACAACCCCCAAATCCTTCTTCGTTCAATAGGTTCTGGATCCTTTTCCTTTGTGATATCCCACGTCTCATCTGCACGCAATACAATCACTGCTTCGCTAGTTTCTGGATCCATTTGCCACCACAAAAAGTAAGGATGGAAATCCTGTTCGATGGGCTTTAGTGGCATATTCTTCATTGCTCTCGGACGTTTCATCACGCGTAACATCCTTTTCTCCTATCTTTTTGTTAATCTTTACTCTACGTTTAGGAATGAACGGTTTCCACAACTCAAAACCCCTTGACGCTTCAAACTTTACTACCCTCCAGAGTCTTTGTTCGTTGAATTTCATCTACAGACTTATGTTTCTCGTTTGCACCAACTCTTCAACATCCCAGAACGGTAATGTCTTTATGTCTGCAAGATGTTTGAAATATTGAACCCCAAACTCTCTTTTTATTGCATGTACGTCAAGTTCTCGAATCCATCCCCAACTTAGAATGTCACCCATTGATTTATCTTTGTCTCGTGTGAAGAAAGCCAATGGTCGTTTAAACTTTTTTTCCTTTGGCATCTCATTGAACCATGACTTCTTTGCTTTGGCAATCTTTTCTTTCGTGTAACGTTTCGGAATATTGCCTTCCTTTACCACTTCGTCGATCTTTTGTTTCAACGAACTCACATCAATCTGATTCAGCAGCTCTTCAATCATAGGAAACTTGTCATTGTTGATGTTAGAATACTTTTCAGTTTCATCATCATCAAAATCTTCAAATATCACACGGTCTTAATCATCAGCTTCAGCAACACGTTTGTATACATACTCTTTTGGTTCAAACATCTTGATGTTGACTAATTCTTCTTCAAAATCAAATTCGAACGAATCATCATCAACCTCAAACATTCTGACCAATTCTTCCTTGGTGTAGTTATGCACATACTCCCCTTCCTCTATACTTGGATCTAACATTATCATTAAAGGTTTCTCATGAACAGATGCAACAGGCATAGCAACTATCGCTTCAGATACATCAACATCTTGTGGCCCTGTCTGCTCTGTGTTCTCCCCCTTACTTTGATTATCTTCCATACTTGCATCTCATTAATCAAAGATTCAAAGTCAAACGTAGAATGTACTTTCGCAGAATCAACTTTTAAACCAACGCCCCCTGATCATCACTATCATCACCATCATGATCTGAATCATCCTTTGTATCATCCACATGGTCGTCGTCATTATCATTATCTTCCACATCGTCATATTTCTGTTCTGATTCTTTCTCTTCAACAGATACAACTTTAGGAACAACATCAGAAACAATCTCTGATTCAGGAGCTTTTTTCTGATTTCAACTATCTTTTCTATCACCAACTCCTCTGTTTTTTTAGGGACACCATCAATCAGCCCTTTGCCTTTACCCTGTTCTGCTAATTCTTTATCAGCTTTCTCTTTCGCTTCTTGAACATCAAGTCATTCATATTCTACTTTAAAATCAATGCCTAAGTTGTTTGTTAACACTTTCTGCAACCTGGCAAATCTCCTATCATTCAGATCACATTCAGATCTCAGCTCAACAATCTCTTTCTCTAACTTTGCATTCGCAGCACTCAAACTTTCAACCATCGCTTTCATGTAGCCTCTATCGTCTTCAAGAAACTTCACTTTATCTTGCAGAATTTCTTTCTCAACATCACTTTGCTTCACTTTCTTTTCAAGATCTCTTTTTCAACTTCATTTTGTTTGAGCTTATCTTCCAATGCTTTGATTCTTTTCTCCAGCATATCAAGAGGAGTATCTTCAAACCAATGCAACAAATCATCAGCTATGACAGCATGTGTAATGTAATCTGGAATTTCACCGAAAGCATCTTTAAATTCTCTTGCTCTTGCACTTTGAGGAGTAGACTGCTTTGATCTTGTAGGAGTAGCTTTTGGAGTACCCTTTACTGCATCCTTTGGGCTTGAAATAGACGTACTTTGAACAGGCACTTCAATAGTCACAGATGGTGGATCTTGTGTGACAGTAGTTGGTGGAACATCAGCTTCAACGATCAGAATCTCTTGCAAGTTAGAAACAGGAGGTTCTTTTGTAACTCCTTTCTTTGGTTTCTTTTGACTCAAATACCTACGACTTGGAGTTTTCTTCCTTCCACGAGTACTCGGAGAACCCGTTGTTTTCTTTGTGTCTCCAGCTTTTGACTTTGAGCGCTTTGACTTTTTCTTAGGTCGATCTTCATCGGAACCCTCATCAGAACCTGGTTCATAAAGATCTTCACAAATCTTTTTCAAACGTTCCTCTTCCTTTTCTTTCTCTACTGCTTTCAATCTAACATCAGCAGAATCTTCAGACGATTCGTCATCCTTATCAGAAGTTGTAGATATAACCTCATCATCTTTATCTTGGCTTTCAACATTTGCCACAGCACTAGATCCTTCAACATTCTGTGGATCTTCTACAGGCTCGTCGATCAACATAGTTTCAACTTTCTTCGACGCTCTTTTTCTCTTTGGCTTTTCAACAACCACAACCCTTTTGATATACCAATCACCTCTTTTCTCTTTGAAATTCTTTAACAGTTCAACTTCATCTGTATCGTCACCACTGCCATCCTTTCTCTGTTTGTTTTCAGGAGGTGCAATATAATCAGCTTTTTCAATAGCACCGAATACAGGCTTTCCAATTGGCGCTGAATCTTGTTTCTGGTAAATCTTTAGCTTCTTCAATGTTGTTTCATCCATATGGCTCAAGTAGAGAATATCGTTCGGATCTTTTGTAATATTCTGAAACTTCTCATCAATCAACATCTGAATGAATCTCAGATACAATACTAGTCTTTCCTTTCCCATATTCTAAGCCATGAACTTGAATATCACCTTCGAGAAGTTAAATTTCTTGTTCAGAACCAAAGCAGTAACCATGCAGGCCATGTAATCTTGAATATCATCGAGCCCTGCTTTCCTATGACTGAAGGCATGAATAATGGCGTGAATTAGCAACTTGTATGGTAGAGGAACACCACCTTTTTTCAATTTTGGCTCGTTTGCGTGACCTTTGTAGCCCATACGATAAAAATAGCCCTTAACCATCCTTTCCTTGAAGCTTATTGGATCACTTTCATGTCCATTTGATCGATTTTATGGTTTGTTTAACATGTTAACATGATTATTAACAAATATCACCATTCAATTTGTTCGTTTTATCCCTAAATCTAACTGATTTAACATGTTCGGTCCAACTTAGTACAAACAGGTACACTGTAAGGTTGATTCATGCGATTAGTACCTCGGCCATGTTAATAAGTGTGCCAATCACTTATTACTGGTCTCAAATCGGGCAGTATGGCAACTTAATTCTTGCAAAATAACAATTCTCTCTCAATCGCCCTAAGTTCGCTTGAAGATGTCTGAAACAGATAAACTGAATTTTGAGCGAACTTGAATACTTATAGTCGGTCAAGTTCCGGCGAACTTGATAACATTTCAACAATTAAACAACAACTTCGCCCAAAGTTAAGCCATAATGTAACTGTTTAATCTTAGTAACTTCGGTCGAACTTGGTTAAAGTCAAATTTCAAACTTTTCAAAATTTTCACTTTTAACCCTGAACTTTCACATGTTTACCAGTTTATGAAAATCCACTCAGTTAACCAAGTCCAAGTTAATGACCTCGGTTAACCGATTTGTCTGCCGAGTCCAACTTTTCATCGTTTTTCGTGCATTTTGATTTTCAGATTAGCTCCCAATCCGTTGTCATCAAGATTCCAACAACTTAGCACCATTCCAAACTCCGAAGATCCGCTTTCCACCATTCCGAACTCCGAAGATTCCAACAACTTAGCAACAATGTAGAAACAAAATCTTTCTGAATTTTCGAAAGTTTATGCTAAAACACAATGAAAATCTTTTTGGGTTTAAATCAGAAATCAAATAAGCTATGTACAAGCGTATTTACAGACATATTTTTGTGAATTCATGTCTAAGGATCATATCAGTTGTTTGAGACGTATCACCAATACCGTTGACCTTTTGATGACTTTAAGTTCTAAACTTATTTACCTATATTGTCGATATGTTTGTCCACTTAAACTTCGACACATTTCTCAATTGTTCCAAGATATCTTAGTTAGAATTATGAAAGTTGACTCAACTATGGTTCCCATCTCAGATTATACTCCCGTATTAAGATTTCATCTTAAAGGTGAGTATAGCGTAACTGATATCTATATCTGGGTAATGCGAGGCCTTGGGAGCTCAGGTTAATACCACCATATCGACAAAGAGATGAAGGCTCAACTTTAAGGTGTGTTCCATTTAAGGAATCTTTTAAGTACTGCAATTGATTAGATCTTTCGATTCTTTCAATTTTGTTGCGGTTTAGGGGTTTTTAGAAAAAGCATTATAGAAGTTCTAGGCTATTGCTTCCGCAAAATCAGAAGAACTTGTATAATACCTTAGATATCAATCATCTATAAAGACCTCGTATCTCAGAATTAGGCAATCTCTCAAACGAAATTTCGGAGTACTAAGTCCATATATCCGAGAGATGTTAATCCACATGTTTATGCAGTTGTAAAAATTTAGTTTATATCTCGGAAACAATTTACTGAACGTGTAAAGCCTATCGACACATCCACAGTAAGACTTGTTTATACTTTTTTAAACTTTACAATTCCTTAGCATACTGTGATAGTCCACTGATGTACTATCATTTCCTTTTTGACACAAAATTCTTTTTGTCCTTTTCATGTTTTTGTACTTTTTGGTTTTTCACATGTTTTTGTATTTTCTCGTTTCATTTCTCCCCTTAAAATCAAAAACATATTTTGTATTTTAGTTTTTAAAGAAATTCTAATTCCTAAAAGGTAACAAACCAATGAGGATCACGAGAACTCGTCGTCCGATCCATATTCAACCTCTTCATCCGCACCTGTCAACAGATTTTTCATACCGTTAAGCCTCATTAAGTATTTAAACCGTGAAAGCGTAAAAGGTTTGGTATAAAAATCAGCTTTTTGTTCATCGGTGTAGATTTTCTCAATTTATACCAATCTTTTTTCGTAGCAATCACAAATAAAGTGGTATCAAATCTCGATATGTTTTGTTCGAGAGTGATGAATTGAATTTTTTGTTATGTCGATTGCTGCCTTATTGTCAACATATAGCGGAGTGTCAAGAAATTGCAGACCAAAGTCTCTCATCTATTGTTGTATCCAAAAGATTTGTGAACAACAACTGGGATTCGATATGTACTCAGCCTCACAAGTAGAGAGAGCGACGTAGTCTGTTTCTTACACTGCCAGGTTACCAAGCGTGTTCCGAAGAACTGGCAGCCCGTTGTAGTTGATTTTGAGTTCAATTTATCTACACCAAAATCAGAATCAGCGTATCCCGTCAGATCGGAGTTTTCATTCTTCGGGTACCACAAGCCGGTGCTTGGACATCCCTTCAATTATTTGAAAATGCGCTTCACAATCTGCATATGAGAGATTCTGGGACTTGACTGATATCTGGCGTGGAGGCAGGTAGGGTACATGATATTCGGGCGAGATGCCGTCAGATACATCAAAGATCTTATCATCTACCTGTAGAGAGTATCATCAACTTTGGTTCCGGTTTATCGATGCAAATTCCGTGATTGAGTGCAAGAGGAGTAGATAACGGCTTCGAGCTTTCCATTTCAAACTTCTTCAAGATGTCATGAACATACTTGGTTTGATGAATGAAAATACCGTCTGGTAACTGATCAACTTGCAATCGAAGGAAGAATTTCATTTCCCCCATAGAAGACATCTCGAATTTCTTCTTCATGATTTTCTCAAACTCTTTGCAAAGATCGTCATTTGTTGAACCAAATATGATGTCGTCCACATAAATTTGTACGATAATCAGATGACTTCCAACTTCTCTGGTAAATAGCATACTATCCACTCTTCCTCTAGTAAAGCCGTTACCAACGAGATGTTGAGATAACGTCTCGTACCAGGCTCTCGGGGCCTGATGCAAACCATATAGTGCTTTATCCAGAAGATAAGCTTTCTTCTTGTTCAGCGGATCGACAAAACCCGGTGGTTGGCCGACGTACACTTGCTCTCGTAGTTTACTGTATAGAAAAGCGGATTTCACATCTAATTGATACACTTTAAATCCTTTCCAAGCAGCAAATGCAAGGAAAATGCGAATGGACTCCAATCGTGCTACTGGTGCATACACTTTGGTGTAATCAATTCCTTCTTGTTGACGGAATCCTTTGACATTGTGTCGAGCTTTGTTACGCACTATCACTCCACGATCATCGCGCTTGCACTTGAAGACCCAATTAGTATCTATCACCTTTTGATTTTCCAGAAGGTCAACAAGCTTCCAAACTCACAGCTTTTCGAATTGTAGTAATTCTTCTTGCATCGCAAGCACCCAATTCTCATCACCTAAAGCTTCAGTAACATTCTTCGGTTCAATCTGGGATATGTAACATGAATAATAGCAATACTCTTGAGTTGGAGCTAGTCGAGTATAGAAACAACTCAAAGCTTTGTTGATTTGACTCCTTGTTCGTACACTAACTTGCAATTCACCAATTATGGAATTCGATGGGTGGTATGAATAAGATCTTGGCATAACTTCACTTGGAACATCAACAGTACTTTCTTGATTAGTAATAATCTGATCTACCACCGTTTCAACTGTAGGAACACTAGAAGACGCTTCATTTTGATTACTCGGGCCAGCATATTGATTCAACATACTTGTGATCTGCTCAGATTCTTCGTCAGTAGAAGATTCTCCATCATCATCAAACGTTGGAGCCTTATAAGAGTCTGAATCATGTGCTTGAGAAAGATTGGGTTCCACTACTGCACTAACTGGTTCTGTAGCCGGTGTCACTTGTTCTACATGACTTTCTTGAACACCGCTAGTGCTAGGACCTGCACCAGAAGAAGATGATCCAACAGTTGGTTGATTAACCACTATTGGTCTAATAATCTGCTCTTCATTAGCCGACTGATGTAGATAATATAACACTGCAATGTCTTCTTCAGAAGGCTCTTCTGGCAAGTCAAATGATTTCCATAATTCACTATAATTGAACAACCAAGCATCGCCTTCTCTTTGAATTGGAGTTGTATATCGAAAATAGTCGACGTGCTGTGCTTCTACCACTCTTCTTAGACTTGGAAGATATACTCTCTTGAGTGGACTTGCGTAGCCGATAAAGAAACCATATACTGTTTTGGCACCAAACTTCCCGTCTGAATCAATGACTGTACAAGGTGCGCCAATCGGTTCTAGATACATCAGATTGGGTTTCCTTCGGTTTAGCATTTCAAAGCAAGTCTTCTTGGTAGGTTTGACCGTCAAGACTCTGTTCAATGTATAGCATGCTGTTGCGACTGCTTCACTCCAGAAACTGAACGGAAGTTTTGAATCAGCAAGCATAGTTCTTGCCGTTTCTATCAACGTTCTGTTCTTCCTCTCAGCCACTCCATTTATTTCCGGAGTATATGGAGCACTGAATTCGTGTAAGATGCCTTTGTCGTTGCAAAATGTGATACCCATGACGAAACCAGGTACCACTTAATTGGTCCTAAACTTTAAGTGATCCTTAAAACAATAATTGTGTGTAAACTTTGCAAAAGTGTATGACTTGTGTGCTATACTGAGCAATCGTTATTATGTCTCGGAGGAATCCGAGAGCACGTCATGGTTAACATGACACTATTAAGGACCAACGATGCGAGGTTGGTGTCCTTAGCCTTGAACGACGTGTTAAACGGAGACTTGACGTTTAACAACGCATTAAACCTTTGGCGTTGATTATTAGGTTATCGGTAGCGTTATTTCAGATTCCGAGTTCCAGAAACAACTTAGTTTTGTGCCATAGAAAGTGACATAAGGTTTGAAGTTAATCAAAGCTCGGGCATGCAAAACGAAGCAGCTTCCCGGTTAGGGAAACACCTTCATTTCGGGCATAATATAAGACAACCAAATGTGCAAGGAACAATCAATCAAGCTTAAAAACACTTAAACTACCCTAATACGAGACTTTTATGATTAAGACGTAACTGGGTTCGGATTTCGAGACGGTTATGAACGATTTTTAAAACCTATGCTTTTGACAGTAAGAACGCCAAAAACAGGACACGAAAACGAACCTAAACACAAACGAAAGATAAATATCATCTTTTAGCATGTGTTACGAAGCACGAGCTGTCCCACATGGGACCCACCTCCAAACCGCCCCCATTATTTAAACATAATTTTTTTTCTTTTTATTCCATTTTAAATCTAAAAATTCACAAGAATCTCCAAGAAATCTGCCCTTTTATAACCTTCTTAAGCTGATCTTGATCCTAAACATCAACAAATCAAAGGTATAAACCTTGGTTCTTATGGTTTTAACCATGTTTTCTTGATTAAACGCGATTTCTAATCGAAAAACTCATTTTAATCCAAGATTTTTGAAGGTTTAAACAAGTTTATGGGCTGAATAAGAACACCTTGGGAATTCCCTGGTGTTATATGGCAGCCATGATCACAAATCTTTGGGTTTTGATACCCTAATCAACACCTATTCGACAAAAATCACATAACTATTCGATTAACCGAAAAACAATGAAATAAAGCTTGATTGATCTAAGTTCTAGCATATTTGGATTGTACTTGATGTGTAGGTCCTGAATATAGCTCCTACACCCTTCTGGACTCACAAGAAGCGCTTGGAAACGAAGCTTTCGCTAGGTATACCATCCGAGAACCGAAAATAACATAGGCAGAATCTTGTTTTAGCTATAACATGGTCCGTGATACTTGGATTGAGCTACAATTTGGTGTGGTGATGTAGTGTATTGTCAGGAAGGTCCACGTAAAATATTAGAATTTTTGGAATTTTCTACGAGTTTTGGTGAATTTTTGACTGTTTTACCGAAAGAATTTCAGAAATATAATCAAACAAATTCGATAAATCACCAAATTTTACCGAGACACTAAGGAACATATGAGTTCTGGGAAAATTCGGAGTCGATTGGTTGAGTTTTGATTTGGGTTAAAAATCCGCGTTTTTGCGAGTTTTTAGTAGCCGGGAACGCACAAAATGAAATCGGAAAAATCTCGATTTTTTGGGAGAAGTTCCTGGAATTTTTTGGGAATTTTTGGAACTCTGATAATAATTAACGTAAATTATGTGGTTAAATATTGTTTTACAAATAATTTATTTAAACAGTTAAAATGCCAAAATAAATTCCCAGAAACTTTTCCCATAATCTAAAGCTTTTTACAGAGTTATATAAAAATTTACAGATTTTTATTCAAATTATAGATTAAATGTAACATTCGTCGAAAAAACGGGTTTCCAAACCCGCTTCGTTTGTCAAACAAATAATCAGTTATAAGATTCGTTGCGTATTATGGTGCATATTAATTTTAAACAATACGTAATTAATAAATATATTAGAATTTAAAAATCATAATTTATAATTAATAATAAATAGTGAATAAAAAATAAATTGGAGACGCCGGGTTTCGAACCCGGGTCACCCACAAACACAAGCACACAACACACCACTCCGCCACACACTTTCTTTGTGTCAATACTGAAATAAATAATACTTAAAGTAAACCCAAATTAAAAACCGGAAGTCACCGCGCACTAAGAACGCGAAACCGCAGGAAAAAAACTAAGCTCCGCAATCTTGGCTGTTTTCCTTTGACTGAAGCGCATAACTGATCACGACATCAATCATAACCGTTGCCGGCAGTCAATTTCGGTCATAACCGCCGGAAAAACTTTGACCGCGAATCAAGACTCAATTCAAACCCAATTCATCCAGTTCTTCCTTATAAATACCCCCTCAAACCTCCTGTAAACCTTTCGCTCAGAATCACACTCTTTTTCGAAGCTTTAGTCCTTCCAGAGCTCGTCGCCGGAGATTTTCATTTTCGCCGGAATACCGCCAGAATCGTTGATCAGAAAACCGTATTCGTTCATCAGACGGTATAACTGTCTAAACTTCTCTGCTATCTCTTGATTTATACTTTAATCGTTCAAACCAATAATCAAAACTGTTAAAACAGTTCATACAGCCGGAAATCGCAAAAATCAGAGCCGACGAACACTGCCAAAAATCTGAAGAAAACGCTCCGTCTTGGTATACCCTATCACTTAATCTTCTTTCAATTTCAAACAAGTATAAGTTATTATTGATTAACTAGAACAGTCGGATTTCATTGTTCTGTAATTGTTAAGCGAAGAAGACGAAGATGCAAATGTGTATTAGTATAATTAGAAACAGAAATTAAACCGGGTTAGACACACAGTCCAGCGGTGGACTGTGTGCAAATACAATATGCACGTCCCTAGTTCGAATCGCACACGTTACCGACTTTCAGAAATAAAACCAACATTTTTGAAACCTAATCAGATCAAGTCACAGTAAGTACATAAGAAGAATATAATCCATTAGTTAAACAGATTAGACACACAGCCCAACTAGTTGGGCTGTGCGCACTCGAACCGAACGTCCCGAGTTCGACTCCGGGTCTCTGAAGCCGGTTCGGCCATATTAAATCATTTTTGATATAAACTAAATAAGGTTAAAGTTAATTAATATATATATATATAATTAAAGCAGAGAATATTTCGGGTTAGACACGTAGCTCAGTTGGTAGAGCTGCGTGCACGTATACGAGAGGTCCCGAGTTCGAACCTCACTCAGCGCATAAAAAAACACAGTCTGACCGGTCAAGACCCGGTCAACGGTCAACGGTCAAAAAGTTAACTTTTTATTTATTTATTTAATTGGAAAATTATTTAAAAATACTTAAAAATAAGATTATTAAGGTTAGAAAATTTCCTTAAACTCACAAAAATAAACCTAAAAATCCCATTTAAGAGCACTAATTAAAAATATTAATCTCAACCAAAATTTATTTATTTATCGAATCATTTTGTTATTATCTTGGTTAGTTCTTCCCTCTTCGATTGAATCATAAATTCGTGCGCATTCATCGTCATCAAAGAACGCACCCATTGTGAGTGAATCTCTACCAAATCCCCGTTTTAATCATGTTTTTTGGTGTATCATGTGTCGTATAATCCTTTTATTTTTTTTAAACACTTGTGCATACATCATATCCGTGATCAAATGTGTATCAAATGTGTATCAATTGTTGTGTGAATTATATGTAGATTGGATTTATCATTTTTAGTGCACGCATTTCATTAGGCCCATCAGTTCCCCGTGGGAGACGGGTTGAGCATCAGGTGCCTCATTAGATCGGCTACATTTGATTGAGCCTTGATCTCACATACATCATCATTCATATCATATACTCATCCAAAGTGGTTTGTGTTTGTTTATCTATATATGTTTGCTCACATGTGATAATTGCATAAATTTTCCTTATTAAATAAAACAAGAAATTAGTAACAATGTTTTATCAAGGTTCACTCGCCAACTTTTGTTGACCAAAAATATCCCCCGTTTTACACATGATACATGTGATCCAGCTGAGACAATAAACACATAGGAAGGCCTAGAAGAATAAACAAGTTTAAGCTTTGGAATAATTATATAGTTTCAATTTCTTGTAATTGTATGAATTTTGTTTTGGATATTTAAGTTGTAATTTGAATTTAATAAATATAAAACATTTTAGTAAACATCATGAGCTTTGGTGATAACCCAATTATGCCCCGACTTTTATGAAGGGACCGAAGGTGTTACCGCCCTCCTTCACTGGTTTGAAGAAATGGAAAACACTTTCCTCAATTGCGATTGTCCCGAGGATCGCAAGGTACGTTATGCAACTGGAACACTGTTTGGGGTAGCCCTTACCTGGTGGAACACGGAAAAGGATAAACGAGGAGTTGAAGATGCCATGGCCTTAACATGGGAAGAGTTAAGGGAACTCATGACCATACGCTTCTGTCCAAGAAGCGAAATCAAAAAGTTGGAAGATGAATTCCACGCGCTAAAACAAAAGGAAGCAGATCACACTTCCTATAACAAGAGATTTCTCGAACTGAACCAGATGATCCCTAATTTGTTCACCCCCGTGTACCGCTTGGTTGAACATTACATCCGAGGCCTTCCCTCAAAAATTCAAGACTCGGTTTTAAGCACTTCGCCTGCAACACTTGAAGCCGCGATGGAGTTAGCTACAGAACTCACTGAAAATCGCATTCGAAACGGCAAGTTCAAAGATGAAAAGAAGAAAGCACCCATAGAGACCTCAACTACAAACCACTCAGTCTCATCCTCAAGGTTTGCTGGTAAGAGGAAACGTAATGGCAAGAATTTTGCTGTCACTCAAACCAACCCTCCTATCACTGCTGCACCAATCACCCAAATCGCTCCCTCAGCTGCGCCATTGAAAAAGCCATACACCGGCCCATACCCAAAATGCAACCGTTGTCAATACCATCACCCTCCCGAAACTCTTTGCCAACATTGCACAAGCTATGGCCGCGCAGGTCACACCATCCAAACCGTCGTACTCTTCAACGAATGAACCACAATCAACCCCCAACCCAAACCCACCATCAGATAGTAGGTCAAGCCCAACAACCCTTACTTCTACCACCTGCACCACACGCAGCCCAAACTTACTACCAACCCAACTACCCCATGATGCAACCCATGCGAGCTTGTTACAACTGTGGGGACCCAAACCACTTCAGGAACACTTGTCCACGCTTGGTGAACATCATCCATGCCCAAGCTCAAGCGAACCCAGTAAACCAAGCTAACCAAGCTCCTCCACCTGCCAGAGGAAGAGCTTTCAACATCAATGCCAACCAAGCTAGGGCTGACAACAACGTGGTCAATGGTACGTTTCTCATCAATGGTAGTTATGCATCCATGTTATTCGATACTGGCGCGGATAAGAGTTTTGCGTCCTTAGAATTCGAACCTATCCTCAACCAAACTCGTGTTAAACTCATGGAATCTCTAACGATGGAAGTTGCTGATGGAAAACCCGTTTCATTAAATTCTATTATACGCGATTGTACCCTCACTCTAAACGATCACGATTTTCCAATTGACCTTATTCCTATGAAGTTGGGAAGTTTCGATGTTATAATCAGTATGGACTGGCTCAGCCAGCATCACGCTGAAGTAGTGTGCCACGAAAAGTTCATTCGCATTCCTCTCGCAGACAATCAGACCCTACGTATTTTCGGAGAAACCCCTTCGAAAGGACTCAAATTAATGTCCTGCCTTCAAGCCCGAAAATATCTCCGCAAGAACTATGTCGCATTCCTAACTCACATCGTCAAAAAGGGAAACAAGGAGAAGAAACTCGAAGATATCCCAGTTGTGAAAGAATTCCCACAAGTCTTTCCCGACGACATTTCAGGACTCCCTCCTGTGAGAGAAGTCGAATTCCGCATCGATCTTGTACCTGGCGCTACACCAGTCGCAAAATCTCCTTATAGGTTAGCCCCATCCGAAATGCAAGAGCTGGCCAGTCAACTGCAAGAGCTGACTGACAAAGGATTCATACGTCCTAGCTCATCGCCTTGGGGTGCACCTGTCCTCTTTGTGAAGAAGAAAGATGGAACGTTTCGCACGTGCATTGATTATAGAGAACTCAACAAGCTAACGGTTAAAAATCGCTATCCACTACCTCGCATCGATGACCTCCTAGACCAACTTCAAGGTGCCACCTGCTTTTCAAAAATCGACCTTCGTTCTGGTTATCATCAGCTTAGAGTACATGAAGAAGATATCCCAAAGACCGCTTTCAGGACTCGTTATGGTCATTACGAATTCGTGGTCATGCCATTCGGTTTAACCAACGCCCCCGCTATATTCATGGATCTAATGAATAAGGTATGCAAACCCTACCTCGACCGTTTCGTCATAGTCTTCATCGACGATATTCTTATCTACTCCAAGTCTAAATCCGATCATGAACGACACCTTCGACTCATCCTTACACTCTTAAGGACCGAAAAGCTCTACGCTAAGTTCTCAAAATGCGAATTCTGGTTAGGAGAAGTACAATTCCTTGGACATGTCGTCAACGACAAGGGAATTCATGTTGATCCTTCAAAAATCAAGGCAGTGCAGGAATGGCAAGCGCCACGTACCCCTACCGAAGTAAGGTCATTTCTTGGTTTGGCTGGTTACTATCGCCGCTTCATTGCCAATTTTTCCCGTATTGCTGTACCACTCACGGCCTTGACTCATAAAGGAAAACCCTTCATTTGGGGACCTAAGCAAGAAGAGGCCTTCCAAACTCTAAAGCAAAAACTTTGTGACGCACCTATCCTCACACTCCCTGAAGGTTGCGATGACTTTGTAGTATATTGCGATGCATCAGGGCAAGGGCTAGGCTGTGTATTAATGCAAAGAGGAAAAGTGATAGCTATGCTCCTAGGCAACTCAAAGTTCATGAGAAGAATTACACCACCCACGACCTGGAACTTGGAGCCGTTGTGTTCGCTCTCAAGATATGGAGACATTACCTCTACGGTACCAAGTGTGAAATATACACTGACCACAAAAGTCTCCAACATATCTTCAACCAAAAGGAGTTGAATATGAGGCAACGAAGATGGGTCGAACTTCTCAACGACTACGACTGTGAAATTCGGTATCATCCTGGCAAGGCAAACGTAGTGGCCGATGCGCTCAGTCGAAAAGATTATGCGAACTCCATTCGTCTTCTATGTTCGCAAATCATAACCGACATCAAAGATCAAATCCGAGCAGCTCAACATGTTTCTGTAACAGAAAATGACGTACGCGATGAGCTGTCATGTGGAGCTGAACTCAAAATCGAAACCAAATCCGACGGTATTCTATACTATTTAAATCGCATATGGATTCCTGATCGGGATAACCTTCGTGATTTCCTCATGAATGAGGCGCACAAAACGCGATACTCTGTATACCCAGGAGCCGACAAGATGTATCAAGACCTACGATACACCTACTGGTGGCCTGGCATGAAAAAGGATATCGCTGTTTTTGTTTCCACGTGCCTTACCTGTTCTAAAGTAAAAGCTGAACATCAAAGACCTTCAGGACTCCAAGTCCAACCCGAAATACCTGTATGGAAGTGGGAAAACATAACCATGGATTTCATTACCGGGTTACCTCACACCTCCAGTGGGTATGACACTATATGGGTAATAATCGATCGTCTTACAAAGTCATCTCATTTCATCCCGATTCGCGAGGACTTCAAGAACGAGAAGTTAGCTCGTATCTACACCAGCGAGATCGTAAACTGTCATGGTGTACCATTAAGCATCATTTCAGACCGTGATGGTCGTTTCACTTCACGAACATGGCGAGCCATACAAACCTCCTTGGGTACACGATTAGACCTCAGTACCGCTTTTCATCCTCAAACTGATGGTCAATCTGAACGCACCATCCAAACCCTTGAAGACATGCTGCGAGCATGCGTCATAGATTCAAAGGGAACTGGGACGCGCATCTACCATTAGTTGAATTTCCATACAGCAATAGCTATCATTCAAGTATCGGCATGGCTCCTTTCGAAGCTTTATATGGTCGTAAGTGCCGATCTCCAGTATGTTGGCATGAAATTGGGGAATCACAAATCACCGGTCTAGAATTAATTCAAGAAACAACTGACAAGGTCATTCAAATTCGAAACAATCTTCTAGCAGCTCAAAGTCGTCAAAAGAGTTATGCAGAAAAACGACGAAAGCCTTGGAGTTTGACATTGGTGATCAAGTACTTTTAAAAGTATCACCGTGGAAGGGAGTGGTTCGTTTTGGCCAAAAGCGAAAGCTAGCACCACACTACGTAGGACCTTTCAAGATACTCGAAAGAGTAGGTCCTGTAGCATACAAGCTTGACCTACCAGAAGAACTCAACAGAATTCATCCCACATTCCACGTATCAAACTTGAAGAAGTGCCTCGCCGATGAAAACCTCCATATTCCTCTAGAAGACATTCAAATCGATGAATCTATGCACTTCGTTGAAAGACCGGTAGAAATCATGGACTTCGGAGAGAAGCGTTTAAGACGAAGTCGTATTCCAATTGTCAGGGTACGTTGGGAGTCGAAACGAGGACCCGAGTTTACTTGGGAATGTGAATACTCAATGAGCGAAAAATACCCGCATCTTTTTCCAGTTACCACTACTACTTAAATTTCGGGACGAAATTCCTAAAAGTAGGGGATACTGTAACATTCGTCGAAAAACGGGTTTCCAAACCCGCTTCGTTTATCAAACAAATAATCAGTTATAAGATTCGTTGCGTATTTATGGTGCATATTAATTTTAAACAATACATAATTAATAAATATATTAGAATTTAAAAATCATAATTGATAATTAAATAAATAGTGAATAAAAATAATTTGGAGATGCCGGGTTTCGAACCCGGGTCACCCACAAACACAAGCACACAACACACCACTCCGCCACACACTTTCTTTGTGTCAATACTGAAATAAAAAATACTTAAAGTAAACCCGAATTCAAAACCGGAAGTCACCGCGCACTCAGAACGCGAAATCGCCGGAAAAAAACTGAACTCCGCAATCTTGGCTGTTTTTCCTTTGACTGAAGCGCATAACTGATCACGACATCAATCATAACCGTTGCCGGCAGTCAATTTCGGTCATAACCGCCGGAAAAGCTTTGACCGCGAATAAGGACTCAATTCAAACCCAATTCATCCAGTTCTTCCTTATAAATACCCCCTCAAACCTCCAGTAAACCTTTCGCTCAGAATCGTACTCTTTTTCGAAGCTTTAGTTCTTCCAGAGCTCGTCGCCGGAGATTTTCATTTTCGCCGGAATACCGCCAGAATCGTTGATCAGAAAACCGTATTCGTTCATCAGACGGTATAACTGTCTAAACTTCTCTGCTATCTCTTGATTTATACTTTAATCGTTCAAACCAATAATCAAAACCGTTAAAACAGTTCATACAGCCGGAAATCGCAAAAATCAGAGCCGACGAACACTGCCGGAAATCTGAAGAAAACGCTCCGTCTTGGTATACCCTATCACTTAATCTTCTTTCAATTTCAAACAAGTATAAGTTATAATCGATTAACCAGAACAGTCGGATTTCACTGTTCTGTAATTGTTAAGCGAAGATGCAAACGTGTATTAGTATAATTAAAAACATAAATTAAACCGGGTTAGACACACAGTCCAGCGGTGGACTGTGTGCAAATACAATATGCACGTCCCGAGTTCGAATCGCACACGTTACCGACTTTCAGAAATAAAACCAACATTTTTGAAACCTAATCAGATCAAGTCACAGTAAGTACATAAGAAGAATATAATCCATTAATTAAACAGATTAGACACACAGCCCAACTGGTTGGGCTGTGCGCACTCGAACCGAACGTCCCGAGTTCGACTCCGGGTCTCTGAAGCCGGTTCGGCCATATTAAATCATTTTTGATATAAACTAAATATGGTTAAAGTTAATTAATATATATATATATAATTAAAACAGAGAATATTTCGGGTTAGACACGTAGCTCAGTTGGTAGAGCCTGCGTGCACGTATACGAGAGGTCCCTAGTTCGAACCTCACTCAGTGCATAAAAAACACAGTCTGACCGGTCAAGACCCGGTCAACGGTCAACGGTCAAAAAGTCAACTTTTTATTTATTTATTTAATTGGAAAATTATTTAAAAATACTTAAAAAAGATTATTAAGGTTAGAAAATTTCCTTAACTCACAAAATAAATCTGAAAATCCCATTTAAGAGCACTAATTAAAAATATTAGTCTCAACCAAAATTTATTTATTTATCGAATCATTTTGTTATTATCTAGGTTAGTTCTTCCCTCGTCGATTGAATCATAAATTCGTGCGCATTCATCGTCATCAAAGAAAGCACCCATTGTGAGTGAATCTCTACCAAATCCCCGTTTTAATCATGTTTTGGGGTGTATCATGTGTCGTATAATCCTTTTATTTTATTTAGACACTTGTGCATACATCATATCCGTGATCAAATGTGTATCACATGTGTATCAATTGTTGTGTGAATTATATGTAGATTGGATTTATCATTTTCAGTGCACGCATTTCATTAGGCCCATTAGTTCCCCGTGGGAGACGGCTTGAGCATCAGGTGCCTCATTAGATCGGCTCCGTTTGATTGAGCCTTGATCTCACATACATCATCATTCATATCATATACTCATCCAAAGTGGTTTGTGTTTGTTTATCTATATATGTTTGCTCACATGTGATTATTGCACAATTTTTCCTTATTAAATAAAGCAAGAAATTAGTAACAATGTTTTATCAAGGTTCACTCGCCAACTTTTGTTGACCCAAAATATCCCCCGTTTTACACATGATACAGGTGATCCAGCTGAGACAAGAAACACATAGGAAGGCCTAGAAGAATAAAAAAGTTTAAGCTTTGGAATAATTATATAGTTTCAATTTCTTGTAATTGTATGAATTTTGTTTTGGATATTTAAGTTGTAATTTGAATTTAATAAATATGAAACATTTTAGTAAACATCATGAGCTTTGGTGATAACCCAATTATGCCTAGACTTTTATTCCGCTGCGGTCGGGGTGTGACATTAAATGGGAATTTATGGAATTAAAAATGAGTTATTTTAAATCAATTTCGGCAGTTTACCGTATAACGAACGTGCCGGAAGTCGGAACTAACCCAATCTGACAAATACTAAAACTGGAACACCGTGAGTATTCCGGGAGAGTCCCTGGCAAATTAGGCACTATGGGAGTGCCCTAAGACAGTTCGGGAGAATTCCCGACGGTGAAAATGGAAAAAACAAATTTGGGCAACTTAGACTCCCCAAACACTCAAACTCCCTTAATGAAAAGTTAATCATTCTTAAATGACAATGTTTTGGCACTACTGGTATTCCCGTACCATTATCCGAACACGTTAAACTACTGACTTTGGCTGACACGAGAAACGGTACCCGGAAGCCAAACTGAAACCTAATACTACCCTGACATCCATCACCATACCTGTGTCCTATAGACGCAATTCGGAGTGAAAAACTCTTGACCTGATCCAAGTTAAAACCATTACCAACTTAGATACTGATTTGAGTCCATACTTGCTTGTGTGATATTAAAGTTGATCCAGTGGCTAGATCACCCGTTTGTTGAGACTCCTACTTACACAGTGAGTTTCACTTCCCTGCTTTTGAATTGTTTTACGTTTTTCTAGGGACTTGCATGTTACAAACTGTGTTGATTATACCAAGTTGGGAGTGAGTCTCACTCCACCACTTTCAACTGTGTTACTGTTTTCTGTAATGACTTGCATGTTACGAAACTTTGTAATTCCACCAACTTGTGAGATGTGAATTATCTAACACACGAACTATCTCCCCACTACAAGTGATTAGCATAAGCCGTGGGCAGTGAATAGTACTATTCGTCTAGGTGACACGGTGTGTCAGTGACTAGGCAACTGCACGCGTCCTGAATTCAGTTATGTTATTAGACATAACTGCAGGGGAACATTGAACTTTATATGACTTAGTGTCGGGATGACTTGCCTGTCTTGACATGGCCCAGTGGGGAAGTGTCTGCAGTGACACGACCCGGCGCGATGAGGTGTCTGGGTGACACGGAGTGACTATGATAGTCAAGGTTTCACTTGTGTCCTCGTGTAATTCCATCTGTGACTTTGACCTGGGCAATTAAACTTGTTAACACATATTGTTACACAAAAATAAAACTAGTGGAACTCACGCAGCGTTTAGCTAACCCTTTTTGAAACTAACATGCTTTTCAGGTAAAGCGAAGCAAGAGTAAGGAATGTGCGTGTGGATGGCTTTGGTAGTAAACTATAGCAAAATAAAAGCTGTGATAGCTCGTAGTACCGTACTGGAACTGTGGTTTGTAATATGATACTATTAGTATGTTGTAACCGAGGTTCCCTTTTTATGTGATATCATGTTTTTAAATTATGGGGAATTACCATGTGTCTGCCGCACCCTACAATTGTCTTCCGCTTCGAGTCGGGGTCTGACAGAAGATAGTATTAGAGCCTTCGGTTATAGCAAACTAGGTATCCCTAAAGAACCTAGACTATAATTCTAAGTTAGTCTCCACACTCTAAGAACCTCTAGAAACTGAGTAGTATGGCTATTACAAGGAAGCGCTGGGGGGGGGGGAATAAATTATTGTGGTCCGGAACACCATAATTTATCTGCTCATACTTGGGAGTTCTGGGAACGTCATTGAGATAGGACGGAAATCCGTCTACTAATGTCACCAACCATAAATAATTTTTAAAATCTTAAAATCAAAATTTTGTGCAATACGTGCTTATGTGTATATTTGTGGAATGTTGAGTTCAGTATTTTGGTCAGTCAAATCAGCGTTGTGTGTGGTTTTCTTTTTTACAGGTAGCATGTCGCATCGTTGGAGTCACCAGACTACTTCGCATATGGAGACCGATCCTGAGGAGGATCCGCTGACACCCCTTTTGAAATCGAGCAACGAGCCAGATCTCTCTGGTTACTATTCAGTTCTTACCCACCCAGACCTCGTACTAGGCGCGAGGGAGAGGCCTCGAGCGCCTACCGTTCCCCACTTCACCACCTGACTAGCTCCTCGGAGCATAGTAGTACCCCGGATGTTGCTATACCAGTAGGACCTATTCCTCGGAGCCCAACTCCCGCCACGGGGCATTGGGAGTGGGAGCCGATAGCATCTAGGTTACCTATACCAGAGACTCCCCCTGACCCATATACTCCTTCTACCCCGAGCACTTACTCGCCCTCTTTATCTAGCCCTCTTAAGATACCAACATTTGGCCTCCGACAGACGGCTCGTCGGAGGGTATTTACACCTGTACCTGTGTTCACACCACCAGTTTCCCCTATTCGTCCGATACCCGTACCCATAGGGACCCAGTAGCATTTTACCAACCGTTTTCTGACACCACCTCGGGAGGAACCTTCCCCGTTTCACACTTACGAGCGGTGGCCCTTCCCACCCGTTTAGAGAGCCTTCCCCACCCGTCTGGGGCATACCAGTTCCTCCGCAGGAGGTGTCTGCTCCCATCACCGAGAGCACCTTGATGGTTTGGTAGCAGGTCTTGGAGGGTTGACATGGTGGATGTGGCATTCCTAGTATGATTTCTTTCTAGTATAGATAGAGGTGATGTATCTTTTGTACATCCTACCAAGCACTGGGTTATACCCATGTCGAGGTGGTGATGCAGTCATAGTGTTTTCACGTTTTCCTAGTGAGTACTTTCGTTGCATCGAGTTTGTACGTCACTTTGGTGACATGTTTTGACAACACATTTAAGCACTGGCCCTTATGGGTTAAGTCTTTGCGCAAATTTTAACGCTTGTATGATGATGATATTACATATATATATGATGATGCTTTTGACGATATGTGTCGTGGACTCATATGTGTGATGCAGTGTGTGATATGTTTTAGCCGAATATGTGATATGTGTTAACTGGATACGTGACCTTGATACATATACATCTATTGTTTATAATAGAATGGCCCCGAAACGCGCACCACCGATGACAGAGGCAGAAATTGCCCAAATGATAGCGCAACAACTCCAGGCTGTTATTCCCATGATTGTGGCGCAAGTTAGCGCCGGTATTAATGCTAACCCGCAACCGAATCCGCAACCCGGACCGGTAGGCTAGAACGATAATCAAAACAATAATCAGAATAATGGTAGGCGGTTTGCACATATAAGCATTTCATGGAATGCAAACCGATGGAATTCAATGGAACTGAAGGACCAAATGGGATTGTGAAATGGATCGAGAAGTCGGAATTGTTACTTAACATAAGTAATTGTCCTGGTGATTGCGGAATTAAGTATACAACTTGTAACTTTACCGACCATGCTTTAAATTGGTGGAACACTATTGTTCAATCTCGCGGACAGGACGCGATTAATGCTATGAATTGGGATGATCTTAAGGTACTGATGAGGGAAAGGTTCTGTCCAGCCCATGAAATTCAGAAGCTTGAACATGAGTTTTGGAACCTGCAGATGCAAGGTGCCGACCATGCAGGTTACACAAACCGCTTCAATGAACTGGCACGCATATTGCCAGATATGGTCCGACCGGAGTCCAAGAGGATTGAAAGGTATATCTGGGGACTGGCCCCAGAAGTGAGGAGTATTATTAACTCGGTGGAATACCTGACCATGCACGAGGTGGTACCCAGGTCAGGTACTGTTACGTATGACATGGTTAGGAGAAAGATTTTAACGATGCCCGGAGAGCAGGCCGGGAACACGAGAAGCCCCTGAGAGCAGTCGCACCAGGGCAGCAGCACCGAAGAGGGGGAGAGCCACCAGCCAGAGCTATGCCATGACTACCCCCACGGGTAACTTCGATGGCTACAAAGGAAAGGCCCCAAAGTGCAACAAGTGCGCTTTCCACCACTCTTGTACATGCAAAGCAGTGATATGCTCGAAGTGTCATAACAATGTGCATTTTTCCAAAGAATGTAAGATGGCTGTGGAACCAAATCCCAAACCAACTCTTTTCCAACCCCCTAGACCTCAACCTCTTCAGCAGCGACCTCGACAATCAACCCAATAGGTTACTTATCCCCGTGCTGCTTTGGATGCGGCAGAACGGAGCATTTTCGTAATAGTTGTCCGAAGTTAGCCCACCAGATGGCAGGAAGGAACACCAAGAACCAAGCATCTACCTCGAATTCAGCTCGAAGTCGTGTTTTTGTCATGGGACCAGGTGACGCATGCCAGGATCCCAATGTGGTTTCAGGTACGTTCCTCGTTTCCAATCAATTTGCTTCAGTATTATTTGATACGGGAGCTGATAGAAGTTATGTGTCGTCGTATTTTTGCCACTCTTGAATATGCCTGCTATTGACCTGAAACAACACCATACCGTCGAACTTGCCAGCGGGAAACCGATTATCAGTCACCAACTTATTGTTAATTGCCCTATAACCCTTAACAATTACCAATATACTATCGAGCTTTTACAGTAGAATTGGGTAGTTTTGATATCGTCATAGGAATGGACTGGCTATCCAACCATCGTGTGGAAGTGTTATGTGAACAAAAGGTTGTGAAAATTCCTTTATCCCCCACGGATGCAATTGTGGTACAAGGAGAGAAGTTAGGTGCCATACTAAACCTCATATCTCACCTCAAGGCGTTGAAGTGTATACGACAAGGATGTGACGTGTTTTTGGCCAGCGTCACGACCAAGGAACCAGCCGAGAAGCATATTGAAGGCATCCCGGTAGTATGTTAATACCCTGATGTTTTCCCAGAGGAATTGCCCAGATTGCCGCCTAATCGGCAAGTCGAGTTTTGCATCGACTTAATACCGGGAACGGCAGCCGTTGCCAAAGCCCCATATCATCTCGCACCGTCTTAGATGCAACAACTCTCGACACAGCTGCAGGAGTTACTGGATCGGGGTTTCATCCGTCCTAGTTATTCCCCCTAGGGAGCCCCATTTTGTTTGTAAAGAAGAAAGACGGTAGCTTCCGCATGTGCATTGACTACCGAGAGTAGAATAAGGTCACTATCAAGTATCATTACCCTCTTCCAAGGATCGATGATCTTTTTGATCAGCTACAAGGAGCCTGATATTTTTCTAAGATAGATCTTCGATACGGTTATCATCAAGTGAAGGTCCAAGAGGACGATATTCCTAAGAAAGTGTTTCGAACTCGTTATGGCCACTATGAGTTCCTAGTTATGCCCTTCGGGCTAACCAACACACCTGCGCTATTCATGGACCTCATGAACTGAGTATGTAAACCGTACCTTGACAAATTTGTCATCGTCTTCATCGACGATATCTTAATCTACTCGAAGAGCACTAACATCACTTACGTGCTATTTTGGAGATACTACGGACAGAACAACTGTACGCTATATTGTCTAAGTGCGACTTTTGGTTGCAAGCCGTACAATTTTTAGGACATGTGGTAGATCAGAATGGAATCCATGTGGATCCAAGTAAGATAGGAGCAATCAAGAATTGGCCGGTGCCGAAATCTCCAAAAGAGATACGCCAATTCTTGGGACTGGCAGGTATTACTGTCGCTTCATCGAAAACTTCTCAAGTATCGCCCAATCGCTAACCGCTTTGACGCAAAAGGACCGGAAGTACGAATGGGGTGAAGATCAGGAAACAACGTTCCAGCTGTTAAAACGAAAGTTATGTGAGGCCCCAATTCTAACATTACCCCAATGCAATGACGACTTTGTCGTATATTGTGACGCATCACGACAAGGGCTCGGATGTGTCCTTAAGCAAAGGAATAAAGTAATTACGTATGCTTCCAGACAGTTGAAAGTGCACGAAAAGAACCACACGACGCATGATTTGGAACTAGGCGCTGTTATATTTGCACTAAAGATTTGGAGACATTACTTATATGGTACCAAGTGTACTATATATACGGATCACAAAAGCCTCCAACATATCTTCGACCAAAAGGAATTGAACATGAGGCAGCGTAGATGGGTGGAATTGTTAAACGATAACGACTGTGAGATAAAGTACCACCCGGGGAAAGCTAATGTGGTAGTAAATGCGCTAAGTAGGAAGGATCGAATTAAACCCCTTCGAGTGAGAGCCTTGGGAAGGATTGTGCAGACAAGCATGATAGATCAAATCCGGAACGCGTAGATGCAAACCCTGGAAGAAAGCTATTTACTCGGCGAAGGATTGCACGGGAATGAGAAAAGTTTTGTGAGGAAAACGGACGAGGTGTTGTATTTCAAGAATCGAGTGTGGATTCCTGCAAGTTCGGAGTTGAGACAGTTGATCATGGATGAGGCTCATAAGTCGAAATATTCAATTCACCCTGGTACAGATAAGATGTACCACGACCTTAAAGAGTTTTACTGGTGGCCGGGGATGAAAAACGACGTGGCTGAATATGTGAGCCAATGCTTAACTTGTGCGCGAGTCAAGGCCGAGTATCAGAAACCATCTGGAATGTTACAACAACCTGAGATACCGCAATGGAAATGGGAGCAAATCACGATGGATTTCGTGACCCATCTTCCAAGAACGCCTCGTGGTCATGACGCGATCTGGGTAGTCGTCAATCGATTGACCAAATCCGCGCATTTATTCTGTTCCGTACTACCTATAAGACCGACAAGTTGGCTGAAATCTATACTAATGAGATAGTAGCTAGACATGGTGTCCTGATTGCTATTATTTCCGACCGAGACAGGCATTTCACCTCGTGATACTAGCAAAAGTTACAAGAAGCTTTAGGGACGCGAATTGATTTGAGCCCTACTTACCATCCCCAAACCGATGGCTAATCGGAACGCACGATCCAGACACCAGAGGACTTGCTTCGTGCTTGTGTCCTGGATTTCGGAGGAAGCTGGGACAAGCATCTCCCACTAGTGGAATTTTCGTATAACAATAGTTACCATAGTAGCCAGGCAGCCCCATATGAGGCACTCTATGGTCGAAAGTGTCGATCACCACTTTGTTTGGCCGAAGTGGGTGACACTCAACTGACGGGATCTGAACTAGTTCAGGAAACGACTGATAAGGTCCATCAGATTTGGAATCGTATGAAAGCCGCTCAGAGTCAGCAAAATAGTTGGGCTGATGTACGTACGAAACCACTATCGTTCAAAGTGGGTGAACGGGTATTGTTAAAAGTATCGCCATGGAAAGGCGTTATCAGATTTGGAAAGACCGGAAAGTTAGCCCCACGATACATTGGACCCTACGAGATCCTAGAAAAAGTAGGTCCCATAGCATATCGGTTGAAGCTACCAACCGAGCTTAGTGCCATTCATAATGTCTTCCACATTTCGAACTTAAAGAAATGCCTTTCGGACGAGGCCACCCAGATACCATTGGAAGACATACACGTTGATGATAAACTCCACTTTGTGGAAGAGCCGGTGGAAATAGTTGATGGCAGGGTCAAACAATCAAGGCAAAACAAAATTTCACTGGTTAAAGTCCGGTGGAACTCTAAACAAGGACCTAAATATACCTGGGAACGGAAGGATGAATTCCGTAGAAAATATCCTCACCTTTTCCTTTAGCTGGACATGGTAAATTTCGAGGACGAAATTTCTTAACCAGGGGAGACTGTGATACCCATGACGAAACCAGGTACCCCTTAATTGGTCCTAAACTTTAAGTCATCCTTAAAACAATAATTGTGTGTAAACTTTGCAAAATTGTATGACTTGTGTGCTATACTGAGCAATCGTTATTATGTATCGAAGGAATCCGAGAGCACGTCATGGTTAACATAATACTATTAAGGACTAACGATGCGAGGTTGGTGTCCTTAGCCTTGAACAACGTGTTAAACGGAGACTTGACGTTTAACAGCGCATTAAAACTTTGACGTTGATTATTAAGTTATCGGTAGCATTATTTAAGATTCCGAGTTCCAGAAACAACTTAGTTTTCTGCCAGAGACTGTGACATAAGCGCGCGTAGATCAAAGCTTAGTGGAGAGACCATACATAGGCCTGTTCCAAAGCCGATCCTTCAACCAGTACTGCTTCTCATGATTCTCAGTTGAGGGTGGCTTGAAGTTAATCGAAGCCCGGGCACGCAAACGAAGCAGCTTCTCGGTTAGGGAAACGCCTTCGTTTCGGGCACAATATAAGGCAACCAAATGTGCAAGGAACGATCGATCAAGCTTAACAACACTTAAACTACCATAATACGAGACTTTTATGATTAAAACGTAACTGGGTTCGGATTTCGAGACGGTTATGCACATTTTTAAAACCGAGTATTTTGACAGTAAGAACGTGAAAAACGGATTTCGAGACGGTTTCGCAAATCAAGAACGCGTCCGGGACCCGAAAACGAACCTAAACGCAAACAGAAGATAAACATCATCTTTTAGCGTGTTTTACGAAGCACGAGGTGTCCCACATGGGACCCACCTCCAAACCGCCCCCCATTATTTAAACATAATTTTGTTTTTTTTTTCTTATTTCATTTTAAATCTAAAAATTCACAAGAAACTCCACGAAATCTGCCCTTTTTATCATCTTTTTCAGCTGATCTTGATCCTAAATATCAACAAATCAAAGGTATAAACCTTTGTTCTTATGGTTTTAATCATGTTTTCTTGATTAAACGCGACTTCTAACCGAAAAACTCATTTTAATCCAAGATTTTTGAAGGTTTAAACAAGTTTATGGGCTGAATAAGAACACCTTGGTAATTCCCTGGTGTTATATGGCAGCCATGATCACAAATCTTTGGTTTTGATACCCTAATCAACACCTATTCAACAAAAATCGTATAACTATTCGATTAACCGAAAAAACAATTAAATAAAGCTTAATTGTCTAAGTTCTAGAATATTTGGATTGTACTTGATCTGAAGGTACATAATATAGCTCCTACACCCTTCTGGACTCACAAGAAGCGCTTGGAAACGAAGCTTTCGCTAGGTATACCATTCGAGAACCGAAAATAGCATAGGCAGAATCTTGTTTTACCTATAACTTGGTCCGTGATACTTTGATTGAGTTACAATTTGGTGTGGTGATGTAGTGTATTGTCAGGAAGGTCCACGTAAAATTTTAGAATTTTTGGAATTTTCTACGGTTTTTGGTGAATTGTTGACTGTTTTACCGAAAGAATTTCAGAAAAATTATCAAATTAATTCAAAAAATCACCAAATTTTACAGAGACACTAAGGAACATATGAGGAATGTTATGGGCAAATACAAAGTCCATTGGTTGAGTTTTGATTTGGGTTATAAAATCCGCGTTTTTGCGAGTTCTCGGTAGTCAGGAACTCACCGAAACGAAATCAGAAAAATCTCAAATTTTTAGGAGAAGTTCCTGGACATGTAAAGGATGTTCTGGAATTTTTTGGGAATTTTTGGACCTCTGATCATAATTAATGTAAATTATGTGGTTAAATATTGTTACAAATAGTTTATTTAAATAGTTAAAATGCCAAAATAAATTCCCAGAAAATTTCCCAAAATCTATAGATTTTTACAGAGTTATATAAAATTGACAGATTTTTATTCAAATTATAGGTTAAATGGGAATTTATGGAATTAAAAATGAGTTATTTAAATCAATTTCGGCAGTTTACCGTATAACGAACCTGCCGGAACTGGGAGCTGACCCAACCCAACAGATACTAAAACTGGAACACCGGGAGTATTCCGGGAGAGTCCCGGGTAAATTAGGCACTATGGGAATATCCTAAGACAGTTCGAGAGAATTCCCGACGGTGAAAATGGAAACACAAATTTTGGTAACTTAGACTCCCAAAACACTCAAACTCCCTCAATGAAAAGTTAATCATTCTTAAATGACAATGTGTTGGCACTATTGGTATTCTCGTACCAGTATCCGAACACATTAAACTACTGACTTTGGCTGACACGCGAAACGGTGTCGGGAAGCCAAACTGAAACCTAATACTACCCTGACATCCATCACCATACCAGTGTCCTATAGACTTAATCCGGAGTGAAAAACTCCTGACCAGATCAAAGTTATAACCATTACCAACTTAGATACTGATTTGAGTCCATACTTGCATGTGTGATATTAAAGTTGATCTAGTGGCTAGACCACCCGTTTGTTGAGACTCCTACCTACACAGTGAGTTTCACTTCCCCGCTTTTGAATTGTTTTACTGTTTTCTGGGGACTTGCATGTTACAAACTGTGTTGATTATACCAAGTTGGGAGTGAGTCTCACTCCACCCCTTTCAACTATGTTACTGTTTTCTGGAATGACTTGCATGTTACGAAACTGTGTAATTGCACCAACTTGTGAGATGTGAATTATCTAACACACGAACTACCTCCCCTCTACAAGTGATTAGCATAAGCCGTGGGCAGTGGATAGTACTATTTGTCTGACAAACCCAGTTACTCCATGCAGTGTCTAGGTGACACTGTGTGTCGGTGACTAGGCAACTGCACGCGTTCTGAATTCAGTTATGTTTTTAGACATAACTGCAAGGGAACATTGAACTTTATATGACTTAGTGCTAGGATGATGTGCCTGTCTTGACACGGCCCAGTGGGGAAGTGTCTGTAGTGACACGACCTGGCGCAATGAGGTGTCTAGGTGACACGGAGTGACTATGACAGGTCAAGGTTCACTTGTGTCCTCGTGTAACTCCATCTGTGACTTTGACCTGTGCAATTAAACTTGTTAACACATATTGTTACACAACAATTAAACCAGTGGAACTCACACAGGGTTTAGCTGACCCTTTTTAAAACTACTATGCATTTCAGGTAAAGCGAAGCAAGAGTAAGGAATGTGCGTGTGGATGGCTTTGGTAGTAAACTATAGCAGAATAAGAGCTGTGATAGCTCGTAGTACCGTACTGGAACTGTGGTTTGTTATATGATACTAATAGTATGTTATAACTGAGGTTCCCTTTTTATGTGATATCATGTTTTAAAATTATGGGGAATTACCATGTGTCTGTTGCACCCTACAATTGTCTTCCACTGCGAGTCGGGGTGTAACACAAAACTCTTTCATTCGGGCGTTCTTGAATTCTGTACCGTTATCACTTCAGATTCTTCTAAGAGGGAGATGGTACAGATTTTCAACCTTCCTAAAGAGAATCATGAGATTATCAAACGTTTCGTCTTTGCTCTCTTGAAAGATGACCCATGAAAACCTTGAATAATCATCGGTGACGATAAGACAATAAAGATCTCCAGATATACTACGAACATTCACTGGACCGAAGAGTTCCATATGCAGTCTTTCGAGCGGCAGCTTGATGGAGTGAAGAATCTTTCTCGGATGAGACTTTTTAACTTGCTTTCCTTTCTTGCATTCCAGACAATTTTCAGTCATGTGAAAGTTTCTAAGATTCACTCCTTCAACCAAATCGTTGTGAACCAAGTGATTCATTTTTCTGAGGTGTATATGACCCATCTTTCTGTGCCAAAGAATTTACTCCTTCTCTGTGGCCTTCGTTATGAAACATTAAGCCGAATTCAAAGTAGTTGTAACAACGCTCATATCTAGCACATAAAGATCATTCTCGTGAGGAGCACGCATGAGAATCTATTCTTCTGGAATCTTAAAGCCCGGTTTAATGATCATGCACTCCTTGTCGTTGAAATGGGGGGTAAACTACTTATCACAAATCTGAGAAATACTGAGAAGATTGTTCTCCAGCTCAGCGATATAGTTGGCCTTATCAAATGACACCACACCATTCGATAGCTTTCGTTCTGCAACGATTCTACCTCCTTGATTACCCGCGAATCCCACGTATCCTCCATTGATTGCTTTAATATCGAAGAGTAAGGTACGCATCCCATTCATGTGACGTGAAGCTCCGCTATCCATAATCCACTTCGACAAGATGGATCTTTGGAGCCCCTGCACATGCAAAGAAACTATTTAAAGAGGGAAACCCAAGCCTTTCAGGTCTTGGGTGGATTCAGATAAACATCCTTCGTAGTCAAAATCACATTCATCTGCGTAATAAAAATTTCCATCAAACATCTCGTGCAATGTTAACTTTGAAAACTTTTCAATTTTATCTTTCTTTGTTTGTTTTAGAAGATCCCTTTTTAATTTTGGAAGATCATTTTTGATAACCCCCTAATAAGTCATTGTTTCTTTGGAATCTATAACATTGACTGAATTAGTTGGTTTGACATTTCCAATTTTTTCTGAAACAAACTTTGCACTTTCAGATGATGATGAAGTTTTCTTTGAAACCCAAGCTTGAGATTTCATTCGAGCTTTCTTGATGTAAAACTTTGAATCTTTGTTCTCATTTGATTTAGAAGTTTCACCTTTTTTAAAAGTTGATTTCTCAGTTTTAGATTCACTTTTAGGTTTCACTTTGATGTTAGATTCATTGTTTCGTTTTAAGATTGTGATTGGCTTTACAATCTCTGGTTGCTTAAGTTTCTCAACATCTGAAGATGTCTTTCTTCGGTGATACACATGCTTTGATTTCGAACACTTGCGAGCAATGTGACCAACTTCATTGTATTTGAAGAAAGTCCGAGTATCAGCAGAATGTCCACTCGTGGGTTTTACTCCACTTGTGGTTTTAGCCTTATCACGAAGTTCCTTTTCCTTCTTAAACGCATCATTTGATTGCTTTCCAATCAAACTTTCTTCCTGAACCGTGTTTGTCCCAAACACGAATTTCATGTTTTTATTCTTATATTCGTGAAATGGCAACTTTTGTTTCCTTTTAGGTTCATCTTCTACCTCCAAACCTAAACCCGCTCTCCTGTTCTCAGGAAAGTCACCACCATTCGTTCGGTAGTTGTTATAAACTTTCTTGGATTTTGAGTAAAACTTTTTTCATTCTTCTCTAGATCATCTGACGATACTTCAACAAGTTTGAATAGTTTATCGATTTGATCTTCTTTCACATCTCGAATCGGAAAACGATCATCACTGAGGCTATTTTCCGATGATGTGCCATCATTTTCGGATTGTGATTCGAACTGTTCAAAGTTGAGTTGGCGCTTTCAAAGCTGCCATCATCAGAATCATTTCCCAAAACATTTTCAACAACATTTTTCACGACTGCTTCACTGTCATCATTTGAAGTCATATTGACTACATCAAAGTTCTCATGCAACTTATCATTTGCTTCTGATAAAAATGTTATATTAGTTGCCTTCTTAATCCCAACCACTTTCTTGTGACAATAACTTGCAAGTAATGGAGGTGGAACATTGTTGTACTCTTTACGCTCCATACCTTTTGGTTTTTCAACATTTTCCTCCAACTTAATCGTAAGAAGAATGTGATCGATGACATAAGCATTCGTGGTATAGCTAAGCAAGAGTTGTCTAACTCTTTCTGTTTCAATTTTCATATCTTGAAGCTCTTTTCTTGTTTCAGCAATGGTGTTTTTATACATGTTAATTGCTTCTTTTTTCAATTACCATTGCTTTTAATATTCTTATTGTGGCACCTTTTTCTAGATTAGCTTTTTCAACATTGCAATAAGTGCCTTTCATCTTATCATAAGCTTCTTTCATCGTGCGATAACGGTATCTAAAATTTTCGCTATGCACGTTCAATTCACTTATGATTTGAGATTTTTCAACACATTGCTCACAAGGTTTTGTGCAATCAAAGTTTTTCAACCTCCACAACTTTCACAACTTCCTTTTCAATCACCTTTACCTGTGAACCCACCTGTTTCAGATTCGCCATCATGGCTTTGTCAGCAATCTTCGTGAGATTCATTGCATTCAACTCCTTTGTCACGTCAATGACCTCCTCAACCTCTGGTTTCTTTTCTTCAGCCACTTGCTCTTGCGATGTATTTCTAAAGCAACCTGCAAAACTAGAGTTAAAGTAGGAGAGATAATGTTCTTCATCTTTGTCTGGTGATAGATCATTTCCTCTTCCTTTGTTCTTTGCAAATATTCTTCTAAGATCGCATTCTCTGGAGCTGCATCATCAACCGTCGATTCTGATTCATCCACAATCTCTGCCATCAAAGCAAGTTTTCTTGCCAATATACTTATTCCAGTCAAAACCTTCGTCTTCATGAGACACAACTAGAGCTTGTTCAGTTGGCTTTGAGGAATTATCTTGACCATCAACTTGAGTTCTCTTTGGATATGGCTTGTACTGCAACGCTTTCTTGTAATAGTCATTGTTGTTGCCGAAAGGGCTTTGATTGCCACTTGCTTCTTGATTTGGACACTCGCGTTTGAAATGCCCCTTTTGTCTGCATTTGAAGCACGTTACTTTCAACTTGTCAAATCCAAGTTTATTGCTCGAGTTTCCAATGTCTCTCCCAGTGAGCACTACAAACTTTGTGACTCTTCTGATAATCGATGTTAAGCTCCACTTGATGTCCATTAGTTCCAATTCCTCTTCATCAACCTGATCATAATCCTCAGCTGTCATTTCTGAATTTCCGATCTTCCCCGCAACTAAGGCTTCGTATGATTCGAGTAAAGTTTCAAGCAGTGCTATATGTTGTTTAGCCACTTGCTCAGGAAAACATTCTTCAAATTAACCGCAATGTTGGATTGGAAAACATTTGGATCAGAACTAGAATGATTTGTCTGATTTTCCTGATTCGGTTGATTCTGGAATGGAGAATTTGAACTAGCACTCGAATATCCTGTGTTCGGAGGACTCTGATCATAACTTGGGTATGATTGAGTGTTCATTTAACTTTGGGACGATTGATTCGAGAATTCATATTCGCACTAAATGTTGTTTGAATTTTCAGACTCGAAATCTCCTTAACACCTCCTTTGTAGTACACACCTACATCTTGCACTATATTTGCATTCTTTTATTTGGCCATTTTTAGCAACTCCATTTCATATCCTTCTAATTTGTCAATGAAAGATGATAACTTGAAATGTTGCCAACTCAGACTATTCTTCAAAACCATCAAGTAGGTCGACCACTCCCCTTAGGAAGTGCATCCGCCAATTTATCAATCTGCTATTCATCAATTTTTTAATATTGTGCCTTCGCATTTGAACCATCAAATGACAGTATCTATCGATCATCTGCTTCATGGTTTCGCCTTTGATCATCGTGAAAATGTCAAACTATTTCTTGATTAAAGCCTTCTTGCTTTTAATCATCTCATCACTTCCCAGATATTTAGCACAAAGAGCATGCCATAGCAGCTGTGACGTATCGCATTCAGGTAGCAAGATCAAGATGTCTTCTTTCACTGATTGTTGTATCAGACTGGTCATCTTCTTTTCTGCCACATACACATCTTTATGTTCTGGTGTAAACTTAATCAAAGCAAGATCTTGATCACGTTCATCTTTTGGGCACTTATATCTGGTTTCTACAGCAACCCAACTATGGAAGTGATTTGCTTGAACCCAGTTCACGTACTTTTCGTTCCAGCCTTCAAATTCATCCATGCTCATCAACTTTGGAGGTTTTGTAGTAGTTCCCATCTCATTATCTAGATTCATCTGGTTTACCGCGTTTGCATTAGATGTAGAAGCCATTGGTGAAGCAAAAGCGTTATGGAAATCATCCATCTCGACAAACTGAATGTTTTACTGAAAACACGTTCAAAAACACTCGAAGATTGATTAGCAAACTGACAAGTTCAGGCGAACTTGTGTAGGAAACAAATTTCAGATTCAAGTTCGGGCGAACTTGTGATGGATTTTGAAACATTTCCAAGTTTTTATCAAGTTCGGGCGAACTTATGTTATATTTCAACAAGAATTGACAAGTTCGGCCGAACTTAGTCAAAATTCACTGAAAAATTCAGCATGTTCGGGCGAAGTTGGTTAAAATCAACAAAATTTGATGATTTTAAGCGAAGTTCAGGCGAACTTGAGGTATAAGTTCGAGCGAAGTTTGGTTATCAAACATGGTTTTTTGACATTTTGGACTTGAATTCGTTTGAATTTAGTTATGAAACTTTTAGGGGTTTGTATTTAGGTTATTATGTATGACATATTCAATTTTTAGCCATTTTATTCATGAATTCAACAATTTTGTGAAAAAGTTAAGAAAAATGAGAGAAATGGGTAGAAATAGAGAGTGTCTTGTGTAGATCTCAGCAAATTAAGTATCCATGGCTCTGATACCACTTGTTAGGATCGCTCCTAATTTGTATCTAATGTGCAACATAAGCGGAAATTATGTGACATGTTAATCAAATACACAAGTTTACTGTTTAAAGATCGGTTTATTAATGTCAAAATGTATTACAATGTGAATTCCAAACTGACAGAGCTTCGCCGTCAAAGTCGCAAAGTTCTTACAATGAGAGACCCTTGACCACCTATATATAGACTCACAAGTTCGGGCGAAGTGTGATAATGGATAGATCAAGTTCGGGCGAACATGATCTTCCATCACACAAGTTCAGCCGAACTTGTGTAATACACCTAATAAACTTCAAAATCTAACAATTCAAGCCCTAAACATACAGACTCGATCCAAGACCTAGACAATAGATATTATGCCTAACACTATCGATTTGTGTAACGAATTCAACGCATCTAGCACAACGTTTATATACAGGATTCGATTTTACCTCAACACCAGCCTTGAATGCACAATCCTCCTTTGCTGTGGAACTTTCATCCAATTTATGTGCTTCATCATTTGCAAATTTCTGTATTTCGGCTGTTGAGATCTTGAACTTGAAACTTTCACCTTTTCTTTTTCTTTCTGGCCCTTTTGTTTCTTCTTCATTTAAGTTCTCGTCCTTTTCAGCAACTTCACTAACTACCAATTCATCTTCAGTCACAACCGCAAATTCCTCCATACTAGCTTCTTCAACAAGTTCTTCACATACTTCGTCTTCGACAACTTCCTCGCATTCTTCATCTTCAACAATCTCAACCATAAACGCTTGCGAAACAATAGCTACCAACATATCTTCTAATGCACAACCCTAGTTATAGGGTTCGGTCACTTCATGTAACGTTGTGCAACTAAAGTAATGTTTGAAGAAGGAGTAAGGTTATCTGAAGTGTTTGTTCGAGAATTCAAAGTAGATCCATTGTTGGGATTGGATTGATTCCTTAAGTTGTTTCCATTTTGAGAACTTCCTTCTTTGTTAGGTCTCTCCATTTTTGGTTTGCGACAATCACGAGCATAATGACCATAGATATTTCAGTTGTAGCACTTCACCTTTGACTTATTAATACCCATACGTGTCTTGGTTTGACCATCGATAAAATTCTTTCCCGTCTTCAAGAGAAACTACTTAGCTCTTCTTACTAATAACGCCATCTTGATCAATTTGATCAAAGTCTTCGTCAAGACTGGATTGTTCAACAAGCTTTCCAAGACAAAAGTTCTCATATGCCGTCATAGATGAAGCTAGAAGACTCATGTTGTCTTCTATCAACTTTAAACAATTTGGATTCAACTTAGGAATGTTGAAATTGCTTGCTTGAGATTTCTGACTACCACCAGATGAATACATTCCCTGATTCGAATTCAGATTTGGAGTATCTGTGTTATTGCTTAGAAAAGCATGATGATTTGTTGAGTCTTCATTTCCTGAGCAGAAAGCCACATCGGCATCATTGTTGCTTCTTTTTTCAATTGTTTTTGAAGCTTTATACAACTGAGGGTCTTGAATCTTCTCAAAGTCAGAGGCTTGATCCTCCATGTTCCAAGCATAACCCTTTAGCTTCTGAATTGTATTTTCTAGTGTAAGTTCATCAAACATGACATTTTCTCTAATTAAGGCATTATAAAAGTTCCATTCACGAGACAGACAGTTCAAGAACTTCTCAACTTTCTCAAACTCAGTGTACATATTTTCTTCACTTTGGTCAAGCTCACTTAGCAAGTGATAATACCTATTCATAGTGTCATTGATGGATTCGTTCTTTAATGCCTTAAACACAACAAACTGCATCTTCAAAGGTTCTAAACGTCTCTTCTTGCACATTGCATTTCCTTGGTAACGTTCAATCATGCTATCCCATAACTCTTTCGAAGAGCCACAATTATCATGGAGATAGCTCTTTCTCACACTCGTAAAACTTCTTCTGCTCATCTGTCAGAGCTAGATAAGTGTCAGATCGTTAAAGTTCTAATCGATATAGCTTCACACCCTTGATAATACACAGCCAGATCTTGATATCCTTAGCTCTCACATATCGTTCAAAACGTTCCTTCCATTCAGGAAAGTCTAATTCGTCAATTAGAAGAGGAGGTTTGTCACTTCTCCCCACTTCAGCATTGTGTTTCAGATTCTGAACCATTGCAGTAAGATTGTTTGCCATTTGAACAGTATTAGAAGTAACCATAGAATTCACAGAAGGTTCTCTAAGTCCTAAACTCGGAGATAAACACAGAGTGAAATGTCTGGGTGTTATCAGAGTGTAAAACCCGGATCAATACTTGAAATAAAACACAAACCTCGGATAAAACACTATAAGGAGTTTTAAAATCGGACAAGCAAAATTCGAAGATCTTAAAACTCGGACTACTAACAATTATAAAACTCGGACCTATATGTAATATATATAAGAATCTAAACTCGGAATTTTAGGAGCAAATAAAAAACTTGGACACTTAACTTCTGAAACAAAACTCGGACCCACTTAAAAGGGTTTAAAACTCCGACCACCTTAAAAGAGTTTAAAACTCCAACCACCATAAAAGGTTTACAACTCTGACCATCAAAAGAATTTAAAACTTGGACTTAAAAACTCGGACAAGGGAACTTATAATCGATGACCACTTAAAGACTTAAAACTCCGAGTAAACTTAAAGATCTTCAAATCCGGAAAATATCCAAACACGGAGATAGACTATAAATCGGACCGAATAATCCAGATAGAAAACTCGCTTCTGGATTATCTCCCCAATGTGACTTCACACTGGTTCACCAATACTCCAGAAACACAAACAGTGAATTAAAGACACAAACAATATTTTTGAAGATCAAACAAGGAATCTTTCACAAACCTCAAAAACACAGTATGAACACCAAGAAAACTCTGTAAAAACCCAGATGAAGATCAACACTAAAAATCACTAAACTACTCAAAATCCATCACCAAATCACTAGAGATGAATGAAGAATCAAGAATAAATCACAAAAACTCACTAAACAAACACTAAACACTATCAAAGATAGAACTTTTCTCACAAAAAACCTTCAAACTAAGAAACACCTGCAGTAGTATGAGCACACTTCTCTGATACCACTTATAAGGACACTCAAACCAGGATCTCACTCAACAAAGACAACCAATAGGTGTGCAGAATCCACCTGATGATCAACCACTGTAGATGACTAACAAGAATGAAAGATTCAAGTGAGAAATCAAGAATACACTGAGTATTCTTACTGTTGAAGGTGAGTGACGTCACACACACAATAGCCGCTAGACAAAACACACACACACAATGATTAGGGCACAGATTTCCACAAAAGAATCGTTGTCCTGTCTATTCCACATAAAGGTATATATAGAAGAAAACTCCGGACAACACTTTGTCCGGAGACAAAGGCCCAAAGCCTATACAAGAACTAACCTCGGACTCCATAACATATTGGAAGTCCGGACAAAACATACATATCATAAACCCTTACATAAAGGAGAACCTTGCTCTCCTTATACTAGACTCTATCATTAGTCCTTACAATAAACTCTATAACTAGTCCTTACAATAAACTCTATCACTAGTCCTTAAAATAAACCTGGACAAGAGACCTCATACTAAACTTGGACTAGATGATTACAAGACATTTACATACAAGACCCTAACAATTAGAAGGCCTCCACTTATCACCCAAAGTGCATTAACGTCATCGCATACGCGTCGCGATAGTTAAAAGTTCACGAAAGGAACTACACCACTCACGACCTAGAGCTAGGCGCAGTGGTATTTTCTTTGAAAATTAGGCGCCATTATTTATATGGAACTAAGTGTACCATATTCACAGATCATAAAAGCCTTCAACACATATTCAACCAAAAGGAACTAAACATGCGCCAACGACGTTGGGTTGAACTGTTGAACGATTACGACTGCGAGATCAAGTATCACAGGGGTAAGTCAAATGTAGTGGCAGATGCCTTGAGCCGAAAGGAACGAGTCAAGACTCTATGAGTACGAGCTTTAGAATTGACAATCCAAACAAACTTTACGACTCGTGTGCGTGATGCACAATAAGAAGCTCTAAAACCAGAAAACATTCCAGCAGAATCTTTACTGGGAATGGAAAAACAAATGGAACTAAACAAAGATGGAACTTTGTATTTCATGGGAAGGATCTGAGTTCCTTATTTTGGAGATCTACGAGACTTGGTATTGGACGAAGCACAACTCGAAATACTCAATTCATCCGGGATCTGATAAAATGTATCAATATTTTAAAGAGTATTATTGGTGGCCTAATCTCAGGGGAGATATAGCGACCTATGTTGGGAAATGTCTAACGTGTGCGAAGGTCAAAGCCGAATATCAGAAACCATCCGGTCTATTACAGCAACCCAAGATTCCTGTTTGGAAATGGGAGCCGATATCAACGGATTTTATTACAAAGATGTCGAGGACCTATCGAGGTCATGACATGATTTGGGTTATTATTGATCGGTTAACCAAGTCAGCTCACTTTTTACCGATCCGTGAAAAAGACAGTACTGAGAAGTTACTGAGCTATACCTTAAGGAAATTGTGGCACGTTATGGAGAGCCAGTCTCGATAATCTCAGACAGAGATGGTCGCTTTACGTCGTGGATATGTCAATCATTCTAAGCCTCATTTGGATCTCGTTTGGATCTAAGCACGACATTTCATCCGCAAACTAATGGCCAAAGCGAACGAACCATCCAAACTTTGGAGGACATGCTCATTTACCGTTGGTAGAGTTTTCCTACAATAACAGTTATCACACAAGTAGTAAGGTCACACCATTCAAAGCACTTTATGGACAAAAGTGCCGATATCCGCTATGTTGGGTGGAAGTCGGTGACAAACAACTCATTGGTCCGGAACTTGTTCAAGAAACCACAGACAAGATATTCAAGATCCGCGAGCGTATCAAGACAGCCCGTGATAGACAAAAGAGCTACGCAGATCGGCGACGCAAACCGTTATCCTTCAAGGTTGGAGACAAAGTACTACTAAAAGTCTCGCCTTGGAAAGGCGTAGCTAGATTCAGGAAACGCGGAAAACTAAACCCAAAATACATTGGACCCTTCGAAATTCTGGCAAAGGTTGGTACAGTTGCATACAAGTTAAAGTTGCCAGAAGAGCTCAATAATGTACACGACACATTCCATGTATCTAATCTGAAGAAAAGTCCAACCAACGAAACAGTTATCATCCCAGAGGATGAAATTCATATTCATGATAAGCTCCAGTTTACCGAAGAACCCATCGAGGTTATGGACTGGATGATTCAAAAGATAAGGAGAAGTTGAATTAAACTGGTCAAGGTCCGCTGGAACTCACTTTACGGACCCGAATACACATGGGAACGTGAGGGCCAAATCAAGAAAAAATACCCCCACCTGTTTGAGAAGACTCCTTTAGAGGATGCCTCAAAGTGAATTATGGGATGAAGTTCTTTTTAACAGGGGGAGTATGTGACAAATGGCAAATAACCGGTAATTCCGTACAATCTAATCACCTATTTTATTTTATAATCTCATGCATTTAATCGTAATTTAATTACGTAACTGAGTCGTACGACGTATAACAAGTATTAGGACAAGCAAACATGATATAACATCTGTTGGTTTCAGTTACAAGGGAAACAATTAAAACTATGTCCTAAAAGTGTTCGTAGAAAGTGTTGGGCGCACTATTCACGGTTGTACGATTCACGCCAGCAACCGCTAAACGGATCAGAACAACGGATTAAGATATACGAATGACATAACTGAGTCCATTTATATATGAAAACATTAATGTGGGAATAATTCTTTAATATTACATAACTTTCCGGCACAACCCCCTGAAATACAAAATCGTCCGATCGGCTAAAAATATAACATTTTTAACTCGTTTGTAATAATAATTCGGCAACTCTGACTCCGGAATTAAGACAATTGATAAAAACACACTAAAACATTTTGGGGATATCAATGGAATGTCCAAAATTGTAAGCTTTCGGTATTATATCGCTATGTCCATAACTAGTCCGTTATCGACCCGGTGAACTAGTAAGCGTATTTTCACCACTATAACAACCAAGCGAAGAAGCTAGTGAAGTAGTTAAGCTTATTTTGGAACTCGAAATCACTTCATACATCTTTCGTATGCGGAATAACAACTTAAGGAAATTATTTGTCGGTACACCATAAAAGCACCATTAGTGCACCGACGCTTAAATGGAAGCCGTTTAAACTAGTTAATATCAAATCAAGTCCTAATCCCTAATTACCCCCTAATGGTGTACTTAAACCCCTAATCACCATACTTCCCTTAATCTCCTAAATATCCAACTTATTAACACCTTTTATAAAAAAATACATTTACCCCCCCCCCCCTCTTGATGGACGGTTTTGGTGCCCTCCCCCATGGCCTCACCAACTTGCTAGATCTTGTAAGACTAGAAGTATGGACTTGAAAGTTGTTGTTGACTAGCAACGTATGGATGATTATATACACTGCTCCCCATTCCATCCTTCACTCATATCACTTCAAATAATTCAATATTCAAGACTCAAGGAACACCTCTTCTTCTTCCCTTGATTTCGGCCACCACTTGCCACCCAAACACCACCATAATCCACCACTAAACACCACATTTTACTCTCATTCAAAGCATTACAAGATCATCTAAACATGGAGTAGGCTTTGAGCTTCACTAGGAGTCTTCTTGGAGCTTAAATCTCTTCTTATTCTTCTTGTTTAGATCTTGCAAAGTTGTAAGCCTTCTAATCACCATGTTTAAGCTTCTTGTTACTAGTAGTTTATGAAAGTACAAGTTGAAGATCTTGAAACTAAAGTTAAACATAATAAAAACCCTAACCTCAAACATAATAAACACTAAATATAATTATATTATGTGTTGATTTAGTATATTTGTGTTAACTAGTTCATGTGATTATGTTGTTTGTGTTGAGTATGTTAAGACAAGTTGTATGGAAAATAAGATTATGATGATCTTGATGCTTATATCTGTAGTAATTTATAAACATGATTGTCTTGTTATGTTAAATTTAAAAATATGATTTAAACATGGATATGTTTGAATCATGGAAGATGATCATCTTCATATTCATGAGCCATGCACATATATTTTGGAATACTTGAAGAAACAAGAGTTTATATGGACTTAAAACTTGATTTGGAAGATTATTAACTTGGATTTTTATAAGATGAGTTATACAAAATATTTGTTATAAAAGTTCATGTTAAAAGTCTTAAGTTTTTACTACATGGAAAGATGTATAATCATGGTGATAAATATAAACCAAGTTTTATTAAAATATAAGTCCATGAAGGATAACCATAAGAACATATTTCATTTTTGAGAAACATAAAAATATATATATGCAAACTCATGAAGTGTTGAGAATAAATTATGAAGTATATATGTTTTGATGAAACTTGACAAATTATGGTGATGATTTGGAAAATTGATTATGGTTTAAATTGTGACAACTGTGAAAATCCCGGTAAACTTTGCTTGGTACAAGTTCGTGGTAATTAGACGTGATATGTGTATCATGATATTGTTGTGATTATGTGTTATGATACGAATTCTGGAACATGTTACACCGACCATAATAGGAGTATATGCCAAGTAATTACCAAAAACATTTACATTGATGCTATGCGTCACCTACATGGTAAGACTAAATCGTGAATGAATTGACGACTCTGGGAATACGTATTAGTAAACATGCATGACTTGTGTGCTATGCTAAACGATATCTGTTACGTCTCGGGGAATCCGAGAGCACGTCATGGTTAATATGACACTATTAAGGACCAACGATGTGAGGTTGGTGTCCTTAGCCTTTAACAACGTGTTAAACAGGGACTTGACGTTTAACAGCGCATTACCCATTCGATTGTGATTATTCGGCCAACAGTAGAGCCCTTTAAGATTCGAGTTCACGAAACATCTTAGTTATGTGCCATAGACTCTGACATAAGATTTGAAATAAACCGGTGCTCGGGCACGCAAAATGAGGTAGTCTCGGTTAGGAAAACGCCTTTGCTTTAGGAGCAATGAAAGAAAAACCAAACATGCAAGGAACGGTCAATCAAGCCTAAAAACACTTAAACTAACCCAATACGAGGCTTTTATGATTAAAATGTAACCGGCTTGGCTTTCGAGACGGTTATGCTCGATTTTTAAAACCGAGTCTTTTGACACTAAGAATGCGATAAACGGAGCCCGTTTGGCGAATCGGGTACGCATCTGAGACCTGAAAATGAACCTAAACGAGCCACCGAAGATAAACATCATCTTTTAACATGAAAAGACGAAGCACGACAAAGCACGGGTGGGGTAGGGGCACCCCACCTATGTCCCCCCCATTATAAAAAAAAGGTTTTTTTTTCATTAAATTCTTCATAATTTCTTCATCTTTTCACCACAAACCTGGCATGAACCTTCTTCATCAGCTGATTACCATAAAAAAAACTTCATCAAATTAAAGGTAAAATTTAAGTTCTAAGTGGTTTTGATTATTATTTCTTGATTAAACGCGATTTATAAACCAAAAAATCCTTTTTAAACCATGAATTTTGGAGGGTTTAAACAATTTCTTGGCTGAATAAGAACACCTTGTGAATTCCCTGGTGTTATATGATAGCCAAGAACATGAAACTTCAGGTTTTGATACTCTAATCGATACCTATTCGACCAAAAACACGTAACAAAGTTATTAACCGAAAAACTATGAAACAAGGCTTGATTGAAATGGGTTATGACAAGGTTGGATTGTTCTTGGTATATAGGTACTGAATATGGCTCACACCGACTTCTGGACTCAAGAAAAACACTTGGAATCGAAGGAATCGCTAGGTATATCACCCAAAACTCCAATCTAGAATACCCGAAACACATGGTCCGTGGGTATTGGATTGAGCTGAAATTTGGTGTGGTGATGTGGGGTATTCCCAGGAAGGTTCACGTAAAATTTTAGAATTTTTGGAATTTCCTACGAGTTTTGGTGAATTTTTAACTGTTTTATAAAAACAAATCCAGAAAAAAACCAAAAAGAATCAATAAATCACCAAAATTACATGAACACAAAGAAATGTATAAGAAAAGTTCAGGGAAGTTTTGGAGTCCATTGGTTGAGTTTTGATTTGGGTTAAAATCCACGTTTTTATGAGTTTTCGGTAGCCGGAAACGCACTGAAATGAAATCGGAAAAATCCTAAATTTTTACAAGGAGTTTCTGGACATGTAAGTAAGTTCTAGGAATATATTAGGAATTTTTGGACATCGTATGATAAACAAAGTGAATTATTCGGTTAAATACTGTTTTACAAATGATTTATTTGAGAAGTTAAAACAGTGTTATAAATTCCCAAAATATTTTTCCTTGAATCTATATATGTTTACTGAGTTCTACAAAAATTACCAGAATTTTATGAACTATGTAGATTAAATGGGATTTTTCGAATTTTAAAACGCTTATTTTAACTAAATTCGGCAGTTTACCGGACAACGAACCTTGCGAGACTGGGAATGAGCAAAACTTAACTTGACTAACTGGAACACCAGAAGTATTCTGGGAGGTTCCAGGGTAAGCGGGACACTCTGAGTGTCTTTCACCATCGTCCGGGAAATCCCCGACGGTGAGAATGAAAACTCAAATTTGGGCAACCTAAAATCCCCAAACACCCAAACTCCCTTAATGAAAAGTTAATCTTTCTTAAAGCACAACACGTTAGCACTATTGGTATTTCTGTGCTATTATCCGAACATGTTAAACAACCGACTTTGGCTGGCATGCAAACCGGGGCCCGGGAGCCAAACGTGAAACTAATCATACCCTAACATCCATCACCACACCGGGATACTATATATACAATATGGACTGAAAATACCCACTTGGACTTAAGTTATAGGCGTTACCGACCTAGCGACTGACAGTAGTGATTACTTGTATGATTGCGATTAAAGTCGAACAAGCTTACATATACCCTATTACTACCTGTGATGCTACTATCCTGTGAGTTTTCACTTCCCCACTTTTGAAATGTTTTACTGTTTTTTGGGAACTTGCATGTTACAAACTGTGTTAATTACACCAACTTGTGGGTGAGTTCACTTCCCCACTTTTAAATTGTTTTACTGCTTTCTGGGGTGACTTGCATGTACAAACTATGTTAATTGCACCAACTTGTGATGATGTGAATTATCTAACACACGAACTACCTCCCCACTACAAGTGATTAGCGTAAGCCGTGGACAGTGGATAGTACTATTGGTCTGACCAACCCAATGCCACGTCTGACAGTGTGTCGGCAACTAGGCACTGTATGCGTCCTAACCTGGTTATGTTGTTAGGCATAACTACACTGGGGCGTTGAATTGCACGTGACGCAGTTGGTGGGCCGGGAGTGTCTGCGTGACACGGTCCGGTGGCCGGGGTGTCTGGGATGACACGGCCCGAGGCAAAACAGTCAAGGTTTCACTTGTGTTCTCGTGTAATTCCATCTGTGACTATGACCAGTGCAATTAAACTTTTTAACACATATTATTCCACAACAACTAAACCAGTGGAACTCACCAATAGCGTTTAGGTGACCCTTTTTAAAACTAACATGCATTTCAGGTAACTTGAGACTGGGGTGATCCGGTATGTTGTTCAAGACATGTTTATAGGCGAACCCTGATATAGACGCATGCAGCCTAGAAGACTTATGTGGTTCATAGGAACACACAGTTGTAATATACATGTAGTATGTAATCAATATTCTGTAAATAATAAAATGTAGTGTTTATATAAACAACACGCTTGTACAAGAGGTGTCTGTTGCATCCCGTGTTTTACTTCCGCAGCAAATTGGGGTGTGACAGAAGATGGTATCAGAGCCATTGGTTATAGAGACTTAGGTGCCTTTAAGGAAACCTAGACTATAACTATAACCTCTACTAAAAATGGTTAGTGAATATTGTAAAGTATCCTATTTGCAAGTACCAGGATGGCCTTGTGGGGCAAGTGGGTTATTATGGTCCAGAACGTTATAACAGACTTGCTCATACGAGGCAGTGGTTGGAAAGCCGCAGTAATAAACACACTTAAATACATGGAATGATACATACGTGTACCAAGGTGATAGTGTGTGAATGTTTGTGCGTGAATTGATACCTGACTTGGGATTGGTGGATAATGTGTTACTACATATGCCTACGGGATAGGCAGAAAACTGGTATTACAGTCCATTCCACATTCCTACTGACCACATGTTTAATATACACTTGAATTGGATTCATATCACGCCCACAATTGTTACTTATACTTTATGATGTGAGAACACCCAAGCCTTTAGTGCGATACGATCTCACCAACTCTATTCTTATAGCTACTATAACGACGGTTATGTACTAGACTGAGACTTCAACAAGAATATAGATACCCAAAGAACGCGCAGGCCATTCTGATAGACTGGAAGGATGCGTACGGATCCTTATTCCACTTCTCGTTGCTTCACATTCGATTGTTATACAATCGCAGAGTTCAAACATTTTACAAAACTATTCATCCTTGAAGCCACGATTCATTTGATTGTCTGCTGGATTCCTCTTTTGCATACAGTATTGGCTTTAGCTTTCACGTCATGTAATACTATGATACTTAGTGGTGCTCCTTAGCACATGTTTCGACATATGTTATATCTGAATATGACCATCTCTGGGCTGTGGAAATGGCATGGAGTGCGTGAATAAGTTACCCTTCCCGTTGTCATTCGATTCCATGGGGTATAAAATTTTATGATTATATAGGTTCCTTTGAAACGCCTTGCGTGTGGAACCTTGTTTCGTGTGACCTTCGGTTACACTGTGTTCTTTTACGAGTAATGATTGTCTCGGATTTCAGTTGGTTATTCGCGGAAAGTAATAGGAGGCCCGAATATCTCGGTAAACCGAACATTGATCATGTATATGGGTGTGGTGGATACGCTGCGGTATTTCCTATACATAAACACCTGGCTACATTATCAAGGTACCGTACTCAGTGCATACGGGCTTCATGTTGCGATTCGTTCGGTTAAGTTTTGGACAATACAGGGTGAGACTTCAACCCTATTTGATGCGATAAATGATGCCACAGTTGTTGTAACAACGATACCTATATACGTTTGCGGTGATTTTAAGATAGCTGGATAAAACGTTGATTAAAGATACCAGAAAGCTCAAAGAAAGGGGGAGTTTGAAGATTAAAGCCCAAAGCTAGGGGAGGATGGTGATTAAAGTTTTATCAAATTAAGCTTAAGAAACAGAGTTGAAGAAGATTTGTAGATCGAGAGCGTTAAAGTTTATTCAAGACGAAAGATCAAGAAAATGATAATGACTCAGGAGCTTATTTGAAGTCAAATGACTACGGCAACATCCAAGGGGGAGTCTATTGGTGCATATGTCTGTTGCCTATGTCATTATACTAGAACGAGTCTGGAATGAACAAGAGCTTCTGAAGACTGATCAAGACAAAGACGATATCCAAGGGGGAGTCTGTTAGTAAAGTATGTCTATTTCTTAGTCTTGTATTGAGTCTATTTAGAATAGGTGAGATCACGTTAGAAAACGTCATATTTATGTATGTGGGAGATCAAGTTCACCCGAACTTGTTTTATCCCAAGCGAACTTGAGAGCCTATAAATAGGTAGCTTGAGATCCCATTTGTAACAACTTTGGTACACTGACGGCGAAGCTCTGTCCGATCTGGAACTTAAACGTTTATGAATATTGATCAATAAACAAAAATTTAAAGAGAAATTCTTGTTATACGATTAACACGTCACATAGTTTCCGTTTATATGATCGCTAGATACAAATCCTAGGTTCCTAAACTGAGGAGGACGGTCCTATCAAGTGGTATCAGAGCCTGGATACCTAGATTTGGTGAAATTTGGACAAGAACTACTCTAATTCTACCTCATTCTACCATTTTTCTTAAAATTTAACATATTTGAAGAATTCATGGACAAAAAATGGCTAAAAATTGAACATGTCATAGATAATCACATTGTTACAAACCCCTAAAAGTTTCAAGACATGATTCAAACTAATTGATGTTAAAAAGTTGAAAAAATCATGTTTTGCAAAAAAGTTTTGAACGAACTTGACATCAAGTTCGTTCGAACTTGAGTGAAAATTAATATTTTTCATCAAGTTCGCCCGAACTTGATTGATTTTTCATTGATTTTAGCTAAGTTCTCTCGAACTTGCTTAAGTTTCATTCAAATTTCATCAAGTTCGCCCGAACATGATTAAAATTTGTTGAAAATCTTATACAAGTTCGCCCGAACTTGTGAATTCTCTTGAAATTCATACAAATTCGCCCGAACTTGCATCAGGGTGAAATCTTTCAAAGTAAAATCACAAGTCCGACCGAACTTAACAACAAGTTCGCCTGGACTTGTTTGTTTGTGATAAAAAGTTGAAAAAATTTCATGCAAGTTCGCCCGAACTTGTTGAAATTGAAATCAAAAGTTGTTTTTACCACAAGTTCAACCGAACTTGTCAGTTGCTAATCTGTTTTCGAGTATTTTCGAACGTGTTTTCAGATAAATCGCCTGATTTTCAAAATGGAAGATTTCCATAACGCGTTTGCTGCTGGAGTAGCTCAAGCTTCAACGTCTAATGCTATTGCGGTTAACCAGATGAATCACGACAATGAGATGGGTACTACTACAAAACCGCCTAAGCTAATGGGTATGGACGCATTCGAAGGGTGGAAGGAAAAGTTTGTAAACTGGGTACAACCCAATCAGTTTCCTAGTTGGGTTGCGATAGAAAACGGATACAAGTGGCCAAAGGATTAACGCGAACAAGATCTTACTTTGATTAAGTTTACTCCTGTTGATAAAGATGCATACGTGGCCGAAAAGAAAATGATTAGTCTTATTCAACAATCTGTGATGGAAGATATTCTGATATTATTACCAGAATGTGAAACTTCACAAGAGTTGTGGCATGCTCTTTGTGACAAATTCAAAGGAAGCGATGATATGATAAAGAGCAAAAAGGCGTTAATCAAGAAAGAATTCGAGATATTCACGATGATCAAAGGAGAGACAATGAAACAGATGATTGACAGATATTGTCATCTAATGGTCCAGATGCGAAGGCATGATATTAAGAGAACTACCGAAGAGCAAATAGAAAAGTTGGCTGATGCACTTCCCGAGGGAGAATGGTCAACTTATCTGTTGATATTAAAGAACAGTCCAGGTTGGAGGCATTTAAAGTTGTCATCTTTCATCGAAAAATTAGAGGGCCATGAGATGGAGTTGTTAAAAATTGCAAAATCAAAGAATGCAAACATTGTTCAAGATGTTGGTGTCTATTACAAAGGAAATATTCAAGATACTCAGATTCAGAGCCCGAAAATTCAGACAACATTCAGTGCTAACATGAGTTCCACTCAGAGTTCTCCGAATACGGGATATTCAAGTACTGGTTCAAATTCTTCGTTTCAAAATCAGAACAATCAGTCACATCAGACAAACCAATCCAGCTCTGATCCAAATGTTCCAATGCAACATAGCAGTGAATCTCAAGAATGTCTTTCCTGAAAAGTGGCTAAACAGCATATAGCACTCCTTGCTACAGTTCTAGAATCTTATGAATGTTTAGTTGCTGGGAAGATCGGAAACCCTGAAATAACTGCTGAGCATTACGATCAGGTGGATGAAGAAGAGTTGGAACTGATGGACATCAAGTGGAGTCTGGCTTCGATCATCAGAAGAGTTACCAAGTTTGTAACGTTAACTGGTAGAGATATTGGTAATTCAAGTAACAACCTTGGATTTGACAAGACAAAGGTCACATGCTTCAAGTGCCGAAAAAGGGCATTTCAAGCGAGAGTGTCCAAACCAAGAAGTAAGTGGCAATCAAAGTCCTTTCGGAGGTGGCAATGATTACTACAAGAAAGCACTGCAATACAAGCCATTACTGTTGATGCACTTTGTTTTCGTCACTTGTCGAATAGGCTAGATAGAGCGTGTGTTGAATATTGTATAGGTTAGAATCGAACACACGACCAAAATACGGAGTTTTTAGTGTATTTAGAGTCAAGTTCCCTTGAGAGTGTATGTTTTGTAGTTAAGTTCGGCCGAACTTGACTAAGCAAGTTCGCCCGAACTTGCTTTTCCACCAGCGAACTTGACTAAGTATAAATAGGTGTGTTGTTCATTTGTAGTTTGAGTTTTTGGCATCCCTACGGGGAGGTGCTGCCGGATTCTCTCCAGGAACTCCGGCAGCTGGACATATAAAGATGTATACTCTTTCGGTATGAATGAAGACTTCCGCTGCATTCTACTTATACTCCTTTCTGTAATAACATTGTACCGAAACTGTTATATACGTTTATCCACTAACTTCCATGTAGAACCGCCTGATCACGGACCTACAATTGGTATCAGAGTTACGGTTATCACATACGCTCATGAATTTGGACATTTATGGACATTAGGAGAGGTTTTAGACGTAAATCATCAAATAAACATACAATCCATGGACAAAATCTAAATTGAACGGATAGGATTGTTAGAAAACCATCTTTGATCAAATCTCAGGTGGAATCATCTCGAAATTCGAAGAAATAAGGATTCTGGATGAAAAAATGTGAAAATAGGCTAATTTGGGAGATCAAGTTCGCTCGAACTTGACAAGGATTTTCATGATTTTTCATCAAGTTCGCCCGAACTTGACTGATTTTCATTGAAATTAAGTTCAAGTTCGCTCGAACTTGTGATCTAGAGATCAAGTTCGCCCGAACTTGTGATCTAGAGATCAAGTTCGCCCGAACTTGTAGCACATTGATCAAGTTTGCCCGAACTTGGTGTTGGCCAACCAAGTTCGCCCGAAGTTGGCACTTGGTGACACCATGGACAAGTTCGCCCGAACTTGTCTAGAAGCCTAAAAAAATAAATTTATTGCTCGGCTTGATGAGACGGGTTTCCAGAAAAAATTTTGTGATACAATTTTTTTCGAAATTTTAACGTCCGATACGGACTGTTCGGGGACACTGTCAGAGGCCTTAGAGACAGGCTGAGATTATGAGGTTAGAGTTGGTTGAAGATGAGAGGGTAGTCATTGATACCAAAGCAATTTGGTGATCGTTAGAGTTGAAGACTACCGATGGGCCTTAAAGTAAATTCAGTATTTGTTAAATACTGAAAATTCCTGATTTGAGGGGGATTTTCAGTGAAAAATTCAGTATGGTCAGAATTTGCAAAAATGAGGGGAATAAAAAATTTTCAATATTTGAAGATTCCGACATTTTTGAAATTCGTGACACTGCAACAGTATCGGGTGGTTTCCGACTAAAGATTAACCGGGAAATACAGAGATTTGAGATTCATTTGTAAATTGATCAAGTTGATGTCTAGTTTGAAAGCAGGTGGTTACATAACTGAGTCTTGGAGTAGTTGTTTATCAGATTATGCGGTCATGGTTGTGGATTGACACCTGAGTTGCGCGTATGGTTTGGAAGCACACACGACTGCCTATCTTTAACTCTGCTTTGCACATGAATTATTGACTGGACTAACCGCCAGGAGATAAGGATGCTTTGTAGTTTCAGTTGCCCCGGGTTGTACGCGGTACCATGATTAAGGAAAATGAATTATGGGATCGGAACTTCCAGACAAAGAAGTGTACCAATTGCTGACGAAAGAGATTATCCATTTGGGATTCTGTGATCACAGGAAGTTCCGAGTTTTCAGTTCATGATACAGAGTGATGCTTAAGGGTTAAAGTCCCGATCTCCGGTGAAGGAACAGTTAGCTGGATTAGCAGTCGTTAATACCAGTGAGGAACTGAGGACGTTAAAAAGTTCGGTGATGATCTTAGGAATTAATGACTAGCTCCGAAGACGGATGGTTTCAAAATTACCAAGGAAATCCGATGATAACCTTTGGTGGCCATTATTTTTAATCTTCAAGCAGATGAATCATTCTTCTCTTTGGACTAACCGCTGTTGGATGATGATGTTTGGTGATTAAGTGGCACTGGTCTACCGGAGATAGCTATATATCTGACATTGTGACTGAAGAAGAAGAATTGATTTTAATCGCGGTCGAATGTTTCTCAGAGTCGAAGTGTTGATCCGATGAAGATTTGCTGATTGAAAAAGATTACCGATTTGCTGATCTGGAGTGATTACGGAAATTGGGATTTCAGATTATTGCGGGTAAACATTGATTTGAAGTTTACCGGTGTGGTATTTTGAAGTTTCTATCAATTGCCGGTTGAGTTTTGAAGATCGGAAGATCGAGCATGGGAGATATGCGCTAAACTGAACGCGATGTGGTTAAAGTTGAAATGGAGAAGCGCATTGATGAGCTTCAAATTGGTGTCTATTCAATATAATCTGTCGGTCAAGCAAATCAGAGGAGATTGGAAACTGTGCAACAAATATCTAAACTGGAGATTTTAGGGGGAATTAGATGTTGATAATGCAAACCCGAATCATCAATTAAGGGGGAATTTGTTGACACGTTTCGACGACATCGGCAAACAACTTGATTGAAGTTGCAGAATATTTAAACACGACTCACGTTTAAAGACCAAGATTCAACAATAACGAACAAGGGGGAATCTGTTGATGCACTTTGTGTTCGTCACTTGTCGAATAGGCTAGATAGAGCGTGTGTTGAATATTGTATAGGTTAGAATCGAACACACGACCAAAATACAGAGTTTTTATGTATTTAGAGTCAAGTTCGCTTGAGAGTGTATGTTTTGTAGTCAAGTTCAGCCGAACTTGACTAAGCAAGTTCGCCCGAACTTGCTTCTCCACCAGCGAACTTGACTAAGCATAAATAGGTGTGTTGTTCATTTATAGTTTAAGTTTTTGGCATCCCTACAGGGAGGTGCTACCGGATTCTCTCTAGGAACTCTGGCAGCTGGACTTATAAAGATGTATACTCTTTCGGTATGAATGAAGACTTCCGCTGCATTCTACTTCTACTCCTTTCTGTAATAACATTCTACCGAAACTGTGATATACGTTTATCCACTAACTTCCATCTAGAACTGCCTGATCACGGACTACAATTACCGAGGAAAGTTGAAATCCAAGATCAATCATCTAACACCGCAGAAAAAGCAATGGTTGCTTAAAATGATAATGAAGGTTTTGCTTGGAACAAGTATATTAACAAGAAGACTTGAGTTGCTCTTATGGCTGAGATTGTGGAAGAGCAAGATATGTCTGCTGAAAATGCAGCTCTGGAGAACGCAATTCTAGAACAATACATGCAACAAAGAGAACAAGAGGAGATCTATCATCACACGATGATGTAGAATGCTAATTCTTCTAATAATGTTTCTAGTTTTGTAGGTTGTTCTGATGCAGCATCTTCTGAGCTTGTGATTGAAGAAAAGAAACCAGAGGATGAGAAGGTAGGTGTTGAGGTAAGAGTAATTGAAAAGGAGATTGTGAAAGTTGTGGAGGTTGAAAAACCTTGCACAAAGTGCACAAATCCTTGTGAGCAATGTGCTGAAAAGTCTAAAATCATAAGCGAAATGACTGTACATAACGAAAATTTTCGATATGATTACAGAACAATAAAAGAAGCTTATGAGAAAATGAAAGGTACTTACTGTAATGTCGAAAAAGCTAATCTTGAATTAAGTGCTAATATCACAAAGTTAAGTGCAACAGTAATTGAAAAACAAAAAACAATTAACATGTATATTGACACTATTGCTGAAACAAGGCGAGAGCTTCAAGACATGAAGATAGAAATAGAGAGGATGAGAAAATTGTTGAAAAGTTACAAAACAAACGCTTATGTCATTGATCACATTCTTCCTACGATTAAGTCAGAGGAAAACGATGATAAACCGAAAAGTATAAAGCGTAAAGAGTACGGAAATGTTCCACCGCCACTACTTGCGAGTTACTGCCGCAAGAAAGAGGATGGTATTGAAAAGGCAATAAACATAACGCTTTTATCAGAAACTAAAGATCAATTGCCTGAGAACATTGACGTAGTCTATACGAAATCAAACGATGACTGTGAAGCGATTGTGAAAAATGTGGTAAAAAATGTCTTAGGAAATGATTCTGATGGCAGCTTTTAAAGCGCCAACTCGAGTTTGAACAAATCTGAATCACAATCCGAAAATGACGATACATCTTCAGAAAATTATCTAAGTGATGATCCTAACGTTGTCATGTACAAGGTTAAGGAATCTGATAGATTATGTTTCGATGATAGCTTTCCGATTCGGAACGTGAAAGAAGATCAAATTGACAAATTGTTCAAACTTGTAGAAGTTCCATCAGATGATCTTGAGAAAAATGAGAAAAGGTTTTACTCGAAATCCAAAAGGACAGGAGAGCAGGATTGGGTTTGGAGGTAAGAGAAGACGAACTGAACAGGAACCAGAAGTCTCCATTACACGAATACAAAAGTAAAAACATAAAGTTTGTGTATGGGACAAACACGGTTCAAAAAGAAAGTTTTATCGGTAAGCAATCAAATGATGAATTCAAGAAAGAGAAAGAACTTTGGGATAAGGCTAAATCAGCAAGTGGAGTATAACCCACTAGTGGACACTCACATGATACTCGGACTTGCTTCAAATGCAATGAAGTTGGTCACCTTGCTCGCAAGTGTCCGAAGTTAAAGCCTGTGTATCACCGAAGAAAAATGTTTTCAGATGATGAGAAATAAAAACAACCAAAGATTGTGAAACCAATCAAATTGTTAAAAAGAAACAAAGAATCTAAAATCGAAGTGAAACCTAAGTTTTTGATTTTAGGGGGTGTAAGAAGTAAGAAAATTTTGAAAATTAAAAAACATATGAAAAAGTTGAAAATTCAAAAACATTTGAAAATTTCAAAAAGTACAAGAACATTGAAAAAGACAAAAAGAATTTTGTGTCAAAAGGAAATAATAGTACTTTAGTGGACTATCACAGTATGCTAAAGAATTGTAAAGTTTAAAAAGTGATAAACAAGTCTTACTGTGGATGTGTCGTTAGGCTTTACACGTTCAGTAAATTGTTTTTGAGATATAAACTAAATTTTACAACTGCTTAGTCTTGTTGATTAACATCACTCAGATATATGGACTTAGTACTCTGAAATTTCGTTTGAGAGATTGCCTGATTCTGAGATACGAGGTCTTTATAGATGATTGATGTCTGGGGTATTATACAAATTCTTCTGATTTTGCGGAAGCAATAGCCTAGAACTTCTATAATGCTTTTGCTAAAAAACCCCTAAACTGCATGCCTAGCTGAAAAGAATCAAAAGATCTAATCATTTGTAGCGCTTAAAAGATTCTTTAATTGGAACACATCGTAAAGTCGAGCCTTCATCTCTTTGTCTGTACGGTAGTACAAACCTGAGCTCTCAAGGCCTGGCAAAACCCAGATACAGATATCAATTACGCTATATTCACCTGTAAGATGAAATCTAGGGAATCTTGATACGGGAGTATATTCTGAGATGGGAACCATAGTTGAGTCAAGTTTCATAATCATACCTAACATATCTTGGAACAATTGAGAAATGTGTCAAAGTTTAAGTGGTCAAACATATCGACAATCTCGGTAAACGAGTTTAAAAACTTAAAGCCATCAAAAAAAGGTCAACGGTACTGGTGATATGTCTCAACAACTGATATGATCCTTAGACACGAATTCACAAAAAATATGTCTGTAAATCTGTTTGTATATAGTTTACTTGTTAAAAAGTTTTGTACATAGTTTATCTGCTTTACAGATTAAAACCAAAAAGATTTTCAGTGTATTTTAGCATAAACTTACAAAAATACAAAAAGATTTTGTTTCTACATTAGTTTCAACAAGCCAATGATGGAGAATGGTTCTTCGAAGTCTGGTAAGGTGCTAGAATGATGAAAATCTTGTTGACATCTGTTAAAATCAAAATGAACGGAAAAAATTATAAAAAGTTCATTAATTTGAAACTTTAAAATTGAGAATATCAAATGGTTTGTTCACAACGGGTCAAACCAATGTCATTAATTTGGACTTGGTAGACAAAATTGGTTAACCAAGGTCATTAGCTTAGACTTGGTCAACTAAGTGGATTTTCATATTTGATAAACATATGAAAAATCTTGGTTTTAAATGTGAAAGTATTGAAGGTCATTAATTTGATCTTGAATAACTGAATGTTTGTAAAGATGAAAAAGGAGATTAACATTTGAAATGTTGATGTTACAAAATGTCAAAGTTTGAATCTGAAATATTTATTTGAATGTCTAAGAACTTTGAAACAGAAAGTAAAGTTTTAAGGGGAGCTGGATAAAACATTGATTAAAGATACCAGAAAGGTCAAAGCAAGGGGGAGTTTGAAGATTAAAGCCCAAAGCTAGGGGGAGCATGGTGATTCAAGTTTTATCAAATTAAGCTTAAGAAACAGAGTAGAAGAAGATTTGTAGATCGAGAACGTTAAAGTTTATTCAAGACTAAAGATCAAGAAAATGATAAAGACTCAGGAGCTTATTTGAAGTCAAATGACTACGGCAACATCCAAGGGGGAGTCTGTTGGTGCATATGTTTGTTGCCTACGTCATTATACTAGAACGAGTCTAGAATGAACAAGAGCTTCTGAAGACTGATCAAGACAAAGACGATATCCAAGGGGGAGTCTGTTAGTACAGTATGTCTATGTCTTAGTCTTGTATTGTGTTTGTTTAGAATAGATGAGATCACGTTAGAAAACGTCATATTTATGTATGTGGGAGATCAATTTCTCCCGGATTTAGGATGTTAGAACAAGTTCGGCCGAACTTGTTCAAGTCAAGTTAGCCCGAACTTGTTTATCCCAAGCGAACTTGAGAACCTATAAATACGTAGCTTGAGATCTCATTTGTAATAACTTTGGCACACTGACGGCAAAGCTCTGTCCGGTTTGGAACTTGAACGTTTATGAATATTGACCAATAAACAAACATTTAAAGAGTAATTCCTGTTATACGATTAACACGTCACATAGTTTCCGCCTATATGAACGTTAGATACAAGTCCTAGGTTCCTAAGCTGAGGAGGACGGTCCTATATGGGGTTGACATGTAACGACTTTTGGGTTAATCCAGGAAAGGTCTTTTTTTTCGAAATTATAGTACGACTTTCTAGGGGTACTACACCCTGGTAGTACTCCGTACTAAACTATGCAGGTATAGCCGGTAATAGCTTACCCGCATCGATTTACCCAATGATTGATTCATGATAGGTATCAATCCTTATGCCTGTGGTAAGAAAATTAAGCGTAATTTATTTCGTTTGGCGGAATTTGCTCGAACGTATAGTCATATATTCAAAATCACTACGTTACGACGAACCAACTATGCTTATGTCGTGACCGTCGTCTATGAAAGTATTCAGTTGAAACATATACTAGCTGTCGTTCGTTAATGATACAATCTCTAATTCTTAATAAGGACGCGTAATTAGCATCGGTACTGAGAACCCAAGGGGATTCAGGGGTAACATATAAATGGAAAAACTTATTCGGTGTAATCAAAGTTCGGCAAGGAGTTGCGTGGATGCAAAGCGGAGTATATTAAGACTCGTGGAAGCAGAAGCATTTTGTCCATATCCCTCGTAACCGTTAATACCTCGTATTAACAGGACACTCCTAGGTATACGTTTATTTATAAATATACAATATTATACGCGGTCCGATCCAAGTGTCAATTGGGTAAATCTTGGTCGGGGGTGACATAACCCCCGGGGCGAAATCAGAAAATTATAATAAGGAAATAATTCGAATAATTGCTTCAAATCAATTTAATTCTCTTTACTAACACTATTGGAAAGTGTTGAGGTCCGGTACATATAAATTCCTGGTTTGATACACCTATCCTTTTAATCAATGTTCAGCTATGTTGCGGTATGTTAGCTTCCTATGGAATTACAACAGGTGTCTCGGTGATAGAACCAAGTGGCATACAACCTTGAATCCTATCGATTTAGTTCAAACTACTACAAGATAAATCCCCAGTAACTCGAAGTAGTAATGAATGAGCAGTACGGAGGACCCGTAACGAAGCTACCTCCTAATGAATATTTAATAAACAAAATGACACAAAGCGGATTTTCGTCGAACAATTATTTTATGTATGTATATAATATATCTAATTCGAAGGACGATATTTGAAAGAATAATATAAGATTTTTATATATCAAACGATCCCTTGTTTTTAGCCTCGCATAACCTAGTGAAAATATGTTCTAATGAAAGACGAGATCGCCTTCGAGTACCGTAATTCAAAGATTAACCTATGTAACAACTCTTATTTACCTGGGTCCTGACCTGAATTCTTTCGGTAACCCTGAGATACTAAGTCTTGAATCAATATCACCCGTATGAGGGCGGTGCATTCATGCTAGAAATCGCATAAAGAGATACATGGTTATTTGATTCCTTTCGATTAAAGATTTTCACGTCACGATACCTACTACGCCGTGCGAGTGGTCCTGAGTAGGGACTAACTAAGATACCGGTATGCCTATAAGACATATTGACTCCCCGACGCTACGATAATAATATCCGGAGAACACCATACGTCTCCTCCTCTTCTTTGAAACACCCGAGGAGTCCAAATTTTATACATAATGAATTCACGATTCATAGGGGATGATCGAAATACCCTTCGGGCCATTGTAAAGGTGTTATTTGGTAGTGGTATCCTACATGAGTAGGAGAATGATGCATGAGATACACTAACTTTCATCCATCGATTGGACACAAAGTGAACGATACCCTACGCTTGTGAGTAACCAAGAGTATGCATTGAACGGTATTGCTTGTCCTCATGAGTATACGAGGAGTAAATTCTTTAGATCAGGATTGTGTTGAAACACCCCTCGTCTTCCTTCGATTGGTTGGTACCTTCAAGTGATCTTCATTTTAATCGAATTAAATGAGTAATCGCGAAATACAATGTTACCAAGGAACCCAATTTCCCCGTTATTTGCCAGTCACGAAAATTCTTATGCTACCTTAAGAAACAAGAATGGGAGAAATATTAAGTATGATACTGTATATGTATATAAATGTGTATTTGCACCACCTAATTCCAAGAATTAAGAACTACCCTGCATGAAGTAACACGGTCAAAATCAAACTCTTATGGAAAAGGAGTAGTCATGAGTCGTCCGAATATTGTAATTGGTGTCTTTTGCGCGCTAAACCCACACGGGGAAAGCTAAACCATAAATCTAGTAGTCCCGATCATTCCCAATGTAGGGACTAGTGAATATTCTGAATACGTCCCTCGGATATCATGTCCATCCAGAAGGGGGATTTCCTTTGATAAGCATGTATTATATGACTAAAATAAGAATAAAACTTTGACGCTACAACTAATTCTCCTCAAAGTTGGAAAGTTACGTAACATATGATACGAATTATAGATACCTTGATGTACGATACCAAGTCAAACCAAATGACCAATGTGTAAATCGGTGCTTGGTTGGATGCACCGACTAGCTGTGAAATGCCATTAATAACCTCTACTCGTATCCTAGCCGTCAAGTGCTAGGCTTACCCGATTGATTATGGTTTTCATTCAGCCTTTCTTAAAGCTGCTGCTGTTGTTTCAAGAGGTTGCCGAGCGATTGTTCATCTATGTTACTACATTTCCCAGCAGCACGTATTCCTTCTGTGCCCTATTGAGAAACAAAACTGATTAATCCTAAGACAAAGGGTCGAGAAAATCAACGACCCTAGTCTTGACCAACCCGAGGGCCGGATCTTATTTTCTTGTTCACAGTATTACGAATATGAGACTAACGGAAAAGATCAGATTCAGTGGTCAACTATCCCTATCGGAACTAGGGTGACTATGGATTCGGGCTTTAGCCCATGGTTTCATAAAACCACACGATTTTCCCAATCTAAACCTAGACGGTTTGAAGTGAGCAAACTCGACGAAACCCTTACGTTTAATCGGTGAGTTAGAGGGCGGAAGTGCCAAGGTGGGAAAGTATCATATTTTTCTATACTCATATATGGGGCAGATCATACCAAGTCTGGGTGGGACTTGAAAAACCACCGAGACCGAGACAGTCAATAGGTGATAAACCATCTTGTGAACTACGCCACCTCACCCAGATAAGGATAAAAAGTACACAATTGGTACCCCCATTAAACGAAAACATTTATTTCATTAACATAAGATATAAATTTCAAACGTTTGGAGATTTAAACGATGCCACATTTTATCAGACTAAATATCAACTGGGTCACGAAAGTTCACTAGAATGAGAGGTGATTACTTCCCGTTGTTTCCATTAACATTATCATTATGAAACGTTAGTCGAGCGTGGCTCTATTCCAACCCTGCGGGAGGTACTCTGTTGATAGGGAATCTTGATTCGATGACTCGTTAATTAGTCATCTTTCACAAAATTACTTGCACGTCTACGGTCAATTTTGATCCCATAATTCGAAGCATCATGGTGACACTTATGACCGTTAGACACTCATCACGCCTTAAATATCTCTACGTGATATAGTAGCGTTTTAAACATGGTGTTACTTGAATTAAAACCGCATTGGGTACACACTCAACCATTCCCAGTATTTGGGAAATTGTATATGATTATCTCCCGGAGAATCACACCGATGTCATCGAAGTTACTAAGTTATTTCCTTCTGAAAAAGACATAAACAGTTGTATAGTAGCTAAAGCCAAGTTCCCGAAACTTAACACAAACTATAATTATTATTGGGAAAATTTCATGTCCTTACGACGTAACCCGACTAATGGTAAGTAGTTCGGGCACACCATGGATGTAAGTGGGCAGATTAGTTGTTACTCGTGTACATGCCCGCCTAATGGCAACCTTGGGCTCTCAAAAGCCTTTCTTTTTCTTACTCTCTACCATAGAGTAGGGACTCTCTTGGTCGGTTAGTATTAACAAAAGATACCCACGTACACGACAGCAAGGGAACATTGTCGCTCACAACCCGAGGAACCCAAGTTATTCCCTTGACACAAACATGCAGAGTATGGTGCTCACTATTGCGATGTTCGCAACGAACCCTGGGAGGGTATCTATACTCCTCCTCTATAGGAGGATTTCAAGAACTATTAAACGAAATCGTAAATGAAACTTATGGTGCATGAATGGTGAAGATAATGAATGCGAAGAAAACAAAATAATTGAAGTTATCTACTAATACGAGACCCTGTTCTACTGGGAGTCGAACAACACTCTCACTTTCAGATTGGTAGTGATGACAAACGTTACTCTTAGCAATATGTAAGAATTGTGGATGGACAGATTACATAGCTATTATGTAGCCCAATTACCATCTCCATACGATGATGATACTAAATACAAAGCGAAAACATACTTGTCTGTAGATGACTGACACGAATATAAATACTGAGCTTTCCAATGGATTACTAAACGAAATTTCGAGGATGAAATTCTTTTAACCGAGGGAGACTGTGACAACTGTGAAAAATCCCGGTAAACTTTGCTTGGTACATATCACACCCCGACCCGCAGTGGAAAAGGTGATCGGGGCATAATTGGGTTATCATAAAGCTCATGACATTTATTATATGTTTCATATTCATTAATACAATTTAATGGAAATTTACAATAAATGATACAACATGTTCTAACTATCAATCTAAGCTTCCTGGTTCTCTTCTAAGGCATTTCTTATGTTTTCCTTGCTTCAACCTGTTCACCTGTATCATGTGTAAAAGGGTTTTTGGATCAACATAAAGTTGGCGAGTGAATCCTATGAAAAACATTTGAACAAGTTTATCCAATTGATTATAAACAATGTGCATAACCACATATGAGTAAATGTAGATGTAAACTTATTCACACAACAAACACTATTTAGTATTGCACACACATACATCAAATGATTGTTTTGAGGCACGCGTTGTTCGACTCGTCTCCCACGAGGAACTGATGGGCCTAATGAATGAGTTTTGAGGCACGCGTTGTTCCACGAACTGATGGGCCTTATGAATGAGTTTTGAGGCACGCGTTGTTCTTACGAACTGATGGGCCTAATGAATGAGTTTTGAGGCACGCGTTGTTCTACGAACTGATGGGCCTAATGAATGAGTTTTGAGGCACGCGTTGTTCAACTCGTCTCCCACGAGGAACTGATGGGCCTAAATAATTTGCATACAACTTTGACAATATGTAATACATCACAACCAACAATAGTTACATTCTAGTTTAGATCATATAATGGTATAGCACGAGTTTGCATAAAAGAATTAGTTTAAGCGACACAGATACACCCCAAAACATGAATAAAAAGGGGAGTTTGTAAGAATTCACTCACATTGGGTGCGTTCGGTTGATGAGGTTGAATGCACGCGAAATGGTTTTAACCACGAGTGAAATTAACCTAGATAAATAGCATTTTGGTTCGGTAAGCAAACGGATTTTATTAATCTATTTTAGTAGGATTGTTGGGTGTATTTTTGTGAGTTTGAGGCTATTTTCTAACCTTAAAAATGTTATTTTTAAGTATTTTTAATTGATTTTTAATTAAAATAATTAAATAAAAATAATAAAAAAATTTGACTTTTTCTGACCGTTGACTTGACCGTTGACCGTTGACCTGACCGTTGACCGGTTCGAGTGCATATTGTTGTGCGCTGGGTGAGGCTCGAACCCGAGACCTCCCGTACGCGTGCACGCAGCTCTACCAACTGAGCTACGTGTCTAACCCGTCATATATCCGATTTTAATTATATATATATATTAATTAGATTTAAACAGAAATCCTTTATTTTAAAAACGATTTAATCCAGAGAACCGGTGCGCTCCACAGGTCTCGAACCGGGACCTGTGGGTTAGCGTACACACAGTCCACCGCTGGACTGTGTGTCTCACTTGGTTATTAACTCGGTTATTAATATACTTAACATATACCTAAAATCAATCCGGTTCAGTTTGCGAAAAAAGAATTTTTATTAAGGCAGCGTGTGAGGAAACAATATTCGAACTCGAGACCTTAGCGTTTAATGTGCACACAGTCCACCGCTGGACTGTGTGTCTAACCCGGTAAATAACTTGATTTTAATTATACTTAACCATTACCGAAACATCGTCTTCTTCACTGGTTTTAGCCGGAAGTGACGACTGACTGGTTCGAAGTGTTGATTCAGGTTTCTTTAGCGTTTTATGATTAATTACAGATGAGATAAAAGTAAAAAGAAAGGAAATTAGCGCGAAAACTACCGACTGGCTTTCCTCTGTTTTCCGGCAGAACTCCGGCGACAGCAAATCTCTTCCGGCGACGAGTGTCTTGCAGCAGAGAATCTTCAGAAAGCTTACAAAGGGTGTGGGTGACTTCGGCAAAAGTTTAGGGGGTTCAGTAAAGCTCAGAGATTAAGGACTCGGTTTTCCGGCGACGAAACAGAAATATTCCGGCGACTTGCAGCGACTGATTCCGAGTGTTTTAGTGAGTGTTTCAGAGAGTGTTTGAGAGATTAGACTGTTTGGATTTAGAAAACAAGCTCTGTATTTATAGGCTGCTTATGCCCTTGACTTCCTTGTCATTTCAGCGGTTACGAACCGGAATTAAAGCTAGACATCGGTTATAACCGATGTCGTCGTTAATATAAACGTTAAGAAAAAGAGTAATTGTCGTAATTGGCGAAAACTTCGGACTTTCCGGCGTCTGCGGATTTGGGCGCCGGTTTTGAATTAGGAAACGCATTATATCAATTAATTAATTCTAATAACTAACAAAAATCACAAGTGGCGCAGTGGTTGGTCGGCTGGGTGATAAGTTGTTTGTTGAACCGGTACAGACCCGGGTTTGACTCCGGCAGAAACAAAACATTTTTATTTTGCGATTTTTAACAGTTTTTCAAAAACTAATTATATATCCCCGCATAATAATTGATTATGTATCGTTTAAAATTATTTTGGGCATTTAATTCGCAACGAAAATTTTAACTGACTGTTCGGTTGATAAACGGAGCGGGTTTGGTAAATCCGTTTTTTACGGATGTTACAGTACAAGTCCGTGGTAATTGACGTGATATGTGTATCATGATGTTGTTGTGATTATGTGTTATGATACGAATTCTGGAACATGTTACACTGACCATAATAGGAGTATATGCCAAGTAATTACCAAAAACATTACATTGACGCTATGCCTCACCTACATGGTAAGACCAAGTTGTGAATGAATTGACGACTCTGGGAATACGTATTAGTAAACATGCATGACTTGTGTGCTACGCTAAACGATATCTTTTACGTCTCGGGGGAATCCGAGAGCACGTCATGGTTAATATGACACTATTAAGAACCAACGATGTGAGATTGGTGTCCTTAGCCTTTAACAACGTGTTAAACAGGGACTTGACGTTTAACAGCGCATTACCCGTTCGACTGTGATTATTAGGCCAAGGGTAGGGCCCTTTAAGATTCCAAGTTCACGAAACATTTTAGTTATGTGCCATAGACTCTGACATAAGATTTGAAACAAATCGGAGCTCTGTCACACAAAACGAGGTAGTCCCGGTTAGAGAAACGCCTTTGCGTTAAGAGCAATGAAAGAAGAACCAAACATTCAAGGAACGGTCAATCAACCCTAAAAACACTTAAACTAACCCAATACGAGTCTTTTATGATTCAAACGTAACCGGGCTCGGGTTTCGAGACGGTTAAGCTCGATTTTACAAACCGAGTCCTTTGACACTAAGTATGCGAAAACGGACCCCGTTTGGCGAATCAGGTACGCGTCTGAGACCCGAAAACGAACCTAAACGTGTCACCGACGATAAACATCATCTTTTAACACGAAAAGACGAAGCACGACAAAGCACGGGTGGGGTAGGGGCACCCCACCTATGCCCCCCCCCCATTATAAAAAACATGTTTTTTTTTATTTTTCATTAAATTCTTCATAATTTCTTCATCTTTTCACAACAAACCTGCCACGAACCTTCTTCATCAGCTGATTACCATCAAAAACTTCACTAAATAAAAGGTAAAATTTAAGTTCTAAGTGGTTTTGATTATTATTTCTTGATTAAACGTGATTTATAACTGAAAACCCCTTTTTAAACCATGAATTTTGGAGGGTTTAAACAAGTTCTTGGCTGAATAAGAACACCTTGTGAATTCCCTGGTGTTATTTGATAGCCAAGAAAATGAAATTGTTGATGCATATGTCTGTTGCCTACGTCATCGTATAATATCGAGTCAGTATTTAGGAGTGAAATGACGAAGTTTATGTCTATTTAGGGTCAAGTTCGCTCGAAAAGGAAGTTTTGTAATCAAGTTCGGTCGAACTTGACTAAGCAAGTTCGCCCGAACTTGCATTCCCTCCAGCGAACTTGCACTCCTATAAATAGGAGTCTTGACATTTCATTTGTAACTTTCAGAGATTTTGTCACGACAGAGGCGAAGCTCTGTCCAAGTGTTTCCTGGATCTGTAACTTTGAATAATAATGAAACGGTGATTAAATAGAAACAAATGAGTGTATTCAGTGTCGCCTAAGCAAACGGATTCCGCACGTTTACTTTATGTTTATCAGATTAGTGACCCGAACGATCCGTACAACGGACCTACAAGTGGTATCAGAGTAGGATTGGCCTAATTTGAAGACATTGGACATAGAACATCTCATCTTCTACTCATTTCTTTTATTTTTAACTTTTCTTGGACAATTCACAGACAAAATGGACTGATTTTCAAGTATAATACATAAAATCCATAATAGTAAAACCCTTGAAAAGATCAGAGCTTAAACAAAACGAATTCATGTCAAAAATTGCAAAAAACCATGTCGAATAACTCATGTTCGCTCGAACTTGACATCAAGTTCGCTCGAACTTGACTGAAAAATTCACAATTTTTCATCAAGTTCGCCCGAACTTGATTGTGATTGATTTTTCAAGATTTTTGGTAAGTTCGCTCGAACTTGCTTATTTTTCAAAAAAATTTCATCAAGTTCGCCCGAACTTGATTAAATATCGTTGAAAAATATTACAAGTTCGCCCGAACTTGTAAAGCCTCTTGAAATTCCTACAAGTTCGCTCGAACTTGTAAGTTCTCTTGAAAAATCTCACAAGTTCGCTCGAACTTGTCAAGTAATATACAAGTTCGCCCGAACTTGTCTATTACAAGTTCGCCCGAACTTTTCTAAGGGTTTCTAAAAAAACAGTTTTCCGAAAAAATTTAACGCTCTAATCTGGTAAAAACAATTTTCCAAAAAATTTTAAACGTTTTTAGCAAACCGAGACGTTAAAATTGTCGATTTAAAGGTCAAATTTTACTAAAATTGTCTGTTTGCTGATCATTTTTTCAAGTGTTTTGAAAGACAGATTAGTTTGGAAAACGAAATGGGGTCAGTGAAGCCGCCAATGTTGATAAGTTTTGATGAGTATGAAGTTTGTAAAGGAAAATTTGAGAGCTGGGTCCAAGCTATGCATTTCCGCTGTTGGGTTGCGATTGAGACAGGGTATGTCGTTCCTAGAGATGTGAATCAGAAAATTATGGAAAAGTGCAAATATTCTACTCAACAGAAAGATGATTATTTTGCTAAAAAGAAATTGATTAGTCTTATCCAGCAATCGGTTAAGAAAGACATCCTGATATTTTTACCAGAATACAAGACTGTGAAAGAATTATGGACATCTCTGAAGAATAAGTTTCAAGAGAGTGTAGTGGTTAAGAACTGTGAAGCTCTAGTTTCAAGTATATCCACAAATGAGTCTTCAAGTTCTAAACCAGTTTGCCCGGTCTATGATGTAGACAATTATCAGGCAGATAATGCCAAACTCTTGAATGAGATTAAGAGTTTGACATTAGAAAATAAAAAATTAAAAGAAAATGAAAAGAATTTTGAAAACAAAATAAAAATTTTAGAAAATGATAAATTACAAATGGTAGTAGATTTTCAAAATGAAATAAAAATGTTTAAAAATTATAAAATTGTTTTTGAAAAATTAAATATAGAAAATCAAATAGCAATAAATTCTCATATTGAGAAAATAGCTCAACTTGAAAAAGAAGTTGAGACTGTTATAAATAAAGCTGTTAATTCAGCAAAATTATTGAAAGGATTTGTGACTTCCTCATTAAAGTTAGAACATATATGTCCAAAACCGATCAATGATAATAAAAAGAAAATTCCAATAAGTGACAATGTCACAAATTATGACGATGCCATAATTGAAGATTGTGATGTTAATACCGATGATAAAAATGATAAAAAAAGATATTTTTAAAACTAAAAGAAAATTTTCAAGAAACTGTTCTACAGTCTACTGAAAAAGGTGAATGCTCAACGCAAAAACCTTCTAAGCAGAATGGAGAACAAAAACAACATGAAAAACAAAATTCTAAAAATTTTCAAAACAAAAATAAAAGCTCATCGGTACGGTCATCCAATCATTATAAAAACTCACAAAATTTGAGAATAAGTGGTGCAGGTCGGACCCAGTGCTTCAAATTAAAATCAATTTTACAGAAAAAGCAGGAAAGATGACTACTACATGTCAAATCAATCTGCTGATTTGGGTGTTTGGTTTGAATGGAGAGATTGGTACGATAACAGAGTGTGTTACAACTGTAGATTTGGTGGACACATTGCTGTTAACTGCGTGAAAAAGAGATTTGATACGAGAAGATGCTATAAATGTCAAATCAAAGGTCATATTTCTAGGGATTGTCCGACTAATCTGAAAAGAAGATCGGTTAAATCTCAGGGGGAGAAAAGACTAGAGGAGAAGAAAACAGAGAAGAAAAATAAGAAAACTATAGAGAAGCCCAAAGAACAAAAAGTCAAGTTATCACAAGGACAAAAAGACAGATTGAGAAAAAAGAGTTCTAATGAATCATTTTTCTCACAGTCAAGTAAAACGAGTTCATCAGATACAAATCTGAGGACAAAAGAGAGAGCAGTGGAGAAAATTTTGATAATTCAAACAGTTAAAAAATCAAAGAAAGTAAAATTTTCAAATAATGTTTCTATCAAACTGTTTGAATATAAAAAAGAGTGTGAATGTTTGTTTACTTCAGATGTTAATGATTTTGGTAAACCTAAATCCAGAATGGATTGGGTTCCAATTCAAAACTGATTAAAGTTTGTTTGAACGTGCAGGATAACCATGCTTCAAGCCAAAGGTCATTTCAGAAGAAGAGGTTGTTCATACAGAGAGACAAGAAACAGGAGTGATATTCCACACAAACAAAATGGTAGTCTCGCGTTCACATTCGTAAAAATTCGTTAAAAGGTTAAAATGTACGATTCTTATTTTCGTTTTTAATAAGATGTTTTCAATATAGGGGGAGAAAAAAATTTTAAATTGTCAAAACTGTAAAATTGAAAAACATCATTTCAAAAGCATTTTAGATAGATAAAATGATTGAAAAAGCTAAAAACAATAGAAAATCATAAAATATCAAAAACATTGAAAAATGAAAAATGAGATTACTTGTGCGAATAGAGGAAATGATAGTACATCAGTGGACTATCAGTGCATGCTAAAGATATGTATTGTTTAAAATAGTTAAACAATCTCACTAAAGATGTGTCAGTAGGCTCAGCTAGACTAGTAGTTTTGCGAAAATGATACAAACCTAAATAGAAAAGCCTAGTTCTAGTGGAAAACTCGATTGAAAGCATAGTACTTAGTTTTGTCCTTCATGAGTGTGTGCCTACTTGGTAATCGTTGAATGCCAAAATGCATAAAAACCGGTTAGTTGGTGTACTTTCACATCTTACTGAAAAAGTCACTGTGATTGTGTTTTTATTTTCAAAAGATTTAAACTTGTTCTTTTTCTTTATTTTGTTTAAGCATTGGACATCCTCTACGTATATGAAAGTATCGAACTGGATGTTAGTGCCTAAACGTTTCTGCTTTATTATACTTGGTGTTTCGTTTAAATCTTGGATCACCTTTGCGTATATGTGAATATCAAACTGGTGGTTAAGATCTAAACAATTTCAACTTGTTCTTATTTCTTATTTTGTTTAAACATTGGTCTTTCTCTGCATATCAAAAGATCGACCTGATTGTTAATGTTTAAACATTCTGCGTTATTTTCACACATATCACAGTTGATGAAAGTTTAAAGGCATTACTTAAGTCAATGTATTACGTGATGAGGGGATATGCTGAGATCGTGGGGTCCATAAGAACTTAGTGCAAATTAATATACATTAATGTATCAGTAAGTTTTACGAAAGTTTCTAGATTGAATCTAAGTGGACAAGAATATTGACAATCCATGTGAATTGTTTAAACTGAGTGTTTCATCTAGATCAACGGTGCAGCTGATATGTCTCAGTAAACTGATATGATCCTCTAGCACGTATTCTCACAAAAATATAAACTGTAAATATTACATTTCTTTTTGTTTACATTTCTGCATTCAATATTAAAAATCATAAAGATTTTCTTTCAAATCCTCCATGGAAACTTGATAATGTTGAATGTGAGCCGGACCAACGAGACTGTTAAGAAACTGTTTGTGTGTGGATACGTGTGATTGTTCTTAATCGTCAAATCTTAGAGATTTGAAGCATCATTTGAGGGGGAGCTAGATAAACACGTTGATTAAAGATACCAGAAAGCTCAAAGCAAGGGGGAGCATGGATGTTAAAGTTATTCAAGATATAAAGATCAAGAGAACATTTAAAGACTCGGGAACTTAATTGAAGAATGATGACTACGACAACATCCAAGGTGTAACATCCGTCAAAAACGGATTTACCAAACCCGCTCCGTTTATCAACCGAACAGTCAGTCAAAAATTTCTTTGCGAATTAAATGCCCAAAATAATTTTAAACGATACATAATCAATTATTATACGGGAATATATAATTAGTTTTTGAAAAACTGTTGAAAATCGCAAAATAAAAATATTTTGCTCCTGCCGGGTTTCGAACCCGGGTCACTCGCCGAGTCGGTTCAGCAACTTAGCACACACACACAAACCACTGCGCCACTTGTTTTGTTTGTTATATATTGAAATCATTTAATTGATATAATAACGTTACGAATTCAAAACCGGCGCCCAATAGTTCAGTCGTCGGAATCCCGGTAATCTCGCGAACTTTTAACGACAATTTACGTTATAACGTAAACCATTAACAAGACATCGGTTATAACCGACGTCTGAGTCCACGACCAAACCATAACCGCTGGAGTTTTTATGATTTACGAATACAGTCGGAAATCAGACCAGGTTCTTCAACAATTTGCCCTATAAATTCACCCACAACCCACTGCAAACCTTTTCGCTCAAAACCACACCTTTTCTCGGCGTAATTCCACTCGCCGGAAATTAATCTGTTCGTCGCCGGAAAACCGGTTTCCCCATTTCTGAGCCTTACTAAACCTTTTAAACTTATACCGAAGTCACCCACACCTTTTTCAAACTTTCTGGAGACTCGCTGCTGCAAGACACCTGACGCCGGAGCTTATTGCTGTCGCCGGAGTTCTGCCGGAAAACAGAGGAAAGCGAGCCGGTATACCTCACGCTTATTTTTCCTTCTTTATACTTATATCTCATCTATAATTAACCTAAAACACTAAAGAAAACGATTAAGACTTTGAACCAGTCGATTTCCGAATTCTGGTTATACCTTGATGAAGAAGACGATGTATTCGGTATCTTATAAGTATAATTAAAATCAGGATATTACTCGGGTTAGACACACAGTCCAGCGGTGGACTGTGTGCACAATAAACACTAACGTCTCAAGTTCGATTCCGGTTTCACACAGCTGCCTTAATAAAAATCATTTTTTTGTTAAACTGAACCGGAGTCGCTACAGGTATATGTTAAGTATATTAATAATCGGAATAATAACCAAGTTAGACACACAGTCCAGCGGTGGACTGTGTGTATGTTTAAGTCGCACGTCACGAGTTCGAGTCCGGTCTTCTGCATCGACCGGACGATTATTAACCTTTTTAAATAAATCAGAAATGAAAACAAATAGTTTGTATTTAAGTATAATAAAAATTGGATTATATAACATGTTAAAAACACAGTCCAGCGGTGGACTGTGTGTTAGTTTAAGCCACAGGTCCCGGGTTCGAGACCTGTGGAGTGCACCGTCCGATTCGCTTAAACTGATTTTAAAATAAAATGCATTTCGGTTTAAACTAATTAATATATATATATAATTAAAATCAGATATATAACGGGTTAGACACGTAGCTCAGTTGGTAGAGCTGCGTGCACGCGTACGAGAGGTCTCGGGTTCGAGCCTCACTCAGCGCACTTGTATACATGAATCGAACCGGTCAATCGGTCAACGGTCAACGGTCAAAAAAAAAAAATCAAATTTTTTTATTATTTTTTATTTAATTATTTTAATTAAAAATCAATTAAAAATTCTTAAAAATAACATTTTTAAGGTTAGAAAATAGCCTCAAACTCACAAAAATACACCCAACAATCCTACTAAAATAGATTAATAAAATCCGTTTACTTACCAAACCATAATGCGATTTATCTAGGTTAAATCTCACTCGTGGTTAAAACCACTTCGCGTGCATTCAACGTCATCAACCGAACGCACCCACTGTGAGTGAATCTTACAACTCCCCCTTTTAAATTACACGTTTTGGGGTGTGTCATGTGTTATGAAAATAATTAATTTATTTATTTAAACTTGTGCCATACCACATCATGACCTAAACTTAGATTGTTTATATGGTTGTGATTACTTATTTCCTTTTGTCAAATTATATGAAACTCAATCATTAGGCCCCTCAGTTCCTCGTGAGAGACGAGTTGAGCATCGCGTGCCTCTAAATATTCCATATTTGTTCATGTGTGTATCATTGAGATTATATTATTTGTAGTTGTGTCATTCATATTATCATGTTTATGCAATTCATTCATTAGGCCCCTCAGTTCCTCGTGAGAGACGAGTTGAGCATCGCGTGCCTCTAATTGTTCCATTATTGTTCATGTGTGTTTCATTTAATATCTTATGATTGTTGATTTAGTTACATCTATTTTTACTCATGTTTGGTTGTGCACATATTTCATAATCAATTTAAATAAATTTGTTCAAATGTTTTCCATAGGATTCACTCGCCAACATTATGTTGATCCAAAAACCCTTTTACACATGATACAGGTGAACAGGTTGAAGCAAGGAAAACGTAGGATATGCCTTAGAAGAGAACAAAGAAGTTTAGATTGTTAGTTAGATCATGTTGTAACATTTATTGTAAATTTCCATTTAATTTGTATAAATGAATATGAAACGCTTAATAAATGTCATGAGCTTTGATGATAACCCAATCATGCCCGATCACCTTTTCCGCTGCGGGTCGGGGTGTGACAGATTGGTATCAGAGCCATGACTATAGAGATATAGGATAGGTTATTAGACCCTTAGAGCCTATACTATAGTCTGCCTAAATTTTAATTGATTAGGTGGTTACATACAAACTTGTGATATTTATTTGTTTCATATTTGTTTACATTTACAGTCAAACATACATGCTTATATACATATTCATTATACATATATACATATTCATTATACATATATCGATGTTCATGTATTCAATTTATTTTCATACTCTCATTATCCAAAGATTTTGTGCAATTTTCAAATCTCATCAAAGTAAGTTCTGCGACGGGCATGTAGTAACTGGAAGGGTACAAGTACCGGTAGTCGGAACGTCCTGTCTAGGCTGGCATTCGTATAAATCCAATATAACGGACCAGTTTGCCTACCTGGGGACCAACGATGAGAGTACGAAGGACCTATTAGGCCAAAGCATGCCACACCAAACGTCGTTCGAACTAACCCTACTTTGAGTTGTCACCGTGTCTAAAACCTGGACACATTCCGAATATCACACGTTGTATACATAATTCTCGATTTTCTCCGGGTTTTTGTGTACGCAACCTGGCAAACCCGTGCGAACCATATGAAAAACCGGTATTCATGGGGGCCCACATGATTACACAGGTAAAGTATGGCGGCATGTAGGGCCTAACAGCGAGCAAACCCAAGACATCCTATGGATGTAGTAGATTTATTTATCTATAATTATTTTATGAATGTTCATTCCTAATGCGACCCATGAACCCAAAAACATCCAACTCATACCCTTGTCATGTATTCTTTGTAGATGTCTTCTAACCTCGCACGTAGGAAGACGAGAGCAAGAAAAGCCCGCGAACGCATGGCTGCCTTAATCGCTCAACATATGGCTGCCGTAATACCCAACATTGTAATTCAAGTTCAACAAGCACTTACCGCTAATCCTGTCAATCAAGCAAACCAAAACATTATCAACTCTCCCCCAAATACCACTAAATGCACCTACAAGCATTTCAAATCATGCGATCCTCCGAAATACAAAGGAACTGAAGGCGTCACCGCACTCCTCCATTGGTTTGAAGAGATGGAGAGCACTTTTCTAAATTGCGATTGCCCTGATGATCGCAAAGTGCGTTATGCTACCGGTCGACTATATGGGATAGCACTTACTTGGTGGAACACAGAGAAGGCCAAACTAGGTGTGGAAGATGCTATGTCCTTAACTTGGAACGAATTGAAGGAAATCATGACCAGACGATTTTGCCCAAGGAGCGAAATCAAGAAGTTAGAAGATGAATTTTACTCATTGAAGCAAATGGAAGGAGACCACATCACATACAACAAAAGATTCCTCGAGTTACATCAAATGGTTCCCAACATGTTCACTCCCCTCTACCGTTTGATCGAGCACTACATTCGTGGTCTTCCGTCAAAGATTCAAGACCCTGTAATAAGTACCAAGCCTGCAACTTTGGAAGCAGCAATGGAGCTAGCAACAGAGCTCACCGAGAACCGAATCCGAAACGAAGACTTCAAGGAGGAGAAGAAGAAGGATAAAGAACCGACTGAAACTTCCGACTCCACCCAAACCGAATCCCCTTCTCAACCCAATCCTAAGGGAAGAAGAGTCGGGCGACTTTTCGCTGCTACCCAACGAAATCAACCAGTTTTACACACTATACCCATCCGAGCTATCCCAATCACCCAAGTGGCACCCGACTCAGCTTACCCAAATAAGAAACCATATCTTGGACCTCACCCTCGATGCAACAACTGTTTTTATCATCATCTCCTTACCTTACCTTGTCGGCTATGTACAACTTGTGGACGCTATGGTCATTTGAGCAATGTTTGTCGCACCTTTCAAGACCAAACCTTTTCCCCTACTCAAACCATAAACCAAACCTATCAACAACCCCAATACCCCATGTTCCCATATGCTCGAGCTTGTTTCAATTGTGGCGACCCTACCCACTTTAGAAACACATGCCCTCAATTGGTTAACGTTATCAACACTCAAGCCCAATCAAACCCAGTTAACCAAGTAAACCAAGAAAACCCAACCACTATGCACCAGCAAGAGGAAGAGTCTTCAACATCAATGCCAATCCGGTCGAAGATAATGACAGCCCAAGTGAAGATACTCAACTAGTCCTCTTCGCCGAAGATCCAGATTCAACTCCTATCGTTTAGTTTTATGTTTTTCCATGTGTAGACTGTTAGAGTAATTATTGGATATTATATATTATATATTGTTTTCAGTATATGCTTTTGCCGAGGCCGTGGCTCCCCATCCATCGAGGTTGAGTTGGATCCCCATTTAATTATGCGGTTGATCTTGGCGTGCCCGCACGATCGGCTCCGTTTGTTTGAGCCTTGATCGGTTATTTCATTTTACATTTCAATACATGCAATACGCTCGGCTCCGTTTGATTGAGCCTTGAGCGCACATTTCAATTTACATTTCCAGTTCATGCAATACGTTCGGTCTCCGTTTGATTGAGCCTTGAGCGCACAGACAATTTCATTATCAGTATCTTGTGGTTGTGGTGTTTGTAGTAGAGTCGCATCGAACTAACCATAACTTGCGGATAAAGTCAATGAAAGTTTGACAAGGATATGGTGGATACGCCGCTGGTACTTCCTATATATAAGAATTCTTGTCAAATGATCGGAGGCATTATCAGGCGGTTATGAGAGGTTCCATGCATAGGCTGATTGTGTGATGGTTGTTTAGATTAAGTTGTTCAATTTCAGTACATTCAATACGTTCGGCTCCGTTTGATTGAGCCTTGAGCGCACATACAATTTCATTTTCAGTACATTCAATACGTTCGGTCCGTTTGATTGAGCCTTGAGCGCACATACAAATTCATTATCAGTATCTTGTGGTTGTTGTGTTTGTTGTAGAGTCGCATAGAACTAATCATAACTTACGGATAAAGTCAATGAGAATTTGACAAGAATACGGTGGATACGCCGCTGGTACTTCCTATATATAAGTATTTTTGTCAAATGATCGGAGGCATTATCAGGCGGTTATGAGAGGTTCCATGCATAGGCTGTTTGTGTGATTAAGTTATTCATTTTCAGTACATGCAATACGCTCGGCTCCGTTTGATTGAGCCTTGAGCGCACATACAATTTCATTTTCAGTACATTCAATACGTTCGGCTCCGTTTGATTGAGCCTTGAGCGCACATACAATTTCATTATCAGTATCTTGTTGTTGTTGTGTTTGTTGTAGAGTCGCATAGAACTAATCATAACTTACGGATAAAGTCAATGAGAATTTGACAAGAATACGGTGGATACGCCGCTGGTACTTCCCATATATAAGTATTCTTGTCAAAGGATCAGAGGCATTATCGGACGGTTATGAGAAGTTCTATGTAGGATTTATTAGTTTCTTGGTAACCAATCATAACTTGTGGATAAAACTAATGAAAATTTGGCAAGAATATGGTGGATACGCCGCTGGTACTTCCTATATATAAGTATTCTTGCCAAAGGATCAGAGGCATTATCAGACGGTTATGAGAAGTTCCATGTAGGATTTAGTATTGCCTTGGTTGGAATTTGTGTTACATTTATATCATCATGTTATTTAAAGAGATTGGATTGTGTTCCATTTCTACATAAACTAACCTCTCCATCATAACAAACGAGAGAGGAACTTCCACCATTCAAACATATATGCTATCAGAATGTGGATTCAAATATTTGTTGTTGTGTTTATTCATGTTCAAATATTTGCTGATGTGTTTATTCATGTTCGAATATTAGCTGTTGTGTTTACTTATGTTCAAATATCAGCTGTTGTGTTTTTATTTATGTTCCATATAGGTTGTAGTGTTAGAAGTTTTGCCTTAGGATATAACCATACTTTCCCAAACGTATCTAAACTCTTATGCATGATATCATTTTTAGCAAATCATTTCTGCTTATCAATACTTATACAGTAGGCAACAAAAAGCGATTCCTGAAATAGGGTACTTAACCCTTACAAGGAACGTTACCGCCTCAAACAAAAACTTAAACCCTTATTTTCTAAGCATATAACTGTCAAACTAAACACTATCATTCTTTTCGTCAAATATATCACAATTTAAATTTCGGGATGAAATTTCTAAAAAGCAGGGGATACTGTAACATCCGTAAAAACGGATTTACCAAACCCGCTCCGTTTATCAACCGAACAGTCAGTCAAAAATTTCTTTGCGAATTAAATGCCCAAAATAATTTTAAACGATACATAATCAATTATTAAACGGGAATATATAATTAGTTTTTGAAAAACTGTTGAAAATCGCAAAATAAAAATATTTTGCTCCTGCCGGGTTTCGAACCCGGGTCACTCGCCGAGTCGGTTCAGCAACTTAGCACACACACACAAACCACTGCGCCACTTGTTTTGTTTGTTATATATTGAAATCATTTAATTGATATAATAACGTTACGAATTCAAAACCGGCGCCCAATAGTTCAGTCGTCGGAATCCCGGTAATCTCACGAACTTTTAACGACAATTTACGTTATAAAGTAAACCATTAACAAGACATCGGTTATAACCGACGTCTGAGTCCGCGACCAAACCATAACCGCCGGAGTTTTTATGATTTACGAATACAGTCGGAAATCAGACCAGGTTCTTCAACAATTTGCCCTATAAATTCACCCACAACCCACTGCAAACCTTTTCGCTCAAAACCACACCTTTTCTCGGCGTAATTCCACTCGCCGAAATTAATCTGTTCGTCGCCGGAAAACCGGTTTCCCCATTTCTGAGCCTTACTAAACCTTTTAAACTTATACCGAAGTCACCCACACCTTTTTCAAACTTTCTGGAGACTCGCTGCTGCAAGACACCTGACGCCGGAGCTTATTGCTGTCGCCGGAGTTCTGCCGGAAAACAGAGGAAAGCGAGCCGGTATACCTCACGCTTATTTTTCCTTCTTTATACTTATATCTCATCTATAATTAACCTAAAACACTAAAGAAAACGATTAAGACTTTGAACCAGTCGATTTCCGAATTCTGGTTATACCTTGATGAAGAAGACGATGTATTCGGTATCTTATAAGTATAATTAAAATCAGGATATTACTCGGGTTAGACACACAGTCCAGCGGTGGACTGTGTGCACAATAAACACTAACGTCTCAAGTTCGATTCCGGTTTCACACACGCTGCCTTAATAAAAATCATTTTTTTGTTAAACTGAACCGGAGTCGCTACAGGTATATGTTAAGTATATTAATAATCGGAATAATAACCAAGTTAGACACACAGTCCAGTGGTGGACTGTGTGTATGTTTAAGTCGCACGTCACGAGTTGAGTCCGGTCTTCTGCATCGACCCGGACGATTATTAACCTTTTTAAATAAAGTCAGAAATGAAAACAAATAGTTTGTATTTAAGTATAATAAAAATTGGATTATATAACATGTTAAAAAACACAGTCCAGCGGTGGACTGTGTGTTAGTTTAAGCCACAGGTCCGGGTTCGAGACCTGTGGAGTGCACCGTCCGATTCGCTTAAACTGATTTTAAAATAAAATGCATTTCGGTTTAAACTAATTAATATATATATATAATTAAAATCAGATATATAACGGGTTAGACACGTAGCTCAGTTGGTAGAGCTGCGTGCATGCGTACGAGAGGTCTCGGGTTCGAGCCTCACTCAGCGCACTTGTATACATGAATCGAACCGGTCAACGGTCAGGTCAACGGTCACGTCAAAAAAAAAAATCAAATTTTTTATTATTTTTTATTTAATTATTTTAATTAAAAATCAATTAAAAATACTTAAAAATAACATTTTTAAGGTTAGAAAATAGCCTCAAACTCACAAAAATACACCCAACAATCCTACTAAAATAGATTAATAAAATCCGTTTACTTACCAAACCATAATGCGATTTATCTAGGTTAAATCTCACTCGTGGTTAAAACCACTTCGCGTGCATTCAACGTCATCAACCGAACGCACTCACTGTGAGTGAATCTTACAACTCCCCTTTTAAATTACACGTTTTGGGTGTGTCATGTGTTATGAAAATAATTAATTTATTTATTTAAACTTGTGCCATACCACATCATGACCTAAACTTAGATTGTTTATATGGTTGTGATTACTTATTTCCTTTTGTCAAATTATATGAAACTCAATCATTAGGCCCCTCAGTTCCTCGTGAGAGATGAGTTGAGCATCGCGTGCCTCTAAATATTCCATATTTGTTCATGTGTGTATCATTGAGATTATATTATTTGTAGTTGTGTCATTCATATTATCATGTTTATGCAATTCATTCATTAGGCCCCTCAGTTCCTCGTGAGAGACGAGTTGAGCATCGCGTGCCTCTAATTGTTCCATTATTGTTCATGTGTGTTTCATTTAATATCTTATGATTGTTGATTTAGTTACATCTATTTTTACTCATGTTTGGTTGTGCACATATTTCATAATCAATTTAAATAAATTTGTTCAAATGTTTTCCATAGGATTCACTCGCCAACATTATGTTGATCCAAAAACCCTTTTACACATGATACAGGTGAACAGGTTGAAGCAAGGAAAACGTAGGATATGCCTTAGAAGAGAACAAAGAAGTTTAGATTGTTAGTTAGATCATGTTGTAACATTTATTGTAAATTTCCATTTAATATGTATTAATGAATATGAAACGCTTAATAAATGTCATGAGCTTTGATGATAACCCAATCATGCCCCGATCACCTTTTCCGCTGCGGGTCGGGGTGTGACACAAGGGGGAGTCTGTTGATGCATATGTCTGTTGCCTACGTCATCGTATAATATCGAGTCAGTATTTAGGAGCGAAATGTCGAGTTTATGTATATTTAGGGTCAAGTTCTCTCGAAAAGGAAGTTTTGTAGTCAAGTTCGCCCGAACTTGACTAAGCAAGTTCGGCCGAACTTGACTAAGCAAGTTCGCCCGAACTTGCATTCCCTCCAGCGAACTTGCACTCCTATAAATAGGAGTCTTGACATTTCATTTGTAACTTTCAGAGATTTTGTCACGACAGAGGCGAAGCTCTATCCAAGTGTTTCCAGGATCTGTAACGTTGAATATTAATGAAACGATGATTAAATAGAAACAAATGAGTGTATTCAATGTCGCCTAAACAAACGGATTCCGTACGTTTACTTTAGGTTTATCAGATTAGTGCCCGAACGATTTGTACGACGGACCTACAGAAACTTCAGGTTTTGATACTCTAATCGATACCTATTCGACCAAAAACGCGTAACAAAGTTATTAACCGATAAACTATGAAACAAGGCTTGATTGACATAGGTTATGACATAGTTGGATTGTTCTTTGTAAATAGGTACTGAATATGGCTCACACCCACTTCTGGACTCAAGAAAAACACTTGGAATCGAAGGAATCGCTAGGTATATCACCCGAAAATCGAATCTAGAATAGGCAGAATATTGTTTGGACCATAACTTGGTCCGTTGGTATTTGATTGAGCTGAAATATGGTGTGGTGATGTAGAGTATTACCAGGAAGGTCCACCTTTTATAATTTTTGCAATTTTCTACGATTTTTGGTGAATTTTTGACTGTTTTATTAAAACAAATCCAGAAAAAAATTTACCAAAAAGAGTCAATAAATCACCAAAATTTACATGAATACTAAGAAACATATAAGAAAAGTTCTGGGAAGTTTTGGTCCATTGGTTGAGTTTTGATTCGGGTTAAAAATCCACGTTTTTATGATTTTTCGGTAGCCGGAAACTCACCGAAATTAAATCGGAAAAATCCCAAAATTTTACATGGAGGTTTTGGACATGTAAGGAAGTTCCAGGAATATTTTGGGAATTTTTGGACATCGTATGATAAACAAAGTGAGTTATTCGGTTAAATATTGTTTTACAAATGATATATTTGAGAAGTTAAAACAGCGTTATAAATACCCAAAATATTTTTCTTTGAATCTATATATTTACAAGAATTTTATGAACTATGTAGATTAAATAGGATTTTTCGACTTTTAAAACGCTTATTTTAACTAAATTCGGCAGTTTACCGGACAACGAACCTGCCGAAACTGGGAACGGACCAAAACTTAACTTGACTATAATTGGAACACCAGAAGTATTCTGGGAGGTTCCAGGGTAAGCGGGACACTCTGGGTGTGTTCCACCACTGTTCGGGAAAATCCCCAACGGCGAGAATGGAAACTCAAATTTGGGCAACCTAAACTCCTCAAACACCCAAACTCCCTTAAGGAAAAGTTAATCTTTCTTAAATCACAACGCATTGGAACTATTGGCATTTCCGTACCATTATCCGAACATGTTAAACAACCGACTTTGGCTGGCACCCGAATCGGTGCCCGGGAGCCAAACGTAAAACTAATCATACCCTAACATCCATCACCACACCGGGTTACTTTATATACAATATGGACTGAAAATACACACTTGGAATCAAGTTATAGGCGTTACCGACCTAGCGACTGATAGTAGTAATTACCTGCATGATTGCGATTAAAGCCGAACAAGCTTACATATATTCCTATTGCTACCTGTGATGCTACCATCCTGTGAGTTTTCACTTCCCCACTTTTGACCTGTTTTACTGTTTTTTGGGGACTTGCATGTTACAAACTGTGTTAATTACACCAACTTGTGGGTGAGTTCATGGAAACACGCTGTTGTAACATACATGTAGGTGTGTAATCAAAATTCTGTAAATAATAAAATATAGTGTCTTTTTAAACAATGCGCTTGTACCAGAGGTGTCTGTTGCATCCCGTGTTTTACTTCCGCTACAAATTGGGGTGACATAAATACATTTTTATAACGTGGAAAAAGCCATAGTTTTAGGGGAAACTATGGCGAAATTTTCTAAAAACTAATCGCGACTAAAAGTGTGATTAATGGGTGACTAACTAGGTTAAACACGATTAGTGGCCTTAAACGTCATTATGGAACTTTTTGTGAAAATGGTTAAGTCTTAAATGTTCAAGAGTTCTTATGAACTTAAATATATATTGTCACAAAAATAAATGGGTAAAAATAATAACAATATATAAATATAATTTTTGATAAAAATTATATATTTTCGACACCCATCAAAGTATATGTATTATATGCTATGTGTATGTATTTAGATACATTTACGGTGATCAAAATAATCCACCCATAATTCCAAGAAATACTTGTATGAAACAAGTATAAAAAGACACGAAAATACATATACACGTTTCCTTCATATCCCCAACGAAACGAAATGAACACATATATAAATAAATCCTAAGCATACTATATCCTTAAGCGAATAAACGGACGAGCTACAAAAATATATTCTTAAGAAATAATAATATATCCAACCGACAAGTAAGATATATAGTTTAGTTGGACAAATAAAAGAATAGATATCGTCACCGACTATAAAAGGGCATATCGTCATCACGAGGAGGTTACTAAGACACTTGGGCGTTTATCGACACAAAAATATACATTAACCGGTCACAACGACGTCTCTAAAAATATATATTTTTTTGACACCGAACTAATGTATAAACCCGGAAGCTTTAAAAAGTATACAAGGTGCTAAGTAAGAATATAAGTATATTGAAATACTTGACAAATTATACTTAGTAAAAATAATTAGTATAAGACTTCCCCACTAATCATTTTAACTAATTATTGTTGGCTAGGCCCAATCTCAAAACTTAATGGATTCCAAAAGATAAGTGGTCTAGGCCCAACTAAATAATTACATGTGCTAGGCCCAATTTCATAACTTAATGAATACATAAAAGACATGGGCTAGACCCAATGACAAGAAAACATGGCCTAGACCCAAAATAAATAAAAGGCATGGGCTAGGCCCAATGACAAGAAAACATGGGCTAGACCCAATAACAAGAAAACATGACCTAGGCCCAATGACAAAATAATATGAGGTAGGCCCAAAGACAAGATAACATGGGCTAGGCCCAAGGAGAAGATGACATGGGCTAGGCCCAATGACATGCGTGCAAGGCACGAGGACAAGTGAAAGGCAAGGCCCATTCACACATGATTAAATACTCGATAACAAATATATATTTGTGAAATATATATATATAAATAATAATCGAACACATAAACTACCAATACTATAAAAGCAATAAAGTTGTTCAAAGAAAACAAATGAATACATAACACTAATTCAATATGAACAACTTGTACGAGGTCAAACCCGACCTAAGTGTCTAATAAAATTAGTACACTTGTAGGTTACACGCGTACTCGGACACTCGCTTTACACTAGTACGACTTTATGGAACGCAAACTTGTGAGTTCATGTCCCTCTTTTTTTCAACGTTTTCGGTTTTATAACACTCGGGGGGGGGGGGGATACATGTTCATGATAAATGGTATTTTAGCTATGGGTTTAGATGATAATATGATCGATGTGCGTAAGTAGGATGATGACAATAGTAACCATTAATCACTTAGTGATCAAGGTGCAAAAGGTGTAGATCTATTGAGGTTGAAACACACTCCACTCCTAGTTGTTAACCATGGAGTGCTTTTGTGAGCCCTATTGATGCCAAAGTTGTCTCGGTTTGGTTATTTACTTATGGCACATAATATCGGAGGGCTCGCTACCCACTGATAGATCCTTAAACCCCATGAATGACAATAACATACCCGGATTTCAATTACTGGATTTCAAATATGACATTTTATACGAAAACAATGACTACATGAACTCGCTCAACTTTTGTTGATTTTTCAAACTTACATGTATTTCAGGAAACAAGACATGAGCCGGTGATAGACTTCAGAAATGGGATGACATAACAACGGTTGCCAACTTTTGGAGGATTTTCCTCTTATATCCCAACCTTGTATGGGTATATAGGAGTCAAAACCTCACTATGCTTATGATGAAGACAATCTTTTGATTAAGACGTAATGAAACTAAACTATATTTTGGATAACAAATGTAAACCAGTGGAAAACTTGTAATCTTACTTTTGGAACTTGTAAACTTTGGTTGTAACATAAATGTATGATATGGCATTGTTGTTAATTATTATTTGTTTCACGATTGGATGCAATGATTACCTCATAGTCACAGCGCTTCCGCTACGACCAGGGTGTGACAAAAGGGAGTCAATTTCACCAATGAGTTTGCAATTTGGGAGATTAAGGTTGGATTCTACTATCTTCCATCAATTTATAAGGTTCCTGGTAGGTAATCTTTAATCTTGTGTTAATGAAATTCAATGGGTTAGGTTCTTGTGTTTTGTGGTTTAAAAAGACATGCGATATAGGGTTAATGGTGCTTGATTTTAGTATGGAAACCCTAATCGATATGTTAGGATGATTCAAAGTAACTATAGAGATATGGATTTATGTTTCATGTTGTGGTTTGGCTACTAATTTATAATAATAGTAGGTTGGGATGGAAGTCCTGTATGACAAAAGATTGAATCTGATTATAATTGGACGTTGTAGTAAATTATTAACTCGTGAATCTAAAACAATGGTGATTTTGTTCCAGGGCTTAAAAGATGGAAATATTTGGGGTTTATAACCAGAGATGGTCATCTATAAATGAAAGGGGTTAGGGAAGTTCATATGGATATTAAAATGGTGAGTTGAAGTTTATGCCCACAAAGTGTTTGATTAAATGTCTAAATTAATATAAAATAGTGAAACGAAAAACCTGAATTGCATTATGATATAAAGGTTGAATTTGTGAGCATAAAGCTATGATAAACCTTGGTGTCATGGAAAGAGATGCAATACGAAAGTGTAATATTCAGAAAGGTTAATATTTCAAGTGGGTTATTTTGGTGAATGGATCTAACATGGTTTAATTTATAACCATAGCCATGCTAACTGGTGATTAAAAAGTAACGTGCCATGAATTTTAAAATGGTAATAATGATCCACAAATTATAGTTAAACTATGTTGGGTAATAACGGGTCAAAAGGTGGAATAAGCTAATGATCAATGGTGAATGTATAAGTGTGAGTAAGAACACATGTTAAGATATGGTTGGATAAATACTCATGTTGTAAATGAAATGGATATACATATTATGTGTTCTATTTGTTTGAGAGATTTAATTGTTGTCAAGGTAGGTATGGCATATCTGTAAAGACTACGGGTCTAACTGGTAACAAGGTAACAACATTCCTACGGGCGAAGGTGAGCGGATTTGAATCAAACTTCAAATTTCACACGTTAGTATTTCATATTCTGTTAGCATTGGTAATAGTTCAATTATAATCTAAATTGATATGTGATTATCTATGAATATATATACATATATACATATTCTTATGCCGACTTAAGAAGTTCGAATATAAACAAATATGAGTCAGGAGTTTAACTATTGATGTAGCAAAGGGAGTTTAACTATTATTGTAGTAAAGTGTATGGCTTGGAACAATATATAGAAAGACAAATGCAACGAAGAAAGAGGCAAGTAAATGCATTTTAGATTGCATGAAAGATTATGTTTGAATCCTAATTAGTACATATTAGTTCTATGCTTGAGTTGGACTGATGCATAAATGTGGTTCATTAATTCTCGAATGGGTAAAGTAAGCTATATCAATAGATGAAAATATGTAAAGTTGGTAAGATCATTGTAGTGAAAGTTAATTTTAGGGGTCGAAGGAATAATATGAACTATAATTGGACGTCATAGTGATTTAAATAAGGAGTATAATAAATATATGTGTATATATATATATATATATTGATACATATAACTTTGCTACCAATCTATAGTTGATTTGAATTTGGTTGAAGTTATATACTGTTGTTGTATAAGGAAGTCTTTTGTGGTTGGAATAGAAATAATTAGCAATCAAGGATGGCTTTTGTTCAAAACCAGCTGTAAATGAATATTAGTTTTATGATATATGTATATATTATATAGTATAAAGAATGTAATATATGTCAACAGATCAAATGTTGATGTAATTCTACAAGTTAGTGTGCTCTATATGTACTGTTAGTAAATGTAATATGAACTCGCAGGGGTATAAGGTTTCCATTGTGACCAATTTGAGTCTGAAATAAAGAAGAGCGTAAAGTATTATACGCTGCGAATGTTGCCACCTACGCTGCTGAGCACCTGTTATACTTTGGCCACACGTTAGGGGTTCACTATCATACGCAAAACTGCAACAAGAACGAAAGGCATGCCATACACCGATGATCATATGGTTTAAAGTGGATAATGTGAAGTGAATAATTTAATCACGTGGGAAGCGATTGGACCTATAAATCATATTTTATTATTATGATGTTGGTGATGATGATATATTCGATTTAATTTAGATGTTCAATGGCTCCAAAATAATTATGGTGTTTAAATTTCTCTAAATAATTTGTTGATGACGATCGCTCACTTGGTTTATACTAATTGTGTGTTTTATGATATTTCAGGAATATGATTAAGAATACAAAATCCTCGTGTGGTAAAGAAGATGGGAGTTAACGATCGCTTATAACATATAAACATGATGTATTCTATAAAGGTTCAGATTTTTCTATCTAACGATGGAAGGTTATATATATATATATATATTGAATGGAGATCGATGACCAAGTGCTCGGGATGAAACAAGAAAAAGACATTTATTATTTTAGGTTAAATATTTAATATGTTGTCATGGATCGACTTAGTTACTATTGGTTTATGAAACAAATTCTTTATATTTGATTTTTCTTCATAAATAAAGACATTATGATGAGTTATAAATATCGAAATCAATTAATGATTTCATTAAAAAAAAAATTTGGACCCATGTTTCGCATTAAATTATGTTGAAATGTTATAAAATTGGGATTTCAGAGATTGGTATCAGAGCCATTGGTTTACTTACGGGATTCAAGTTTGGAGATGATGCTTGAAATTAAACCTTTGTGCTCATAATATTGGGTTGGTGTTTGATCGGTGACTTGATTACGAGGCCAAAGACATAAGGTTAATTATCATCTCATAAAGATGCGATAAATTTTATGAATTGTATGAAAGAAATAATTTTGTTAGAAAAAGAGGTTCTATGTTAGCAGAAATTGAATGCATAAGACATTTTATGGTAATAATGAGAATGCACATGTATGTGCATTAATACATTTGGCCAGTGTATTTATATACTTACGCTATTAGAGCATTCTTTGAATTACTATAACTATATTTAAAATACTGAAAAGTAAGTGTGCAAGATTGTGTATTAAAGCGGTTATATGTTAACGTTGTTGATTTCATGGTTGACATTATATATCGAAAGAAGGGGAATAATGTGGTATGTGATACGTGAAGCGAAGGATCAAAGGAATACGACTGTCCTTTGTAAGAGTCACTGGTGCGTGACCTTTGGTTGTAAGAGTCACAAAGTGTAAAATTATCCGGTTGTAAGAGTCACTGGTGGGTGACCATCCAATTAAAAAAAAGAGATGAAAGGAGGGTGACCGTCCGTTGTAAGAGTCGCCCGGTGCTTGACCTTTGGTTGTAAGAGTCACGAGGTGTAAAATTATCCGGTTGTAAGAGTCACTGGTGGGTGACCCTCCGGTTAAAATCGATAAAAGGATGGTGACTGTCCACTGTAAGAGTCCCTGGTGCGTGACCTTTTGTTGTAAGAGTCACTAGTGGGTGACCATGCGTTAAAATTGATAAAAGGAGGGTGATTGCCCGTTGTAAGAGTCACTGGTGTGTGGCTTTCAGTTGTAAGAGTCACAAGTTATGAGGATCATCTTATCGCAAGAGTTGCCGGTGCTATTCACATGGTGATGTGATCCAAAAGAAAGTTCAAGTATAAATGATGGATTCAAGGGCGATAAATGTTAGCAGAGACAATAGTCTTAAGGAAGAAAGTATGGCACTTGGAGACCAGCCTCACAAGTAAGTTAAAATGATTTGTTTAATACGAATTATGCGACAAAGGTTTTAATAGTTCTTATGTTAATTGCAAGATTATCTAGTGATAGTTAGAAGGGTTTTGACAAAGTGCTAAATATTGATTGCTGGATTAGGTAGAAGGGTTAAAAAAGCAAATTATATTGAAACCCAAATTGTTGTTGATCTTAATTCATGTTAGTTGCTTTGTAAAAGTCTTTACATATATATTATCAAGATGAGATATTAATGACTATACACTATGAACAAATGAAGATAAGGAAGATCATGAGTACGTAGGTGATCATCTTGGAAAATTTTTTTTCAAGTGGGTTCATCCTCAAACAAAGGTAAATACCCTCTTACAATCATTTCATTCTATAAACACATATAGTTGTTATTTTCCTATGTAAAAAAGGGAATTGATTTTATTGAAGATTTTAAAAATAGTGTTTCGAGATCTTTTGATCTCATTGAAGAGTAAAAATGATAGTTAGAGATCTTTTGGTGTAAACATTTGTTGTAAACATTTGTTTATAACGTAAGAACCTACGGTGTAAACCTAAATGAGCCAAACAAGTAACAATGAGTTGGTGTAAACATTTGCAGACGCCAACCAAAACTAGTAGAAATGAGTTTTGGTGTAAACATTTGTTGACACGAACCAAAACAAATAGAAATCAGTTTTGGTGTAAATATTTGCTGACGCGAAATATGCAAATATGTTGTATGCAAACTACTATAAAAATTAATGTGCAAATATGCTTGTATGCAAACTACTTTAAAAGTCAATATGCAAATATGTTTGTATGCAAAACTACTTTAAAAGTAAATATCTAAATATGTTTGCATGCAAGTTACTATAAAAGTCAACATTTAATTAGAATGTGTCTCACAAGTTGGTGCGAACCATATGCTTGGTGGTAACCCATTAGTTTTGAAGGGGATTCTATATGTAGTAAGCCATAATATGTCAAACAAGTAGAAATGAGTTTTGGTGTAGATTATTGCTGACGCGAACCAAACATGTCAAATAAGTAAAACTGAATTTTTGTGATAAACAATATAAAGATTGATTCAAAGGCCAAAAAGCGAATCAAGAATGGTCAAAAGGACAAACAGTTCATGCGGTTCAAATGGTGATCACCATTTGAACATGTTATTCAATGCTTTGTTTTGTCAAGTTTCATGCATTGCCACAAATTGGAAAGAAATAGAAATCTCAAGGTATGGATAACGAGTCAATGATTTTGACTCGTAACAGGTATGTATAAAAGGTTATGCTTTCGGTAGGGGCTTATGGATCGACTAAAGAGGGATGGGTCAAACTTGGGTAGTAGATTAACCCAAGTGAAATGCATTTAGCATTTTAGTAAAACAACCATTCGAGCCAAAACACGTCCATTATGTGGGAAAGGACTAAATTGTCTGAAATTGCACTGGGTTATAAAGCGGGCAAAATGACTATTAAACTTGATACCGTTAACAACTTCCTCCTCTAAAGGCCTAGCTGGCAGGTTGAACGATTTCGAGAGACCATCATAATTGAACAGCCAAGGATCTCCTAGTTTCTGTGTCGGAGATGTGTATCTTAGGCAATATACATGTTGTGCCTGAATAATCTGGTTGATGCTAGGAATCTAAACTCTCTTTAGCGGACTAGCAGATCCCACAAAGAACCCCTCCAAATATTTTGCCCCAAATTTGCCATTCGGGTCGATTACAGTACCCGGAGACCCAAAAGGATCCAAATACTTCAGATTCGTTTTTTGTTGGTTATGCATCTCGAAGCATGTCTTCCTATGTGCCTTGACCGTTAATACTCTGTTTAGTGTGTAACAGGCGGACGCCATGACTTTACTCTAGAAACTTACGGGTAATTTGGAGTCTACAAGCATGGTATGTGCGTCAGCTACACCGTTTTGCTGAGGTGTATATGGTCCACTGAATTCATGCAAAATTCCTTTGTCGTTACAAAATGCTAACATCCTGTTGTTTTTTATTTATGTTCCATTGTTGCTTTAATGCGTCTAATCGAAAAATGGTACAGATTCTCTAACTGTAGGTCCATTGTACGGATCGTTCGGGTACTAATCTGACAAACCTAGGGTAAACGTGTGGAATCCGTTTGCTTAGACGACATTGGATACATTCATTTGTTTCTATTTAAACACCGTTTCATTAATATTCAACGTTACAGATCCTGGAAACACTTGGACAGAGCTTCGTCTCTGTCGTGACAAAATCTCTGAATGTTGCAAATGAAATCACAAGCTACCTATTTATAGTTAAACAAGTTCGCTGGTGGGAGAACAAGTTCGGGCGAACTTGCATAGACAAATTCGGCCGAACTTGTCTAAACCATCACAAACTCAAGCGAACTTGTTAACCTATTTACATAAAATTCGACATTTCACTCCTAAATACAGTCTTGACATTATACGATGACGTAGGCAACATACATATGCATCAACAGACTCCCCCTTGAATGTTACCGTAGTCATCATTATTCAAATAAGTTCATGAGTCTTTAATGTTCTCTTGATCTTTATTTCTTGAATAACTTTATCATCCATGCTCCCCCTTACCTTAAGCTTTCTGTTATCTTCAATCAACATGTTTATCTAGCTCCCCCTCAAACGATGCTCCGAATCTCTAAGATTTGACGATTAAGAACAATCACACGTATCCACACACAAACAGTTTCCTAACAGTCTCGTTGGTCCGGCTCACATTCAACATTATTAGGTTTCCATGGAAGATATGAGAGAAAATCTTTTTGGATTTTTAATACTGAATGCAAAAATGTAAACATACTAAAATGTAATATTTACAGTTTGTATTTTTGTGAGAAAATGTGCTAGAGGATCATATCAGTTTATTGAGACATATCAACTGCACCATTGATCTTTAAGAAACACTTAGTTTAAACAATTCACGTAGATTGTCGGTATTGTTGTCCACTTAAACTCAATCTAAAAACTTTCGTATGCTTACTGATACGTTAAGGTATATTAATTTGCACTAAATTCTTATGGACCCCACGATCTCAGCATATCCCCTCATCATGTAATACACTAACTCAAGTAATGCATTTAAACTTTCATCAACTGTGAATTTTGTGAAAATAACATAGAATGTTAAACATTAACACAGGTCGATCTTTCGATACGCAGAGAAAGTCCAATGTTTAAACAAAATAAGAAATTAAAACAAGTTAAAATTGTTTAGATCTTAATCACCAGTTCGATATTCACATATACGCATAGGTGATCCACGATTTAAATGAAACACCAAGTAAAATAAAGCAGAAACGTTTAGGCACTAACATCCAGTTCGATACTTTCGTATACGTAGAGGATGTCTAATGCTTAAACAAAATAAAGAAATAAAACAAGTTTAAATCTTTGCAAAAAGAAATACACAATCACAATGACTTTTTCAGAAAGTTGTAAAAGTTCACAAACTGACCGGTTTTTATGCTTTTCAGCATTCAGCAATTACCTAGTAGGTACATAGTCACGAAGGACAAAACTAAGTACTATGCTTTCAACCGCGTTTTCCACTAGAACTAGGTTTTTTCATTTAAGTTTGTATCGTTTTCGCAAAACTACTAGTCTAGCTGAGCCTACTGACACATCTTTAGTGAGATTGTTTAACCATTTTAAACAATACATGTCTTTAGCATGCACTGATAGTCCACTGATGTACTATCATTTTCTCTATTCGCACAAGGAATCTCATTTTTTATTTTTCAATGTTTTTGATAATTTGATATTTTCTATTGTTTTTGGCTTTTTTGAAAATCTTATCAATCTTAAATGATTTTGAAATGTTGTTTTTCAATTTTACAGGAATTGTTTTTGATTTTGACAATTAAATGTTTTCTCCCCCTAAAATTGAAAACATTTTTAGTAAATCAAAAATAAAAATCTTCCATTTTAACAATTTAATGACTTTTAACGAATGTGAACGCGAGACTACCATTTTATTTGTGTGGAATATCAATCCTGTCTCCTGTCTCTCTTCATGAACGACCACTGCTTCTTGAAATGACATTTGGCTTGAAGCTTGGTTATCCTACACATTCAAACAAACTTCAATTAGTTTTGAATTGGAACCCAATCCATTCTGGATTTAGGTTTACCAAATTCATTAACATCTGAAGTAAACAAACATTCACACTCTTTTTGATATTCAAACAGTTTGATAAAAACTTTATATAAAAATTTTACTTTCTTTGATTTTTTAACTGTTTGATTTATCAATTTATTCTCCACTGTTCTCTCTTTTGTCCTCAGATTTGTATATGATGAATTCGTTTTTCTTGACTGTGAGTAAAATGATTCATCAGAACTTTTATCTGATTTCTTAGATGTATCCGAGGACAAAATCTTTTCTAAATACTCTCTAACTTTCTTTCTCTTTTTCCTCAATTTGTCTTTTTGCCCTTGCGATAATTTCACTTTCAGTTCTTTGGGCTTTTCTTCTGTTTTTACTGTCTTCTTCGCAGCTTTTCTATTCTCCCCCTGAAATTTATCCGACGATATTCTCTTCGAATTTATCGGACAATTTATGAAATATGACCTTTGATTTGAAAATTATAGCATCTTCTCGTATTAAATCTCTTTCTCGGGCAGTTAACAACAATGTGTCCATTTACTCCACAGTTGTAACACGCCCAGTTATCGTACCGATCTTCTCTAACAAACCATACACTCAAATTATAACATTGATTTGATTTGTAATAGTCATCTTTCCTACTTCTTCTGTAACTTTGATTTGACTTTGAAGCACTGTAATCCGGCCTACACCACTTATTTTCAATTTTTTGTGAGTTTTGATTTTCAATTTTTTTAAAATTTTTATATTGATTGGACGATCGTACCGATGAACTTTTATTTTTGTTTTGAAAATTTTTAGATTTTGTTTTTCATTTTGTTTTTGTTCTCCATTCAGCTTAAAAGATTTTTGCGTTGAGCACTCACCTTTTTTAGTAGATTGTAGAACAGTTTCTGTAAATTTTTCTTTTAGTTTCATTTTTATCATTTTCATCATCGTTATTATCATCACAATCTCCAATTATGACATCGTCATAATTTATGATATTGTCACTTATTGGAATTTTCTTTTTATTTTATTGAACGGTTTAGGACATATCTGATCTAACATTACAGATGAAGTCACAAAACCTTTTAATTGTTTTTCTAAATCATCAATTTTATTTTTTGCAATCTCAACATCTTGTTCAAGTTTTCTAATTTTTTCAAGATGCGAATTTATTATATTTTGTTTTTCAAAAATATTTTTATTTAAAACAAATTTATCATTTTCTAAAATTTTTATTATTTTGAAAGTATTTCACATTTTGTAATTTTTTATTTTCTAAAATTTTTATTTGATTTTCAAAATTCTTTTCATTTTCTTTTAACGTTTTATTTTCTAATGACAAACATTCCAAATCTTTCAAAAGTTTGACATTAATAGATTTGGATTTTTAACAATTTAAGCACACAGATTCAGTACACTTTGTGCAAGGTTTTTCGACCTCCACAATTTGCACCTTTACCATTTCTTTATCAACAACATTTACCTCTGACTTTACCTTCTTGCTTTTAATCATCTCAGCACGCTCCAGATATTTAGCACGTAGAGCATTCCATAACTTTTGTGCCGTATCACATTCTAGTAGCAGAATCAAGATATTTCCTTTCACCGACTGCTGTATCAGACTAATCATTTTCTTTTCAGCAAAATAATCATCTTTCTGTTGAATAGAATATTTGCACTTCTCCAGAATTTGCTGATTCTCATCTCTAGGAATGACATAACCTGTTTCAATCACGACACAACTACGGAAATGCGTAGCTTTGACCCAGCTCTCAAATTTTCCTTTCCAAGCTTCATATTCATCTATATTCATCAACATTGGCGGCTTAAATGGACCCCATTTCGTTTTCCAAACTAAACTATTATTCAAAAACCACTTGACAAATGATTAGCAAACAGACAATTTTAGCAAAAACTGACATTTTAATCGACAATCGATACGTTAAAAATGTTTAAAATTTTTTCCGAAAACTGTTTTTACCCGATTATGTCTTTAAAATCGTCTCGTCGATACGATTCTAACGATATATAATGTTCGTGACGTTTTTCGGGATTTTCATGTCTTTTAAAAAAACCTTGACAAGTTCGGTCGAACTTGTCACAGCTTGTCAAAAACAGCTACTTAACACAAGTTCGGGCGAACTTGTTGAGATTTTATGGAAAATCACAAGTTCGAGCGAACTCACATTGGATTTCAAGAAAAATTTGCAAGTTTGGGCGAACTTGATATAAATTTCAATGAAATTGATCAAGTTCGAGCGAACTTGATAAAAATGAAAAGAAATAATGCAAGTTCGAGCGAACTTAATACAATTTTCACTAAAAAACCAATCAAGTTCGGGCGAACTTGATGAAAAATCACTGAAAAAATGAGTTTTTCAATCAAGTTCGAGCGAACTTGATGTTATGTTCGAGCGAGCTTGAGATATTCGACATGGTTTTTTGCAATTTTTGACATGAATTCGTTTGTTTTAAGCTCTGATCTTTTCAAGGGTTTATCTATTATGAATTTTACATACTATATTTGAAAATCAGTCCATTTTCTCCGTGAATTGTCCAAGAAAAGTTAAAAATAGAAGAAATGAGTAGAAGATGAGATGTTCTATGTCCAATGTCTTCAAATTAGGCCAATCCTGCTCTGATACCACTTGTAGGTCCGTTGCACGGATCGTTCGGGCACTAATCTGACAAACCTAAGGTAAAGGTGCGGAATCCGTTTGCTTAGACGACATTGGATACACTCATTTGTTTCTATTTAATTACCGTTTCATTAATATTCAACATTACAGATCCTGGAAACACTTGGACAGAGCTTCACCTCTGTTGTGACAAAATCTCTGAATGTTACAAATGAAATCACAAGCTACCTATTTGTAGGTAAACAAGTTCGCTGGTAGGAGAACAAGTTCGGGCGAACTTGCATAGACAAGTTCAGCCGAACTTGTCTAAACCATCACAAACTCAAGCGAACTTGTTAACCTATTTACATAAACTTCGATATTTCACTCCTAAATATAGACTCGACATTATACGATGATGTAGGCAACAGACATATACATCAACACTAACTTTCTAAACAAAATCATCACACTATCGAAGTTTCATCCTTACCTTCTAGGAACATCACCCAGGAGAACCTCGAATAGTCGTCAGTAACAACAAGGCAATATAGATCTCCAAAAATACTTTGAATATTTAAACATTTACTAGGCCGAAGAGCTCCATATGAAGCATTTCCAGTGGAAGCTTGATCTAGTTTAGAGCTTTCTTGGATGTGACCTTTTGTGTTGCTTTCTTTTCTTGCAGCTGAGCAGTCTTCATTCAAGTAGAAGCTCTTCAGATTTACACCATCCACTAGGTTGTTGTGTACCAGGAAGTTCATTTACGGAGGTGAATGGGCCCATTTTTCTATGCCATGTGATTGACTCATTCTCTGTCGCTTTTGACACAAAACACTGTGCGATTTTGGTCGTTGTGGTTGTAACGCTCATGTCTAAGACATATAGACCGTTTTCACGGGGAGCGCGCATCAGTATCCACTTGTTGGTGCAATTTATGTTCGTCACTTGTCGAATAGGCTAGATAGAGCGTGTGTTGAGTATTATATAGGTTAGAATTGAACACACGACCGAAATACGGAGTTTTCAGTGTAAAATGTAAACCCCAAAGTTCGCTCGAACTTGACCTGTGGAGGTCAAGTTCGCTCGAACTTGACTTGTGAAGGTCAAGTTCGCTCATAATGGTAATGTTGATGTCAAGTTCGGCCGAACTTGACTAGGTCAAGTTCCCCCGAACTTAGATGCTTACCAGCGAACTTCTTACCCTATAAATAGGTGGTGTGTGTTCATTTGTCATTTAAAGTTTTTGGAATCCCTACGGGGAGGTGCTGTCGGATTCTCTCCAGGAACTCCGGCAGCTGGACTTATAAAGATGTATACTTTTTCGGTATGAATGAAGACTTCCGCTGCATTCTGTTTCTACTCCTTTCTGTAATAACATTCTACCGAATCGGTTTATGTTTATCCACTAACTTTCGTCTAGAACCGCCTGATCACGAACCTTCAATTGGTATCAGTGCTACGGTTATCACCTACGCTCATGAATTTGGACATTTATGGACATTAGGAGGGTTTTAAATGTAAATCATGAAATAAACCTACAATCCACGGAAAAAATCCAAAATTGAACGGATAAGATTGTTAGAAAACAAATTTCGACCATATCTATGGTGAAATCATCTCGAAATTCAATGCAATAAGGATTTTGGATCGAAAAATGTGAAAAATGGCTGATTTGGGAGACCAAGTTCGCCCGAACTTGACCTGTCGAGGTCAAGTTTGCCCGAACTTAACATGGTTTTTCAAGACTTTTCATCAAGTTCGCCCGAAATTGACAAAGTATTTCATGAATATTCATCAAGTTTGCCCGAACTTGACTGATTTTCATTGTAACTAAGCACAAGTTCGCCCGAACTTATCTATTTCATGCAAGTTCGCCCAAACTTGGTGGTGGCCAACCAAGTTCGCCCGAACTTGTCTCACTAGCATATACAAGTTCACCCGAACTTGTCAAGGAGCCTAAAAATAATTATTGTTCGGTTTGATGAGACGGGTGTCTAGAAAAAAATTTGGTGAAAGAAATTTTTTCAAAATTTTAACGTCCGATACGGACTGTTCGGGGACACTGTCAGAGGCCTTAGAGACAGGCTGAGATGATGAGGTTAGAGATGGTTGAAGATGAGAGGGTAGCCATTGATTTCAAAGCAATTTGGTGATCGTTAGAGTTGAAGACTACCGATGGGCCTTAAAGTAAATTTCGTATTTGTTAAATACTGAAAATTCCTGATTTGAGCGGATTTTCAGTGAAAAATTCAGTATGGTCAGAATTTGCAAAAATGAGGGGGAATAAAAAATTTTCAATATTCGAAGATTCGACATTTTTGAAATTCGTGACACTGCAACAGTATTCGGGTGGTTTCCGACTACAGATTAACCGGGAAATACAGAGATTTGGGATTCATTTGTAAATTGATCAAGTTGATGTCTAGTTTGAAAGCAGGTGGTTACATAACTGAGTCTTGGAGTAGTTGTTTATCAGATTCTGCGGTCATGGTTGTGGATTGACACCTGAGTCGCGCGTATGGTTTGGAAGCACACACGACTGCCTATCTTTAACTCTGCTTTGCACTTGAGTTATTGACTGGACTAACCGCCAGGAGATAAGGATGCTTTGTAGTTTCAGTTGCCCTGGGTTGTATGCGGTACCATGATTAAGGAAAATGATTTATGGGATCGGAACTTCCAGACAAAGAAGTGTACCAGTTGCTGACGAAAGAGATTATCCATTTGGGACTCTGTGATCACAAGAAGTTCCGAGTTTTCAGTTCATGATACAGAGTGATGCTTAAGGGTTAGAGTCCCGATCTCCGGTGAAGGAACAGTTAGCTGGATTAGCAGTCGTTAATACCAGTGAGGAACTGAGGACGTTCAAAACGTTCGGTGATGATCTTAGGAATTAATGACTAGCTCCGAAGACGGATGGTTTCAAAATTACCAAGGAAATATGATGATAGCCTTTGGTGGCCATTATTTTTAGTCTTCAAGCAGATGAATCATTCTTCTCTTTGGACTAACCTCCGTTGGATGATGATGTTTGGTGATTAAGTGGCGCTGGTCTACCGGAGATAGCTATATATCTGTTATTGTGACTGAAGAGGAAGAATGTGATTTTGATCATGGATGAGTGATTCTCAGATTCGAAGTGTTACCAGATGATTTGGTCCCGATGATGATTTGCTGATCTAGAGTGATTACGGAAATCGGGATTTCAGATTTTTGCGGGTAAACATTGATTTGAAGTTTATTAGTGTGTTAATTCGAAGTTTCTATCAATTGCCGGTTGCGTCTTGAAGATCGGAAGATCGAGCATGGGAGATATGCGCTAAACTGAACGCGGATGTGGTTAAAGTTGAAATGGAGAAGCTGCATTAATGAGCTTCAAATTGGTGTCTATTCAAGATAATCTGTCGGTCAAGCAAATCAGAGGAGGTTGGAAACTGTGCAACAAATATCTGAACTGGATAATTCAGGGGGAATTTAATGTTGATAATGCAAGCCCGGATCATCAATTAAGCGGGAATTTGTTGACGCGTTTCGACGACAACGGCAGATACCTTGATTGAAGTTGCAGAATATTCAAACGCGACTCACGTTTGAAGACCAAGATTCCACAGTAACGAACAAGGGGGAAATACGAAGTTTTCAGTCTAAAGTGTAACAAGTTCGCTCGAACTTGACCTGTGAAGGTCAAGTTCACTCATAATGGTAATGTTGATGTCAACTTCGGCCGAAACTAGGTCAAGTTCGCCCGAACTTAGATGCTTACCGGCGAACTTCTTACCCTATAAATAGGTGGTGTGTGTTCATTTGTCATTTAAAGTTTTTGGCATCCCTACAGGGAGGTGCTGCCGGATTCTCTCCAGGAACTCCGGCAGCTGGACTTATAAAGATGTATACTCTTTCGGTATGAATGAAGACTTCCGCTGCATTCTGTTTCTACTCCTTTCTGTAATAACATTCTACCGAATCGGTTTACGTTTATCCACTAACTTCCGTCTAGAACCGCCTAATCACGGACCTTCACCACTCTTCCAGTGTTTTAACCCTGGCATCAGAATAAGATATTCTCTATCAATGAAGTGTGTCGTGAATTTCTTATCACAAATCTGAGAGATACTCAGCAAGTTGTTCTCCAAATCTGCTATGTAGTTGACCTTGTTGAAAGACACCACACCATTGGTTAGAATCCCTTCATCCACAATCAACCTCTCTGGTTCCCTACAAACCCGACATAGCCTCCTCGGATAGATTTGATGTCGTATAGGAAAGCCAACATCCACGTCATGCGCTGGGGCGCTCCACTATCTATGATCCACTTTGAAATAACAGATCTTGGGAGCCCCTGCACATTCACTCAAATAATTATTTGAATAGCGAGACCCAAGCCTTAACGTCTTAGGTGGGTTTTCACATTTTGGTTCACGCACACTGTCACTCTTTTGATCAATTATCTGTTCAACCTTCTTATCGATCATAGTTGGAACATATGTTTTAATTAGGATTCTTTTTGTTTAACCACTCAAGTTTGACTTTTTGAAATTGCATTTCTGGCATAAATTTTGGATCATTTTGTTCCATTTTGATTGAAGATTCACCAGCTTATTCAGTTGAAACATTAAAGTTTGCTGAGTTCTCTTAATTTTTAGATTTGTTATTTTGTTTTAGAATCTGTGTTGGAACAAACATTGGGGATTTTTGTTTTACATTCTCTAAAGATTTCTTGACACTATAAACAGGTTTAAAGTTGTTTTATGGATACTGTTTTGCGATATGCCCAACGTGATTGCATTTAAACCATGCCCTATTGTCAGTTACAATAGAGGATCTCATAACCTGTTCACGATGTAGCTTTTCAGCAAAAACGTTTGATTATTTGCTTGACAGACTCTCTTTCTCACTTTCTGAGCTTGGGCCAGAAACAAAAAACCATTTTCTTTGTGAATTTTGAATTTCCAAACCTGTTATTGTTTCTCTTACCATATCCTGAACCTTGTCTCCCGTAATAGTTATTTTCCTTTTGGTTGTTATAGGAGCCTTTTGGTTTGGAGTGGTAAGATCTATCTCTTTTAAAGTTTGAAAATATTTGTTCTTTTGTCAAACTTCCAAGTTAAAACATCTCAACTTCTACCAACTTAAACACTTTCTCAACTTTTTCCTTGTTCACGTTCTGAATCGGAAACTCATCATCAGAATATACCTTGTCAGATCCTTTCATTTTATGCATAATAATATTTGGATCATCATTCAGAACGCGAGCTTGAACTTGTTTTCTCAAGTTTTGATTGAGCACTTTCACACTCAGTGCTGTCACTATCATTTTCTAAAACCTTTTCAACGACATTTTTGACATCTTCTGATCCACACTCATTCTCATGCTTGGTATAAGTTATATCGATATTTTCAGGCATCTAATCTTTATTTTCAGTTTTTAATTTCAAATTTAGCGCCTTTTCCACCCCGTCAGGATTTTTCCTTGAATAACTATTCCACATCAGGGTGGAACTCGATGATAACCCAAACCTTTGTTTTGATAACCACACACATCCTCTCATGTTGCATCTTTCCCTGTTGGTTTAAGGAGGATATGATCCAACACATAAGATGTTGTTGAATAACTGATCAACTCATATCAACCCGTTCTGATTCGATCCTAATCGTTTCTAATTCTAGTTTTAATTTGACGACCATGTCAGTATGATTATTTATGGCAATTTGTTTACCCATGACAGTCTCTTTGAGCATAGAAAGAGTACCATTATCTTCCCTACTAGCATCATGGTATTGGTTGATAGTTTTGCTAAGTTTATCACAAGCTTCTTTTGTTTCTTTTAGATTACTGGATACCTTATATGTGTGTTTTTTAGTTCTTTAAACTTCTCGTCTTTCTCAAAACAAGCTTTGCACAACTCTAGAAACTTCGTGCATTGTTATTATGTTTCTATATTCTCACTCTAACATCTTCTTTTAGTGACTCAACCACAACTTCCTAAACTTTCTCAGAGACTAGCTCTTTTAACTGTTTCAGCATTGATTTATCGACAATCTTGTTGAGGTTTTCAACATTCTTTTCTTTGGATACATCTATAATATCTTTTACTGTTGGACCGTCCTCCTTAAGCATAGGAACCTATATTTGTTTTTAACGTCCAATTAGGCGGAAACTAATGACATGTTAATCAAATAACAAGAATTACTCATTTAATGTTTGTTTATTGATCAATATTGTTCAATACATTCAAGTCTCGGATATGACAGAGTTTCGCCGTCTCTGTACCAAAATCTCTGATCCTTACAAATGAAATCCCAAGGCACCTATATATAGGATCTCAAGTTCGCTGGGATGGTGAACAAGTTCGGGCAAACTTGTCTAGAACAAGTTCGGCCGAACTTGTTCTCAAATCTTAGATTCCGGGCGAACTTGTCCTTTTACACACATAAATACGCCTTTTTCTAATGCCACCTATTCTAAACAGAATCGATACAAGACTAAGACATAGACATACTGTACTAACAGACTCCCCCTTGGATATCGTGTTTGTCTTGATCAGTCTTCAGAAGCTCTTGTTCATTCTGACTCGTTCTAGTGTAATGACGTAGGCAACAGACATATGCACTAACAGACTCTCCCTTGGATGTTTCCATAGTCATTTGACTTCAAATAAGCTCCTGAGTCTTTAACATACTCTTGATCTTTAGTCTTGAATAAACTTTAACATCTTTAATCTTCAACTCTTCTTCAACTTTGTTTCTTAAGCTTAGCTTGATAAAACTTTAATGCACCATGCTTCCCTTGCTGTGAGCTATGCTCCCCCTTGCTTTGAGCTTTCTGATATCTTTAAATCAACGTTTTATCCAGCTCCTTTAAAACTTTTCTTTCTGTTTCAAAGTTCTTAGACATTCAAATAAACATTTCAGATTCAAACTTTGAAATTTTGTAACATCAACTTTTCAAATTTTAATCTTCTTTTTCATTTATCTAATCATTTAGTTATTCAAGTTTAATTTAATGACCTTGAATACTTTTACATTTAAGACCTTGTCCACTTGAAAGAATTTTCAATTATGAAATCCACTTGGTTGACCAAGTCCAAGTTAATGACCTTAGTTAACCAATTTCGTATACCAAATCCAAATTAATGACCTTGGTTCAAAACCGTTGTGAACAAACAAATATTTGTCTTCAATTTTAAAGTTTCAATTTTAATGAACTTTTCAACACTTTCAAACATTTTGAATTTTCACAGATGTCATCAAGATTTTTTACCATTATAGCACTTTACCAGACTTCGAAGAATCGTTCTCCATCATTGGCTCGTTGAAACTAATGAAGAAACAAAATCTTTTTGTATTTTTTGTAAATTTATGCTAAAACACAATGAAAATCTTTTTGGTCTTAATCTAGAAAGTAGATAAACTATGTACAGAACAAAGTAAACTATGTACAAACATATTACAAGCATATTTTTTTGTGAATTCGTGTTTAAGGATCATATCAGTTGTTTGAGACATATCACCAGTACCGTTGACCTTTTGATGACTTTAAGTTTTAAACTCGTTTACCTAGATTGTCTATATGTTTGTCCATTTAAACTTTGACACATTTCTCAATTGTTCCAAGATATGTTAGGTATGAATGATGAAACTTGACTTATCTATGGTTCCCATCTCATAATATATTCCCTATCAAGATTCATTAGATTTCATCTTACAGTTGAATATAGCATAACTGATATCTGTGTTTGGGTTATGCAATACCTTGAGAGCTCATGTTAGTACTACTGTACAGACAAAGAGATGAAGGCTCGTCTTTTAAGGTGTGTTCCACTTAAGGAATCTTTTAAGCACTGCATGATTAGATCTTTCGATTCTTTTCAGTTTTGCATTCAGTTTAGGGTTTTATATTGCAAAAGCATTATAGAAGTTCTAGGCTATTGCTTCTGCAAAATCAGAAGAACTTGTATAATACCGCAGATATCAACTATCTATAAAGACCTCGTATCTCTGAATCAGGCAATCTCTCAAACGAAATTTCGGAGTACTATGTCCATATATCCGAGAGATGTTAATCCACAAGATTAAAAAGTTGTAAAATTTAGTTTATATCTCAGAAACAATTTACTGTACGTGTAAAGCCTATCAACACATCCACAGTAAGACTTGTTTATCACTTTTAAACTTTACAATTCTTTAGCATACTGTGATAGTCTACTGATGTACTATCATTTCCTTTTGACACAAAATTCTTTTTGTCTTTTTCAATGTTTTTGTACTATTTGAATTTTCAAATGTTTTTGAATTTTCAACTTTTTCATATGTTTTTTATTTTTCTAAAATTTTTTTACTCCCCCTAAAATCAAAAACATATTTTTGGATTTTAGGTTTTAAGAAATTATAGTCTTAAAAAGATAACAAACCTATGTGGATCACGAGAACTCAACGTCCGATCCTTTTTTTCAACATCTGCATTTGTACCTGTTTAACAAACAAACCATTAATCATTTACGTGACAGAATAAATGGTTTTGATATAAAATCAGTGTTCTGTTCAACAGTGTGGATTTGCACAATTTGATCTTTTATGAATTTTCCTTTTCAACTACTCCCCCTAAATGACAATGATATGACATTTTCAGAATAAGTTAAGTTGCATGAAGCTCCGCTATCCAGATATTACTTCAATGTGGATCTTCCGAGCCTCTGCACATGAAAAGAAACTACTTGAATAGAGAAACGCAGACCTTTTTGGTCTTGGGCCTAGCATGATAAGCATCATAATCACTTTCAAATTCATCATAGTAATCAAAATCATCATCAAACATTGCGTCCGATGTTAACTTTTAAGACTTTTCAACCTTATCTTTCTTTGTTTGTTTTGAAAAATTTGACTTTGAAAGATCATTTTTAGCTACTGATTTATTTAATTTGACATTTTTAGTTTTATCAGAATCAGACGTGTCACTTTCAGATGATGATGTGTTCTTTTTAGCAACCCAGGATTGTGACTTCTTTCTTGCTTTCTTGATATAGAAACGAGAATCTTTGTTTTCATTAAATTTTGAAGTTTCACCTTTTTAAAAAATTGAGTTTTCAAACTTTGATTCACACTTAGGTTTCACTTCGACTTTAGATTCGTTGTTTCTTTTTAACAATTCGATTGGTTTCTCAATCTCTGGTTGTTTTTTTTAACATCTGAAACTGTTTTTCTTCGTGGATACACAGGCTTTGATTTCGGACACTTGCGAGCAATATGACCAATTTCATTGCATTTAAAGCAAATCCGATTATCATGAGCATGTCCACTAGTGGATTTCACTCCACTTGTGAACTTAGCCTTGTCCCGAGTTTCTTTCTCCTTCTTGAATACATCGTTTGATTGCTTACCGATCAAACCTTCTTCCTGAACAGTGTTTGTCCCATATACAAACTTCATGTGTTTACCTTTTTATTCATGAAATGAAGACTTTTGGTTCTTCTTTGGTTCATCTTCGCTTACCTCCAAACCCAACCCTGCTCTCCTGTTCTCAGGAAAATCACCACCATTCTTTCGGTAGTTGTTAAAATTCTTTTTGGGTTTTGAACTAAATCTTTTCTCATCAATTTTAAGATCTTCTGACGAAATTTCTACAAGTTTGAACAATTTGTCAATTTGATCTTCTTTCACATTCCGAATCGGAAAGCTATCATCGAAATATAATCTATCAGATTCCTTAACCCTGTACATGACAACGTTAGGATCATCACTTAGATCAATTTCATATGATGTATCGTCATCTTTGGATTTTGATTCAGATTCATTCGAACTCGAGTTAGCACTTTCAAAGCTGCCGTTGTCAGAATCATTTCCTAAGACATTCTTTACCACATTTTTTACAACGTCATCGTTTGATTTCGTATAGACTACGTCAATGTTCTTAGGCAATTGATCTGTTGGTTCAAATAAAAGCGTTAAATTTTTTGCCTTTTCAATACCATCCTCTTTCTTGCGGCAGTAACTCACAAGTAGTGGCGGTGGCACATTACCGTACTCTTTACGCTTTGAACCTTTTGGTTTATCATCATCTTCCTCCGACTTAATCATAGGAAGAATGTGATCAATGACATATGCATTTGTGGTGTAGGTTTTTAACAATTGCCTCACTCTTTCAGTTTCAATCTTCATGTCCTGAAGCTCTCGCCTTGTTTCAGCAATAGTGTCAATGTATATGTTAATTGCCTTTTGTTTTTCAATTACTGTTGCCTTAACATTGTTACATTAGCACTTAATTCAAGATTAGCTTTTTTGACATTACAGTAAGTTCCTTTCATTTTTTCATAAGCCTCTTTTATTGTTATATAATCATAACGAAAATTTTCATTATGCACAGTTATTTCGCTTATGATTTTCGACTTCTCAGCACATTGCTCACAAGGATTTTCACACTTTATGCAAGGTTTTTCAACCTCCACAATTTTCACAACCTCCTTTTCAATAACTCTTACCTCAGAACTTACCTTTTCCTCTTCTGATTTCTTTTCTTCACTCACCAACTCAGAAGATGCTGCATCAGAACAACCTGCAAAACTAGAAACACTATTAGAAGAATTAGCATTCTGCATCATCATGTGATGATAGATCTCCTCTTCTTCTTTTTGTCGCATGTATTGTTCTAGAATTGCGTTCCCCAGAGCTGCATTCTCAGCTGACATATCCTGCTCTTCCACAATCTCAGCCATAAGAGCAACTCCAGTCTTATTGTTGATATACTTGTTCCAATCAAAACCTTCATTTTCATTTTACGCAACCATTGCTTTTTCTGCAGTGTTAGAGGTTTGATCTTGGATTTCAACTTTCCTCGGTAATGGCTTGTGTATTGCAATGCTTTCTTGTAGTAATCATTGCCACCTCCGAAAGGACTTTGATTATCACTTACTTCTTGGTTCGGACACTCTCGTTTGAAATGTCCCTTTTGTCGACATTTGAAGCATGTGACTTTTGTCTTGTCGAAACCAAGCTTGTTACTTGAATTACCAATATCTCTTCCGGTTAACGCTACAAATTTTGTAACTCTTCTAATGATCGAAGCCAGGCTCCACTTTATATCCATCAACTCCAGCTCTTCCTCATCCACCTGATCGCAATCCTCAGCTGTCATTTTAGGATTCCCGATCTTTCCAGCTACCAAACATTCATATGATTCTAAAACCGTAGCAAGAAGTCAATGTGCTGTTTAGCCACTTTCTCAGGAAAAACATTCTTGAGATTCACTGCTATGTTGCATTGGAAAACATTTGGATCAAAACTGGATTGGTTTGTCTAATGAGACTGATTGTTCTGATTTTGAAACGAAGAATTTGAACCCATGCTTGAATATCCAGTGTTCGGATAACTCTGATTCTGTGACGAATAATTCATGGAATTCATATTAGCACTAAATGTTGTTTGAATTTTCAGACTCTGAATCGGAATATCTTGAACACCTCCTTTGTAATACACACCGACATCTTGAGCAACGTTTGTGTTCTTTGATTTTGCAATTTTTAACAATTCCATTTCATGTCCTTCTAGTTTGTCGATGAAAGATGACAACCTTTAAATGCATCCAAGTTGGACTGTTCTTTAGAACCATCAGATAAGTTGACCACTCTCCCGCAGGAAGTGCATCAGCCAACTTTTCTATTTGCTCTTCGGTAGTTCTCTTGATATCGTGCCTTTGCATCTGGACCATTAGATGACAATATCTGTCAATCATTTGCTTCATAGTCTCTCCTTTGATCATTGTGAAGATTTCAAATTCTTTCTTGATTAACGCATTTTTGCTATTTATCATCTCATCACTTCCTTTGAACTTGTCACAAAGAGCTTACCACAATTCTTGTGATGTTTCACATTCAGGTAGTAATATCAAAATATATTCCATCATAGACTATTGTATCAGGCTAATCATTTTCTTTTCGGCCACGTATGCCTCTTTATCAGCAGGAGAAAATTTAACGAAAGGTAGAACTTCTTCGAGTTCATCTTTTTTCCATTTGTATCCGTTTTCAATCGCAACCCAGCTGTGAAACTGATTGGCTTGTACCCAGTTTACATATTTTTCTTTCCATCCCTCAAAATCGTCCATACTCATTAGCTTCGGCGGTTTCGAGTAGTACCCATCTCATTGTCGAGATTCATCTGATTAACCGCAATAGAATTAAACGTTGAAGCTTGAGCTACTCCAGAAGCAAACGCGTTTTGAAGATCTTCCATTTTGAAATTTAGACAATTAATCTGAAAAACACACGTTCACAAACTTCGAGAAACAATCAGTACAATGACAAGTTCGGGCGAACTTGCAGTTTTGAAAAATCAGATTTGTCTTTATCACAAGTTCGGGCGAACTTGTGTTTGGAGATTTGAAAATTTTCACTTTTAAACAAGTTTGGTCGAACTTGTTAACAATTTTAAGAGAAACAGCAAGCTCAGGCGAACTTGTGTTGACACTTTTTGAAAATTTCTCCAAGATCATGTTCGAGCGAACTTATAAGATTTTCAAGAAAAACGAACAAATTCGGGCGAACTTGTAGGAAAAATTCAACAAATTTAATCAAGTCCGGGCGAACTTGATGTAAATTTAGTTGAAAATGCACAAGCTCCAGCGAACTTCTAAAAAGTTCTTGAAATATCACTCAAGTTCGGGCAAACTTGATTAAAATCAACGAAATTTTAATCAAGTCCAGGCGAACTTGATCCTAAGTTCGACCAAAATCAATTTTTGAAGCATGGTTTTTTCAACTTTTTTATATCAATTCGGTTGAATTTGATGTCCAAACTCTTAGGGGTTTACCACAAGTGTATTTTACATGACATATTCAATTTGTAACCATTTTTGATCGTGAATTCTTCAAATGTGTCAAAAAGTTAAGAAAAATGGTAGAAAAGAGATGAAATAGAGTGATTCTTGAAGTGATTCCACCAAATCTAGGTATCCAGGCTCTGATACCACTTGTTAGGACCATCCTCCTTAAGCATAGGACCCTAGATTTGTTTTCAACGTCCAATTAGGCGGAAACTAATGACGTGTTAATCAAATAACAAGAATTACACATTTAATGTTTGTTTATTGATCAATATTGTTCAATACATTCAAGTCCCGGATCCGACAGAGCTTCGCCGTCTCTGTGCCAAAATCTCTGATCCTTACAAATAAAATCCCAAGGCACCTATATATAGGATCTCAAGTTCGCTGGGATGGTGAACAAGTTTGGGCGAACTTGTCTAGAATAAGTTCGGCCGAACTTGTTCTCACATCTTAGATTCCGGGCGAACTTGTCCTTTTACACACATAAATACGCCTTTTTACTAATTCGATCTCACCTATTCTAAACAGACTCGATACAAGACTAAGACATAGACATACTGTACTAACAATTACCGGTGGTTTCTGCTCTTCTTCATATTGCACACTTTGATATCTACTTTGTTCACTGAAGAAACCTGCAAAAGAATTGATTTAAAAGAACTATCAAAACCATCTTCTTCAGATGCACTAGGATCATAATAGTCATCGGAATTGTCTGGAGTTTCATCAAATGCGATTTCAGCACAATCTTCACTGATGACTTCTTCCACCATCACTTCTTCCATAATCAGTTCTGGTTCCTCGATAATTTCTGCTAGAAGTGCAAGACTTTCGGTCTTTGGAATGTAGTTGTTCTAATTAAAACCTTCGTCTTCCTGTGTGACTACTAGAGCCTTGTCTTTCTATTTTATCGAACCATCCTCAATAGCAATAACCTTTTATGTACTCTGAGGTTGTTGAGAAGTTTGGTGATAAATTTCCTTCTAGTAGTAATCGTCACCGAATGGATTTTGATTCCTATGTACTTCTCTGTTCGGACACTCTCTTTTAAAATGGCCCTTTTTCTTTGCATTTGAAGCAGATTACCTTGGACTTACACAAATCCCAGCCTCTAGTCCGGACCACCTAGATTGTTTCTCCTAGTAAATTCCATGAATCTTTGAGCTCGATGAAAAATACTAGCCATGCACCATTTTATATCAATAAGCTCCAACTCCTCTGGATCAATTTAATCGTAAACCTTTTTTTGTCATGTTTTGATTCTCGATCCTTCCTCCAACAACTCTCGTAAGACGACAAGACTGAAGCAAGTAATGCGATGTGTTGCTTAGCCGTTGTCTCGATGAAGTCTTGAGCTCTTTGAAGATTACTGCAATGTTGTACTGCAGGATATGTTGATTGGAGTTGTTCTGGCTGTTCTAGCTGTTCTGGTTGTTCTTGTTGTTATAATTGTTCGAACATTGTGATGATCGAGGTGTCTGTGTTTGAGTATTTGTCTTGAAATTTGAATATGAAGATAATCCACTTCCAGTGTTCAAACTATCTGAAGAAGTACCCACTGTGTTGGTGCATAATGTCTATGTCTTAGTCTTATGTTGAGTCTGTATAGAATAGAGCTGAATATGCTAGTTGAAAGTTGTATTTATGTAGTTTAGAGACAAGTTCGCCCATGATTGCACTTTAATTGTCAAGTTCGGCCGAACTTGCTAAGGCAAGTTCGGGCGAACTCATACCATGTCCAGCGAACTTGATACTCTATAAATAGCTAGCTTGCCTCATTCATTTGTAACTTTGGCATTTTGGAGGCGAAGCTCTGTTAGTTTATACTCTTGATATTTGATCAATAAAACTGATGTTAAACTGATTAATTCTTGTCTATTGGTAACACGACGTAATATTTCCGTTATTATGGACGTCAGATTCAAATTTAAGTTCCTTAGCATCGACGATCGGTCCTACAAGTGTTATCTGAGCTAGAACAGCCTGATTTGATAGTAATCAAGACAAGAACACTTTTATTTCATCTCCATTCTTCTATTTTTTCATTACTTTTTCATAAAAAATGAAGAATTCACGGTCAAAATCTTTTCAATTTTGAATATATCATGTAAAATACAACAAAGATAAACCCTTGAAAGATTGGAGACCAAAATCAATCGAATTGATGTCAAAATATTGAAAAAACCATGTTTGACAAAACCATGTTCATCGAACTTGTTAGCCAAGTTCGGCCGAAATTGGACTAAAAAGTCACTTTTCAATAGATTTTTTACTAAGATCGCTCGAACTTGAGTGAATTTCGTGGGAATTCTAGTTAAGTTCGCTCGAAGTTGTTAAATTTTCATTGATTTTCTATCAAGTTCGACCGAACTTGATAAAAAATTCAAGAAATTTAGCTAAGTTCGCCTGAACTTGCTAAATTCTTAGTGAATCCCTTCTGCAAGTTCGACCGAAGTTATCTCAAGGTTATTTTTTAAACTTTTTCAAGTTCGACCGAAGTTTAAAGTAAAATTTTCAAAATAAAAAATTCACAAGTTCGACCGAACTTATGAATAAAGCTGAGAATTCTTCATTTCCACTACAAGTTTGACCGAACTTGTAGTATAACTAACATTTTCAAAAGTTTTTGAGTATTCTCAGTGTACACGTCTTGTTATTCGTAATGGATGATATTCAAAGAGCTTATATGTCCGGAGCTAGTTCGTCAAATGCCAACGTGATCCAACAAGTCAATCTTGACAACGAGATGGGCACGAATGTTAAGCCGCCAATGCTAATGAGCATGGACAAGTATGAAGGATGGAAGGAGAAGTTTACATATTGGGTTCAAGCCATGTGTAACCCTTGGCAAAATTTCGAGCTTTCAAAAACTTTTTCTTTGGAGGCATTTCGATAATCGATACCTAAACGTAACCCGTTTAATGCAACGTACACATCGGGACGAGGACACGAGCTAAACATACCCTAAATATCCTTTATATAACTTAGAAATAAGTTTTGAAAGGTTTGGTATGTCAAAATCAAGCCTATTCGATCACAGGGACTATTTATGACATACTACGAAAGTCTGCCGATTCTCATAGCGGCGCACACTCTGGAACAACAACATAAGCTACACATAACCTAAATACCCTTTTACATAACTTAGATATAAGTTCTGAAGGCTTAGGAATGATAAAAACACCTTTATGCAACTTTAGGGGCTATTTTACAAATTCTACGAAACTATGCCAATTTGCATATTTCGCTATCCGGAACATGTACGGACATCCAAAAATTTTTGTGATCATTAAAATCTTGTATTTTAATGATTAGAATGCAAAAATATCGTTCGTCACGCATTTACGGTCATTTGCGCGTCCGTTACGATTTTCGTCGTAATTAACCGAAAACTGCAACCGTACGACCAAACGAACCGACACCTGAAATATATTTGGACATATTTCAAGTTCCCTATGCTTTATCTTCCTTATAGAGCTTAAAAATGGGGTTAACGGGTGTTAAAGGTGCCAAAACGCGTCGAAAAACAAGTTTTAGGCTGTAGGGACCTGTTCTGCCAATTCTGAAACTTAGGAATCCCAGGCGCCACGCGAGAGAACCACTAAGATCTCCCGCGACGCACGGGGGATGCCCAGTTACAGCAGAAAAATGGCAGACAGCTGTTTTACTGCTTTGAAACCCAAGATTCGTGATCTCCACGTTCTAGCCTGGTTTGGCACGTCATTGAACATGTGGAATGATCCTAGTATGGTCCTTGACACTTGTGATCATCAAATCCATCCTACACAACTATAAATAGGCCCTTGATCTCACATTTTAACTTTCTCATTCTTTCCCTTTCTCTCTATAACTCTAAGAGGAGAACTCCCACTTTGTTGGAGGTCTCCCAACTGAGTTTTCTTAGTCTTTTCTTCATCCTTGGCTGCCTTGAGCACAAGTAAGTGTTCTAGCTTAGCCTTGTTCATTCATTTTAGCTATTTCAAGCTAAAAGTCAAACAATGTTTGACTTTCAGCTTTGACCATTATTTGGTCAAAGCAAAGTTCAAATGAACTTTGCAACGTGATCGTAATCACGATGGTTATGATCCATAGCGATCATGCCTATTGATTACCACGTTTTCCTAGTCGAAGTGACGAGTCAAGGTTTCGATCAATAATGCGCAAAATGCGCATTATACGATGGAACTATTTTCGGGTTGTTTTGATACTGAATCAGTTTTATAAACTTAGTTAGACATGTTAAACATGTCTAACTCGTCACTTTTAGTTTAGTACTTGTTTAGGGTTGTAAGTCGAGCGGTCTTGGCTACCGCTTTGACTTTCGAATCCGACCCGTTTGGTCACCTTTAGGATCCGACCAAGCCCATTATTATAATCTAGTATTATAGGGAATAACCCTCTGAGGTTATACCTTAAGGTCATACCGTTTGGTTAGTCAAATGACAAGTCGAATATGTATTCCTTATAATGCCGAAAATACCCTTTTTGCACTTAAATTAGTTTTGAACATATAAGAGCATTGTTTTGACATCTAAACTGATTATACAACTTATATAAACTAATTTTGGCATATTAGACTTGTCATAGGACATATTTAACCACCTGAACCCATAGTTACGTTTATGACCCGTTAAAGTGGCGTAAACCACTTTAGCAAGCCGTAGCGAGTCAAAACTCTTTGAAATGCATCCAATTCAAAATGTTTGATATTATAAACCATAATATACAAGATCCAACTCTTGTTTGGTTTATATACATCATTCTATCCAATCTCTCATTTTCAAGTTCGACACACTAACATGTAGTTATCAAATACACTAGGAACCACTTCGACACTTGAACTCTTGATCCTTTGAGCTTTGTTATATCATTTGAACAAGATCTATACGCAATCCCAGTCAAGTACTTAGCTCCCCTCTTTTACATTTTTCAAATGTTTTTGGGGTGATTCATATGTGTAATCTATTTTTCACAATGTATGGCAATTATGTGTTTACTAAGTGCATTTTTGTGTAATATTCCTTTTATGCAAGACATGACAATTGGGGACACGAAACAAATCCTTATAGTATCTTTCTATCTTTATGGATTGATCCTTGTAGGATATTTTAATTGCAGTCTTAAATCTTTCTATCCTTATAGTAAGATTTCTAAGAAGTACTTTACAAGACAATGGTTATGTTTATGTGTAGAATTGTTGGTGATTTAGATAAGGAAACTAAAGTAATATAATAAGGACATGGTGGATACGCCGCTGGTACTTCCTATATATAAGTGTGCTTATTGTATTACCCTTCGTAGCCTTATCCGAATCACCATTAAGATTATGATTTTGTGATACAATGTGACAAGACAAGTGACTAAACTAAATCCTTAAAGTATCTATCTATCTTCATAGTTAGATTTTTGTAGGATGTTTAAAGTACTAATTGGTAGTCCTTTATTGGATTCTGTGTACTTTAATGCGTATTTGACAAGACAATGTGACAAGACAAGTGACTAAACTATATCCCTAATGCATCTATCTATCTTTATAGTTAGATACCCATGGGACGTTTAAAGTACTAATTGGTAATCCTTTATTGGATTATGTGTACTTTAATGCGTATTTGACAAGACAAGTGACTAAACTATATCCCTGACGCATCTATCTATCTTTATAGTTAGATACCCACGGGATGTTTAAAGTACTAAGTGGTAGTCATTTAATGGATTCTGTGTACTTTAATACGTATATGACAAGACAATGTGACCAAGACGATGATTATGTGGTTATTGTGATTAGTTGTGATCTAGATAACGAAACGAGTGTAATACTATAAGAACATGGTGGATACGCCACTGGTACTTCCTATATATAAGTGTTCTTATTGTATTACTCTTGTAGCGTTATCAAAATCACATTAGGATTTTGTGTTGATTGATTCAAAGTACAATATTCAAATCCTTGTAGAACTCTTTCATATTTTTATATGTTAGATTCTTAGAAGGATAACCAAAGTATTACTTTAAATCATTGATTTGATTTCTAATAATACTCACGCAAGTTATGACAAGTTTTCAATATTTGTTGTTATTAATCCTTGATTGGATTTCAAATAACACACTCACAAGTTTTATGATCAAATTCAAGGCGATTACAATGAACAAAGTACAATTTTCAATGACATAAAAACTTACTTAGTATTAATCATGTTTCCATATACAAAAACTATTTTGTCACGAGTTTCATAATCAAGTTAATGTGTTGCAATACTAATTTTTTTGCCTTTCTTGGCTTTAAAGAGTCCATTTTCAATAGACGACTCCTGTAGTTGTCGAAGTATTGCAACCCTAAACTTTTGGCATTAACTTTGCTAACAAAACTTTATTCTCGCCAACATTGTTTGTTGATGTCTCGTTTTCACATATGTTTCAGGTTTCGATTATTCAAGTTTGCTGCACATAGGAATGCATCAAGACTTTAGACTTCTTTAATCAAAAGACAACTTCATGTTTTCCTTGTATTGTAAAACGATATTAATAATAGTGAAACAATTTAGTATCAGTTGTGGCTGAGCAATTTGTAACGTGACTCCTCAATATTTCCGTCGGGTGTTGTTGTTTTACGCGATCGGGGTGTTACACCATGCACTTCCTAGGCTGGGTGTCGATCGAAAAAGGTTATACAGTTCCTTTGGATGAACATCAGCAAGTTCTGGAGAAATACAAGTACTCCACGACACAAAAAGAAGAATACATTGCTGAGAAAAAGATGATCAGTCTTATCCAACAATCTGTTAAAGAAGATATTCTCGTCTTGCTACCAGAATACACGACTGCGAGAGATCTCTGGCTTTCATTGCAAAAGAAATATCAAGGAAGCACGGAGATGATCAAGAGCAAGAAAGCTCTCATTATGAAAGAGTTCGATATCTTCAACAGGCTGAAGGGTGAGACCATGAAGCAGATGACTGAACGCTTCTGTCATCTTAAAGTCCAAATGCGAAGACACGGTCTTGAGAAGACGGAACTAGAGTACATCGACAAGCTTGCAGACGCTCTACCAGATGGAGAATGGACTACTTATTTAATGGTTCTGAAGGAAAGCGAAAAATAGGAATTCTTCAAGCTGTCAACATTTATCGATAAACTCGAAGGCCATGAAATGGAACTCTTGAAGATTGCAAAGTCAAAGAACGCTAATGTAGTTTAAGAAGTTAGGTTGTACTACAAGAGTGGAATGCAAGATAACATTTCAAGCCCAAAGATTCAGAGAGCATTCAACGCAAGTGTGAATTCTTTGAACAATTCGCACCAGAATCAGAATCAATCATATCCTCAATATGATCAAAGTCCACAATCTTCATTCTCAAGTACTGGTTCAATTTCGTCTTATCAAAGTCAAGCAAATCAGAATCAACAAACAAATTCTTATTCGAATGTATTCAAATGTAACATCGCTGTTAATTTGAATAATGTTGTTTCTGAGCAAACTGCTAAGCAACACATGGCACCCTCTCGCCACTATTCTAGAATCGTATGAAAGTCTTGTAGCAGGGAAAATCGGCAATCCTGAGATGACCGCCGAAGACTACGATCAGGTGGACAAAGAAGAACTGGAGCTCATGGATATAAAGTGGTGTTTAGCTTCTATCATCTGAAGAGTTACAAAGTTTGTTGCTCTCACAGGCTGAGATATCGGAAATTCTAGCAACAAGTTGGGCTTCGACAAAATGAAAGTTACGTACTTCAGATGCCGACAGAAAGGGCATTTCAACAGAGGGTGCAAAAATCCTGAAGCAACAGGAAATCAGATTCCATTCGGAGGAGGCAATGAGTATTACAAGAAGTCACTTCAGTACAAGCCTTTCCCAAAGAAGACTCAGGTTGAATCCAAGAGAAGCCAAATAACAATAACACTGAAAAAGCTATGGTTGTATCAAACGAAGATGATGGTTTTGACTGGAATTCTTATATCGGTAAAAAGACCAGAGTTGCATTGATGGCACAAATCATTGAAGATACATCTGCCGAAGACGGAGCAGCTTTAGAGAATATTCTACTGGAACATTTATCTGCATCAACAACAAGAAGAAGAGGAGTATATCCACATGCAGAAACAAGGAATTTTATCTCCTTATTCTTGTGATAGTTTTACAGGTCACTTTGATGGAAGTTCTCAGGAACAAGCTGTCGAGGAGAAATCTAATGAAGTATCATTAATTTACTCAAGAAGTGAATGCCGAAAACCTCAAGGACATTGCCGACAAAGCTTTGATGGCGGATATAACAAAGATAGGTCTAGAGGTAAATGAAGTTGTCAAAGTACAAGTTGTAGAGGTTGAGAAACCTTGTACAAAATGTACTGAACCATGTATCAAATGTGCCGAAAAATCAAAGATCATCGCTGAAATCAATGTGCGTAATGAACTTTTAAAATACGATTATCGCACAATGAAAGAAGCGTATGAAAAAATGAAAGATGATTATTGCAAGCTCGATCAAAACAATGTCGAACAACACGACACTGTGAGGATGCTAAAAGGGACTGAAATGGATAAACAAAAAGCGATTAATATCTATATTAACACCATCGCTGAAACTAAGCAACAACTCCAGGACATGAAAATTGAAACAAAGCGTGTTCAACAACTTTTGAGAAGTTATACGTGTAACGCATATATCATTAATCACATCCTTCCGACAATTCCATCGGAAGAGAAACCTAAAAAGAAAATTGGTAAAGAATACAACAATGTTCCTCCACCCCTATGCGTGAAGTATTGTCGCAAATCCGCTGATGGGATGGATAAGGCACTCAACATTGAATTGTTATCTGAAAAGAAAACGGAGTTGCCCGATAACATTGATGTAATCTATACTAAATCTAATAATGACAATGCTGGGGTTAAAAAAGTGGTTGAAAATGTTCTGAATGATTCTAATGAAGGCAGCTTTAAAAGCGCCGACTAGAGTTCAAAGAATTCTGATTCACAGTCCGAAGATGACGATACATCATCGTAGAATGATCTATGTGATGATTCTAATGTTGTAATGTACAAGATTAGCGAATCTGATAGGTTATACTTTGATGACAGTTTTCCGATTCAGAACGTGAAGGAAGAATTGTTAGACAAATTCTTTAAACTCGTGGAAGTTACATCAGATGATCTGGAGATCAATGAAAGAAAATTATATTCCAAACCTAAAAGAAATAACTACCGAAGGAATGGTGGTGATCATCCGGAAAACCGGAGAGCTGGGTTGGGATTAGAAGAATCAGATGAACCTAATAAGAAAACGTCACCATTTCATGAATACAAGAATAAAAACATGAATTTTTATATGGGACAAACACGGTTCATGAGGAAAGTATGATTGGTAAACAATCAAATGATGAGTTCAAGAAACAAAAAGAACTTCGAGATAAAGCCAAAATTGCAAGAGGTTCCAAAACAAGTTGTGTAAAACCCACTAAAGGACATCCACATGATTCTTGGACTTGTTTCAAGTGCAACGAAATTGGTCATATTTCACCCCAATGTTCGAAATCAAAGCCGGCTTATCTCCGAAGGAAAGAAAGTTCAAATGTTGTCAAACCGAAGCAACCAGAGTTTGTAAAACCGGTAAAGATTTTGAAAAGAAATGAATCAAAAGCTGAAGTTAAACCTAAAACAAAAAAGAAGTTTGAAAATTCAATTTTTTAAAAAGGTGAAACTTCAAAGGCTAATGAAAACAAGTTTTACATCAAGAAGGCTAACATAAAATATCAAGCCTGGATTGCAAAGAAACGGTCAACAACATCCGTTGTTATTAAGTCTGAGCCTGTAAAGATTGATAACACGAAAAAACAAATCTGAAATTGAAACTAACATTGTCAAATCTACAGGTGGTAATGTTTCAAAAGATAACAAGAAAGTGAAGTTTTCAAACATAAACATCGTAGAAAATTCAGATGATGAATTTAAATTTGATTATGCTGATGAATGTGTGTTTGATTATGATGATGGTTATCCAATTCAACCCAAGACCAAAAAGGCTTGGGTCGCGCTGTTAACTAATTGTTCAAATGTGCAGGGGCTCCAGAGATCCGTACTCTCCAAGTGGATTTTGGATAGTGGAGCGTCCAGGCATATGACGGGAATGAAAGCGTTGCTATTCGACATAAAAGCTATCAATGGTGGATATGTTGGATTAGCGGGTAACCAGGGTGGAAGGATAGTCGCCGAGGGAAAACTCTCTAATGACATCGTTTCATTCGATTGCGTGAATTTTATTGCAGAGTTGGAGAATAATCTTTTGAGCATATCGCAGATTTGTGACAAGAAGTTCACGGTGCATTTCAATGACAGAGAGTGCATTATCTTGAAGGCTGGTTTCAAAATACCAGATGAGTGGATTCTGATGCGAGCACCATGTGAGAATGATCTATATGTTCTTGATATGGGTGTCGCTACCACTTCATCAAAATCAGTGCAACGTTTTGTGACAAAGGCTACTGAGAAACATTCTATTCTTTGGCATCGTAAGATGGGGCATATTCATTTGCGAAAAATGAATTTCTTGGTTCATAATGATCTTTTAGAAGGTATAAATCTTCGGAGTTTTCATATGTCTGATCACTGCTTAGAATGTAAAAAGGGAAAGCAAATCAAGAAATCTCATCCGAAGAAAATTCTGAACTCAATCAAGTTGCCATTAGAACGTCTCCACATGGACTTATTTGGTCCTGTAAATGTTCGAAGCATCTCAGGAGACTTATATTGCTTGGTCGTGATAGATGACTATTCCAGATATTCGTGGGTATTCTTTCAGGAATCAAAAGACGAAACGTTCAAGAACTTAGTGATTCTGTTTAAGAAATTCGAGAATCTTTATCATATGCCGGTCAGACGCATTAGAAGTGACAACGGCATAGAGTTTATGAATAACAAATGAAGGAATTCTGCAACGCTGAAGGGATTCTGCACAAGTTTAGTGCTCCCTATACTCCACAGCAAAACGTTGTTGCTAAACGGAAGAATAGGACTTTGATTGAAACTGCGAGAACCATGCTTGCAGATTCTAAACTTCCAGTTAGCTTCTGGAATGAAGAAGTTGTTGCGGCTTGCTACACGTTAAACAGAGTTCTCACTGTCAAACCAACAAAGAAAACATGTTTTGAGATGATAAACCGACGGAAGCCAAATTTGAAATTCTTAGAACCATTTGGTGCGCCATGTACTGTAATCGATCAAGATGGCAAATTCAGAGCTAAATCTCTTGAAGGATTCTTTGTCGAATATACGAGACCGTTAAGAAGAGCATATGTTCCTTCGTTGAGAAAGGTTATTGAAGCACAGCACGTGGATTGTTTCAACTATACGGATCCTATTCAAAGGAGAGGTGACGCGTGGCTGTTTAACTACCAAGATCTTTGGAAGTCCTTCGACTTGCCAGAAGAACCCATTGAAGAAGAAGTTGTAGCATTATACTATCTTCAACAGTCGCGAATCAAGAACAAATCATTAGACAAATTGTGGTTAATCAACCCACGTTGGATTCTTCATCTTCCAGAGCAGGTCCAAGCAATAACAGTGGTGTTCAAGTTGAAAACACTTCTGAAACAGAAGTATCACCTGCTACACCTCCAGTGAATATTCTAATGAACCAGGACCTACAACATAAGATCCCAGCATGCCTCAGAATCAGAATTTTTACTCAGATGAACCACCGACATTTGATGCTGATGGTGAAACTTCATCGGAAAAAAGTTGAGCAGATTTCTAACATGTTGAATAAATCTGCTAGTCCGAGAAATCAGAATGAAGCTTCATCAAGTACTCCTAATGTTGATGTGAATAGTGATCTGGTTGTTTCAAATCAGCAAAGCTCAGTTGATGTTCCAACAGAAGAAATGTCGCGATCATATTCTTACCATCCTTCAACGAATATTATAGGAGAACTACAAACTGGTGTGCGTACACGAAACCAAATAAATAAAGTGTTTAGTTGTTTCTACACCCGAGTTGCACCAACTCAGAATTACTGCTACTACTCATGTTTCATTTCTCAAATAGAGCCAAAGACAGTAAATGAGGCTCTAGCTGACAGAGAATTGGGTGATAGCAATGAAAGAAGAACTTTTACAGTTCGAGAAGTTGGGTGTTTGGAAGCTTGTAGACTTGTCACCGAAGCAGAAAGCTATTGATACAAAGTGGGTCTTCAAGTGTAAAAGAGACGATCGGGGTGTTATAGTCAGAACAAAGCTTGACTGGTTGTCAAGGGATTCCACCAGCAGGAGGGTATAGATTACACGGAGGTATACGCACTGGTTGCGCGATTAGAATCTATCCGCATTTTCCTAGCGTTCGCAGCTTGGAAAGGATTTAAGGTGTACTAGTTGGATGTAAAATCTATATTTCTCTACAGTAAACTTCGTGAACAAGTGTATGTCGGCCAACCACCGGGTTTCGTCGATCCACTGAACAAGAACAAAGCATTTCTCCTTGATAAAGCCTTGTACGGTTTACACTAAGCCCCGAGAGCTTGGTACGAGATGTTATCGCAACATCTGTAGGATATGGCTTTACACGAGGCACAGTGGACAACACTTTGTTTACCAGAGAAGTTGGATCGCATCTGATAATAGTACAAATCTATGTGGATGATATCATTTTCGGTTCTACGGATGACAGTTTGTGCAAAGAGTTTGAAAAGATCATGAAAAAGAAATTCGAGATGTCCTCGATGGGTGAAATGAAATTCTTCTTAGGTCTTCAAATGGATCAGCTTCCAGATGGGATATTCATTCATCAGACTAAGTATGTTCATGACATTCTCAAAAAGTTTGAAATGGATTCTTCGAAGCCGCTTTCGACACCGCTGGCACTGAACCATGGGATTTGCATAGACGAGACAGGAACGAAAGTTGATGAAACACTTTATCGATCGATGATAGGTTCACTGATGCATCTAACGGCATCACGCCCAGACATCATGTATCCTACTTGCTTATGTGCGAGATATCAGTCAAGTCCTAGAGTGTCACACATGCATATAGTCAAGCGAATCTTTCGTTACTTGAAAGGATGCCCAAGCACCGGCTTGTGGTACCCAAGAATGACAATTTTGATCTCATAGGATACGCTGACTTGGACTTCGAAGTGGACAAACTGAACTCGAAATCTACAACTGAAGGATGCCAGTTCTTTGGCACGCGTTTGGTAATGTGGCAGTGTAAAAACAGACCACGGTCTCTCTCAACCTGTGAAGCGGAATACATTTCTGCTTCCAGCTGTTGCTCACAAATCCTCTGGATTCAGCAACAGATGAGGGATTATAGTCTGCAGTTTCTTGACACGCCTTTATTTGTAGATAACAAAGCAGCCATCGATATAACTAAAAATCCGGTTCATCACTCACGTACAAAACACATTGAAATTCGATACCATTTCATTCGTGACTGTTACGAAAAGAAATTGGTTCGAATAGAAAAAATCCACACTGACGAACAAAGGGCTGATTTTTATACCAAAGCATTTCCATTAACAAGATTTAAATATCTAATGCGGCTTAACGGTATTAAAAATTTGCTTACAGGTGTGCAAGCTGAGGTTGAATACGGATCGGATGATGAATTCACGTGATCGGCATTGGTTTGTATGGTTTGTAAATATCTTTGTAGTTTGGTATTTCTTAAAAAATCTAAAATCCAAAAATATCTTTTTGATTTTAGGGGGAGAAATATTTGGGAAAATACAAAAACATATGAAAAAAATTCAAAAATGTTCAAAAACATTGAAAAAGAAAAAAAAATTGGTGTCACAAAAAGGAAATGATAGTACATCAGTGGACTATCACAGTATGCTAAAGAAATGGAAAGTTTAAAAGTGATAAACAAATCTTACTGTGGATGTGTCGATAGGCTTAACACGTTCAGTAAACTGTTTTCGAGATATAAACTAAATTTAACAACTGCTTAATCGTGTGGATTAACACATCTTGGATATATGGACTTACTACTCCGAAATTTCGTTTGAGAGATTGCCTGATTCTGAGATACGAGGTCTTTATAGATAGTTGATACATGGGGTATTATACAAGTTCTTCTGATTTTGCGGAAGCAATAGCCTAGAACTTCTATAATAGTTTCGCTATAAACCCCCAAACTGCATGCAAACTTGAAAAAGTATCAAAAGATCTAATCATTTGCAGTGCTGAAAAGATTCCTTATGTGGAACACACCTTAAAGACGAGCCTTCATCTCTTTGTCGGTACGGTAGTACTAACCTGAGCTCTCAAGGTCTCGCATTACCCAGATACAGATATCAATTACGCTAGATTCACATGTATGGTGAAATGTAGGGAATCTTGATACATGAGTTTATTCAAGAAGGGGGAAGCACAGATAAGTCAAGTTTCATAAATCTTACTTTAACATATCTTGAAACAGTTGAGAAACATGGTAAAGTTTAAGAGGACAAACATATCGACAATCTAGGTAAATTTGTTTAAAACTTAAAGTCATTTAAAGGTCAACAGTACTGGTGATATGTTTCAATCAACTGATATGATCCTTTAGACACTAGTTCACAAAAATATGTATGTATATATGTTTGTACATAGGTGACATTGTTCTGTACATAGTTTGTCGCTTTACAGATTAAAACCAAAAAGATTTTCAGTGTGTTTAAGCATAAACTTAAAAAAATTTAAAAAGATTTTATTTCTACATTGTTTTCAACAAACCAATGTTGGAGAACGAGTCTTTGAAGTCTGGTAAGATGCTAGAACAGGTGGGAATCTCTTTGAGAACGGGCTGGGAGCTAATCTGCAATATCTGAAAAGTCAAAACGATGAAAAGTTCATTAATTTGAAACTTTGATTTTGAAAATATCAATAGTTTGTTCGTAACGGGTCAAACCGGGGTCATTAACTTGGACTCAGCAGACAAATCGGTTAACCAAGGTCGTTAGCTTGGACTTGGTCAACTGAGTGAATTTTCATAACTGGTAAAAGTTGGAAAGTTCAAGGGTTAGAATGTAAATTTGAAAAAAGTTTGAATTTGTGTTTGGCAAGTTCGGTCGAACTTTCTAAACTGATCAAAGTTTATCTATGCAGCAAGTTCAACCGAACTTGCATATGGCTGATGGGCTTTTTAGTTGGGCTCAGCAAGTTCGCCCGAACTTGCAGGAGTATTTAAACTCAGCAAGTTCGGCCGAACTCACTTATCAGTTGTATAATTTCTCTAAGCGAACTTGAGTGTCTGAAAGAATTGAGTGAAATTGCCAAGATTAAGTCGTTACTCTGCCCAAATTTGGTTTGATTTTGGTGATTAACACACCAACTTCAATGGCTGAGGTGAGTCGTTGGACTTTGAACCGTAAAAAGGACCTTAATTGAACAAATCAGTTCTTAAAATGTAAAAATGATAGATTCAGATGGTGTTAAACAAAATTGCACATAAATTCTTGATAAGCAGCATAAATCGACCATGAAATTGTTTTGAATTTGGTTAAAATGATCTTGTATGATAATTGCAGGTTTCATGGTTGTAGTTGATGACAAGTTCGGCCGAACTTGTTATCAAGTTCGACCGGAGTTTTTAATCAATCTGAATAATCTGATAATCTAACATGTTCGACCGAACTTAGGGTTTAAAGTTTTTGAAATAATGATGAGTATAAGTTCGCCCGAACTTACACTTGAATTTTGAACATGTTGTTATTACATGTTCGGGCGAACTTGAATAAAGCAGAATGTTTAAATACTTATCAAGTTCGACCGAACTTGATGAATGTGTTAGAAAATTTTTGAAATCTTTTCTCGATAAGTGTGCTAATTGTTTTGCGTCATTTTTCAGGTTCAAGAACCAGCGAGAGTGATTGCTATAGAATTTTCTAAGTCTCACAATACTTGTATTACGCTCGACAAGACAATATGTCCATCTTTGAAGGAATACGAGAGCATTTTGAAGTTCTTGAAAGAAAGCCCTATTCATCGAGCTATAACGGAGCGCATAATATCGTATAGAAGTGACACATACCATTTCTGGATGAATGCAAGTCTTAGCGATGATCAGAAGACGATTATTTCATCGGTGCATGTTGGAAATGAAGTCAAACCTATCACTGTGACTGAAGATGATATTCGACGGATCCTACATTTCAATGATGATAAAGATGATCCGATATTTCTCGATGAAAAGATGGTTCGTGGTTGTTTCTTTCGAATGGGTTACAAGGGAAGTGTGAACAAGCCAACGTTGAAGAAAGGGGAAGTGCCAAACCCTACAAGCTCCTAATGCATGCGATCATTCATACTTTTTGTCACCGAAAGGCGGGTCTTGATGATGTGCAAGATTATTTGGCCTGTATGGCAACGGCACTTATTCTGAAAAAGCCGTTCAACTATTCGAAGCTTGTATTTACACACATGTCCAAGAATATGGAGGATTCAAGATTGTGTCTTTATCCGAGATTTGTACAGATGTTGATTGATGAGAAGTACACGAATATTGCACGAGATCCGAATGATGTGTTATACCTGAGTCATCTCGATGAGACAACGGTGAAGAAGCTATTAAAGTTTCAGAAGCAAGCTTCAGCTCCTGTTGCAAAGCCAGTTTTCGGAGCTATTAAAATGAGAATTATGTGGCACCGGCAGAAAACAAATCGAGAAAAGACGACAGTGGAGATGAGAAAGAACTAAATGCAGAGAAAGAATGGTTTAAAGATTTCAAACCAAAGTCTCGAAGTGAATGGTTCTTAAAGGCTGAAGTTGAAAAGCCTAAGAAGAAACAAGCGGCAAAGAAAGTTGATACAATGCTTGTTGATGAAGATGAACCTGAGAATGTTCAAGCTGAAGCAGGTTCAAGCGTAACAGTTATTATTGAAAGTCAAGAAACTGAGAAAAGCTACGCAAGATGATGTCGTATCTGCTACATCAGAACATGATGATGATTTTGATGAAGAAACATTGAAAGAGCCAGAAAAATCAGAAGCTGAGATTAGAGCAGAAAAAGAAAAAGAAATGGATGCTGACTTTGATCCAAATCAGGAAAAAGAGTCTGATGAAGAGAGGCCCAAGAAAAAAGCAAAACGTGTAAAGACTGCTACTATTTCTTCGACAAAGACTACAGGGTCTCCTCAAACAAAAGGCAAGAAAAAGAAGAAAGTTCAAAAAGCTGTTAGTAAACGTTAGAAAGGAAAGTTGAAAAGTGCAAAGTTACACAAGAACCTTCTGGCGCACAGAGAGAAAAGAAGTCACACAAACCTCCTGTTATTGTTTCAATTGAAGCTGAAAGGCCAAGAGCTACACAAGAACCTCCTGTGTCTGGTTTATTGGAAGTTCCTGTTATTCAATCACCGGTTGCTCCAACGACTTCAAATCTTGAAAATTCTACTCCAAGGAAGTCTACACCAAAGGCTGCTACTCCAAAGTCAACACCAAAATCTTCAGGGCCTAATCTATTTGGTGATATGCATAATGATCCGATTAGTCTGCAAGATCTAAATGATTTCTTTCTAGAGACAAATGTTGAACTTCTAGAAAATCATGTGAAGGTGTTAGAAGAAAAAGTGGCAAAGAATGAGGAGGAGAAAGCTGAGATGATCAATAAGATGAATCAAAGCGCAGTTGAAAAACAGATGTTGGACGATAAAGTGAAGGTGTTGGAAAATGAACGAGAATATTTTAAAGCTTTGATCGAGAGTTTGCAGGATGCAAATGAAAAGCTTCAAATAGAAATTACAGATCTAAAGTCAATCCAAGCCCTAAATGATCGAAGATTTTCCAGGATGCAGAAAGTTTTATCTAAATCTCTGGGATTGATTTCATCAAAGAATATGATCGTTTGGATCAGCAAGAAGCTAAAGAACGATCTGAGAAAGAGTTAGCTGCAAGTGGTAAAGGTAAAGGGGTTGAAGGTGAAACTCCTAAGTCTTCTGAAGCTGCAGAGAAATCTGTTGAAGAGAATGTTGTTATAGCTTCTGAATCCAATATTCCAAAGGTTGTTGACGAATCTGTCAAACCTTCTGATCCTGTTACATTTTCTGAAAATAAGGATGATGATGAAGCTGAAGATGAGGATAAAGAAGATGAGGAAAAGAAAGATGATTCTGAGTACGAAGATTGGAATGTTGCTGACGATGATGATGATCAGGGTGGTGTCGGTATAAAGATTACCGAAGCTAAGATTGCTGATGCTTTTGATTTTACTTCGTAATGGATGACGAATCAAATAGAATGGGTAATAAAAGTGAGGGGGAATCAGGGCAGAAAGCCCAACTGATGAAATTGATCTGTTGAATGTTGAAAGATTTGTAAGGCTGGTTACTGCAGTACCTTCTAAGCCTTTATTGTTGATGTTAGAGCATAATGTGGAGGAAGGCGAGTATGTGCACAACTATACAAAGGAAGATATTGCAAAGTTAGTTGAAGTTGATGCTGAAGATCCAGAATTTGAGTTTGAAGAAGACGTGTTGAATGTTAACACTTTTCAGCCGAATGATTATCAATATGTTAGAAGATTTGAAGCTGACGAGTATAATAGAGTGATTGTGGAAGATTGGTCTTCTGATGATTAGACGGATCAAACTGTGAAGTACGTCGGTCCTAATTCTGAAAGTTTTCCTACATTCGAGGAGATGTCCAAGCAGCTAGTCGAAGATATGCTGAATGAAAAGATTGAAGAATCAGTTCGAGAAGGAAAAGTTCCAAAGCCTATGACAAAAGAAGAAATTGATCAAGCAAAAAAGTCTTGGTTTAAAGAGATGCTGTGCGAACGTAAGTTTAGACGTCCTCTAGCATTCTTTACCAGAGACAAAGATGTTTCTTTGGGAGATATCTTGAGTTGGGGTTGTTTAAAGAACTTAACGTATATGCAATCAAAAGAGAATTTGGAGTGCAATACTTCAAGTATCTTGCTGATTTCAAGACCTTACCATATTGGGATGTGGAAGAGCTGGTTCAAACCGTTAATGTTACCTATCACATGAAAGTGATTGATCAGTTATTGTGGAAGTTGATAAAGTATGAAGCAGTGAAAGGATTCAGATATTGGAAGCCATTCATTCCAGGTCGCCGAATAAGACTAACAAAAAGACAGGTGAAAAAGACATTACGTTGATAATGAAGCGACCAAGGGCAATGAGAAACATGCCACTGATGCCGATTGAATAGAACTTCTATCCATTGTTCAAATGGTGGCAGATAGATCCATTAACTTGTGAAGCAGTTATTGTTTTAAAGTTTGAAGAACATTTGGATATTACGAAGGAACGAGTTGAAATACTTGGTTCTCAGGGCATGAGGGGGTTATGGAGAACAATCAGGATTCTTGATCCTATGTGGTTGGTTAACTGCTCGAGAGAAGATATCAAATGCCTTTTCTACAGCAAGATCGTATTTGAAGAACGTGAAAAGGTACAATCTATGCAGTTTCAGAAAGTTGTTAATGTTTGCTATGCGCATGAAGTAAACTCAGGAAAGATGTGGCAAACAAATTGGAGGGATTTAGAAGGGTTGAATTTCTAAAAGAGGAGAAGCGTCTTGAAGAGATTCATGTGAAAACAAGGAAGGCAAGTATTAAAAGATTTCAGTATATGAACAAGGTCCTCCTACAGATCAGACGCCGGATCTTAAACAAGAACGACGAAAGAAGCCGTTTAAGAACTTCTTCGGTCGTGTGCGTTAAAGTATATTATGAAGAAAGAGTTATTTTGAAGACTGATACAAGACGAAGATGATATCCAAGGGGGAGTCTGTTGGTGCATAATGTCTATGTCTTAGTCTTATATCGAGTCTTTATAGAATAGAGCTAAATAGGCTAGCTGAAAGTTGTATTTATGTAGTTGAGAGACAAGTTCGCCCATGATTGCACTTGGATTGTCAAGTACTCATGCCCATGTCTAGCGAACTTGATACTCTATAAATAGCTAGCTTGCCTCATTCATTGGTAACTTTGGCATTTTGGAGGCGAAGCTCTGCCAGTTTTACTCTTGACGTTTGATCAATAAAACTGTTGTTAAACTGATTAATTCTTGTCTATTGGTATACACGACGTAATATTTCTGCTATTATGGACGTTAGATGATGGTCCGTGATCAGACGGTTCTAGATGGAAGTTAGTGGATAAATGTAAACCGATTCGGTAGAATGTTATTAAAGAAAGGAGTAGAAACAGAATGCAGCGAAAGTCTTCATTCATACCGAAACAGTATACGTCTTTATAAGTCTAGCTGCCGGAGTTCCTGGAGAGAATCCGGCAGCACCTCCCCGTAGGGATGCCAAAAAGTTAAATGACGAATGAACACCCACATATATATAGGGAGCCAAGTTCGCCCGGATGTGCTATAGTCAAGTTCGGGCGAACTTGACTAAAGGCACATCAAGTTCGAGCGAACTTGACCAATACAGGTCAAGTTCGGGCGAACTTGATCCCTTTTACACTGAAATCTTCGTATTTCGGTCATGTGTTCGATTCTAACCTATACAATATTCAACACACGCTTTATTTAGCCTATTCGACAAGTGACGAACACCAGGTGCACCAACAGATTCCCCCTTGTTCGTTACTGTCGAATCTTGGTCTTCAAATTTGAGCCGTGTTTGAATATTCTGCAACTTCAATCAAGGTATCTGCCGATGTCGTCGAAACGCGTCAACAAATTCCCCCTTAATTGATGATCCGGGTTTGCATTATCAACGTTAGGTTCCCCTGAAATCTCCAGTTTAGATATTTGTTTGCATAGTTTCCAACCTCCTCTAATTTACTTGACCGACAGATTATCTTGAATAGACACCAACTTGAAATTCATCAATACAGCTTCTCCATTTCAACTTTAATCACATCCGCGTTCCGTTTTAGCGCATATCTCCCATGCTCGATCTTCCGATCTTCAAAAACTCAACCGGCAATTGATAGAAACTTCGAATTACCACACTGGTAAACTTCAAATCAATGTTTACCCGCAATAATCTGAAATCCTGATTTCTGTAATCACTCCAGATCAGCAAATCGGTAATCTTTTTCAATCAGCAAATCTTCATCAAGAACCAAATTATCTGGTAACACTTCGACTCTGAGAAACATTCGTTCGCGATCAAAATCACATTCTTCTTCTTCAGTCACAATGTCAGATATATAGCTATCTCCGGTAGACCAACGCCACTTAATCACCAAACATCATCATCCAACGGCGGTTAATCCAAATAGAAGAATAATTCATCTGCTTGAAGATTAAAAATAATGGCCACCAAAGGTTATCATCAGATTTCCTTGGTAATTTTGAAACCATCCGTCTTCGGAGCTAGTCATTAATTCCTAATATCATCACCGAACGGTTTGAACGTCCTCAGTTCCTCACTGGTATTAACGACTGCTAATCCAGCTAACTGTTCCTTCACCGAAGATCAGGACTCTAACCCTTAAGCATCACTCTGTATCATGAACTGAAAACTCGAAACTTCCTGTGATCACAGAATCCCAAATGGATAATCTCTTTCGTCAGCAACTGGTACACTTCTTTGTCTGGAAGTTCCGATCCCATAAATCATATTCCTTAATCATGGTACCGCGTACAACCTAGGGAAACTGAAACTACAAAGCATCCTTATCTCCTGCCGGATAGTCCATTCAATTGTGCAAAGCAGAATTAAAGATAGGCAGTCGTGTGTGCTTCCAAACCATACGCGCGACTCAGGTGTCAATCCACAACCATGACCGCAGAATCTGATAAACAACTCCTCCAAGACTCAGTTATGTAACCACCTGCTTTCAAACTAGACATCAACTTGATTAATTTACAAATGAATCTCAAATCTCTGTATTTTTCCTAGTTAACCTGTAGTCGAAAACCACCAGAATAATGTTGCAATGTCACGAATTTCAAAAAAGCTGGAATTTTCAAATATTTAAAATTTTTTATTCCCTCTCATTTTTGCAAATTTTGACCATACCAATTTTTTCATTGAAATTCCCCCTAAAATCCGGAATTTTCAGTATTTAACAAATGCGGAATTTACTTTAAGGCCCATCGGTAGTCTTCAACTCTAATGATTACCAAATTGCTTTGGTATCAATGACTACCCTCTCATCTTCAACCATCTCTAACCTCATCATCTCAGCCTCTCTCTAAGGCCTCCGACGGTGTCCCCGAATAGTCAGTATCGGACGTTAAAATTTCGAAAAAATTTCCATCACCAATTTTTTCTGGACACCCGTCTCATCAACCGAGCAATAAATTTTTTTCTTTTTTTTTTGGCATCCTGACAAGTTCGGGCGAACTTAGTTAGTTTGTGACAAGTTCGAGCGAACTTGCATGAAATAGACAAGTTCTGGCGAACTTGTGCTTAGTTTCAAAGAAAATTAGTCAAGTTCGGGCGAACTTGATGAAAAATCATGAAAATCCTTGTCAAGTTCGGGCGAACTTGAGCTCCACAGGTCAAGTTCGGGCGAACTTGATCTCGCAATCAGCCTATTTTCACATTTTTGATCCAAAATCCTTATTTCTTCGAATTTCGAGATGAATCCACCATGGGTCTGGTCGAAAATGGTTTTCTAACAATCCTATCTGTTCAATTTTACTTTTTATCCGTGGATTGTATGTTTATTTGATGATTTACGTCTAAAACCCCTCCTAATGTCCATAAATTTCCAAATTCATGAGCGTAGGTGATAACCGTAACTCTGATACCAATTGCTGGTCCGTGATCAGGCGGTTCTAGATGGAAGTTAATGGATAAACGTAAACCAATTTGGTAGAATGTTATTACAGAAAGGAGTAGAAACAGAATGCAGCAGAAGCCTTCATTCATACCGAAACAGTATACATCTTTATAAGTCCAGCTGCCGGAGTTCCTAGAGAGAATCCGGCAGCACCTCCCCGTAGGGATGCCAAAAACTTAAATGACAAATGAACACACACATATATAGGGAGACAAGTTCGGCCGGATGTGCTATAGTCAAGTTCGGGCGAACTTGTCCTGTACAGGACAAGTTCGGGCGAATTTGACTAAAGGCACATCAAGTTCGAGCGAACTTGACCATACAGGTCAAGTTCGGGCGAACTTGATCCCTTTTACACTGAAATCTCTGTATTTTGGTCCTGTGTTCGATCCTAACCTATACAATACTCAACACACGCTTTATCTAGCCTATTCGACAAGTGACGAACACCAGATGCACCAACATTAGATATCAAATTTAGGTTCCTTAGCATCGAGGATCGGTCCTACACACTGAATTGTCTGCACTAAACGCAGTTTGAATCTTCGGGCTCTACGTGTTAGCCACAATACTACCTTTGAAGTAAAGATTCACATCTTGTTGGATATTTGAATTCTTCATTTTAACCATTTTTTTGAAGTTCTAGCTCATGCCCTTCAAACTTTTCAATGATTCTCCCCAGATTCATACCACTTATACTCTTGACTATTCTTTAAAATCAATAAGTATGTCGACCATTGATGTACACAAAATCCAACTTATAAATTACATCAAATGAGGCATAAAACTAACCATTTTTAGTACTAAAGTTGGAAAAAGCACGTTTCTTTGTTTCTTTTGTATTTTCAGACTAAAAAGAGCTTAAACGAACAAAAGAAGCAAATAAGCAGCTAAAACCAACACAAATACAGAAAGAAGGAATAACAAGCCATGCCCGACCCCTTAGCAACACCCCAAAAGACTAAAAAACCCGATCATAGAAGATGAGCACGGGTCGTGTCCACCAAGCACGGGGCGTGGTCAAGCCCTGCACTACAAGACAAAACATTCTGAAGCTTCCATGCCCACCATGGGGCAGTGTCCAGAGTAACACGGGCCATGGTCAACTATAAGATTTGCAGAATCTGGATAGTACAGCAAATAGTTGACCACGGGGCCGTGCCCAGAGGCCACGGGGTCGTGTGGGGCCCTCTGCTGACAAATGCAATTAATGAAGAAAGAGAAGAATGTTGGCCACGGGCCGTGTCCGCTGGACATGGGACCGTGGTCGGGCTTCTGTTCAGACTGTAAATAGGGGTGCTTGGTTACCCACAAAGGCATTCCTTGGCAAACCACTTCTCTCTCACTTTGCCACCACTCCACTACCACTACAACACCAACACCCACCACCATCATCCATCTTCCATCTTTAGAATGTGTAGTAGTCTCGGGATCTAAGATAGATTGTACGGTTCTTGTCAGACAAAGGCCATGCTTGGCTAAATTCCTTACATCACTTGGTGAAGACTAATCTTTTATGTATTACTTTTAGTTATTAATCTTTCGGCACTTTTTATTTGGTTTGTATTAATGACTTTAATAACTAGTTTCTTATGTTGAAAGTGAATTTTCTTAACTATTTCTTCATGATGTCATTGATTTGCTCATTCGTGTCTTTACGGTCTATATAAAGTGAGTTAACTACTTGGAAGGGGGTTAGAAGGGTGGTTTGGTAAAGGTCTTGTCTTGTTCAGTGCATAGATCCTGCGAGGACTTGGTTCAAGCCTATTAGGGCCTCCTTCAATGCTCAACGGGTATTGGATGGCGAGGGCGCGAATGGCTTGAACCCCTCATTGTAAACTACTATTAATACTTTAAACCGGCTACTTGGGATTGTATCCCTGGTGACTCAAACCACTTAGCCGAGGGTAACATCACCTTCAAAAGAGGGGCCTGCCACTTTTCGCATTAATAATTTACTTAATTGTCTTCCAATATTCTGACCTTTTGTGGATTGTATCCCTGCTGACTCAAACCACTAGGTTTAGGGTAACGTCACCTTCAAAAGAGGGGCCTACTACTATAACTAAGATAATCTCTTAAAAAGTCCGAAAGTGCGAAAACTATCAAAGGATACTTAAAAGAGAAGTTGGATCCAAGTGATTCTATCTTGTCTATTTGTATTTAATTTTATTTTATTTATCTTTTTTACTTATCTTTATCTATTAAAACTTTTATCAAAAATTTAGATTGATTAGACGTTGATGATAAACCAGTATTAAAACCCCTTGTGTCCTTGGACAACCTCGGTATCTTCCAACACTATACTTCGCTCACAATGGGTGCACTTGCCCAAGTGTGTGTTTAGTGTTAGTAGAATATCGTGTTTTATAAATTTAAAATTTGACTATGCATAAAATGAACTAAAAATGACAATAAAAATATAGTACGCTTAGCACACACCAAGTTTTTGGCGCCGTTGCCGGGGACACAAGGATTTTGAGAAAGTTTAAAATCAACGGCCTAATTATTTTTAACAAATTTTTCTTTTTCTTTTTAGGAAATTTTTGAATTTCTAGGAAATCTGCATTTCTGCAGATGTGCAGCACGGGCCTTGTTCAACCAACACGGGGCCGTGTCCAAATAGCAGCAGCAACATAATCTGTTTTAAGTCAGACAGTAGCTGAACACGGGGCCGTGTCAAGCCTACACAGGGCCATGTCCATCACCCAGTTACTGAAAACAGGACCGTCTGATCCCGACAGTCGATAACTTCTAACACACTCATGGATGATATTGATTATTTTTTTATTTGCCAATCTTACGGCGAGTGGTGTCAACTATGTGGAGGAACACATCAAGATTTGGAATGCTACATTTTAAATCTTGAACCCCGTTTTTTAGCAGACTCATCTCTCTCATGTGGAGATCACCATAAGGTTGGCGAATGTAAAAATGATCCATATTACCCAACCAAATGCACTCAAACTTCTCTTCCATACGACTTTACCTTCTCCGAATTAAGCCAAATGGAAGAAAGGTATCTTCAAAAAATAAAGGAAATACAGCTTATGATGAAAAAGAGGTACTCCTACAAGCTCAAGGCCAAGAAGAATCATTGAGTTCGCATTTGGAATCCAACAATGTCGAGGTCATAAAAAGTACTTTAGTCTCTTACGTTAGCATTAGCGATAGTCGTCCCTGTGTCGATTGTGCCATGAAGGACTCTCCATCGGCCCCACCGATGCGCTCATAGACCTGAGCGATTCGACATACATCTTCTTTAACGAGAGCCCGGATAAGGGGAATAAAGGATGGTTTCACCCACCGGTAAGTAGATTAGTTTTTACTCTTTCTGATAACTTCTTTCATGCATGCATAAACCAAGAGCAACTTCGGTATGTTATGCACTTCGGTGTTGTTCCCTCCAATAAAGAACCTCCCGATTATTGAGGTCCTTAAAAGACAACACTTCATAAAACTCCAACATGGGCCGTGCTCAACCAATACGACCCGTGCCCGCCGAAAAATTCAACACGAGGTCGTGCCCAGGCCAACAAGCCCCGTGTCCTTAATACGGACAAACGTGTCAGAACAATGTCTGGCCATGGGGCTATGCTCAGCCGGCACGGGGCCGTGGTCAGTGTGTTGTCGCTTTCTATAAAGTCAGCCTTGTTTCTACATGCTTGGCCTCATTCCAAAGACAGAGATTTGCTGAGATTTCTCACACATACCTTAAAAGGTATGTTCTTAAAGAAGTTTCTCCTTTCCATCTTGTCTTTGCCACTTTTGTCACTTTCCTTCTTCCTCTTTGTTGGTGCATATGTATGTTGCCTACATCATTATGTATCGAGTCTAAGTGAATAGGGTTGAATCTGTTAGAATCTAGGCGTATTTAAGTGTGTTTATAGGCAAGTTCGCTCGAAGATGTGCTTGAGTAGTCAAGTTCGGCCGAACTTGACTAAGTCAAGTTCGCCCGAACTTCGGTCTTCATCAGCGAACTTGTAACAGTATAAATAGGTGCCTTGGGATTCATTTGTAAGAGTTGGAGAGATTTTAGCACAGAGACGGCGAAGCTCTGTCGGATCCGGTTCTCGAATTTATTAAACTTTAGATCAATGAAAACAACATTTAAATGAGTAATTCTTGTTATTTGGTTAACTTGTCATTAGTTTCGGCCTAATCGGACAATAGATAACAAATTTAGGTTCTCGTGCTAATCGTGGACGTTCCTACAAGTGGTATCAGAGCCTGGATACCTAAATTTGCTGGAATCAAGGAAAGAATTTCTCTATTTCATCTCCATTCTATCATTTTTCTTAACATTTTCACATATTTGATGATTTCATGGTCAAAAATGGGTGAATTTTGAATATGTCATGTAAAACACACTAATAACAAACCCCTGAGAGTTTGGACATCAAATTCAAACATTTTGATATCAAAAGTTGCAAAAACCATGTTTTGGAAACAAGGTTCAGCCGAACTTAACACTAAGTTCTACCGAACTTGATTGAAATTCTTTGAGTTTTAATCAAGTTCGACTGAACTTGTTCAATTTTTCAGGATTTTTGTAGAAGTTCAACCGAACTTGAAGATTTAGTCAATGAGTTTTCACAAGTTCGACCGAACTTGGGTAATTTTTGTTGAAATTTTCATATAAGTCCGCCCGAACTTGATTAACTTCTTGAAATATTACATAAGTTCGACCGAACTTATCTGTTTCTGGATAATCTTTACTAAGTCCGCTCGAAGTTGTAACTTTTCTCATAATTACGCATCAAGTTCGACCGAACTTGAGGTGTGTATTATAAAACTGAAAGTTGATATCTAAGTTCGACCGAACTTATCCAAATCTGAGATCAAAAGTTGTTTTCACACAAGTTCGACCAAACTTGTCTGTTTCTAATCAAATTTCGAGTGTTTTTTATCGTATTTTCAGATAAGTCTATGGATTGACAAAATGGAAGATTTCCACAACGTATTCGTCTCTCAAATGGCTTCTTCATCAAATGCTAATGTTCTTGCGGCGAACCAGATGAATATCGACAACGAAATGGGTACTACGTCGAAACCGCCAAAGCTAATGAGCATGGATGAATTTGAAGGATGGAAAGAAAAGTTTGTGAAATGGATACAAGCGAATCAATTCAACAGCTGGGTTGCAGTTGAGGATGGTTACAAATGGCCAAAAGATGAACGTGATCAAGATCTTCCACTGAACAAGTTTTCAAATGCCGACAAACATAACTATGTTGCGGAGAAGAATATGATCAGCTTGATACAACAATCAGTGAAGGAAGATATCTTGATATTATTGCTAGAATATGACACTTCGCAAGAATTATGGAATACTCTTTGTGAGAAATTCAAAGGAAGTGACGAAATGATCAAGAGCAAAAAGGCTTTAATCAAGAAAGAATTTGAGATCTTCACGATGATTAAAGGTGAAACAATGAAGCAGATGATTGATAGATACTGTCACCTCATGGTCCAAACGCGGAGACATGATATCAAAAGATCTAATGAAGAGTAAATCGAGAAGTTTGCCGATGCACTTCCAGAAGGAGAATGGACAACATATCTGATGACTTTGAAGAATAGTCCATCTTGGAGACACTTCAAGTTGTCATCTTTTATTAACAAATTAGAACCATGAAATGGAGTTGATGAAAATTGCGAAATCAAAGAATGCTAATGTTGTTCAAGATGTCGGTGTCTATTACCAAGGAGGTATTCCTGATACTCCGATTCAAAGCCCGAAAATCCAAACAAGATTTAGTGCAAATTCAAATTCTTCTCCAAGTCAAAGTTCTCCATATGCTGGTTATACTAGTGCTAGTTCAAGCTCTTCATTACAAAATCAGACAAGTCAAGCAAGTTCTGATTCAAATGTTTTCCAGTGTAACATAGTAGTTGATTTGAAGAACTTATTTCCTGAAAAGGTGGCCAAATAGCACATAGCACTTCTTGCTACTGTCCTTGAATCATATGGAAGTCTCGTTGCTGGAAAGATCGGAAATCCAGAGATGACTGCCGAAGATTATGATCAGGTGGACGAAGAAGAATTGGAGCTGATGGATATTAAATGGAGTTTGGCATCTATCATCAGAAGAGTTTCCAAATTTGTGGCGCTCACTGGAAGGGATATTAGTAACTCAAGCAACAAGCTTGGTTTTGAAAAGACTAAAGTCACATGCTTCAGGTGTCGACAAAAGGGACACTTCAAACGTGAATGCAACAATCAAGAATGTTGGTGCATAATGTCTATGTCTTAGTCTTATATCGAGTTTGTATAGTATAGAGCTGAATAGGCTAGGTATACGAAGTATTTATGTTTGTTTTAGCCAAGTTCGCTCATAAGTAACATGTTTATGCATGTTCGGCCGAACTTGCTCATGCAACTTCGGGCGAACTTGTGTCCTTTGGAGCGAACTTGTTAGCTTATAAATACCTAGCTAGCCTACTTCATTTGTAACTTTGGCATTTCAGAGGCAAAGCTCTGTCAGTTTGTAACCAGAACGTTTGATCTATAAAACTGACGTTTAACTGATTAAATCTTATCTATTGGTAAACACGACGTAATATTTCCGCTATTATGGACGTTAGATATCAACTTTAGGTTCCTTAGCATCGAGGATCGGTCCTACAAGTGGTATCAGAGCTAGAACAGCCTGATTTGATAGTATCAAGACAAGAACACTTCTATTTCTACTCCATTCTTCTTTTTTCTTAACTTTTGAACATAAAATGAAGAATTCACGGTCAAAATCTTTTGAATTTTGAATATATCATGTAAAATACAACAAAGATAAACCCTTGAAAGATTGGAGACCAAATTCAACCGAATTCATGTCGAAATTTTGAAAAAACCATGTTTTTTTTTAATCTCCATGATCGAACTTATTGGCCATGTTCCGCCGAACTTATACTAAAACATCACTTTTCAAGTGATTTTTAGCAAGTTCGCCCCTTAAGTAGTTTTTGACTAAATTTCAGCTAAGTTCGCTCAAAGTTACACAAATTTTCATTGATTTACATCAAGTTCGACCGAACTTGTGTAAATCTCAAAGAAAATTTAAATAAGTTTGCCCGTACTTACTAGATTTTTATCAAATTCTTGAAGATAAGTTCGCCCGAAGTTCTGTAGGATTTGTGTCTCAAGTTCGAACGAACTTTAAGCAAAGTTTTCAAAACAAATCTAGCAAGTTCGACCGAACTTGTTAGAAAAGCTGAAAATTCTTCATTTGTTGCTACAAGTTCGACCGAACTTGTAGTAGGTCTAATTGTTTTCAAAGTTTTTAAAAAATTTTCAGAGTACACGTTTCGTTATTCACAATGGAGGATCAACTAAGAGCTTTTATGTCCGGAGCTAGTTCGTCAAATGCCAATGTGATCAATCAAGTCAATCTTGATATGAAATGGGAACGACTATCAAACCGCCCAAGCTAATGAGCATGGACGAGTACGAAGCATGGAAAGAGAAATTTACCTACTGGGTTCAAGCCATGCACTTCGCTGGCTGGGTGTCAATTGAAAGAGGCTATACTGTTCCGGTAGATGAACATCAGCAAGTCCTTGAAAAGTACAACTATTCGACAGTACAGAGAGACGAATACATTGATGAGAAAAAGATGATCAGTCTCATCCAACAGTCTGTCAAAGAAGATATCCTGATTTTGCTACCAGGGTATACTACTGCAAGAGATCTTTGGTTGTCATTACATAAGAAGTATCTAGGCAGCGCCGAAATGATCAAAAGCAAGAAGGGACTTATCGTGAAAGAGTTCAATATTTTCAAGATGCTAAAGAATGAGACCATAAAGCAAATGATCGAGCGTTTCTGTCATCTTAAAGCGCAAATGCGAAGACACGGTCTCGAAAAGACAGAACAAGAATGCATCGACAAACTTGCTGACGCACTACCAGAGGGTGAATGGACTAGGGATTTGATGGTTCTGAAGAACAGTGATAAGTGGGAATTTTTCAAGTTGTCGACGTTTATCGATAAACTCGAAGGCCACAAAATGGAACTTCTGAAGATGGTGAAGTCAAAAAACGCTAATGTTGTTCAAGACGTCGTCTGTATTACAAATCCGGAATGCTAGATAGCATTTCGAGTCCTAAAATTCAGACGGCTTTTAGTGCAAACATGAATGCTTCTCCACAAAATAAGAATCAATCACAGCCACAGTATGATCAGAGTCCTCAAAGTTCTTACTCAAGCACTGGTTCAAATTCAACGTATCAAAGCCAAGCGAACCAGAATCAACAACAAAGTTCTAATCCGAATGTATATAAATGCAACATCGCAGTGAATTTGAACAATGTTGTTTCATAAAAAGTTGCAAAACAACAAATGTCACTACTCGCTACCGTTTTAGAATCTTATGAATGTCGTGTTGCCGGTAAGATCGGAAACCCTGAGATGACCGTAGAAGATTATGACCAGGTAGATGAGGAATTATTGGACATCAAATGGTCCTTAGCTTCGATCATCAGGAGAGTGACAAAGTTCATTGCACTCACATGCCGTGACATAGGAAATTCCAGCAACTAATTAGGTTTTAACAAAACCAAAGTCACGTGCTTTAGATGCCATCAAAAGGGGCATTTTAAAAGAGAGTGTAAAAAACACGGAAGCAACCAGCAATCAAAGTCCTTTCAGTGGAGGAAATGAATATTACAAAAAGGCACATCAATATAAACCATTTCCGAAGAAAACTCAGGTTGAAATCCAAGAAAAGCCTGATAATAGCACCACTGACAAAGCTATGGTGGCATCCAGTGAAGATGATGGTTTTGATTGGAATTCTTACATTGGGAAAAAGACTGGAGTTGCTTTGATGGCGGAGATAGTTGAAGATAATTCAGCAGAGGAAGCAGCGGCAGCAGCTGAAGCAGCAGCTTTCGAACAAGCTCTTCTGGAACAATACTTACATCAACAACAGGAAGAAGAGGAATATATTTATATGCAGAGACAAGGAATTTTATCCTCAAATTCTTGTGAGAGTTTTGCAGGTCATTTTGATGGAAGCTTGAAAGAACAAGTGGTTGAGGAGAAAAAGATTGATGAAGTGATCATTGATGTCACCCAAGAATTTAAAGTCGAAGACCTCAAGGACATGGCAGATAAAGCTTTAATGGAGAATCTAATCAAGGTAGGTCTAGAGGTAAAAATTGTCGAGAAAGAAATTGTCAAAGTACAAGTTGTTGAGGTTGAGAAACCTTATACAAAATGTACTGAACCTTGTGTCGAATGTGCTGAAAAATCAAAGATCATTGCTGAAAACAATGTGCATAACGAATTATTGAAATACGATTATAGCACAATGAAAGAAGCGTATGAGAAAATGAAAAATGATTATGGCAGACTCGACAGAAATAACATCGAACAACATGATAATATAAGGATGTTGAGTGGAACAGTAATGGATAAACAAAGGGCAATTAACATTTATATTAACACCATTGCTGAAACCAAACAAAAACTTCAAGACATGACAATCGAAACTGAAAGAGTTCCACGGTTGTTAAGAAGTTATACCACAAATGCATATGTTATTGATCACATTCTTCCGACAATCTCATCGGAAGAAAAACCTAAAAAGAAAACTGGCAAAGAATATAGCAATGTTCCTCCAACCCTTTTGCGATAAGTACTGTCGCAAAACTGCAGACGGGATGGATAAGGCACTCAATGTTGAGTTACTTTTTGAGAAAAAAGATGAGTTGCCAGAGAATATTGATATAATCTATGCTAAATCTGATGATGATAACAATGTTATGGTTAACAAAGGGGTTGAAAATGTTCTAAGTGATTCTGATGACGGCAGCTTCAAAAGCGCCGACTCGAGTTCAAAGAATTCCGATTCATAATCTGAAAATGACGATAAGTCGTCAGAGAATGGTCTAAGTGACGATCCTAATGTTGTAATGTACAAAATTAAGGATTCGGATAGACTATACTTTGATGATAGCTTCCCCATTCAGAATGTGAAGGAAGAATTGCTTGATAAATTCTTTAAACTCGTGGAAGTCACATCAGAGGAATTGGAAATTAACGAACAAAAATTCTATTCCAAATCTAAAAGAAACAACTACCGAAGGAATGGTGGTGATCATCCAGAAAACCAGAGAGCAGGGTTGGGTCTAGAAGAATCAGATGAACCAGTAAAGAAAGTGTCACCATTTCATGAATATAAAAACAAAAACATGAATTTTGTATATGGGACAAACACGGTTCATGAAGAGAGTTTGATTGGTAAACAATCAAATGATGAGTTTAAAAAGGAGAAAGAAATTCGAGATAAAGCCAAGGTTACAAATGGTGCCAAAACATCAAGTGGGATAAAACCACTCACTAAAGGACATTCATTTGATAATCGGACATGTTTCAAGTGCAATGAAATGGGTCATATTGCATGGCAATGTCTGAAATCAAAACCGGCTTATCCTCGAAGAAGAGAATCAAATGTTGTAAAACCAAGGTATCCAGTGTTTGAAAAACCAATCAAGATTTTGAAAAGAAATGAATCTTTGCCAGAAGTTAAACCTAAAATAGAAAAGAAGTTTGAAAATTCTACTTTTGAAAAAGGAGAAACTTCTACGGCAAACGAAAACAAATTTTATATCAACAAAGCTAATATCAAATCTCAAGCCTGGATTACCGAGTAAAGGTCAACAACATCTGGTGTTATTAAGTCTGAGCTGGTAAAGACTGATAACATGAAAGAATATAAACTTGAAATCACTAAGTCTGAGCCTGTTAAGACTAGTGATAGCAAAAAAGAATCAAAAACTGAAATCATAATTGAAACCACATCTGAAACTGTCAAAAATTCAAGTGGAAACAATTCAAAAGATAAAAAGAAGGTAAAGTTTTCAAACATAAACATCATAGAAAATTCAGATGAAGAATTCGATTATGCTGATGAATGTGAATTTGATTTTGATGATGTTTATCCAATTCAACCAAAGACCAAATAGGCTTAGGTCTCTCTTTTTAAATAGATTGTTAAAATGTGCAGGGACTCCAGAGATCCGTACTTTCAAAGTGGATTTTGGATAGTGGAACGTCCAGGCGTATGACGGGAATGAAGGCGTTGCTATTCGACATTAAAGCTATCAATGGTGGATATGTTGGATTTGCAGGAAATCAAGGTGGAAGGATAGTCGCCGAGGGAAAACTCTCCAATGGCGTAGTTTCATTTGATCGCGTGAACTATATTGAAGAACTTGAGAAAAATCTTCTGAGTATATCGCAGATTTGTGAAAAGAAATTCACAGTCCATTTCAACGACAAAGAGTGTATTCTCTTGAAGCCGGGATTCAAAATACCAGATGAGTGGATTCTTATGCGAGCACCGCGAGAGAATGATTTATATGTTCTTGATATGGGTGTTGCTACCACTTCATCAAAATCAGCACAATGTTTTGTATCAAAGGCTACTGAAAAAGATTCTATTCTTTGGCATCGTAAGATGGGGCATATTCATTGCGAAAAATGAATTTCTTGGTTCATAATGATCTTGTAGAAGGCGTAAATCTTCGAAGTTTTCAGATGTCTGATCATTGCTTGGAATGCAAGAAGGGAAAGCAGATCAAGAAATCTCATCCAAAGAAAATTCTAAAACTCAATCATGTTGCCATTAGAACGTCTCCACGTGGACTTATTTGGTCCTGTAAATGTTCGAAGCATCTAAGGAGACTTATATTGCTTGGTCGTAACAGATGACTATTCGAGATATTCGTGGGTATTCTTTCAAGAATCAAAAGACGAAACATTCGACAACTTGGTTATTCTATTCAAGAAACTCGAGAATCCTTATCATCTGCCGGTCAGACGCATTAGAAGTGACAACAGCACAAAGTTTAAGAATAACAAAATGAAGGAATCCTGCAACGCAAAATGGATTCTGCATGAGTTTAGTGCTCCTTATACTCCAGAGCAAAACAGAGTAGCTGAACGGAAAAACAGAACTTTGATTGAAACTGCGAGAACCGTGCTTGCAGATTCTAAACTTCCTATCAGCTTCTGGAGTGAAGCGGTTGCTGCGGCTTGCTACACGCTAAACAGGGTTCTCACTGTCAAGCCAACAAAGAAAACATGTTTTGAGATGATAATACCAACGGAAGGCAAATTTGAAGTTCTTAGAACCATTCGGTGCACCATGTATCGTAATAGACCAAGATGGCAAATTTGGAGCTAAATCTCTTGAAGGTTTCTTTGTCGGATATGCGAGTCCGTTGAGAAGAGTATATGTTCCTTCATTAAGAAAGATTATTGAAGCACAGCACATGGATTGTTTCAACTACACGGGTCCTATTCAAAGGAAAGGTGACGCGTGGCTGTTTAAGTATCAAGACCTTTGGAAGTCATTTGACTTGCCCAAAGAACCAACTGACGAAGAAGTTGCAGCGTTATACTACCTTCATCAGTCAGCGAATCAAGAACAAATTGTTCGACCAATTATGGTTAATCAACCCACATTGGATCCATCTTCTTCTGGTGCAAGTTCAAGCAATAGTGGAGTTTCGGCTGAAAATATTTCTGAAACATTATCAACACCTGCTACTTCTCCAATAAATGCCTCTACTGAACCAGTGAATACAACAACGGAGCCAAGGATGCCTCAGAATCAAAATTCTGATTCAGATGAAGCACCAACATTTGATGCTGATGGGGAATTATCTTCCTCAGATGAAGAAGTGGAGCGGATAATAAGTCTTCTTAATCAATCTACAGTCCCGAACAACAGAAATAAAGCTTCATCAAGCTCTCCAAACATTGAATTGGTTGTTGATCTCAACATCACGAATCAGCAAAACTCAGTAGATGTTCCAAGTGAAGAATTGCCGCGATCATATTCCTATCATCCGTCAACAAATATTATCGGAGAACTTCAAACTGGTGTTAGAACTCGAGGGCAAGTTAATAAAGCACTCAATTGTTTCTACACATGCGTTGCTACAACCCAGAACTATTGTTTCTATTCATGTTTCATCTCTCAAATTAAGCCTAAGACAGTTAATGAAGCTTTAGCCAATGAAAACTGGGTACAAGCAATGCAAGAAGAATTATTGCAGTTTGAGAAGTTGGGTGTGTGGAAGCTTGAAGACCTACCAGAAAATCATAAAGCAATTGATACAAAATGGGTCTTCAAGTGTAAACGTGATGATAGAGGTCTTATTGTTCATAATAAAGCTAGGCTTGTTGTCAAGGGATTTCACCAGCAGGAAGGGATAGACTACACGGAAGTCTATGCACCAGTAGCTCGATTGAAATCTATTCGAATTTTTCTAGATTTCACATCATGGAAAGGATTTAAGGTCTATCAATTGGATGTCAAATCGGCTTTTCTGAATGGCAAATTACACGAAAAGGTGTACGTTGGACAACCACCAGGGTTTGTCGATCCACTCAACAAGAAGAAAGCGTACCTACTGGATAAAGCTCTTTATGGACTACACCAAGCCCCGAGAGCTTGGTACGAGATGTTATCGCAACATCTCGTCAGAAACGGCTTTATCAGAGGAACTGTGGATAGTACTCTTTTCACTAGAGAAGTTGATGGCCATCTGATTATAGTTCAAATATGCGTTGACGATATCATCTTTGGATCTACAAACGATAGTCTCTGCAAGGAGTTTGAGGGAATCATGAAAAAGAAATTCAAAATGTCCTCGATGGGCGAAATGAAGTTCTTTCTTAGTTTGCAAGTAGATCAGCTTCCGGATGGTATTTTCATTCACCAGACTAAGTATGTTCACGACATCTTGAAGAAGTTTGGAATGGAAAACTTGAAGCCTCTATCTACGCCTCTTGCTCTAAATCACGGCATTTGTGTTGACGAGACTAGAGCCAAAGTTGACGAGACTTTATACAGATCGATGATTGGATCACTGATGTATCTGACGGTATCGCGCCCAGATATTATGTATCCAACCTGCCTATGCGCCAGATATCAGTCAAGCCCGAGGATGCCCAAGCACCGGCTTGTGGTACCCGAAGAACGACAATTTTGACCACACAGGCTATGCTGATTCCGAGTTTGGTGTAGATAAGTTGAACTCAAAATCAACTACAGCGGGATGCCAGTTCTTCAGAACAAGAATGGTAACCTGGCAGTGTAAGAAACAGACTACGGTCGCTCTCTCTACCTGTGAAGCTGAGTATATCTCGACCTCCAGCTGTTGTTCACAGATTCTGTGGATTCAACAGCAGATGAGAGACTATGGTCTGCAATTTCTAGACACACTGTTGTATGTTGATAACAAGGCAGCCATCGATATAACTAAAAATCGGGTTCATCACTCACATATAAAACATATTGAAATTCGATATAACTAAAAGATCAGAAGACTAGAAGATTGTAAATGTCAAGATGACTGCGGCAACATCCAAGAGGGAGTCTGTTGGTGCATATGTCTGTTGCCTACGTCATTATGTATCGAGTCTGAGTGAATAGGGCTGAATCTGTTAGAATCTAGGCATATTTAAGTGTGTATATAGGCAAGATCGCTCGAATATATGCTTGAGTAGTCAAGTTCGCCCGAACTCCAGTCTTCATCAGCGAACTTGTAAAAGTATAAATAGGTGCCTTGGGATTTCATTTGTAAGAGTTGGAGAGATTTTGGCACAGAGACGGCGAAGCTCTGTCGGATCTGGTTCTCGAATGTATTAAACTTTAGATCAATGAAAACAACATTTAAATGAGTAATTCTTGTTAGTTGGTTAAATTGTCATTAGTTTCTGCCTAATCGGACAATAGATAACAAATTTAGGTTCCCGTACTAATCGTGGACGTTCCTACACTCTTGAACTCAAATCCTCCATTGAAGCTTGAAGATCCATATCTTCAAGCTTTTTTTTTGCAAAATATATGTTTTAAACCCAAGGATTCTCAATAAACTATATGTTTATCACATTGCCTTAAGTTATTTCTGTTCACAAATGATCAAAACCTAAGAAAAATAACTTAAACAATGAGAATTTTTTAGTTCAAAACGGTGCAGGGGGACGAACACGGGCCCGTGTCCGCTGGGCACGGGGCCGTGGTGAACGTTTAAAACTCCTTTTCTTTTGAAATTTCACCTTTGTTTTCTTAGCATGTCGACCCAAAACAGCGGAACGTCATCAACAACAAGAAACAACCAAGGACGAAGAAGACCGTCGATTGAGGCCACCCTAGTTCGCGGCATGTAAGCTCTAAGGGAAGCCATCGACGAAATGACATAAATGGAAGAGGTCCTTATCGATTGTGTTTACTATTTGATGGTTGGCTTCGAGAATTGCTTGCATGAGATCAAGCTTTTGCACCAAAGGTTGAACATTCTTGCATTACCTCCCATGGAACCAATCTTTCCCCAAGAAGATTGGAACCTTGCTCAAGAAATCATCATTCCAACCGGATGGGACGACCTTCCCCTGGAACCTCCTCTAGACGCATTACACGAGGTTCCATTGATGGTCGCACCTCCCACTCCTCCCCCGTATGAAAATGCGGAAGAAGAGCGATTCCTCTTCCTCCCTTGGGAGATTGAGGAAATGCTCAACGACTTTTGAGGAAGTGCATCTTCCGGGTTGAAGTTCCTAGAGGCCCATATCCACTGAAAAATTAATTTCGGGTTTTTGTCGATCGTTTAAAGAAATAATCATCTAGGGTAGGACTTCATTGTGGTTTAGGTTTCTTTCTTCTAACTACTATTAGGAACTTTGTAATTTTAATTATTAGGACTAATCTTAGGATGTTTTTTTGAATCGCGCTCTATGAAATATGATGGTTTAAGTTATTTTGTGGTATTTGGAACTTAAAATATGTCAAAACACACGATAAAAGATGGAAGCTACCAAAAGGGACGTTAAAACCTCATCCCATGCATAAAAACACTGCCTATCGACAAAATTTTCAACCTTCCAGCATGTGCAGCACTGGCCGTGTTCAGGCTAACACGCCCCATGCTCAGCTTCTGCAAGAAAAAGGCCAAAAACAGGTAACCGACAACGGGCCTTGTTGACTGGCCACGCCCCGTGGTCAAGCTTCTGTTAAAGTTGTTACTGGCACTCTGGACACGGGGCCGTGCCCAGATGCCCAGTAACACAAAAATTAGTTTTTAAACGCACTTTTACGCATTCGAATCAACCGAAAAATTTATTTTTGGTCACAGTGAGGACAATGTGTAATTTAAGTGTGGGGGGGGGGGTAACTAACACTTTGAATTTAGCAAGTCCTAATAACAAGCCTTACACAAACTCTATTGGAGCCGCTAATCACCCAAATCTTTTTCAAAAATTTTCATTGTTTTTACTTGTCTTGGTTTAATTTGCGAATAACAAGTTCAAATAAGTTATGTTTTTGAAAATTTACAACCGATAGCGTCGTGATAAAAAGAACCAAATAAGAAAATTATAAAAAGGGGCATAACAAACCTTTTTAAATTTTGATTATATATAATTGTTCACATTATAAACCCATTCCCACATTAAGTGAGTTTTGAGCCTTTATCGAGCACACATTCATACATCTTTAAACTAAATGCTCATTTTCGTTTCTTGTGTGAATAGCCGCTCGGTCCTTACCACTCTAGAACTTGCCAAAACGATGCATTCCCGGTCCTTACCAACTTAAAACCCAAGCAAATAAATGATGGAGGCATTAGGACTTAACCATTTTTTTTTCAAAACCATTATTTTTATTTCTTTTCACCCATCACAAGAAAATCCCCCTAGTCAACCCTTTTGAGGCTAAAACCTTTTCGTTTCAAAAACCCACAAAGACAAACACCTATTACCCACAAAAACTATTTTCCTTTCAAACCCATTTCTTCTAGTAAAAAGCTCGGATATCTTGTGAAAAAAAAATGTATATATAGCTCTTCAAATAACCAAACAAGTTCCTTAAAAAATCTTGTTTGAAAAACGCATGGATAAAATAAATACGAAAATTTTTAAGATATCTGACGCTATTTACGTCTTTTGCCATACTACTAACTACTAACCAAAAAATTCACCTACCTCTAGGCCAAGCCTAAACCTTTCAAAGTCCTCTTAATACTCACAAAGGTTTATAGTTAAAAAGGAGGAGGTTTGATCACTTGGCAAGCATATGGTAGAAGTAAGTTCCAAACCGGAATCGAGTGATATCACAAAAATACATCTTCGGCCGAGTGTTGAGTGATCCCTTGTGAGGTACGTGAACTTGTATTTAAATAAATAGAATTTTAAAGAGGCATGTTATGCCTAAATAAATATTTTTTTTCTTAGAAATGTTCTTAATAAATCATGACGAATAGGAACTGTAATTAAAAATAAAAACATAATTTGAATAAGAATCTTGGATTCCCGAAACTCGAAGACAAGTCACAAAACTTATTCTCTTCCTATTCCATTTGGGTGTGTAAGCCACATTTAAAGAGTTTTGCTTGAGGACAAGCAAAGATTCAAGTGTGGGGATATTTGATGTACACAAAATGCAACATATAAATTACATCAAATGAGGCATAAAACTAACACTTTTTTTAGAACTACAATTGGAAAAAGCATGTTTCATTGTTCCTCTTGTATTTTCAGAATAAAAAGATCTTAAACGAACAAAAGAAGCAAATAAGCAGCTAAAACCAACATAAATACAGAAAGAAGGGATAACAAGCCACGCCCGACCCCTCAGCAACAACCCAAAAGACAAAAAACCAGATCACAGAAGATGAGCACAGGCCATGTCCACCAAGCACAGGGCGTGGTCAAGCCCTGCACTACAAGACAAAACATTCTGAAGCTTCCACGCCCACCACGGGGCCGTGTCAAGAGTAACACGGGCCGTGGTCAACTATAAGATTTGCAGAATCTGGATAGTACAGCGAACAGTTGACCACGGGGCTGTGCCCAGAGGCCACGGGGTCGTGTGGGGCCCTCTGCTGGCAAATGCAATTAATGAAGAAACAGAAGAATGTTGGCCAAGGGCCTTGTCCGCTGGACACATAGCCATGGTCGGGCTTATTTTCAGACTATAAATAGGGGTCCTTGGTTACCCACAAAGGCATCCCTTGGCAAACCACTTCTCTTAGACTTTGCCACCACTCCACCACCACTACAACACCAACACCCACCACCATCATCCATCTTCCATCTTTAGAGTGTGTAGTAGTCTCGGGATCCAAGATAGATTGTAAGGGTTCTTGTCAAACAAAGGCCATACTTGGCTAAATTCCTTACATCACTTGGTGAAGACTAATTTTTTATGTATTACTTTTAGTTTTTAATCTTTCGTCACTTTTTATTTGGGTTTGTATTAATGACTTTAATAACTAGTTTCTTATGTTGAAAGTGATTTTTCTTAACCATTTCTTCATGATGTCATTGATTTGCTTATTCGTGTCTTTACGGTCTATATAAAGCGCGTTAACTACTTGGAAGGGGGTTAGAAGGGTGGTTTGGTAAAGTTCTTGTCTCGTTCAGTGTATAGATCCTGCGAGGACTTGGTTCAAGCCTATTAGGGCCTCCTTCAATGCTCAACGGGTATTGGATGGCAGGGGCGCGAATGGCTTGAACCCCTCATATGTAAACTACTATTAATACTTTAAACCGGCTACTTAGGATTGTATCCCTGCTGACTCAAACCACTTAGCCGAGGGTAACGTTACCTTCATAAGAGGGGCCTACCACTTTTCGCATTAATAACTTACTTAATTGTCTTCCAATATTCCGACCTTTTGGGATTGTATCCCTGCTGACTCAAACAACTGGGTTGAGGGTAACGTCACCTTCAAAAGAGGGGCCTACTACTATAACTTAGATAATCTCTTAAAAACTCCGAAAGTGCAAAAACTATCAAAGGATACATAAAAGAGAAGTTGGATCCAAGTGATTCTATCTTGTCTATTTGTATTTCATTTTATTTTATTTATCTTTTTACCTATCTTTATGTTTTAAAACTTTTATAAAAAATTAGATTGATTAGGCGTTGACGATAAACCGGTATTAAAAGCTATTGTGTCATTGGACGACCTCGGTATCTTACCAACGCTATACTACGCTCACGATGGGTGCACTTGCCCAAGTGTGTGTTTAGTGTTAGTAGAATATCGTGTTTTATAAATTTAAAACTTGACTATGCGTAAAATTTACCAAAAATGACAATAAAATTATAGTACGCTTACCCAACACCCCAACCATTCACCCCCTTGTAATGCGTCGGGTAACTTGTCAACCAATTCTTCATTTTCCTTTTCAATATTCAACCTATTCATTTCCACAACCAAATGACAGTATCTTTCAGTTAGTTGTTTCATTGATTCTCCTTATAAGGCAGTGAATATGTCAAATTTGTTGGTGCACTAATCTCTATTGCCTACATCTAGGATGAGTCGGTTATGTAATTGGGGCTTTGCTAGTGTCAAATATAAAGTTTAGTATAAATTGTATAGATTTCGTATGAAAACCACCCCAGGTCACTTTGGTACGAAATGTGTTTAGTATAAATAGGTGTCTTGGGTGTTTGTGTATGTATGCTACGATCAGAGGCGAAGCCCTGCTTGTTTGTGTCTGTAATCGATTCAAGTTGTTCAATATAAAGATTCAGACATGTTAAATAGTATCATCATACTTGTTTTGTGTTTGTTCACTTGGTTAACAATGAATTCCGCCTCTATTAGCTAAGCAAATCAGTCCGGTAGCTCACGAGTTGGGTCTGATCCTTCACTCACAAGTGGTATCAGAGCCTTGAGGTCTGATTTGAGAACAAACAACCAAGTTTCAGCTGGATTCAACCTTTAAAGATCAAGACCCATCCATTGAAGAACTCTATTTCTACTCCTTCTTGAAACATCATCTAGATCTAGACGAATTCATGGACAAATTGGGCTAATTTTTTAGTATGTTGTGTTAAAATCAATCATAACTAATCTCTGAAACATATAGATGTAAAATCAATCGAAATCATGCTTGAAATTGCTAAAAACGTAAAATTGTGAACAAGTGTTCAACCAGATTGAAATTTTCGTACGAAATTGTGAGATTATTTTCGTACGAAAATAGCATGGGTAAGTAGTTAATTAATTCAATTTTTCTTGGGGAAAATTTCTTACAAAATTTCATGTGAAATCATTTTTTATACGAAATCAAATTTTCGTACGGAAACCATGTTGAAATTTTCGTACGAAATCTGTGGTAAGTCTTTGTCTTATTACTCAGTTTGTGTCAGACTAATCAGAACTAATCTTTTTTCTGTTCAAAGTATTTTTAAGATGTCAGGTGAAGAAGATTTTCACAACGCTTTTGCAACGCAGGCAGTCACGACCTCTACAGCAGCTTAGAATATGAACCTCGAAAACGAAATGGGAACAACTATAAAACCTCCAAAACTCATGAACATAGAAGATTATGAAAGTTGGAGTGAAAGGTTCAAAAACTGTTTCATTGATCTTTTTTGTTGAAATTCTCAGTAAGTTCGCCCGAACTTGAAGAAAAGCTTGGAATTTTTTTCAAAATCATTACCCAAGTTCGCCCGAACTTGAGCAAATCAGAAAATCCTTGAAAATCTCATTCAAGTTCGACCGAACTTGATTAAATCTGAAAATTTGTGAAAATTTCACACAAGTTCGCCCGAACTTGTTGAAATCGAAATCAAAATCTGTTTTTCTCACAAGTTCGACCTAACTTGTCAGTTACTAATCACTTTTCGAGTACTTTCGAACGTGTTTTTAGATAAATTGCCTGATTTTCAAGATGGATGATTTCCATAACGCTTTTGCCACAGGAGTATTTTTGAACATGTTTCGACAACGAGATGGGTAGTACTACAAAAGCGCCAAAGCTAATGAGTATGGACGAGTTTGAAGGATGGAAGGAAAAGTTTGTAAACTGGGTTCAAGCGAACTAGTTTCATAGTTGGGTTGCTGTGCACAAATGGCCAAAAGACGAGCGTGATCAAGATCTTGCTCTGGTCAAGTTCACAGCAGAACATAAAGATGCTTACGTAGCTGAAAAGAAAATGATCAGTTTGATTCAACAATCGGTGAAGGAAGATATCCTGATCTTACTACCCGAATGTGAAACCTCACAGGATTTATGGGATGCTCTTTGTGCTAAATACCTGGAAAGTGATGAAATGATTAAGAGCAAGAAAGTGTTGATCAAGAAAGAGTTCGACATCTTTACGATGATAAAAGGCGAGACTATGAAGCAAATGATTGACAGATATTGTCATCTAATGTTTCAAAAGCGAAGACACAATATCAAAAAAACTGAGGAAAAGCAGATTGACAAGTTGGCTGACGCACTTCCTGAGGGGGAGTGGTCGACATATTTGATGGGTTTGAAGAACAGTCCAGGTTGGCAACATTACAAGTTATCATCCTTCATTGATAAATTAGAAGGACATGAAATGGAGTTATTGAAGATGGCCAAGTCAAAGAATGCTAATTTAGTGCAATATGTTGATGTCTACTAAAAAGGAGGTGTTCAAGATATTCAGAGTCCGAAAATTCAAACAGCAATAAATTCTTTGAATCATTCGCCATAAAGTCAACAGAACACTCAATCATACCAAAGATATGATCAGAGTCCTCCGAACACGGGATATTCAAGTACTGGTTTAAATTCTCAGTTCTAGAATCAACCAAACCAGACGAATCATTCCAGTTCTGATCCAAATATTTTCCAGTGCAATATAGCGGTCAACCTGAAGAATGTTTTCCCTGAGCAAGTGGCTAAACAACATATAGCACTTCTTGCTACTGGTCTTGAATCTTACGAAAGCTTAGTTGCTGGGAAGATCGGAAATCCTGAAATGACTGCTGAGGATTACGATCAGGTGGAGAAGAAGAATTGGAACTAATGGATATCAAGTGAGTTTGGCTTCGATTATAAGAAGGGTCACGAAGTTTGTAGCGCTTGCGGGAAGAGACATTGGTAATTCAAGCAACAAGCTTGGGTTTGATAACTCGAAAGTTACATGCTTCAAATGCCGACAAAAGGGGCATTTCAAACGCTAGTGTCCGAATCAAGAAGTAAGCGGCAACCAAAGTCCTTTCGGCAACAACAATGATTGCTACAAGAAAGCGTTACAATACAAGCCATATCCGAAGAGAACTCAAGTCGAAGTTCAAGATAATTCCTCAAAGCCAACTGAACAAGCTTTAGTTGTGACTAATGAAGACGAAAGTTTTGATTGGAAGAAATACATTGGCAAGAAGACTAGAGTTGCTGTAATGGCTGAGATAGTGGGCTGAATCTTTTTGCTATTTAGTCAGGATTAGATTTTGGGCTGGGACGATAAGATCAACATAAGTGGGCCGCATCATCTTAATACGGTTGAACTGTGATCTTTGAATTTTTGGTACAAGTATTTTGAACCGGTTTTAATCTATAAAGTTTCGAGCTTGATCATTCTGGTTCAAGAAAATACAAATTTAACAAGAGTCAAAGCTTAGTGGGTTGACAAATTTAAAAAATGGATTGGGAATATTTTAGGTTGAGCTCAAATATTGATGTGTCAACTCCGGAAGGAAGTCAATAGTACAAAAGGATTGTGAGACACTTATTTGAAACTTTTATTATCATGAAAGATGATACATTGGATGAGTTGATAAAACGGTACTGTGATTTGATTTCAGAAATGAGGATTTGGGTCTGGCTATCGGATGCTGAGAAGATATCAAAGTTTGCAGAATCTCTATCTTCTGAGTGGGATGATTATCTAGTTGAATTGAAAAGATTTCTATGGTTCAGATGGATAGGTCTAGATGAGTTTATCATAAACATTAAAGAACACGAACTAGAAACTGAAAAGAAGAAGGCAATGAAGCAAAAAGTCAGTGAAGCAATAAATGTGAAGAATATTGAAGTTAAAGAATCCGTCATGACTTCAAATGATGCTTCGTGTTCTGAACCAGTGTGCTCAAAATGTGATAAATCTAGATTAGACTATGCCAAACTCCTGAACGATTTGGAGAGTTTGACATTAGAAAATAAAAATCTAAAAGAAAATGAAAAAGGTTTTAAAAATCAAATAAAAACGTTAGAAAATGAAAAATTAATTTTAAATGAAAAAATTTTTGAAAAAACAAAAAGAATTAAATTCTTATCTTGAAAAAATAACTCTACTTGAACAAGAATTGGAAAATGCATAAAATAAAACTGTTGATTTAGAAAAGAAGTTGAAAGGTTTTGTGACATCGTCATTGATTCTAGATCATATATGTCCAAAACCGATCAATGAGAATAAAAAGGAAATTCCAATAAGTGACAATGTCGCAAATTATGACGATGTCATAGTTGAGGATTGTGATGATGATACCGATGATGAAAGTGTTAAAAATAATAAAAATGAAATATTTTTGAAACTAAAAGAAAATCTTCAAGAAACTATTCTATAATCTACACAAAAAGGTGAATGTTCAACGCAAAAACCTTGTAAGCAGAATGGAGAACAAAAAGAAAAAGAAAATTCTAAACATTTTCAAAACAAAAATAAAAGTTCTTCGGTACGATCATCCAATCATTATAAAAATTAAAAAAAAATTTGAAAATCAAAACTCACAAAAAAATGAAAATAAGTGGTGCAGGTCGGACCACAGTGCTTCAAAGTCAAATCAAGTTTACAGGAGAAGCAGAAAAGATGACTACTACACGTCAAATCAATGTTATGATTTGAGTGTATAGTTTGACAAAGAAGATCAGAAAGATAACAGGGTGTGTTACAACTGTGGAGTAAATGGACACATTGCTGTTAACTGCCCAAGAAAGAGATTTGATTAAAAAAGATGCTATTATTGTCAAATCAAAGGTCATATTTCCAGAAAGTGTCCGATAAATTCGAAGAGAAGATCGCCTGATAAATTTCAAGGGGAGAAAAGAAAGGCTGCGAAGAAGACAGTAAATAGAGAAGATAAGCCCAAAGAACAGAAAGTGAAACTATCGCAAGGGCAGAAAGACAAATTGAGGAAATAGAGAGAGAAAGTTAGAGAGTATTTGGAAAAGATTTTGTCCTCAACTACGACTGTTTTCAGAGAAAAGTTCTGGAGAATCGTTTTACTCTACAAAGAGTGACCAGTCAAGTAAAACGAATTCATCAGATACAAATCTAAGGACAAAAGAGAGAACAATGGAGAATAACTTTATAAAACAAACAGTTAAAGAATCAAAGAAAGTAAAATTTTCAGATAAAGTTTTTATTAAACTGTTTGAGTATAAAAGAGAAAGTGAGGGACTGTTTATTTCAGATGTTAATGAATTTGGTAAACCTAAATCCAGAAAGGATTGGGTTCCAATTCAAAACTAATTGAAGATCGTTTGAATGTGGAGGATAACCAAACTTCAAGCAAACGTCATTTCAGAAGCAGTGGTTGTTCGTGCAGTGGAAATAACTTGAAAGGATTGGTGTACCACACAAACAAAATGGTAGTCTCGCGTTCACATTCGTAAAAAGTCATAAAACGGTTAAAAAGGAAGATTTTTATTTTCGATTTCGAAAAGATGTTTTCAATTTTAGGGGGAGAAAAATTTAAAATCATCAAAATAAAAAAAAAATCCTCTAAAATTGAAAAACATCATTTCAAAATCATTTTAGATAGATAAAATTTTTCAAAAAGCCAAAAACAATAAAAATCTCAAAATGGGAAAAACATTAAAAAATGAAAATGAGACTACTTGTGTAAAAAGAGGAAATGATACTACATCAGTGGACTATCAGTGCATGCTAAAGATATGTATTGTTTAAGATGGTTAAACAATCTCACTAAAGATGTGTCGGTAGACTCAGCTAGACTAGTAGTTTTGCGAAAACGATACAAACTTAAATAGAAAAGCCTAGTTCTAGTGGGAAACATGATTGAAAGCATAGTACTTAGTTTTGTCTTTCGTGACTGTGTACCTACTCAGTAATTGCTGAAGCATAAAAACTAGTCAGTTTGTGAATTGTTCACAACTTACTAAAAAGTCACTGTGATTGTGTTTTCTTTTTCAAAAGATTTAAACTTGTTTTATTTCTTTATTTTGTTTAAGCATTGGACATCCTCTGTGTATACGAAAGTATCGAACTGGATGTTAGTTCCTAAATGTTTCTGCTTTATTTTACTTGGTATTTCGTTTAAATCTTGGATCACCTCTGCGTATATGAGAATATCGATCTGGTGGTTAAGATCTGACATTCTGCGTTATTTTCACACAAATCACAGTTGATGAAAGTTTAAAGGCATTACTTGAGTCAGTGTATTACATGATGAGGGGAATTAATGTAGGGTCCATAAGAATTTAGTGCAGATTAATGTACCTTAACGTATCAGTAAGCATTACGAAAGTTTTTAAATTGAGTTTAAGTGGACAACAATACCGACAATCCATGTGAATTGTTTAAACTGAGTGTTTCATCTTAGATCAACGGTGCATCTGATATGTCTCAGTGAAACTGATATGATCTTCTAGCACGTTTTCTCATAAAAATATAAACTGTAAATATTACATTTCAGTTTGTTTACATTTCTGCATTCAAAATTCAAAATCCAAAAAGATTTTCTTTCAAAATCTTTCATGGAAACTTGATAATGTTGAACGTGAGCCAGACCAAGGAGACTTTTAAGAAACTGTTTGTGTGTGAATAAGTGTAGTTGTTCTTAAGCGTCAAATTTTAGAGATTCGGAGCATCATTCAAGGGGGGGACTGTGGTTTCACCTGAAGATGTTATCCAAGGCAGTTCAAGACTAAACATCACAGATTTCTAGCTATGTCCAAGGGGAAGACTGTTAGTGCACTATTCGTGTGGCCATAGATAGAAATCTAACTGTACTAGTTATGTCAAATGTCTTGAGTCTGTAAAATACCAGACAGAGGGTTTGTGCAGCATGATGTCATCATAACATTTTATTAACTGATTCAACGATTCATCTTTTTTACAAAAAAGCATGTTCAAATATCTTAACCCAAGTATTTTTATTGTCATTTATATTCATCGAATACCAGATACTATCAAACTAATTATTTAATCTTTCAAGCTTATCATTTTACATTTCGTCAAACATTTTTAACACAATTTCTTTATTAAACCACTTGATTCAAAAATCTCAACTCAAAACACAGTTCAAAATTTATATTTCACAACTCTTAAAACCTAGTAGACTTTTGAATCAAGATCACGGCCCGGTATACCAAGATGATTCGGACCACTTAGCCAAACCCGGTTCAAAATTTCACCTAATCCAAACTTAGCCCAAATGAGCATTAGCTATAACCAAAGCCCAATTCAAAACTATTTGTATGAGCGGCCCAAAATGATATTTTAATGTAATCGGCCCAAATGCACAATAACACTTTTATTATAATTCCAAATATGAAAATGTTCCCAAAGTTTTTGTGATTGATTGATTTTTTTTTTCACATTAATTCACAAAAACCTACTAGAAAATATCACACGTCAGTTTCGCCTAATTTTAGAAAACCATTTCTTGTATTCTCTCAAGATATGCAACTTCCGACAACAATATTATCAGCTTTTTATTTTATTTTTTTATTAACCCTACTATAATCCTTCAATCATAACATTCCACTTAAGGGTCTTTTCTTCAAAAACAAAATTTGTCTTTTTCGAAAAAAAATGAAACGAATTCTCAAAATCTGTTAAAAATCCTTTATTGTTGTTTATTGATTTTTTTTGTTAATACCACTAAACCCTAAAAAACTTTAATATGCAGCCGACCTTTCACTTGTTTTGCTTTCAATATCCCAATCAAAACCACAAGAACTTTTCTTAATGCGGCGACCCGTCACTACAAACACTAAACCATCTTTGCCTAAACCCTAATGCTTATCTTGACACTACAGCCGTCGTATAAAACTTGTTCACTTTCCTCTTTGCCTTTACTGTATGCAGCAACTACTCCAAACAAAAACACCCTAATTTTAATTTTTAATTTTTTTTATTCGGCCATCCATATTCAGATTCAATCAACATCAATCGCATAACATACTGGTACTTCTTCTTCGATTACACTCCAACAATAAACCTGCAATTTCAGATTAAAGATCTGCAACTAATATCTACAAACGATGAACAATAACAACAATAACACGTTTAAGAACAGATCTGAAACAACTTCAACATTTTTCCGATTCAGAACTGAAACTATTATCCGAAAAAATAACTTTTTCAGCAAGTTTTAACCAACTAGTCAAACAAAAACTGATGTAATTGTTCAAAATGTATAATATCACATCGAAATCCACCGAAACATCTGGAACAAGCAGAAATCACTGTAAAACGTTCAGAATTCACAAACGACACACCGAAAGGATTGGAAATTCACCGAAAATCAATTGATTTAGTCTGAAAATTACTGAATCAAACTGAAATTCGATCTAAACAGTCCGAAACTCAATCGAATCAGTCCAAAACTGTTAAAACTTTAACTGAAACTCACCGATTCAGTCCGAAATTTTCAAACGACATAATGAAATCGATCGAAGCTCGTCCGATTCGATTAATGATTACACGCAGAGCTTCCGTAGCTCTAATTCCAATTGAAGGTCCGGATCGGTTCACCGAAGAACACAAACTCTGCGTTCAATATGGTATAACGTGCGGAATCCGTTAAACCGAACCGTAATCGTGACAGCGAATCGTAAATGTTAGGATCTGAGTTTGAATTACTTGTAGTTTTTGTTTCAAAAAATGGAAAATGATTGAATTAAAAGAGATTTGCAGCGGAATAAGATGGAAAACTTTTACTACAAGCAATGGTCGTTTGTTTTCATCATCATCATGCTTTCAAGTTGATTAACTTTGCATGTGATTCACAAACTCCCCCTCAGCCTTTGCAATTACAGTTTGGTAATGAGAAAATGCAGAGAAGATGATATGCGAAAGTTGATCTTTTAAGAGACAAGTTTAAAGGTTACATGAGTTGCCTATTTATACTAACTATCTAACCTCTGAGCATCTTTGATGACGTCAGGGTTTATAGTGACAGGAAACTAATATTTAACTAACTTTAAACATTGCTTATACTAACTATCAGTGCTTGGCACTGTTACATTGATTAACTAAGCTAATGACTAAACTCTGATCACTATCCTCTGTCCTTTGTTAACTCTGGCAGACCTTGAAGCTTTGTGAAGGTAGATGATAGGATGAGCTGTCTTTATGGAAAGCAGTAAGTACATCAGAGATTGTAACCTCTGATAGTTGAACCAAAGCTTGGATAGTGTTATTTGGCTTTATATCATATGTTCCTTTCATAGGGTTCAATCCCAACAATCTCCCCCTGGAACAGATGATGCCAAAAACACTTTATTCTTGGTTTTTATTCCTCAGAAGGAATTCTCTTATTTGACCTTTGAATTGAAGTTCAAAGTTAAGAGATTACATGTCATCAGCATCCTTCACCAGCTCTAAACATAGTAGTTCTTGGAAGTCTTCTACTGTAAGCTCATAAGCATCTTCCATGGATAGTTTAGTGGCTGCACCATCAGACTTGAGCAATGTCAATTCATGGGTGTCTTTGTCGACCTTCCATTTTAGAATTTTTGGGTCTGATGGTTTTCTTGAAGGAGCTTTTATCGCAAAGGTTTGTAAATGAGCCATCTTTGTTAAATCTTTAGCCAGCTTGGCACTTGTATCATCTGTGTGATAATCAATCATATTTTGAATCCCTTCTTTGATAAATTTATCCTCAAACTCTTTGTCAGTCTTTTCATTCATCTCCCCTTGCTTTTTCTTGTGTTGCAGGGCAAGTGTGGAGTGGGCAGATGTTGAGCTGGACTTTTTAGAGAGTTGAGCTCTGAGAATAGCATCTTCTTTTGAATAGTCAGGCTTGGGAGGCATGGATGGATCCTTTTTCCTTCTCTCTTCCAAACTTTTGTAAGTGTCTATCATCCTCACCTCACCCCATCTCATCACTTGGTTTTTAGAACCATAATGATTTTGAATCAGTTCTTGCTTCATTCTCTTCAACTTCAAGGCATTTCAGTGATATCTTTCTTGTATAAATCCCAGTTGGGAGGAGTTGGTTTTTTAAGAGGGTCTTTCAACATTTCTCGCATTCTGTGATTTCCTCCCTCAGTTCATCTATGCTCCAATCCCTGAACTATGGCCTTGTTGCCTTATACATCTTCTTTTCCATGATATACTCAATGAGTTCACTCTTGAGCAACTTATCTTCCCATACTGACAACTGTTTGCTCAGATCCTTGACAAAATTTTGTAGAATGGAGACTTTACTCAGTTGAAAGGGCATGATAATCTATATCTCTCTATCATTTTTACCAGATGATTCTCTTTTGGCAATATCCTCTGCTTGCTTCTTTTTCAATTCTAGATAGGCATCAACATTTGCTGGTCTTGGATAGCCATCAAGGGATATAATTGTTCTTTTGTCAGGGTCATCCTTTGAAAAGAAACTTAGGATCTCTTCCCTGACTGCTGGTAAATCAAGAGGATACAACTTTGATGCAGGAATGACTTTAAGAGTTGCAGAAGTTATAAGCACTGATGTGGGGATCACTGGTGTTGATGAAAGTGGAAGAGGTGCAGAGATCTCATTATCATTTATCACTTTTGTGATTTTCCTCCTTTTAAACCTTAAAGTAGGTGATGGTGGTTGTGGGATTTTTGGTGGTGTGGATAATGGTTGAGTTGATGCGGGAAATGTGATCATGGCAGTGGATGGAGTTGCATCTGTTGCAACATCTGCTGTATCAACAGATGTTGACACAACAGTTGCTGTAACATCACTTGTGTGGATGTGGGTTGTCGTTTTGAAGATGTGATAGGTTTTTGAGAGGCAGAGGTTTTCATGGTTGGATTGGTTTCAGGCTTAGTTTTAGGAGGTGTGGATGTTGGTTGCCTGGCTTTTCTAGCAGGAGCTCTTTTTGATGAAGTACCAACCTCTCCTTTTTCTTTTTGCTGATCAATCTTTTTCTCAACCAACACTCTGCTCTCCTCAATCACATTCTTCTTGTGACTAGCCCTTGCATTGGCCACAATTTCTTCAGTTTAATCTTTCTTCTTTGAACCATCAGGCCTTGGAATGTTCAATATAAGTCTGGCCTTATCATCATCTATTGTTAGCTTCTTTGGAACCAAAGGTTTCTCCCCCTTTTTGGCTTCATCTGTTGTAACAAATATAACCGTTGGAGGTGCATGGCCAGTGGTTGTGAGTAGATGTGCTTTGATGGCTTTAATGTCTACTACAGTGTCTTGATACCTTGATTTAAACATGTTTCTAACATCATTCATCTGGTGCTTGTGTTGTAAATCCAAATAATGTTGTTGATGTTGAAACAGAAGGTTAAGAGCTTCTTTGAGATCAGCAGTGGATATAACAGAGGGTTGACTTTTTATAGCTATCATCTGCTTTAGTAAATCTTTGATTTCACCAACAGAGTTTTCTATTCTGGTCACTCTCTCCATCAAATCCTGGTATTTTAGATCATCACCTAATTTAATAGGATCATCTGAACTCCTACAAGTGGTGGTAGTTATATCTATGTTATCATGAGCAGTGGTTTTAGGACCAGCTTCAAACATAGATGCCCCTTTTGTCTTGGTACTGGGGACTTCCCATAATAAAGGTAACAGTTGTTGCCTCAGCAGTGGTTGCCTTCAACCAAGTATTATTTATGAAACCACTGTCCAACTGAGAACTAGGGAGTTCAGCAATTGTAGTGGCTGCTTGTGTTGAACTATCACCAAGGGTTACATGTAACCAAAGGGATGTAGCCTCTTCATTTGCTGATGGGCTAGCAATGAATAAAGAATCAGACCCAGCCACTGGATGAAGTATATTCTCAGTAATAAGTTGTTGAGAAGTGCTGGTTTGTGTCTGAACTAATTCAATTGCATTCAGCAATGGTACAATTGTGGATGGAAGTGAAGGTATTGGTGAAGGTGGTTGAGTAGAAAGCGACATTGCCCTGGGAGAGGGGCTGTGGAAGATAGACCCAAGTGGATCTAGAGCTTCATAAATTGGTGTCCCGGTGTCTACAACCTTTTCCTTTTGTGAGGAAGAAGGAGGAGTTTCAAAGCCGGTGGGAGATCTTTGAACCATCTGCTGTGAAGAAGTAGCAGCAGTGGTTTGTGACTCTGGTGTTGTCACAGGGTTAACCTCTGGGATCTCATCTTCCAGAGGACCCTTTTTGGGTTTGGTGGGATTTTTGGAAGTTGTTTTGGTTTTCTTTTTGGAATTTTTGGTGTGGGTTTCAGGGCAGCGGTTGTGTTGCCCTGATCACCAAGAGCAGTGGGCTCAGTAGCAAGAGGTTGAGTTTGAACATTTTGTTCTGGTAAAACTTGCTCATCCTCCTCTACTTGTGTTTTCTCAACTTTATCTTGGTTTGTTATTCTAGTGAAAGTTTCATGATTAAGACGGCCTGGATTAACCACAGCTCCAATTTTACTTCAGGACCTTTAATTTGATCCTGTAAGTAAACACTCAAGAAACGTGGATGCATCAAAAAAGCTTTTCTTTTTTCAATATTTTTAAATTTATTCACAAGATCATTGAACACTATCTGGGAGTAGTTTAAATCGGTGTCAGTTAAAATTGCATACCCCAAATATTGCATGTTCAATGGGATTTCATTGAAAGCATTGGATTTTGCTGAGAGACAAGTAAGAATTGTGTGAAAGAAAAATCTCATCTCAGAAGGAAAGTTAGGTTTAAAAATGGTCATACCTTTCATCTGGCCGATATAAACTCTTTCCAGAAACTCTGCTTAGGATCTCATTAATGGGAAATGACACAGGGTGTTGTATGTCATTTAACTTGAAAACTTGAGAGGTCGATTGGGGGCTAATTTGTAGCAACACATCCCCCTACTCTTGAAATTATTGTATAAGGAACACAATCAGCAGATGAGTGAACCTTTGCATTTTTCCAGAAATCACGAAGAGCATCAATGTAAATGGGGGCTTTGACGGTTAACATGTGCAAGAATTTAGACTTTTGCAAGATTCGAATCATTAGATGATAGCGAGTATTTGCGTCGTTTTCTTCAAGTATGGCATTGTAATTGTGTGGGGTTTTGATTATGAGAGTGAAAGGTGGAGGTTCTTGTTCGCTTTGCTTTGGATTTTGAAGATTTTGATTTGGGAGCCATGGTGTTTGACAGAAAAACTGTTTTGAGATTTTAAAATCGACACAGTTTAGGGTAACCACTAGTGAGATAAAACAGGGGTTTTATCGAGGTTTTGAAAAAGTGAACATGACGTGGCATCTGTTGCAAGATCTGATGGTTAACATCTGACCACGTGTAACCTCTGATGAGAAAAGTAACCGTTGATGTGGCAAACCACTGTTTTAGGACAGAGGTTTGGACAATACTGATTTTGTGAACACTATCAGAGGATAGCCATCAGTGGTTTTGAAGAGGTGGAAAAATAGAAGTCAGAGGATACACTTTATCAGTGGATAAGATATTAAAGCCTATCAGAGGTTTTGAGCAAACAGATGTTGTCATCAGACTTTTAAAGTTTATTGAAAATTTTCAATTTTAAACTATTTTTAAGGAATTTTTGAATTTCTGAAAACATTTTGATGCTATATACACATGGATTTACAAGAAAACTTGTTTTTAATCCATGTTTAGCATACCAAGCCTTGAGATCAATTTTTCAAAGGTAGATGTATCCAATGCCTTGGTTAAAACATTTGCCCACTGATCTGAAGTATGGACATGATGCAAAGAAATAAAACCTTTTTCATAGCAATCTCTCACAAAGTGATGTCTGATGTCAATGTGCTTTGTAGTTGAATGAGAAACTGGATTTTTAATGATATTTTCAGCAGCTTGACTGTCCAATTTGAGTGGAGTTTTTAGTGAAGTGATACCAAAATGCAGCAACTAGTTTTGAAGCCACAAGAGTTGAGCAGTGCAGCTAGCAGCAGCAATATACTCTGCCTTAGCAGTGGATGCTGAAACTGCAACCTGCTTTTTGCTTTGCCAAGACACTCGACAATCACCTAGGAATTGACATCCTCCTGATGTGGACTTCCTTGTAGTTTTACACCTAGCAAAATCACTATCTGAAAAACCTGAAAGCTCAATATTCCCATTAGCTGGATACCAGATACCAAGTGTGGGATCACCTTTTATGTATCTGAATATCCTTTTACAGCAATAAGGTCAGACTTTCTAAGTAATGCCTGTGATCTGGCACAAACACATGTTGCAAACATGATGTCTGGCCTGGATGCAGTTAGGAACAATAAAGACCCAATCATGCTTCTATAAAGAGTTTGATCAACAAGGTCATCTTTACCATCAATGGTGACTTGCTTGGAGGTTGCCATGGTGTGCTACATGGTTTACAATTATCCATATCAAACTTGTTAAGCAGTTCTTTCACATACTTGTTTTGATGGATAAATGTACCATTGTGCAATTGTTTAACTTGAAGACCAAGAAAACACTGGAGCTCACCCATTGCACTCATCTCAAACTCTGCTGCCATGAGTTTTTGAAACTCTTCACACATAGCAGTGCTTGTGGATCCAAAAGTGATGTCATCCACATAAATTTGGACAAGCATCAAATCTTTTCCTTTCCATTTTAAAAACAGGGTTTTATCTATTTTTCCTCTAGTAAACCCTATAGATAAGAGAAAAGTGGATAGAGTTTCATACCAGGCTCTTGGTTCTTGTTTCAAGCCATACAATGCTTTGTTGAGCTTGTAGACATGATCAAGATGGAATGCATCTTCAAAACCTGGAGGTTGACAGACATACACCTCTTCTTTGATTTTTCCATACAAAAATGCACTCTTTATATCCATTTGAAACACCTTTATGTTGTGGTTAGCAGCAAAAGCTAAGAACATGCGAATAGCTTCCAACCTTGCTACAGGAGCAAAAGTCTCATCATAGTCTATACCTTCTTCCTGTCTGTAGCCTTGAACCACGAGCCTTGCTTTGTTTTTGACAACAATACCCCTTTCTTTTGAAGACCTACTTTGTGCCAATTGGACTTACATCTTTTGGCAGTGGCACAAGCTCCCAAACTTGTTGTCTTTTGAACTGAAGGAGTTCTTCTTGCATGGATTCTACCCAGCTGTTGTCTTTCAGTGCCTCTTGGTACTTGACTGGCTGTATGAGTGATAGAAAACCAGCAAAAAGACAAATATTTTGGGATTGGCTTCGTGTGAGCACCCTAGATTTGATGTTGCCAATAACTTGATCTGCTAGATGGCTTTTGAGAAAAATTAAATCACCTTGGTATGGAACAATAGCATTTTGAGGTGATGGCTGCAAATGTGTAGCATCTGAGCTAACCTCTGCTGGTGAATTTGAAGTATCAGCCACTGATGATAATGGTGGTGGTGGTATTGGGGGTACAGAGGTAACATTCTGATGATTTTGGTGCCCAGATGTAGGACTGTTATCAATAGATGTTTGATTTTGTGAAATGAGAGGTTTGAGGATCAACCATTGTTGACCCAGAAATGGCAGAGTTTACACAAGAGCTTGTAGCACTTGATCCTCTGTTTGAAGAATAGACTTTTGTTTGTGGAAGCACACAGTCATATCCTTGATCTTGATCTTCTTCAGATGATTGTGGTGTACCTGCATTGTCTAGCTTGATAGAAACATCAGCAAATGTGAATTTATCTAAATAAAAAAGCTCTGCAGGATTTGCTGGGATTTTCAGTGATGACAGTTCATTGAACTTCACATTCAAAGTTTCTTCAACACACTTTGTCCTAGAGTTAAAAACTCTGTAGGCTTTGGCAATGGTTGAGTATCCCAGAAAATAACCACAATCAATTTTGGCTGCAAACTTAGATATAAAATGAAGCATGAACAGCCAAAAAAACTTTAAAATATGAAATCAGAGGTTTGATTTTATACAAAATCTCATAGGCAGTCTTTTGATGCTTGGGGTTAATCAAAACTCTGTTTTGAACATAGCAAGTAGTGTTTACAGCCTCTGCCCAAAAGGACAAAGGTAAACTAAAATCTGCTAGCATAGTTCTTGCTGATTCAATTAAGGTTCTGTTTTTCCTTTCAACCACCCCATTTTGCTCTGGAGTTCTTGGAATGCTATATTGTCTAACAATTCCTTTTGACTCACAAAAAGCATCCAACTCCCTATTTTTAAACTCTCTTCCATTGTCACTTCTAAAGATTTTTACTGGAAGATCAAATTGCTTTTCGACTTGTTTGGCAAAGTTTTGCAAAGTGCTTGCAGTTTCATCCTTAGAATGAAGAAAGAAGGTCCATGTAAACCTAGAGAAATCATCAACTATCACTAGGCAATACCTTTTGTGTTTTAAGCTCATGATTTGCACTGGGCCAAACAAGTCCATGTGTAACAGTTGTAAACACTGGCTTGTTTTGGACTCTTCAATTGATTTATGTTGTTTGCCTTTTAAACAGGAAACACAATATTCATCACAAGAAAATTGCTTGTGAGGCAAACCTCTTACAACACTTTGTTTTGAGAGTGTGGTGATAGTTTAAAGATTTGTGTGTCCAAGTCTTCTATGCCATAACTTAGTCTCTTTGCTAGAAGCAACTGAGAATAGACATGTCCTAGACATAGGATTATCTTTTAGCATATCTACCACATACACATTCCCACTTATGTGTGCAGTGAGTTGTGCTTTGCTCTCAGCTATGATTTGATCAATCCTTTTAACAACCTTTGGTCCCACAATTTGATAAGTTTTCTTAGTGAAGAAGGTTCCATATCCTCTGTCACTCATTTGTGAGACACTCAGCATGTCAAATTTCAGATTGTCAATCAAATTCACATTTTCAAACTTGAGTTTACCAGCCAGAACCGACCCAGACCCTAAAACCTTTCCTTTTGAGTTATTACAAAAAGATATATCACTCCCCATGAGCCATGAAGTCCTTGAGAAGGGCTCTACATCCTGTCAGGTGCCTGGAAGCTCCACTATCTACATACCATAAGCTATCAAGGCAAGTAGAGGGTCCCTTTGTAGCAGCCATGAGAGAACAATCACACTCATCTTCACACACATCAGTGTTCCATGGGTCAGTAGGAGAGTTCTTTTCCTTATCAACAACATTTTCTCTTTCTTCACTTAAAACCACTGTTTCATCACAAACTTGAACTTCAACAGATTTTGACACTATCTCCACAGATTCAACACCTTCAGCAATTGTCTCTAAGGCCATTAAACAAAATTCTTGTTCAACATCATTTTTGGCCATTAAAGCAAAGTTTTCATCAGTCAAATCCTCAGGCAAACTGCTCTAGTCAACATAACTTTGTGTGAAAAAGCTTTGTTGACCAACCTCTGCTGGACTAGCAGTGGTTTGAGCAGGTTGTATAACAATGGGTGCTTGTTGAACAAGCACTTGAGGATGAGATGGTGCCTGAACATATTGAATTTGTGGAGTAGTGGATTGAACATAATGCACTGGAACAGTGGTAGCAGGATGTGCAAAGTGGGCAGTGTTTTGAACATGTTAAGTAGGGGCATATTGGGAATAATGAGCAGTGTTTTGTGTGTGCTGAGGTCTAGGGCCAGGATGAGTCACTATTGGTCCAGAACTTTGAGACCTGCATTCTCTGGCAAAGTGTCCTAGCTTATTACACTTATAACACTTGACTTTTGATTTATCCATCCCAACCTTCAACCCCCCATGCAAACCTGGGAATTTTGTACCAGTTCTCTTATAAAATTTACTAGCCCTAACACTCAATAGGGCCAGTTGGTGCAAAATATCCATTTCCTCAAGATCAGAAGGTTCAATGTGTTGTAAATCATTCAACTCAAAGGATAGATTTTCAGAGGTTTGGCTTTCCCCACTAGCAGCAAAAGCATAGTTGGGTGCATATGTTTCAGATCCAAAGTTCCCACCAGATGTAATATCTATATAGTGATCATAACTTTGGTCCTTACTGCTGCCAGATGCCTCTTCTTGGCCAAAAAGAGCTGTATTACCCAATGAGTAATCATCAGTCATTTTGCCAGAATCTTGCAACTTCTTTTTCTGGTTTAACTCTCTCTCATAAGTGAGGAGTATCCCATGAAGTTGTGTCAACGACATTTCTTTAAACCCAACAGATTTTTGTGTTACATAAGCTACAGTCTCCCTCTTATCTAGTAACGATCTTAGGAAACGACTATTGACAGTCGAATTCGGAAAAACCACGTTAACCAGTCTAAGTTCACTGATGAGACAGCTGTAATGTTCAAATTGTTGTGTTAGAGACTCACCTTTTAAGTGACAAAACGTTTCATACTGCTGATTTAGAACTTCTCAATTACTTTCTCTCAATTCCTCAGTCCCACCGAATTGCTCCTTAAATGCGTCCCATAACTCCTTTGCACTATTGCAATGGAGTAGACAGACATAAATTTCATTGGGTAAGGCCGAAGCAACTATGCTAAATGCCTTAGCATCCAATTCAATTTTCTGGAAATCCTGCTCCGAAAAGTTTTCAGGATTTTTTGGCACTTGTTTGGTTGGATCCTCTGTGCTTGGAACCCTTGGAATGTGAGGTCCATAAGCAACAGATCTCCAGCAACCGGTGTTTTGCTAGCAAGGATGCGACCCATCCGTCATTGCCAAATGAAATATTCATTTCTTTTGAGCATAGGCGGTTTGAACAAGGAACCAGAATTGGCATCCTGTGTGTTTTGAGACATTTTCAGTTGATTTTTCACAGATTTTGTTTTAAAAACTTTGAACGTAATAAAACTCTGAATTCCAAGCTAAAAACAACCAAACTGATTAGCAAGAGAGCTGATATGTTCGAACCAAATCGATTGTTAGATCGAATTTGATGAATCAAGCTCTGATACCAATTGTTAGGATCTGAGTTTGAATTACTTGTAGTTTTGTTTCAAAAAATGGAAAATGATTGAATTAAAATAGATTTGCAGCGGAATAAGATGGAAAACTTTTACTACAAGCAATGGTCGTTTGTTTTCATCATCATCATGCTTTCAAGTTGATTAAATTTGCATGTGATTGACAAACTCCCCCTCAGCCTTTGCAATTACAGTTTGGTAATGAGAAAATGCAGAGAAGATGATATGTGAAAGTTGATCTTTTAAGAGACAAGTTCAAAGGTTACATGAGTTTCCTATTTATACTAACTATCTAACCTCTGAGCATCTTTGATGACGTCAGGGTTGATAGTGACAGGAAACTAATATGTAACTAACTCTAAACACTGCTTATACTAACTATCATTGCTTGGCACTGTTACATTGATTAACTAAGCTATTGACTAACCTCTGATCAATATCCTCTGTCCCTTGTTAACTTTGGCAGACCTTGAAGCTTTGTGAAGCTAGATGATAGGATGAGCAGTCTTTATGGAAAGCAGTGTAAGTACATCAGAGGTTGTAATCTCTGACAGTTGAACCAAAGCTCGGATAGTGTTATTTGGCTTTATATCATTTGTTCCTTTCATAGGGTTCAAACCCAACAATAAATAATAAACGTTTATTACGTTCTAACAACAACCGGACAGAGTTTCGATGTCTACGTTACAAAAACGACTCGGTCTAGATCGGAACCGAAGAACTTGATATGATCTTGAACTTGTGCGAAGTTGTGTTCTCTGATCTTAATATTGAGCGAAGTGGTTGTCTTGATATTTATAGGACATTCATGCACTTTGTCCGAAGCCATGCATGCAGATCGTAAGAACTGTTCTGTTGACTTCATTTCATCCGAACTTGATTGGCTTATATATACATGCATGTTTACTTAAAGCGATCTTGAACTAATTCAATGAATTCCAAAGTCAGTTGACTTTATGCATGCATTCCATATGTATATTGACTTCCACGTATATAAAATCATGATGTCATCAAATGGTATGATGACATCATGCTCGCACAAACCCTCTTTCTTCGTATCGTGTCGTACCAAATCCTATCTTATCCTGACTTAACCTAGCGAAACTTCTATCCGGTATTTTACAGACTCAAGACATTTGACATAACTAGTACAATTAGATTTCTATCTATGGCCACACGAATAGTGCACTAACAGAAAAAATATTCAGAAAAACAAACATGGTTGGTAAAAGAAAAATAATTTATACAATCAGTGAAAATTGAAAGTTTAGAGGACTTTCCGAAACTTGAGAAAGTCCAAAATAAACCTGATTGTGAAGCGAAAGTCAAAATTAAGGTTGAAGAAATAACGCCTAAGGCTAAAAATGCTTGGGTGTCACTATTCAACTAATTGTTTTAATTTCTGTGCAGGAACTTCTAAGATGAATGTAAATTACTGAGAATGGAGTTCAGTAGCACACATTAAAGACGAAGGGTCGGGTTAACAAGTTTTATATAAAGGCCATTTTTACATAATTTGAAACTCAAATAACGTTTACTTTACAATTTTTGAAAGTTTTTGGAGAAAATTTTTCGAAAACACATTCAAATAACGTTTACTTGAAATTTTACAAATTTTTGAAGAAAATTTAAAAAATTTCATAGAACCCTCACTGTTGAAAAGACAAAATTCACGGATATAAATGTTTTATAAACACAAAGGTGTCAAGGTTTTTGTCATCTGAGGGGAAGAGTGCTTAAAAAGAAAATTGTGAAGCAGTAATGGATGGAGAATTGAAGTGATTCTCATCGGTTGGTCAATGTTTTTCTATAAATAAAAAATTCCAAAAATTTGTTTTTGAATTTTAGGGGGAGAAAAACTTTCAGAAAATCCAAGAACATATAAAATACAAGAAAATACAAAAACATATGAAAAACCAAAAATTACAAAAACAAGAAAAAGACAAAAAGAGTTTTGTGGATAAAAGGAAATGATAGTACATCAGTGGACTATCACAGTATGCTAAGAATTTGTAAAGTTTAAAAAGTGATAAACAAGTCTTACTCTGGATGTGTCGATAGGCTTTTCACTTTTGGTAGATTGTTTCCGGGATATAAACTAAATTTTACAACTGCTTAAACTTGTGGATTAACATCTCTCGGATATATGGACTTAGTACTCCGAAATTTCATTTGAGAGATTGCCTGATTCTGAGATACGAGGTGTTTATAGATGATTGATATCTGAGGTATTATACAAGTTCTTCTGATTTTGCGGAAGCAATAGCCTAGAACTTCTATAATACTTTTGCTAAAAACCCTAAATCTGCAATAAAATTGAAACAATCGAAAGATCTAATCAATTGCAGTGCTCAAAAGATTCCTTAATTGGAACAACACCTTAAAGTCGAGCCTTCATCTCTTTGTCGATATGGTGGTATTAACCTGAGCTCTCAAGGCTTCGCATAACCCAGAGACAGATATCAATTACGCTATACTCACTTGTAAGATGAAATCTTGGGAATCTTGATGCGAGAGTATATTCTGAGATGGGAACCTTAGTTAAGTCAAGTTTCATAATTCTAACTAACATATCTTGGAACAATTGAGAAATGTGTTGAAGTTTAAGAGGATAAATATATCGACAATCTAGGTAAATTTGTTTAAAACTTAGTGTCATGAAGAGGTTAATGTTACTTGTGATTTGTCTCAAAAACTGATATGATCCTTTAACACAAACAACAAAAATATGTTTGTAAATATGTTTCTACATAGTTAGAGTCTCATATTCATTACATAAAAACAAAAAGATTATATTATTTTTTATTTTCAAAGTTAAGAGTTGCTGAACAAAATCTTAAATCTTTTTAAAATTGATCTGAAAAGTTTAAAAGTTCATTAAGATGAAACTTACTTTTGAATAAATGTGTCAGTTTAGTGTCAAAACATTTAATAAACATCATTAAGTTGAACTTGATACATGAATCAGATATTCAAGATCATTAATTTGGACTTGAATAACTAAGAGGGTTTAAAAACTGATGAGGAGATTAAAATTTGAATGTTGGTGTTTAGAAATTTCAAAGTTTGAATCTGAAATGTTTATTTGAATGTTTGAGGAACTTTGAAACAGGAAGTAGAATTTAAGGGGGAGCTAGATAAAAATGTTGATTGAAGATAACAAAAAGCTCAAAGTAAGGGGGATCATGGTGATTAAAGTTTTATAAAGACAAGCTCAAGAAAAGAGAAAAGGAATTGTAGAAGATATGAAGATCAAGGAAGTTAAAGTTATTCAAGAAATAAAGATTAAGATAATATTAAAGACTCTGGAACTTAATTGAAGAATGATGACTACGGCAACATCCAAGGGGGAGTCTGTTGATGCATATGTCAGTTGCCTACGTCATCATATAAAGTCGAGTCCGTGTTTCGGAGTGAAAAGTTAGGTTTATGTGTGATATGAAACAAATTCGCCTGAACTTGTAGAGCACATGGACAAGTTCGCCCAAACTTGTCCATGGCACATTTCGAGCAAACTTGATCTCCTATATATAGATGTGTTGCATTTCATTTGTAAGATTCAGAGATTTTGTGTACTGGACGGCAAAGCTCTGTCCAAGTGTTTCCAGGATTTGTGACGTCTTATAATCAATGAAACAGTAAATAACTTGTATCCAATGTCGCCTATGCAAACGGATTCCGCACGTTTACCTTAGGTTTGCCATTAGGACCAGAACGATCCGTACAATGGACCTTCAGGCAACCAACTTTGATTGCTGGTTCGCAATCGAAAGCAATTACCAAGTACCGCTCAATGAACATGGTCTTGAAAAGACTTTGGCTAGATTGACTGACGCAGAACGGGATAAATACGTCAATGAGAAGAAAATGATGAACCTTCTACAACAGGCAATTAAGGAAGATATCTTGGTTCTCTTACAATATGACGATGATGCTCAGTCATTATGGCTTGCTTTACGCTTGAGGGCACAAGGAAGCACTCATCTCAGTAAGGGTAAGAAAGCATTGTTAAACAAAGAGTTTGAAGTTTTCAATCTCATCCAAGGAGAAACGATTGAGCAGCTAATAGAAAGATATTGCCAGTTGGTCGTTCAAGTGAAGCGAATGGGAATTGTTAAGACAAATGAAGAATTAGTTGATAAATTAGAAGATTCGCTACCTGAAGGAGAGTGGACGACATACTTGACCATCCTAAATAATGGAGCAGAATATGACAGTCTCAATTTGCCAAGATTCATTCAGAAACTAGAAGGGCATGAGCTAGAGATGCAAAAGTCGGCAAAAAGCAAGAGACGAACATGCAACAGGATTTGAATCTGTATTACAAAGGAAATCCAAATACATCTGTTTAGAGCCCAAAGATTCAAACAGCCTTCAGCACCAGTTCTAACACAAGTCCACCTTCTAATCAGTCAGGTGGATTTTAGTCGTTTTCTTCCTTCAAACCAAATATTCACCAAGGGCAACAATCGTCTCCAAGCTCCAATCAACCACAAAACAACCATCAGAATCAATCTAATCCCAACCTGCGAATCTTGCAGTGTAATATTGCAGTAAACCTCCAAAATGCTTAAGATTTTAATGAGCAAACCGCAAAGCAACACATGGTATTACTTGCAGCAGTTTTGGAATCTTATGAAAGTTTGGTAGCTAGGAGAATAGGGAATCCGGAGATGACCAAAGAAGGTTATGATCAGATTAATCTGGAAGAAATGGAGTTGATCGATATCATGTGGTGTATGGCATCAGTTGTTCGTATAGCTCAACGCTTCAGGGAAATCACAAGGAGAGACGATTTAAGAGGTCTTGATGGAAAACTAGGATTTGATAAATCCAAAGTTACATGCTTCAAATGTCGGGAGAAAGGACACTTCAAGCGTGAATGTCCAAATTGCGAAGTCAAAGGAAATCATAATCCATTTGGGGATGATTACTACAAGAAACCAATTTACCATAAACCACAGCCTGAGAAAACAATGATCAAATCGAAGATGGACCTTCAAACACAAAAGATAAAGCGCTTGTAGTCACACAAGAATATGAGGGGTTCAACTGGAACAACTTCATTACAAAGAAAGGAAGTCTTGCTCTAGTAGCCAAAATCATGGATGAGCCTGAATCATCTGAAGAAGTCTCAGAAGAAGAAATAGGAGAAGTTCTAGCAGACTATTTCAGATCATCAGCAGAAGAAGAATGTCTTAAAGGTACACCTAAACCTTGTTTATTTTATACAATTCTTCAAACTTTTGCAGGTAGCTTTGATTCAAGCCATCAAGATGAAAATAGAGATGAGACAAAATCAGAATGTGTGGAAGTAATCGACGTAAGCAAGCCTGTGACAATGGAGAGTCTAACTGACATTGCCAATAAAGCTCTTATAGCTAACACAAAACAGTGTGGGAGAACCGGTAGAAAAGGTTGAAACGGTAAACGAAACGACTCAAGCTCAAACTGTCGAAGTGGTCATCCATGCTTAAAGTGTAACAAAGCATGTGAAGAATGTGCTGAAAAAGAAAAAGCTTTTAACGAACTTAAAACATACAATGATAAGTTGTCATATGACTATAACACGGTAAAAGAAGCATATTAGAAACTTAGCAGGACCATTCGACAGTATGAGAAGGTAATCAAATAAGATGAAAAAAAATAATTTTAATGCTCATAGAACTGTGATGGACAAACAAACAAAAATTAGTATTCACATTAACACAATTGCTGAGCTAAAAAGTGAACTCGAGAAAACAAGAATTGAAACTGAACGGGTTAACAAATTGTTAATAAGTTATTCTACAAGTATGTATGTCATTGATCACATTCTTCTGAAAACTGAGAACAACAAAGAAGGAAAGAAGAATGATAATAACCAAGGATGTAGGAATGTCCACGATTAGCACGGAACCTAAATTTGTTATCTATTGTCCGATTAGGCGGAAACTAATGACAAGTTAACCAAATAACAAGAATTACTCATTTAAATGTTGTTTTCATTGATCTAAAGTTTAGTACATTCGAGAACCAGATCCGACAGAGCTTCGCTGTCTCTGTGCCGAAATCTCCAACTCTTACAAATGAAATCCCAAGGCACCTATATATAGGGATACAAGTTCGCTAGAAATGGACATGGGAAAGAGTAAGTTCGCCCGAACTTGGGTTCGAACTTGGGTTAAGTTCGCCCGAACTTGACCTAGTTAAGTTCGGCCGAACTTGCCTTCTCACATTCTTTCATGGGCGAACTTGGCCTAAACTTTACATAAATACGCCTTGTTTCTAACAGATTAAACCCTATTCACTCAGACTCGATACATAATGACGTAGGCAACAGACATATGCACCAACAGACTCCCCCTTGGATGTTGCCGCAGTCATTGACTTTAAAAATCTTCTGAGTCTTCCGATCTTTAGTTCTTGTATAAACTTTAACATCTTGATCTTTATATCCTCTTCCTCTTACTTGAGCTTTGTCTTGATAAAACTTTTTAATCAACATGCTCCCCCTAGCTATATGCTTTAGTCTTCAGACTCCCCTTTGCTTTGATCTTTAAACTTCAAACTCCCCTAGCCTTGAGCTTTCTGAAATCTTTGGACAGTGTTTTATCCAGCTCCCTTTCAAACTTTACTACCTGTCTAAATAAATTATGACATTCAAATAAACATTTCAGATTCACTGTTTTGAAATTTTGTACCATCAACATTTCAAACTTTAATCTTCACTTCAAACTTTTCAAAAACTTTTTAATTGTTTCAAGTTCAATTTAATGACCTTGAATACATTTTACGTTTAAAACCTTCAACTTTCATATTTTTATCATTTGATTGGTAAAAATCCACTTAGTTGATCAAGTCCAAATTAATGACCTTGATTTAACTAAATCTAACAACCAAGTCCAAATTAATGACCTCAGTTTAACAAACCGTTATGAACAATCTGATTTTAAAGTTTCAAATTAATGAACTTTTAAACATTTACAGATTTACCTTACCAGATTTCAAAGATCTGCTCTCCAACATTGGTTCATTGAAACTAATGTAGAAACAAAATCTTTTTGTATTCTAGAAAGTTTATGCTAAAACACACTGAAAATCTTTTTGATTTTTATCTTGAAAAGTAAGTAAAGTATTTACAGAATTTTTAACAAGTAGAGTAAACTATGTACAAACATATTTACAGACATATTTTTGTGAATTCGTGTCTAAGGATCATATCAGTTTGTTTGAGACATATCACCAGTACCGTTGACCTTTTTGATGACTTTAAGTTTTAAACACGTTTACCTAAATTGTCGATATGTTTGTCCACTTAAACTTCATCACGTTTCTCAATTGTTCCAAGATATGTTAAGGTAAGAATTATGAATCTTGACTTAACTATGTCTCCCACCTCTTGAATATACTCCCGAATCCAGATTCCCTAGATTTCGTCTTACAGGTAAATATAGCGTAATTGATATCTGTATTTGGATTATGCGAGGCCTTGAGAGCTCAGGTTAGTACTACCGTACCGACAAAGAGATGAAGGCTCGACTTAAAGGTGTGTTCCATTTAAGGAATCTTTTAAGCATTGCAAATGATTAGATCTTTTATACTTTTCAATATTTCATGCAGTTTAGGGGTTTATAGCAAAAGCATTATAGAAGTTCTAGGCTATTGCTTCCGCAAAATCAGAAGAACTTGTATAATACCCCAGATACCAACTATCTATAAAGAACTCGTATCTCAGAATTAGGCAACCCTTCAATCAAAATTTCGGAGTAGTAAGTCCATATATCCAAGATGTGTTAATCCACAAGATTAAGCAGTTGTAAAATTTAGTTTATATCCCGGAAACAAGCTACTGAACGTGTAAAGCCTATCGACACATCCACAGTAAGACTTGTTTATCACTGTTAAACTTTACAATTCTTTAGCATACTGTGATAATCTACTGATGTACTATCATTTCCTTTTTGACAACCAAATTCTTTTTGTCTTTTTCAATGTTTTTGTACATTTTGAATTTTTAATGATTTTGGATTTTCAACTTTTTCATATGTTTTTTATTTTTCTAAAAATTTTCAAATTTTCGTACTCCCCCTAAAATCAAAAACATATTTTTGGATTTTAGATTTTAAAGAAATTCTTCTAAAAAATGTAACAAACCAATGTGGATCCCGAGAACTCGTCGTCCGATCCTTTTGTTTTCAACTACTGTATCATCACCTGACAACAGAACAAACCATTAAACTTTGTTAACCTGAACTTGTAAAAACCACTTGTAAGAATCACTTGTAGGAAATCAGTTTTAAATGATTTTTCAGTATAACAATCAATGTTTGGTGTGGATTTTCTCAAATTTTCAAAAAAATTCTTTTCAACTTTTCTTTTCCAACCACTTTGTAATTTCAAAAACGTCAAAGATTATGACTTTCTAGATAAGTTAAAAACTCATGGAGCTCCGCTATCCTGTATCAACTTTGTTAGAGTGGATCTTGGGACTCCTGCACATAAAGCAACTATTTGAAAAAATGAAACCCAAACCTTTTTGGTTTTGGGTTTGTAAGCATAACAATCTTCATAATCGCTTTCCAAACCATCGTTATAATCAAAATCATCATCAAGCATTTCTTCTAGTGACACATTTGAAAATTTTCCGGCGTTTTCTTTTTCTGTCTGTTTGATTACTGATTTAGTTGATTTAACATTTTCTGTTTTATCAGTGACAAAATTTGATTTTTCAGCTGATTTCTTTTTCGCAACCCAGGACTGTGATATGTATCTTGCTTTCTTGACGTAAAACCGTGAATCATCGTTATTGTTTAACTTTGAGGTTTTACCTTTTTCAAAAACTGAATATTATTCATTTTTGGGTTTTACCTCAGAAACAGATTCATTTTTGGGTTTCACAATCTCTGGTTGTTTTTGCTTTTCATCTTTTGAAGCATTTTTCCTTCGTGGAAACAAAGGCTTTAGATTCAGACACTTTCAAGCAATATGACCAATAGTATTGCACTTAAAGCATGTACATGAATCAGTAGCATGAGTATGTCCACTAGTGGGTTTTACTCCAATTGTGGACTTTGTCTTAGCCTTGTCCCGAAGCTCTTTTCTTTCTTGAATTCATAATATGATTGCTTATCAATCTTACCTTCTTCTTGAACCGTATTTTTTCGGTACACAAACTTCATGTTTTTACCTTTGTACTCCTGGAACGTTGTCTTCGGTTTCTTCGTCGGTTCATCTTTTTCTTCCTCCAATCCCAAACCTGCTCTCCTGTTCTTAGGAAAATCACCACCATTCCTACGGTAGTTGTTAAAGTTCCTTTTGGATTTAGAATAAAACTTCTTTTGATTTTTATCGAGATCATCTGACGATACTTCCACAAGTTTGAACAATTTGTCAATTTGATCTTCTTTCACATTCCGAATTGGAAAGCTATCATCGAAATATAATCTATCAAAATCCTTAACTTTGTACATGACAACGTTAGGATCATCACTTAGATCATTTTCTGAAGCTGTATCGTCATTTTCAGACTGTGAACCACAACTATTATCGTCAGAATCATTTCCCAGAACATTTTTTACTACATTAATTACCACTGCTTTAATGTCATCGTTTGATTTTGTAAAGTCTACGTCAATGTTCTCAGGCAATTTATCTTTTATTTCTAATAAAAGTAATATATTAAATGCCTTTTCAACTTCATTATCTTTTTTGTAGGAATAACTTGCAAGAAATGGTGGAGGAACATTTCCGTATTCTTTACGCTTTGGTTTATCATCATTTTCCTCCGATTTAATCGTAGGTAAAATGTGATCAATGACATACGCGTTTGTGGTGTAGCTCTTTAGAAGTTGTCTACACATTCTGTTTCAATTTTTATGTCATGAAGCTCAGGTTTTGTTTCAGTAATGGTATTAATATACATGTTAATTGCCTTTTGTTTTTCGATAACTGTTGCATTTAACATTTTTACATTAGCACCTTGCTCAAGATTTTCTTTTTCGATATTTTTATATTTGCTTGATATTTTCTCATAAGCTTCTTTCATGTTTCTGTAATCATAACGAAAAGTTTCATTATGTACAGTTAACTCTCTTATGAATTTGACCTTTTCAAGACAGGGTTCACAAGGATTTGCGCACTTTGTCCAAGGTTTTTCAACGTCCACAACTTTCACAACCTCCTTTTCAGACACATTTACCTCAGCTTTTACCTTTTCGGCCCCTGCTTTCAAGGCTTCTTATCTTTGCATCTCAGTATAAGCTATCTCTTCTTCCTCAGTTCTTCGCATGTATGCTTCTAGGATTGCATTTTCCAAAGCAGCATCAACATACGATGTCTCAGATTCATTCACAACCTCTGCCATCATAGCAACACCAATTTTCTTTCCGATGTATTTGTTCCAGTCAAAACCATCTTCTTCATGAGTAACAACAAGAGCTTGTTCTTTTTCTTTGAAGAATTTTCTTCAACTTCAACTTGTGTTCTCTTAGGATATGGCTTGTACTGAAGAGCTTTCTTGTAATACTCATTACCACTACCAAAAGGATTTTGGTTTCCACTTGTTTCTATGTTGTTGCATTCACGTTTAAAATGTTCCTTTTGATGACATTTTAAACATGTGACTTTCGATTTGTCAAAACCAAGTTTGTTACTTTAACTTCGAATATCTCTTCCAGTGAGTGCCATGAATTTAGAAACTCTTTTGATGATGGATACAAGGCTCCACTTGATATCCATTAGCTCCAATTCTTCTTCGTCTACCTGATCGTAATCTTCTGCGGTCATTTCTGGATTACCGATCTTTCCAGCAACAAGACTTTATACGATTCAAGAACAGTAGCGAGAAGTGCTATGTGTTGTTTGGCCACCTTTTCTGGAAATGCATTCTTCAGATCAACTGCTATGTTACACTGGAAAACATTTGCATCAGAACTAGCTTGGCTTGTCTGATTTTGGAATAAGGAGCTTGAACTATCACTTGTATAACCAGCATATGGAGAACATTGATTTGGAGAAGAATTTGTATTTGCACTAAATGCTGTTTGAATTTTCGGGCTTTGAATCGGAGTATCTTGAATACCTCCTTTGTAATAAACACCGACATCTTGAACAACATTAGCATTTTTTGACTTTGTAATTTTCATCAACTCCATTTCATGGCCTTCCAATTTGTCAATGAAAGATGATAACTTGAAATGTCTCCAAGATGGACTATTCTTCAGAATCGTCAGATATGTCCATTCTCCTTCTTGAAGTGCATCGGCCAACTTCTCGATTTGCTCTTCGTTAGATCTTTTGATATCATGTCTTCGCATCTGGACCATGAGGTGACAATATCTATCAATCATTTGCTTCATAGTCTCACCCTTGATTATCGTGAAGATTTAAAATTCTTTCTTTATCAATGCCTTTTTGCTCTTGATCATTTCATCACTTCCTTTGATTTTATCACACAAAGAGTGACATAATTCTTGTGACGTTTCATATTCCGGCAGTAAAATCAGGATGTCTTCCTTTACTGAATGTTGAATCAAGCTAATTATTTTCTTTTCAACGACATAATTTGATTTGTCGGTTGGTGAGAACTTGTTCAACGGAAGATCTTGATCACGCTCATCCTTTGACCATTTGTAACCATCCTCAATCTGCAACCCAACTGTCAAATTGATTTGCTTGTATCAAATTTACAAACTTTTCTTTCCATCCTTCAAACTCATCTATACTCATTAGCTTCGGCGGTTTCTGAGTATACCCATTTCATTATCGATATTCATCTGGTTTGGCGCAAGAGTATTAGCATTTGACGAAGAACCCATTTGAGAAACAAACACGTTGTGGAAATCTTCCATTTTGACCTCATGAAGACTTATCTGGAAAACCAATCAAAAGCACTTGAAAATTGATTAGAAACAGACAAGTTTGGTCGAACTTGTGTGAAAACAATTTTTGATTTCAAGTATTCACAAGTCGTCGACTTAGGTAATCAGTTCAATTATCACTTCACTAGTCGTCGAATTAGTATCAAGTTTCAAATTTTATCACTTACACTCAAGTTCGGTCGAACTTGAGGTGAAATTTTGAGAAAAATCAGATTTCAAGCGGACTTATAACTTTTTCAGAAGAAACTGTTAAGTTCAGTCGAACTTAGGTTTGAATTTCAAGATAAAAAGTAAGTTCGGGCGAACTTGAATGAATTTTCACTAAAATTATATCAAATTCGGTCGAACTTGATGGAATTTAAAGCAAAAATAAACAAGTTTGAGCGGACTTAAGCTCAAGACCTTAAAAAATTACTCAAGTTCGGTCGAACTTGATGAAAACTCAAAGTTTTTTCAATCACGTTCGGTCGAACTTAGTGTTAAGTTCGGCTGAATCTAGTTTCCAAAACATTGTTTTTGCAACTTTTTGATATCAAAACGTTTTAATTTGATGTCCAAACTCTCAGGGGTTTGTTATTAGTGTGTTTTACATGACATATTCAAAAATCACCCATTTTTTACCATAAAATCATCAAGTATGTGAAAATGTTAAGAAAAATGATAGAATGGAGATGAAATAGAGAAGTTCTTGTCTTGATTCCAGCAAATTTGGGTATCAGGCTCTAATACCACTTGTAGGTCCTTGATCAGGCGGTTCTAGACGGAAGTTAATGGATAAACGTAAACCAATTCGGTAGAATGTTATTAAGAATGGAGTAGAAACAGAATACAGCGAAAGTCTTCATTCATACCGAAAGAGTATACATCTTTATAAGTCCAGCTGCCGGAGTTCCTGGAGAGAATCCGGCAGCACCTCCCCGTAGGGATGCCAAAAACTCAAATGACAAAATGAACAACACACCTATATATAGGGAGACAAGTTCGCTGGAGTGAAGATGAGTTCGGCCGAACTTGACATCAACATGTCAAGTTCGAGCGAACTTGTTCCCTTTTACACTATACACTCCGTATTTTGGTCGTGTGTTCAATTCTAACCTATACAATATTCAACACACGCTCAATCTAGCCTATTCGACAAGTGACGAACACAATAGTGCATCAACATATTCCCTCTTGTTCGTTACTGTCGAAAATTGATCTTGAACTTCAAAACTTTGAGCCGTGTTTGAATATTCTCTGCAACTTTAATCAAAGTGTCTGCCGATGCATCGAGACGCGTCAACAGATTCCCCCTTAATTGATGATCCGTGTTTGCATTAACAACTTTCAAAACCGCTGTAATCTCCAGTTGAGATCTTTGGTTGCATGGTTTCTGACTCCTCTGATTTACTTGACCGACAAATTTTCTCGAATAACCATCAACTCGAAGCTAATCAATGCAGCAGCTTCTAATTTCGATGATAACCGCATCCGAGTTCAGTTTTTGAATAAGCGTTGAGCATCGGGTGTTTATTCCGCACACTCCTAAAGTATCAAAAACTCAACCGGCAATTGATAGAAACTTCGAATCACCGCATCGGAAAACTTCAAATCCACGCATACCCTCGAAAATCTGAAATCCCGATTTCTGTAATCACAGTTAAGCACCCTTCAGAAAGTTTTGATTAGCAAATCGGTAATCTGCTCAATCAACAAATCTTCATCGGAAACAGATAATCTGGTAATGCATCGAATCTGAGAAACATACATTCGTGACGAAAATCACATTCTTCCTTTTCAGTCATAATGCCAGATATAAAGCTATCTCCAGTAGACCAGCGCCACTTAGTCACCAAACATCATCATCCAATGGCGGTTAGTCCAAAGAGAAGAATGATTCATCTTCTTGAAGACTAAAAATAATGGCCACCAAAGGCTATCATCAGCTAGCGTATCTAGGATAACTTAAGATCTCCTTGGTAATTTTGAAACCATCCGTCTTCGGAGCTAGTCATTAATCCAAAGATCATCACTGAACGTTTTACGTCCTCAGTTCCTTCATCGGCACTAACGACTGCTAATCCAGCTAACTATTCCTTAACCGGAGATCAGGACTCTAACCCTTAAGCATGAATCTGTATCATGATTTGATAAATCAGAACTTCCTATAATCACAAAATCTCAATGAATCTCAATTCTATGCATTCCCGAAAAGCTGCAATCAGTAACCACCCGGATACTGTTGCAGTAGTCACGAATTTCAAAAATGCCAGAATCTTCAAATATTAAAAAAATTTTACTCCCCATCATTTTTGCAAATTTTGACCATACTGAAATTTTCACTGAATTACCCCTGAAATCCGGAACTTTCAGTTTTTAACAAAATGTGGATTTAACGTTTAGGCCCATTACTAGTCACGACACCCAAAAGATCAACATTCGGCATCGGTATCAATGACTCTCCCGTTATCTTCAAAGTTTTGTGACCGAATCACCAAATCTGTACTCTGAAGCTCTAGACGGTGTCCCCGAACATCCTGGTTCGGTCTTTGAAAACCCGAAAAAATTTCTATCGCCAAATTTTTTCTGGACACTCATCTCATCAATACGATCAACAAAATTTTTCTATCGCCAAATATTTTTTCTAGGCATTGGACCAAGTTCGGCGAACTTGGTCACCAATTACCAAGTTCGGGCGAACTTGGGTTCTGCAACCTTGATCAAGTTCGGGCGAATTTGAGTTTAAATTTTGGCGGACTTGATCAAGTTCGGGCGAAGATATTACTTGATCAAATATGATACAAGTTCGGTCGAACTTAGACCAATATAAGTCAAGTTCGGGCGAACTTGATCCCCCAAATCAGCCCATTTTTCACAATTTTCGATCCATAATCCTTATTTCTTCGAATTTCGAGATGAATCCACCATAGATCTGGTCGGAAATGGTTTTCTAACAATCCTATCCGTTCAATTTTACTTTTCATCAGTGGATTGTATGGTTATTTGATGATTTACGTCTAAAACCCCTCCTAATGTCCATAAATGTCCAAATTCATGAGCGTAGGTGATAATCGTAGCTCTGATACCAATTGTAGGAACGTCCACGATTAGCACGGGAACCTACATTTGTTATCTATTGTCCGATTAGGCAGAAACAAATGACAAGTTAACCAAATAACAAGAATTACTCATTTAAATGTTGTTTTCATTGATCTAAAGTATAGTACATTCGAGAACCAGATCTGACAGAGCTTCGCCGTCTCTGTGCCAAAAATCTCCAACTCTTACAAATGAAATCCCAAGGCACCTATATATAGGGATACAAGTTCGCTAGAAATGGACATGGAAGGAGTAAGTTCGCCCAAACTTGGTGTTAAACTTGGGTTAAGTTCGCGCGAACTTGCCTTCTCACATTCTTTCATGGGCGAACTTGGCCTAAACTTTACATAAATACGCCTTGTTTCTAACAGATTAAACCCTATTCACTCAGACTCGATACATAATGACGTAGGCAACAGACATATGCACCCACAAAGGAAAATGTTATGATCATATTCCACCACCCATGTGGAATAGCTATGCTAAGAAACGACTAGATGGGGTGGAAAAGGCGCTAAACCTAAACTTGCTCACTGAAAAGAGTAACGAGCTGCCTGAGGATATTGATGTAACTTATTCCAAAGCTGAAAAGGATTGTGAATCCGATGTGGTAACCAGAGTGGTTGAAAATGTTTTCGAAAATGAGTCTGACAGCATAGTGTATGAGAGTGCTGAGTCAAACAATGAAAAGTCGGAGTCAAGTTCACTTTCTGGAAGTGTGAAAAGTTTTCATGAAAACTTTATCTCAGCATCAGATAATAGTTTAAATGATGATCCTAATGTAGTGATCTACAAACTGAAAGGATCAGATAAACTATATACTTAGGAAGATTTTCCAATCCAGAATGTTAACTTAGACTGTGTTGACAAATTCTTTAAACTCGTTGTAGTCAACACATCTGATCTTGAGAAACAAATTGTCGGTTTTTACTCAAAACCAAAAAGATCTAACAAATATGTTCATCCAAGAGGAAGAAGTTATCCTGAGAACAAAAGGGATGGGTTAGGGTTTGAAATGAAGAAAAATAACAACAAACACGTAAACCAAATTTTACAAAGAAAGTTGAGTTTGTTTTTGGAACAAATATTGTGGATGAAAATGAAATATTTGGAACACACTGTTGGAAAACACAGTAGAACATGCTATAGATGTAAGAAAGTTGGGCATTGCACGGCAATGTTCTCAAAATCGTCCAAAGCGTGTTCATGGACAAAAGAGATTCACAGTAGATGAGAAGAAAAAGGGTCCAGAGTTTGTGCCAATGAAGATTTTGAAAAGAAATGATGATTCTAACTCTAATGAGAAACCAAAAAATGAAACCTTTTCAAACTATGAAGTTGGTGAAACATCAAAGAAAAATGAAAAGAAGGAATCAAATCCTTACATCGAAAAGGCATTCTCTAAGGCACAAACCTGGGTAGCAAAAGCAAAACCATCTTCTGTGGTCACGAAATCAACCAATGTCCCAGTCAAACCAAAAGAAAAAAACAGAATCAAAGACTGGATAGTGAAGGTCCGTGATCAGGCGGTTCTAGACGGAAGTTAGTGGATAAACGTAAACCGATTCGGTAGAATGTTATTACAGAAAGGAGTAGAAACAGAATGCAGCGGAAATCTTCATTCATACCGAAAGAGTATACATCTTTATAAGTCCAGCTGCCGGAGTTCCTGGAGAGAATCCGGCAGCACCTCCCCGTAGGGATGCCAAAAACTTAAATGACAAATGAACACACACATATATATAGGGAGACAAGTTCGCCCGGATGTGCTATGGTCAAGTTCGGGCGAACTTGACTAAAGGCACATCAAGTTCGAGCGAACTTGACCAATACAGGTCAAGTTCGGGCGAACTTGATCCCTTTTACACTGAAATCTCCGTATTTCAGTCGTGTGTTCGATTCTAACCTATACAATATTCAACACACGCTCTATCTAGCCTATTCGACAAGTGACGAACACCAGGTGCACCTACTGATTCCCCCTTGCTCGTTACTATCAAATCTTGGTCTTCAAATTTGAGTCGTGTTTGAATATTCTGCAACTTAAATCAAGGTATCTGCCGATGTCGTCGAAATGCGTCAACAAATTCCCCCTTAATTGATGATCCGGGTTTGCATTATCAACGTTAGATTCCCCCTGAAATCTCCAGTTCAGATATTTGTTTGCATAGTTTCCAACCTCCTCTGATTTACTTGACCGACAGATTATCTTGAATAGACACCAACTTGAAATTCATCAATACAACTTCTCCATTTCAACAAATTCCTCCTTAATTGATGATCCGGGTTTGCATTATCAACGTTAGATTCCCCCTGAAATCTCCAGTTCAGATATTTGTTTGCATAGTTTCCAACCTCCTCTGATTTACTTGACCGACAGATTATCTTGAATAGACACCAACTTTAAATTCATCAATACAACTTCTCCATTTCAACTTTAACCACATCCGCGTTCAGTTTTAGCGCATATCTCCCATGATCGATCACCCGATCTTCAAAAACTCAACAGACAATTGATAGAAACTTCGAATTACCACACTGGTAAACTTCAAATCAATGTTTACCCGCAATAGTCTGAAATCCCGATTTCCTTAATCACTACAGATCAGCAAATCGGTAATCTTTTTCAATCAGCAAATCTTCATCGGAACCAAACAATCTGGTAACACTTCGACTCTGAGAAACATTCTCCCGCGATCAAAATCACATTCTTCTTCTTCAGTCACAATGTCAGATATATAGCTATCTCAGGTAGACCAGCGCCACTTAATCACCAAACATCATCATCCAACGACGGTTAGTCCAAAGAGAAGAATGATTCATCTGCTTGAAGATTATAAATAATGGCTACCAAAGGTTATCATTAGATTTCCTTGGTAATTTTTAAACCATCCGTCTTCGGAGCTAGTCACTAATTCCTAAGATCATCACCAAACGTTTTGAACGTTTTCAGTTCCTCACTGGTACCAATGACTGCTAATCCACCTAACTGTTCCATTAACGAAGACCAGGACTCTAACCCTTAAGCATCAATCAGTATCATGATCTTAATAATCAGAACTTCCTGTGATCACAAAATCCCAAATGGATAATCTCTTTCGTCAGCAACTGGTACACTTCTTTGTCTGGAAGATCCGATCCCACAAATCATCTTCCTTAATCATGGTATCACGTATAACCCGGGGCAACTGAAACTACAAAGCATCCTTATCTCCTGGCGGTTAGTCCAGTCAATAATTCATGTGCAAAGCAGAGTTAAAGATAGGCTGTCGTGTGTGCTTCAAAACCATACGCGCGACTCAGGTGTCAATCTACAACCATGACCGCAGAATCTGATAAACAACTCCTCCAAGACTCAGTTATGTAACCACCTACTTTCAAAATAGGCATCAACTTGATCAATTTACAAATGAATCTCAAATCTCTGTGTTTCTCGGTTAATCTGTAGTCGGAAACCACCCGAATACTAATGCATTGTCACAAATTTCAAAACTGCTGGAATCTTCATAAGATGAAAATTTTTTGTTCCCCCTTATTTTTGCAAATTTTGACCATACCAATTTTTTCACTGAAATTCCCCCTCAAATCTGGAATTTTTAGTATTTAACAAATGCGGAATTTACTTTAAGGCCCATCGGTAGTCTTCAACTCTAATGATCACCAAATTGCTTTGGTATCAATGATGACCCTCTCATCTTCAACCATCTATAACCTCATCATCTCAGCCTCTCTCTAAGGCCCCCTTCGATGTCCCCGAATAGTGAGTATCGGACGTTAAAATTTCGAAAAATTTTCTATCACCAAAATTTTTCTAGACACCCGTCTCATCAAACCAAGCAATAATTTTTTTTAGACATCCTGACAAGTTCGGGCGAACATGGTTGGCCACCACCAAGTTCGGGCGAACTTGCATGAAATAGACAAGTTCGGGCGAACTTGTGCTTAATTTCAAGAAACTCAGTAAAGTTCGGGCGAACTTGCTAAGGCAAGTTCGGCGAACTCATGCTCATGTCTAGCGAACTTGCATCTCTATATATAGCTAGCTTGTCTCATTCATTTGTAACTTTGGTATTTTGGAGGCGAAGCTCTATCACTTTGTACGCTTGACGTTTGATCAATAAAACTGATGTTAAACTGATTAATTCTTGTCTATTGGTAAACACTACGTAATATTTCCGCTATTATGGATGTTAGATATCAAATTTAGGTTCCTTAGCATCGAGGATCGGTCCTACAAGTGGTATCAGAGCTAGATCAGCCTGATTTGATAGTATCAAGAAAAGAACACTTCTTTTTCATCTCCATTCTTCTATTTTTCTTAACTTTTTCATCAAAAATGAAGAATTCATGGTCAAATTTTTTCAATTTTGAATATATCATTTAAAATACAACAAAGATAAACCCTTGAAAGATTGGAGACAAAAACCAATCGAATTGATGTCAAAATTTTGAAAAAACCACGTTTGACAAAACCATGTTCATCGAACTTGTTAGCCAAGTTCGGCCGAACTTTGACTAAAAAGTCACTTTTCAAGAGATTTTTTACTAAGTTCGCTCGAACTTGAGTGAATTTTGTAGGAATTCTAGTTAAGTTCGCTCGAAGTTGTTAAATTTTCATTGATTTTCTATAAAGTTCTACCAAACTTGATAAAATATTCAAGAAATTTAGCTAACCTTCGCCCGAACTTGATAAATTCTTAGTGAACCCCTTCTGCAAGTTCGACCGAAGTTATCTCAAAGTTATTTTCAAAACTTTTGCAAGTTCGACCGAAGTTTAAAGTAAATTTTCAAAATCAAAATTCACAAGTTCGTCCGAACTTGTGAATAAAGCTGAGAATTCTTCATTTCCACTACAAGTTCGACTGAACTTATAGTAGAACTAATATTTTCAAAAGTTTTTGAGTATTTTCAGTGTACACGTCTCGTTATTCACAATGGATGATATTCAAAGAGCTTATATGTCGGGAGCTAGTTCATCAAATGCCAACGTGATCCAACAAGTCAATCTTGACAATGAGATGGGCATGACTGTTAAGCCGCTAAAGCTAATGAGCATGGAAGAGTATGAAGGATGGAAGGAGAAGTTTACATATTGGGTTCAAGACATGCATTTCCTAGGCTGGGTGTCGATCGAGAGAGGTTATACAGTTCCATTGGACGAACATTAGCAAGTTCTGGAGAAATACAAGTACTCCACGACACAGAAAGAAGAATACATTGCTGAGAAAAAGATGATCAGTCTTATCCAACAATCCATCAAAGAAGATATTCTCGTCTTGCTACCGGGATAGACAACTGCAAGAGATCTCTGGCTTTCACTTCAAAAGAAGTATCAAGGAAGCGCGGAGATGATCAAAAGCAAGAAAGCGCTCATCATGAAAGAGTTCGATATCTTCAACATGCTGAAGGGTGAGACCATGAAGCAGATGATTGAACGCTTCTGTCATCTTAAAGTCCAAATGCGAAGACACGGTCTCGAGAAGACGGAACAAGAGTACATTGACAAGCTTGCAGACGCTCTACTAGATGGAGAATGGACTACTTATCTTATGGTTCTGAAAGAAAGTGCAAATTGGGAATTTTTCAAGCTGTGAACATTCATCGACCAATTAGAAGGTCACGAAATGGAACTTTTGAAGATTGCAAAGTCGAAAAATGCTAATGTTGTTCAAGATGTTGGTCTGTATTATAAAACCGGAATGCAAGACAACATTTCAAGCCCAAAGATTCGGACAGCATTCAACGCAAGTTTGAAGTCTTCGAACAATTCGCAGCATAATCAGAATCAGTCATTTCCTCAATATGATCAAAGTCCACAGTCTTCGTTCTCAAGCACTGGTTCAAATTCGTCTTATCAGAGTCAAGCAAATCAGAACCAACAAACAAATTCTGATTCGAATGTATTCAAATGTAACATCGCTATTAATTTGAATAATGTTGTTTCTGAGCAAACTGCTAAGCAACACATGGCACTTCTCACCACTGTTCTAGAATCGTATGAAAGTCTTGTAGCTGGGAAAATCAGCAACCCCGAAATGACCGCTGAAGACTACGATCAGGTGGACGAAGAAGAACTGGAGCTCATGGATATAAAGTGGTGTTTAGCATCTATCATCCGAAGGGTTACAAAGTTCGTTGCTCTCACAGGCCGAGATATTGGAAACTCAAGCAACAAACTAGGTTTTGACAAGACAAAAGTAACGTGCTTCAGATGTCGCTAAAAGGGACATTTCAAGAGAGAGTGCAAAAATCCTGAAGAAACGGGAAATCAAAGTCCATCCGGAGGAGGCAACGAGTATTACAAGAAGTCACTGCAGTACAAGTCTTTCCTGAAGAAGACTCAGGTTGAAATTCAAGAGAAACCAAATAGCACTAACACTGAAAAGGCTATGGTTGCATCAAACGAAGATGACAGTTTCGACTGGAATTCTTATATCGGTAATAAGAATGGAGTTGCATCAATGGCTGAAATTGTTGAAGATACATCTGCAGAAGAAGCAGCGGCTATGGAGAATATTCTACTAGAACAATATCTGCAATAACAACGTGAAGAAGAGGAGTATATCCACTTGCAGAAGCAAGGAATTTCATCTCCTAATTCATGTGATAGTTTTGTAGGACATTTTGATGGAAGTTCTCAGGAGCAAGTTCCCGAGAAGAAATCAACTGATGAAGTGGTCATTGATGTTGCTCAAGAAGTGAATGCCGAAAACCTCAAGGACATTGCCGACAAAGCTTTAATGGCAAATCTAACCAAGGTAGGTCCAGAGGTAAATGAAAGTGTCAAAGTACAAGTTGTAGAGGTTGAGAAACCTTGTACAAAATGTATTGAACCATGTATCAAATGTGCCGAAAAATCAAAGATCATCGCTGAAATCAATGTGCATAATGAACTTTTAAAATACGATTATCGCACAATGAAAGAAGCGTATGATAAAATGAAAGATGATTATGGCAGGCTCGATTGAAACAATGTCGAAAAACACGACACTGTGAGGATGCTAAAACGGACAATAATAGATAAAGAAAAAGCGATTAATATCTATATTAACACCATTGCTGAAACTAAGAAACAACTCCGGGACATGAAAATTGAAACAGAGCGTGTTCAACAACTTTTGAGAAGTTACACTTGTAATGCATATGTCATTGATCACATCCTTCCGACAATTCCATCGGAAGAGAAACCTAAAAAGAAAATTGGTAAAGAATACAGCAATGTTCCTCCACCCTTATGCGAGAAGTATTGTCGTAAATCCGCTGATGGGATGGATAAGGCACTCAACATTGAGTTGTTATCTGAAAAGAAAACTGAGTTGCCAGAAAACATTGATGTAATCTATACTAAATCTGATAATGACAATGCTGTGGTTAAGAAAGTGGTTGAAAATGTTCTTAATAATTCTTATGAAGGCAGCTTTAAAAGCGCCGACTCGAGTTCAAAGAATTCTGATTCACAGTCCGAAGATGACGATACATCATCAGAGAATGATCTATGTGATGATCCTAATGTTGTAATGTACAAGATTAAGGAATCTGATAGACTATACTTTGATGACAGTTTTCTGATTCAGAACGTGAAGGAAGAATTGTTAGACAAATTCTTTAAACTCGTGGAAGCTACATCAGATGATCTGGAGATCAATGAAAGAAAATTCTATTCCAAACCTAAAAGAAATAACTACCGAAGGAATGGTGGTGATCATCCGGAATATAGGAGAGCTGGATTGGGATTAGAAGAATCAGATGAACCTAAAAAGAAAACGTCACCATTTCATGAATACAAGAATAAAAACATGAATTTTGTATATGGGACGAACACGGTTCATGAGGAAAGTTTGATTGGCAAACAATCAAATGATGAGTTCAAGAAACAAAAAGAACTTCGAGATAAAGCCAAAACTGCAAGTGGTGCCAAAACAAGTGGTGTAAAACCCACTAAAGGACATCCACATGATTCTCGGACTTGTTTCAAGTGCAACGAAATTGGTCATATTCCCCGCCAATGTCCGAAATCAAAGCTGGCTTATCTTTGAAGGAAAGAAAGTTCAAATGTTGTGAAACCAAAGCAACCAGAGTTTGTAAAACCTATAAAGATTTTGAAAAGAAACGAATCAAAAGCTAAAGTTAAACCTAAAACAGAAAAGAAGTTTGAAAATTCAATTTTCAAAAAAGGAGAAACTTCAAAGGCTAATGAAAACAAGTTTTACATCAAAAAGGCTAATATAAAATCTCAAGCCTGGATTGCAAAGAAACGGTCAACAACATCCGATGTTATTAAATCTGAGCCTATAAAGACTGATAACACAAAAGAATCAAAATCTGAAATTGAAACTAATATTGTAAAAACTACAAGTGGTAATATTTCAAAAGATAATAAAGAAGTGAAGTTTTCAAACATAAACATTGTTGAAAATTCAGATGATGAATTTGAATTTGATTATGCTGATGAATGTGAGTTCGATTACGATGATGGTTATCCAATTCAACCCAAGACCAAAATGGCTTGGGTAGCGTTGTTTAACTAATTGTTGAGATGTGCAGGGGCTCCAGAGATCCGTACTTTCTAAGTGGATTCTGGATAGTGGAGCATCTAGGCATATGAAGGGAATGAAAGCGTTGCTATTCGAATAAAAGCTATCAATGGTGGATATGTTGGATTTGAGAATAATCTTCTGAGCATATCGCAGATTTGCGACAAGAAGTTCACGGTGCATTTCAACGACAAAGAATGTATTATCTTGAAGCCGGGATTCAAAATACCAGATGAGTGGATTCTGATGTGAGCACCACGAGAGAATGATCTATATGTTCTTGATATGGGCGTCGCTACCACTTCATCAAAATCAGCGCATGTTTTGTGACAAAGGCTACTGAAAAGGATTCTATTCTTTGGCATTGTAAAATGGGGCATAGTCTTTTGCGAAAAATGAATTTCTTGGTTCATAATGATCTGGTAGAAGGTGTAAATATTCAGAGCTTTCATATGTTTGATCACTGTTAAAAGTGTAAAAAGGGAAAGCAGATCAAGAAATCTCATCCAAAGAAAATTCTAAACTCAATCAAGTTGCCATTAAAACGTCTCCACATGGACTTATTTGGTCCTGTAAATGTTCGAAGCATCTCAGGAGACTTATATTGCTTGGTCGTGACAGATTATTATTCTAGATATTCGTGGGTATTCTTTCAGGAATCAAAAGACGAAACGTTCGAGAACTTGCTGATTCTATTCAAGAAACTCGTGAATCTTTATCATCTGCCGGTCAGACGCATAAGAAGTGACAATTGCACAGAGTTTAAGAATAACAATATGAAGGAATTCTGCAACGCGAAAGGGATACTGCACGAGTTTAGTGCTCCCTATACTCCACAGCAAAATGGAGTAGCTGAACGGAAAAACAGAACTTTGATTGAAACTGCGAGGACCATGCTTGCAAATTCTAAACATCCAGTCAGCTTCTGGAGTGAAGCGGTTGCTGCGGCTTGCTACACGCTAAACAGAGTTCTCACTGTCAAACCAACAAAGAAGACATGTTTTGAGATGATAAACCGACGGAAGCCAAATTTGAAATTCTTAGAACCATTCGGTGCGCCATGCACTATAATCGATCAAGATGGCAAATTCGGAGCTAAATCTCTTGAAGGTTTCTTTGTCGGATATGTGAGCCCGTTAAGAAGAGTATATGTTCCTTCGTTGAGAAAGATTATTGAAGTACAGTACGTGGATTGTTTCAACTATACGGATCCTATTCAAAGGAGAGGTGACGCGTGGCTGTTTAACTACAAAGATCTTTGGAAGTCCTTCGACTTGCCAGAAGAACCATCTGAAGAAGAAGTTGCAGCATTATACTATCTTCCACAAGAACAAATCATTAGACCAATTGTGGTTAATCAAGCCACGTTGGATTCTTCATCTTCCGGAGCAGGTCCTAGCAATAGCAGTGGTGTTCAAGTTGAAAACACTTCTGAAACAGAAGGAACACCTGCTACACTTCCAGTGAATGCTTCAAATGAACCAAGAAACACAACATCAGGTCCCAACATGCCCTAGAATCAGAATTCTGACTTAGATGAAGCATCGACATTTGATGCTGATAATGAAACTTCATCGGACGAAGAAGTTGAGTAGATATCTAACATGTTGAATCAATCTGCTAGTCCAAGAAATGAGAACGAAGCTTCATCAAGTACTCCTAATGTTGATGTGAACAGTGATATGATTGTTTCAAATCAGCAAAGCTTAGTTGATGTTCCAACAGAAGAAATGCCGCGATTATATTCATATCATCCTTCAATGAATATTATAGGAGAATTAAAAACTGGTGTGCGTACTCGAAACCAAATCAACAAACACTTAGTTGTTTCTACACCCGAGTTGCACCAACTCAGAATTACTGCTACTACTCATGTTTCATTTCTCAAATAGAGCCAAAGACAGTAAATGAGGCTCTAGCTGACGCGAATTGGGTAATAGCAATGCAAGAAGAACTTTTACAGTTCGAGAAGTTGGGTGTTTGGAAGCTTGTAGACTTGCCACCGAAGCAGAGAGCTATTGACACAAAGTGGGTCTTCAAGTTTAAAAGAGACGATCAGGGTGTAATAGAAAGAAACAAAGCTCAGCTGGTTGTCAAGGGATTCCACCAGCAGGAAGGTATAGATTACACGGAGGTATACGCACCGGTTGCGCGATTAGAATCTATCCGCATTTTCCTAGCGTTCGCAGCTTGGAAAGCATTTAAGGTGTGCCAGTTGGATGTAAAATCTGCATTTCCCTACGGTAAACTTCATGAACAAGTGTATGTCGGCCAACCACCGGGTTTCGTAGATCCACTGAACAAGAAAAAAACATTTCTCCTGGATAAAGCCTTGTAAAGTTAACACCAAACCCCGAGAGCTTGGTACGAGATGTTATCGCAACATCTCGTAGGAAATGGCTTTACACGAGGCACAGTGGACAGCACTTTGTTTACTAGAGAAGTTGGATCGCATCTGATAATTGTACAAATCTATGTGGATGATATCATTTTCGGTTCTACGGATGACAGTCTGTGCAAAGAGTTTGAAAAAATCATGAAGAAGAAATTCGAAATGTCCTCGATGGGCGAAATGAAGTTTTTCTTTGGTCTTTAAGTGGATCAGCTTCTAGACGGGATATTCATTCATCAGACTAAGTATGTTCATGACATTCTCAAAAAGTTTGAAATGGATTCTTCGAAGCCGCTTTCGATGCCGCTGGCACTGAACCATGGGATTTGCGTAGACGAGACGGGAACGAAAGTTGATGAAACACTTTATCGATCCACGATAGGTTCACTGATGTATCTGACGGCATCGGTCCAGACATCATGTATCCTACCTGCTTATGTGTGAGATATCAGCCAAGTCCTCGAATGTCACACATGCAGATAGTTAAGCGAATCTTTCGTAACTTGAAAGGATGCCCAAGCACTAGCTTGTGGTACCCCAAGAAAGACAATGATCTCACAGGATACGCTGACTCGGACTTCGGAGTGGACAAACTGAACTTGAAATCTACAACTACAGGATGCCAGTTCTTTGGCACACGTTTGGAAACGTGGCAGTGTAAGAAACAGACCACGGTCTCTATCTCAACCTGTGAAACATAATACATTTCTGCTTCTAGCTGTTGCTCTCAAATCCTCTGGATTCAGCAACAGATGAGGGATTATGGTCTGCAGTTTCTTGACACGCCTTTATTTGTAGATAACAAAGCAGCCATCGATATAACTACAAATCCGGTTCATCACTCACGTACAAAACACAATGAAAATCGATACCATTTCATTCGTGATTGCTACAAAAAGAAATTGGTTCGAATAGAAAAAATCCACACTGACGAACAAATGGCTGATTTTTATACCAAAGCATTTCCATTAACAAGATTTAAATATCTAATGCGGCTTAATGGTATTAAAAATTTGCTTACAGGTGCGGAAACTAAGGTAATTTCAAGACAAGTTCGGTCGAACTTGTTTCAATGCAAACTTCTGATCTTTTAAGCAAGTTCGGACGAACTTGCCTAAACCAAGTTTTATTCAAGATTCTGCAATTTAGTCCCTGAACTTTTCATCTTTTACCAGTTCTGAAAATCCACTCAGTTGACCAAGTCCAAGTTAATGACCTTGGTTAACAGATTTGTCTGCCGAGTCCAAATTAATGACCCCGGTTCGACCCATTATGAACAAATTGTTGAATTTTTTCAAAAACAAAGTTTCAAATTAATGAACTTTTTATCGTTTTGGCTTATCGGTTTTTACAGATTAGCTCACAGCCCGTTGTCAATTATATTCCCACCAGTTTAGCACCTTACCAGACTTCGAAGACCCGTTCTCCAACATTGGTTTGCTGAAAACAATGTTGAAACAAAATCTTTTTGTATTATGGTAAGTTTTTGCTAAAACACACTGAAAATCTTTTTGGTTTTAATCTGTAAAGAAGATAAACTATGTACAGAACAAGGTAAACTATGTACAAACATATTTACAGACATATTTTTGTGAATTCGTGTCTAAGAATCATATCAGTTGATTGAGACATATCACCAGTACCGTTGACCTTTAGATGACTTTAAGTTTTAAACTCGTTTACCTAGATTGTCGATATGTTTGTCCACTTAAACTTTAACACATTTCTCAATTGTTCCAAGATATGTTAGGTTGATTTATGAAACTTGACTTAACTGTGTTTCCCACTTCTTGAATATACTCCCGAATCCAGATTCCCTAGATTTCATCTTACAGGTGAAATATAGTGTAGTTGATATCTGTCTCTGGGTTATGAGAGACCTTGAGAGCTCAGGTTAGTACTACCGTACAGACAAAGAGATGAAGGCTCGTCTTTAGGTGTGTTCCATTTAAGGAAACTTTTTCAGCACTGCAAATGATTAGATCTTTCGATTCTTTTCAAGTTTACATGCAGTTTAGGGGTTTTTAGCATAAAGTATTATAGAAGTTCTAGGCTATTGCTTCCATAAAATCAGAAAAACTTGTATAATACCCCAGATATCAACTATCTATAAAGACCTCGTATCTCAGAATCAGGCAGCCCTTCAATCGAAATTTCGGAGTACTAAGTCCATATATCCAAGATGTGTTAAACCACAAGTTTAAGCAGTTGCGAAATTTAGTTTATATCTAAAAACAATTTACTGAACGTGTAAAGTCTATCGACACATCCATAGTAAGACTTGTTTATCACTTTTAAACTTTACATTTCTTTAGCATACTGTGATAGTCCACTGATGTACTATCATTTCCTTTTGTGACAACAAATTCTTTTTGTCTTTTCCAATGTTTTTTGTACTTCTTGATTTTTCATATGTTTTAGTATTTTCTCAAAATTTTCTCTCCCCTAAAATAAAAAAAAACATATTTTTGTATTTTAATTTTTAGAAATACTAAGCTAAAAGATAGACAAACCAATGTGGATCACGTGAACTCGTCTTCCGATCCGTATTCAACCTCAGCTTGCGCACCTGTCAGCAAATTTTTAATACCGTTAAGCCTCATGAGATTTTTAAATCTTGTTAAAGGAAATGCTTTGGTATAAAAATCAGCCTTTTGTTCATCGGTGTGGATTTTTTCTATTCGCACCAACTTCTTTTCGTAGCAGTCACGAATGAAGCGATAACGAATTTCAGTGTGTTTAGTGCGTGAGTGATGAACAGGATTTTTCGTGATATCAATCGCTTCCTTATTATCTACAAACAAAGGCGTGTCAAGAAATTGCAGACCACAACCCCTCATCTGTTGTTGAATCCAGAGGATTTTAGAACAACAGCTGGAAGCAGAAATGTATTCTGCCTCACAGGTAGAGAGAGAGAGACCGTGGTCTGTTTCTTGCATTGCCATGTTACCAAACGAGTTCCGAAGAACTGGCAACTCGCAGTTGTATATTTAGAATTCAACTTGTCCACCCCGAAGTCTGAGTCAGCGTATCCCGTAAGATCAAAATTGTCGTTCTTTAGATACCACAAGCCGGTGCTTGGACATCCTTTCAAGTATCGGAAAATTCGCTTGACTATCTTCATGTGTGACACTCGAGGACTGGACTGGTATCTCGCGCATAGGCAGGTAGGATACATAATATATGGGCGCGATGCCGTCAGATACATCAGAGATCCTATCATCGAGCGATAGAGTGTGTCATCAACTTTGGTTCCAGTCTCGTCAATACAAATCCCATGATTCAGTGCCAGCGGAGTCGAAAGCGGCTTCGAGCTATCCATTTCAAACTTCTTGAGAATATCGTGAACATACTTTGTTTGATGAGTGAATATGCCGTCTGGTAACTGATCGACCTGTAATCCGAGGAAGAATTTCATTTCACCCAAGGAGGACATCTCGAATTTCTTCTTCATGATCTTTTCGAACTCTTTGCAAAGACTATCATCTGTTGAACCAAATATGATATCATCCACATAGATTAGTACGATGATTAGATGAGATCCGACTTCTCTGGTAAACAATGTACTATCCACTGTGCCTCTTGTAAATCCGTTTCCAACGAGATGTTGCGATAACTTCTTGTACCAAGCTCTCAGGGCTTGGTGTAATCTGTATACGGCTTTGTCTAGGAGATAAGCTTTGTTCTTGTTCAGCGGATCGACGAACCCTGGTGGTTGGCCAACGTACACTTGTTCGCGTAGCTTACCATAGAGAAATGCAGATTTTACATCCAATTGGTACACCTTAAAACCCTTCTAAGCTGCGAACGCAAGGAAAATGCGGATTGACTCTAATCGTGCAACTGGTGCGTATACTTTTGTGTAGTCAATACCCTCTTGCTGGTGGAAACCTTTGACAACCAACCGAGCTTTGTTTCTGACAATTACTCCCCGATCATCCCTTTTACACTTCAAGACCCACTTCGTATCTATAGCTTTCTGCTTCGGTGGTAAGTCTACAAGCCTCCAAACTCCCAATTTCTCGAACTGTAACAGTTCCTCTTGCATTGCTATCACCCAGTTCTCGTCTCCCAGAGCTTCATTCACTGTTTTTGGCTCTATTTGAGAAATGAAACATGAATAGTAGCAGTAGTCTTGAGTAGGAGCAACTCGGGTGTAGAAACAACTAAGTGCTTTGTTGATTTGGCTTTGTGTACGCACGCCAGTTTGTAATTCCCCTATAATATTCGTTGAAGGATGGTAATAATATGATATTGGCATTTCTTCGCTAGGAACATCAACTGAGCTTTGCTGATTTGAGATGTTCAAATCAACGTTCAAATCAACGTTAAGAGCGCTAGATGAAACTTCGTTCTGATTGCTCAGGCTTGCAGATTGATTCAACATGTTGGATATCTGCTCAACTTCTTCATCTGATGAGGATTCACCATCAGCATCAAATGTCGGCGCTTCATCAGAGTCAGAATTCTGATTCTGAGGTACTTGGCACTGTTGTTGCATTTTCTGGTTCAGAAGGAATTATTCGATGGAGTTATAGACGGTGTTGCTTATGTTTCAGAAACATTTTCGACTTGAACACCGCTATTACTTGGACCTGCTCCCGAAGATGAAGAATCCAACTTGGGTTGATTAACCACAATTGGTCTAATGATTTGTTCCTGATTCGCCGACTGTTGAAGATAATATAACGCTGCAATTTCTTCTTCAGACGGTTCTTCCGGCAAGTCGAATGACTTTCAAAGATCTTGATAGTTGAACAGCCATGCGTCGCCTCTTCTTTGAATAGGATCCGTATTGTTAAATCAATCCACATGTTGTGCTTCAATTACCTTTCTCAAAGAGGGAACATATACTGTTCTTAACGGACTCGCATACCCGACAAAGAAACCTTCAAGCGATTTGGCCCCGAATTTACCATCTTGATCGATTATAGTACATAGCACACCAAATGGCTCTAGATACTTCAAATTTGGTTTCCTTCGGTTTATCATTTCAAAACATGTCTTTTTGGATGGTTTGACAGTTAAGACCCTATTTAGTGTGTAACAAGCCGCTGCAACTGCCTCACCTCAGAAGCTAACAGGAAGTTTCGAATCTGAAAGCATGGTTCTTGCTGTTTTGATTAAAGTTCTGTTCTTCCTCTCAGCTACACCATTTTGTTGCGGAGTATAGGGTGCACTGAATTCGTGCAGAATTCCCTTGGCGTTGCAAAATTCTTTCATCTTATTATTCTTGAATTCCGTGCCGTTGTCACTGCGGATTCGTCTGACAGGGAGATGATATAAATTTTGGAGTTTCTTGAAGAGAATCACCAAATTATCAAACGTTTCATATTTTGATTCATGGAAGAAAACCCATGAATAACGCGAATAATCATCTGTGACAACTAAGCAGTATAAGTCTCCTGAAATACTTCAGACGTTCACATGACCAAATAAATCCATATGGAGACGTTCAAGCGGCACCTTAATAGAATTCAGAATCTTTTTCGGATGTGACTTTTTGATCTGCTTCCTCTTTTTACATTCTAGACAGTGATCATTCATATGGAAGCTCCAAAGATTCAAACCCTAAACCAGATCGTTATGTACCAGAAAATTCATTTTTCGTAAATGAATGTGCCCCATTTTTCGATGCCAAAGAATAGAATCTTTCTCTGTAGCTTTCGTTACAAAACATTAGGCCGATTTCGATGATGTGGTAGCGACGCCCATATCTAAGACATATAAATCGTTCTCGCGTGGGGCACACATGAGAATCCAATCATCAGGTATTTTGAAACCCGGCTTTAAAATCATACACTCTTTATCGTTGAAATGCACCGTGAACTGTTTGTCACAAATCTGCGAAATGCTCAGAAGATTGTTCTCAAGCTCAGCAATGTAGTTCACTCGATCAAACGATACTACGCCATTGGAGAGTTTTCCCTCGGCGACAATCCTTCCACCTTGATTACCGGCAAATCCAACATATCCGCTGTTAACAGCTTTAATGTCGAACAAAAGAGCTCTCATCCCTGTCATTTGTCTGGATGCTCCACTATCCAAAATCCACTTTGAGAGAACGGATCTTTGGAGCCCCTGCACATATTAAAATTTAGTTAAACAGCGCGACCCAAGCCTTCTTGGTCTTGGGTTTGGGATAAAAAGCTTGGTAATCATCCTCATAATCTCCATCTGAGCCTCCACTGTCAGTTATATTTTCAAAGTTCACTTTCTTTTTACCTTTTGTTGATTTGACAGTTTCGGTTTTGTCTCAGATTTTGATTCTTTGCTATTACCAGTCTTAACAAGCTCAGATCTGGTAATTTCAGATGTTGTTGACTTTTTCTTAGGAATCTAGGCTTGTGATTTTATGCTTGCCTTTTTGATGTAAAACTTTGTTTCGTTTGCCCTGAAAGTTTCACCTTTTTTGAAAGTTGAGATTTCAAGTTTCTTTTCAGTTTTAGGTTCAACTTCAGGTTTTGATTCATTTCTTTTCAAAATCGTGACAGGTTTTACAAACTCTGGTTTCTTTGGCTTTACAACATCTGAACTTTCTTTCCTTCGAAGATAGGTCGGCTTTGATCTCGGACACTTGTGTGCAATATGACCAACTTCGTTGCACTTGAAGCAAGTCCGATCATCATGTGAATATCCACTAGTGGATTTTACACCACTTGTGGCTTTGGCCTTTTCTCGAAGTTTCTTTTGTTTCTTAAACTCATCGTTTGATTGCTTTCCAATCAAACTTTCCTCTTGAACCGTGCTCGTTCTATAAACGAATTTCATGTAAATGGTGACTTTTTCTTAACCGGTTCTCCTTCCACATCTAAACCCAACCCAGCTCTCCGGTTTCCGAATGATCACCACCATTTCTCCGGTAGTTATTGTAATTTCTTTTGGGTTTAGAATAAAATTTCTTTTCATTCTTCTCTAGGTCCTCTGATGTAACTTCAACTAGTTTGAATAGTTTATCCAATTGTTCTTCTTTGACATTCCGAATCAGAAAACTGACATCAAAGTATAGTCTATCAGATTCCTTAACCTTGTACATGACAACGTTAGGATCATCACATAGGCCATCTTCCGATGATGTATCGTCATCTTCGGATTTTGTGTCAGAACTGTTCGAACTCGAGATGGCGCTTTCAAAACTGCCATCATCAGAATCATTCAAAACGTTTTCAACCACATTTTAACCACCGCATTATTGTCATCATCTGATGTAGTATAGATTACATCAATGTTCTCCGGAAACTCATTTTTCTTTTCAGATAATAACTCAATGTTGAGTGCCTTATCCATCCCATCAACAGTTTTGCGACAATATTTCTCGCATAGGGGTGGTGGAACATTGTTGTATTCTTTACCATTTTTCTTTTTAGATCTTTTATCATTTTCTTCCGATGAAATCGTGGGAAGAATATGATCGATGACATAAGCATCAGTTGTATAAACTTCTTAAAAGTTGTTGAACACGTTCTGTTTCTATTTTCATATCCTGGAGTTGTTGTTTGGTTTCAGCATGGTGTTAATGTATACATTTATTGCTTTTTGTTTATCCATTACTGTCCCTTTTAACATCCTCGCGGTGTCGTGTTGTTCGATATTGTTTCTATCGAGCCTGCCATAATCATCTTTCATTTTGTCATACGCTTCCTTCATTGTGCGATAGTCAAATTTAAAATGTTCATTATGCACATTGAGTTCAGCGATGATTTGTGATTTTTCGGCACATTTAGCACACGGCTCGGTACATTTTGTGCAAGGATTTTCAACCTCCACGACTTGCACTTTGACAACTTCCTTTTCGACTATTTTTACCTCTAGACATACCTTGGTTAAATTCACCATCATAGCTTTATTGGCAATGTCTGTGAGATTTTCAGCATTCATTTCTTGAGCTACATCAATCGATTTCTTCTCAACCACTTGCTCCTGAGAACTTCCGTCCAAGTTACCTGCAAAACTAGAAGTTGAGTTAGTAGGTAAAATACCTTGTGTCTTCATGTGAAGATAAGTTTCCTCTTCTTCTTATTGTTGCAGATACTGTTCAAGTAGAACATTCTCCAGAGCTGCTTCCTCAGCAGATGTATCTTTGACAATTTCAGCCATTAATGCAACTCCTGTCTTCTTACCACTATAAGAATTCCAATCAAAACCATCATCTTCATTGGTAGCAACCATCGCCTTCTCGGTATTGTTGGATGGTTTTTTTTGAACATGAACTTGAGTCTTTTTCGAAAATGGTTTATACTGTAGCGACTTCTTGTAGTATTCGTTGCCACCTCCAAATGGACTCTGATTGTCGTTGCTTCAGGATTTTTGCATTCTCTCTTGAAATGCCCTTTCTGTCGACACCTAAAACATGTGACCTTTGTTTTGTCAAACCCTAGCTTGTTGCTTGAATTTCCGATATCTCGGCCTGTGAGTGCAACAAACTTTGTCACCCTTCGAATGAGAGAAGATAAAGACCATTTTATATCCATCAGCTCAAGTTCTTCTTCGTCCACCCGATCTAGTCTTCGGCAGTCATTTCCGGATTGCCAATCTTCCCGGCCACCAGACTTTCATATGATTCTATAACTGTAGCGAGAAGAGTCATGTGTTGCTTAGCAATTTGCTCAGAAACAACATTGTTTAAGTTGATAGCAATGTTACACTTGTATACATTTGGATCAGAATTCGTTTGTTGATTCTGACTTGCTTGACTCTGATATGAAGAATTTGACCCTGTGCTTGAAAAAAGAAGACTCTGCGGACTTTGATCATATTGTGGATATGATTGATTTTGATTCTATGGCGAATGATTCCAAGAATTCATATCCGCACTGAATGCTGTTTGAATCTTTGGGCTTAAATGTTGTCTTGAATTCCGTTCTTATAATATAGACCAACATCTTGAACAATGTAGCGTTCTTCGACTTTGCGATCTTTAGAAGTTCCATCTCATGACCTTCGAGTTTGTCGATGAATGTAGCCAGCTTGAAGAATTCCCAATTCGGAATTTCTTTCAATACCATGAGATAAGTAGTCCATTCTCCATCAGGTAGCGCATCTGCAAGCTTATCAATATATTCTGGTTCTGTCTTCTCAAGACCATGTCTCCTCATTTGAACTTTCAGATGACAAAAACGTTCAATCATCTGTTTCATTGTCTCGCCCTTCAACATAGTAAAAATATCGAATTCCTTCATAAAAAGAGCTTTTTTACTCTTGATCATCTCTGGCTTCCTTGGTATTTCTTTTGCAGTGATAACTAGAGTTCTCTCGCGGTCGTGTATTAAGGCAACAATATCAAAATATCCTCTTTAACAGACTGTTGCATGAGGCTAATCATTTTCTTCTCAGCAATATATTCTTCCTTTTGTTGCGAAGAATACTTGTACTTCTCAAGAACTGGTTGAGTTTCGTCTAACAGAACGACATATCCTCTCTCAATAACCACCCAGCTTTGGAAATGCATGGCCTGAACCCAATAACTGAACTTCTCCTTCCATCCCTCGTATTCGTCCATACTCATTAACTTCGGAGGTTTAACGGACGTGCCCATTTCGTTGTCTAGGTTAACTTGATGTATCACATTGGCATTGGACGTACCCACTCCTGACATAAACACTCTCTGAAGATCATCCATTGTGAATATCGACACACGTACGCTGAAAACACGTTCAAACTTTGAAAAGAATTAGGCTTACTACAAGTTCGGTCGAACTTGTAGTGGAAGATTGAAAATTTTCAGTTTTTACACAAGTTCGGTCGAACTTGTGTGACTTGATTTAAAAATAATCCTAAGATAACTTCGAGCGAACTTACACTTGTTTTTAGAAGAAAAACTTGCAAGTTCGGGCGAACTTGAAATAAATTTCAATGAAAATACTCAAGTTCGAGCTAACTTGAAGAAAATCAAAGAAATTATCACAAGTTCGATCGGACTTAACACAAATTTCCTCAAAATCTCTCAAGTTCGAGCAAACTTGATAGAAAAACACTTAAAAAGTGAATTTCTAAGTCAAGTTCGAGCGAACTTGGCTTATAAGTTCGATCAAAATGGATTTTGAAAACATGGTTTTTTCAACAATTTTGCATCAATTCGTTTGATTTTAATCTCCAAACTCTCAGGGGTTTATCTATGATGTATTTAACATGACATACTCAAATTTGGACAGAATTTACCCGTAAATTCTTCATTTTTAGTGTAAAAGTTCAGAAAATAAGAGGAATGGAGTAGAATAAGAGTTGTTCTTGTCTTGATATCAATCAAATCAGGCTATTCTAGCTCTGATACCACTTGTATGATCGATCCTGATAGCATAGGAACCTAGATTTGATATCTAATGTCCATAATGGCGGACACAATATGACATGATTACCAAATAACAAGAATTAATCAGTTAAACGTCAATTTTATTGATAAACTTCAAGTCTCCAAATTGACAGAGCTTCGCTACACAGAGCACCAAAAGTTACAACTGAAAGACTCAAGCTAGCTATTTATAATAGCACAAGTTCGCTGGTGATAGACTGAGTTCGGGCGAACTTGACCTAGTCAAGTTCGGGCGAACTTGACAACACATCACCTGACCAGCGAACTTGACTAAGAACTACATAAATACTTGATTTTGCTAGCCTATTCACATCTAATCTATACAGACTCGATATAAGACTAAGACATAGACATTTTGCACCAACAATATAAATATAAGTATATTGACTTATATTAAGTATCCATGGTGTGTGGTTAGTCATACGTGACTTTCGACGCCCGAAAACGTTACCGAATCACTAAAATATGCGTTTTTCAATGTACACTAGAATGGGTTGTTCATGGGTGAACCTTATGTGCTTAAAGGTGCTATGTGATTTAAATATGTGTATATGATAATATGTTAAGTGTTGACATGATAGCGGGAATTTAGACTATGCATGTACCATTGTGTGTTTAAAGTAGTAGAATCGATGAAATCGCGTTAAATGTGTAACTTATTTGTCGAGCATGAAAATTGATACATAGGTTAACTTAATAAGTTATTTCATGTATACATGCTTTAAAATGATAAAGCGTATAAGTTAACGAGTTTTCGTGTGTTATGATATTGAGTATTTGTGCACGTTTATGTATATATTATGACGGGCAAATCGTAGATATATAGTATGTATAAACAGGAATGTTAACGGATATAACATATTAAGGGTCACCAATAAAATCGTTCAAGTTGCAAAATCTTAATATATATATATATATATATAATGGAGATATGAAAGAGAACTTAAACTTAATGGTTTTACAAGTTCTAAAGCTTAAGGTATAACTCCAACAATATATGAACTTTAGATCTCACGTGGATTAGTTTTAGTAGGGTTTGCATTTGTCTTTTTCCACCGTATCATCTGTCTCTTTCCCCCATATGTTCATATCTCCAAATCTTGCTGCCATATCTAATTTTCAAAATTCAAACACACACATCTTTGTTTCCTTTTCTTATTAAAAACTCGAATCCTAAAAAAGGATGCAGGGGTTAAATTTGTCTCCTCTTTTGAAGCTTTTGTATTTTGAAATAACCTAAAAATTTATGCTCTCATTCATTCCCGCCCATTATCCCCTTTTGTTCCCTTCCTTTTTTTATTGTACAGACAACTTACAAAGATAGAGAGAGAGAACACAGAGCTTTTAGAGAGAGGGAGAGAGGTAGAGCATGAGAGAAAGACCGGCGCAGATCGGTAAGATCCGAACTTCTTGATTTGTTTCCAGGTACGTTTTATATTTGTTTTCTCCTCAAAGTTTCCCCAGATCTATAGTGATTTTTTGACATTTTTGGTTGTTTTCTTGTAGATTAAGACGTAGAGGTGTAGATACAAACTAGAGAAATGTTTCACCACAATCATCTTCAACAATACCATCTCCCTCGACGATGATAGGGTTTTCGACCACAACCGCCGCTCTTCAGGACATCTGTCAGGTACGTTTATCTTTCTTCCCCTCAGATCTACTCGATTGGTTATTGACTTTCCATTTCATGTGCCATCCATGATTGTTGTTCTTTTCTACTTTATCCTATAGTGTATGGCTGTTTATGATAGATCAGATTTTTGTTATATAAAGCTGAAATACAGATTCCACACATGATTTTTTTCTTTTAAATATCGTGGTTGATTCCAGATTTGCTATTAGTTTCAGATGATATGAATGGAGAAGATGTAGATATTGGTGAAAATGATCTGCCTATAACAAGCTTCCCACCATTATAGATAGAGAAACAATAAATCCAGGGGTTTATGTTACTTTTAGCTTTATATGTATTTACCAATTACCCATGCCGTAGTGGTCTTTATGTTCTTAAAAATTGAAGTCAATTCCTAGACTCTGAGTCGGATTACTTTATAGTATTGTTATCCTTCGTACCTCTGACCTGCCTTCTTGATTATGAACTTACAACATTTTAGTGGCTGCCTTTCTTGCTTTTTATATGTTAAATTGCTTTTATAAATAGCACTCCCTGATTGCTATATCAATGGGTCATAATGTATTTTTATAAGAGTTTTGCTTTTACATATTAATATTTTTTTAGTATAATTGTTTCAGACTGGAAGAAGTTTTCTTTTTCCCTAATTGCTATATCTGTGGGTCATAATGATCATATTTGTATTTTAAGTATTTTTTTTCTTAAATGCTAAATCTTAAAGTTTGATGACAATGGGCCTAATTCATTTTCTATACAATTAATCAATCGTTTTTAAGCTCTTTGATTTCAATTTTGTTTAGTATCAATAAGTATGTGAATTGTTACACGTTTTCTTCGATGTGTGTCATCGCTCATCACCATCCCAAGGAATGAATCCCCCCTCCCCCTCCTTCAGGTTTTGATCCTATATTCTTTCTTGAATCTTTGTTTAATGCATAAAACTTGCATATAATGAATCTGCTAAATCTCTTGCGTTTTGGATTTTTATCATAAAACATAGTGTTAATGCAGGTTCTAACACACAACCTCCTCCCCTATGACTTCCTCTACTTTATCCTTCACCTTTCAATCCGTTTTTCTATATATGTTTTTCATATTCGTTGATTAGTTTTGTGACATTTTTAACTTGTCTTTTGGTTAGTCTTTAATAATGGATTATTTCTGTATTTGGAAACTTCTCCAATTATGAAGTTATTCTAACCTAAGGCATCTTTTTTATTAGGTAAATCAAGGTCTTACTATGGAAATAAAGGGTGAACGGATCAACATGCTTAAGTTTCTACTATACTGTATTTGGAATCTATTAGGTGTTTGCTTATTGATTTGAGATTGTTTATAAATTGTTTAATAGCCCATGAGACTTGACCTTCTGTGGTGTTCTATATCTATGAGGTCTTCTGTGGTGTTCTATATCTATGAATTAAAAGTGGGTTAGATTCTATCTTTTTCAAAACAACATTTTATAAAACCGGTTGGCCCAATTATCCAAGCTAAAATGAGGTTACAAGTTACCTTACAAATTTACATAAAATTGGTTCCAGGCGATAAAAAATGGAGAGTCCTATTGTATGTCATTACCTTCTTCGATATCTTTCAATATATTTTTATTCAAATTAAGTTCATAAAATCAGTAAAGAAAGTATATATATTTCTCTATATCCTTCTATTTTCATCCAAACAGTAGTTATTACTGTGGTAATAACTTTAACATTAGTTAAAAATTCAAAATTAAATACCTAAAATCTTTATCTATATTAATTAAACCAAGGACCCTATTTTATTAACAAAAAGGTTAAACATAGAAGAAAAATATGATGACAAGATAATCTCAGTAATGCTTTTGAGTGTGTAGCACCATCTCCGTGGGGAAGGTTAAGTAAGGCGGGTGGGGGCGGCCGACCCTTCGAACTTTTCACTTAGTAGTAGTAGAGAATGTATAGTTTTCATATAGAATTTTTGTGTTATACGTTTTCGACCCACCGGTTATAACCTCATCTTTTTAGCTTTAATATTAATCAATAAATCAATGGTACCCATCTCTGTCAGCAAAAACTAGTCAGAAACATGTTTATTGCTATACTATATAGTAAAACGGAAAGGAGTATAAGCATAATATGACTAATATACTATAGAGTAAAACGGAAAGTAGTATATGCATAATATGAATGATGTTTTTTACTCGTGTGTTGAAGTACTTTATTTCATGTTAAATTATACTTTAATTAAGATTTGTAACTCATATAATAGATATACCACATAGATACTACATGTAAAAAAACTAAAACAAACGTATTATACAATATATCGCGAGATGATCAATAAAACAAGAGAAAAAGAGAACTGCATTGTCGATTGTTGCCGACACCGCATCGCGCGGGTTCCTTACTAATATATGTATACGTATATGTATATGTATATATATATATATATATATATGAAGTCATATATATGAAAGTGCCAACATAATAAAAAATAATAAGTTTTCGAGAAAATCTCAAAGTTATGTGAAAATTCCAAGATTTGGAGAAACTTAGCAATTTTGTGATCTATTGTTTGATAAATCGTTCATACGTATATTAGGACGTGTAGAAACAATTGTGGGATTGCGCTATTTATAATACGCACCCAAATGTGAGTGTCACTAAACCCTATTTTTACTGTTTTATAATTGTTTTAGGGGAAGATCACGCCTTAAAAGGATAAGTATACGTTTTTGTATAAAATATACCTTTGATTAAACTATAAATATATTTTCGTGGAAAATACATGGTTTTGATATAAATATGTTTCGGGGAGAAACGGTTTTGATATAAATATATGTTTCGGGGAGAAACGGAATTGATTAATGATATAAGCGTTTCGAGGATGAAACGGGGATTGTTACAGTGTTTTGGGGATAAAACGACCGTGTAGATTTAAAAATGCTTAAATCTAAGTTGGGACGGGTTTGCTCGGTCTCAAGAGAGTAAGTAACGGAATTGGCTTACATTTCGGTGGGGACGCGTAAAATTCGTACAACACATAGTATTAAATTTAGCGTTTTAGTATGATATATGTATTGTACGTGAGGCAGGCAATATAAGAGACCCATTGATTAAGTATTGTAGTTTAATCATTAATATAATATGCGTGGAATTGTTGATAGATCTATCGGGTTGACCACCCCGTCGTGACCGGTAGCTCTGTGTCAAGTCAAGCGACGAATTTTATATTCTGTTATTGTCTAGCGTTGATTGTGTCCTTATTGTTAATATATAGTTCGTATTGTCTTGCAAACATACGAGTCTGAACATTTGATGCTATCAATTTAATATGGAAAACTCGGGAAGTGTTGTGTATCGAAGGTTTTTGGAAAACGCTTGCGGTGGCTGACCCTTGAATTTTTATAAAGGAAATGAAAGTGGCTTTCTAAATATTATATGGATGTTTTATTATTTAAACACATAATTTGAAAGTTTTCCTTGGATCAAATTATTTTAAATTTGAATACGTGAACTCACCCTCCTTTGTGTTGACACTTGATTTTAATGTGTTCTTCGGGTACATGAGTTCGGCTTCGGGAACCTTTGGCGTATCTGTAGTTGTGATACATGTTTTCTTTAATAACGTTTTGGTCAACTTTTAAAACTAAACTGGGACCACGTTTGTAATAAGATCCATAAGGATCGAGACAGCTTAACTATGTTATGGTTGTGACTTGTGTTTAAAACTTAAACTCTGTTTTAATTAAGTAATATGTCCAAAAATTAACAATGCATCTTCACTAAGATATTTATGGGCACCAACTTCCGTCACCATTACGTTTGTATTTCCGGTGCGACGTTTTTGGGGTGTTACACAACGCACCAAAAACGATCCTTCATGGTGTAACATAGCTTCTGTAACATTCGTCGAAACACGGGTTTTCCAAAACCCGCTTCGTTTATTAATCAAATATACAGTTATAAGTTCCGTTGCGTATTTATTGTTCATATTAATTTTAAACAATACATAACTAATAACATTTCTAGAATTTTAAACCATAACTAATAAATATAAAAATAGTGAATAAAAATAAAATGGAGACGCCAGGTTTCGAACCGGTCACCCGCAAGCACAAACACGCAACACACCACTCCGCCACACACAGCTTTTGTGATAAACACGGAAACGAATAACATTTATAATAAAACCGAAAGTCAAATCTGCAATCAGTGTGCCCAGAACTCGCACTCACCGGAAAAACCGACATTTCGCGATTTTGGCTACCTTTCCTTTGACTGAAACGCACAAATTAATCTCGACGCCAGTTATAACCGTTGCCGGCAGTCAATTTCGGTCATAACCGCCGGACATCTTAATCGCGAACTTTGACCTCAATTCAAACCCAATTCAGCTGTTCATCCCTATAAATACTCACTCAAACATCTCGTAAACCTTTCGCTCAAAACCGCACTTTCTTTCCGAAGTTGCATTTCCTCAAAAGCTCGTCGCCGGAGAATTCCAATTCGCCGGAACATCGCCGGAATCCCTGATCAGAAAACCGCATTCGTCCATCAGACGGTATAATTGTCTAAACTTTTCCTGTTATCTCTTAATTTATACTTTGATTGTTCAAACCAATAATCAAAACTGTCAAAACAGTTCATACAGCAGGAAATCGCAAAAATCGAAACCGACGAATTTTGCTGGAAAATCTGAAGAAAACACTCTGTGTTGGTACATCTTATTCCTTAATTTTCTTCTTCTATTCCAGTTCAATCAATTATAAGTATTGTTGGTCAATTAAACAAACAGTTGTGTTCTTGTAAACGAAGAAGATGAAGTCGAGTATATGTATTAATATAATTAAAACTGGATATTCAAACAGGTTAGACACACAGTCCAGCGGGACTGTGTGCAAATATAACACGCAGGTCTCGGGTTCGAGTCGCACAAGTTACCGACTTTCAGAAATAAAACCAACATTTTCAGAACTTAATCAGATCAAGTCACAGAATGTTTATAAGAGAATATAGTTCAGTAGTTAAGCAGATTAAACATACAGCCCAACTGGTTGGGCTGTGCGCACTCGAACCAAAGGACCCGAGTTCGACTCCGGGTCTCTGCAACCGGTTCGGCCATATAAATCATTTTTAATAAAAACCAAATAAGTTTAAAGTTAATTAGTATATATATATAATTAAAACAGAGAATATTTCGGGTTAGACACATAGCTCAGTTGGTAGAGCTGCGTGCACGCATACGAGAGGTCCCGAGTTCGAACCTTACTCAGTGCATAGAAAACACAATCTGACCGGTCAAGATCCGGTCAACGGTCAACGATCAAATAAGTCAACCATTTTATTTCTTTTTATCTATTTATTTAATTGAAAAATTATTTAAAAATACTTAAAAATAAGATTATTAACGTTAGAAAATTTCCTTAAACTCACAAAAATAAATCTAAAAATCCATTAAAGAGCACTAATTAAAAATATTAGTCTCAAATAAAATTTATTTATTTATCGAATCATTTTGTTAATATCTAGGCTAGCTTTTCCCTCGTCGATTGAATCTAAAATTCGTGCGCATCCAACGTCATCAAAGAACGCACCCAATGTGAGTGAATCTCTACCAATTCCCCGTTTTAATCATGTTTTGGGGTGTATCATGTGTCGTATAATCTTTTTATTTTATTTAAACACTTGTGCATACATCATATCCGTGATCAAATGTGTATCAAATGTGTATCAATTGTTGTGTGAATTATATGTAGATTGGATTTATCATTTTCAGTACACGCATTACATTAGGCCCATCAGTTCCCCGTGGGAGACGGGTTGAGCATCAGGTGCCTCATTAGATCGGTTCCGTTTGATTGAGCCTTGATCTCACATACATCATCATTCATATCATATACTCATCCAAAGTGGTTTGTGTTTGTTTATCTATATATGTTTGCTCACTTGTGATTATTGCACAAATTTTCCTTATTAAATAAATCAAGAAATTAGTAACAATATTTTATCAAGGTTCACTCGCCAACTTTTGTTGACCCAAAATATCCCCCGTTTTACACATGATACAGGTGATCCCGCTGAGACAAGAAACACATAGGAAGGCCTAGAAGAATAAACAAGTTTAAGCTTTGGAATAATTATATAGTTTCATTTTCTTGTAATTGTATGAATTTTGTTTTGGATATTTAAGTCGTAATTTGAATTTAATAAATATGAAACATCTTAGTAAACATCATGAGCTTTGGTGATAACCCAATTATGGCCCCGACTTTTATTCCGCTGCGGGTCGGGGTGTGACAGATTGGTATCAGAGCTTATGACTATAGGGATATAGGATATGTTATTAGACCCTTAGAGCCTATACTATAGTTGATTAAAATTTTAAATTGTTTATGCGTTACATACAAAATTCATGATATTTATATGCTTTATGTTTATTTTTACATTTCAATGTTATGCAAGCATGCTCACAAATACATGTTATTATATAATGCTCATCATGAATCATATCCTCATAACATATCATATCCATGAGAGCACACACCTCACGATTACCATGATTTTTGCAATGATTTTTGTGTTTTTCAAATCACATCAAAGTGAGTTCTCATGACGGGCATGTAGTAACTGGAAGGGTACGAGCACCGGTAGTCGGAACGTCCTGTCTAGGCTTGGCATTCGTATAAATCCAAGATAAAGGACCAGTTTGCCTACCTGGGGACTAACGATGAGAGTACGAAGGACCTATTAGGCCAAAGCATGCTATACCAAACGTCGTTGAGCTAACCCCACTTTGAGTTGTCATTGTGTCTACACCTGCACACCCTCCTACCATACATCTCGAAATCATATTTTACGATTTTCATTCGGGTGGTGCGAGTGTTAATCCGCCAACACCAATGTGAATCCTACCAAGCCCAATAGTCATGGGGGCCCACATGACTACACAGGCGATGGTATGGGGACATTGGAGGCCCAAACATGAGCAAACCCAAGACATCCTATGGATGTAGTTGAATTATTGTCAGTTATGTTATTTTTCATTCTTTTTACGACACATGACACCTAGAAACTTCTTAAACTCACAATCTTCCTATGTATGTTCCTGTAGATGTCGGCTAGGAAACTACGTGGAGGTAGAAAGTCAGGAAGATCAAATGAACGCTTGGCCACACAAATTGCTAAACAAATGGTCGCAGTGCTTCCTGACATCGTAATTCAAGTTCAACAAGCTCTCACCGTAAACCCCATCAATCCCCCAATCAAGAAGACCAGAGCGTCGCCAACCCTCCTTCAAATCTTGCGATCCCCCAAAATATGAAGGGACCGAAGGTGTTACCGCCCTCCTTCACTGGTTTGAAGAAATGGAAAACACTTTCCTCAATTGCAATTGTCCCGAGGATCGCAAGGTACGTTATGCAACTGGAAGACTGTTTGGAGTAGCCCTTACCTGGTGGAACACGGAAAAGGGTAAACGAGGAGTTGAAGATGCCATGGCCTTAACATGGGAAGAGTTAAGGGAACTCATGACAAAACGCTTCTGTCCAAGAAGCGAAATCATAAAGTTGGAAGATGAATTCCACGCGCTGAAACAAAAGGAAGGAGATCACACCTCCTATAATAAGCGATTTCTTGAGCTGAACCAAATGATCCCTAATTTGTTCACCCCCTTGTACCGCTTAGTCGAACACTACATTCGAGGCCTCCCCTCGAAAATCCAAGATTCAGTTTTAAGCACTTCGCCTGCAACACTTGAAGCCGCGATGGAGTTAGCTACAGAACTCACTGAAAATCGCATTCGAAACGGAAAATTCAAAGATGAAAAGAAGAAAGCACCCATAGAGACCTCAACTACAAACCACTCAGTCTCATCCTCAAGGTTTGCTGGTAAGAGGAAACGCAATGGCAAGAATTTTGTTGTCACTCAAACCAACCCTCCTATCACTACTGCACCAATCACCCAAATCGCTCCCTCAGCTGCACCATTTAAAAAGCCATACACCGGCCCACACCCAAAATGCAACCGTTGTCAATACCATCACCCTCCCGAAACTCTTTGCCAACATTGCACAAGCTGTGGCCGTGCAGGTCACACCATCCAAACCTGCCGTATTCTTCAACGAATGAACCGAGTCAACCACAAACTCAAACCCAAAATCAGACAGTGGGTCAAGCCCAACAACCCTTACTTCTACCACCCACGCAACACATAGCTCAACCTTACTACCAACCCAACTACCCCATGATGCAACCCATGCGAGCTTGTTACAACTGTGGGGACCCAAACCACTTCAGAAACACTTGTCCACGCTTAGTGAACATCATCCATGCTCAAGCCCAAGCGAACCCAGTAAACCAAGCTAACCAAGCTCCTCCACCTGCCAGAGGAAGAGCTTTCAACATCAATGCCAACCAAGCTAGGGCTGACAACAACGTGGTCAACGGTACGTTTCTCATCAATGGTAGTTATGCATCCATGTTATTCGATACTGGCGCGGATAAGAGTTTTGTGTCCTTAGAATTCGAACCTATCCTCAACCAAACTCGTGTTAATCTCATGGAATCTCTAACGGTGGAAGTTGCTGACGGAAAACCCGTTTCATTAAATTCTATTATACGCAATTGTACCCTTACTCTAAACGATCACAAATTTCCAGTTGACCTCATTCCTATGAAGTTGGGAAGTTTCAATGTTATAATCGGTATGGACTAGCTCAGCCAGCATCACGCTGAAGTAATGTGCCGCGAAAAGTTCATTCGCATTCCTCTTGAAGACGGTCAGACCCTACGTATTTTTGGGGAAACCCCTTTGAAAGGACTCAAACTAATGTCCTGCCTTCAAGCCCGAAGATATCTCCGCAAGAACTATGTCGCATTCCTAACTCACGTCGTCAAAAAGGGAAACAAGGAGAAGAAACTCGAAGATATCCCAGTTGTGAAAGAATTCCCACAAGTCTTTCCCGATGACATTTTAGGACTCCCTTGTGAGAGAAGTCGAATTCCGCATCGATCTTGTACCTGGCGCTACACCAGTCGCAAAATCTCCTTATAGGTTAGCCCCATCCGAAATGCAAGAGCTGGCCAGTCAACTGCAAGAGCTGACTGACAAAGGATTCATACGTCTTAGCTCATCGCCTTGGGTGCACCTGTTCTTTTTGTGAAGAAGAAAGATGGAACGTCTCGCATGTGCATTGATTATAGAGAACTCAACAAGTTAACGGTTAAAAATTGTTATCCACTACCTCGCATTGATGACCTTCTAGACCAACTTCAAGGCGCCACCTGCTTTTCAAAAATCGACCTTCGTTCTGGTTATCATCAGCTCAGAGTACATGAAGAAGATATCCCAAAGACCGCCTTCCGGACTCGTTATGGTCATTACGAATTCATGGTCATGCCATTCGGTTTAACCAACGCCCCCGCTGTATTCATGGATCTAATGAATAGGGTATGCAAACCCTACCTCGACCGTTTCGTCATAGTCTTCATCGACGACATCCTTATCTACTCCAAGTCTAAACCCGATCATGAGCGACACCTTCGACTCATCCTTACACTCTTAAGGACTGAAAAGCTCTACGCTAAGTTTTCAAAATGTGAATTCTGGTTAGGAGAAGTACAATTCCTTGGACATGTCGTCAAGGACAAGGGAATTCATGTTGATCCTTCAAAAATCAAGGCAGTGCAGGAATGGCAAGCGCCACGTACCCCTACTGAAGTTAGGTCATTTCTCGGTTTGGCTGGTTATTATCGACGCTTCATCGCCAATTTTTCTCGTATTGCTGTCCCACTCACGGCCTTGACTCATAAAGGAAAACCCTTCATATGGGGACCTAAGCAAGAAGAGGCCTTCCAAACTCTAAAGCAAAAACTTTGTGACGCACCTATCTTCACACTCCCTGAAGGTTGCGATGACTTTGTGGTATATTGCGACGCATCAGGGCAAGGGCTAGGCTGTGTATTAATGCAAAGAGGAAAAGTGATAGCCTATGCTTCTAGGCAACTCAAAGTTCATGAGAAGAATTACACCACCCACGACCTGGAACTTGGAGCCGTTGTGTTCGCTCTCAAGATATGGAGACATTACCTCTACGGTACTAAGTGTGAAATATACACTAACCACAAGAGTCTCCAACATATCTTCAACCAAAAGGAGTTGAATATGAGGCAACGAAGATGGGTCGAACTTCTCAACGACTACGACTGTGAAATTCGGTATCATCCTAGCAAGGCAAACGTGGTGGCTGATGCGCTCAGTCGAAAAGGTTATGCGAACTCCATTCGTCTTCTATGTTCGCAAATCATAACCGACATCAAAGATCGAATCCGGGCAGCTCAACATGTTCCTGTAACAGAAAATGACGTACGCGATGAGCTGTCATGTGGAGCTGAACTCAAAATCGGAACCAAATCCGACGGTATTCTATACTATTTAAACCGCATATGGATTCCTGATCGCGATAACCTTCGTGATTTCCTCATGAATGAGGCGCACAAAACACGATACTCTGTACACCCAGGAGCCGACAAGATGTATCAAGACCTACGATACACCTACTGGTGGCCTGGCATGAAAAAGGATATCGCCGTCTTTGTTTCTAAGTGCCTTACCTGTTCCAAAGTAAAAGCTGAACATCAAAGACCTTCAGGACTTCTAGTCCAACCCGAAATACCTGTATGGAAGTGGGAAAACATAACCATGGATTTCATTACCGGGTTACCTCGCACCTCCAGTGGGTATGACACCATATGGGTAATAATCGATCGTCTTACAAAGTCATCTCATTTCATTCCAATCCGCGAGGACTTCAAGAACGAGAAGTTAGCTCGTATCTACATCAGCGAGATCGTAAGCCGTCATGGTGTACCTTTAAGCATCATTTCAGACAGTGATGGTCGTTTCACTTCACGAACATGGCGAGCCGTACAAACCGCCTTGGGTACACGATTAGACCTCAGTACTGCTTTTCATCCTCAAACTGATGGTCAATCTGAACGCACCATCCAAACCCTTGAAGACATACTGCGAGCATGTGTCATAGACTTCAAAGGGAATTGGGACGCTCACCTACCATTAGTGGAATTTTCGTATAACAATAGCTATCATTCAAGTATCGGCATGGCTCCTTTCGAAGCTTTATATGGTCGTAAGTGCCGATCTCCAGTATGTTGGCATGAAATTGGGGAATCACAAATCACCGGTCCAGAATTAATTCAAGAAACAACCGACAAGGTCATTCAAATTCGAAACAATCTTCTAGCGGCTCAAAGTCGTCAAAAGAGTTATGCAGACAAACGACGAAAACCCTTGGAGTTTGACATTGGTGATCAAGTACTTTTAAAAGTATCACCGTGGAAGGGAGTGGTTCGTTTTGGCCAGAAGGGCAAGCTAGAACCACGCTACGTAGGACCTTTCAAGATACTCGAAAGAGTAGGTCCTGTAGCATACAAGCTTGATCTACCAGAAGAGCTCAACAGAATTCATCCCACATTTCACGTATCAAACTTGAAAAGTGCCTTGCCGATGAAAACCTCTATATTCCTCTAGAAGACATTCAAGTCGATGAATCTATGCACTTCATTGAAAGACCAGTAGAAATCATGGACTTCGGAGAGAAGCGTTTAAGACGAAGTCGTATTCCAATTGTCAGGGTACGTTGGGAGTCAAAACGAGGACCCGAGTTTACTTGGGAACGTGAAGACTCAATGCGCGAAAAATACCCGCATCTCTTTCCAGTTACCACTACTACTTAAATTTCGGGACGAAATTACTAAAAGTAGGGGATACTGTAACATTCGTCGAAACACGGGTTTTCCAAAACCCGCTTCGTTTATTATTCAAATATACAGTTATAAGTTCCGTTGCGTATTTATTGTTCATATTAATTTTAAACAATACATAACTAATAAACATTTCTAGAATTTCAAACCATAATTAATAAATAATAAAAATAGTGAAATAAAATAAAATGGAGACGTCGGGTTTCGAACCCGGGTCACCCGCAAGCACAAACACGCAACACACCACTCCGCCACACACAGCTTTTGTGATAAACACGGAAACGAATAACATTTATAATAAAACCGAAAGTCAAATCTGCAATCAGCGCGCCCAGAACTCGTACTCACCGGAAAAACCGACATTCCGCGATTTTGGCTACCTTTCCTTTGACTGAAACGCACAAATTAATCTCGACGCCAGTTATAACCGTTGCCGGCAGTCAATTTCGGTCATAACCGCCGGACATCTTAATCGCGAACTTTGACCTCAATTCAAACCCAATTCAGCTGTTCATCCCTATAAATACTCACTCAAACATCTCGTAAACCTTTCGCTCAAAACCGCACTTTCTTTCCGAAGTTGCATTTCCTCAAAAGCTCGTCGCCGGAGAATTCCAATTTCGCCGGAACATCGCCGGAATCCCTGATCAGAAAACCGCATTCGTTCATCAGACGGTATAATTGTCTAAACTTTTCCTGCTATCTCTTAACTTATACTTTGATTGTTCAAACCAATAATCAAAACTGTCAAAACAGTTCATACAGCCGGAAATCGCAAAAATCGAAACCGACGAATTTTGCTGGAAAATCTGAAGAAAACACTCTGTGTTGGTCAATTAAACAAACAGTCGGATTTCGCTTTTCTGTGTTCTTGTAAACGAAGAAGATGAAGTCGAGTATATGTATTAATATAATTAAAACTGGATATTCAAACGGGTTAGACACACAGTCAAGCAGTGGACTGTGTGCAAATATAACACGCACGTCTCGGGTTCGAATCGCACAAGTTACCGACTTTCAGAAATAAAACCAACATTTTCATAACTTAATCAGATCAAGTCACAGAATGTTTATAAGAGAATATAGTTCAGTAGTTAAGCAGATTAGACATACAGCCCAACTGGTTGGGCTGTGCGCACTCGAACCAAAGGACCCGAGTTCGACTCCGGGTCTCTGCAACCGGTTCAGCCATATAAATCATTTTTAATAAAAACCAAATAAGTTTAAATTTAATTAGTATATATATATAATTAAAATAGAGAATATTTCGGGTTAGACACGTAGCTCAGTTGGTAGAGCTGCGTGCACGCATACGAGAGGTCCCGAGTTCGAACCTCCCTCAGCGCATAGAAAACACAGTCTGACCGGTCAAGACCCGGTCAACGGTCAACGATCAAAAAAGTCAACCATTTTATTTCTTTTTATCTATTTATTTAATTGAAAAATTATTTAAAAATACTTAAAAATAAGATTATTAAAGTTAGAAAATTTCCTTAAACTCACAAAAATAAATCTAAAAATCCCATTAAAGAGTTCTAATTAAAAATATTAATCTCAAATAAAATTTATTTATTTATCGAATCATTTTGTTAATATCTAGGCTAGCTTTTCCCTCGTCGATTGAATCCTAAAATTCGTGCGCATCCAACGTCATCAAAGAACGCACCCAATGTGAGTGAATCTCTACCAATTCCCCGTTTTAATCATGTTTTGGGGTGTATCATGTGTCGTATAATCTTTTTATTTTATTTAAACACTTGTGCATACATCATATCCGTGATCAAATGTGTATCAATTGTTGTGTGAATTATATGTAGATTGGATTTATCATTTTCAGTGCACGCATTACATTAGGCCCATCAGTTCCCCGTGGGAGACGGGTTGAGCATCAGGTGCCTCATTAGATCGGCTCCGTTTGATTGAGCCTTGATCTCACATACATCATCATTCATATCATATACTCATCCAAAGTGGTTTGTGTTTGTTTATCTATATATGTTTGCTCACTTGTGATTATTGCACAAATTTTCCTTATTAAATAAATCAAGAAATTAGTAACAATGTTTTATCAAGGTTCACTCGCCAACTTTTGTTGACCCAAAATATCCCCCGTTTTACACATGATACAGGTGATCCCGCTGAGACAAGAAACACATAGGAAGGCCTAGAAGAATAAACAAGTTTAAGCTTTGGAATAATTATATAGTTTCATTTTCTTGTAATTGTATGAATTTTGTTTTGGATATTTAAGTTGTAATTTGAATTTAATAAATATGAAACATCTTAGTAAACATCATGAGCTTTGGTGATAACCAATTATGCCCCGACTTTTATTCTGCTGCAGGTCGGGGTGTGACAGCTTCAATGTTAGCTAAAATAATTATCGACGGGATTCCCTTGAGAAGATTTTTCAAGAGTTCTGTTGGTAACGGGATGGATACGTCTTTTTTGTTAGATCCATGGATTTGTAATGATATATTGAAAATAAGTTTTCGGAGTTATTCAAGTTGGAATCAGATTAAAGATGTAGAGTGAGCGATATGGTGAAAAACCCGGTCGGGTGTCACCACGATTATTGGACACCCTGGGCGTGCGACCACTTGGTTGGTACCTGTTTTGATAAATACACGGCGGAAAAAAAACATTTTTGTTCATTTTTATTTATTTAAACAACTTGCAAGTTGAATAAAACATATTTTTATTTTTTTAAACGGGGAATTAAACATCCATTTTTCCATACAAAAAGTTTATACATATATTGTATCCAAAATTCTGTCTAATAAAAGTTTTATAATATATTTTAGCCACAAGGTTCCTTTGTGCCTAGAGGATCATCCTCCTTTCAACACTAGCTCTCCTATTAATAATTATTCATGATTACCTAAAAACGTTTTAAAAATATTACGTAAGCGGAAAGCTGATGAATAACATTTAACAGACACTAAACCATTTTTAGCATAAACGGCATTAAAGCTATTTAAAACATACTAGTAGTCTACACATTCAGCGAGCTCCTCGCCCGTTTTACTACCGAACTTCGTGCCCGGTTTTACAGTTTTTTAAACGTCTATAATTTGATCAAACTATATATGCACTTATGGTCTTAATGATATCCATAAAATACCATATGTAAAAATATATTTAACCAAAGGTATGCTATTTTTAACATATAAATATTTTCAAGTTTAAAAGCAGTTAAACGTACTCACCTTAGCACAGCGGGTTGGGTGATAGTTTAGAACTTCTTAATACTCCACTTAATACTTCGTTTAATCGTATAGGAAGTAAAAGACGTGATCGTTCAGAAGTGAACATGAAACGCAAAATACTCGACTATTTATAGTTGTCCAATTCTTCAATACTTAACTTGTAAGAAAACCTGATGGCCAAGGTTTTCTATTTTAACTTTGTGTACAAGTTTAATTCTGCACACCTTCATTTGGATATCCATGCAACATTTGGATAATTTTATTGTATTATATTTAAAGTTACTTTTATTATTATTTATATGTTTATATTTTAGTTTTCTTTATACATACCTAAATTTGTTTATATTATTATTTATTATTATTATTATTATTATTATTATTGTTGTTGTTGTTGTTGTTGTTGTTATTATAATATAATTAATTTAATACAAATCTTATTTATCCTACCATTCTCTAGGATTTCAGAAATCTTAGTTAGGTTTCCTTCAGCAGTTTCAACTACACATGTCTGGGCTAGTTTGAGTAATGGCTCATTCAGTAGACTACAGAACTTATAATCTATAAAACTTTGATTTGCACCTCAATCAAATAATATCCTAGCATAAACATTATTTACGAGAAACGTACTGGTAATCACTTCCGGTACTTGAGAAGCCTCATGAGTGTTTAGCGCAAACGATCGTGCATTTCCTTTCTTTGCTCCACCCTTTCCACCAGCTCTACTTTCGTCTGCTTGATTTTTACCAATTTCATTTCCACCTTATTTCAATTTTGGACAATTAAACTTGAAGTGTCCTTGTTCATCACTATTGAAGCATCCAAATCATTTCTTTTTGAAACAGTTTTCATTCGTGTGTCTTGAGATCTTGCAATGGTTGCAGAAACTAAGTTTTCAAACCTACATCTCCATGGATGTCTCTTTTTTCGAATCTTGCACTCGGGAATTCGAAAATCTTTTCGTCCTGACTTCTTGTCAGTTCTTTCATCTCCTGATCACCCTTCTTCTTTACCTCATTTGCCTTGTTCTCCTCATATGTTCTTACCATCTAATTTGTTAGCAATCGATTCTGGTTTCACTAACAAGACCCCAGATATAGCATCAGATCAAGTTTGATTCTGGTTTCGCAAAGTATGTTACCAATCGAGAGTACTCAAAGAATGTCTGTGTATATTCTCGAACTTTTCATCCCTCCATCCTGAGATTCAGAAACCTTTCTTCAATCCGCTCCTTCTCATGCATGGGACAAAATTTCTGCTTCACCGGTTCACATAATTTTTCCCACTTCCTCACTTCCTACCCTTCGTCTAAATAATTGTGTTCCGCCATTCTAGTGCTTTATCTATAAACGAATTGGTAGTCTACAACACCCTATCCTTGTCATCACATTTACTGATGGCTAACACAGCTTCCATTTTCTATGACCATGTAAGATAGTGACAGCTCCTTCACTACCAGCAAACTCTACATGCTTACAAGATTGGAATGCCCCATACGTACATCCCTCCAGCTTCGTCTTTTTATTCTCCGATTCATCTCTGTCGGAGTCACTACTTTCATTAGAGCTTTGGTAGTCTTCCACCTTTCTTTTTAGTTTTGAACTTGCATTTTCATGTTCTGAAATTCCTGTTGCTTCATGGCTTCTATCAGTGTAGATATAGCTTCTTTTATCCCTTGCTTTATCATTTGCTGAGCCTCTTCTTTATTGATGATGGGTTCAACAAGGTTGTTAACGTCTATGCTTTTGTTCTTGTGTCCCCTCGTATTTTGTGATGGTCCACTATCCTCCACTGGCTTTAACATTCTAAGACAAAATATTTAACAAGAAACATCTTAACTCTAAGTTTAATGTTTTTAAAAACACAAACATATATTAATTCCTAAACGATTATATCATAATCTAATATTAGAAATCGAATATTGTATAATATTAGAAATCATGACGGTGCGGTGAGGTAAAGCCTGCCCAGTTCAAGGATCGAACTAGTGATCGCCGCCTACTCGCCTAGTCTCTCATCATCACCATATGCTGCCGAAAACTAATGGGGGAAGCCGAAATTGAACCTGGGTCTCTTGGAAACCTAAGTCTCTCCCTCAAAAAGGAATTATCAGATTGGGTGTTGGAGCATTTGGAGGGCGAGAAACCGAGTCAAGTTCAACAACAAGGTTATAAAGATCGAAGACATTATACGTGAGGTTAAGTCAGTTGGGTATTTATGGTTCAAATGTAGATCTAAAAATAAATTGCTTTTGTGGGTAGGTTGATGTAAATTTGTAAATATTACGTTTCTTGTGTTTGGCCTCCTCAATTTGAGGTTGCGTTGTGCATTCTAATGAAGTTTACTTAAAAAAAGAGAAAAAAAAAAAAGAAAATATTTCGTGTTCTAGTGGCCATTGTTTTATCCAACTGGCATTAAATGATGATAGAATCAAACTATAAATGCATGATCAATAAAGTAACCAACCAATCCGCATTCACGTGCATGTTATTTTCTATATTATGGACCATAACGTTTATCTTGTAAAACCAATGGAATTAAGTTTCCGCCTTATTTTATCTATACCCACAATTACAGACGTCATGAACAGTGTGAGCCTGTTGCATGGCAGTTGGCCATTGGTCCATCTTTACATATTTCCTCTTAATACTTAGATCCTCAATTTTTTAAGACATAATGATTTTCTTTGTCTTTTAGTAACTTTTTATTTATTTTAGTTTTTACCCTTCAACATTTAATATTTACTTATAACTCTTCAACTTTTTTAAAACTTTATAATCAAATTTTTACATCCTTATATTTGTGTACATATCGGTATAAATTCAAATTGATTACGTTTCTTTGAAAATGAGTACGCTCAGATATAATGTCTTTTTTTGCTTTTTTAATGTTTTGTGTTGATCTATTTTGAAATAAATTTTGTTTTACAACAGGTCGGGTCAAATATAATATGTTTTCATTAGACTCTATAAATTCAACTTACTTTAAGGTTCGACGACACCGCAACGCGTGGTATCATTTTTTACTTAAAATACATAATTTCTTACTTATTTTTTATATACGTGTCGGTATAAGTTCAGGTTGGTGTTCGACTTAAATTTTTTTCGCACATAAGTTGGGTCATATATAATACACTACCATGCTTATTCTTACGTACATATTCAGTTTATCTACGTATTGACGTAACTTTCGTTTAGAAACAATTCAGGTCTTTACTGTATAAATCCCATTTACTTTACATTTGGACCCACCATTGGGTTTTCCCGCCTAAAGCTATTGTTCATGTTTATCTCTATTTAATTAATTTTTTTAAATATCAAATAAATATGATAATATTTTAATATCATATATTATCTATCCTTTATAATATAATATAATGCTAATACTAATATTAATATGGGAAATTATCGAATCACCCCATTGACTTTGTCTTAATGAAAATAATAATAATTTACATAAAATTGATTTGTTAACAAAAATCGATGTTTTTTTTCTAAATGAATTTCGTAAATTTCTACAAATTATATAATTGGTCCTCATTTTTTTTAACGGCAAATTTGGATCACTGACGGACCACTGGAGTATAATCGTACCACGAGCGGAACCACCCGATCATATCCATCTCCACTAGGCATAATGCCTATACACCAATTCAGAAGGAAACTCAATAAATATAGAAAAACCCCCCTTATGGGAATCGAACTATGGACCCATTGGTCCCAAAGTTTTATCCCACCCCCAAAATGCCACTAGGCTATAAAGCCATAGACAATTGGTCCTCGTTTATTTTAATTAAATTGAAGATTAAATCATATCGTTTATCTAAATTGATTAGCTCATAAAGTTCAAGTTTATATACTTTGAATAAAATTAATAATACTTAATGTTTTTTTATATGATGTATGGATGAGCAATTGACACCGGATATCAGTATCAAATTTCTATAGTATTAATATATATTATTCATGTTGATTATATTAATATAATGCAACCACGTAAAATAACAAAAATACAACATATATGGCTTATTTTTTTGTAAGTGATGAGGAAAGAACTTTTTATCTAACATTTCAAATGTGTTTCTTAACTTTAATTTTTCAATATAATATATATATATTTCTTGCCTTATATGTATTTGTTACACCGTGTGTCACACAGGAAATAACCTAGTTTTCTATATTATGGACCATAACATTTATCCCGTAAAACCAGTCGAATTAAGTTTCTATTATCTATACCTACAATTACAAAGGTGATGACCAGTGCCAGCCTATTGCATGGCAGCTGGCTATTGGTCACCATTAAATGTTTTTTTTACCCTTTCATATTTTGTATTATACTTACAACACTCAACTTTCTAAAAACTTTATGATTTTCTTTGTCTTTTAGTAAGCTTTTTTTTATTTTAGTTTTTACCTTCAACATTTAGTATTTATTTACAACCCTTCAACTTATTATTTATATACCTGTCGGTATAAGTTCAGGTTGGTGTTTGACGTAAATTTTTTTCGCACGTAAGTTGGGTCATATATAATACGCTACCGTGCTTATTCTTACGTACATCTTAAGTTTATCTACGTATTGACGTAACTTTCGTTTAGAAACGATTCATGTCTTTACTCTATAAATCCCAATTACTTTACTTTTAGACCCGCCACATCATGCAGGGAAAATTGCTACTTTAGTTATATTATATGTCCAGGGTTTCTATGTGTATGTTTTAAAATAACCTGGATGTTTAATAATATTCTACATTTCTACAAACAGTTTTTTTTATAAAATACAATTACAAATAGATAATTAAAAGTAAATATTGTTTGATGTTTTTACAATATGTACATAATGTTTGTAAACATCATTGTTAAATTCCATGTAGCATAAACAATTTCCAACAGATAATGCAGTTACGTAGTACATTGCTCTATAAAGAAACGGTTAATTTTCTAACTTACAACCCCTTAGCCGACCCTGCTCGGCATTAGAGATGTTACATTTAAAAGAGATATGTCCAAGAAGGGTAGGTTATTGTAAAAAAAATGGTGGTTTTGTGAGAAGTATAAGAAATGGTTTTAAGTCTTTAGATATTGTAGTTAATGGTTGAGATCAAGAAGGATTTAAAATGTAAATTATGTTTTATTTTTATTTTTATTTTTTTGACTAATTTGGCTAGATTAGGGGTAATAGTGTCTTTTTATATTATATTTTTAAATAAAGAAACTGCCATCAACTTTAATGCACATGTAACTTTCACCCATTTTTTTTTAACGTCCATAACTTTTTATACATAATGTTTTTAAAAAATAAATTACATCATATTAACGAGCTTTTTTTGTCTTCAATATGGGTACCATATTGTTATATTTTATAGACAAAAAAAATTACGAATAACACATACTGGACTACAGGTTTAAAACACCATGAATGCATGTTTAAAACACCATACGAAGAACAAATACTGCACTGCTGGTTTAAAACATCATGAATGCATGTTTAAAACACCATGATTTCTTTTTTTATACGAAGAAAGCACTGCTGGTTTAAAACATCATGATTTCTTTTTTTATACGAGGAACACATACTGGACTGCAAGTTTAAAACATCATGAATGCAAGTTTAAAACACCATACGAAGAGTCAATGAGTGGCGGTTATTGAAGGGTGGTGGTTATGCAAGGTTATCAGTTAATTCAATTAATGAGAAAATTACATGTTTACCATTTTGAATTAATTTAGATTGAGGACACATGTCATCTCCACAATATTTCTCACACTTCTCACACTTTGGACACTTTGGACATAATCCTCTACCTGTCCAAGAAATTATATATAACATCACATAATCTCAACAACATATACAGTTGGAGAACGCTCGTGAGTAGTGAGTGTGAGAATATTTCCCTTGCCTTCATTCCATTGTTCTCATCAATATACAAGGATTACATTTAATGGTTCTCCTATAATTATGCACCTATGATTATACTAATTATAATAAATGACAAGATATACATTTATAATACAGAATGTGCCAAATATTATATTCTATTCTAATATTCCCTCGCAATCGAAACAGGAGGGTCGCGGATGTTGAGACTGGAACGAAAGTCGTCTAATAGAACCTTTGGCAAGCCTTTGGTGAAAATGTCGGCTATTTGATATCGTGAGGGAACATAGAGAACCCGAACATAACCTTTGGCGACTTTCTCGCGAACGAAATGGATGTCCATTTCGATGTGCTTGGTACGTTGACGTTGCACTGGATTTCCGGCTAAGTAGATTGCGCTAACATTATCACAGTAAATCAATGTTGCTCGGTCAAGAGGATGATGTAGTTTAAGTAATAGATTTCCGAGCCAACATACTTCTGAAACTACATTTGAGACGCCTCGGTATTCGGCTCCCGCGCTTGAACAGAACAAAGTAGGTTGACGTTTAGAGGACCATGAAAGTAGATTTTCACCCATGTAGACGCAATATCTGGAGGTTGACCAACGGGTGTGGGACACCCTCCCCAATCTGCGTTCGTGAAGCCACGAGAGAAGATGTTGGGGACGGTTGAAGGTGTAAGCCATAAGTAATGGTGCCTTTTATATATCTCAGGATCCGTTTTAGAGCATTCAGATGAGTAGTCTTTGGGTCATGCATGTGAAGACATACTTGTTGGACCGCGTAGGATATATTGGTCGTGTAAAGTGAGATATTGTAAGGCTCCGGCGAAGCTTTGGTATTCAGTGATATTTTCAATGGGAGTGCCATGAGTGCCACTCAACTTATTCTGCGTATCAACAAGGGTGGAAGCCGGGTTGCAATCCGTAAGGCCGGCTCGTTCAAGAATTTCCCGAGCATATTTCTCTTATGAAAGAAAGAGTGAATTTTTGGTCCTTTTTACCAAGATTCCGAGAAATAACTAAGTGGCCCGAGATCGGTCATGGCGAATTCCTTAGAGAGAAGAGCCATGAATCGGTTACGTAAACTATCCGTGGAGGTGACCAAAAGAAGGTCATCCACATATAGTAACATGTAAGTCATATGCGTTCCTTGTTTTAAGATGTATAAGGAATGGTCGCATTGGCTATGTTGAAAACCCATCTTAGAGACAAAATCGGCAAACCGTTGGTACCATACCCTTGGTGCTTGTTTAAGTCCGTAGAGTGACTTTTTGAGGAGGCACACATGATTTGGATAATTCAGATCTCGGAAGCCCATTGGTTGGTGCATGAAAACCGTTTCGTTTAGATGGCCATGAAGAAAATCGTTTTTGACATCAAGTTGATGTATTGGCCATAATTTTGACAATGCCAAAGATAGAACGGTTCTAATGGTTGCTGGTTTAACAACCAGACTAAAAGTTTCGCCACAATCAACTCCTACTTGTTGTGATCGACCATCACAAACTAAACGAGCCTTATATCTTTCGAGAGTTCCGTCCGCTTTCTTTTTGTGCTTAAAAATCCACATACTCCAAACAATATTCATACTGGGCCTTTTTGGTACTAATTCCTAAGTCTTGTTATCAATAAGTGCCCGAAACTCGTAGGTCATGGCATTTATCCAGTGTGGATTAGAAAGGGCTTCGGTTGGTGATTCAGGTAAGGGAAAGATGGGAAGAGGAGTAGAGGTATTAAGGTTAAAATGTTGTTTGGGCTTATAAATACCCGACATTGACCGGGTGTTTATGGTGCGGGTTTGTTTGGTCGGTAGGCTTACGGGTGGTGGATTGAGAAGTGGGCTGGATAGTTGGGTCGGTTGGTGGGGTCTTGGGCCGAGAGGCAGTAGGTGGTGGTGAGTTGGGTGCAACGGAAGTGCCGAGTAATTGGGACGGCTGGCAAAGTATCGGGTTGAGTAATATGTGATGGTGAGGTAGGCGATGAAAGAGAGGATTGTGAGGTGTTATTTGTTGGAACAGTGGATGAGATAGGAGATGGTGGAGTGGTTTGTGGGAAATTGGGTGATGTATGTTCGGAAGCAGAAGCAAGGGTGGAAGTAGATTGAGTGGGAGAAGAGGTCCAAAAAATGGGTAAGGAGTGGAGGTTAAAAAATCGTAAGAAGAGGGGGTGGATGATTGGGTGGCAAAAGGAAAAATTGTTTCATCAAAAACGACGTCTCGAGAGATAACGATTTATTTGGTTGTGATGTTATAACATTTCAGCTCCGGTGATTTGATGGGAAGCCAAGAAACACGCATAGAGTTGAGCGATCCGCGAGTTTATGGATTGTAGTGGAAGGAAGAAGTGGGTAACAAAGACAACCAAAAATGCGTAAATGGTCATATAACGGGTGGCGACTGTAAAGACAAAATGTGGGTGTGGAGTTGTTGAGAAGTGGTAGCAGAGGTGTGAAGTGCGGTGTCATTCGCGACATGATTGGCTTTGGTTGTTTCTTCAAGAATTAACTGAGAGCGCGCTTCATAAAAAGTGGAAAAGGCTTGGTGTTTTGAAGGATAGCGCCAACACTACCATACGCTTCAGTGAGACCGGAAAGAAGTTGTATTACCAGATTTCGTTCGGTGACGGGAGAACCGACGTTGGCAAATTGATCCAAGATGACTTTCACTTCTTGACAATAAGCATACATGGTTTGGAAGGAGTCGAGTCGGAGGTTTGCAAATTTCTTTTGTAATAACACGGCCCTTGTTGCTTGGTTGTCATGAAAAATACTTTCAAGGTAGTCCAAGCATAAGATGTGGTGGAATTCGGTCGTATAATAGTGCACAAAAGATCGTTAGAAATAGTGCCATAGATCCATTGAAGGACTATGGCATCCATACGATCCCACACATCATCGGCTGGAACCGGCGATTTTTCTTTGTCAGCTTCGGTTGAGTTAGCAGTTAAGGGTTCTTTTTCACGGGGAGGAAGGGGATCAAGAACCTGGAACGCACGACAATGTATTTTGAATAGTTCCGCCCAGGATGAGTATTGGCTAGTTTCCATCTCGAGTGTAATAGGAATGAAGGTTTTGATGTTCGAGACAGTAATAGCTGGGAATGTTTTTGGGTCCATGGGGTGAAAAAAGAAGAAGCAAGAGATGGAGAATATTGGAGAGATGAAGAAGAAGGAAGACTGGAGGCAGGATGAAGCTTTTTAGAAAAGGTGTGATACCATGTGAGAATATTTACATTGCCTTCATTCCATTATTCTTATCAATATATAAGGATTACATTTAATCGTTCTCCTATAATTATGCACCTATGATTATGCTAATTACAATAAATGAAAAGATATACATTTATAATACAGAATGTGCCAAATATTACATTCTATTCTAATAGTGAGCTCTCAAGATTGTCTCGCAAAAATCTGGTAAAGAGTCAGGTTCGCTTAAATGACTCTAAGCTCGAGCCCATGCTTTAGATTCCAAGTTTCACTATCCGTGAGCCTATACGAATTTCTAATATGTACCAATAATAATTTGTGTTTTGTATGATGCTAGCGGGGCTGTGAGCACTATGCCGCGGTTATTCAGATCGTATTCAATTCATTACGCTACTAGTACAAAACTGACACTTAGTACATCAACTAAAAAAGAAAATAAAAAAATGAAGTCATGATATACCCAAGAGAATATCTACAGATATTTTCGACGAAGAAAAACCAAACTGAAATAATCGATGGTTTAGTTTTGTGTTTATTAAAACAAAAAATTACGGTTGGAACCAGATCCGATATTTCTAACCATGCCCATTTTCAAACATCCGTAACTAACGTGGGAATCAAACATGTTCTAAATATTGGATTGGATTTATGATTCAAATTTGTTATTTTGTACCAAAAATTTCAGATCCAATTCAGACCCAAATTTATTAATAAGTGGTTAACAAACAAAATTAAGACCAAAGTTTAAAGTCAGAAACAAAAGTTTAAAGCTAGAATATATTATTCTTGGACAGTTTCTTTAAAAGCCAAATCTTTTATGGGAGATGATCAAATAGAAAGTGTGATTCAGATAGGAAGGGTAGGAAGCAATAATAAAAGGACATGTGTCAAACAACAAAAATCTAAAGGAAGGACATTTTGGTCACAATATTATCATTTTTCAAATCATCACACGGTAACCAATGCAAATTATCAACCTCCAAATTTCCACCATAGTTAACCCTAAATTCCACCACTGCATTTCTCCTCCATCAACACCACACCACTCCACCCAAACCACCATCATCGATCACCCCCCTAGAACCTGGGTCTAACTACCGGCGACCACACTTCCACCAGTAACCCTCCATTATGCTGCCACATTCAAACCCCTCCACCACCGTAACCTCTATCCCCAGCATGATCATCTGTAATCAACCGGCATCACCACTAGGGTTCAATATCATTGTCATAGTCACACACACACACACACAACACAAAACCACTCCAACCCCAGGTTTTTCTATAATCTCATTGCATTTTAGGGTAAATTGTTTGCACTAGTTTCTCTTCGTTTGTTTTTTTTCCTTTCATTGGGTTTTAAGTGTCGATTTGGGGAAAACTTCTTCAAATTTGGGGATTTAGGTGTCTAAAAATTTGGGGTTATCATTAGTTGGTTGGAAACACAATCTGGAAAGGTATAATTGTAAGTCTCTTTAAAGATCTTTCAATGATATCAAACTTGATCTTGCGCAAGTGCGGAAAACAAACACAAGATGATTCAAGAACTACAATAAAACCGAAACAAATAATAATCGAAACAAACCAGATTATCTTGCATTCAACGGTAAACAAAGACTGATACAAGACGCCTTCTTAGTTTCGGCTGGCTCTGGACTACTAACTGATCACCCCTAAACACATAATGTGAACTTGCTTATATACTAACCACTTGGGCCTCTAACCCCTAATCAAGCCCAGCCGAAACCCCTTGACCCATACACCTATTTCGACCTAAACATTATCGAAACATAACTACAAGATTAACCCACAACTATTAGTAACAACCCACTATGCATAAACCTTCAGGTTCCAACAAGCCCCCTAGGTTTATAGCATAGGGTTACAACGATCCTCAACTGCTTCTGCTGCCTCCTATCTTGTCTTGATATCCACCAAAACCCTTTTGTCTGACGTGTAGTGCACCTACAATAGCTGAAGTCCATTGTTTTGCTGTACCTTCATATTTCTCAGTAGACCTGATCTGGTTTTGAGCAAGCACCTCATGATCTTGCAAGCTCAAGTTTAGCAAATCTACTAGAGCAATTAATCTGAACTGCACATCATCATCACAAACAATCAATGCCTGACCCAATGTTTCATCGTACGCCCCAAAATGCATAGTCTTCAGGCTACCATCTGGAATCTTTTTCACCAATGGTATTGTCTTTTCCTTATAAGTAGGCGGCCAAATCACATTCTTCATACGCCTATGAGTAATATGATCACGAACAATAGGAGCAGGTCTCAAGAAGGACTCTACAGTATGCATAGATGGAAAGCCTCGTGCAACCTCTCTCTTGAATCTTTCGAAAAACATGTATCCTCTACTACCAGGATTATCATCAATATATGGTGCATTTGAAAGTATAGTCAAATCAACTTTTGTAAATGTCTAAAACTGAGCTGGCCTCGAATACCATTATACTGGACCAATCTTCCTCTTAATCCACCACATTTTCCGATCATGATCAAATCCCCAACTAACAACCCCTGACTTATTACCAACTTAGTCATAATAACTCTCACCAACATCCATCAAATGATGAGTAGCTTGAACATCAGGATCAGCAGGATTCAGATTTCTGTTCTTTACAACCCCAAACTCTCTTTTCTTTTTCAACCTCTTAGCTTTTTCCATGTCTTTCTTTTTATCAGCTGCACGTCAGCATCATTTTTAGCAATTGCACTAGCACGGTCCTCGGCAGCTTTCTTGTATTTCTCTGTGTCAGCTGGATCAGCAAATTCTTCACCAAACTTCTCTCCCGTTTACCAAGAATATCAAACACGATTGAAAACAACAAGCCGACGTCTCCTTGCAGTTGATCAATTTGTTGATTTTTTTGAACTATGGTGTCTTCTAATTGAATAATTTTAACATCTTTATGAATTGAATCTTGTTCAAGCACCAAAATTCTCCTTTTCAACTCTCGGACACTGATAAACTCATCATCATCACTTGAATCATCAACAAGCGGTAACTTAAATCTCTCTTCACTCCTAATCCCACTTGAACTGCACGGCTCATCATGTATAACAACATACGAACTTCCAACTTCAGTAATTCCCCGTGAACTTGACACAGTAACAGAGGTCTTAGGTGGTGTAGAAACACTAACTGAAATCTCTGAAGTAGACTCAGACTCCACATTCACATTTGATTCAGTAGCTTCAGATTCAAACGGTGTCTCAGTATTGATAGCAGTATCTTCAAACTTAAATGGAGTGTTGATCGTCTATTGCATGGCACAAGATCAGAGAAGCACAAATCACCGATCCCGAGCTGATTCAAGAAACAACAGACAAAATCCTTAAGATCAGAGACAATCTCTTGAAAGCTCGGAGTCGTCAAAAGAGTTATGCCGATAAACACCGCAAGCCCCTACAATTCGAAGTGGGAGATCACGTTCTCCTAAAGGTTGCACCTTGGAAGGGAGTGATCCGCTTCGGGAAGAAAGGAAAGCTTGCGCCAAGATACGTAGGTCCCTTTAAGATTTTGTAAAGGATCGGTAAAGTAGCCTATCGTCTCGAACTACCGGCGGAACTTAATAATGTCCATCCGACTTTTCACATGTCTAACCTCAAGAAATGCCTAGCTGAAGAAAATCTCCGCGTCCCCCTCAAGGACTTGAAAATAAACGAGACTCTCCATTTTGTGGAAAATCCTGTCGAAATCATGGACCGAGAAACCAAGAAACTACGGCGCTCCCGCATCCCTATCGTGAAGGTCCGATGGGAAGGCAAACGTGGCACCGAGTTCACTTGGGAATTGGAAAGTGACATGAAGGCTAAGTATCCGCATCTCTTTGTTACGACCACTACTTAAATTTCGGGACGAAATTTCCTAAAGTAGGGGAGACTGTAACAACTCCGAATTTCGTTGTTATCTTTTTTCTTTTATGTTCGCTGTATCTATCTTTTGTAACTCCGAGATTCGAATTATAAGAAAGTTATGTTAATTAAGTTATGTTTATATCACATCTAATCGCTTATTAAACGCATCGCTAATCTAATCGCAATCACAACTAATTATGCTATTATACAATATGAGTGTGTTATTGTTTAATAAGCACTTGTGCCATCGCATTGCTTATCTCATCACATCGCAAAACGCAGTTAATTATGTGTAATTATGTTTTATGTGTTATTTTTGTTTGTGTAGGTTATAATCGCTATCGCAACGCTCTCACACGCTCGAATCGCTAAATCGCACTACTATATCAATTATAACGCTTAATATACTTATCTAAAACGAACCGAATCGTCGAACGAACTCGTAACGCGAAATAATCAAACAAAACTTGGCCTTTAGGTCAAGTTCGGCCGAACTTGTATATCACAAGTTCGCCCGAACTTGCCTGAACCACAATAACTCTTTAACCAACACAAGTCCGCCCGGACTTGTTATAAATCAACAAAACACACAAGTTCGCCCGAACATGGTACAAGTTCACCCGAACTTGATGTCTGCCCTCTCATATCTCACTTCACCTATAAATACTCAGCTCCATTCTCTCATTTGAACTTGCTGCAAGTTCGCCCGGAGCTCTCAAACCCGAAACCCTTTGTTTTTCTAAAAAGATTCAACCCGTTTTCAACTACAACAACGTTCAACAACGTTTTACTACGATTTTGCACAAGGCTTTGCCTTCGTTTTCATCAAATCTCTTCTATTTACGAAAATCTTCATCTTTTTCTACAAAACTTATGTTTTTCACTCAGATCTATGTTTAGATCTGAGTAAAACCTTTAAAAACATTGATTTCTACACAATATTCGGACTAATGACGTATGTTTCGTTCACTTTTGAGTGGAACGAGGCGTTGTCAAGCAAGATTTCAGATCCGGAAGCACAAGGACGAAATCGTCACTTTACACAAGCTGGACTAACCCGTATGAACCAACAAGTTCACCCGGATTAGCCTGAGTTTCTGTAAAATGGCTAAACTCGCTCCAAAAAGACCTCTCCAACCTAAGTTTTACTCAGTGGCTTAAGGTTGGAGGGATGAATACTCAATTTCCTCAGCAAACGGCACAAAAACGCACGATTTGGATACCAAAACCATCAAGTTCGCTCGGAATACACCAAGTTCGCTCGAACTTGTCACCAAGTTGGTGACTAAGTTCGCCCGAACTTGGTCTCCCACATCAAATCTGCAAAAATGGCACAAGTTCTCCCGAACTCTGTCCAATTCTCAAGAGAATTAGACAAGTTCGTCCGAACTTGTCTTCCCAGTTAGCAAACATTACAAGTTCGCCCGAACTTGTCTCACATCTTAACAGGTTTTCACAAGTTCGCCCGAACTTGTATGGAAACATACAAGTTCGCCCGAACTTGTCCTCTGCCCAATCCAAACTTAACCGTTTCAGCAATTCGGAAGACTGATGCACTTCAGTTCGCTTACAGGCTGATCCGACGCTCTCCCTGACTCCTCTCAGATCTCGAATCTCTCCTAAAACGCACCCACAGTGAGTATACTTGAACCCTTTTTCGCTTAAACACACTTTTGGGTGTCACATATGTTCCTATATCAAAACACATCACTCAAATCTCAAACGCTTATTCGCAACCTGCTGTTACATGATTATACGTGAAATCTGCTGAATTGTATGTATTGCTTGATTGCTTGTACGACACCCTTAACATGATAGTATACTAGAGGTTGACCCGCCACCCGGAGGCCCGGGGTTGTTAAGGCTCACACTTTTATTTCGCATTATCTTTTCTCTTTTAGGATGTGAACGCTTGTTCGCATGCCTCGATCAATCGTGGTTTGTTGGTTTGCATGAATCTAAGTAGTTACATCGTTCACAACTATTACGTATGTCATACGGTATGCTAAACGCTTTTATATCTATATTGTATGCAAAACTCGTATGCTCACCTTTACTTAATTGTATTGACATTTTATTTTAACATATGTGGAAGGTTGAGGACTTTAGCTTGGATGCTTAGTGTTAGGTTTTGCCTTAGAATATCTGGTAATAAATCTAGGGAAGATCAGATCAGATATTTTGTTTAAGAGATTATTTTGGAATGTAATGATTAATTGAAGATTGTATGAGTTTGATAGTATGGGATATTAAATGTTGATTATTGTCTTTAAAATGATCGTTATGGAATCTCTTGATCAATCTGATTCGCCTAGCGCCACGCACGACGTTGAGAAGCAACAACGCCACTTTAAAACACCCACACCGTGTAGTTTTACTGTAAAGTAAATATTATGAAAAATAAAAAAATAATATATATGTATAACTCACTAAGCTGTGTGTGTATTTATAGGACTTGGATTACCAAGAAACTCATAGTTATGAAGAAAACTCTCGAAACTCTAACATCCCAATTTTATTTTATTTTTTAAAAAAATAACACATGTATTATACATGTTTTTAAGATTGTTGCACCAAATCAAAAAAGCGTCGAGCCATTATTTAAAAAAAACAAGTTTCTATGTAACATATGTAATAGAACGTTACGCATTGTTATGTAGAAACTTGTTTTAAAAAAATGGGTCTTCGCTTTTTCGATTTTTTTATTGTGTAACACCCTTAAAAAACATATATATTACATGTGTAAATTTTTTACAAAACAAAAAAGGAGAAATTAGAGTTTTCAGGGTTTTCTCCCTAATTTAGGTTTCATGTGGACTTAGCCTATATATATAATATGTGTGTGATTTACATTACATATTTATCTAGAAGACTATATATATATTGAGAAAGATTAGTAAGATATTAAAAGAATGAAAACAAGAAATTAAAAAAACTTTTATACATGTGTTTTTTGTCGAAGTTTAAGAGTATCTTTTAAGTTTTCTTTTGATCCATTAGTTTTATTTCTTAAGTTTTCTTAATAGGTTACTAATTAATGAAAAAAAACATATGTAGATCGACACGTAGTTGTGAACTACATAACTAACACACACATCGTATGAGCTACATATATATACCTTCGTGTTTAGAGGAGTGCAAAGTCGGTTAACCGTGTGTGTAACATCTGTCATAAACCGATCTCAGAACCTGACCCGTTGTAATCCAAACTCGAACCGTAATAAAGGGAAAACATGAATTTTTATTCATATTTGGTGTGTTTCAGTTGGTATTAAATTCCTTGTTATTTATTGCTTTAATATATTAAAATAGTCAACAAATATATAAATCAACTTCTCAAAAAGAAGGTGAACTTCCACCGAAAGTCAAACCAAGGTCCTTAGCAAAGGTCCATAAGTTCAACGGAGGTCCTTAGCGAAGGTCCATGTGTCCAATGAAGGTCCAAGCAGGACTAGATGAAAGTCCCAAGTGAAAGTCTTATTGCCAGCGAAAGTGACACGCAGAAAGATTATTTTCTGCAGAAAAACAGTTTCGTGCATCTAAATTGTCTCAAGACTTTTCATCTCTCAACTTTATGGCTGCCTTAGGCCATGAGGTGTACTATACCATTTAGAGTGTTAATAATGATATGGCATGTTAACTAACATTGCAAACCACTCATTCCTTGTGTGAAATGGTATTAAATGGGTTATGTGATAACATGTTAACCCAATTTTAAGAGACTAAATTAATTATTCTTTTCTTTTTTAGACAAAAAACCACTAAAAGATAGGGTTATATGAAGTTAATGGGATTAAACCATTTCTTGGAGTGAGACAAACTAAATGAGGAAAAAAAGTTGATGTGACACTTATGTGAAGTTAAGATAGGTTAAAGTATACCCAAATGCCTTATTGTCCCAATTAATAGGGTAATGAAGGTAAACTTAAATGTCATTTACAAGTCATAATTGGTCTTTTTAAAGAAAAAAAAGAATATTAGTACTCAGTTCTTTTCATCAACTCCCTGATCAAAACACACTCTTCCATTATCAAATTGCTACCAAATTTCTGCCAAAGTTCCCTTAATCTTGTGTTTTGTTTCAAAGTAGGTATATCTAATGTTGGTGCAGAATGTCTATGTCTTAGTCTTATATCGAGTCTGTATAGAATAGAGTTGAATAGGCTAGCAATACGAAGTATTTATGTAATGTTGAGTCAAGTTCGCCCATAGTTGACATGTAAAGTCAAGTTCGGCCGAACTTGTTAAGGCAAGTTTGGGCGAACTTAGCTCTTCCTCTGGCGAACTTGTAGGTCTATAAATAGCTAGCTTGTTGTCCTCATTTGTAACTTTGGCATCTCTGAGGCGAAACTCTGTCAATTTGGATTCTTGACGTTTAATCAATAAAATTGACGTTTAACTGGTTAATTCTTGTCTGTTGGTAAACTTGTCGTAATATTCCCGCTATTATGGACAATAGATATCAAATCTAGGTTTCTAAGCATCGAGGATCGGTCCTACAAGTGGTATCAGAGCTAGAATAGCCTGATTTGATTGACATCAAGACAAGAACACTTCTAATTCTACTCCATTCTTCTATTTTTCTTAACTTTTTCACAAAAATGAAGAATTCACGGGCAAATTCTGTCCAATTTTCAATATAACATGTTAAATACAACATAGATAAACCCCTGAGAGTTTGGAGACTAAAATCAAACAAATTGGTGTCAAAATTGTGAAAAACCATGTTTTTCAAAACCCTCTCCATCGAACTTGTTAGCCAAGTTCGGCCGGACTTGTGCTAAAAAGTCACTTTTTCAGTGAGTTTTTACCAAGTTCGCTCGAACTTGAGGTGTTTTTGAGGAAATTCTTGCCAAGTTCGCTCGAAGTTACTGAAATTTCATTGAAATTTTATCAAGTTCGACCGAACTTGATAAAATTCAAGAATTTTAGCTAAGTTCGCCCGAACTTACTAGTTTCTTATAAAATTCAATATACAAGTTCGACCGAAGTTAAAAACTCAGGAAATTTTCAAATCAAATCATAAGTTCAACCGAACTTGTGATTAAAAGTCTGAATTCTTCATTCAAACTACAAGTTCGACCGAACTTGTAGTAGAACTAATTGTTTTCAAAGTTTTCAAGTGTTTTCAGCGTACGTGTTTCGGTATTCACGATGGATGATATTCAGAGAGCGTATATGTCAGGAGTGGGTACATCCAATGCTAATGTCATACAGCAAGTCAATCTAGACAACGAGATGGGCACGTCCGTTAAACCGCCAAAGTTAATGAGCATGGATGAATATGAAGGATGGAAGGAGAAATTTACGTATTGGGTTCAAGCATTGCATTTCCAAGGCTGGGTGTCGGTTGAAAGAGGTTACACTGTTCCGTTGGATGAACATCAGCAAGTACTAGAGAAGTACAAGTACACCACAATACAGAAAGATGAGTGCATTGCTGAGAAAAAGATGATAAGCCTCATTCAACAATCTGTTAAAGAGGATATTCTGGTCTTATTACCCGAGTATACTACTGCGAGAGATCTCTGGTTATCACTACAAAAGAAATACCAAGGCAGCGCAGAGATGATCAAGAGTAAGAAAGCTCTCATCATGAAGGAGTTTGATATTTTCAACATGTAGAAGGGCGAGACTATGAAGCAGATGATTGAGCGTTTCTGTCATCTAAAAGTCCAAATGAGAAGACGGAACAAGAATACATCGACAAGCGTGCAGATGCGTTACCGACGGAGAGTGGACTACTTACCTGATGGTTCTGAAAGAAAGTGCTAATTGGGAATTCTTCAAGTTGTCTACATTCATCGACAAACTTGAAGGCCATGAAATGGAACTACTAAAGATTGCGAAGTCAAAGAATGCTAAGATTGTTCAAGATGTTGGTCTGTATTACAAAACCGGAATGAATGACAACATTTCAAGTCCAAAGATTCAGGGAGCATTCAGTGCAAACATGAATTCTTCTCCACAGAATCAGAACCAATCATATCCTCAATATGATCAAAGTCCACAAAGCTCTTCGTTCTCAAGCACAGGGTCAAATGCTTCTTACAGAGTCAAGCAAATCAGAATCAACAAACAAATTCTGATCCAAATGTGTACAAGTGTAACATTGCTGTAAATCTAAACAATGTTGTTTCTGAGCAAGTTGCAAAACAACATATGTCACTTCTTGCCACTGTTCTAGAATCATAAGAGAGTCTTGTAGCTGGAAAGATCGGCAATCCCGAAATGACCGCCGAAGACTATGATCAGGTGGACGAAGAAGAGCTTGAGCTAATGGATATCAAGTGGTCACTAGCTTCTATCATTCGAAGGGTGACAAAGTTTGTTGCGCTCACAGGCCGAGATATCGGAAATTCAAGCAACAAGCTAGGGTTCGACAAATCGAAAGTCACTTGTTTCAGATGCCGACAGAAAGGGCATTTCAAGAGAGATGCAAAAATCCTGAAACCACGGGCAATCAAAGTCCATTTGGTGGAGGCAACGAGTATTACAGGAAATCTCTTAAATACAAGCCTTTCCCAAAGAAGACACAAGTTGAGATCCAGGAAAAGCCAAACAGCAGTAACACTGATAAAGCAATGGTTGCTTCAAACGAGGATGATGGCTTCGATTGGAATTCTTATATCGGTAAGAAGACCGGAGTTGCATTAATGGCTGAGATTGTTGAAGATACATCTGCCGAAGAAGCGGCTGCGATAGAGAATATTTTACTGGAACAGTATCTGCAACAACAACAGGAGGAAGAGGAGTATATTCACATGCAGAATCAAGGCATTTTATCTCCTAACTTATGTGATAGTTTTGCAGGTCACTTTGACGGAAGTTCTCAGGAGCAAGTTGCCAAGGAGAAATCTATTGCTGAAGAAGTCATTGATGTTACTCAAGAAATGAATGCTGAAAACCTCATGGACATTGCTGATAAAGCTTTGATGGCAAATCTAACAAAGGTAGGTCCAGAGTTAAAGGAAGTTGTCAAAGTACAAGTTGTGGAGGTTGTAAAACCTTGCACAAAATGTATCGAACCATATGCTGAATGCGCCGAAAAATCACGAATCATCGCTGAACTAAATGTACATAACGAACATTTCAAATACAATTATCGTACAACGAAGGAAGCGTATGACAAAATGAAAGATGATTATGGCAGGCTCGATAGAAATAATATTGAACAACACGATACTATAAGGATGTTGAAAGGTACAGTAATGGATAAACAAAAGGCAATAAACATTTATATCAACACCATTGCTGAAACCAAGCAATAACTCCAGGACATAAAAATTGAAACAGAACGTGTTCAACAACTTTTAAGAAGTTACACAACTAACGCGTATGTCATCGATCACATTCTTCTGACAATTCCATCGGAAGAAAAACCTAGAAAATTGGTAAAGAATATAGCAATGTTCCTCCACCCCTATGCGAGAAGTATTGTCGCAAAACTGTTGATGGGATGGATAAGGCACTCAACATTGAGTTGTTATCTGAAAATAAAAATGAGTTACCAGAGAAATTGATGTAGTCTATACTAAATCAGAAGATGATAATGCGGTAGTGAAGGTGGTTGAAAATGTTCTGAACGATTCTGATGACGGTAGCTTTGATAGCGCCACCTCGAGTTTGAACAGTTCTGAGACAAATTCCGAAGATGATGGCATCATCGAAAGATGATCTATGTGATGATCCTAACGTTGTCATGTACAAGGTTAAGGAATCGGATAGGTTATACTTTGATGACAGTTTTTCGATTCGAACGTCAAAGAAGATCAATTGGATAAACTGTTTAAACTGGTTGAAGTCACATCAGATGACCTGGAGAAAAATGAAAGAAATTATGTTCAAAACCCAAAAGAAGTTACAATAACTACTGGAGAAATGGTGGTGATCATCCGGAAAACCGGAGGGCTGGGTTAGGTTTAGAAGAATCTGATGAACCGAAAAAGAAAATGTCACCATTTCATGAATACAAAGATAAAAACATGAAATTTGTTTATGGGACAAGCACGGTTCACGAGGAGAGTTTGATTGAGAAGCAATCAAATGACGAGTTTAAGAAACAGAAAGAACTTCGAGATAAGGGAAAGCCACAAGTGGTGTAAAATCTACTAGTGGACATTCACATGATAATCGGATTTGCTCAAGTGCAACGAAGTTGGTCATATTGCACGAAAGTGTCTGAAATCTAAACCGGCTTATCTTCGAAGGAAAGAAAGTTCAGATGTTGAAAAACCAAAGCAACCAGAGATTGGGCAAATAAAAATCTTAAAAAGAAATGTTGACAAAGAAGAAATGAAACAAATTTTTGAAAAGAAATTTAAAAATTCAACTTTCAAAAAAGGTGAATTTTCAATAGCAACTGAAACAAAGTTTTACATCAAAAAGGCTAACATAAAATCACAAGCCTGGGTTGCTAAGAAAAGGTCAACAACATCTGAGATCACTAAGCCTGAGCCTGTTAAGACTAGTGATAACATGAAAGAATTAAAATCCGAAATCAAGTCTGAAACTGTCAAAATTATAAGTGGTAACAGTTTGAAAGATAAAAAGAAAGTGAAGTTTTCAAACATAAACATCATAGAAAATCCAGATGATGAATATGAATTTGATTATGCTGACGAATGTGAATTTGATTATGATGATGGTTATCCAATTCAACCCAAGACCAAGAAGGCTTGGGTCGCGCTGTTTAACTAATTGTTGAAATGTGCAGGGCTCCAAAGATTCGTACTTTCCAAGTGGATTTTGGATAGTGGAGCTTCCAGACATATGGCAGGAATGAAAGCGCTCTTGTTCGACATAAAAGCTATCAATGGCGGATATGTTGGATTTACTGGAAACCAAGGTGGAAGGATTGTCGCCGAGGGAAAGCTCTCAAACGGAGTTGTATCATTTGATCAAGTGAACTATATTGCGGAGCCTAAGAACAACCTTCTGAGTATTTCTCAAATTTGTTATAAGAGGTTTACCGTCCACTTCAACGATAAAGAATGAATGATCATCAAACCGGGTTTTAAAATACCAGACGAGTGGATACTCATGCGTGCACCAAGAGAGAATGATTTGTATGTTCTTGATATGGGAAATGCTACTACTTCTTCAAAAACGACACAATGTTTTATCTCGAAAGCTACTGAGAAGGAGTCAATCTTATGGCATAGAAAGATGGGCCATATTCACCTGAGAAAGATGAATCATTTGGTGCATAACAATTTGGTGGAAGGTGTGAATCTGAAAAGTTTTCATATGTCAGATAATTGCCTCGAGTGTAAAAAAGGAAAGCAGATCAAGAAATCTCATCCAAGAAAGATTCTCAATTCGATAAAGTTGCCACTCGAAAGACTTCATATGGATCTTTTTGGTCCAGTGAATGTCCGAAGCATCTCTGGAGATCTCTACTGCTTGGTAGACACAGACGATTATTCCCGATACTCGTGGGTATTCTTCCAAGAATCAAAAGATGAGACGTTTGAAAATTTTGTGATTCTTTTCAAGAAACTTGAGAACCTGTACCATCTTCCGGTGAGACGCATTAGAAGTGATGACGGTACTGAGTTCAAAAACACCAAAATGAGGGAATTTTGCAATGCTAAAGGGATTTTGCACGAGTTTAGTGCACCCTACACTCCGCAGTAAAACGGTGTAGCTGAACGGAAGAATAAGACGCTTATCGAAACTGCAAGAACCATGCTTGCAGACTCAAAGCTTCCAGTCAGCTTCTGGAGTGAAGCAGTTGCAATGGCTTGTTACACACTCAACAGAGTCTTAACAGTAAAACCAACAAAGAAGACCTGTTTTGAGATGATCAACCGACGAAAACTGAATTTGAAGTTCTTAGAATCATTTGGAGCGCCATGTACTTAATCAATCAAGATGGCAAATTTGGAGCTAAATCACTCGAAGGTTTCTTTGTCGGATATGCAAGTCCATTGCAAAGAGTTTACGTTCCTTCATTAAGAAGAGTCATTCTTGTTGATTGTTTTAACTATACGGATCCTCTTCAGAGAAAAGGTGATGCATGGTTATTCAACTATCAAGACTTGTGGAAATCATTTGATTTGCCTGAAGAACCATCCGATGAAGAAATTGCAGTGTTATATTATCTTCATCAATCAGCAAATCAAGAGCAAATCGTTAGACCGATTGTGGTTAATCAACCCACGTTGGGATCATCTTCTTCTGATGCTAGTTCAAGTAATAGCGATGGTCAAGAAATTCAAACAAATCAAGTGACACCGCCTACAGAACCAGTCAATACTACAGTGAACCTAATCTTTCTGAAGCACAGAGTTCAGACTCGGACGAGGCTCCAACATTCGATGCTGATGGAGAATCTTCTTTAGATGAAGAAGCAGAGCATATTACAAGTTTATTGAATGAATCTGCAAGCCCGAGTAGTGCTCCTGAAGTTGAAGTAGTGGTAGATCAACATATCACAAATCAAGAGAATACTGTGGTTGTTCTAGGCGAAGTGATGCCAAGATCATATTCTTATCATCCGTCAAATTCTATAATAGGCGAATTACAAGCTGGTGTGAGAACACGGAGTCAAATAAACAAAGCTTTGAGCTATTTCGATACTCATGTTGCTCCAATTCAAGAATATTGCTACTATTCATGCTTCATATCCCAGATGGAACCAAAAAGTGTTTCTGAAGCTTTAAGCGATGAAAACTGGGTACAAGCAATGCAAGAGGAACTATTAAAGTTCGAGAAGTTAGGAGTGTGGAAGCTTGTAGATCTACCTGAAAATCAGAAAGCGATTGATACGAAATGGGTCTTTAAATGCAAGCGAGATGATCGAGGGGTTACAGTTCGAAACAAAGCTCGGCTTGTTGTCAAGGGATTTCACCAGCAGGAAGGGATAGACTACACAGAAGTCTACGCACCAGTAGCTCGCTTAGAATCTATTCGAATATTTCTTGCTTTCGCAGCATGGAATGGATTTAAAGTCTATCAGTTGGATGTCAAATCAGCTTTTCTGTACGGAAAATTACGCAAGAAGGTGTACGTCGTACAACCACCGGGGTTTTCAATCCACTCAACAAAAAGGAAGCATATCTTCTTGATAAAGTACTTTACGGTTTACACCAAGCCCCGAGAGCTTGGTACGAGACGTTATCGCAACATCTCGTGGGAAACGGCATTGTTAGAGGAACTGTGGATAGTACTCTCTTCACTAGAGAAGTTGGTAATCATCTAATTATCGTTCAAATCTATGTGGACGACATAATCTTTGGATCAACGAATGATAGTCTTTGCAAGGAGTTTGAGGGTATCATGAAGAAGAAATTCGAAATGTCTTCGATGGGCGAAATGAAATTCTTTCTCGGATTGCAAGTAGATCAACTTCCAGACGGTATTTTCATTCATCAGACCAAGTATGTGCACGACATCTTGAAGAAGTTTGATATGGAAAGCTTGAAGCTGTTATCTACTCCTCTTGCTCTTAATCATGGGATTTGCATTGATGAAACTGGAACCGAATTTGATGAGACGCTCTACAGATCAATGATAGGATCGTTGATGTATCTGACGACATCGCGCCCAGATATCATGTATCCTACCTGCCTATGCGCCAGATATCAGTCAAGCCCGAGAATTTCACACATGCAGATCGTGAAGCGAATCTTCAGATACTTGAAGGGATGCCCAAGCACCGGCTTGTGGTACCCGAAGAATGATAATTTCGATCTTGCAGGATACGCTGATTCTGATTTTGGTGTAGATAAGTTGAATTCAAAATCGACTACAGCGGGATGCCAGTTCTTCGGAACAAGAATGGTAACCTTGCAGTGTAAGAAACAGACTACGGTCGCTCTCTCTACTGTGAAGCTAAGTATATCTCGGCCTCCAGCTGTTGTTCACAGATTCTGTGGATACAACAGCAGATGAGAGACTATGGTCTGCAATTTCTCGACACTCCGTTGTATGTTGATAATAAGGCAGCCATTGATATAACCAAAAATCTGGTTCATCACTCACGCACAAAACACATTGAAATTCGTTATCACTTCATTCGTGACAGCAACGAAAAGAAGTTGGTGCGAATAGAAAAATCCACACCGACGAACAAAAGGCTGATTTTTATACCAAACCATTTTCTTTACATGGTTTAAATACTTGTTGAGAATTAATGGTATGGAAAATTTGCTGACAGGTGCGGACGCTGAGGTTGAATACGGATCGGATGACGAGTTCACGTGATCCACATTGGTTTGTCTATATCTTTCTAGTTTAGAATTTTATTAAAAACTAAAATACAAAAAGATGTTTTTAATTTTAGGGGGAGAAATGTTAGAGAAAATACAAAAACATTAGAAAATTTTAAAATTCAAAAATATATAAAAAATGCAAAAAGTACAAAAACATTGAAAAAACAAAAAGAATTCGATGTCACAAAAAGGAAATGATAGTACATCAATGGACTATCACAGTATGCTAAAGAAATGTAAAGCTTAAAAGTGATAAACAAGTCTTACTGTGGATGTGTCGATAGGCTTAACACGTTCAGTAAACTGTTTTCGAGATATAAACTAAATTTTACAACTGCTTAATCATGTGGATTAACATATCTTGGGTATATGGACTTAGTACTCCGAAATTTCGTTTGAGAGATTGCCTGATTCTGAGATACGAGGTCTTTATAGATAGTTGATATCTGGGGTATTATACAAGTTCTTCTGAATTTGCGAAAGCAATAGCCTAGAACTCTATAATATTTTTGCAATAAACTCCTAAACTGCATGCAAACTTGAAAAGTATCGAAAGATCTAATCATTTGCAGTGCTGAAAAGATTCCTTAAATGGAACACACCTTAAAGACGAGCCTTCATCTCTTTATCTGTACGGTAGTACTAACCTGAGCTCTCAAGGTCTCGCACTACCCATATACAGATATCAATTACGCTATATTCACCTGTAAGATGAAATCTAGGGAATCTTGATACGGGACTATATTCAAGAAGTGGGAACCGCAGATAAGTCAAGTTTCATAAATCATACCTTAACATATCTTGAAACAGTTGAGAAACGTGGTAAACTGTAAGTGGACAAACATATCGACAATCTCAGGTAAACGAGTTTAAAACTTAAAGTCATCTAAAGGTCAATGGTACTGGTGATATGTCTCATATAACTGATATGATCCTTTGAACACGAATTCACAAAAATATGTCTGTAAATATGTTTGTACATAGTTACATTGTCCTGTAAATAGTTTATCAGCTTTACATATTAAAACCAAAAAGGTTTTTAGTGTGTTTTAGCATAAATTTATAAAAATACAAAAAGATTTTGTTTCTACATTGTTTTCAGCAAACCAATGTTGGAGAACGGGTCTTCGAACTCTGGTAAGGTGCTAGAACTGGTGGGAATCTTATTGATAACGGGCTGGGAGCTAATCTGTAAAATCCAAAAAGCCAAAAATGATAAAAGTTCATTAATTTGAAACTTCAATTTTGAAAATATCAACAGTTTTTCGTAACGGTCAAACCGGGGTCGTTAACTTGGACTCGGCAGAAAAATCGGTTAACCAAGGTCATTAGCTTGGACTTGGTCAACTGAGTGGATTTTCATAAATGGTAAAAGTTGAAAAGTTCAAGGGTTAAATTGCAAAATTTGAAAAAAGTTTGAATTTGAGTTTGGCAAGTTCGGCCGAACTTGCTAAACTGAATCAAGTTTATCAATTAAAGCAAGTTCGACCGAACTTGTGAATTAATGGTTGTTTGTTATATAAGTTCGTCTGGAATTCTGATGGGCTTTTTAGCTTGGGCTCAGCAAGTTCGCCCGAACTCATTCACCTGATCCCAAATTACTCTGAGCGAACTTACTGGTCTTTGAGCGATTTTGAGAATTGTCAATTTTACGTCATTACTCTGCTAAAATTCACGTTGATATTGGTGATTTGCACACCTGTGTCAATGGAAGAGGTGTGTATTGTTTGACTGAACCGTTAATTGAACCGTTAACTGATAAAATCATATCTGAAAACTTAAAAATGATAGATCTAGGTTTTGTTGGACAAAATTGAAAAGAAAATCATGATCTAAAGCATAAATCGACCATAAAAATGTCATGAATTTGATGGAAATGATTTATATCATGATGAACAGGTTTTGATATGTTGAAGAAGATAACAAGTTCGGCCGACTTGTTATCAAGCTCACCGAACTTGCATTCAAAGTATGTATAAACCTGATGAAAGTATGTTCGACCGAACTTAATAGTTTAACATAGAGTTCTTGATTTTGGTGGAAGTTCGCTCGAACTTAAACATTCTGGATGATATGGTATAAGTTCGCCCAAACTTATACTTGAATGATGAACATGTTATGAAAGGCATGTTCAGGCGAACTTGATAAAATCAGAATGTTATAACACACATCAAGTTCGCCGGAACTTGATGAAAAAGTGTTGAAAAATTTGTAACTTTTTTCTTGAAATGCGTGCTAATTGTTTTGCGTCGTTTCTCAGGCTCAAGTACCAGCGAGGGTGATTTCTATGGATTTCTCGAAGTTTCACAACACGTGTATCACGCTCGACAAAACGATATGTCCATCGCTGAAGGATTACGACAGTATTCTGAAGTTTCTTAAGGAGTGTCCTATTCATAGAGCGTCACGAAGCGCACGTGTCGTATAGATCTCATATATACCATTTCTGGATAAACGCAGAGCTCAGCGATGATAAGAAGTCCATTATTTCATATGTTCAAGTCAGGAACGAAGTCAAAGAGATTACTGTTACAGAGGAAGATATTCGCAGGATTCTTCAATTCAATGATGACAAAGACGATCTGATTTTCTTGAACGAGAAGATGGTTAGAGGTTGTTTTTACAGAATGGGATACAAAGGCAGTGTTAATAAGCCAACCTTGAAGAAGGGGGAAGTACCTAATCCCTACAAGCTCCTGATGCATGCAATTATTTATACTTTCAGTCACCGAAAGGCGGGCCTTGACGATGTTCAAGATTATATGGCCTGTATGGCAACGGCGTTAATTCTGAAAAAGCCTTTCAACTATTCAAAGCTTGTGTTTACACATATGTCAAGAAATATGGATGATTCAAGGTTATGCTTGTATCCAAGATTCGTGCAGATGCTAATCGATGAGAAGTTCACAAACATTGCACGAGATCCGAATGACGTCTTATATCTCAGTCACCTTGATGATACTACTGTCAAGAAGTTGTTAAAGTTTCAAAAGCAAGCATCAGCACCGGTTGCTAAACCAGTATTTGGGGCTATCAAAGATTCAAACTATATTGCGCCGTCAGACAACAAATGGAGGAAAGACGGTAGTGGTGACGAGAAAGAGCTGAATGATGAGAAAGAATGGTTTAAAGGTTTCAAACCAAAAGCTCGTAGTGATTGGTTCCTAAAGGCTGAAGTTGATAAACCTAAGAAGAAACGAGCAGCAAAGAAAGTCGATACGATGCTTATTGATGAAGAAGAACCAAAAAATGTTCAAGATGAAGCTGGTTCTAGTGCAGCAGTGGTTGTTGAGAGTCAGGAAACAGTTAAAATGACTCAGGAAGATGATGTGATATCAGCTACTTCAGAAAATGATGATTCTGACGATTCTCTTGAAAGAACTACAAAGAAAACAATAACAGAGACTGAGGCAGAAAGAGCCAAAGAGACTGATGTTGATTTCGATCCAAATCTTGAAAAGGAGTCTGATGAGGAAAGACCCAAGAAAAAGACTAAACGTGTGAAGTCTACTACAGTTTCATCGACAAAGACTACAGGGTCTCCTCAGACAAAGGGTAGGAAGAAAACGAAGAAAGCCCAAAAGCCAGTTAGTAAATGATATAAGGGAAAGCTGAAAAACGCAGGAGTTACACAAGAACCTTCTGGCGCACAGGAGATAGGAGTTACACAAGAACCTCCTACACAAGAACCTCCTGTTGTTGTTACAAGTGAAGCTGAACGTCCAGGAGTCACACAAGAACCTCTTGTGATTATTTCATCGGAAGCTGAAAGGCCAGGAGCAACACAAGAACCTCCTGTGTCTGGTTTATTGGAAGTGCCTATTATTCAATCTCCTGTTGCTCCAACAACTTCACATTTTGAAAGTTCTACTCCAAAGAAGACTACACCACAGACTGCTACTCCAAAGTCTACTCAAGGGCAAATCTGTTTGGTGATATGCATAATGATCCTAGTAGTCTTCCAGATCTAAATGATTTCTTTCCAGAGACGAATGTTGATCTTCTTGAAAAACGTGTGAAGGTGTTAGAAGAAAAAGTTCAACAAAATGAAGCTGAGAAAGCTGAACTGGTAAAGAAAATGAATCAAAGCACAGTTGAGAAAGAGAAGTTAGAAGATAAAGTAAAAGTGTTGGAGAATGAACGAGAATATTTCAAAGCGTTGATTGAAAGTTTGCAAGATGCTAATGAGAAGCTTCAAACAGAGATTGCTGATCTAAAGTCAATCCAAGCCCTAAATGATCGTAGATTCACAAGAATGCAGAAAGTGTTATCCAATACACTAGGGATTGATTTCATCTCTGAATATGGTCGTCTGGATCGTCAGGAAGCTAAGGAAAGATCTGAAAAAAATTAGCAGCAAGTGGCAAAGGTAAAGGTGTTGAGGGTGAAGCCCCTAAATCATCTGAAGCTGCAGAGAAGTCTGTTGATGATGTGGTTATAGCTTCTGAGTATGATATTCCAAAGGTTGACGAATCTGTCAAGCCTTCTAATCCTATCATTGCTTCTGAATATAAGGACGATGAAGAAGCAGAGAAAGAGGATAAAGATGATGATGAACAAAAAGATGATTCTGAGTATGAAGATTGGAATGTTGCTGATGATGATGATGACGACGATCAGGGCGGAGTTGGATTAAAGATTAATGAAGGAAAGGTTGCTGATGAATTTGATTTTTCTTCTCTGATGGATGATGAATCTAATAAGATGGATGATCAGATTCAGGGGGAGTCAGGGCAGACAGGGCCATCAGATGATGTTGATATGGCGAATGTTGATAGATTTGCAATGCATGTTGCTGCGACAAAGCCTATGCTCTTGATGCTTGAACATAATGTTGAGGAAGGTGAATTCGTGCACAACTATACCAAAGAAGATCTTGCAAAGTTGATTGAAGTTGATGCAGAATCACTAGAGTTTGATTTTGAAGAGCAAGTGTTGAATGTTAACACATTTGACCCGAATGATTATCAGTAGGTACGGAGGTTTGAAGCTGACGAGTATAACAGAGTTATTGTTGAAGATTGGTCTTCTGATGATGAAACAGATCAAACTGCGAAGTACGTCGGTCCTAATACAGATAGTTTTCCCACATTTAAGGAGATGTACAAGCAACTAGATGAAGACATGTTGAAAGAGAAAATCGAAGAATCTTTACGCGAAGGAAAAGTTCCTAAGCCGATAACGAAAGAAGAGATTGCTCATGCGAAGAAATCTTGGTTTAAAGAAATGCCGCGCGAACGTAAGTTTCGACGTCCTCTAGCATTCTTTACCAGAGATAAGGATGTGTCATTGGGGGATATCCTGAGTTGGGGTTGGTTTAAAGAGCTGAACGTATATGGAATCAAAAGGGAATTTGGAGTGCAATACTTCAAGTATCTTGCTGATTTCAAGACTTTACCGTATTGGGATGTTGAGGAGCTGGTTCAGACTGTGAATGTTACTTGTCATATGAAATATATTGGTCAGTTATTATGGAAAATGATCAAGTTTGAAGCGACAAAGGGATTTAAATATTGGAAGCCGTTTATTCCAGGTCGTCACATCAAGACAAACAAGAAAACGAGAGAAAAGGATATAACGTTGATCATTAAAAAGACCAAGAGCTATGAGAAACATGCCATTGATGCCTATAGAACAAAATTTCTATCCAGTGTTCAAGTGGTGGCAGATAGATCCAACCACATGTGAAGCTGTTATTGTGCTATGATTTGAAGAACATCTGGATATCACAAAGGAAAGGGTGGAGATATTGGGTTTTCAGGGTATGAGGGGATTATGGAGAACGATCAGGATTCTAGATCCAATGTGGCTTGTCAACTGTTCCAGAGAAGATATTAAAACCTTGTTCTACAGCAAGATTGTATTCGAAGAACGTGAAAAAGAACAAGCTATGCAGTATCAAAGAGTTGTGAATGTGTATGCGCATGAAGTTAATTCAGGAAAGATGTGGCAGACAAGTTGGAGGGATCTGGAACGGTTGAGTTTTTAAAAGAAGAAAAGCGTCTTGAAGCTATTTATGAGAAATGTAGAAAGGCAAGTATTAGAAGATTTCAGTTTATGAACAAAGTGCCTCCTACAGATCAGACGCCGGATCCAAGCAAGAACGATGAAAGAAGCCTTACAAGAACTTCTTCGGTCGTGTTCGTTAATGTTTATTTGAAGATAGAGTTATGAAGACTGATACAAGACGAAGACGATATCCAAGGGGGAGTTTGTTGGTGCAGAATGTCTATGTCTTAGTCTTATATCGAGTCTGTATAGAATAGAGTTGAATAGGCTAGCAATACGAAGTATTTATGTAATGATTAGTCAAGTTTGCCCATAGTTGACATGTAAAGTCAAGTTTGGCCGAACTTGCTAAGGCAAGTTCGGGCGAACTTAGCTCTTCCTCTGGCGAACTTGTAGGTCTATAAATAGCTAGCTTGTTGTCCTCATTTGTAACTTTGGCATCTCTGAGGCGAAGCTCTGTCAATTTGGATTCTTGACGTTTACAGTAAAATTGACGTTTAACTGATTAATTCTTGTATATTGGTAAACTTTTCGTAATATTTCCGCTAATATGGACAATAGATATCAATCTAGGTTCCTAAGTATCGAGGATCGGTCCTACAAGTAAAAACCCATTTCTTTTATATTCTAGAATTCTATAAATATCCCTACATGATAAAGGTTTATATTTTATATAAATTTTGTTTTTTTTAGTTTTAGAGTATTTACACATAGAACTTGGGGCTTTGATGTAGATTGTGTTTTGAAAAAAATTGAATTACTATTTAATTTAATGTTTTGATAAAAATTGGATTACTATTTAATGTTTGTTATCACATTGGTTATATTGTGTCAATTTTATATTTTTAGATGTCTCATAAGTTTCTTATGGTCCACTGACTTCATCATATGTTCTTTAGAATATTAATTAAAAATTGAAATTTTCTTGGAATATAAAAACCTATGAAATTGTTTTTATAGAATTTTCTGACATACATAGATGGTGGAATCTATAATGTTTTATGAATTATAGAATGGTTATAGATAAAATTTATGTTAAATTATAAAAGAAGTAATTTTTAAAAAGATATGAAATTGGATATATTGAAATTGGATTTCTATTAAAAAAGACATAGGATGTATAATACTATGAAAAGTGCATTTTCACTAGTTTTCATATTTTAAAGAAAAAAGACATATAGGATGTATAATACTATAAAAAGTTCATTTTCACTTGTTTTCATATTTTAAAGTCTTAAATATTAATTTATATATATAGGTGGTGTCTCTTGAATTAAAGTTATATCTATATGTTAAAATTTGACTTAATATATTGTTAGTGAATAAATGATATTAATATATATATCTTATGGTTAGCTGGTTTAATATGTCACATAAATAATATAGTTAAGGGTATTAATTTTAAATGGTTAAGATATTAGCATTGATTAATTTTTCTAGTAGACAAAAGCTCCAAGTATAGGATGTATTGTTTTCTATATATTTTTAGTGTTGTTTATTTAGTATTTTGGTGTCGTATTACTCTAGGGTGATTTTTGTCTTTTAGATCATTTCTCTCAAATACCCGTGCGTTTTGCACTAAGAATTAATGGAACGCAAACTGTGAGTAGATCTTTACTTTTTCCATTTTTGTCACTTTAACTTTTTGGGGTGTATCATGTGTCACATGTTTCTTTGTTTCTTATTACCAACATGCAAATCAAAGTGTCGCTACGTGGTTTGCTAATTGTATCATATGTTGCATAAATTGTTACCTATACAAGTATCTATTTGTTACTCGCTTTGTGTCGTAAGGTTTCACGTGGATCCACCTGGCTGACAGGTTCCCCCCGACCATGGGTCGAACACTGTATCACCATGATTGTTTCGCATATTCGCTTTTCGGGGCTTGAATCTCATCGAGTTTCATTATTATCGTTTCGCTCTGTTGTGTTTCATTTTTAAATGTGGTTGTTGGATATTTGGATTGATGATGATGTTACATATACACTTAGAATTGCATGTTAATTATTTTATAAAAGATAAATTAACTAAACTATTTTACTACACTTAAAAAAACTAAGGTCTATTCACCAACTAATTATTGACCCAAAAGTTTTTACGTATGACACAGGTACACAAGCTTGAGGATTTGAAGTGGAGACACATGCGATGCGTCTTAGAAATAAAAAGGAATTATGTTATGAAGTATATCTTTTGGATTATTGTATTTGAAATTTGGTTGAATCTTTTTATATGATCATGTGTGTGACCATTTTAATATCATTGCTTTAAATATATAAACTTATAATTGTGTCATAAGCTATGATAAATCAGTCATGCCCCGTACGATATTTGATGCTGGTTGGGTGTGACAGTGGCTTCGGTTAATTGAGGGTTCGGATAATCAAAAAGTATTAATCATAACCAAAACCGATGGTCTTTAAACATGGTTTCGTTTAAACCATCGATCATAAGTCGGTTTCGGTTAAGTTTGGTTAATTGTCCAATATATTTTTTTCTTTGTTCCAACTAAAAATACATCGGTTATAGTGTTCGTAGCTTTGTTTCTATTAATCAATTTAGAATTATACATCACGATGTAACCGTGAATCAATATATGAATATAATATTCTCCATAACTTACAAGGTTTTAGTATAAAAGTTTTTACGAGGAAACTAGATTTTTTTTTTGATATTTACGTTTTTCAAATTAGCAACCACTTCAAATAGAAATCAATTTGATACGGTTATAGTCGGTTAACAAAGACACATTAGCCATAAATATAACCAAATGGTCTATCAAATTCATTTAACCATAACCTATCGATTTGGTCGGTATCGTTAATTTCGGTTAACGCTTCAATTTTTTATTATGGTTTGGTTTTTGCTCACCCTACTTTGCGAGCTAACATATATGTGGTTCTTCAATCTACAAATAAATTTTTATAAGTTTTATGTTTATTTTTACAATACTAACCTTATAATTAAAAGAAGTTAAAAAAATCCACTTCGGAATAGCCCAGTGGTTGTGTTGATGAATTAGATAGAGCTTAGGCTAATGTGTAGGATCATAGTGGTCATGAGTGTTATCACCACACCCTATAACCATTGTTAAAACCGGGATATTACAAAATTTACTCCCGCCCTCACATCTTGTCCCTACGCTTTTATGTTTAGAATACCAATATACATAAATTTATCTATAAAATTGACAACTAACGAATTAGTAAGAACCATTAGATAAAACCACATGGTGACAGAGAGGAAAAAACCACATGTCTCAATTGGTCAACAGTTCATATTTTTATTTTTTTTGTTTTTAAAAAGTCTAAAAACATAATTATAATAATAACAATAGCAATAATTTAAACTATTTAAAGTAAAATGATTTAGGAGGTTTTGACATTTTGGTACATTTCAAAAGACTTTTATCACATTTCACGTATTCCACGTACTTGATCCTGTTTTTTCAGTTGAGAAATAGCCCGAAAAGGCAAGTTTTTAATGCGGATAAGGACAGGTTAAGCCAACTTCCAGTAAACTTTTACTATTTTTGATCCTTTATCTAATATATCCCAGTAAACTTCTACTATTTTTGATCCTTTATCTAATAAATAACGAATGAATATGTACAACATGATTTAACTTTTCATTTTTTATTTTTGTATATTTAATTTAATAAAAAAATATATATAATATATTAATCTAAATCGTTTTAGTAAAGTGATTTTGAAGGGTCTATTTTTAATGCATTCCACAATTTCGGCTTTCTTTTAGTTTAACCCATTAAGAAACAACTCGCCTAGGTCATAATCCTCCAAAGAGAAGTGTTAAAATTGTCTTTTTGACTAAAAGAAAAGTCTTTATAGCAAATATGTTTTATCTGATCTCATTATGTCTAGTGAGTCCCAAGAGTTTTCTAACAAATATTCGCCATAAGCAATGGACCTGGAAGATCAAATCAAACAAGATGACCGCTTTCAATCCTATTCTATAGATATCATAATCGAAACTTCTAGTCAACTTCATCCCGTATTATAAAACTCTAAAATCCAAACGTATACGACGATTTTGCTTGTACAACATCACTCTATGCAACACATAAAAATCAACATAAACACTATATTCACTACACGTACAACCCTAGTAGCGTATTTTGGTAATAAAACTGATCATTTCATTACCAATGACATGGCAAGTGACGTGGCACAGACAAGTTGATATTCTTAATCACTTGTTCCAACTATCTTTGATAGGAGACGCTTGCATGTCCATGTCAATGAGTGTGAGGTCATATGGTGTAGCAGCTGAATTTGATAACATTGATGATTTCATTGTCTCTGGTTGTGTTGTTCCTTTGGGGCTAAGGACTGTGGGTGATTTGGCTTGTTTGTTTTTGCGTACATTTTCCATCTCAGAACCTGTTGGGACAAAGGTCTTAGTCCGGTACTTTCTTGCACCTTCATCACCACCGGTGTCATTAGTATGATTGTAGAGTACATAATCATGGTAAGCCGGTGCAAACTGCAATAAAGTAATTGGTTATCGTAATCATAAACTACCTTTAATACTCAGATTAATAAAATGTCAACAGACCTGGTGAACAGTGTCTTCATAGAAGTCATTTAATGACAAAGCATGCGCAAGACTAGCTCCAAATCCACATGAAGCGCCAATGTTGGCACCGGCATATTCCTTATACGGAAAAGCATAAAGATGGCCCAAGGCTGCAATAAGCATCTCAACGCAAATTATGAAGCTTTGAAATTCAGCGGCTTCCTCTACATTTTTTATATGTCCAGATTTTGCAGCAAGAAAAACCAAAACACCCTGAGAGCATAAAAGAAACCCATCACCAATAATTTTAAAAGAGCAAAAAAAAAAGTAGAAGTTGGTTACCTGCCAATAGGTCAAAAAGACGACACTCTTAATAATGATGAATTTTGGAACAGGATTAAAGGGTTGTAGCAAGTCCCTGCATGCTACATAAAACAAGGCCAATGCATAGAGTGCCATAGAGTATGAAATTGTGTATATGATTGTGATATACAGGTAGACTGCTTTGCACTGAAATTTCCGTCTTGGTATTTCCCCTTTGCATACAAAATGAATGTGACTGCTACCAAGATAGGTTTAAGAATAACAAACTGCAAACACCCTTGCTTGCATCTCCGTATAAAACGCCTGCATCATCAGATTCATAAGAATAAATATAATGAGTTTGACTCAACATAAGTAGAACCGACTGACCCGTCTAGTGGAATTGGAGGGAAGCAACATGTCATCAAACACCAGTTGGGCTTAAGAACACGTCCTGTAAGACTTAAAACAACAGCACCTGGACCACCCACCCATTCAAGACACAGTGATAGAAAATTGTATATAACCCAAGCTTCATATCTGAAAAAATCAGGATACAGAACGTTATAAACATGTTAATACTCTGAATGAAACCAGGACAAATCACGTACTGCATCCATAAAAAAACAATATAAGGGCTTGATTTATTATATAATCCACCAGAATAGAGTACATGTATACATCATGTGTCGAGAGCATGCAACAATAGCTGAATAAAATGGTTACTAGTGAATCTAATTTGAAGCCACCACTATATATGTATCTGTGTGTGTGCACGTATGTATAGTTTATCTTGATAGATGTTAACTATGCTCAAACAAGTTCAATAACAACTAAAGTATCATATAACAGCTAAAGTATCACATACTCACATTTCTCTAATGGAATTAAAATAGATTGAGCTCTCATTGAATACAAGTGACAGGAAAGATGTCAATGCATAGACCTGCCAGGAAGAACAAGTAAAAAATAAGAAATGATATTATGTAATTTCATCATAATTGAAACAATACACATCTCCAACATTATGATATTCTTGACAGCATCATTAACCGTCCAAAAAAGTAGTAGTTGCTGGCTAGACACCCATACATTCACTTAATTTATCACAACACTTTGAAACATCAATTAGCTAGTTATTCATCAAAAGTAAAGACATATAAAACAACAAAGACTCATCAAAAGGTAAATGATTGATAACATTAATTAAAGAGTCGTCGGGCTTTCAAACAGTATAACATCCATCATCTGGTGAAAGAGTAGTGTGAAGGCTCAAGTATAAGGCTCACCGGAACCATAAAAATAATTCTGACAGTGAAGCGTTGGTAGGTAGGTTCAGTATAATTCAAAAGATGCCTATAAATGTGAAGAAGCGCCAAAGCAATAGCCCCAATTGTGCAAAGGAATGCAATTAATACATAATATATCGGCCCCATTTTCTCCCCTAAACAACAATCGAAATACCAAACTTCAATTAGATAGAATCCCAGGGTTTTGTTTGTAGATAAACAAGGAGAAATTGGAATACCTTTTGGCGATCAAATCAGGGAACAGGAGTGTATATCAAATCGCATAGTGGTGTGTGTGTATTCACAATTGGAATGGCATTACGTCAATAATCAGCCTTGCTTTATGCAACGACCAACAATGCCACCATCCCTTCCCTGTTATTTCTTTTTGGGATGGATGGGATGCACAGAAACCATTATATTTGTTTTGTTTTCTTGTAAATAAATAATGTTTTATTTGGAAAAAAAAAGCCTGATAATGGAAACAGGACATGTGTTATTCCATTTTAATTTATTCAAATTTAGTTAATCTCAATCATTTATTTTTACCAACATAATTGTATACTAAGAGCTAGACACGTGGCTTCGGTATTCTTATTCTCCATACACCTTAATTGTAGAGTAGGATAAATGCAAACCATATTTTGTATACAAATAATAAGAACCATTTAAAAAGTGTCATATGGCATTCAATCAATTATAAAAAAGTGGTAAAATAATAACATAAATAATATCAATTATATTACATTCTCTATAATTATGTTAACAAACAATTAATTCTTTCTTTGAATATTTTTTTTGTTTTCAATGTACTGATAAAGAAAAGTGCTGATTTAATTCACATATGTGCTAAAATCAATCATCTTGAATAGTTTTCACGTGTTAATATAATTCAAAAGTGCTACTTTTGTGTGTGTATTGTTTTAGTATGTGCTAATTTAACATTTTCTATGTGCTAGGATCTGTTCTTACGGTTTGTAGGATAAATATACGGAAACCAACCCCTTAATTGTTGCCATGTTGCTCTTTTCTTTATAAAGGTTTGATTTCCTATTTCCTATTTTTAATTTCATATCATTTTTCAAAAGCAAAAGTTTTTTATTATCTACGGTGATTTTTCTTTCCCCTTCTTAGTTTTAGTTTGTTTGTTTTTTGCCAATGTTAAATTAAGCATTGTTCTCGATAGCTTTCATCATGTTTTGTTTTTATGAGTTTAATCTAAATCTTTTCTTTCCATTTGTTAGTTTCGAAACGCTAATCTGTATCTTTGATCAATGGACGCCACCCTCAAGGTAGATATGTGCTTCAAGATTTCGCTATTATCAGTGTCATGATTTTCGTTTGATTTTCAATGATCAACCAATTACTTTCTTCGATGGAGGAAACGGCAGAGGATTCTTTGGTGGTGGTGGTCGTTATAATGGTAAAGGTGCCAATTTGATTGAGTTAAATTGGGCTGAACCCTCGCCTTCTCGGTCGAATCCTGCAATTTGATTTGGTTGTGCCTATATATTACAAAATCGGTAATCAGCACAACACCTTCTGATCGAAAGTCTCATCTTACATTATTATAGTTATGGTTGTTTTGAAATGTTATATATAATTCAACTAATGTGTATAATTTGCTCTGTTGATGTATATTTTCATGTTGGTGGTACTGATTGGTTATATGCCAGGTTATTTTTGTGCAATTAGTTTATGCCTAATTCCAAATTGTTAATGATGCAGTGACTTGATTTATTATTATGGTAAGATTATAAATCCTTGTGTTTTGTATTACTATTGCAAACATTTTTAAACTTTAAAACTATAATTTGTTACCAATTACTATAATAAAAGTTACAACACCGATACAAAAAGACAAGGATTCTAAACTAACTTTGAATTAACCATCTAAAGAGAGAAACAGTGACTCAGGGTTACATGATGCATATTAATAATATGCTTCTGCAATTGTTGTCTTGGTGTTGACATTAAATTTTGCATATCTAAAATGATTGGAAGTAGAGATAGTTTTCTCTTCAGTAGATGGGTAAAGATTTGATCCTAAATGGTTGATTGATCCTCAACATCTTTTTTGTTGGGTCAAGAATTGGAGGAGCCCATGCCAAAGTCCATGAAGGAAATAAGTACAAATTATATCTTCTTTTTCATTGAATCTTGATCTATATTAGCAGTTGGGTAATTTTTGCAGATACAATAACCAAAATGTCGCCATTAAGATTTAAGGTATAATGCCTTTGCTTATGTAGAATAGAAGGGAATATTTTGAAGCAAGAAAAGTCTATGCAAAGCTGGTCAATAAGTCAGCTCCACTAGTGGCGGATCAACCCCTCAGTTTGAAAAAAAAATGAAAAAAGTTAATGAAAACTTTGAATGATTTCAAAAAAAATTATGATTTCAAAAAATTAGTAAGAATATGCCAAAAGAAACCCCTCGAAAAAAATTCCACGATCCGCCGTTAAGTGAGATTATCCTCAAAACTCATGTCATAGCGTTTTGTATATTGACATCTTAAACTTCTCATTATTTTTTTTGAACGGCCAACAGAAATCAATCCCAAGCACTCTCGGGACACCCACTGGACCAAACGAGTACTCCAAGAGTAACCCGAGTCCACCACCAATTTCGGGGAAAACCCGTAACCCACCTGCCCGTAGGCATGATGGTAAAATTACCGGTAAAACCCGTTTGACTCAAGGATCGAACCAGGTCTCCCTTGGTCTCCTATCATTGCCCACCAATGCCTCACTCTGCACCAAGTGGAGTTGAACTTGCATCTCTCTAGAGAAATGCAAGCCTTTCACCACTTGATCTAGAGATCATTGGCTTAAACTTCTCATTATTATATGTAATATTTGATTTATTTATGAATTATATCGTTTTGATTATTTAGCTTATGTAATACATGGGTCTGTAACATATTATAAACATCTCTTTTTACTGTTATATGGGTCTATAACATATTGTAAACATCTCTTTTTTACTTGACATTGTATTATTTATTCAATCCGTGTAATACACTGGTAACTAATAGGGGTGAGCAGAAAACCGAAATAACCGAACCGTAACCGATATAACCGAATAAAACCAAACAAAAAAACCGAACCGAAAAAAAAAACCGACGTTTCGGTTTTCAGATTTTTAATAACCGAAAATTTCGGTTCGGTTTTTGCATAACCATTTTCAATAACCGAAAAACCGAACCGAACCGAGAAGTTAGAATCCATATATTTTTATATTAAATTTAAATTGTTTAAGTGTTTAACTCAATGCTAGTAAAAATTATTAAATTTATTCTTAATGTTAAGTGTTTATAATCAAAACATTACATATTTATTTATAACTGAAATGATTTACTTATTAACTATATATAAAATTAAATGATCTTCAAATTAATATAAAATAAAATATCTTAATAAAAACTTTAGAAAAACATAAAAATAGATAGAATGTTAGATTTATAAAAACAATATTAGTTAAAGATGTTAATTATAATAACTTAGATGTAAACATATAAGAAGGATTTTTATATTTTAAATTATACTTATTAATTTTTGAATCTTACATAATTTTGTTCCAAAAACCGAAATAACCAGAAAACCGAACCGAACCGACGAATAAAGTGAAAAACCGAAACCGGAAAAACCAAAACCGAACGGGTTTGAAAAACCAAAAACCGACATTTCGGTTTCGGTTTTGGTTATTCTCAAAAATCGAACCGAACCGACCTGTGCACACCCCTAGTAACTAACCTAGTAGATAATAATATTATCTAAAGAATTTCCAAATTAAATCTTCATGAATAAGAAATTTAGACTAAATATCAAATCAAATAAAATTAACATACTAAACGTACGAATTGGGTGAAAAAGCAAAGTGCGGTGGCAATATGGTAATTGTGTGAATATCTATTTTCACATGCCAAAATCATACAAACCTACAATCAACGTCCCTGATTTTATTTCAAATTCTTTTATGATTTGACCAGATTGAGTAGCCCTTTTGGAATTGAACCCTATCAAAGGAACATATGATATAAAGCCAAAAGATCATCAGATGTTTGATCCTCCATAACGGAGTTTCTATGACCCAAGCCTCTGATGAAGCCAAGGTCTGCTATACAAGAACCATTAACACTAAGGTCTGATGAAGCAAAGCTCTGATGAACAACAAAGTTAAAGGTCTGATGAAGACCAGAAGAGTGTATGATATTAGAGTTTAGTATATCAGGGTTTATCAATGTAACAATACTTTGTATTTAGAAGATGATAGGTTAATCATTGGTTAGGGTTAGTATTTTGTTAGATGTCGCTTTCACCTCTGACATCAGCAAAGATGCTAGAGGTTAGCATTGTAGTATAAATACTTGACTTCATTGCACTGATATTCTCATCTGCATGATGATGAAAACAATCTTCCATTGATTGTAAAACAAAGTTTTCAATTTCAACTGCAATTCACTATGTTTTACCTTCTTTCACTTACCATCTTACAAAACATTTATAATCAATTAAACTCAGATCCTAACAATTGGTATCAGAGCTTGGTCAATCAAAATTTGATTTAACTATCAATTTGATTTGAAAGATCAGCTCTCCCTGCTAATTCGTTTGATAGTTTTCCTTGGAAACCAGAGTTTTATTACGTTTAAATTTTTTAAAACAAAATCTGTTTAAAACCATTCAGAAATGTCTCAAAACACACCAGATTCTAACACTGGATCTATGTTTAAACCACCGATGCTTGTTCGTAATGGTTATTACATATGGCAGCGTCAAATGAGTCACATTTTAGCTCAGCAGAACACTGGTTGCTGGAGGTCCGTTGTATTTGGACCACATGTTCTGTTGGTTCCAAGTACAGAGGATCCCAATACTCAAGTGCCAAAAAATCTTGAAAACTACTCCAAGCAGGATTTCCAGAAAATAGAGTTAGATGCTAAGGCGTTTAGCATTGTTGCTTCTACCTTACCTAACGAGATCTATGCTATACTGCTCCACTATAATAGTGAAAAGGAGCTGCGGGATGCACAAAAAGAGCAATTCGGTGGAACTGAGGAAGTGATTGAAAACAATAGAGAAGTTCTGAATCAACAATACGAAACTTTTTCTCATGTCAAAGGTGAGTCTCTAACCTAGCAGTTCGAACGATTTAGCTGTCCCATAAGTGAGCTTAAGCTGGTTAACGTGGAATTTCCTAATTCGACTATCAATAGTCATTTCTTAAGATCGTTACCAGATAAGTGGGAGACAATAGCTTTCATTACACGAACTTCTGTCGGGTTTAAAGAAATGAATCTTACCCAACTTCATGGTCGACTCCTCACGTATGAGAGAGAGTTAAACCAGAAAAAGAAGTTGAAAGAATCAGGGTTATGATCATTTTATTGACATAACTTTTGGAGGAAACTTTACTCTGATTCTTACTCACCCAACTATGCATTTACTGCAAGTGGGGAAAGCCAAACCTCTTACAACCTTTCCTTTGAGTTGAATGATCTTCAACAATTTGAACCAACCGATTTAGAGGAGATAGACATTTTGCATCAACTAGCTCTATTAAGTGTTAGAGCTAGTAAATTCTATAAGAGAACTTGTAGAAAATTCCCAGGGTTGCATGGGGGTTGAAGGTTGGGCTGGATAAATCGAAAATCAAGTGTTATAAGTGTAACAGGTTAAGACACTTCGCTAGCGAGTGTAGATCTCAAAATTCTAGACCCATTGTTACACACCCTAGTTCCAGACCTCAACACACACAAAGCACTACTCAATATTCCCAATATACCCCTGCTCATCAAGTGCAAAACACTGCTCATTATGCACACACTGCTGCCACTGTTCCAGTGCATTATGTTCAAACCATTGTTCCTCAAATTCAATATGTTCAAGCACCACCACCTCAAGTGCATGTGCAACAAGCACCTCATGTCACTCAAAACTCAAACCACTGCTCCGGCAGAGGTTAACCAGCAAAGCATCTTTACTCAAAGCTTTGTTGATTGGAGTAGTTTGCCTGAGGAATTAACTGATGAAAACTTTGCTCTGATGGCCAAAAATGATTTAGAAAATGAAAATTTTTGCTTAATGGCCTCAGAGACAATTGTTGAAGGTGATGAATCTGTGGAATTGGGGTCTAAATCTGATGAGTTTAAAGTTCATGATGAAACAATGGTTTCAAAAGAAATTGTTGATGAAGAAAAGAACTCTCTATCTGATCAATGGGATACCCGGGTGTGTGAAGATGATTGTGAATGTGCTCTCATGGCTGCTTCTAAGGTATCACCTCAGATCCTCAAAGATCTATGTTCTGAAAAATGCATAATAGCTTTTGCAATCATAAAAAAGGTGAATGAAAATCTTAGAAATAAAATTTTCGAAGATGAACTGAATTTTGAAAAACTCACAAAAGAGTTGAAAACAAAGTTGGTTAACAAAGATTCTGAAATTAGCAGTCTAAAGCATGAGGCAAACATAACCAAAAATCAACTCCAAACTATGATAGAAAAATTATCAAGTTTGCAAAAAGGAGTTAGAATCTACCCAGGTCACTTGAAAAATGGGTAGAGTCTTGCAAAGGTTATGAAATCATGTTAGAAAATCAGATCAAAAGTATCATAAAATTTGGCATTGGTTTCAAGAACAATGACCATATTTCTGAAAGTGTTGCTAAAAATGAATCTGAGATGGTTGAAGTTGTCCCAAAAAACTTGCTGGTGAAGAAATAAAAGTCACAGATAAAAATGGAAACAAAATCATTTTGGAAGAACATGAGGCATCCTCAACTTTTGAGGAGGTTGAGAAATATCAATTTAAACCCACATTGACAGATGAGAGTGACATTTTAGAAAATTTCAAGCCAATGGACTTCTCAACCATTGATGGTGTTAAGGCACCAAAAGCAAGGATAATCCCTATCAAGGATCTTCAGCAGATGTTACAACGTTTGCTAAAAGGAAGTCTGAAAAAGCGAAGAAGAAAGAAAATTCAAAAACTTGTTTTGTAATTTTTGTGAGAAAAGAAATCATGTCACTGAAAACTGTTTTCTGTTAAAATCTTATGACATAAACAAAACTTATGTGATCCCAAATTCTTCAAAATGCATCATATGTGGAAAAACAAACCACATGACTCAAGAGTGTGTGTATCTTCAAACCTATGACACATAGGTGAAAGAGATCAAAACAAAATCTCTTGAGAGTCAAAGTTCAAGCTCTGCTAGAAATAAATCTAAGCAGACCTTTGAACCTGTTGCACCCTCTGTTACAAAAGCACTGACCAAAATCTCTGTTCCCAGAGAGGTACAAGTGACAGATGTACCACCTGCAAACAGGTATCCAAGAGGATATGGCCAACCTATTTATCAAAAGGTTCCTGTATACCGTTGTACGGATCTTTCTGGTCCTAATTTGGCAAACCTAAGGTAAACGTGCGGAATCCGTTTGCATAGGCGACATTGGATGCAAGTTCTTAATGATTAATCACCGTTTCATTAATGTGTAGACGTTACAGATCCTGGAAACACTTGAAAAGAGCTTCGCCTCTGTCGTGACAAAATTTCTGAATCTTACAAATGAAATCAGCAAGGCACCTATTTATACTAACTCAAGTTCGTTTGGGGAGAGACTAAGTTCGGGCGAACTTGACATCATTCCAACATCACACACCCATTAACAGCGAACTTAGCCTATTTCACACTTAAATACGCCTCGTTTCTAACAGATTAAGCTCTAATCACTCAGACTCGATATACAATGACGTAGGCAACAACATATGCATCAATAGTTCCTCTTAGTTATGAGGGTTACAAAAGCCCTCAAAGCCAAGAGTCAATAGACATCCTCATGGTTACCAACATATGATAGGAAATGATTCACAACAGTGGTTACAAAGACCAAATCAAATCACTGACAATATTCCTGAATTTGAGATTGGACAATCTGTGACCCCATCCAAAGCCATTTTGGCTTTGGAAACCCACCAAAACTAATTGTTTACTTATGCGTAAGGAGCTTCTACTTGCCTTGATAGTTTATGGTATGTAGATAGTGGAGGCTCCAGGCACATGACAGGATGTCGAGCCCTTCTAAAAGATTTCGTAGCTCATGGAGGGGGTGATACATCCTTTGGTAACAATTCAAAAGGGAAGGTGTTGGGGTCAGGGTCTGTTCAAGCTGGGAAGCTCAAATTTGAAAATGTTAATCTCATTGATAATCTAAAATTCAATCTTCTGAGTTTTTCACAAATGAGTGACAAAGGATATGGATCCTTCTTTACAAAGAAAACATGTCAAATTGTAGGACCAGAAGTTTCTTAAGATCGTTACCAGATAAGTGGGACACAATAGCTTTCGTTACACGAACTTCTGTCAGGTTTAAAGAAATGAATCTTACCCAACTTCATGGTCGACTCCTCACGTATGAGAGAAAGTTAAACCAGAAAAAGAAGTTGCAAGAACCAGGGTTATGATCATTTTATTGACATAACTTCTGGAGGAAACTTTACTCTGATTCTTACTCACCCAACTATGCATTTACTGCAAGTGGGGAAACCCAAACCTCTTACAACCTTTCCTTTGAGTTGAATGATCTTCAACAATTTGAACCAACTGATTTAGAGGAGATAGACATTTTGCATCAACTAGCTCTATTAAGTGTTAGAGCTAGTAAATTCTATAAGAGAACTGGTAGAAAATTCCCAGGGTTGTATGGGGGGTTGAAGGTTGGGCTGGTAAAATCGAAAATCAAGTGTTATAAGTGTAACAGGTTAAGACACTTCGCTAGGGAGTGTAGATCTCAAAATTCTGGACCCATTGTTACACACCCTAGTTCTAGACCTCAACACACACAAAGACTACTCAATATTCCCAATATACCCTTGCTCATCAAGTGCAAAACACTGCTCATTATGCACACCCTGCTGCCACTGTTCTAGTGCATTATGTTCAAACCATTGTTCCTCAAATTAAGTATGTTCAAGCATCACCACCTAAAGTGCATATGCAAAAAGCAACTCATGTCACTCAAACTACTCAAACCACTACTCCGGCAGAGGTTAACCAGCAAAGCTTCTTCACTCAAGGCTTTGTTGATTGGAGTAGTTTGCCTGAGGAATTAACTGATGAAAACTTGCTCTTATGGCCAAAAATGATTTAGAAAATGAAAAGTTTTGCTTAATGGCCTCAGAGACGATTGTTGAAGGTGATGAATCTGTGGAATTGGGGTCTAAATCTGATGATTTAAAGTTCATGATGAAACAATGGTTTCAAAAGAAATTGTTGATGAAGAAAAGAACTCTCTATCTGATCAATGGGATACCTAGGTGTGTGAAGATGATTGTGATTGTGCTCTCATGGCTGCTTCTAAGGTATCACCTCAGATCCTCAAAGATCTATGTTCTGAAGAATGCATAATAGCTTTTGCAAACATAAAAAGGGTGAATGAAAATCTTAGAAATAAAATTTTGGAAGATGAACTGAATTTTGAAAAACTCACAACATAGTTGAAAACAAAGTTGGTTAACAAAGATTCTGAAATTAGTAGTCTAAAGCATGAGGCAAACATAACCAAAGATCAACTCCAAACTATGATAGAAGGGAAATAACCAGGAGGTTAATATCTTGAATATATTAACTTTTTGAATAAGCTCTTAAAATGATTTAAATAATCAATCTAGATCAGGCAGACTAGGGAGGTTTAGAACGTAGTTCACCACATCTGGATAGAAGGGAAAATCTCAACCTTAACTATCATGGTAGGAAACCATATAATTACCATTTTGCCAACTCGTGTGACCTAATCACTTGGCGGGCGTAAATCATCAAGAGGATCTTTTGGAAATGTTTCGCAGATCATAAATTTCGAATTAAAATTGAGACATCGCTTGAACAACTTTAATGAAAGGAATACGTAATTTAATTTCCAAAATTCCATTAATAATAATAATGCGATACAATAGGGTCCATAAATAGGACTTCAATAAAGGAAAAATTGTCCTTGCAGGGACTATACTTGAAATAATTAAAATGTCCACGCAGGGACTAAAGTTCCATTGTTGTTGGGGTGACCCATCGATCCTGTTGCTGGAATTTCGAGTTCTGAATCTTCCTCCATAGGTTCAGGAGAATCTTTGGGTGGAGTTACCGAAAGTGAACGAAGTTGAATATCGGTGTTATAATTCCCATGAGAAGAATGAGAATGTGAATGGTAGGATTGATGACTATGGTGCGAATGATGGGAGTCTGGCGGTGGTGAGTATTCATGGGGTAAGTTAGGGTAAGGTTCCCATGGTGACGAAGAATCTTCCGATCTTCGTAGGGGTTGTATACGGGGGCGTTAGAAGGCCCTTGTTTCGAGGATCCACTCCTCATTAATCCCTTTCCTTTCGCTCCTCGAGAGAATTTTGGCGGCATGATTCCTGCTTCAAAAATAATTCAAAATAAAAAATACAAAGCAGAATAATAATAAAACATGAAAGGAATAATCCTAGGTCAAAGCCTAGACTCGAGAGTCTAAGGAATGTGTTACTGTGTCATTTAAGATCAAACACTAAAGACAAGTGTCGAATTCCCTCAAACGTTGGCTCTGATACCAACCTGTCACACCTCGACATCCACGTGTCTACCGATGGGGAGTACCGTGATGTAAAGTTGATATCATCATAACCAAATATAAGATAACACAACGGAAGTCATTGGATACATAAACTATTACAAACCATAAGTGTCCAAAATTTGGAAAACACAAATAATATACAGACTAGGCTTGTAATAAGACCCACAGGCGGATCGGATAACATACAAAATGAAATCAGACTCTACAGGTAAATCCTAAGGTCCCAACTACTCGGTATATGCCCCACCGCTTCCGGCCTATTTCGTACTTGTACCTGTAACTTGATCTTTGAAAATACGCCAGTTTACACTGGTAAATACACTCAACCGACTCATTTTGAAAATCTTTTCGAAATTGGTTTTAGGTGCACTTGGCACATTTTCATAAATAACTTGGGACAGTACAAATGACTTTGTATACAGATTTACATGTCAGGCTTTTACATATGGGGCCCAATACAAAAATCAAGACATGATCGACTGACACACCACTCTGAACTTTCACATAGAAAACAAATAGCAATTACCCAGTGTATGCCTACATGCCATGCTATATTGTTGTGGCCACTAGTACTTTAGTGAGCCAAGGATATCCCGGACATGGTCAAGTCCACCCCCAAAGTTTTAGTTTCAGACAAAACAGATCAAAACCGGGTTATGCAAGATTATAGTTAATTATCACAACTGGATAAAACATGATCCCATACCCGACCAAGCGGTAATAATTTACGGTATCCTAAGCCCGTATAGGGAAAATAAGTTAAGGGTATTTACCTGAAGTTAAGTCTTCGTAAAGTCAGAACTCAGCCGCAGATCAGAAATAAGCACAGGTACAATCTATCGGAAGGCTTTTAGTCTGGGAGTGATGGTAATTATTAACAAATTATTAGAATGCTAACAGTTCTTAATGAAGTCTGAAACTTGATCTGGTTAGACTTACGTTAAAACAATACGGTACAAACGCTAGATTAAACGGTGACTGGAATAGGATGTTAGTTGGACTCGATAAGTATATAAACTTATCTAATATGGGTAAACCAACAACATTCTAGATTTTGATAAGGAAATGACAAAGTTAAACCCGTTTCGGTTTAAGTACGTAAATTATCTATGTAAGCTTAACCGAATGCACATAGGCGAAACCGGGTAACCGAGAGAGTCATATACAAGTTCCATATGAATATATGTTTTGAAATATGTTATAAAATCAGTAGCTTTGCAAAAGATAGGCCCGAGGCATATTTAAAACCGGATTATGCCTTACAAGGGCATTTTGGTCATTTTAGAGTTTATAAAAGATGTTTAAAATGAATCTGATATCAAGGTCACTAATATTCTATAAAAATACTTATTCGATGTTATAACAGTAGGATATCAAATATATATGTGTCTGATGATTTTGAAATGATCTATGTCCCGTAAGGGCATTTTAGTAATTTCACATAGCTTTGAAGCCAAAATTGGGATTCTGGGTTCGGAACTTGTACTTGCTGTTAAGATATTGAAAATAAGTTTATAAATCAGTAGGTAACAAGTCTTGGCTCATAGCTATGGTTTTAAACCATACCATGCGCCGAAAAGGCGTAATAGTCGATAAATCCATTATATTCGATGTTTAAGATAAACTGAGGTTAGGACCTGTTTTAAATACAAAAATATGTCATTTAACTTATTACATCAGTAGTTTTAAATTTTGATTACAAAAAGATTGATTTAAGTCATTTTTCGTAAAAAAGGTAATTTGGTCATTTCTTGGCATTTAACGAATCTTAGACCTTCATTCAGGTCATAATCTGAGTAAACATCGCAATATGTCCTACTTATCATATTATATCAGTAAACATTTCATCTTGATGATAAAACCATGTTTAATCTTTCTAAAATGCCAAAAAGGGCAATTTAGCCATTTAATTGCCATAAACGCATCTTTTGCGAAAACTCATATTATAATCAGATTCTTGACAACAACCTAATCAAATTATGTTTATCAATCAGTTTATGTCTTATATTTACATGCATGGGTGTTTAAAATCATGATTTGTACCAAAAGGACCTTTTTGTAAAAGTTTATGTAAATTTTAGCGGAACTTGTTATGTGAACTCAGATTTCTAATGAATCGAGTAACGAAACTTTAGGAGGTCATCCTATACTTAAATATGGTCCTAAAGTGATCAAAAGTCAGTAGCCAAAATGGCTAAATCAGGTCAGAAGCGAAAGTCAAAAGACTTTTGGTTACAAACCGACCCTAGACCAAAACTTGATGAGCCAAATCAGTTGGTATAAGTTCTAATACTTATTTTTAGGTTATAAGTGCATCAAAACATATTTTATAACATCGGGATCATTAGTTATGAATTTTTACAAATCTGGACAGTTTGACTTTTGTTGACTTTTAGTTTGACTCGTCAATTGGTCAAGAATTCGTGGTAATTAGGAGGTGCCCTTTTAAAGGATCAACACCTACATCATTACAATCATGTAGCCACTTTCGTTACACTCAATGGCTGGACTATCAAGGATTTATATCAAAGTCAAGGCGTTTACGCCAAGACTTTAATCTTAGCTTAGAATCATAATAAATGGACTTAGCACGAAATGGAACACTTACATAGGGTCCAAGGAGTACTAAGAACAGAAGAGGATGCTTGAGAATGGCCAGAAACTCCTTTAGGATGAACTTGATGAAAGTCAGTGAAGAAAGTGTGTTGCAACTTCAACTTTCATCAATTAAATGGCCAAGGGATGATCACAGAGGGTTACCAGGTGTTAAGGGACGAGTACAAGTGTCCATAAACGTGGCAAGCATGCAAAGATGGTGCCAAAACTCGACAAATGTGGCAGAACAGGCTGCTGCCACCTTTCTGTTCGCTGGCAGGTCCTTACGGACCGTATGGGTTAGGCCTTATGGTCCGTAAGGACCTTAGGCGCCCATAGTTTCAGGTGGCCTTGCGGACCGTATGGCTGTAGCCTTGCGGTCCGCAAGGGGTCTTCAGGACTTGAAAATTTCAAAATTTCATATTTAGCTCCTTGACTTTAATTCAAAACGTAACGAGGATAAGAACACAACTCAACGACTCTGGTCCCTTAGCACGTGGCAACACCAGGATTACCGGGACACGTGTCGAAAAAATACTGTACGTAAAAACACGAGGTGTTATAATTCTTCATGCACTCTTAAAAATGAAACTGCAGGATTTTGCAAAATTTTTAAAAAAGTTGAAAAGCAATTTGACCTTCTAGTAAAATTTTTTAGAAGTAACAATGGGACAGAGTTACGAGAGGCGTGGAAACTAGTTGGTGATAATAAGAAGCATGGTGTTAAAACTTGATAGTATAAACCGATCATCTGAAACTATTTAATCAAACAATTGTTTCGATATGTTCTAGCTATTCAGGCATAGGTAAGCTTTAATGTAAGTAACTTATGACAATTGCATCTCATAACTTAGACTATCAGATATAGGAGGAAAACCCACGGTGTGGATGAGGTTGCTTATGGCAACAGTGTGGTGGAACACCACGCCGGAGGGCGTGAAGCTTCCACCCGCGTTATTTGCTTTTGAGGCAATGATGTTAAAGTTGATGATTTTAAAAAACTACTAATTTTGAAATCATATATCGTGTTCAAACGGTCAAAAAAATTAATGAAAGTTCATTTTTTTCCATTAAAATCGAGACTTTTTATTAATAAAAATTTGTAAAAATTATTAATAAAAAGTCTCGATTTTTACAATTTTTTTTAAATATGTTCTAAACTTGTTTTAGGTAGTTTTGTTTGTGTTCACACTAGTTGTTCTGAACCTAAATGGTGGTTCAAGGAGGAAATACTACCAGTTGCGAGAACCATGAGAACTTATCATATCCAATAGAATTTTAACACATCACTTATAATCAATTTCATTCAAATGGGTATTTTAGTCTTTTTTCTTTCAATGTCACACCCACTCTCTCTTATCTATAGAACACATCACATTATCATTTATATGTCTGACATAAAATATCTCTTTCCTTTAATCTCTTTTATACTTTTTATATTTATAATTGGAAAAAAAAATATCTTTAAGTTTTATATTCAAATACCAAAAGTATTACGTAATTTAGAAAATACAAAATACCGAAAATGATATCTATTTCTTTTTGCTTTATTTTCCCTAATTATGATATAATGTTCTTTATAAAATACAAGCTTTATTTGTCTTATATTTTTATTAGAAAATACAAAATTATCAAAAATAATATGTATTTTTTTTGCTCTATTTTCCCTAATTCCGACATATGTTATTTATAAAATACAAGCTATATTTGTCTTATACGTTTATTGAGAATTTCTATTTTATTCGTTAACGTTTGATGACTTTCCACTACAACTTAAAAAAAACATTCGACAACGTGTGTAAAAAAAAGTTTTGACAACATGCGTAAAAATATTTTGACAACGTGGGTAAAAAAGTTTTGACAATGTGCGTAAAAAGTTTGACAACGTGCGTAAACATTTACACGAACCGAGTATGAGAACAACACTATGTAAAAAATGTTTTGACGACGTACGTAAAAAAAACTTTTTTACGCCCCTGATCGCCGACCCGAGCTTCTCTAAACATCACGTGTAAATCTAATTTTCAAACGTATGTAAAAGCGGAAGGCGTAAAATACTTTTTACGTACGTTTGAAAAAATGTTTTTACATAAGTTGTCGAATTTCTATTTTATTCGTTAACGTTTGATGACTTTCCACTACAACTTAAAAAAAACATTCGACAACGTGTGTAAAAAAAAGTTTTGACAACATGCGTAAAAATATTTTGACAACGTGGGTAAAAAAGTTTTGACAATGTGCGTAAAAAGTTTGACAACGTGCGTAAACATTTACACGAACCGAGTATGAGAACAACACTATGTAAAAAATGTTTTGACGACGTATGTAAAAAAACTTTTTTACGCCCCTGATCGCCGACCCGAGCTTCTCTAAATATCACATATAAATCTAATTTTCAAACGTATGTAAAAGCGGAAGGCATAAAATACTTTTTACGTACGTTTGAAAAAATGTTTTTACATAAGTTGTCGAATGTAAAAATTTTTTTTACACACGGTGTCGAATGAAAAAAAAATGCTTTTTATGCTCCTGATCGTCGGTCCGAGCTCATCTAAACGTCACGCGTAAATCTATTTTTCAAACATATGTAAAAAAGGCACGTAAATGCTTAGTTTTTACATAGGTTTGAAAATTTGTTTCTCGTACCTTGTCGAATGTAAAAAAAATCGCGCACGGTTTTGTATGTAAAAAAATTTCGCACACGATGTTGAATATAAAAAAATGTTTTTTTATTACACACGATAAAAAATGTTTTTTATGCCCCTGTTCACCGGCCCAAGCTTCTCTAAACATTTGTGAAATGTAAACACTCTGTTGTTTTCTTTGATTTTTGTATATGTTGGGGCTTTTACGTTCAAATGACGAGGATAACGGACAAAAAATGAAGATCAAGATCAGAGATTGAAGACGTTTTCTTTTTAAATATGTAGTGTAATGTTTTGTATAAAAATCATTTGTTATAATTAATTCTAATTTTTTAAATAGATAAACGTAATTAATGTTGACATGAAGAGTGATGTTGTCTATGATGTTTGATTGTCAGTTTGACAAGTTGACATAAATAGTACACAAGTCAAATTTTACAAAATACCCTTCTTGTACTATTTATTGTTTTTTAATCAATAAAATCATTACAAGACAAATCAAACTTAAACAATTCAATCTCAATCACTCATAAATGAGAGATCTAGGGTAGATAATGATTCCTACGGTTGTCGCATCTAAAGGTGGTTCCTATTTTACCCCATCCCTATATATATATGGTTAGGTATATTTGTGAACAACCCCTTGATTGTGAACACTAGTGAACTAATCCTAGCCCTTAATTATCAATACACAAGTGTAAACACAACTGTAAATCAATGGCTATGATTTTATGAAGAAAATACCCTGGTGTATTTTATGATTTGATGATTTAAATCAATGGCCACAATTTTTTCCCTCATTTCATAAATACACTAGTGTTCACTTTAGAACCCCACCCTACATATATATATATATATATATATATATATATATATATATATATATATATAATGTAAGTATACGGAGAAAACCCTTGTAATTGAGAAAATTAGGAAACTCAATGCTCCCGACATTTTTTGATTTTGAAAAAAAATCACACATGTAATATACATGTTTTTAACGGTTTTGAGAAAAAAAAATCAAAAAAGCGCCGAGTGGATATTTTAAAAAAATAAACAAGTTTTCAGCAACGCGACTGTAACCTATGTTACACATAACATACGTTACACAAAAACTTGTTTATTTTTTATTTTTTTAAATTTGGTCGGCGGTTTTTTCGATTTTTTTTGCTCAAAACCTTAAAAACATGTATATTACATGTGTAATTTTTTTCAAAAAAAAAATGTTAGGAGCTTTGAGTTTCCTAGGTTTTCTCACCACAAGTGGGTTTTATATATATCCTTTCGCTATATATATATATATATAGGGGAGGGTTATCCTGAGATCGCTAAATATTGCGAGAACCGTGAGAACGAGTAAACAACCAATCAAAACCAATTTTTTTAATACGAACTTCCTTATAGTTAAGATACAACATCAAAAAAGAGAATTTACAATATAAATAATTCATTTCTCCTCTAAAAATCACTCTTATTAGATTTTTTATACATGTGTAAATATAACTAATTTACACACGTGTAAATGGAAAATTTACACATGTGTAAATTTTCTTTAGAGTTAAATGTCATTTTATTCCCTGTGGTTTGGGTCAATTTGCTAGTTGAGTCCAAATGTTTCATTTTTCGTCTACGGGTCCAAAAGGTCTCACCATTGCCATTTTAGTCCACTGAGTTAACTTCATCCATTTTTCGGTTAACGAGAAGGCAATTCAGTCATTTTATTTGTTTTTGTTAACTAGAAGAGCAATTCGGCCATATAAAATGACCGACTTGTCCTTCTCGATAACAGAAAAAATGAATGAACTTAACCCGGTGGACTAAAATGGAAACGGTGAAACCTTGTTGGACCCACAGGCGAAAAATGAAACCTTTAGACCAAACATGTAAAATGGCACAAACCACATGGAGTAAAGTGGCATTTAACTTTTTTTCTTTATTTACGAATTCACATAGATTTAGACATTTAAATTAAACTTCTAACATTGTATTCGAATAATAATGATAAATGTAAAAAAATAAATTTGAATTGTTTTTGACCAATTCTCACGGTTTTTTCATTCTCACGTCGCAATATTTAGCGTTCTCATTTAAACCTTCCCATATATATATATATATATACGTATATATATATATATATATATATATATACGTATATATATATAGGTATATATATATATATATATGTATATATATTGTGAGGTTCATTGGGAACACTAAAAAATGGGGAACCGACTCAAACGAACTCCGATTTGACTCATTCCAGCGGCGTTGGAACCGGCTAGTCGAACCCTAACTAGGATCTCTTAACCCTAAATATATTAGGGTTTGGATTTAGGGTCTTATATTAGGGTTTAGCCTTAGGGTTTAGCTTTAGGGTTTAGTTTTAGGGTTAATCATTAGTATTTAGGGTTTAGCTTTGGGGTTTAGGGTTTTACGGTTTAGCTTTTGGGTTTAGCTTTAGGGTTTAGCTTTTAGGTTTATAGCTTAGATTTTACGATTTAGCTTAGGTTTTAGCCTTATTTTTTAGCTTTAGGGTTTAGGGTTTAGCGGTTAGGATTTAGGGTTTAGGGTTAAGAGATCCTAGTTAGGGTTCGACGAGCCGGTTCCAACGCCGCTAGAATGAGTCTAATCGGAGTCATTTGAGTTGGTTCCCCACTGTTCCCCACTTTTTTAGTGTTCTCCAATGAACCTTCCTATATATATATATATATAGTGATCGGTTAAAATGAGAACTACCTCTAGTTAAGAGAACCATAAGAACTCATCACAACCTTTGATCTCCTATTAATGAAAGGTTAAGATTTGTTTGATGAATAAAGCATGTGGGGTCTTACATTTTTATTTAAAAATAGAATATTGTACTATAAGGGGTAAAAAAGACTTATATTAACTAATGCTTTATTGACTTTTTGCCATCACTCATGTCCATCATGTCTTACATTTCAGATCCATCAGATAGAAAAACCCACCACACATTTAAATACATAAAAACAAATAATTATTTTATTTCTTTATTAAAAATCATACATAAAATAACTCAAAAAACGTAATCTCTAATCTTTGTATCTTTTTTATTAATAAATAACATAAAACAAATAAATTTAAATAAAAAAATAAAAGAAACTTGGCAAAAGTTTTTAAATAAATAAATACATATGTAACAAAATATTTACATTGACTTAAATATTTACACTATCATAAATCACAACAAATTTAAAATAACTATACACATGTGAAGTAACCAAAAAATCTAATAAAAAATAAATAAAGCCAATCGTTCTTCATCGCTCCTAATCTGCACCTTTCCTATCTTATGTAGGTATCATTTACAATTTCATAAAAATACCACTAAAACCTACAAAAAGCTACAAAAACTCACAGGCTATCATTTATGCCACCTATAAACTTAACAAAACCCAAAAAAACGAATTGAAAACGATGTTCGGCATTTCAAAATTAAAAAAAAATGTACAGAATTTCAAACTTGAAATTTTTACATTCGACACCGTAAGTAAAAAAATTTACAAACGTATGTAAAAATTAAAAAAAAAACTACAAACGTGGAAACATTTTTACCGTATGTAAATAAAGCGTTTACATTGTCCACCGTACGCAAAAAAAAATTGCGCACTTTGCCGAATATAAAGTTTTTTACGTACACGTTTGGTAATTGTTTTTACGTACAATGTGGAATCTAAAAAAAATTTTCACTAGATCTAGTTTAAAAGTTTTTTTAAATGTCGAATATAAACTCACACGTATTTTTTTTACGTACAATGTCAAAAGTCAAAAAAAATTACCTACGTTGTCGATTATCAAAAAAAAACTACGCACTTACCAAATGTAAAAGTTTTTTTTTTCTTTTAAATGTCGAATGTAAACTCACACGTAAAATGTTTTTTTTACGTATGGTGTCGAATGTCAATAAAATTATTACCTATGTGTCGAATGCCAAAAAAATTTACGTACGGTGTCGAATAAACATTTTTGTAAAGAATGAGAGAGATGAAGTTTGAAGATTCATAAAAAAGGGAAAATAAAGAAGAGAAGAGAGAAACACGAGCTGATTTCTGACATGAGGAGAGAGAGAAACATGAGGTGATGTCTGACATGTGGAGAAGGATTGGAGATTAAAATGACTAGAAAACATATCAAAAAATTTTTTATAAAAAATCGCTATATATATTATATAAAAAAACTTTAAAACAAATAATAAAAAACATATAATGTACATGTGCAACATATAGATATAATGCACATGTGTAGTACACATATAGTGCACATGTGCAGTACAAGTTTTTTTTTCTTTTGAAAAAATAGTTTTTTATACATAAAATGCAGCGATTTTTATAAAAATAATTGTAAAAAAAATTATATGTTTTTATGTTTTTTTTTTTTGCTTTTTAGTTAGTTTTCTAGTTTTCTCGTTTATATAAGGTTTTCTCATGATCCTCTCCCTATATATATATATATATATATATATATATATATATATATAAAAGGGGAAGAATCCACTAAAAAGTGGATTTTACCTAAGTAGCCTAAGAAGGATTGTGATGGTAACATGTGACACTTCTTATGAATAGGAAGAAAGGGTATTTTGATCCTCATAAGTAGGAGTCGGAAAATGTCATGTGTCATCCATTTTGTTTTTTAAAAATCTAGTTTAAAAAAATATAGTAAAAAAAATTAGCACAAAAAAATCTAGCATTAAAAAAATCTAGCACAAAAATGTAGTTCAAAAATCCAATACAAAAATTGTTATACAACCGACATACAACACATTTTTGTGGGTTTTTTTTAGTTGTCGTATTTTATATAGCAATATGGTACTCAAATTAAAGATAAAAAAACGCTCAATTTTATGGTGAAATTTTTATGAAAAAATAATGTTACATAAAAAAATTATGAACGTTTAAAAAATGGGGGTGGAATATGCATGTGACTTGCGTGTGGAGAAAGAAAGTCAATAAATAGGATATTTCAAACATACCCTTACACTCCTCTTCTTTTCAGCATTTTCATCTTAACCAGTGATTTAAATAATGAATGACTAAGATTCCTTCTCTTCCTACTTAGGCAAAATAAACTTTTTATTTGATCTTACACCTATATATATATATATATATATAGGACAATGATCCGTTAGGAACCACTCTTTATTGCGAGAACCGCGAGAACCAGTGTGAACACAAACAGTAATACCTTAAAAATCCAAAATAAATACCAATTTTTTTTTGTTTTTTTAAGTATTTTTCTTGAAAAAATTGCTATATTTACTCAACAATAAAAAAAATTCAAAAAAAAATTTGAGTACCAACTATCCATGCACATGTGCATTTTCGTCATTTCTTTGACAAATTCCATAATACATTACAAACATTAGACAATTGTACTTTCATTTACACTACCATGTGTAACACACTACTTTTTACGTTACCAATATTAGCAATGCACATGTGTATCTATATATATCAACATGAAATAAAGTGTTTTGGTACACTAATTTGAATACATTTTCTCTTTCATCTATCATACCATCCATAATACACTACCATACACATGTGCATTTTCATCATTTCTTTGACAAATTCCGTAATACATTACAAACATTAGACAATTGTACTTTCAGTTATACTACTATGTGTAATACACTACTTTTTACGTTACCAATATAAGAAATGCACATGTGCATCTATATGTATCAACATGAAATAAGGTGTTTTTGGTACACTACTTTGAATACACTTTCTCTTTCATCTATCATAACATCCATAATACACTTCCATTACCTCCTACCATCCATAATACAATACCATTACCTCCTACCATTTATAATACAATACCAATACCAATATTTTTACTTTATTACATGTATATCAACACTGTTTATACCATCCAATCAACATATTACATCATAAAGTGACAACTATAATGAACTCATCAACCACTAGATATAAGTAACCAAAAAACATATATATGAGCATACAAAATCACAAACTTTTTGTACCAAAACACGGTATATAATTGTTATACATAATAATGCACATGTGCATTTAATGTAAAATTGAGTGTATTATGGACGGTATTGTAAATTAAAGTGCAATTGTCTACTAGTGATAACGTATTACTGAATTTGTCGAAGTTATGATACATATGCACATGTGCATGGATAACTGTTACTCGAAAAAAAAGTTTTTTTTGTAACGAAATATAACGATTTTTATTAAAAAACATTAAAAAAATAAAAAAAAATTTGAGTGCTTTTTTGATTTTTTTAGATTTTATTTTGCAATAAAGGTGGTTCTTACAATAAAGGTGGTTCTCGTATGAACCTTACCCTATATATATATATATATATATATCCAACTATGCCAAGAACCTTTCAACTCCTTTCAAATATGGCCACAAAACAACCTGAATAACTGACATAGTAACATACTTTGGTTCTAAAACCACATATTAGTTGTCGAACCAGAACAGTGCTTAAACAGAATAATGTTCTGGTGGTCAAAGTGGACAACGCCCTGGTTGTAGAAGATAGTCAATCTGATGACGAGGAGGATTACTACCAAATACTAATTTATTGATTTACCTTATATATACGGTTGGTATTATAAAAAAATATAATCGTCGTGTTTTAATCCATATGAAGACACCTGAGATTCAGGTTGGTCAAATTATGTACTAGTTTTATAACTTAATGTAATTTTTATTAATAATCTTAATTTTTAAAACATATATAAAAATGATGTGGAAGTTTCCATTTCATAGGAAGTAAAAGCACGCCCCCTCAAGCGGAAAAGAGTGAAATCTAAAGTAGCGTGGCTCTCTCCATGAGAGTGACACTCCTCATGGTTTATCTATGCTTCATTTTATCTCTTTATTTAAATATATTTAATTCTTTGAAATAATGCTTTTTATATAATATCTAGTGTGGATTCCCAAATCGTCTAGCCATTCCTCTACAATCTCCCTATATAATAAAGCAAGGATTCACAATCCTAGGTGTCACCTTTACATGCCTCCACCTATCACTATCGCTGACTTGTCATTTTACAAGAATTTTGATTTTTTTTTAAAACCCTAAAGTCAAATACCCGCACCCATGTGAAAGCCTTGCCGACAAAACATCCCTTTCCCTCTTCCCTGTAGGTCATACATACGAACAAAAAACCCTACACGGTCTCCTACCCTGCTTTCCCTTTTCCTCATCTTCTTCTCCTCGCTTCCTCTGTATCATGTTTTCTCCATCTTCTATACTCTATTTCTAGCTACGCTTCCAAAAACCCAAAACAAACATTTGTAACTCTGTTTCTCTCTGAATTACAGTCACCCCGTTTGCTTAAAACTGCAATTGTTATTCAAGAAACATAAATCTTAGTCAACAAACACAAATCCTACGGCTGTGCTCAATTGTTAAACCTAATCGGATGGTATGTATCAGCTTTCACACGGATCGCTATTTGAATTTGTGTTTCTCTTCTGTCCATTTAGTATCTGATGAAGTCTATAAAGGCATATATAATCTCATTTTTTCACAATTGTGGATCTGCTTGTGTTTTGTTGTAAGTTTACCCATTTCTTCATTTTTTATATGTTTTAATTTTATGTGGCTTATGAACTCAATTATTGATGTGTATGTACAGTGTGTTCGTTATTGAAGGAAGGATTGCTATGTTTTCAAGAAACCAGATTTGTCAATTCGACCCCTTCTCATGTAGTTAGTTTTAATATTTACTAAAAGTTTGATGTTTCATAAGATTTATAACTTTGTATTAGAACAACAGTAGAGAGATCTGTATGGTATTAGAATGTTTGTTGATGTTGTTAGTGAAATTATAGGTGATTATGAAAGTAGTTAGACATCAGGATTATATTGTAAAATTTGTTGTTTGTATGATAAGTTCTGATACACTTACATGTGTTTTTACCATTAAATTGAGTCTCTGCATATGCTATGGTATTTACATTAGGAATTTGTCTCATGTAGGTAGTTTTAAAATTTACTAACAGGTTTGATGTTTCATAAGTTTTATAACTTTGTATTAGAATAGTAGTAGAGAGATCTGTATGGTATTTTCATTTTGTTGATGTTGTTAGTGAAATTTTAGGTGATTATGAAGTAAGTAGTTTGACATCAGGTTTATATTGTTAAATTTGTTGGCTGTATGATATGTTTTGATACACTTACATGTGTTTTACCATTAAATTGAATCTATGCATATGCTATGTTATTTACATTAGGAATTTGTCTCATGTAGGTAGTTTTAAAATTTACTAACAAGTTTGATGTTTCATAAGTTTTATAACTTTGTATTAGAAGAGCAGTAGAGAGATCTGTATGGTATTTTCATTTTGTTGATGTTGTTAGTGAAATTTTAGGTGATTATGAAGTAAGTAGTTTGACATCAGGTTTATATTGTTAAATTTGTTGGCTGTATGATATGTTTTGATACACTTACATGTGTTTTACCATTAAATTGAATCTATGCATATGCTATGTTATTTACATTAGGAATTTGTCTCATGTAGGTAGTTTTAAAATTTACTAACAAGTTTGATGTTTCATAAGTTTTATAACTTTGTATTAGAAGAGCAGTAGAGAGATCTGTATGGTATTTTCATTTTGTTGATGTTGTTAGTGAAATTTTAGGTGATTATGAAGTAAGTAGTTTGACATCAGGTTTATATTGTTAAATTTGTTGTTTGTATGATATCTTTTGATACACTTACATGTGTTGTTGATGATGAACTAAATAGTTAGACATCATGCTTATATTGTTAAATTTGTTGTAAGATTTAGAGTCCTATTAACATCCTTGAAGAATAATACTTAGAGATCTCTGTATGAGAATAACATTAGAGAGATCTCTATTAATTCGACTGAATCTCTGCATAACTATTGTATTTACATTAGGAATTTGTCCCATGTAGGTAGTTTTCAAATTTACTAACAAGTTTCATATCAAGTTATATGTTCCATAAGATGTTACTTTTACAAACTCACTGTTCAGTTTATGATTTTGGTCAACAACTATATTCAGTTGTAACTTTGTTAAATGTTTTGTATTTATTCTTAATTAAAAGATTAAAAGATTACTATTTCTCTGTTTTCTGTATGTTTTTGTTTTTAAATATAGGCTTTGGCTTCTCAACAAATTTAATTTATTAAAATCTTTAAATTTCAATATAAAGGTCAACAATGTCGAATGCTGCTATCACTTCTCTCAATCAATTGGATATAACCAAGACAAACATGACTATCAAAGTTCGCATCATCAAGCTGTGAAGGTACTATCGTTTAAAGTCAAGAACACTATTCATGCTGTAGAGTTGATCCTCATGGATGAGGAGGTAGTTTATAAACTTATAACACGTATTTTTATATTTATGTTATATCTTAGGTTACAACCTAAAGCTTTATATTTGTTTTATAGGGTTCCAGAATTCAAGCAAGTGTCGCTAGTAATTATCTCGTAAAGTATGGAAAATTACTTCAAGAAAAACGTTGTGTCATGGTTACTAAGTTTGAGATTGGTGACAACTTATCTCCGTACCGCCCGACTAACCATCCACACAAACTGTTTTTCAATTTCAATACCGACATCATGAACTATGAAGACTTTGGTGGATCAATTCATGGATTCTCTTTTACTTCCTTTGATGTTCTTCACAATCGTGCTATTCCATTAGACTCTCCTGTTGGTAATTCAGCGTCTCATTTGAATTAAAATAACTGTTCTATTTTACTTATATTAAGCCAAACTTATTGTACTAACAATTTTGTTCTTATTAGATGTCATTGGTTATGTTGACGGATGGTTTCCTATGGTTGATCATACTAGCAGAAATGGCAAAGTGAACAAAAAAATGAGCTTACAAATTCGTGATTTAGAGTTGCATTCTTTTCCTTATTTTTTTATAACATTTATCAATTACTTTATGTTTTAGTATTTTTTTTATTAGGTACCTTAATGTTTATCTCACTTTGTGGAGAGATTATGCGGTGCAAATGACAAAGTTTATGGAAAAGAATCCGAATGATGTTTTTGTGATACTGCAGTTTGGAAGATATAGTTTTCATGAAAGTTTTAATCTTAATTAATAACTCTTATCTTACTCATATAAATATTTGTTTGTTTATAAAAAAAATTTCAATTTTCAATATTGGAATATATCGTTATCACTTTTTATCTTTTTTCATATAATTTTTTCTTAACTATGTAGGTAAGGCATACGTTTCCATTTCTTTTCAAAACAGCACGTTGTATCTTAATGATGGCATTGAAGAGGTAACCGATTTCCAAAAGAGGTAATGCATACCGTTTCTTTTGAAAATATATTTTAATTTTTATTTGTTTACTTTACTATTTGAGAGTAGAACTTTGAAGCTTTCATATTTTATAACATATGAATGATGAATGAAGTTAATCCTATGAAGGTTAATTGAGAAAAAAACGGAACTTGGTTCTTCAAGCCGTTCTTTGGTTTCATCTCAATCTGGCAAAACAATTGATGATGATTTTTTGGTTCAAACTGAATTCAAGAACATAGATGAGGTTAACAAAATTGATGTGGAAATGATGTGATTGTGGTTGGTACAATCATAAGTTTCCCACTTGGTGTTGAGTGGTATTACAATTCTTGTAAGGATTGCATGAAGAAGGTTACTTGTTTTGTATTTTATAAGTGATGAGGAGGATGGGTTAGATTTAAGTGAGGCAAAAAAGAAATTCGATGCATAAATGATGTTTGCAATGAAAAAGGTGTTTCTGTGGTTCCCCGGTAAGTTTCTAACTTTATTATAACCTTATAATAACATTATTTCAAACATATATATGTTAACTTTTACTATTAATATGTTTTAGGTTGAAACTTTAAATTAGGTTACAAGATAGCACCGGTATTGCATCTCTAACTTTGTTAGACCATGTAGCTCGAAAATTACTTGGAAGAGTGCTCAAGAGTTGGTTGATAAGTTTATTAACGTATGTGTATTGCTTTTTTATTTTTCCCTTTTTCTACAATTTTTATAATTTTATATTCTACTAATGTTTTTATAACTTAATTATTTTATAGGGTGAGACGGATAATTTGCTCCCGGATGAAATAAGTAGTTTGGTTGGAAAAAAAGATGGCGTTTAAGATTGAGATTTCTAACTATAATACAAAGTATAACTACAAGTCATTCACTGTCAAAAGATTTTCTGATGATCCCGCAATCATTTCTCAGCTTGAAACAAAGTTAGGGGTTGACCATGTAATTATCTAACCTTATTTATAACTAAGTTGTTACAGTTATACCGTATTTGATCTACATTCTTACTTCATCAATTTAACACTCTATGTTTTGTTTACAATGTAAGTTGACCTTTCAAACTCTATGAATATCATATCCGGTGATTCTTCTAAAACTATTGAAACTGTTGATCTCAAGGTATTATTTTTAAACAAACTATTAAAATCTTTTAATTCATTTACTTTTATTTTCTTTTAATATATTTTATTCATTTCAATATTAAGGATGATACACCGATATCACTGATTGGTTCAAGCACTGGATCAATATCTGCTGCTTCAAAAAATGCTGAAAAGTTAATTGTACATTCCGAGTTGAAGCGTAATCTGGTCGACTCGTGTGATCATGAAGAGTCAGCAACAAAAGCTCCTTTAGGCTGCAATGAAGGTCTAAATTTAGTTTTTTTCATCCTAGGTGACTTTTGTATTTCCTAATTGTACATCTCTAATCCTTTTTTTCTCTTTAAATTAGAAATCAACACTTATGTCAAAGAGAAGCGCAAGACGAGAAAACATACCACCGATTATGAAACACTGGTTTCATTGATGGATACAAGGGTTTCACTAATGGATTCCACTGCTGGCGGTATGGCTTCGCGTAACAAACAGGCAGGAAAGATTAAGCCACCAACTAGCTGAAGCGTATTCTTGCGGAAGATTATGATTGTGACAAGTCTGCAAGTAAAGATCCTTTATCTTTGAATGAAGCCCCTAAGGCACTTTTGATTCCCAAGAAGGAGAAATGATCATATCTATCCATTCTTAAGACCTCTATTAATCCATGTTTAGGATATTTACTATTTGTTTTTGAAATCGTATTTTATTTAAATCAGCTGTATTTTTGAAAACTTTGGTTGTTTAATTCAGCTGTTGGTATTAAGTTTATTGTTTGGATTTTGTTATTTAAATTTATCCTAGGTTTGCATTTTTTAAACTTTAGTTCATCACTATCTTTTTCAGCAATATTAAATTTCATTCAAAAGTTTTAGCACTAATGTTTTATTATTGAGATGTATATATTTTTTTTTACAGTGTCTATTAAATTTCATTCAAAAGTTTTAGCAACATATATGTATGTATTTATATAAAAAATATGTGTTGCATTTTACAACGAAACGGATTAAGACAAGTTTAGAATATCAAAGATTATATCACCCTAAACTTTAATTACTAATAGAATCCCTCTAACTATTTTTTTTATTATTATGTCAGATATACATCCTTATACCAACATAGATACACAAACACGATTGTCTATTAACAATTGCAGTAAGTATTTTGTTTAATGTTTTATTATATTTTTTGCTATTAAATACCTATATCTTAAATTTTTTTTAATCTGCACAGTTTTAAATCCAAACACTAGCAATAATGAGAGTCAGCAAAGGAGAAAGTTACGAAAACTGTATTTGATACAAGAAAGTCTAAGAAAGGTTCAGTTCCAGACGACGTTTTTAATAACAAAGAGAATTTCATCAACGACAATCATTTATGCAATTCACTATCGTTTTCTAATTGTACCAATGGAAGTATTAGAAGCTCTTTGTCTGACATTACAATAGGTACTATATTAAAATTTTTTCCCTAAAAACTCTACAAATATATTGTTTACCTAAGTTTTTTATTCATTATCACATATATGGTTGAATACAGAAACATAAATACAACACACTTTCAAATTTCAAACATATGTCTACTATCTCTATTGTTGATGTCACAACTGAAAACCAAAATTCATGTAACACAGCAAGTACTCAAATGGTAACACCATAATTTTGTCAATTTTTTATATATATATTTTTTTATCAATCATTTTAAATTAATTTTGCTTCAGGTTTAGATATTTCCATGGACATTCAAATTGTCAACAGAGGCGAAAGTCAAGAAAGAGTTATTTGGCTAAAAGAAAATCGAATGACTTATCTGTTTTCATGATAGTGGTATTAAAAAGATGAATTTGTGGGCATTTCTAAAGGTACATGTTACATTAATAACAATATCCCCTTTTAATTTAAATTCCATCCAACTTTATATTTGCTCATTGCAAATTTTCTTATAAATAATTTTCAACAGAAATGTTGATCACTTTGATGAGAATGTCACTTGCCAAATATATCTCAAGCAAAATTATGGCGTGACGAAGCTCGTAGAGGGGTTCAAAGATCCAATTAAATTTCAAGTTATTCATATTAATCAAACTTCCTAATATGAAGGGACCACCATTGAGTTATGAATGTCTTTTTAATTGTTGGATTCAAAAAGCAAGGCATTCATAAAGAACATCCGTCGATACAATTCCATGTTCTCATTTACTTCCATTGGTGGTAAAGTTGATTCTACCATTAATAGAGGCAATGCTCCTTATATATTCAGACTTGGTGGTCAAATTTCCATAGAATGAAAGTCTTCTATCAGAAGATGGATCTAAACCAAAATTCTCCAGCTAATATATATATGATACTGACAATGAAGTTTCAAATAGAAAACAGTGTTTGGGTATGTATTCAATGTTACCAATTATTTTTAAGAATGTTTTATAGTTTTTAATAAATATTATATATTTTTTAGTGAATCTAATAGAGCTTCTTCATCAACATCTCGCGATCTTGATTTCAAGTTATACAACATATACAAAATATGTTAGACTCGGAGAATGTTTTGGTTAAAACGTATCGGATGGTAAGAGATTTTTAAAAAGGACTGTCAAGCTGAGCTAAAGTTGCGGCTCATTGGTAGAAGGCAACAAGATGGAAGAACATACAACTTACCCACTCTTCTGAAGTTGCAGTTTTAATTGTGGGTGACATTGGCGATTCGTTAGAAAATAGAGATATTATTGTAGAAACCAAATCTGGTGGTCTACAACGTATTAGTGAGTTACATCCCTCGTATCTTGCTTTCCAGTATCCACTTTTGTTTCCTTATGGTGATGATTGCTACAGAATTGACATTCCTGATAGAGGTGTTACTCCTTCCACATCAACCAAACGAACATACATCACTATGAGAGAGTTCTTTGCTTACAGGATACAAGATAGGCATGGTGTGTTTTCATTAATTCTAAATTCACGTCGCCTCTTTTAGCAATTCTTAGTTGATGCGTATACCATGATTGAAACTGAGCGACTCAATTACATACGTCATCAACAGAAGGTTCTAAGATGTGATACTTATGAGAACCTATCCAATTTACGTTGAACATGGTAATATAAGTATATCAACCACTGGAAAGCGTGTCATATTGCCTTCATCATTTACAGGAGGTGCTCGGTATATGATGCAGAACTATTTAGATGCGATGTCACTATGTAAGTGGTATGGCTATCCAGATTTTTTTATAACGGTAACATGTAATCCTAAATGGCCTGAAATTAAAAGATTTCTTAAGGATACTTGTTTAAGTGCTGAAGACAGGCCTGATATACTATCTAGATTGTTTAAAATCAAGCTCAATGCTTTGATTAAAGACTTGAAAGAGAATTCACTACTTGGCAAAGTGTCAGCGGGTATTTTTTGATATTTTCCATTAAGCTTTATTTCTTTTTATTTTTAATTATAATATTATTTTATTCATTTTGTAGTTGTTTATACGGTGGAGTTTAGAAACGTGGGTTGCCGCATGTGCATATATGTTTATTTATGCATCCCGATCACAAGTTTCCAACTGTTGAACACATTGATCCCCTCATTTCGGCTGAAATTCCTGACAAAGAAGAAGATCCTGAGTTGTACACTCTTGTCAGTGATTTCATGATTCATGGTCCTTGTGGTCGTGACAACATCAATTGCCCATGCATGGTGGATAACAAGTGTTCAAAGGGCTTTCCAAAGAAATTCCGTGATCATACGTCTATCGATAGGGATGGTTATCCTATCTACAGAAGAAGAGATTCAGGAATGTTTGTTGAAAGATCTGGAGTTAAGCTAGATAATAGAAGTGTCGTTCCTTACAACAAAACATTTTGAAAAGATATCAGTCCCACATCAATGTGGAATGGTGCAATCAGGCCGGATCTATAAAGTATGTGTTTAAATATATCAACAAAGGTCCTGATCGTGTTACGGTTTCCATTGTTGAAAGTAACACATCAAATGAATACGAGCCACCGGTTGATGAGATAAAAAAATACTATGATTGTCGATATTTGTCTGCATGTGAGGCATCATGGCATATATTCGCATACGATGTTCACTACATGCATCCGGTGTTATTCGCCTTCCATTTCCTCTTCCGATCAACAAAATGTTGTATATGGTGAAGACGATCATATTGACCTTGTCCTCAATAGGCCGTCAATGAATTCTTCAATGTTTTCATCTTGGATGGATTGTAATCAAAGTGATGAAGTGGTGCGAGAGCTTACTTATGTTGAATTCCCTACTAAGTTTGTGTGGAAAAAGGATAAACGGTGTTGGAAACGAAGGAAAATTATAGGTTTTTCAATAGGAAGAATTCGTGTTGTTTCTCCTACTCTTGGCGAGTTTATTTTTTGAGGATTCTTTTAAACAAAATTAAAGTCCCCGGTCCTTTGATGATATCCTCACAGTAAATGGTCGTAAATTTAATACCTTTAGAGAAGCATGTTATGCTCACGGTCTATTAGACGATGACATGGAATATATATAAGCTATCCAAGAAGCAAGTCATTCAGGCTCCGGTTATTATCTTTGCTCATTATTTGCTACGATGTTGACTTGTCACACTCTGTCTTTGCTGAACGTGTATGGCAAAAAACATGGGAATTATTATCAGATGGGATCCTTTATAAACAACGACTTCTTTTAAAGGCTCCAGGTATTATCCCGTTATAATAAATTATATTTTTGTATGTTTATTTACAATCTTTGTGTTTATAATTTACATTTACATATATAACATATATAATAAATAAAATACTTTTTAAGAAATATTAATTCACGTTGAAATGTTATACTTTATTCATTCCCTTTTTTAGAGTATAAATTTTTTTTTCTTATACATTGGATTATGTAGATTTAAAAATATCTGTAATGTTTTATTTCAGATTTATGCCTTACAGATGATCAAGTTAAAAATCTCACATTGTACGAGATTGAGAAGATTTTAATTCGTAATAACTCCAGCTTACAAAATTTTAATACAATTGTAACGCCCTAACACGTTTTTATCCAAAATTCGCAGTGGAAATACGAACCTAAAAATCTCTTTCATTACAACCATTCTTTCACATTAAATACTTTAATACTCTCTATAAATTAATTAAAAACCTGACATACATATATTAAATTTCGTGACCACGCACCCACGTACAATCCATGTCTTGACTCGATCTTCGACCGCATACACTCCATGATGAGAAAATCCATAAATCCGTACAACCTGCAGTCACCACATACAATCACATCGTTAACAACCAGTGACATCATACGTAAATTTTTAAAATATGTATAATCATGCGTCAACGTCTCTTGATCTCTCTTATGTAAATCCATTAACCCATCCATTCGAACACATTCGTCTCTTCAATACCGAATCTTCAACTTCCATTATTAGTAATCCTGCATTTCCATTACATTCTCAAAAGAAAACGATCAGCATCATTAGACTTATTTCATTTATGTGAGTTCACGTATACACATAAACAAGTCTCATTCATTCGTGCACATAGTAAAATTCCAATTCATACATACATAAATTTCCACCTTTACGTGCTCATAGACATACCGTTCTATGGATTTCAACTACTTTCACCAATTTAAACTCATTTCCTTATGTATAACTACTTACTTCATCTTTAAGCATAATACCAGTATGTAAGTTCCTTTCTTTACCCATAATTAATAGAAACTCTTTCTTAACCCCTTTCAACTCATTACCATAAAAACTTACCTTAGCACTACCATTGAACCATACCTTCCTACATAGTACTCAATAATTACTATACGTCAATACATTACAAAACTAAAGGGTAGGTCTGAAGTTCACTTACCTCATGCATCCGAGTTCGTGCATAGCTTTCGTGTTTACCTTTGACCCGTTGCCTTTCCATGCTTGTGTCCATGTTGACACGACTCCTATCCGTACATGATGTCACAATCATAACACAATTAGCATACATTCATTCATTCATTCGGCATTTCAAATCATGTATTGTTTAACTTTCATTAGTCTATTAGCGCATAAATAAGACATACATTATCATACTTCATTACCATCATACATGACACAATAATTAGCTAATACATAACACATAAGTTCTTGCATAAAATTTTACCTTCTAGCTTCACTTAGATATTTCATCATACACTTGGTGTGCATACTACTTTCTAAGCACATAGTACAAGTAGTTTAAGCATGTCCTTCCCAAATTCATCTCATGAACCATTTTATTCAAACAAGATTACATTGTCATCGATTCTACATCATGTTTACTATCAAAACCTGCCACATCACATCTTGTGTATCAACATAATCATAATATCAACATTCACATGTTCATTATAATCATTCTCATACTCATACACATGGGTTTCATTCTAAATCACCAAGATAACTAAAATTCAGCCATGATTCAACTTAAATATGATAACATTAGCAAACATTCATCCTAATTTAGATCAAACTCACAGATTCATCAACACCCATTTCATAGGTGTTCACCAAAACTGAAAATTAAAGCATACCTTGGCTAAAACTTGCTTAGATGATCACTAATATGGTTCATGCAAATCCGAGCCAATATTCATCCAATTTGTTGATTTAGGGTTTGAGAGGGGTTTCCCCCTTCTTTTCTTCTTCTCTGGTCGAACACCCACACACGCCCAAGTGTGTTTTTGGGATTTTAATTTTGTTTTTATGCTTTATCTTCCCATTCATTCAATTTAGCCCCTCATGTTTGGAAGTTTATATATTTATGGCGAAAATCTATTCTTTAGGTTAAAATCCTACTTACACTCTAAATAGGTTCATAATCCTAGTTACCATTCTAACAACAATTACATTTATAAATACTTATTTTGACATATATACATATATCGATTTTGGGGTGTTACAACAATGCCTTACCCTGCTCATGAGTTGATTTCTACTTCAAATAATCGTTTGATTACTGAAGAGCTGGATTATGATCGAAATGATTTTCAAGAGCAGTTTAACAACCTTATAGTTTCATTAACTGCTGAACAAAGGTTTATTTATAACGATATCATGAAAGCCGTTGAAGACAATGAAGGGGTGTTTTTTTTTGTTTACGGTTATGGAGGTACCGGGAAAACTTTTCTTTGGAAAACGTTATCTGCATCTCTAAGATCGAAAAGGGAAATTGTTTTCTATTCTTTAGGTTAAAATCCTACTTACACTCTAACTAGGTTCATAATCCTAGTTACCATTCTAACAACAATTACATTTATAAATACTTATTTTGACATATATACATATATCGATTTTGGGGTGTTACAACAATGCCTTACCCTGCTCATGAGTTGATTTCTACTTCAAATAATCGTTTGATTACTGAAGAGCTGGATTATGATCGAAATGATTTTCAAGAGCAGTTTAACAACCTTTTAATTTCATTAACTGCTGAACAAAGGTTTATTTATAACGATATCATGAAAGCCGTTGAAGACAATGAAGGGTGTTTTTTTTTGTTTACGGTTATGGAGGTACCGGGAAAACTTTTCTTTGGAAAACGTTATCTGCATCTCTAAGATCGAAAGGGGAAATTGTTTTAAATGTTGCGTCAAGTGGGATTGCATCTTTGCTGCTTACAGGAGGTAGAACAAGTCACTCTCGATTTCTCATTCCGATAAATCTCAATGAAGACTCAATTTGTCCTATCATCCCCAACAGTGATGTTGCAAATCTTTTAAAGAAAATAACATTGATTATATGGGACGAAGCACCAATGATACACAGACATGGTTTTGAAGCGTTGGATAGAACTTTAAAAGACATTTTGAAATGTGATGGTTCTGATAATTCTGATAGGCCATTTGGGGGTAAAACCATAGTATTTGGTGGCGATTTCAGACAAACTCTTCCTGTCATTCAAGGTGGTACTAGACAAGACATTGTTAATGCTTCGTTGACTTCTTCATACATATGGAACACGTGCAAAGTACTCATTTTAACCAAGAATATGAGATTGACAGCAGGAAGTGAAATGCATGATGTTGAGCAAACGCAAATCTTTGCTCAGTGGTTGTTGGATTTGGGTGAAGGGAAACTAGGCGGATGTAATGATGGTGATGCTATTATAGACATACCTGATGATCTTTTAATCATGGATTCTGTTGATCCTATTTCAAGTCTTATAGATTTTGTTTATCCCTCTATTCTTGAAAATTTCCAAAATCCCAGCTTTTATCAAGAAAGAGCCATTCTTGCACCGACGAATGAAGTAGTTGATGAAATAAATTCTCATTTGTTGATGATGTTCCCAGGAGATTGCAAGGAATACTTAAGTTCGGATAGCATTTGTGAGGCAGAAAATCTACAGGCTGGTTTTGATCAAAGTTTACACTCTCCTGACGTACTAAATGGTCTTAAATTCTCAGGTGTTCCCAATCACAAGTTTAGTACTAAAGGTCAGTGTTCCTGTCATGCTCCTACGAAATATTGATAAAAAAATGGTTTGTGCAACGGAACTCGCTTAAAGTTAATATCACTTGGAAAGCGTGTTATTGAAGCAGAGGTGATATCCGGAAGCAACATTGGTGCTCGAACTTTTATTCCTAGAATTGGTATAATACCCTCAGATAAGAATGTTCCTTTTAGATTACAAAGAAGACAGTTTCCACTCTTTGTATGTTTCGCTATGACAATTAATAAAAGTCAAAGGCAATCGTTATCTAGAGTTGGTTTGTTTTTGAAACATCCAGTATTTTCTCATGGTCAACTTTACGTGGCTCTGTCCAGAGTCAAGAGCAAAGACGGACTCAAACTATCAATTCTTGATAATGACGGCAAGCTTACTAATAAGACATCTAATGTTGTGTACAAAGAAGTTTTTACTTGTAATTTGTATTAGTATTTCTTTGTGTATTTTGTTTTGTTAATCAATCAAAAGCATACTTTTTCATTGCATTACACATAAACGATATAGACTATTGTTTCATAGCATAACATACAAAGGATTACACGATTAGACGATAAACATATGTAGATATAAGTATACTAAAAACGAAGTCGTACCAAAATTGGTGTTGTATTAATACAACACCCTTCTAATATTAAAGTTTGATACATCACATAATTGTAGTTGACATGTTCTTCCCAAAGTCAACAACTAAACAACCATCAAAAAGTTAAACCCACATCTACACAACCATGAACAAAAAGGTGCCTAACTTACAACCTTCAAAATCTTAACCACTAAGACCACCACAATATGTTTATAATAACAACCACCACAACCACTAATTTCGAGTTTCATCCACGTGACCTTTTGTTTTTAACATACTTGACAACTTTTGATAATACCAAGAGTTTTGTAGACTTGTGAAACTCAAAGAACAGCTCGTCCCCGTTGGTGATCTCGCAACCCTTCAAATAATCTGACCAACCATGAAAACCATAACGGAAACCTGTGTCATGTTTCTCCGATCTTGTCATCAGTTTCTTGATTTCAACTTTTGGGTTTTTAACCATTACCTCTATAAGGTTAGTAGGAGACAGTTCCAATTCACTTGACACCTTTGGTGGTAGTCGCTGGAAACACAACCAGGTTATATTTAGGTATTTTATAAAATATGAATATGTATTTGAGATACTTCTACTAAGTAAATGAAAAAAATGTCTAAATACTTACAATTCTGTTTTCCGCAATTTTGGTGAATTTCATGACTCTTGAATCAGTTGCTGCTGCTGCATGAACGTTTTCAGATCTGCTACGAACAGTTCTCTTTGTCTGAACACAATTAAATAAATTTGAACATATTTATACATATATATTAAACAGAAATTAACACAAATAAGTAATAGGTTGTAAATACATCTGTTACTAATAATAAACTATAAAACGGAAAATGACGTACCTGATATTCTTTCTTGGTTTTCATAACCTGATCAGCATCTACCTTACCCTTGCCTTTTACCTTCACAATATAAGTCATAAGTATTAATATGTAAGAGTTTAATAATAATACTAATAAATCAATTCGTTAAAATAAAACATATAAAACATTTGAAGAACGAACAACTTGAACACTAACATCTTTTGAATTTCTTTTAAGATCATCTTCAGACAAAACCCGAACATCATTACCAGCAACAGCTTTGTACTACAAAAAAGAGTTAGTGTTGACGTTAGTTAGAATTCATTTCTGAATATAAGAAACCTTTTTAAAATCTGAACTCACTCTCATCTTAACATGTGAAGATCCAACAACATCCGCCAGCTTTGATTTAATTATCATATCAGCATTAGACTACAAATTTAAAAAACCATAAGACCGTAATCAGTATAACAACATGTTATCAAACAAATAAATCTAATATTTTCATTGTTGTATACTGATTGACCTAAAAGAACCACCTCAACCTTTTCCAAATAAACTTGTGTTAAGATGTCCGGATCAAAAACATAAACTTCAAAGGTTGAGGGATCAATGCTGGTAAATACCAAGAAATATTCTTTGTCTAACGGGACCTCCTCAACTACTTTAGTCCATCCATCCGTTAACAAAGAATCTCCATCCATTGTGACATTCCAATTTTTGTCTCCAAAATTAACTTTCACCGTTTGACCGGTTAAGTTTGGGCCGTCAAAATCATTCACAAATTTTGTTGGTACTACCTATAAAACAAATTCCATAAAATATTACTTCAGAATATAAAAAAGAGTAAATTGCACAAAACATCCTTTATGTTTCCTCAAACTTGCAGGTTCCAGCCTTAATGTTTAAAAGTTGCTAAAAACAGCCTTTAAGTTTATTTTTGTTGCGAGTTCAATCCTTTACAGCTAACCACGTTATTTTCTTCAGTTAAGTTCCCTCACATGCATAACATGTGAGGGTATATTCGTCATTTTGGTTGATCATGTGAGGGAACTTAACTGAAGAAAATAACGTGGTTAGCTGTAAAGGATTGAACCAGCAACAAAAATAAACTTAAAGGTTGTTTTTAGCAACTTTTAAACATTAAGGCTGGAACCTGCAAGTTTGAGGAAACATAAAGGATGTTTTGTGCAATTTACTCTATAAAAAATGAAACAGTTTAAAATGATTACAGAGGTAATACAGAATCACTTACACACATTCGACAATCGCTCTTAATATGTGCTGTAAGAAACGACTTGCCACATACAATATCTTTAAAACACAAAACTTCAAATTTTAACGGGTCAAATGCTTTTAACCATACCACATCTTTGTATTTTAAATCATGTTCCCTGATCAACATCATCCAGCCTTTAGTGATTACAAGTTCTCCATTTCTTCTACTAATTCGTACAAATCTCAAATCATCTCCATCGTGTATTTCTACTAATTTTTTATATGGTACCTTATCTCCCCACACCAAATTTGCAAATTCCTTAGGTATTATCTAACAAAGTAATTGCAAACATGTCAAATTAAGACATCAAATATTCATATAACATAACCATGTAATGAAAAAGTCATACCATAAACCCCGGCTCTTCATCAGCAACAATCGTTATGAATGAAGGACCGATTTTGGTTTGATCCAAATCTACACAGAATCTTATTCATTCAGAAAAAAAATAGATACTTCAAATTCCATTCCTTCAAGTAACAATGATCCCAAAATTGGGCATAAACAGATAAACCCAAACAGGGCACTAATGAAGTGCAAACAATCGAATCTCAGATTTATGGTTCCAAGTAATCAAATTCAACAATGACTAACAAAACCTTTAATAGTCTACTATGTCATCGGAAGATAAGCCCTTTCATCGTTTTAAGCATTTAGGGTTTCATGAAAAACAAATTTTCAAATCAACATAAAATATTAACGATTGAAGTAAACCGTTTTTTTCCGTTCATTGTTCTTTCGTTGATGTACACTAAGGCTAACATTATCAATCAAATAAACTACCAAATTTTGAAAAAAACAAAAAATCAGTTCAAAGAAAATATACCCGATGAATGTTAATGTATAACCGTTAACAAAAGATTTACTAATCCGCTCTTTCATCGGAAGATAATCGTTTAATCGTTATCAAGGAATTAGGGTTTGATGAAGAATGAAACATAAAGAAAACATTACTTAGATCGAAAAACAAGTTAAGAGAATCAAAATAAAACATAAACGATTGAAGTTCTAATCATCATTATTTCAATTCCAGACCCTAAGATTCAGATTATCTAACATATAAACTACATAATCAGCAAGAAATCAACAAATGAGATAAAAAACATACCGGCTGTTGAAGATTCGGTTGATGTTAGGGAAGACAGAACTTCGACGTGCACGAAATCGATGGCTTCCTCCGTTTTGTTGCAGAGTGTTCATGTTTGGGAGGAGAGTGACGATTGAGAGTGTTGAAGAACTAATTGTTTATCTTTGTTTTCCTTTTTTTTATGTTTTGTATTTGTTTATTTGTTTTCCTTTCTTTTTATGTTTTGCCAAAATATCTAATCCCCATAAAAGTATTTCATTTTATTTTTCAAAAAACATTAATTACATTTATAATAAATCATTTTAAATATTTACTTTTGCAAATTTTCATTTTGTTTAAAAACAATCCGTAACACGTGAAGCTCACAGTTATATAACTGACATGTTATATAGTACATTGAAATGACTTCAGTTTTGGGTTACGTTGAAATATGTTTTGTATGTTTGACTAAGCTGCACTATCATGTTAAGTGTTTAGATTTTAGAGTTAATTAATGCGTTAAATACTTATGTCATTATGTCATTGATGTACCCGACAACACTGTTAAATAAGATACCTGTTTGTGAAGTAAATACACTAAGTAATTAAATTTATGTTATTTTGTCTCGGTAAGGCTTGTCAAACATGTGTCTTAGTATGGATAGTTATCAGTTTATAAATAATACCAAAAATACCTATATAGATATAGATTTTTTAAACTCTACTGATAATCCCGTATTTTCTCATGGTCAACTTTACGTGACTTTGTCGAGAGTCAAGAGCAGAGATGGACTCGAATTATCAATTCTTGATAATGATGGTAACCTTACTAATAGGACACCTAATGTTGTATACAAAGAAGTTTTTAGTTACTTGTAGTTTGTATTTGTATTTCTATATGTATTTTGTTTTGTTATCAAAAGCATAGTTTTTATATATTTATTGTTTCATAGCATAACACATGTTACTACAATCGATTAGTGTTTCATAGCGTAACACATAAACGATAAAAGCTAAACATATATATAATAATTCGAGAAAAATGAAGTTGTACCAAAATTCGTCATCTATTATAGACAACACCATGACAAGACTAAAGTTTAATAAATCATGCGATGTCTATTACCATTAAGCATAACACATAATATCAAAATTAGTTAAGCTATTCTACCCAAAAAGACCAACTAACCACGCATTCACATGTTAACCTAGATTTACATAAGTAATAACCAAAACGTGTCTAACTTAGCCACAAGTTTTTCTACACCACCTAGGACTCTAAAGCCCAACCAAAAAAACTACCATATAGTCTTTATAATAACAACCACAAGGACCACTTCCCACAGTCATGCATGCAACCTTTTGTTTTTGACCTTCTCTACAACCTTTGTCAATCTCAAGAGCTTACTAGACTTGTGGAACTCAAAAAACAGTTCCGCACCGAAGTTGATCTTCCAAGGCTTCAAGTAACCAGACCATTCAACCAAGCCATAACGGAACCCTTTCCTATGTTTTTCAGATCTGGTCATGATATTCTTTACTTCACCTCTCAGGTTTTGAACGCTTACTTCTTTGAGATTACGAGGAGACAGATCCAACACAGATGAGACGTCCTTTGGTAGTCACTGAAAAGCACAACATATTCCTGCCATCGGTAATATAGCCTCTCGATAAAAAGTCGAACAACCAAACAATAAAAAATCTATAAAATCTTACAATTCTGCGTTCAGCCACTCTTGCGAACTTCAAAACAAGTGAAGCAATTGATGGTTCTGGCTTAACTTTTCGAACTTTAGTAGGCCTATCACAGTATTGTTTTTCAGCAGCCACAGTAGTTCCACTACGAAGATTGGGCTTTGTCTGAACATAATTAACTTAAGAAAAAGAAGTAATAAGTTGTAAACCCTTTATTATTATCGAAAATATAAAACGTAAAATAAGCGATTATGATTAGCTACAATAAAAGCCATAAGTATGAATATGTAAAAGTTAAATAATTTGAATAAATATATGACGTACAGGATTTTCATTCTTTGTTACCAAAACCTCATCAGCAATTGATGATTCTGGCTTAACTTTTCGAACTTTAGTAGGCCTATCATAGTATTGTTTTTCAGCAGTCACAGTAGTTCCACTACGAAGATTGGGCTTCGTCTGAACATAATTAACTTAAGACAAATAAGTAATAAGTTGTAAACACTTTTATTATTATCGAAAATATAAAATGTAAAATAAGCTATTATGATTAGCTACAATAAAAGCCATAAGTATGAATATGTAAAAGTTAAATAATTTGAATAAATATATGACGTACAGGATTTTCATTCTTTATTACCAAAACCTCATCAGCATCTATCTTACACTTGCCTTTACCCTTCACAAAAAAAGTCATAAGTATTAATATGTAAAAGTTTAATAACAAGAGTAATAAATAAATTCGTAAAAATAAAATAGATGATGTACTTACCACGTCAACTTTTTTGAAAACCATTTCAGTGCCAGTCTCCGGATCAAAAACAGAAAGTTCAAAGGTTTTCAAATCAATCATTGTAAAAACCAAGGAAGGTTCATTCTTCAAAGGCACCTCCTCAACCACTTTCAGCCATCCATCTCTGAAACAACAACAATCCGACCATCCTTCCAACTTGACATCCCAAAATCTTTCACCAACATATACCCTTGCCATTTCACCCTTGTAGTTTTTACCGTAAAAGTTGTTCCAGACTTTTTCAGGCATAAGCTATAAAATAAATTCAAAAAACATTGGTAGAGAAATACAAAAAAATGAATTTTTTTTAAAAACGACTACTGAAGTAATATAAAGTCACTTACACACATTCCCGGTACAGTATTTAGTTGTGCTGTAAAATAAGAGTTTTTACAGACATATTCTTTGAACCATGAAACAGTGAATGTGGATGGCCCAGTGGCTGTTATCAATACTCCATCTTTTAATTTCAAAGCATTTTCTCTAACCAACATAATCCATCCGTCAGTAAATATAGGTTCTCCATTTCTCTTTCTTATCCGTACAAACCTTAAACTATCACCATCTCTTATTTGTACTGTTTTACCATAGGGTACTTTATATCCCCACAAATTAGTTGCAAAGTCAGATGGTATGGTCTAATAAAGCAATAGAAAACATAAAGCAATAGCAAACACGTGAGATGATAATGTCAAATAACAATATCACATAACCATTAAAGGAAAAAAACAAACAAAAAATATAGTTTCTTCTCCAATAAATGTTAAGAAGGAAGGAGGTATCTTCGTTGGATCCATTTCTTCACCGAATTTATTTAGTTATACTTTCATAAAGATACTGAAAATTCCATTTTAATAATGATCCGAACATTGCACAAAAACAAATAAACAAAAACAGGGCACTAATGAAGTGCAAACAACCCAAATCTCGGAATGTAGGTTTTTCAAGCGTTCAAAACGAACAACCAGTAAGAAAGCATTTAATAATCTGCTATATCATTGGAGGTTAAGGCCTTTGATCGTTATTATGGATTTAGGGTTTCATCAAAAAGCAAACATAAACTAAACATTACTTACATCAGGAAAACAACTGAACAAATCAACATAAAACTGAAACAGCTGAAGTTAACTATTACTCTAACATTCCGATTAATGTTTTATGAAAACGAAGAAGTAGCAAATCGGAAAAAAAGTCACAATAAAAAAGTTCAAACATCAAATTTGTACGATAAGTGAACAAATCAACAAAAAAAAACACAAAAACGTGAAGTAAACTATTATGTTCGTATCATTATTAGTTGTTTTGATTACTCTAAGAATCTGATGAAACCCTAACAAACAGTTAAAGTACGAATCGGAAATAATATCAAGAAATAAGGATCAGTTGGTGATATACCGGAGATGATTATTTTTGCCGGAGTTGATTTTGGAGAATGATTTTCGAGATGAAGCCGGAGATGATTTCACAGGCGATTTTGGAGGCGGAGATTTGTGAATTGACGTCTGTTGAAGAAGGAGAAGTAATAATAATGAGTATTAATATTGCTTTATTGTTATTTCTAATACCATCAATTATATGTATTAAAAAGTTATGATTTAAACTATTTTGTAATTATTTTAGTCTAATACCATCAATTATGTGTATTAAAATATTTTTATTTAAATTATTTTGTAATTAAAATGTTTTTATTTAAATTATTTTGTAATATTTAATTTAAATAACAACACAATACACTGTTGGCCTATATTGTCCTAATTGATAATGATATATAATAGTGTAGAAAATATATAAACTGTTGGTGTGCTTTGAGGTTGAAACATTAAGCATGGAAGGGTATAAGGAGGAGACATTAAGTGTCACGTAGCAGTCACGTTAGCAAGGCGGCGCGGCAAGAAAAACACGTGGTACAAAGGACGTTAAAGTGTTTTGTTTTTTTTTAAATCAAAAACCAAAAAAAGTTAGTATGAAGAGTTTTGTTTTTTTAAATCAAAAACCAATAAAATGTTAGTATGAAGAGGCTATCCAATTATAAGAAATCGTATATATAAAATTATTTTGAAATATCAATTTTTATAAAACAACCGATAACCCGTGTACCACACGGGTATATAACCTAGTTATAGTATATAGTACTATGATGCAAGCATACACGAGACGTTGTATTTACTCGGTTTCCATGCTCATGCTAAGTTCTACACCGCATATCACAGTTCTTGGAGCACACTTTCCCTCTTTAGATTGTTCATTTGCTTATGGAGCTTCCTTTTGCAGCTAATCTATTTTTAGTATAATTTATGAAGTGTGCGTATATATACATATTTTTACAATGAATTTTACATGCGATTCGTTTTAAATTTATAAAAATGATTTATATTCAACATTAAAACACACACAAAAGAGCAAGTGTACCCTATCATATATGTAGTAAAGTATCAGTAAGAACCAAGTGTCGATCCAAGGATGCGGGCGGATACAATAATACTAAAACTTTGTCATTAATTTACTGGTAGAAAGATAAGTGAACAAGTTGTTTAAACTAAAATGTTACTAAAATATATTTAAAACATAATAGACTGCAAATATGAAAAATAGATAAATAGCCTTGATTTACGAACAACCAGAACATGTTAATTAAATCGGATTCGCCACTAAAACACTTAGTCAAATTCCCATTTTTAAAGACAGTTAGTATCCCTTTCGAGAATCCTAACATGAAAACTCTTCAGAAAGCTAAAATGATAAACATACTTTAACCACCTAAATTGTTCTTTAATGCACTATTGATGAATGTCCATGTAAATCCCCTAAAAATAGTTAGTCATCCGTTAGGAGTTTTCTAACCTCACTAAATCAAGGAAAGTGACACTGATAAATACAATGCAACCACCAAGACAAGGCTAAACTAGATTAAAACACAACCAAGTTCACTTTACAAATCTTGAACATAAATCCACCAAGATAGTAATTTTGGCCTAAATCACTAACAAAGTTCACACTTATGTCAAGAATCCGTAACAACACCATCTATCCTGCTAGGGTCCTGCCATGAGGGAAAACACTGTTGATTTATATTAATTACCCCTTATTAAACCAATGCCCATTTCTAGTTTTATGGTGTAAACATTTTAAACAACTTAAAAGTCTATTAATAGGTGATTAATTAAGCTTCTTATTGCAAATATCTCAACTAACCACACACTAATCATCCAAGATAATTAACTATAATCAGAATTCAACATCAATAAACAAGGTTGCCAAATAATCATCAAGGATTAACATAGAAAGTGCTAAGTATCATTACAAACTTAATGAACATAATAATGGTTGTTTATGAAGCAAGGAATACTAGTATTTTTGCCCGTAGGCTACAACAATACGTAATACATCAACCAAATGCTTGAACATAATAAAAAACATGGAAAGATTCAAGAATCAAACCATAAATAAGCGAGAGATTGAAGATTCGGATGGTAACGATGCTTCTCGGCACTATGTGGCCTTGATTCCGAGCAAAATATGGTGTCTCTGGAGCCCAGAAGTCGCCGGAGATGCTCCCAGAATTCTATATTATGATCAGTTTGCCTTGTGTGGTTGTTTTATAGCCTTTTCATTTTGCACGACTGTGCCAATAAAGTGCACGGATGTGCACTGTTCATGCAATCTTTTGACGTCAGTAGATCTGGGCAGATATTATAAAAAGGCACGACCGTGCCAAAGGTGGCACGGTCATGCATGTCCGAGAAACAGCCGGCACTGCCAGTCGCACTGGCAGCGCATTCCGAGGAAACACGTCTGGCACGGTCCTACCGAGTCACGCACGGTCGTGCATGACTGAGAAACAGGCGGCACCCTTGATCGCATTGGCACTGCGTGTCCGATCACCTGAGAGATGGCACAGTCGTGGCCCAACCCGCACGGTCGTGCGCCAGCTAAATTCAGCTGAGAGTTCGTATCTTCGCCAAATCACCCGGAAAATCCTTGTTTTCTTCATCTTCTTGTCCGGCACGCTGTTTAAGACCTGTAAATGAAAACATACACGATTAAGTGTCTAATCCTCGACTTTATGGCCAAAAACACGTAAAATGGGGGTAAAATAGGGGACTAACATATGTGTAATTTAACATATATCAAACCTCCCTACACTTTAACTTTGCTTGTCCTCAAGTAAACTAAAATCATAATAGAATAAAAGAAAGTTTCTAATGAGATTAAATAATTTGCAAACTACATAACTAATAAACATATGCAACGGTTAGCCGGTTTTTTGAAAGACACCGTCAAGGAATCCAAATGAAACAAGCACATGCAAACATATGTAAAGATAACCAAAACGCCATGATTCCACTTTCGGTTGACTTAGCATGCAAATCTTACACATCTCACAATGTTCACACACACTCGACTATATTTGAGAAACATACATAAAATTTGTATGTGTAAACCCTCGATGCCTAGACTATGAATCGTCTACTATCATAAGCTTGTCAAAAGATCTAATCTCCACCTACTAAAATGCGAAAAAGCGTAAATCAAGAGGTCTTTACGGGTTGTAACGATAGGCTAGGGTGAAAGGTGTGGAATGGAAATTTAAAAGTGACTAAATGGTTAAAACTCGGTAATTATGTTTAATAAGCATAACTAAACAGAAACTATACATAGATAACGCATTTAAAAAGGCAATTTATTGTGTTTTCGAGCTAATCGTTGATATTATACTATTTTAGATTAAAATTGCTTGAATTTTCGTCTTCCTATTTTGTGGTGTTCTATTTTCTGGGTTTTCTGATATTTTTGTTTATCTGAATGCTTTTGTTCATACAAAAAGGAACTAAATACAAAGGGCGCTAGTTAAATGGTAACTTTAACCGAGTTTTAACACAAAGGTTTAAAAATAAAAAAAATGTTAAATTTTGCTAAGTGGGTTAATTGGTTGGGTAAAAGAAAGAAAAACACGGGAAAAGGCTCAACATGGTTAATCCTAGTGGATGACGTAGGGTTTAAGGAAAACAAACAAAAGAAAAAGGCTAAAAACAAAAGGTTTTCTAAGTGCCTCTATCATTTTTACACAATCTCACATGTTTATGATCACGACAAGGATGCTAGTGACAGGCTATAAATTACACGGGAATCTGGCTCACTCCTATTCTGAAATGAACAAACATATAAAGAATCTAAAGCTCAAAGTAATGCTCACATAACGGAAAGAATGGGTAAAAGTGTGAAAATTAACATGCAAGTCGTTCTTTGTTTGTCACGTTTTTAGTTATCTTCGAATTTTATTCGGCTTGTCGGCTTTTTTTCGTATCCGATGCTTTCTAAAACAACAACGAACCTATTTATTTAATATATATATATATATATATATATATATATATTATCTTCGAATTTTATTCGCTTTCGCTTTTTTGTATCCGATGCTTTCTAAAACAACAACGAACCTATTTATTTAATATATATATATATATATATATAAACTGCTATTTTAGTATATGTATAAAATAAACACTCATATATATAATATATTATATATATATATGTTAATAGTCGTTTTTCGTATCGTGCTTTCTAAAACAACGAACTATTATTTAATATATATATATATATATAATATATATATATATATATAAACTGCTATATTAGTAATATGGTATAAAATAAACACTCATTTATATATATATATATGTATATATATATATATAGGGGATGGTTCATGAGAAAACTAGTTTAAATGAAAAACCAATATAACAACTAAAAAGCAAAAAAACATATCAATTTTTTTGATTTTTTTTATAAAAATCGCTATATATATCATATAAAAAAAACTTTTGAAAAATAAAAAAAAAATAAGTATATAATGCACATGTGCAAACATATACATATAATGAACATGTGCAGTACACATATAGTGCACATGTGCAGCAAAAGTTTTTTTTTTTTTTGAAAAAAAAAGTTTTTTTATAAAAAATTGTAAAGAAAATTGTATGTTTTTATGCTTTTTTTGGCCTTTTTAGTTAGTTTTCTAATTTTCTATTTATATCTAGTGTGTGTGTGTGTGTGTTATAATATATATATATATATAATATATATAGGACAAACAAAGTTAAAATGTTGAACCCCCTCCCCACACTTGAACTTCGCATTGTCTCCAATGCGTAACCCAAAATAGGGAAAAGGAGAATAACACACCCCTGAACATTGAAGAAGATGGAAGATGCTCCGATTTGGCTTTTTGTTTCTCGCGCCCAGTGTGTGTTTCGAGTACCTGCATATACATCACAAAAACAAACATACGGCAACAAATCTGATTGCAAAATAAAACATAACATCGATGATAAAAACAACCATCCATACATAAAAACAAAGTTAAAAAAAAGTGGACAATTGTTTGAAAATGAAAATACATAACCGGGGGCGTTTGGAAATAATAGTCAAACCGGACACCCCATACTGAAAAAAAAATAAACTGTAAAAAAAGATAGATAGAAACCAGCTGCTACAGTGCCAAGTACGAACGCTCCCGATTACTCGTCATCATCATCATTGCGGGCACCAGATGTACCCGCCCCGCACTGATCGCTCGGATTCCCAAATGGGAACTGGTGGGGGTCACCGAAATATTTGGGGAACGCTTCGTGTAGGCCACCAAAGATATATGAAAACTCGGCATGCATCTCCTGCCTCATATAACCTTGGTTCACCTGCATCTGTTGGAATTGCTGGTAGAACCCAGCGTATGATGGGATGCCTGGTGGCAATCTTGGTGCTGGTGTTGGTACTGCTAATGCTAAGGATCTGGTGGTGATTGCATAAAGGTATCATCGTGGTGTTGTTCCTCGTGGCCATGCTCCATGTTTACATGCTCCTCTTCCTCTTCTTCTGGTAGTGGCGGAAGCGGATCCCAAATCTCTCCCTGTAATCCTTTCAACCTCGGGCCATTGTCGGTATCCACCGTAAATCCCATAAACTTCAAAGATCGAAGGTCCACATCAATGCCTGCATGAACCAAGGTAAGACCGTTAACTAACTCGTCAGTCATAATCCAGTGACGTAGGCTAGTTGGGTCACATACTCCCCTCCATGAATCTCACTACTCGACGTCTTTCCTGCGCAATTCATAAAGAATTATGCAATCCGCACAGCAAGGTTAACGAGTACTCCATTGTCAATAGAATACAAAAAGAGTACATCGGGTGTGGGCCAGTTCCCAGAACTGTCCATACGACCGACAATAGTGTGGCTTATTACTTGGTAGAGTACCCTAAGAAGCGGGTCTCTCAAACGTGATGCTTTAGCTTTCCTTGCATCATAAGGTGGTCCAACTGCCACTTGAGCCCAAAAGTTTACTCTTTGTTGCTCACTTTCGAAATTATGAATTCACGTGAAAAGATCGAAGTTTAGTTCCTCCTCGGTATAAATGCCCAATTTCTTACCTAGCCTTGCGACCGGCCAATTGTGCCAACAACCTCCAAGTCTGAAATTTACTCTTTTTGTATTGCGGAACTCAGGTTTAACACCCCCTCTTGGTTTGTCGTAGGAGTATGAAGCGAAAAACTCCAAGGTGAGCTCTAAGTACGCGGGTCGTCGAATGTTCAACAATCTAGACATCGGGTAAGATATCATGTCTGCAAGCCGTTCTAATTGGTTTAAGGCCTGCATTGTCGTTCAACTCAGCGTTCTAGGCTCCCCAATCTGACATCTTCGGTTCCATAGTGCTTGCATTTATTGACACATGGCGATCTTTGGCGTTGTCGGGGTTAAAATGGTTGGAAGGATGATTCATCTACATATAGGAACACAATAATATTAGAGCAGATTCAAGAAATCCACGTCTCGACATTAGAATAGTAAGTTACGAACATTCTGTTCGTTTTATCAGGTGGCGCACGATCGTGCAGGCCATGTGCACGGCCGTGTGGGTCGAGATCACAAGTCTGATTCAACCGGTCATCGAGTCGGCACGGTCGTGCGACATAGTGCATGTCGTGCGTCAGCTGCAGATCGCTAAACACTGCTCAATTCACTGATTTCAACCATCTTATCTCAAATCAAAGTATTTTCTCAGTGAATGGACCACGGGTTCGCGATTAAAACTTGCAATCTGTGAAAAGTATCAAGAACCGGGGTTTGATTTGTCGTTATGAAGAAACCCCAAATTTTCTTGAGCAAGAACCCTAATCTAGCCTAAAAACAAGATTAAAATTTGAAAACATCAAAGAATCCATACCTTGTTCGAAGATTTCAAAAGATTTCTTGCAAAAAATGGTGGGTTTTGAGAGAGAGAGGACCTGGAACAGTTGTGCGCACTAGGGTTTCAGTTTTGAGAAAGTTTTTATTGAAAAGTCGTTTATATACCCCAGGCTTTTGACTGTGCAGAAAAAGTCGTGCTCGGGCGTGCGGATTCACGCACGGTCGAATCCGAAAGTGCATTAGTGTGCACGAGTTTCCTCGGCATGCACGGGGGTGCGTGTCCAGGAAAACTGGTTGCATGATCGTTCCTTGTAGATGCAACTATAAAGGGCACGACCATGCGGGTCATGTGCACGGCCGTGCACTATCTGGGCATCTGTAGAACAGAACTCACAGAATCCTCCCAGCTCCGTCTTTTCAACATAATTCACCATTTTTTGCAAGGTTTTACCTGCTTGTGCAATATTTTAACTTCGAAACTATGTAAGGAATGGATCAAAACTGTACAAACTTGCTAAATAACGAAAAAGCTAGCGAAAGACGAAATAAATACGAAAAATACAATATTTGCAATTTTACCCCTAAGCGTGTAAAACACGCATGCTACATTTTTCTTCGTCAAGTCGATAGCATAGACTCTCCTCCCCACACTTGTCATGTGTGTGGGGTGTGGAGTTCGATAACCTCCATCGTCGACTCAACCAGCCCGGCAACATAAAGCTTCAATCTACGGTCATTCACTTTGAAAGTTACACCATCAGTATTCTCAAACGCAACAGTCCCGTACAAAAATACCTTCTTCAACGTATATGTACTCGTCCATCTTGAGTGTAACTTTCCTGGAAACAAACGCAATCGAGAGTTGTATAGCAAGACAAGATCTCCAGCTTTGAATTCTTTATGGTCCTTCAAGCACTTGTCGTGTAACCTCTTGGTCCGTTCTTTATACAACACGGAGCTCTCGAAGGCTTGATGTCGCAACTCTTCAAGTTCATGAATATGTAAGAACCGGGCTTCACCTTCGCATTTAAGATCCAAATTTGCAGTCTTTAGAGCCCACATCGCCTTATGCTCCAACTCAAGAAGTAGATGGCATGCCTTTCCATAAACCAACCTAAAGGGAGTAGTCGCAATAGGTGTCTTGTATGCCGTCCTAAAAGCCCATAGCGCCTCTTCTAGCTTCTCTGACCAATCCTGGCGGTTTTGACCAACCGACCGCTCAAGGATTTTCTTTAACCCCCGGTTCGTGACCTCCACTTGCCCACTTGTTTGTGGATGGTAGGGCGTGGATCATTTATGGTGAACACCATATCGGGACAAAGCTCTCTCAAGCTGAGTGTTGCAGAAATGCGTCCCTCGGTCAATGATTAGTGCTTTCGGTGCACCGAACCGGGCAAACAAACTCTTTAAAAACCTCACAACCACCCTGGCATCATTAGTGGGCAAGGCTTGCACGACCTCCCACTTTCACACATAAACTACCACAACCAGGATGTATTTGTTCCCGTTGAGGGAGGAAACGGGCCCATGAAGTCGATACCCCAAATATCGAAAACCTCACAAACCTGGATCCAATTCTGAGGCATATCATCGCGTGCGGATATATTGGTTGCCCTCTTGCAAGCATCGCACACACTGACCCATCTCTGCGCGTCACGGAATATTGTGGGCCAATAAAACCCAGAGTCTAACACCTTATTTGCGGTGAAATTAGTTCCATGATGACCTTCGGTGGGTCCCTAGTGATAATGGCGCAATATGTCAGTCGCCTCCTTATCAAACACACACCAACGTATCACTTAGTCTGCTCCGACACGAAATAGAAAAGGGTCGTCCCATATGTAATGCTTGAGGTCCGCGAAGAACTTCTTCTGCTGATGCATCAATCCTTTCATAAAGACCCCACAAGCAAGATAGTTCGCGAAATCAGCGAACCAGGGCGACTCATCAGACACTTTGACACTCATCAAAGACTCATGCGGGAAATTGTCATTTATCGGCTCCTAACGCGCTTCCTCAGCGTTTCCATGCTCGAGTCTGGAAAGATGATCGGCCGCAACATTCAACGAACCCTTTTTATCCTGAATCTGAATGTCAAACTCCTGTAGCAATAGAATCCACCTGATAAGATGCGGTTTAGTGTCTTGTTTGCTAAATAGGTATCGAATGGCCATGTGATCTGTGTATACAATCATCTTAGACAACACTAAATACGATCTAAATTTATCAAACGCAAAAAAATACCGCCAAAAGCTCCTTCTCTGTAGTAGTGTAGTTCTCCTACGCATCATGTAGAGTCTTGCTGGTGTAGTAGATCAGGTGGAAGTGCTTGTCCTTTCGTTGTCCCAAAACGGCCCCTATCGCGAAATCACTCGCATCACACATTTTTTCAAATGGCAAAGTCCAGTCAGGTTTGATTAAGATAGGGCTTCAACAGGACTTTGCTTTAGAAGGTCAAACTCCTTCAAGCAATCCTCACAAAAGATAAACGGAGCTTCCTTTTCTAACAAGCGGGTCATGGGTCTGACGATCTTTTGAAAAATCTTTGATGAACCGGATGTAAAACCCAGCATGACCTAGGAAGCTCCGTATCGCTTTAACCGAGGTGGGAGGTAGAAGTCGAGAAATGATGTCAACTGTTGCCAGATTGACTTCCATGCCTGCTTGTGACATCAAATTCCCGAGAACTATGCCCTCTCTCACCATAAAGTGGCATTTCTCCCTGTTCAGCACAAGATTCGTTTCCAGACACCTCTTTAACTTTTTTTTTCAAATTTTCCAAACACTAATCAAAGGAATCCCCAAAAACTAAAAAATCATCCATGAACACTTCCATGGAATCCTAGATCATGTAATGGAAAATCGCTACCAAGCAACGCTAGAAGGTAGCTAGTGCATTACACAGCCCAAAAGCCATATGCCGGTATGCGAATGTGCCAAAGAGGCATGTAAAGGTAGTCTTCTCCTGATCCTTAGGAGCAATAGGAATCTTAAAATACCCTAAAAACCCATCAAGAAAACAATAATAAGACTTTCCCGAAAAATATTCCAACATCTGGTCGATGAATGGAAGCGGGAAGTGGTCCTTGCGTGTGGCGTCATTTAGTTTGTGGTAGTCGATGCAAACCCACCATCCTGTTCTTGTCCGGGTCAGAGTAAGCTCATTCCTGTCATTCGTAACTACCGTCATGCCACCCTTTTTGGTCACACTTGTACGGGACTAACCTAAACCGAGTCAGAGATAGGATAGATCAAAACTCCATCTAACAACTTTATCACCTCATTTTTAACCACATCTTGCATGTTTGGGTTTAATCGTTTCTGAGGTTGTGCACACGACTTGTAATGGTCCTCCATGAGAATTTTATGAGTACAAAAGAAGGGATTGATTCCTTTAATATCCATTATCTTCCACGCCATGGCTTTCTTATGAAGTCGTAAAACACCGAGAAGTTTGCTCTTTTTCTCGTCTGACAAAGATGATGAAATAATAACCAGCAGACAGAGCTCCTCGTCTAGAACGCGTACTCGAGATGCGGTGGAAGTTCCTTTAGCTCTAAGGATGGAGGATCTTCAACTAAGGGCTTCGGCTTCTCCTCATCCTCACGATCAATCTCTGTAAATCGATCCGGACTCTGGGAACCATCAACACCGATCTGATAGACCGGTTGCTCAAATATGTGGCCCTCCTGCGTAATGCCATCTAGGTCCCCACACAACAGATGTGTGTCTGAATCGATATCCTCAATCGTGCCCTGGAAATCGGTGCTCACATAAGTGTCAACAATGTCAACATAGTAGAGCGCGTCATCCTGACTCTGTGGGTGCTGCATCGACCGCTTTATATCAAAGGTCACATGCTCATCATTCACTCGGAGCGTAATCTGGCCCACGACTACATCTACAATCGTCTAGATGGTATTCAAGAATGGGCGTTCGAGTATCAAAGGTGAAGGTCCGTGATCAGGCGGTTCTAGACGGAAGTTAATACATAAACATATATAACAGTTTCAGTAGAATGTTATTAAGATAGGAGTAGAAACAGAATGCAGCGGAAGTCTTCATTCATACCGAAAGAGTATACATCTTTATAAGTCCAGCTGCCGAAGTTCCTGGAGAGAATCCGGCAGCACCTCCCCGTAGGGATGGCAAAAACTCAAATGACAAATGAACACACACCACCTATTTATAGGGAAACAACCAAGTTCACTTGACATGTGCATATGAGGTCAAGTTCGGGCGAACTTGTCTATCATATGACAAGTTCGGCCGAACTTGTCTGCCACATGTCAAGTTCGAGCGAACTTGACCTACACAAGTCAAGTTCGAGCGAACTTGTTCCCTTTTACACTGAAAACTCCGTATTTTGGTCGTGTGTTTGATTCTAATCTATACAATATTCAACACACGCTCAATCTAGCCTATTCGACAAGTGACGAACACAATAGTGCATCAACAGATTCCCCCTTGTTCATTACTGTCGAAGCTTGATCTTGAACTTCAAAACTTTGAGCCGTGTTTGAATATTCTGCAACTTCAATCAAGGTGTCTGTCGATGTCATCGAGACGCGTCAACAAATTCCCCCTTAATTGATGATCCGGGTTTGCATTAACAACTTTCAGTTCCGCTGAAATCTCCAGTTCAGATCTTTGGTTGCACGGTTTCCAATCTCCTCTGATTTGCTTGACCGACAAATTTTCTTGAATAACCACCAACTTGAAGCTAATCAATGCAGCAGCTTCTCCATTTCGACGATAACCGCATCCGAGTTCAGTTTTTGAATAAGCGTTGAGCATCGAGAGTTTATTCCGCACACTCCTAAAATATCAAAAACTCAACCGGCAATTGATAGAAACTTCGAATCATCGCATCAGAAAACTTCAAATCAACGAATACCCTCGAAAATCTGAAATCCTGATTTCTGTAATCGCAGTTAAGCACCCTTCAGAAATATTTGATCAGCAAATCAGTAATCTGCTCAATCAGCAAATCTTCATCGGAAACAGATAATCTGATAATGCATCGAATCTGAGAAACATACGGCCGTGACCAAAATCACATTCTTCCTCTTCAGTCACAATGTCAGATATATAGCTATCTTCGGTAGACCAACGCCACTTAATCCCCAAACATCATCATCCAACGGCGGTTAGTCCAAAGAGAAGAATGATTCATCTGCTTGAAGACTAAAAATAATGGCCACCAAAGGTTATCATCAGATTTCCTTGGTAATTTTGAAACCATCCGTCTGTGGAGCTAGTCATTAATTCCTAATATCATCACCGAACGCTTTGAACGTCCTCAGTTCCTCACTGGTACTAACGACTGCTAATCCAGCTAACTGTTCCTTCACCGGAGATAAGGACTCTAACCCTTAAGCATCACTCTATATCATGAACTGAAAACTCGAAACTTCCTGTGATCACCCGATGAATCTCGATCCTCTGCATTTCCCAATAATCTGCAATCGGTAACCACCCAGATACTGTTGCAGCAGTCACGAATTTCAATAATGCCGGAATCTTCAAATATTGAAAAATTTTTATTCCCCCTCATTTTTGCAAATTCTGACCATACTGAAATTTTCACTGAATTTCCCCTGAAATCCGGAACTTTCAGTATTTAACAAATGCGGATTTAACGTTTTGGCCCATTTCTAGTCACGACACCCAAATGATCAACATTCTGCATTGGTATCAATGACTCTCCTGTTATCTTCAAAATTTTGTAACCGTATCACCAAATCTGTACTCTAAAGCTCTAGACGGTGTCCCTGAACATCCCGGTTCGATCATCGAAAACCCGAAAACTTTTCTATCTCCAATTTTTTTTAGACTCCCTGGCAAGTTTGGGCGAACTTGAGGTTCGATTTGAGACAAGTTTGGGCGTACTTGGTTGCCCACCACCAAGTTCGGCGAACTTGCATGAAATAGACAAGTTCGAGCGAACTTCTTCTAAATTTCAAAGAAAATCAATCAAGTTCGTGCGAACTTGACAGAAAAACTTGAAAATCCTTGTCAAGTTCGGGCGAACTTGACCTCCACAGGTCAAGTTCGGTCGAACTTGTACCCCCAAATCAGCCTTTTTTCACATTTTTCGATCGAGAATCCTTATTTCTTCGAATTTCGAGATGATTCCACCATAGATCTGATCGAAAATGACTTTCTAACAATCCTATCCGGTCAATTTTACTTTTTATCCGTGGATTGTATGTTTATTTCAAGTTTTACGTCCAAAACCCCTCCTAGTTTCCATAAATGTCCAAATTCATGAGCGTAGGTGATAACCGTAGCTCTGATACCAATTGAAGGTCCGTGATCAGGCGGTTCTAGACGAAAGTTAATGCATAAATGTATATAACAGTTTCGGTAGAATGTTATTAAGAATGTAGTAGAAACAAAATGCAGTGGAAGTCTTCATTCATACCAAAAGAGTATACATCTTTATAAGTCCAGCTGCCAGAGTTCCTAGAGAAAATCCGGCAGCACCTCCCCGTAGGGATGGGAAAAACTCAAATGACAAATGAACACACACCACCTATTTATACGGAAACAGCCAAGTTCGCTTGATATGTGCATATGAGGTCAAGTTCGGGCGAACTTTTCTATCATATGACAAGTTCGGCCGAACTTGTCTGCCACATGTCAAGTTCGAGCGAACTAGACCTACACAAGTCAAGTTCGAGCAAACTTGTTCCCTTTTACACTGAAACTCCGTATTTTGGTCGTGTGTTTGATTATAATCTATACAATATTCAACACACGCTCAATCTAGCCTATTCGCCAAACTAGAGTCCTCATCCATATCCAAGATAACAAAGTCCATGGGAAATACAAACTATTGAATCTTGACAAGCATATTCTCAACAAACCCGCGTGGATACTTGGTTTAACGGTTAGAAAGTCGAATGCTCATCCTCGTAGGTGAAGGCTCACCTAGATTCAGTTTGGAAAAAAACATTTTAAGGCATAAGGTTAATTGTAGGAACGTCCACGATTAAGCACGGGAACCTAAATTTGTTATCTATTGTCTGATTAGGCAGAAACTAATGACAAGTTAACCAAATAACAAGAATTACTCATTTAAAGGTTGTTTTCATTGATCTAAAGTTCAATACATTGAGAACTGGATCCGACAGGGCTTCGCCGTTTCTGTGCCAAAATCTCTCTTTGTTACAAAATGAAACACCAAGGAACCTATTTATAAGTGCACAAGTTTGCTGGGTAGGGATGAAGTTCGGGCAAACTTGACCTAGTCAAGTTCGGCCGAACTTGACTTCTCAATACCATTCTCAAACGAACTTGGCTCATTTCTCACATAAATACGCCTCGTTTCTAACAGATTAAGTCCTATTCACTCAGACTCTATACATAATGACGTAGGCAACAGACATATGCACCAACATTAATGCTCGCTCCTAAGTCTGCTAACGTGTGACTGACAGGCATGCTGCCAATAATACAGGGAAGTGTGAAACTGCCTGAATCTTCCATCTTCGTAGGCAGACGGTTTTGAAGAATGGTTGAGCAACTCTCGTTTATCACTACACAGGACATATCCTTGAGTTTTTGCTTGTTTGAGAGGATGTCCTTAAAAAATTTCGCGTACTTAGGCATTTTAAGGCTTCAACAAATGGTATGTTTATGTGTAATTGTTTAAACAAATCGACAAACTTACCATATTGTTCTTTGTTCCTTTGCTTCTTTAGCATGCCCGGGTACGGAACTGGAGGAGTATAATCTTTGACTGGCTTCTGGAGCTGTGCTATACTTGCTGGGCCTCGCCCAGCGTGCACCTCGTCCGAAGTATCAGTCTGGACTGGCTCGGTGATCGGTGGTGAGTCTGGATGTCAGGTCTGGTGTTTTACCACTCCTCATCATCATGGCATTTACATGTCTGTGTGGAATCGGCTCAGTATTCCTGGAAGACCACCATGTGGTCTCTCCAAAATCATTTTAGCCAATTGACCAACCTGATTCTCGATGTTTTGAATCGAGGCCTTCTAATTGCGCATCTCTTCCTCGTGAGCTAAGAAACGATCCTCACTTTGTTGATACCGTTTCTCAGCTAGCTGATTTGCACTTTTCAAGCTGCTTAGAAGTTGTGCCATCATATCCTCCAGCTTGGAATTTTCTTGAGGGGCTTGTTGCTAGGAACTACTCCCGACACCCTGATTTTGGTACGAATGTGGACGTGGCTTGTAGGATTGATTGTAAGGCTGGTATGACTGGCCTTGAGCATGCTGTGGTACTGGAGCTCGCTGAGTATATCCGAGCGGGTTTTGGTTACCCGTATTTGCTGTAGGGATTATTTTGTGGCCTTGCTTGATTGCTGACAAAGTCTACCTCCCTTGGCCTTCGTACATAACTCCCTGGGCACACGCACCTGGCTCGTGCGTCACTCCACACTAATCACACCCATACTAGCCTGTGCTACAGTCTGGGATTTATCAAACTTTGCCGACAATGCCGAGATTTGTGCAGTAATAGCCGTGTAATCATCGACAGCATGAACTCCTGGGCGAGAGGATATCCGGCCCCTCTCTCCGCCATGACGTGAACTCGACTTCAACGAAGCTTTCTTGATAATTGCGTAAGCTTCATTAGGTGTCTTCTTCCCTAGATCGCCATCTGTATATACGTCCAAACGCTCTTGCGTGTCGTAGTTGAGCCCCTGGTAAAAAGTCAGAACTAATTGCTTCTTGAAGAAACTGTGGTGCAGAACATCAAGTAATAAGTATCTGAATCACTCCCAGGCTGCATGTAAAGACTCTCCGTCATACTACCGAAACATCACGATCCGGTTCCTCAACTTAGTAGTCTTTTCTGGAGCAAAGTATTTATGCATGAACAGCTCTGCCATCTCGTCCCGTGTCGTGATAGATCCAGCGGGAAGCAGTAAAAGCATGACTTGGCTTTGTCCCAAAGTCAAAAGGGGTAAAGTCTCATGCGGATCGCGTCATCCAAGACATTATGCATCTTGAATGCCGAGCCGATCTCCAGAAAAGAAGCAATGTGTCAACCGGGATCCTCGTGTTCTCGTCCATCGAACTGCACCGAATTTTGTACCATATATATTATACTAGATTTAATTTCAAAATTTGGCGCTAAAGCTGTCGGTCGGGCAATGTTCGGCGCCAGGCCTCCACCTCTGGGTCGGCCCGTCTCGTTTAAAGGCCTATCGTCGTCCGCCATGGTTATGTCTCCCTTGCCCTCTGAGCTCTCGGCATCAAAAGGGTACCACCAGCTCGTCCGTAGTTGCCTTGAGCTGCTGCGCTACGGTGCAGGATCTCTCTCGAAGTCTCCTCCTCAGATCACGCTCGGGTTCTTTAGATAGTTCGACAGCGGCGAGTGCGGGTTGAGGACATCAACCTGCAAACAAAAAATAGGCGCATATAAATAATAATATATTATTATTATTATTCTTTTTTTGTTGTATAAAAAGAATTTTTCTATTTTAAAGATTAAATTACTTTTAGAAACTCGGAGGTTGACAAAAATTTAAAAAAAAATCGAAAACTAATGAAAATACTTGAACCGGTTATGATAAAAATAGTTTTTCGGTTCCAAAAATTTATAATTAGTTTGAATTCGAACAAATAAATGAAATAAAATTTAACAAATATTTAAACAATCGTACAAACGAATGAATTAAATCAAATAAAAATATTAAATATCAAATAAATAAATGATCAAATAGAAAATATTCACAAATATTCACAAGTATGTACACCGGTAAAATATTAACTCGCATCATTCCTAAAGCTCGGCACATCCCGGCAACGGCGCCAAAAACTTGACGTGTGCGTGTATATACATATTTTTGCAATAACTTTTACACACGATTCGCTTTTAAATTTATAAAAATGATTTATACTTCAACATTAAAACACACACAAAAGGGGAAGTGTACCCTATCATATATGTAGTAAAGTATCGGTAAGACCCACGTGTCGATCCAAGGATGCGGGCGTATACAATAGTACTAAACCTTTATCATTAATTTACCGGTAGAAAGATAAGTGAACAAGTTGTTTAAAATTAAAATGAGACTAAAATATATTTTAAAACATAATGGAGTCCAAATATGAAAAATAGATAAATAGCCTTGCTTTACGAACAACTGGAACATGTTAATTAAATCGGATTTGTCACTAAAACACTTGGCCAATTTTCCATTTTTAAAGAAAATTAGTATCCTTTTTGGGAATCCTAACATGGCAACTCTTCGGAAAGCTAAAACGATAAACACACTTTAACCACCTAAAATTGTTCTTTAACGCACTATTGATGAATGTCCATGTAAATCCCTAAAAAATAATTGGTCATCCGTTAGGAGTTTTCTAACCTCACTTAGTCAAGGAAAGCGACACCGATAAACACAATGCAACCACCGAGACAAGGCTAAACTAGATTAAATCACAACCAAGTTCATTTTACAAATCTTGAACATAAATTAACCAAGATTGCAATTTTGGCCTAAATCACTAACAAAGTTCACACTTATGTCAAGAATCCGTAACAACACCATCTAACCTGCTAGGGTCCTTCCGTGAGGGAAAACTGTTGGGTCAAATTGGAGAATGATGTTATCAATTAACGCGACTTTTGTTTAGCGATTTTATTGTTTGTATTGGGTGGCGATTTTAGTTATTATTGCCGTGTGTTTTAGCGAGTTTAGGAGGTTTTCCAAGCAAGTGGCGGCTTGCTTGGAGGACAAGGCTCAGGGGCTATAAATAGAATACTAATCACGACTTGTAAGGTGTGCATTTGTGAGCGGCCACCCCAAGGGAGCTCACCCGGGGTAGATTATATTGTATGTTCTTATCCGATCAATGAAAGTTTATCTTTATTGTTTATTATTCGTTTATTCATAGTTCACAAATCAACACTTCTCATTATTTTACCGAACCGAGACTGAACCGATCGTTCCAATCTATCATTTGGTATTAGAGCCTCGGTGGCTCGTTTCAGTTTCGGTTGGTCGGTTCTATACCGGAAAACCCGCTGGAGATGTAAAACTAGCAAAGACATGGTGATTTTTAGTGTTTTTGTAGTTGTTATAGATCTGTTACATGTTCATTGGGTGTTGGAATAATTTCTATGGCTGGAATCCTAATGTTTTAGGGTATGTAGGCTAGGTTTTCACCATGGGACCTTTTTGCTTAAAGGTTACTAATGGTGGTGTAACGAAGAATGGATGAATGGTTGTTTCCGACGGGCGTATAGCTCAAGCTTCATCTATGGTCATCGTAAATTTGAGGAGGTGAGTGATGATTGTTCGGATATCAGAAGCTCAGCCAGTTTTGGCTTGTTCGATACTCAATGGAGGTGATGATGGATTCGGGGCTCAGGTGCTTCTGCGTAACATCATAGGTTTTTATGGTGGTTACCGATCGTCGTTCATCTAGGTTATGGTGGTTTTGTTTTTGATTCAGTGACTAGTGACTGAACATGTTAACTCTGGTTATTTCCCTCATATGCTTATTGTTTGTCTCTTTTCACTCTCCACTGTTAATCCGGTGATGAAGGGGGAGGTCTTTCCAGCCGGAGATGATAGGTGCCGGAGGTTGGAGATGACGATTTGTGGTGGTAGTTCACGAAGGTTGCAAAGATGAAGGTCGCGTATTTGTTTGCGACAGGGTTCACATGAGCGTATTTGCAAAGTTCATTTTAGGGTTTCTTGAGATTCCTCAAATGATTTGGCTATGATGAATGTCTTGGGCCTCATGTGATAATTTTTTGTGTCATCCGCATGGTTGTTTCGATGGGGCCCGTTATTTGATTAAATGAAATTTTGTAGGCCATCTATTTTTCTAGATTCCGGGTGCACCACATGGTTGAGCCATTGTTGCAATTATTTTACTTGGGCCCACTTGTTTTGTTTGCAGCAAGGACAAGGAAATTGCTATAGGATTTATTATGGTGGGATTATATTCTCTGCAATTACAACACTCAACAGGTGATTAATTTCCTTCTTGTTTTTGTTTGGGCCCACAGAAATACATGCCGGGCACACTGAATTGAATCAAATTACAATTTGCATTACACCTTTAATGGGCCACACGGTATTGCCAGATAAGTATATTCTTCTTGGGCTGGGATTTATTATTCCTTTCTTTTGGGCCGCGAACAAGATTGGGCCAGGGACTTTATGATATATTTTTGGGTTGTTGATTTATATGGTATCGGGCGATTTTAGCAGTGGATCAGGAGCTTAATGTAATCTGACAGAATTGAAGATCCATACAATGAAGTTGATTATTTAATTTTTATCATTGGAGTTGAAGCCCTATCATATGCCTATTACAATATTATCTTTAATAAGATACGGAGCTTTGATTAACAAAACTTAGAAGGGTCTACATTTACGGGGGAAAACAACAATGGAAGATTTTGGGTATTCGGCGAGTTGTGAAGATTTAAAGACGATGTCAGACATACTTTGGAGGATCCCATGAAGAATTGATTGCATCATTCTCGTGGGGATATTGTTGGGTCAAATTGGAGAATGATGTTATCAATTAAGCGACTTTTGTTTAGCGATTTTATTGTTTGTAATGGGTGGCGATTTTAGTTATTATTGTCGTGTGTTTTAGCTAGTTTAGGAGGTTTTCCAAGAAAGTGGCGGCTTGCTTGGAGGACAAGGCTCAGGGGCTATAAATAGAATACTAATCACCACCTGTAAGGTGTGCATTTGTGGGAGCTCACCCGGGGTGGATGATATTGTATATTCTTATATAATCAATGAAAGTTTATCTTTATTGTTTATTATTCATTTAATCAAGGTTCACAAATCAACATGTCTCATTTTTTTTACCGAACCGAGACTGAATCGGATCGCTCGGATCTATCAAAAACACTCTTGATAAACCAATACCTATTTCTAGTTTCATGGTGTAAACATTTGAAACAAGATAAAAGTCTACTAATAGGTGATTAATTAAGCTTCTTCTTGCAAATATCTCAACTAACCACATACTAATTATCTAAGATAATTAACTATAATCAAGAATTCAACATCAATAAACAAGGTTTCCAAATAATCATCAAGGATTAACATAGAAAGTGTTAAGTGTCATTACAAACTTAATTAACATACTAAGAGACTGAAGACCCGGATGGTAACAGAGCTTTTCGGCACTATGGGGGCTTGATTCCAAGTAAAAGACGGTTTCTCCGGAGCCCAGAAAGTCGCTTGGGATGCTCCCAAAATTCCAGACTATGATTAGTTTGCCTTCTGTGGTTGTTTTATAACTTTTTCATTTGGCACGGTCGTGCACTATTCATGCTATCTTGTGACGTGTGGGCAGATATTTTAGATGGGCACGACCATGCCATAGGTGGCGCGGTCGTGCATGTCCGAGAAACAGCCGGCACTACCAGTCGCACTGGCAATGCTTTCCGAGGAAACACGTCTGGCACGGTCGTGGCGAGTCACGTACGGTTGTTCGTGACCGAGAAACATCCGGCACCCTTGATCGCACTAGCATTGCGTGTCCGATGACCTGAGAAATGGCACGGTCGTGCCTAACCTGCATGGTCGTGCGCCAGCTGAATTCAACAGAGAGTTCGTATCTTCGCCGAATCTCCCTAAAAATCCTTGTTTTTCTTTATCTTCTTATCCGGCACGCTGTTCAAGACCTGTAAATCAAAACTTACATGATTAAGTGTCTAATTTATGGCCAAAAACGCGTAAAACAGGGGTAAAATGGGGGACTAAAGTATGTGTAATTTAACATTTATCAATTTCCAATATGAAAAAGTTACTTAAATTTGTTATCCCAAAACATGTTCCACCAATTGATGTTCCTGAATTTCAAGTGTTGGAAATTCAGATCTGGTTCGATAAGTCAACGCCCGTAAGAGTTACACCGAGGACAACGAGGTAATTCATTTAATTAGATTAAATGACGTATTTTAACGAAACAATTTATAATATTTTATTTTGTGAAGTTATAAAATAAAAATTTTATTTACCACGTATATCGTTCAGTGGTATTAGAGCTGACGCTCACCACATGCAAATCGAAACCGGTTTTTTTTCACCGGAATAATAAGTCACAAACTTTAAATGTCTAAAGTTTTTGATTTATTTTTATTTTGGGCAACATATAATTGTTGCTCATATTATTTCGTTGATAAAAACTTGCCCAAACAAGCTTTTGATTATGTTGAATATGTAAATCGGGCCCGACCTTGTGGTTGTGTTTTATATTTGGTTTTGGCCCACTTTGTGGCTCAAAGTTGTAATAGACTAGTTCATGGTTTTTGCCTATTTTGTGGTTCAAAGGTGTAATAGATAGGGTTTTGTCTTTATTGTATTTACTTGTTAAGTATCGTTGACCGAAGACCAGAAGCAAACTCGAAGCAAAACTAAATGTCAAAGGGAGTCTTGGAGATAGTGGGAGTCGCTCAAGACAACAAGATGCACTCAAGTCCATCCTTGTGGTTGTTTTTTTTTGTGATCCGTGGTCCCTTTGATCTTGCTACTTGGCTCTAGCAAGATCAAAACATATGCCTGTATGATTTACATTATTTTTCTATTATGGTCGCTTTTAATAAGTGTTATTACACATCAATCTAATACCAAAAAAAAATTTTAAAAGGGGATTTAAAAATGGAATCGAGAAAAGCAAGTTCTAGCAACTTTTAAATTTTTATAACCACTAGAGTTTTAATACATGTTTTTCTCGCATCTATAAAAAACTCATAAACTCAATAGTCTTTACTATAACTTAATTGGTTGTTTTATGTCGTCACAAACTTAGTTTTTTAGGTTATCTAAAACTAATTGTCACGAGAGATGAAAGGGTCCTTTTGTAATGTCAAGAGTTTAATATCTGAATAAAACTGACTACAACGACCCTATTTGGTAAAGATTTAAAATCAATGGTCTATGTCATCCTACTACTAGTAACGCTTGGGGCATAATGCAAACCATCAGTGTTGGGCCATAACACGACACTTGGTGTCTAGTTTATCCTTCCAAGGTGCAAGGGCTTCGTCGACACATCCGACCCTTCCACGTGTGACCATTTTAGGATGACTATTACTTTTCTTCTCATGTTACGTGCTACAGTTTCCTTGAGACCAAAAGTGGCATAGATGAGGCCAAATGTTGGTGCATAATGTCTATGTCTTAGTCTTATATCGAGTCTGTATTGTATAGAGCTGAATAGGCTAGGTTATGAAGTATTTATGAAATATTATAGCCAAGTTCGCCCATAAACATGTTAAGTATACATGTTCGCCAAACTTGCTTATGCAAGTTTGGACAAACTTGTATCCTACATGGCCGAACTTGTAAACCTATAAATACCTAGCTTGTGTGTCTCATTTGTAACTTTGACATTGTAGAGGCGAAGCTCTGTCAGTCTATATCCAGAATGTTTGATCAATAAAACTGACGTTTAACTGATTAATTCTTGTCTATTGGTAACACGACGTAATATTTCCGCTATTATGGATGTTAGATATCAAATTTAGGTTCCTAAGCATCGAGGATCGGTACTACAAGTGGTATCAGAGCTAGAACAGCCTGATTTGATAGTATCAAAACAAGAACACTTCTATTTCTACTCCATTATTCTTTTTTCTTAATTTGTGATCACAAAATGAAGAATTCATGGTCAAAATCTTTTGAATTTTGAATATATCATGTAAAATACAACAAAGATAAACCCTTGAAAGATTGGAGACCAAATTCAACCGAATTCATGTCGAAATTTTGAAAAAACCATGTTATTGAAAAGTTTCTGGAACGAACTTGTTGGCATGTTCGGCCGAACTTGCCCTAAAACATCACTTTTTAAGTGATTTTTTAGTAAGTTCGCCCGAACTTAGGTGATTTTTGAGGAAATTTTAGTCAAGTTCGCTCGAAGATACTGAATTTTCATTAATTTTACATCAAGTTCGACCGAACTTGTGTAAAATCAAGAAGATTTTAAGTAAGTTCGCCCAAACTTGCTTGTATTTCATCGAAATTGTTTTGATAAGTTCGCTCGAAGTTCTGTGTGTTTTCTCAACGACTGTCAAGTTCGACCGAAGTCACACAATTTTTTCAAAGCAATTCTAACAAGTTCGACCGAACTTGTTAGAAAATCCAAGAATTCTTCATTCGTTGCTACAAGTTCGACCGAACTTGTAGTAGGACGAATTGTTTTTCAATGTTTTTGAAAAATTTTCAGCGTACACGTTTCGTGATTTACAATGGAAGATCAACTAAGAGCTTATATGTCCGGAGCTAGTTCGCCAAACGCCAACGTGATTAATCAAGTCAATCTTGATAACGAAATGGGAACGACCGTCAAACCGCCCAAGCTGATGAGCATGGACGAATACGAAGCATGGAAAGAGAAATTTACCTAGTGGGTTCAAGCCATGCACTTCGCTGGCTGGGTGTCAATTGAAAGAGGCTACACTATTCTGGTAGATGAACATCAACAAGTTTTTAAGAAGTACAACTACTTGAAAGCTCAGAGAGACGAATACATTGCAGAGAAAAAGATGATCAGTCTCATCCAACAGTCAGTAAAAGAAGATTCTGATTCTGTTACCAGAGTATACTACAGCAAGAGAACTTTGGTTGTCGTTACAGAAAAAAATACTAAGGCAGTGCTGAAATGATCAAAAGGAAGAAAGCTCTCATTCTAAAAGAATTCGATATCTTCAGAATGTTAAAAAATGAGACCATTAAGCAAATGATTGAGTGTTTTTGTCATCTCAAAGTGCAAATGCGAAGACACGGTCTTGAGAAGACGGAACAAGAATACATCGACAAACTTGCTGACGCACTACCAGAGGGTGAATGGTCAACTTATTTGATGGTTATGAAGAATAGTGATAAGTGGGATTTCTTCAAGTTGTCAACGTTTATTGATAAACTCGAAGGCCATGAAATGGAGCTTCTGAAGATAGCAAAGTCAAAGAACGCTAATGTTGTTCAAGACATCGGTTTGTACTACAAAACCGGAATGCAAGATAACATTTCGAGTCCAAAAATTGGAACTGCTTTTAGTGCAAACATGAATGCTTCTCCACAGAACCAGAATCATTCACAGCCTCTATATGACCAAAGTCCACAAACTTCTTACTCGAGCACTGGTTCAAGCTCAACATTTCAAAGTCAAGCAAATCAGAACCAACAGCAAAGTTCTAATCCGAATGTTTACAAATGCAACATTACAGTGAATTTGAATAATGTTGTTTTAGAAGAAGTTGCAAAACAACATATGTCACTACTTGCTACCGTCTTAGAGTCTTATGAATGTCTTGTTGCCGGTAAGATCGGAAACCCCGAGATGACCGCAGAAGATTATGACCAGGTAGACGAGGAAGAGCTCGAACTAATGGACATCAAATGGTCCTTAGCTTCGATCATCAAGAGAGTGACAAAGTTCGTTGCACTCACAGGCCGTGACATAGGAAACTCCAGCAACAAATTGGGTTTTGACAAATCCAAAGTCACGTGCTTTAGATGTCGACAGAAGGGACATTTTAAAAGAGAGTGCAAGAACACCGAAGCAACCGGACATCAAAGTCCTTTCATAGGAGGGAATGAATATTACAAGAGGGCACTTCAATAAACCGTTCCCGAAGAAAACTCAAGTTGAGATCCAAGAAAAACCAAATACTAGTACCACAGAGAAAGCAATGGTTGCATCCTCAGAAGATTACAGTTTTGATTGGAATTCTTATATTGGCAAAAAGACCGGAGTTGCTTTGATGGCGGAGATAGTTGAAGATAATTCGGTAGCTGAAGCAGCGGCAGCAGTAGAAGCAGCAGCTTTCGAACAAGCTATCTGGAACAATACTTGCATCAACAGCAGGAAGAAGAGGAATATATCCATATGCAGAGACAAGGAATTTTATCCTCTAATTCTTGTGATAGTTTTGCAGGTCACTTTGATGGAAACACGAAAGAAGTGGTTGAGGAGAAAAAGATTGATGAAGTGATTATTGATGTCACTGAAGAAATGAAAGTCGAAGACCTCAAGGACATGGCAGATAAAGCTTTAATGGCGAATCTAACCAAGGTAGGTCCCGAGGTAAAGATTGTCGAGAAAGAAGTTGTCAAAGTACAAGTTATAGAGGTCGAGAAACCTTGTACAAAGAATGTACCGAAAAATCAAAGATCATCGCTGAAAATAATGTGCATAACGATTTGTTAAAATATGATTATCGCACAATGAAAGAAGTGTATGACAAGATGAAAAATGATTACGGTAGACTCGACAGAAATAACATCGAACAACATGATAATATAAGAATGTTGAGCGGTACAGTAATGGATAAACAAATAGCAATTAACATTTATATCAACACCATTGTTGAAATCAAACAACAACTTCAAGATATAACAATTGAAACTGAAAGAGTTCGACAATTGTTAAGAAGTTATACCACTAACGCGTATGTTATCGATCATATTCTTCCAACAATCTCAATGGAAGAAAAACCTAAAAAGAAAGGGGCAAAGAATATAGCAATGTTCCTCTACCCCTTTGTGAGAAATACTGTGTTAAATCTGCAGACGGGATGGACAAGGCACTCAATGTTGAATTACTTTCTGAAAAGAAAAACGAGTTGCCAGAGAACATTGATATAGTCTATGCTAAATCTGATGATGATAACAACGTTGTGGTTAACAAAGTGGTTAAAAATGTTTTAAGTGATTCTGATGAAGGCAGCTTCAAAAGCTCCAACTCGAGTTCAAAGAATTCCGATTCATAATCCGAAAATGACGATAAGTCGTCAGAGGATGGTCTAAGTGATGATCCTAATCTTGTAATGTACAAAATTAAGGATTCGGATAGACTATACTTTGATGATAGCTTCCCGATTTCAGAATGTGAAGGAAGAATTGCTTGACAAATTCTTTAAACTCGTGGAAGTCACATCAGAGGAATTGGTAATCAATGAACGAAAATTCTATTCCAAACCTAAAATAAAGAATTACCGAAGAAACGGTGGTGATCATCCGGAAAACCGGAGAGCGGGGTTGGGTTTAGAAGAAGAAACTAATGAATCTGTAAAAAAACTATCACCATTTCATGAATATAAAAACAAAAACATGAAGTTTGTATATGGGACGAGTACAGTTCACGAAGAAAGTTTGATTGGTAAACTGTCAAATGATGAGTTCAAGAAGGAGAAAGAAATTCGAGATAAAGCCAAGGTTACAAGTGGTGCCAAAACCTCTAGTAGGGTAAAACCACCGGTTAAAGGACATCCACTTGATAATCGGACATGTTTCAAGTGCAATGAAATTGGTCATATGGCACGACAATGTCCGAAATCAAAACCTACTTATCTTCGAAGAAAAGAAGATTCAAATGTTGTTAAATCAAAGCAACCAGTGTTTGCAAAACCTATAAAGATTTTGAAACGAAATGAATCAAAACTAGAAGTTAAACCAAAGTATGAAAAGACTTTTGAAAATTCCATTTTCAAAAAAGGTGAAACTTCTAGGTCTAAGGAAAACAAGTTTTACATCAAAAAGGCTAATATCAAATCTCAAACCTGGATTGCCAAGAAAAGGTCAACAACATCTGGTGTTGTTAAGTCTGAGCTAGTAAAGACTAACAACACAAAAGAATCAAAGTCTGAAATCACTAAGTCTGAACAGGTGAAGACTAGTGAGAATGTGAAAGAAATTAAAACAGAAATTAAGAACGATAATGTCAAATCTGTAAAAGATAAGAAAAAAGTGAAATTTTCAAACATTAACATTGTTGAAACAGATGATGAATTTGATTTTGATGATGTTGATGAGTTTGAATATGCTTTTGTTGAGGTTATCCAGTAAAACCCAAGACCAAGAAGGCTTGGGTAGAGCTTTTCACCTAATTTCTGAAGTTTGCAGGGGCTCCAAAGATCCGTACTTTCAAAGTGGATTTTGGATAGTGGAGCGTCCAAGCACATGACGGGAATGAAAGCATTGCTATTCGACATTAAAGCTATCAATGGTGGATATGTTGGATTTTCAGGAAATCAAGGTGGAAGGATAGTCGCCGAGGGAAAACTCTCTAATGGCGTAGTTTCATTTGATCGCATGAACTATATTGCAGAGCTTGAGAACAATCTTCTGAGTATATCGCAGATTTGTGACAAGAAATTTACAGTCCATTTCAATGATAAGGAGTGTATTATCTTGAAGCCAGGATTCAAAATTCCAGATGAGTGGATTCTGATGCGAGCACCACGAGAGAATGATTTATATGTTCTTGATATGGGTGTTGCTACCACTTCATCATAATCAGCACAATGTTTTGTATCAAAGGCTACTGAAAAAGATTCTATTCTTTGGCATCTTAAGATGGGGCATATTCATTTGCGAAAAATGAATTTCTTGGTTCATAATGATCTTGTGGAAGGCGTAAATCTTTGAAGTTTTCAGATGTCTGATCATTGCTTGGAATGCAAGAAGGGAAAGCAGATCAAGAAATCTCATCCGAAGAAGATTCTATACTCAATCAAGTTGCCATTAGAACGTCTCCACGTGGACTTATTTGGTCCTGTAAATGTTCGAAGCATCTCAGGAGACTTATATTGCTTGGTCGTGAAAGATGCCTATTCGAGATATTCGTGGGTATTCTTTCAAGAATCAAAAGACGAAACGTTCGAGAACTTGGTTATTCTATTCAGAAACTCGAGAACATTTATCATCTGCCGGTCCGACGCATTAGAAGTGACAACGGCACAAAGTTTAAGAATAACAAAATGAAGGAATTCTGCAACACAAAAGGGATTCTGCACGAGTTTAGTGCTCCCTATACTCCACAGCAAACCGGAGTTGCTGAATGGAAGAACCGAACTTTGATTGAAACTACGAGAACCATGCTTGCAGATTCTAAACTTCCAATCAGCTTATAGAGTGAAGCAGTTGCTGCAGCTTGCTACACGCTAAACAAGGTTCTCACTGTCAAACCAACAAAGAAAACATGTTTTGAGATGATAAATCGACGGAAGCCAAATTTGAAGTTCTTAGAACCATTCGGTGCACCTTGTACCGTAATAGACCAAGATGGCAAATTCGGGGCTAAATCTCTCGAAGGTTTCTTTGTCGGATATGCAAGTCCGTTGAGAAGAGTATACGTTCCTTCATTGAGAAAGGTTATTGAAGCACATCACGTAGATTGTTTCAATTACACAGATCCTATTCAAAGGAAAGGTGACGCGTGGCTATTTAACTATCAAGACGTTTGGAAGTCGTTTGACTTGCCCAAAGAACCAACTGACGAAGAAGTTGCAGCGTTATATTATCTTCACCAGCAGCGAATCAAGAACAAATTGTTTCGACCAATTGTGGTTAATCATCCCAAGTTGGATCCATCTTCTTCTGGCGCAAGTTCAAACATTATTGGTGTTCCGGCTGAAAATGTTTCTGAAACATTATCAACACCTACAACTCTTCCAACAAATGCCTCTACTGAACCAATGAATACAACAAGGGAACCCAGTATGCCTCAGAATCAAGATTCTGATTCAGATGAAGCGCCAACATTTGATGCTGATGGGGAATCATCTTCTTCAGATGAAGAAGTGGAGCAGATAAAAGTCTTCTTAATCAATCTGCAGTCCCGAACAACAGAAATGAAGCTTCATCAAGCTCTCCAAACATTGAATTGGTTGTGGATCTCAACATCACGAATCAGCAAAACTCAGTAGATGTTCCAAGTGAAGAATTGTCGCGATCATATTCCTATCATCCGTCAACAAATATTATCGGAGAACTTCAAACTAGTGTTAGAACTCGAGGGCAAATTAATAAAGCCTCAATTGTTTCTACACACGCGTTGCTACAACCCAGAACTATTGTTTCTTCTCATGTTTCATCTCTCAGATTGAGCCTAAGACAGTTAATGAAGCTTTAGCAGATGAAAACTGGGTACAAGCAATGCAAGAAGAATTATTGCAGTTTGAGAAGTTGGGTGTGTGGAAGCTTGAAGACCTACCAGAGAATCAGAAAGCAATTGATACAAAATGGGTCTTTAAGTGTAAACGTGATGATCGAGGAGTTATTGTTCGTAACAAAGCTAGGCTTGTTGTCAAGGGATTTCACCAGCAGGAAGGGATAGACTACACGGAAGTCTAGCACCAGTGGCTCGATTGGAATCTATTCGAATTTTTCTAGCTTTTGCATCATGGAAAGGATTTAAGGTCTATCAATTGGATGTCAAATCGGCTTTTCTTTATGGCAAATTACGCGAGAAGGTGTACGTTGGACAACCACCGGGTTTGTCGATCCACTTAACAAGAAGAAAGCATACCTACTGGATAAAGCACTCTATGGTCTACACCAAGCCCCGAGAGCTTGGTACGAGATGTTGTCGCAACATCTCGTCGGAAACGGTTTTATCAGAGGAACTGTGGATAGTACTCTTTTCACCAGAGAAGTTGATGGCCATCTAATTATAGTTCAAATCTACGTTGACGACATCATCTTTGGATCTACAAACGATAGTCTCTCAAGGAGTTTAAGGGAATCATGAAAAAGAAATTCGAAATGTCATCAATGGGCGAAATGAAGTTCTTTCTTGGTTTGCAATTAGATCAGCTTCCGGATGGTATTTTCATTCACCAGACTAAGTATGTTCATGACATCTTGAAGAAGTTTGGAATGGAAAGCTTGAAGCCTCTATCTACGCCTCTTGCTCTCAATCACGGCATTTGCATTGACGAGACTGGAGCCAAAGTTGACGAGACGTTATACAGATCGATGATTGGATCGCTGATGTATCTGACGGCATCGCGCCCAGATATTATGTATCCAACCTGCCTATGCGCCAGATATCAGTCAAGCCCGAGGATCTTACACATGCAGATCGTGAAGCGTATCTTCAGATATCTGAAAGGATGCCCAAGCTACCGGCTTGTGGTACCCGAAGAACGACAATTTTGACCTCACAGGCTATGCTGATTCGATTTTGGTGTAGATAAGTTGAATTCTAAATCAACTACAGCAGGATGCCAGTTCTTGGAACAAGAATGGTAACCTGGCAGTGTAAGAAACAGACTACGATCGCTCTCTCTACCTGTGAAGCTGAGTATATCTCGGCCTCCAGCTGTTGTTCACAGATTATGTGGATTCAACAACATATGAGATACTATGGTCTGCAATTTCTAGACACTCCGCTGTATGTTGATAACAAGGCAGCCATCGATATGACTAAAAATCCGGTTCATCACTCACCACAAAACACATTGAAATTCGTTATCATTTCATTCGTGATTGCTACGAAAAGAAATTGGTGCGAATAGAAAAATCCACACCGACGAACAAAAGGCTGATTTTTTACCAAACCATTTTCTTTGTCACGATTTAAATACTTGCTGAGAATTAACGGTATGAAAAATTTGCTGACAGGTGCGGACGCTGAGGTTGAATACGGATCGGACGACGAGTTCGCGTGATCCGCATTGGTTTGTAAATATCTTTCTAGTTTAGATTTTTATTACATCTAAAATCCAAAAGTTTTGATTAGGAGAAATGTAAGAAATACAAAACATTAGAATTAAAATCCAAAAACATTTAAAAATTCAAAATCTTCAAAAACATTGAAAAAAGTAAAAAGAATTCAGTGTCATAAAAGGAAATGATAGTACATCACTGGACTATCACAGTATGCTAAAGAATTGTAAAGTTTAAAAGTGATAAACGAGTATTACTATGGATGTGTCGATAGCTTAACACGTTCAGTAAACTGTTTTCGAGATATAAACTAAATTTTACAACTGTTTAATCTTGTGGATTAACACATCTTGGATATATGGACTTAGTACTCCGAAATTTCGTTTGAAAGATTGCCTGATTCTGAGATACAAGGTCTTTATAGATAGTTGATATCTGGGGTATTATACAAGTTCTTCTGATTTTGCGGAAGCAATGGCCTAGAACTTCTATAATACTTTCGCTTTAAACCCTAAATTGCATGAATATTGAGAAGTTATCGAAAGATATAATCATATGTAATGCTGAAAAGATTCCTTAAGTGGAACACACCTTAAAGACGAGCCTTCATCTCTTTGTCTGTACGGTAGTACTAACCTGAGCTCTCAAGGTCTCGCACAACCCAGATACAGATATCAATTATGCTATATTCACCTGTAAGATGAAATCTAGGGAATCTGGATACGGGAGTATATTCAAGAAGTGGGAACCACAGATAAGTCAAGTTTCATAAATCATATCTTAACATAACTTGAAACAGTTGAGAAATGTGGTAAAGCTTAAGTGGACAAACATATCAACAATCTAGGTAAACGAGTTTAAAACTTAAAGTCATTTAAAGGTCAACGGTACTGGTGATATGTGTCAATCAACTGATATGATCCCTTAGACACGAATTCACAAAAATAATGTTTGTACATAGTTTACATTGCTTATTTCATTGTATTTCAGCTTTACAGATTAAAATAAAAAGATTTTCGGTGTGTTTTAGCATAAACTTACAAAAATACAAAAAGATTTTATTTCTACATTGTTTTCAGCAAACCAATGTTGGAGAATGGATCTTCGAAGTCTGGTAAGGTGCTAGAACTTGTGGCAATCTCTTTGAAAACGGGCTGGGAGCTAATCTGTTAAAATCTGAAAAGATAAAACGATGAAAAGTTCATTAATTTGAAACTTTGATTTTGAAAATATCAATAGTTTGTTCGTAACGGGTCAAACCGGGGTCATTAACTTGGACTCGGCAGACAAATCAGTTAACCAAGGTCATTAGCTTGGACTTGGTCAACTGAGTGGATTTTCATAACTGGTAAAAAGTTAGAAAGGTCAAGGTTAAAAATGAAAAATTTGAAAAAGTTTGAATTTGTGGTTTGGCAAGTTCGGCCGAACTTGCTAAACAATATCAAGTTTCGCAAACAGCAAGTTCGACCGAACTTGCAGATGGTTGTTTGTAGTTTTAAATAATAAGTTCGCTCGAACTTCTCTGGGCCTTCATGTTGGGCTTAGCAAGTTCGCCCGAACTTGACATGGTATAAATACCATTCAAGTTCGGCCGAACTCATTTACCTGTTATCAGAACACTTGAGCGAACTTGAGCTTAGAGAGTTTTTGTGTGAAATTGACACTTTTGAGCCGTTATACTGTCCAATTTGTGTTAGTTTTTGGTGATTAGCACACCAATCACTATGGTAGAGGTACTAATTTGAGAATAAACCATGAATTGAATCGTAAACAAACAAAAACAGATCTAAATTTAAAAATTGATAGATTTAGGTGTTGTTGGACAAAATTGAACATAGATTCTGAATCCACATCTAAAATCGAACGTATAACTTGTTTTGATTGAAGAAAAACGGATGTTTAAATGTTTGAACTTGTTTGGTCTGATGAAGAAGACGACAAGTTCGGCCGAACTTGTTGTTAAGTTCGAACGAACTTGTGTTAAAACTTGTTAATAAAAGAATTTATATGATATCTTGACCGAACTTGTTTATTAATTGTTTTGATCCAATCATGTTCGACCGAACTTAATGAAAAAAGTGAGTTGTGTAAATTGTAAGTTCGCCCGAACTTGTTCTTTAATGAGAAACATGTGTTTCATACATGTTCGGCCGAACTTAGATAAAAATTGAATGATAAAACATTGTTGTAAGTTCGCCCGAACTTGCATTTGAAAATGATGAACATGTTTATCACATGTTCGGGCGAACTTGATCAAAACAGAATGTTACAAAACCTAATCAAGTTCGCCCGAACTTGATTAAAGTGTTAAAAAAATTTTTTGTGATTTTTTTCTCGAAAAGCGTGCTAATTGGTTTACGTTATTTTTCAGGCACAGATTCCACGCGTGTTTTTTCAGTTGAGTTTTCCAAAACTCACAATACATGCATCACGCTTGACAAGTCTATTTGTCCGTCGCTGAAAGAATATGACAGTATCTTGAAGTTTCTCGAAGATAGTCACATTCGTCGTGTAATTACTGAACGCACAGTATCTTATAGATCTCATATTGTTCACTTCTGGATGAACGCGAGTCTTAGCGCTGACGAGAAGACAATCTCTTCTACGGTACTAGTTGGTGATGAGCTAAAGACGATCACAGTAACCGAAGGCGATATCCGAAGGATTTTGGAGCTCAAAGATAAAGAAGATGATCCGATTCATCTAGACGAAAAGATGGTTTGCGGATACTTTTTTCCGCATGGGCTACAAAGGAACTGTAAATAAACCAACGCTGAAGAAAGGGGAAGTGCCTAACCCCTACAAGCTTCTGATTCATGCGTTGATTCATACATTTAGCCATCGCAAAGCCGGATTGGATGATGTACATGATTATTTGGCTAGCATGGCAACGTCGCTTATTCTGAAGAAGTCATTCAACGTTTCGAAGTTAGTGTTCACTCACATGTCAAAGAACATGGGAGGATTCGAGATTGTGTCTATATCCAAGATTTATTCAGATGCTGATTGATGAGAAGTATCCCAACATAGCTCGAGATCCGAATGACGATTCTTTATTTAGTTCATCTAGATGAAACCACAATAAAGAAGCTTATCAAATTCTAGAAACAAGCTTCAGCTCCTATTGCCAAGCCAGTATTCGGAGCGATTAAAGATTCTGATTATGTCTCGCCACCTAGAAACAAATGGAGAAAGGATGGTAGTGACGATGAGAAAGAACTTAAAGCCGAGCAGGAGCGGTTTAAAGAATTCAAACCAAAGGCAATGAGTTGAAGGCTGAAGCTGATAAGCCAAAAAAGAAGCGAAAGTCAAAGAAAGCTGAAACTTTGCTTGTTGATGAGGAGGAAACTGAGAATGTTGAATTAGTGGCTGGATCGAGCGCTGCAATAGTTATTGAAAGTCAAGAAACAGTGAAATCGACTCAAGAATTGGTAATTTCTGCTACTTCTGAAAATGAAGAATCTGATAAGGAGCCAGAAAAGACAGAAGCAGAAAAAGAAAGAAAGGTAATGCAGACTTTGATCCAAATGCAGAAAAAGAATCTGAGGAGGAAAGGCCTAAGAAAAAGTCGAAACGTACAAAGTCTCCAGCTATCGAAATATCAAAGAAGACTACAGGGTCACCGCATACAAAAGGGAAATGAAAAGTTAAGAAAGCTCAGAAAGCGATGAGCAAAAGGCATAAAAGCAAGGTGCAAAGCATAGAAGCCACACAAGAACCTTCTGGTGCTCAGGAGAAAGGAGCCACACAAGAACCTCCTCCACAAGAACCTCCTGTTATCGTTCATGATGAATCTGAAAGACAAGAAGTTACACAAGAACCTCCTGTGTCTGAATTTGTTGAAGTTCCGATCGCTGAATCGCCTAGTGCTCAAAAGACTTCTGCTCCTGAAAGTTCTACACCGAAGAAGTCTACACCGAAAGCTGCAACACCAAGAGATTAAACACCTAAGACACCAAGGGGAAGTATGTTTGGTGATATGCCACACGATCCAATCAGTATTGAAGACTTGGATGAATTTTTCCTAGAGACTAATGCTGAAATGTTTGAAAAACGTGTGAAAGTATTGAAGATAAAGTTGCACAGATTGAGTTGAAAAGGCTGAGCTTGTAAAGAAGGTGAATCAAAGCGAAGTCAAAAAGAAATACTTGACGATAAAGTGAAGGGTGCTTGAGAATGAAGGAGAATATTACAAGGCATTGATAGAAAGTCTGCAAGATGCAAATGAAAAACTACAGACAGAGATTGCAGAATTAAGAAAATTCAAGCTTTGAATGATCGAAGATTCATCAGATTACAGAAGGTGTTATCTAACAATCTGAATATTGATTTTATCGCTGAATACGATTGTCTGGATCGTCAAGAAGCCAAGGAACGTGCTGAGAAAGAATTGGCTGGAAGTGGTAAAGGAAAGCAGGTTGAGGGTGAAGCCCTAAATCTACTGTGAGAAATCTTTCGATATCCCCGAGAAATCTACTGAAGATGTTTCACAAGATTCTAAGTCTGATATCCAAAAGGTTGACGAATCTGTCAAGCCTTCTGATCCTATCATTGTTACTGAAGAAAAAGACAATGAGAAGCCGAGAAAGAGGATAAGAATGAGGATGAAGAGGAAGAAGGTTATGAAGTTTGGAATGTTGGGGATGATGATGATGATTTTGATCAAGGTGTGTATAGGTTAATTAAGATCAATGAAGCTAAAGTTTCTGATGAGTTTGATTTTTTGATCTGATGAATCATGAATCGAATAAGCTGGAAGATAAAAGCCAGGGGGAGTCAGGGCAAAAAGGGCCTTCAGATGATATTGATTTGTTGGATATTGATCGTTTTGCAAAGCCTATGACTGCAGTACCTATGAAACTTTGATACTAATGTTGGAACACAATGTTGAAGAAGGGAGTTTGTACATAACTACACGAAAGAAGATCTGGCAAAACAGTTGAAACTGAAGCTGAGAACTTAGAGTTCGATTTTAAGAGGTTATGAATGTTAATACTTTTGAACCAAAAGAGTATCATTACGAAAGAAGGTTTGAAGCCGAAAGAATATAATCGTGTGATAGTGGAAGATTGGTCCTTCAGATGATGAAACAGAACAGAAAGCTAAGTATGTTTGTCAGGATTCAGAAAGTTTTCCTATATTTGAAGAGATGTATAAACAGCTGAATGAAGATATGTTGAAAGATAGAATTGCTGAAGAGCTACGTGAAGGAAAGACTCCTAAACCAATGACCAAAGAAGAGATAGCTGAAGCGAGAAAGTCCTGGTTCAAGGAGATGCCTCGTGAACGTAAGTTTCGACGTCCACTAGCATTCTTCACCAGAGATAAAGATGTTTCTTTGGGGGATATACTTAGTTGAGGATGGTTTAAAGAGCTAAACGTATATGCAATCAAAAGAGAGTTTGGAGTGCAATACTTCAAATATCTTGTTGATTTAAAGACATTGCCATATTGGGATATGGAAGAGCTAGTGCAAACAGTGAATGTTACTTATCAGATGAAGACAGTTGATCAATTGTTGTGGAAGATGATAAAGGTTGGAATCACTGGAAGCCGGTTATTCCGAGACGAAGGGTAAAGATCAACAAGGTTACAGGAGAAAAGGACATAACGTTAATTATGAAACGTCCTAGAGCCATGAGGAATATGCCACTTATGGCGATCGAACAGAACTTTTATCCTTTATTCAAGTGGTGGCAGATTGATCCAGCTACATGCGAAGCATGATTGTTTTAAAGTTTGAAGATCATCTGGATATTTCTAAGGAACGAGTTGAAGTGATGGGATATCAGGGTATGAGAGGTTTATGGAGGACGATAAGGATTCTAGATCCTATGTGGTTAGTTAACTGCTCGAGAGAAGATATAAAATGCCTTTTCTATAGCAAGATTGTTTTTGAAGAAAGAGAAAAGGTATAGGCGATGCAGTATCAGAAAGTTGTCAACGTTTGCTATGCACGTGAAGTGAATTCAGGGAAGATGTGGCAGACAAAGTGGAGGGATCTGGAAAGAGTTGAATTTCTTAAAGAAGAAACCAGAAGTGAGGCGATCAAAGAAAAGAGGGAAAAAGCGGTAAGGCAAAGTTAGCTCAAGATGGCTAACTTTAAAAGACAACCGCCAACTGATCAGACGCTGGATCCGAAACAAGAGAGACGAAAGAGCCGTACAAGAACTTCTTTGGTCAGGTACGTTAATGTTTATATGAAGACAGAGTTTTGAAGACTGATAAAAGACGAAGACGATATCCAAGGGGGAGTCTGTTGGTGCATAATGTCTATGTCTTAGTCTTATATCGAGTCTGTATTGTATAGAGCTGAATAGGCTAGGTTATGAAGTATTTATGAAATATTATAGCCAAGTTCGCCCATAAACATGTTAAGTATACATGTTCGGCCGAACTTGCTTATGCAAGATTGGGCGAACTTGTTCCTACATGGCCGAACTTGTAAACCTATAAATACCTAGCTTGTGGTCTCATTTATAACTTTGACATTGTAGAGGCGAAGCTCTGTCAGTCTGTATCCAGAACGTTTGATCAATAAAACTGGCGTTTAACTGATTAATTCTTGTCTATTGGTAACATGACGTAATATTTCCGCTATTATGGACGTTAGATATCAAATTTAGGTTCCTAAGCATCGAGGATCGGTCCTACACCAAACGTATCAATACAAAGACAATAGGTTATCCTCGTAGCCTCATAAACCCTGGGAGTCATGCTTTTCTCACAATTTACAATCGTTGTCAGTCCTCTTTGTTAGGGTCTGAGTTTGGATTGATTGTATTGTTTTAACCAATTTGACAACAAAATGATAAATCATAAAAAACTTTGCAGCGGAAGAAAAGTTAAAACTTTATAACACAATCAACGAGAGAATAGTTTTCATCATAACATGTTTTCATTACCCAAAAGATTTAAATCATTTACAAAGTAATTACATGAATGAATCACTAAACTCTCCCCAGACCGATCTTCACACAGAAAAATTGTACAAGAAAGTGCAAACTGTCAAAAGCTAAATAGAACAGTACATGCACTGTCTATTTATAGTACAATTCTAACCGCTGATCGACTTATGCTGACATCATTTTGACAATGACATCTAACAATAATAACAAACTCTAACCACTGCCTAAGCTATCCTCTGATAGTGGATATAAGCACTAATGACAAAGCACTGGTGATCATATCCTCTGATAAGCTTAAACTCTGATGAAGCATTGGCTGATGTTCTTCAAAGGGTGATCAGACCTTTGACTTCCACAGACCTTTGACTTCTAGCAGACCTTTGACCCAACAGAGGTTTGGCAATACAACAGTCTTTATAACTGGCAGAGCTTTGGCATAAGGCAGTTGTTAGAACTATCAGCGGTTTGGTAGCTGGTCTTTGAAAGGAGTGAATCTAAACTCTGTTTATTCTGGATCATATAGAGCAGACCTGTTTTGGCTTTCTATCATCTGTTCTTTTGTAGGGTTCAATCCCAATAATCTCCCCTTAGAACAGATGATGCCAAAACTCTTCTTTATTCATGATCTTTATGTCTCATCAGTTTTTCCCTGATTTGTACTTTGAATTGTGATTCAAAGTTCAAGGAATCTTCATCATCCTCAACCCTGCACAGTTGAAGTTCCAACAGATCTGAAGGTTAGCTACACCCAGGCTTAGTGCATCCTTCCTTGATATACATTAAACTTTCCCATTGGACTTGAGCAAAGTCAATACATGGGTCTTTTTATCAGAGAGCCACTTTAGTATTTTTGAGTACAATGGGTTTCTTGGGAGAGAATTTATTTGTGATGAGAATTGAAAAGGTGAACTTCTTAAAGCCTTTGAAGAGGATCTTCAGATTTAGCTTGAGGCTTCAATGGTTCTTTACTCAAGTCAGGCAAAGGTTCCTTTGTAATAGCCTGCTTACTTTTGTTAGCATCCCTTTGCTGATCTTGCTTATCCATCTGCAGCTGCCTCTTCCTTTGGTTGAGGGCTTGAATGGTTGTTTCTAAGACCAGATCTGCACTAAGGTTCTTAACATCTTTCCAATCTGGTGCATTCTGTCTTATTTGAGGGTCTTTCTTCATCCTATCAATTCTATCAGCTTCTTGTTTGAGAGCTTGGATGGACCACTCTTTGAACTGTTTCTCCTCAGCTTGATAGGGTTTTTCTTTCATGATAAATCTGATGAGGTTTACCCTTTGCTTCTTTTGAGGATCATCTTTTGAGAATCCACAGTCATTTTCTCATTTAACTCTCTTGCATACTCTTCTAATTTCTTTACCTTGTTAAGCTCAAGTTGTTCCCTTTTTGACAAGTAAGCATTACCCTTTCCTTCACTCTCTTCTTTTGCTATGATTTTGGCTTGCCTAGTCTTCAGTTTTAGATAATCCTCAATGGTTTTCAGATTTCTATAGCCATGAAGAGATGGGAAGGTTCTTTTGGATGATCTTCTTCAGCGTAGAAAGATATGATTTCTTTCTTTACTGCAGGCAAATCAAGAGGAAATTTTATAGCTACAGGAACCACTTATTTTGAAGGAGCAGATGTTGTAGTTGGGGAAGAGAGGTTAGATTTAACATTGGTGCAGATGCAAGAGGCATAGGAGCAGGGATCTTTTCTTCATTTATGACCTTTGTAAACTTCCTCCTCTTAAAACTGATTGATGGTGACGATGGATGGCTTGAAATTCTAGGTGGTGGTGGTAGTTGTTGTATGGAAGTGGGAAAGGTGAGGGGCAGTGGTTGTGATAACATCTGCTACAACCTCTGCTGTGTCAACAGATGTTGGCACAACAGTTGCTGTAACATCTGTTGGGGTGGATATGGGAATTGTGTGAGAAGATGTGGTTGATTTTGTGATGACAGAGGTTTTTGTGGTTGGATGGGTAGCAATTTTTGTTTTGAGAGGTGTGGATTCTAGTTGTCTTGCTTTTGTAGAAGATCTCCTTTTGTTGAGGTACCGGTCTCTCCCTTTTCTAACTGCTGATCAATCTTTTTCTCAACCTGCACCTTGCCTTCATCAAACACAGTCTTCTTGTGAGACATCTTTGTCCTTGCCAGGATATCTTCAGTTAAGTCTGGTTTCTTTGAGCCATCTGGCTTAGGGATATTCACTGTAGGCCTTGCCTTTGTATCATCCATCTTCAACTGTTCTTTTCCAATGGTTTCTCCCCTTTTGGCTTCATCTGGACTCACAAAAATGACAGTAGGAGGAGATTTACCAGTGGTGGTGAGCAAGTGGGCTTTGATTGCCTTGATATCTGCTGCAGTATCATTGTATCTTGCATCAACCATATTCCTGAGTTCCATCATCTGATGTTTATGTTTTTGCTCCAAGAAATGTTTCTCTTGTTGAAAATTGGATTTATTGCAGATTTGAGCTCAGCAGTGGTTGGAACAGGGGGGTTGACTCTGAATAGTGATCAACTGTTTCAAAAGATCTTTAATTTCATCAACAGTGGTTTTAATATTGGTAACCCTCTCCGTCAATTCTTGGTATTTTAGCTCATCACCTAACTTAATAGGATCATCTGAACTCCTACCAGATGTGGTAGTTGTATCTAAGATATCATGAGCATGTGGTTTGCCACTTGCTTCAATCTTAGATGCCCCTTTGTCTTGGTTCTGGGGACTTCCCACTTGAACAGAGGTTACCTTAGTAGTCTCAGCAGTGGTTGCCTTCAACAAAGACTTAGCTATGTAACCACTGTCCAATTGAGAACTTGGGAGTTCAGCAATTGTAGTGGCTGCCTTTGTTGAACTATCACCAAGGGTTACATGTAACCCAAGGGATGTATCCTCTTCATTGATGATGGGCTAGCAATTAGAAATAAGACAGACCCAGCTTCTGGTTGAAGTATATTCTCATTGATGAGTTGGTGAGAAGTGCTGGATAATGTCTGCTCAATGTCTATTGCATTCAGCAAGGGTAACATTGTTGGTAGGAGTGGCCTTTTTGTGACTGACTATCAAAGGCTTCAAACAGTGATGTGGTGGTTGTTGTGACTTGAAATGTGGAGATTGGTATGGAAAGCAGGTTTGTCCTGGGAGATGGACATTTTAACATACTCTCAAATGAGGGTGATGTTATCAGTTGTGGGATCCCTCTGCTTACAACATGTTCCTTTTGTGAGGAATCATGAGGAGTTATGGTTTTGGGTGGAGATCTTTCTACCATCTGTTGTGAGGAAGTAGCAGCAGTGGTTTCATGTGACTTTTGTGATGTCACTGGATTAACTTCTGGGATCTCATCTTCCAGAAGATCCTTTTTGATAGGTTTGGTGGGTTTTGAAGGTTTCTTTTTGGTCTTTTTAGTGGTTTTTGGTGTGGGTTGAATCAGCTGTGGTTTTGCTGCTGTGGTCACCAAGAGCAGTGGGCTCAGTAGCTGGGAACTGAGGAGTAGATGTGGACTCATCTAAGTTTTGCTCAGACTCCCTACTTGTGTTTTTGGAACTTTTGACTCTTTGACCATAAGGCGAGTATATGTTTCAGATGATAAACTGTTTACTTGAAAAGGCACACCTTGAACAAGAACATGTGCACTTTCTTTTGGGATTTTCTCTGAGTTTGGATTGATTGTATTGTTTTAACCAATTTGACAACTAAATGATAAATCATAAAAAACTTTGCAGCGGAAGAACAGTTAAAACTTTATAACATAATCAACGAGAGAATAGTTTTCATCATAACATGTTTTCAATACTCAAAAGATTTAAATCATTTACAAAGTAATTACATGAATGAGCTACAGCTGCCTTTAGAAAGAGCTTCGAACCGGATTCTATTCCTTATCGTCTCACCTCACTTAATAAGGAAAATACATTGAAAATACTAATTAAATAATTTTGCTTAAACAGTTTCTTCTGGAAACAACTCCTCTTTTGCTCTCAAGTCCGTACTTAAGAAAGACAAAGTAAATGACACCAACTTTCTTGAGCGACACCGCAACTTGAGAATCATTCTCAAAATGGCAAAAAAGCTTTATGTTTTGGAAACCCCATCCCAACCGCAACTGAAAATGGTACTATTGTTGCGAAGAAGGCTTTCGATAAACATAAAGAAGATGCGATGGAAGTTCCTTGCCTCATGCAAGCCACCATGTCCCAAGATCTCCAGAAGAATATGGTAGACATGAGTGCCTTTGACATGATTGAGCAACTCATAGGAATGTTCCAATAACAAGCCCGTCAAGAACGCTATGACACCATGAAACACTTATAGCTGATAGAATGCAAGAGGGTTCCTCAGTTAGTACTGATGTCCTCAAGATGAAAGGCTACATCGACCAACTAAAAAAACTTGGTTATCCTCTGCAAGATGAGATGGTTGTTGACTTCATTCTCAACTCTCTTTCCAGGCACTATGATTAATTTGTTATGAACTTTAACATGAATGATTGGGTAAAGACAGTGTCAGAGCTACATGGGATGCTAAGAATGGCAGAGATGAACATTTCCAAAAAAACAAACCAAGTGTTAATGGTTGGATCTGGTGGTGTTAGGAAGCCCAAATCAAAGAAGAAAATTTACAACAACAAAACAAAGGAAAAGCTCTCATTGCTGCCAACTCTGTGAAAGCCCCTCCTCCAGAAGAGCGGCAATGCTATGAGTAAAACAAGATAAGGCACTGGAAACGTAACTGCCCCTAGTATCTTGCTAAGATCAAAAGAAGAAGGCTAATGGAGAAGGCACTTCTTCAGGAACCTGATAAGTGGAAGATTCTGAAGCCGGGAGACATGGAGCTCATTGTTGGCGATGGGAAGAGAGTCCCAATTCTAGCAACTGACACATTTAATCTTTCATGCCCTTCGGGTCTTGTTTTTTTTTGAACAAATGTCTTTTTGCACCTGGTTTGACCAGGAACATCATTTCAGTTTCATTGCTTTTTGAACAATGATTTAGACATGTTTTTGATGGTATTGCTATTTCTGCTTATCTAAATGGTATTTACTATTTTAAGGCTAAACCACAAAATGGTATTTGGAGGAGTCAATGAGGAGCTCACTGTAAAATGTTACACTGATGCTAGTTTTCAAACTGACCGAATACCCTCACTAAAAACAGGTTTCATGTTCACTCTCAACGGAGGAGCTGTCTCATGGAAAAGCTCCAAGCAGAGTGTCGTGGTGATTCCACCACGGAATCTGAGTACATTGCCGCATCGGATGCCGCAAAAGAAGCTGCTTGGATGAAGATGTTCATAGCCGGTCTCAATGTGGTTCCAAGCGTCACGAAACCCATCCAGATCTTTTGTGATAACACATGTGCTATTGCTCAAGCCAAGGAGCCTCGATCTCATCACAAAGCCAAACACATTTTGAGAAAGTTTCACTACATACGGGAAATTGTGGAACGCGGAGACATCATTATAAGCAAAATTGTAAACATATCAAAACTTAGCTGACCTGTTTACTAAGCCAAATGACTCAAGAAAAACATGACCGTCACATGGATGCTATTAGGCTTATTAGCTAGTGACATGTTTTGATTTAGTAATTGGGTGTACGAACATCATACAGTTGTACTCTTGCATACATTTTGATTTACTAGTTAAATGCAATTCCTGGATCCTAGAACTATGTTCGATTTTGATACGTTTAATCCATGAATCAAGTATTCTAAGTTAGTTGAAGTCGATCAGACTCGTGGGAACGATTATGAATTAAACTTTTCTGAATTTGGACTCAAGTGGTTGACTTCCAAATTCACAGGCCTCATTATGAATGACGCTGGATGTAACTCGCGTCAAATCATCTTCATAATTCAGTCATAAGATGTTTTGATAAGGCATACTCATCAGGTATCCTCTGACCTGAGATATATATTAGAACTTCCGTTTACCAAGAACCATTGTTTGATTAAAGCCAACCACTGTTGCGTAATTTCCTGTCATAAAGGATTCTATTCGGAATGGACCTGAATTTCAGTGGGAGTTGTATATGATCAATAGGAATTCTGTGCTCTTACAGTAAAATGTAATAGCTAGGCATTAAGGCACCCTCGTTGATTCATACTAGAGAAGTGTAAGGCCTCACTAAAACTGGTTGTGTGTTTGATTGGACCACTATGCATCTAAATCAAGAACAAGAATAATTGAAACGCAATATGAGAATGATTTGATCATGTCTTATAGTTTCAATTGATGTCTTTTACAGAAAGGATAGATGACAACGATTGCAATAAGTCAACTGTCTTCAAGCAACAAGTCGTTGCTAAGAGAAAGATGCCTTGGTTGCTGACTTTGAAGTGTCATGACCTGTTGGGGTCAGCTATGTGTAGCTAGAGCATCGCTGGCTGTCAGCGTTGGGATCTTATCGGAAACCTTCCAAGTGGGAGTTGTTGGAATTCGTGTCAGGTTCGATAAGTCAACCCTGCCGACCTGGTCTTGACCCGTAAGAGTTACACCGATGACAACGAGGTAATTCATTTAATTAGATTAAATGAGTATTTTGATGGAACAATTATAATATTTTATTTTATAAAGTTATATAAATAAATATTATATTAAACCTAATCAAATTGGGTTTTCTGTTATGGATTTTTGTTTGTGGGTTGAAAGAAAGACAAGAGAAAAGTATGTGGGCTTGTTGCCCACAGGGTTTTAGTTTTAACTAATCCTTGGCTATATAAGCATAATCATGGGTTAAGATACAATACTTGTCCAAAACAAAACCCTAGTGCCACACTCCACTACAGCCGCCACCCTTCCCCCACTCCCGCCACCGTCTCTGCCACCATTTTTCTGGCCACTGCCTCCACCGCTATTGTTTCTAACCTATTCTAGCTCACCTCGGTGTCTCACGTGGTTATTACTAACCGAAGGTATACCTAAAACCCCCTATGGTTGTGTTTATATTTCGTATTTGCATGTAGGTGACCTTTTCCATTGCGTGTATTCCTTTGTATAAAATGTTCATATTAATCATTTGTTACTTGTGTTTCCATTGCTATGTAATTAATTATATATATATATATTATATATATATATATATATTATATATATGTTGGTGTGTGTGTGTGTGTGTTTTCACTATTAAAAGTTTAATTTTGACTAACACACACACACATATATATATATATATATATACACACTTGTCAAAACTGTTTTGACTAATCTTTGTAACAAATATATATATGTATATTAGTTGGAAACCCACGCATTGCGAACAGCGTCAAGAATTGTGCTAATCTTTCATATCAACCCTGTCTTTCAAATGATTTCATTTTACATTCCCTTAGATTGTAGGTTGTGTACTAAAAGAACTATAATTTCTAGTTGAACCCTTGAACACGTTTAGCTAAACGGATCGTGTTCATAAATCGGCCGGGTACATAATCGGTTATTTTGTGCACCTCTACCTATCTAATGTAATAACCGTTTCATCCGTTAGTAACTGTTATAATATTGACCTTACTTAATAAGTAGCAGTTTCATCCATTACACTCACACATAAAAAATTCAAGTAAATGAAATAAGATAGTAACAGTAACTGAGGAAGTATACTTTCTAGGTGGGTTGCTTCAATCTTGTTCTCGCCTTCAGCTTCAGCAAAACTGCTTCTGCATTAACAAAAAGTCGCTTCATAAGTTGCCCATAGTATATACATGGAAGCTTACCTCGTTATCTATGCCGTAGTGACCGTATCGACCCAGTTCGTTGCCGAAACACAGTAACTCGTAACATCGCCATCAGTCTCTCACCGTTTCGATCCGACAGGTACCGTCTCATTGTGAGTGTCACTTGTCCCACATCCACTCGACCTTCCTCAACAAAGAAGCCGCTAACGAGCATAATCTTATCATCTAATGATGAATTGTTTGTTATGTCGTTGAATAAAAAAACAGCTTTATTTAACAAGCAGTGAGCGCCGGAAAAGAATGTTCAGAACCTTACCTCGTTATAAATTTCCAACCATGTGATAGCCTCCACCTTCGTAGAACTCTATAGCAGCAACCTCCTACATAATACAAGAATTTGGTAAGCGTTTAACTCCAAACCTTAACCCTACGACAAAATAAATGAGCTTCTACAAATTATAATCATCATTAAGAGAAGATACCAACTTAGAGTTTGGAAAATCGCTTAAAGGCTCAAGTCTTCAAGTCCTTCTATACTAAGTGAACCAAACCATTAAATCCTAAAGCAATACATCTTACACAATAATAATGGGCAAAAAAAGTATACTCGTTAACATTATAGGATCAAAGTAAAAGCAATTAACGAAGAAACCTAGGTGCGAGAACTGAAAAGAGATAATGGCCTACCGGCGAGTTAATCGATTGTTAGAAGTGTTGGAACCCCTTTTTTTCAGTTAGCAAATCGCCAGGACCTTACCAGAATACAACATGAAACCACTACCTTTCAAGTTCATTTGACCCCTCACCATGTCATGTGCATCAACAAGAGCATGCCATTAACCAATGTGGCCCGTTTCAACTGGTACGAAATAATAACCATAATCCGTGTTGACTCGTTACCTAACCGGGGAAGCGGCTTCGACAACTATCAAAACACCAAAGAGAAGGTTCAACACGTTATTTAACCTTATCCATTTTAGCCCATTTAATAGCTAACCTAAAGAATGTAAAATAAAACATAAAATACTACAAATAAGTTGTTTGCAGCTCAACCCCACTTCGACTGACCCGTTTTGATCCAAACCTATCTCGGTCCATTATATAATTATAACATTTGTCAAAAACGGGTTTCCAAACCCGCTCCGTTTTGTAATCGAATATCAAGTTATAAATGTCACGTTGTGTATTTATGGTTATTTTGGTTTTTAATGATACATAATTAATAAACAAACTAAACTATAAAAATTATATTTCATAAAAAGTGAAAACAAAATAAATAAAAAAGAAATGTTGCTGCCGGGACTCGAACCAGGGTCAGCCGGTTCATAACTTCAAAGTCTTAACACACACACACATCACCACTCCGCCACTTGTTGTTTTCTGTTATCTCTAGGAAACAAATAACATTTATACACAAACTCGGTTAAACCGGTTGCGCCAACTGAGAAACGGAAATCGGCAATTCAATCGTCAAATTGTTTGATTACTCGCACATTCAGGTTTATAACCGATGCACCGACGATTTTAATCAAGTCGGAATTGATTGAACATCAATTTTCATCATTATCGGTTCTTATAACCGAAAAATAATCAAGTCCAGATTACTCCAAACAAAACCCTTCTCGCGACTCAGAGACCTCAGACAAACACTCCATTTCACTTTCATCACACTTTCAGTCCATCAGAACGCTTAAATCAACTCGCGGGAAATTTCTGTAAGGTTCGCCGGAAAACCGTATTTGTCCTCAAATCGGTAAGTTCTTCAATATCATCATAGTCTATCAGTTGTTAAGCTGTTTCTAACTCAAACCATCCACTTGAGATCGAATTCAGGCACCGTTATCAGATAATTCCAGTTCGCCGGAGAGTTTCTGCAAAACGTTATCTTCGTCTGTGAAACGGTAAGGACCTTCAATCACACTAATAACGTTTGTTTATCACTTCAATTCCACGATTGACTAATCAAAATGGTTAATTGTTTGGTTCAGTTGAGGTGCACAAAAACAGAGCCGACGCATTGCCGGAAAACTCTGTGATAAACCATTCCTACGGTATGTTACTTCTAACACCGTCTCTGCCATTTCATTTTAGCCTTAAGAATGTTTGTTAATCGTAAAAACAAGAAACGGATTAGTGATTTCAGTCGACTGAAATTTGAATGAAGAAGATGAAGTTAGTTAAGTTATAAGTTTATTTAAAACCAGTAAAATGAACGGGTTAGACACACAGTCCAGCGGTGGACTGTGTGCAAAACATAGTCGCATGTCACGAGTTCGATCCCTGATACACGCACTCCTTATGTAATAAAATGCCTTTTTGTTTAAAACTAAACCGGGTTAACTCCGTTAGTTGTTAAGTATAATAAAAACCGAGATATTAACCAGGTTAGACACACAGTCCAGCGGTGGACTGTGTGCAACACTAAGTCGCACGTCACGCGTTCGAAACCCGTTACTGGCACCGGTTTGTTGAATTAAAATGTTTTTGAAATTAAAAGAATTTTGGTTAAACTGAATTAGTATATAAATATAATTAAAAACAAGATTATTTCGGGTTAGACACGTAGCTCAGTTGGTAGAGCTGCGTGCACGCGTACGGGAGGTCTCGGGTTCGAGCCTCACCTGGCGCAAACAATTTCACTGACCGAACCGGTCAACAAGTCAGCAAGTCAACGGTCAACGGTCAACGCAAAATAAACAATTTTTTTTATATTTTTATTTATTTAATTTAATTTAAAAAATCCATTAAAAATACTTAAAAATAACATTTTTAAAGATAGAAAATAGCCTTAAACTCACAAAAATATATCTAAAAATTTCATTAAAATTCTTAATAAAATCCACTCATTTACTATATTTTTCCGTTATTATTTAGGTTAGTTATTTCTCGTTGTTCCGCTCATCCAATTCGTGCGCATCTCACCATCTCCAATCCAACGCACCCAATGTGAGTGAATCTTACAAATTCCCCGTTTTAATCACGTTTTGGGGTGTATCATGTGTCTTGCTAAATATTATATTTAAATCATTGTGCATACATCATATCATGAACATGTGTATTCAGTTTGTTTCAATGGTTGTGAGGTTATCGTTAGATGCAATTTATTATTTTCAGTACATGCAATTTGATAGGCCGCCGCTCCCCATTACATTATGAGCGTTGAGCATGTTCCCCATTACATTATGAGCGTGAACCTGGCGTGCCCACATACGATCGGCTCCGTTTGATTGAGCCTTGATCGCACAGACATTTTCATTTTCAGTACATGCAATACGATCGGCTCCGTTTGATTGAGCCTTGATCGCACAGTTTCATTTATGTTATATATCGTATGTTGTTGGTATGTTAATGTATGCTATCATATGTTATTGTATGTTATAGTTGTGATTGCTATTTGCCACTGCTTGATTATTTACATTTGCTCATTTATGATTATGCACAATTTTTCATTGATAAACTAACAAGTAAATCAATAATAAATGTTTATCTAACAAGGTTCACTCGCCAACTTATGTTGACCCAAAACCCCCATTTTTACACATGATACAGGTGAACCAGCAGCAGCCAGAAACACATAGGATTGGATTGCAAAACATACGAATCTCATCCCTAATAAAGAAAATCCTAATCATATCAATGATATTTATGTTCATATCCTCTAGAAGAATAAAATGATTTAGAGTTTGGGATTGTTATGTTTGGTTTATTTTCTTTGTATTGTATGGACATGTTTGGATATTTGGAAATGTAACTTTGACTTTAATAAATATGAAACATATTAGTAAATATCATGAGCTTTGGTGATAACCCAATTATGCCCCGACTCTTATTCCGCTGCGGGTCGGGGTGTGACAATAACTAACCCGGACCACCTCTAACGGAAATAAAATTACTAACCGGGTATTTATGTTGAAGCTTCTTTATAAGCTAGGTTACACCAGGCCGAAAGCATGAGAAAATAATATGTTTTGGGTCGCGTTTGACATTATTCGTCTTTAAAGAAATGACCCAGCATAATCAACTTTATTGAAATTGATCAGAATTAATTTCAAAATAGTAACCAATTCAAGATTTTCTTGAAAACATCGAACACACCCTTTTTATCACAACTTCTGATACTAACTTTAGACCTTCAGATTCTATAGCAGTTGGTCTTATAGAAAGCGCACATTCTGTATTAAGTCCAATCAGTTTTGGTAGGGTACAGTATGGCTCAAGTTGGGTACAGAAAAAGAACAAGTGAAACTTTAAGCACCAAAAAACAAATACATATAAAAAAGATACCTGCATACGGCCTACATCTGAGCTATAGGATTTGAGGTCATGTCGATACATACTATGGAGCAAAGTAGTCATGTACCTTGACAAGAATGAAAGATAACCACAATGCGTATCAGATATAGACCTTAAAGAAGTATATATAAGAAGCTTGATAGCGAATCAGTGTTACCACTTACCAGATTGACGTTGACATGGAACCCTGCGAATCCATGAAAATATGTTTTATTTTTATATGCTTTAGTCAAGTAAAACGATGTGGTTACCAGATCAACATGAAGCTCTATTTCAAGATTATTTTCAAGATTATGTACCTCAACGAACGGAGATTACCTCCGCCTACATAGTCGCCACTCCCCTTTCTGTTCTGCATTTTTTCTTCTTTTCCATCTACGACATTACCTCAGCCGGCGACGAGGTCAACAATGCGCAATTCCATAAATGCATACATAAACAACAGAACCCCAAATCCCCAAATGTTCAATTGCATGAATCCATAGCCATTGTTGTGTCAACCACCACTGAACCCTAACCATACATGTGTCGCCGGAACCTAAAACCGTCGACTTTCTGGCTAATAACATGTAAAAAAGTGAAAAATTAAAAACAGAAAAAAAACCCTTACTAACTGTTATATTATAACTTATGATATTACCTCAATTTCCAATTTGACGAAGGTGAGAAGTTTAATTAACTTATCCTTCAACTCTATATTTACAACTTAACATAAATTAAGCATTAAAGATATCATAAACACATACCATTTGGAATATCCTTGAGCTGAGTGCTAGAATCCTGCATAATCCACAAAACACATATAAAAATATAAAAATTATATAAAACCAAATCATATACAACTTACTTTCTCAACTGAAAACCGTTTAAAAGCAGAAAGCCTTTGCATAGAATCTGTGTAAACAAAGAGTGTTTGAAAAATCAGAAAAAGAGGGAACTTAATTAGATATGCCGGATAAGGGTACCTGTAAGCTTCAACCCTGTCAAACACAAATACAATGCAAAATAGAACAGAAAACGAAGAACACTTACCCGGTAACGATTAGGGATGCGACTGGGAAACGATTGTGATTTGAGAGAAGACCAGATTCGATTAGGTTAAACAATTAAGAAAACCATGAATAAAGCCCTAGGATTGCGATCGACCTTCAATATCAGATCCCCAAATCCAATTGAAATTACCAATCAAAACTGGGAACGATGTTTACCTTAATCACTTGGCGATTCAATACGATGGAACAGCGGTGACAAACCTTAGAAGGCAAGAGAGAGAGACGCATTGAAGATCTGAGAAGATGGAACGATGGAGGCATCAAACCCTTAAGGTCAATAAACGTTTGATTTCTTAATTCAGTCTGCCATACAAGAAACGACATTAAAACCTAATTGAAGGGAGGCATATTTGGAAGTGTGGGATGAAACTCACGGAGAAAAGCATTGACATTTCAAATGTCCGTCTTAAATTTATGGGGGAACATTACATCTTAGTCCAAGGAGATGTATTATATATATATATAATATATGTGTATATATATATATATATGGAAGGGTTATCTTGAGAACACCCATTTATGTGAGAACACTAGGAACAATTTCCATCCATTGATCATCCTAAATTAAGGGCTAGGATTAGAGGGGTTTAGATGAGAAGGAAACTTAAATTACAAGACTATAGGGGCTTTATTGTCAAAATACAAAACCCATAAAAAGTAGTTCATCACATCTGCATACAAAAAAAAAACCTTCAAAGTTCAAAATCATGGTTAACACCGGAGAGAACAAGCAATCCACCATCACCACCGTCCATCTCATTCTCCGATGGCGGCATTATCGTCGGCTCCAGATATGTTAGTTGTTGTCATTAGTCGACTTGGCTTCGATTCTAGGGCTGGATTTGATATAACTAATGAATCAGAGGGTGTAGCACTCGCCTTCACCACGCTTGTGCAATCTATTCATAACGTCAAGAGCCTATAACACTACTGGTATATAAGTTATAGAGTATTTCGGTTTTTTTATTGTATATGTGAAAATGAATTATTAGGTTAGCAATTTATGAATAATTGAAGTAGATTAAGATTTTGTGGTACAGTGAAAGTGAAATTGATGTTGATTCGACACCAATTTTCCAGTGAATTATATATCTCATAACTACTAGAACATATGTATCATTTTTGCTACATATGTTCAATTGATCTGTGCAATTGAAGTATTAATTTACCAATTTATGAAATTCTTTTGTGAATAATCTTGCAAACAAATGTTTACATATGTGTACAACATAGTTAAGTTTTAAACGCCTGCCATGTATGTAAATGTTTACATATGTGTACAATACACATGTGTACATCATTATATATGAGCTTCAAAATGTTTGGACGGTCTAATCAGAAGTATTGTCACACTACCTGCAGGGACGTGTATGATGTGTGGGGACTTTGATGAGACAACTAACCATTTATTCGTTTCATGTTCTTTTGAACTAAGTATTTGGGATCAGGCTGCCTCTTGGTGCAGGCTGCCCTCGTGCTTCCACTTCAGAGACAGAGATGTGTTAGCTATTCATATCCATAACCGCGGGTCTGCAAGTGAGAAAAACAGTCCACCTAATGGCCCAAACAACAGTTTGGTGTCTTTGGAGGATTCGTAACGCTAAAGTTTTCGATGGCAAACAACAAAGGATGGATGGGGTCATGGAAGAAATCAAAGTTTTGGGCAACTTGTGGCTGAGTGGCATGGGGTGATTGGTATATTTTTAATTTATATTGATATGGGGATCTAAATAATGCTTGGTGTATTTGTTTTATGTTTTTTGGTGGCTGTAATTTTATGCTAAACTTTAATTTACGTTGGATATATTTAACGATGTTTTGTTGGCCGTTCAAAAAAAGTTACATATTCTTTGTCATTATATCTATGATGTTTGTTAACAAGGGGTTATTCAAATTTACATGGATAGACATGAAGCAAAAAATACACTTGGGAAGGATATGTCAAGGGGATTATCGGATAGCTTTGAAGCTATCAACACTTATGCGACCGCAAATGTGATGATATGCATCTTAGTCTACAAAATGTTCTGTGCAGGTTCTGATTTAAAAGTGTATTTTGGACCTGCTAACTTCTATATCATAATTACTTACTGATGTAGGATAAAGAATTGACAGATCATTGATTTGAAGTAAGTAGATTGTTTCATGTTAAATCGTAGATACGAAGGTTTACACATGTGTAAGTATAATGTTAAATCATAGATATGAAAGTTTACACGTGTGTAAATCATAGTAGTTAGAAGAGTAAGCATAGATATGAAGGGTTTACAAATGTGTAAATCATAGATCTAAAGGTTTACGTATGTGTAAATCACACTAATATGAAGGTTACACATGTGTAAATCACAATAGTTAAAATAACATAAGAATAGATATCAAAGTTTACACGTATGTAAATCATAATAGTTAAAAATAATAACAATCATAGGTGTGAAGGTTTACACATGTGTAAATAAAAATGGTTATAAAAAAATAAACATAGATATGAAGGTTTACACATGTGTAAATTATAGCAATAAAAATGAGCATTTATATAAATGTTTACACATGTATAAATCATAATAGTTTACGAAAACAAGCATAAATATGAAGGTTTACACATGTGTAAATCATATAAGTTTAGAAAAATAAGAAGATATGTGGAGGTTTGCACACGTGTAAATCATAATAGTAAAAAAAATAAACATAGATATAAAGGTTCACACATGTGTAAATCATAATAGTTAAAAACTTGAAAACAATGTTGGTCTACAGAGACAACGTTGAATACAATCTTATAAAGATCATGGTGCAAGTTGTATTATCCTGAACAAATAAGAACTACTTATGTAAGAAAGTTGAAAACTAGTTTTTCTTACAAATATATAAATATAAGAATTTACATATGTTTTTTTGTTACAGAAACACATGTTTGTATTATATTTGATATTAGTGGGCCATGGAAAACGAGAGGTAATTGAAAGAGTTCCACTAAATCTATTTAGGAAGAAATATGCAGCGAAGATTCTACCATGGGAAGCAAACATTCACCAAGAAAATGTGATAAATAAATCATTAAAGTTTGAGGAAGCACAAAATGAAAAATTCTAGATGTTATTAAGAACAACTTTCATTTTATGTTATCATGGTTACAGAAGATCAAGGATTGTGATTTGTTATAAAATTTTAATGTTTTAGAGTTTTGGACCCTATTGTCTTCGTTTAAATCCAATTAGTTAGTCAATTTAGGGCTTTTGATTTTCGGATAACACTATCTTGGTTCATTCAACATGGGTATAAAGTGAACCATATATACATGTGTAATTCAACTTCACATATATAAAATAGACATAATATGTGACGAAGAATCGTTTACACATGTGTAATTCAGTTGCACATATGTAAAACATACAAGATATGTGATTACTGAACCATTTACAATGTGTAAATCATATATAACAAACCCATATGTTAATAAAATAGTTTGGCCATTTCATTAAACTGATAAGAATTTACATAGTAAACATATATTACACAGATGTACAATTAGTGTTAAACATACGAAATATGAATAAACAACATTAGAAGCCTTGAAGTACCATCAACATTTCCCATTCATCCGATTTGCAGAAGCTGAACATCTTATGGACTTGAGGCAATCTTTTGACTTCAATATCATGCTCGTACGCATACATGTCCTTGCATCTTCTAGCATTGATAGCCTTTTACAATTGTAGTATATATGCTAAATTCTTGGAACAAAACTGTGTGGATTAACCTGTCATAACTCTCGTTCATAGGTTCCATCCATCAAGATTACAATCATTTGAAATGTCTGTGCACACTAAAAACATAATTATGGAACATCAAATTGATATATAAAAGGCTTAGTATCACTTAAAAAAAGATAATCAGAGGGTTAAGTTTACACATGTGTAAATCGATCGGGAAGTGATGCAAGTATTGGATGTTACAATTCAATAACATTAGTATCCATAGTATTATTGATTGCATCATACCAAACGTAACAAACGAACATTTTGTGAACGTATTTCAAATGTATGATGTAAATAACAACTCTTGCCACAAGGATTCATGATATAATTAAGTGCATAACATTTCAAACTTGTTTTCGGCCAATTTAGTCTGTTTTTGTGGGTCAAACGTTTGAAACTACTCTTAGTGGTTTAGACATGTTGTATGCCGGTTTAGGCCGCTTTGCGCCTTGTTGCACTCAAGGCACCTAGGTTGTGCCTCATGCGCTTTAACTTTCAAAAAAATTAACTATTTTTTTCTTGTTCAAGATACAAATACACAAGCACAAGTATTATGCACTCTTAGATAACACATCAGAATAAAAACTCGTCAAACGCACCGATAAATGTGCAAAATGCAAGTATGTGTGCATAGTGGAAGGTAAGTGACATCATGTTGTTGTGTGTATATATTTTTCAAAAATCCAAAACAAAGTATCTCTGAATCTCAATTTGAAACAGAGTATCTCTGAATCTCGTGTGTTTTTTTCTAAAATCAAAAACATCATTACTAATCGGCCATTACTCCATGTGAATATGATAAAAAGAATCAATGTATTGAGTTTTAGACTCCCAAATCACAAAAAAATGGAATCAAAAGCCTCATCTGTTAAGTCATTCATCTGGATGTTACTATGGCAAAAGAAAGTTTACAATTTTACTACATATTTATCTACAGATACTTATCAATTCGTGAATTAACAAAGAAGATAAGCATATAGAACCTTATTTTGAGAACTGGGTTCCACCTTGAGTTCTAGAAATCTCCTTTCTGTGTCAGGCATAAATATCTTGAATTTGCCAGTGATCGGAGATAGTGGAAATGATTCGTATCTGTCGGCGATCAGAAAAAATAGTGATGGTTTGTGTCTCCCGGCTATCGGAGACAACAGCGGCGGTTTTAGGCTTCCGGCAGAGTGAGGTAAATTGTGACTTAACTGGCGGCCTTATTCATTGGGTTATACAATTACCAATTTAACCTTTCATGGCTGAGATTTGTTCTCATGATTCTCACAAAGATAGGTGTTCTCATTTAAACCATCCCTATATATATATTATATACATACATTTATAGGGTAAGGTTCATGCGGAACCACCTTTATTGCAAATAAAATCTAAAAAAATCAAAAAGCACTCAATTGTTTTAATATATATTTTTAAATCGCTATATTTCGTTTCCAAAAAAAACTGATTTTTTCGAGTAACAGTTATCCATGCACATGTGCATACGTATCATAACTTCGGCAAATTCCGTAATATATTATCAGTAGTAGACAATTGCACTTTAATTTACAATACCATCCCTAATACACTACTTTTTACATTACCAAAATTCAACATGCACATGTGCATCATTATGTATAACCATTATATAACGTGTTTTGGTAAAAAAAGATTGTGATTTTGAATGATGAAGTAGGCCACATACATATTTTTTGGTTATTTATATCTAGTGGTTGATGTTTGTTTATAGTTGTCATTTATGATGTAATATGTTGATAGTATGGTATAAATGGTGTTGAGTATACATGTAATAAAGTGAAAATATTGGTATTGATATTGTATTATAGATGGTATGAGGTAATGGTATTGTATTATGGATGGTAGGAGGTAATGGAAGTGTATTATGGATGATATCATAGATGAAAGAGAAAGTGTATTCAAAGCAGTGTACCAAAATACCTTATTTCATGTTGATACATATAGATGCGCATGTGCATTTCTAATATTCGTAACGTAAAAAGTAATGTATTACACATGGTAGTGTAAATAAAAGTACAATTGTCTAATATTTGTAACGTATTACGGAATTTGTCGAAGAAATGATACATATGCACATGTGCATGGTAGTGTATTATGGATGGAATGATAGATGAAAGAGAAAGTGTATTGAAAGTAGTGTACCAAAACACCTTATTTCATGTTGATACATATAGATGCACATGTGCATTTACAATATTTGTAACATAAAAATTAGTGTATTACACGTGGTAGTGTAAATGAAAGTACAATTGTCCAATGTTTGTAATATATTACGAGATTTGTCAAAGAAATGATAAAAATGCACATGTGCATGGATAACTGTTTCTAAAAAAAAAAGTTTATTGTAAACGAAATATAACGAATTTTTCATAAAAAATATTAAAAAATAAAAAAAATTGGGTGTTTTTTTAGATTTTTTAAGGTATTAATGTTTGTGTTCACACTGGTTCTCGTAGTTCTCACAATAAAGGGTGGTTCCTAACGAATCCTTATATATATGGAAGGGTTATCTTGAGAACGCTAAATATTGCGAGAACCATGAGAACAAATGAAAAAACCCAATTAGAGCCAATTTTTATCATTTCCTTGACAAATTCCGTAATAAATTACAAACATTAGACAATTATACTTTGATTTACACTACCACGTGTAATATACTACTTTTTACGTTACCAATATTATAAATGCACATGTGCATCTATATGTATCAACAACAATGTGCATGGATAACTATTACTCGAAAAAAAGTTTTTTTTTTGGGAAACGAAAAATAGCGATTTTTATAAAAAAATATTAAAAAATTTGAGTGATTTTTTGATTTTTTTAGATTTTATTTTGCAATAAAGGTGGTTCTCGTGGTTCTCGCATGAACCTTTATATATATATATATATATATATATATATATATAGGTTAAGGTTTTAGAGTGAACACTATGTTCAGAGTGAACTGTGTGAACTGATCTTGGCCATTGGTTTGTGAATTATTCTTATAATGGCATGATGGTAATTATGAATTATTATTTTCCAAATTAAATTAAAGAGAAAAGGGCATTTTGTACTTACCCACCCCCAATATTTTAAAACGTGGAAACCCTATAGTTTTCACCCTCATCATCATCATACTCAATAAATCCTACCATTAGTAAAGCTATGGTAGGGTCTGAAGAGAGTAAGATGTAGACAGTCTCACCACTACCTTATAGGAATTGAGAGGTTGCTTCCAGTACCTTAATTAGATATAATAGCATAGTGTAAGCAAACTAAATCAAATTAAGTGGCTTAAACATACAAATATCTACAACTACTTTCCCTCACAACTCCTTACTCTCCAAATCTCATTACGAAAATAATAAATCATAACAAAATTAAACCAAATTGACTGAACTAATAAGTAAATAGTGTACCTCAGATACAATCCTTGAGAAGCCAAAATTGATGAGGAGTACATGTTCCATGATAAGAATCGAGGCAAGTCAAGAAGATTTACTCCAATTCCCTCCTTATCGTTTATAAACACACTAGAAGTATCCAGTTAGTGCATATTGATACCACTATCAAAAATTAAAATTCAAGATTAAAGATAAAAATTAAAAAAAATACCAAAATGAAAAGAACTCTAATATAAAATAGTTGAAGTCAATTAGTAGTTGAAATATGTTAAGCCAGGTCCCTGTTGTTGCAGCAACTCCAGGAAGTGGCCTTCTATACATGGCAAGAATCTTTAACGCGTCTTCTCTGATCACATATGTCTTAATGAACAATATTGGACCTCAATGGATCACAATAGTCAATAGTAGATCATACATGTCTTAGTGGACCACAATGGATCTTAATGATCACATCTAGATATTTATTACAATGGCATGATGGTAATTATAAATTATTCTTTTCCAAATTAAATTAAAAAGAAAACGACATTTTGTACTTACCCACCCCCAAATATTTTAAAACGTGGAAACCCAATAGTTTCCATTTCTTATAAAAAATTTCAAAAACCTAATTTCTCTCAATGTCAGTTATTATATAGATACATTCTATCGAATATTTCAAACATCGTTTATAGTGTTAGTATTTTTAAAATGAGTTGCTTGGCAAAGATATTTTCTTATAGCAAATTTTTTAGATACATTAAAACATAATAATTTATAAATTTCATAGCAATTCATTATTAGACCAAAAAATATAAGGTTTTATAAGTTGGAAGAACTATATTTAAGAAATAGAATAATTTAAATAACCTGAATTTCAAAGTGAAATACTTATAAAGTTTTGTATTCTAACATGGAAAGCCGATACAGAAATAAAACCAAATACGTAAGCCTGAACAATTTAAATAAGATTTAAAATCTCAAAACTTTTAAAAGAAATGATTGTCGAAACTATTATCTTTAAATAAACGTTCAGATTCAAATAGTGAATCTATTAATTTATCAATACTCATAAGTAATTATTAAGTCAATATAACCTCTTTTTTTATAACTTTAGAGATTTATATTAGTATACAAAATACTTTAGATGATCTGATTTATATGTAGAATCATGAAATCCTTACGAAATTTCTTAAATCGGTGGGAAAATCGACACGAAAACAAAGAAAGGTTCAACGACAAATATTGAATAGACACCGAATCAAATATTGAGTACAGATACAGACGGATACAAACTAGACTATGACAAGGAATCTAAATCCAAAACGAGACTGACAATGAGGCGAAACTGATACAAACCGGTATAGAAACTGAGTCAAAACAAACATAACTAATACATAACAGAATGAAATATTGAATATAACCAGGAGCATAATTAACCTGATACATGATCGCAAACATAACCACGTCGTACAAACATAGCAGACATATCAGAACAGATACTAAACATAATCAGAAGCATAGCCCGATATGCGGTCGGAAAACATAATCAGATGCGCGAACAAAACATAGCAGGAATATCAGAACAGATACCAAACATATTCACATACATAAACATATACTAACTTAGATGACGATTATATATCAACAAAATAAGTTGTGTAGCACAAAAGCACCCAAAGTCAGAAACAAAAACAGACTGGTACACAACTAGCTAGTCCATGTACCTATGAGATGGTGAGTGTGGCGTGCACCCATTATTCCATCTCCAGACAAACAAACTCAGACTCAGAGCTAAGATCGATTACGCCTCTAGTGGCCAAGGTGCTACACAAGCACGAGCTAGAGACGTCGTGAACTTTTATTTCGCACTGTCATGATAAGTGCCATGCAGTTGACGCCCAAACGGCAAGCCAGACATGATTGCGTGACATAGTACAAATACTAAGGCCAGATATATAATTTACTGATACCGACAGGAACATGCGACCATGAGTACAAGTCTGAGATATGGCATGCTAAAACACACTACTAAACAAGCAGACAAAGACAATACTGACTTAGATAACGTATCACATATCAACGGATAAAATCAAACCATGGCAATCAGACTTCAAAACAAGGACAAAGAGTAACGAAAATAAAATAATAGATGTCAAGACCCAAGATTTCGTACTCCTATAAGGAATTGGAAATTATACTACGGTTGAAAAGAGAACAGAATCCTTACCAAAGACTAACAAAAGAATTAAGTTATACTACGATGTAAAGAATCACGAATCCGTACCTTTATTTAGCCAAATAACGCAAAAGAAAAATAAACCAAGTAGTCCTTAAGGTGCACCCAAACCTACATTTTATCATGGTCGAATCAAATTTTTGGACTATGATACATTATCTGATTTAAGAACTTACTAGTTTAAATAATAGTTTACACACATATTAATGGACTTATCTATAAAACTAACTTAATTTGATACTTTAATAATATTAACTTTATAATGATAAAATAATAATAAACCATTTTTCTAATAGAATTACATCACATACAGTTTACCATTTTCAATTACTTGAAATCTTGAATTATTACGTATACTAGGTGACACTTCTTTGATTTGAAAGAAATATTATAATATTTCTTTTTCTCCAAACTAGAACCCATCATCTTCTCCCAACTATTCTGTTATCCAATCATACCATTTTTATTCTTTGTTTTCTACATTATTAACCATATCCATATTTGAAAACATTAGACGGGAATCATAATTAAATGTTAATTATAAGCATTAAATTCAAGGTTTTACAAAAATGGAATTCAAAAGAGCAAACTGGTTTTGGTACTCTATTCACGAATCAACTGACCTAAACGGTGCGGTACGTGGTGACAGAGTTAACGTAACGGGGGAGTGCGGCAGAGGGATTCGAACCCGCAGTGGCGGTTTAAGAAGAGTGGTGGTTTATTCAAGGTAACATAGACGAGGTGTGCGGTATTGGTGGCTTGCAATGGTGGGGAGAATGGTGGCGGCGAGATGGGTGTGTTTGTGTGTGTCAATTTGCGAGAGTGGTACATAAGAATCAAGCAAGAAAGGTAATGTTAATCAATTAACCCAATTATGTCTCTAATTTACGGTAATTACATTTTTGCCATGATTTACGAAATAAATAAATAAAACGCATGATGACGATGATGTTATGGCAATGCAATATCTAAATTCATTTAATCTACATATATTTTTTTAATATGGCCCCTTAGCTTTATGACAACTTACACACTAAACCCTATAATTTATTTTAGCTTATTTTACTTATAATAAAGTATAATCCACACAATTTTGTTATAATTATAAATTATATTATTATTTATTATTATCTAGTGATTTAGCGGTTAACTAACTTACAAAATTGTTAACTCACATTTATTAAATAAACATTTCCATCAATGATCATTTAATCCATTATATGATATATTAAACTCGTTTAAAAACTGACTTAATAAATCTGCATTTAATATTTTGGGTTTGTAAAATTTCGTGTATTACAGTTAATGCACATGGGCTGCGAACTGGATAAGCCCAATTCGCCTACCATTGCCTTAATGTGGGTTTGGTATGGCCCAATCACTATTAACTAACCATACAAAACTAAACTTGCTAACTGTTTATCATTTCACTAATTACAAGATATCCAAAGACCGAAATCTAAAAGCTGTTGTCACAAACATGCACCAACAAACTCCCCCTTGACAATAGCTTCATAAAACAACTTTGTCTTCAGTCATCTTGCATTCTTCATGTAATCTTTCATCGTCTTTGGTCTTTGGATAGCTTCACCTGCATCGGAAAACTCAAGAATTTTAAAAGATTCGAAGAGCAGATCATAATCATATAGCTTTGATGGACCTGGCTGGACTGTTCGGGCGAATATGTGATAATTTCAATATTAAAAACCGTTTCAGTTTTACCATTTTTTGTTAAAAACTCTCTTGTTTGGTGCACCGTCGACATACCTAAGAAAAACCTTCCTCATCAACTTCACAATTTTGGTTGGTCTTTATTTCTAATTATCGTGCATGGAAACCCAAACGGTTCAAACCCTTCTAAATTTGGTATACGGTTTCTCAAAAGTTCATAACACGTTTTGTTGTGTTGTTTAACCGTCAAAACCCTATTCAGAACATAGCAAGCTGTATTCACAGCCTCTGCCCAAAAGATGATAGGAAGCTTAGAATCAGAAAGCATGGTCCTAGAAGCTTCAATTAAAGTCCTGTTTTTCCGTTCTGCCACTCCATTCTGTTACGGTGTGTATGGAGCACTAAATTGATATTCTATCCCCTTGCGAATAAAGTACATATTCAACAACTGATTCTTGAACTCCGTGCCATTGCCGCTTCTAATGGCTTGATCCTTGTTTCAAGTAGATTCTCTAACTTTGTGAAAAGATTGATCAACATTTCTGCTGTCTCATCCTTTGTCACTAGAAAGAAAACCCAAGAAAAACGAGAAAAGTCATCAGTAACAACTTAAAAATAATATTTTCCTCCAATACTCCTTACATTCACTGGACCGAACAAATCCATGTGAAGTAATTCGAGTGGGGAAGCAATGGAATTCACTGTTTTAGACTTGTGAGGTTTTCTGTGTTGCTTTCCCTTTTTACACGGAAGACATTTATCATCCACAGAAAACTTTTGCATAGGCACACCCTCCACTGAACAATTTTTAATTATATAATACATTTTGCGATAGTGGATATTTGCCATGCGTCTATGCCATAACATCGACTCTGCCTCAGATGCTTTGGACAACAAGCATGTAGTCACTACTGAAGAATCATGTACACTCATGTCCATGACATAGGTATCCTTCTCCCTTGGTGCTCTCATAACTACCTTATCATCAGGAATGATGAAACCGGGTTTTAACACCAATGCCTCAGACTTGGTAAAGTGGACAGAGTAACCCTTGTCACAGACTTGTGACACACTTATCAAATTATGTTTGAGATGTTCGACATACTTAACTTTGTCCAATGTTATCTTCCCATTGGTCACTTTCCCTTGAACCTTATTCCATCTTTTGCTCCTGCAAAGTTCACGTAACCTCCATATATTTCTTCAAAATTAACAACCTCTTATCCCCCGTCATGTACCTGGAGCAGCCACTATCAACATACCACAAGTTGATCAGCCTCCTTAGCAGCTCCTACACAACCCAAAACAAGTTTAGTTAGATAGGGGGCCCAGGCCTTAATGGTCTTGGGTCTTCCAGATTCATCAACCATCGAACATCCATCTAATATCCATCATTCCTAATAGGAGTCTTGGATCTTAGACCTGTTGATGAAATGGTTTTGGATTCCTACTAGGTCTCTGATCCTGAGGGTTCCTATATGTGTTTGGACTTTGTACCTTTGAAAATTTTGATTTTGAAAACCTCTATTCTGATTTGCAAATCCCGAGTTCTGATGAACTCTCGATTGATTTCCAAAATTTTTATTGTAATAATTTCTCGAGTCATTATAGTAAAAATTTCGACTACCACAGAGTGATATCGATTTTGTTGTGAACTTTGAGCTCTGAAATTATTTGACTGGTCATTAAATTTATTCATTTTAGGTGAACTACTTCTAGGTCTGTGAATATGCTAGATGTAGACGCAGGTTGAAACCTAGGTTGATTTTTTGAAAACGAGGAAATTGTTGATTTCTTGTTTTAGCCTTGTCTTCAACAACAAATTTCTTCGGTGAGTTTAATTTCTTTAGCTCACAATCACCCGTCTTTTCTGGTGATTTGCTTTTCTTCGTTTCTTTCAAAGGTACTTCCCCTTCTTGTAAGGACAACAACTAACTACCTGTCCTTTTGTATAACAATTAAAGCACAATATTTTTGCAAAAGATTTCTTTTGTGAAGCCTTTGGACTTGATGGTTCTGATGACGTGGGTGACGTTTTTGAAGGACCAATGTTTGTATCTTGTGATTTCCCCTTGTTCATTTTATCTTTAATAAACTTTTCATTTGACTCTGTTTCAGATACCATGGTTTCATTTTTCATGTCATCCCCTTTCACAAAATTCACCTTTTTTAACAAAATGTTGTCTTTTAGATTGGGAAGATGCATTTTTAGTTAAACTAACTAGATATACTCAATCTATTCTCAGACTCGGAACTATCAGGAACTTCGACAATCATAGGGTCAACAACAGTTGTACCATACACAAAATCTGTTAAATCATCTTCATGTGGTAAAAATATATAGTCTTGATGAACGGAACTTCATTAAATCCCACTGATGTTCGATCAGTACTCTTTTTTAAGTTTCCCATCATGTTATTCATTACAAATGAAGTGTTCTAAATCGGTCTATTTTCTTGAAAGTTAAACAATCTTAACTTGTGCATCAGATAACTCTTTGCACTTGTCAGATAGTTCTTTTGTTTTATCTCTTATAGTCTCATGTGCTAAATCTATCACTTGAAGCTCTTTATTTAATTTTTCAGTCAAAGTTTTAACTTCAGCTTGACATGATTTTATTTTCTTTAGGTATTGAGACTCTTTTTTCTTTATGAAAAAGTTTGATTCTTTTTGACCATTTAGTTCATTTATCAGACTTTGATTGTGTGTGGACAACCTGTCAACTGTACCTCTTAGTTCACCGTAACTCATGCAGACAGAACTTAGTGGTTTTGAACTTACATCACCAGTAGCTTTACTCAAATCGGCTATAAATGCAGCAAAATCAGCTTTTGCCTTATCTTCTTCGTCAGATTGCACCTGTACATCACCAGGCTTTGCCTCTTCAGCTGGTTTTTCTTTAGGCTTGACCTATTCGCAACATTTGGATCTTTGGCAGCTTCAGTTTCTTCACTTGCAACCTGCTCAGTTGCAATCTCCATTTCAGAATACTCTTCTATAACATCATCACTAGCTTCCCCCTCATCTTGTTGACCTTCTTCGATCACCGTAACGATCCCTGCCATTAGAGCTTGTGTTACGGTTCTATCATCTTCAAGGTGAAGACCAATCATATGAACCATCAGGAGAGTAGTGGAAATCAGCGCTCGTGATGCACCGTTGGATGAACTTTGACCAGATGAATTATGAAACGTGGATGGTTATTGTGTTTCTCCTGATTATCTTTGACATTCTCTGGCGAAATGCCGAAGATTTTGTCATTTAAAGCATCGAACCTTGGATTTATCGAATCCAACCTTCTTTCCATTGATCTTCCTCCCAGTTCTGTTCATGAACCATTTAGCCCTGAGAGTTATCATGGCCATTTGCCCTGAATATCCATCTCATCCAAATCATCTGGATCAATCTGCTCATAATCCTCGGCTAGTGTTGTTGGATTCGTTATCTTCCCTGTATATAATTCTGATATGAAGCAATAAACAAGGCAAGGAGTGCCAGTTGATTCTCAGCTGATTTCACACCATGGGCATGGACTTGGGAATTCTTCATTCGATCCAGTCTGTTGTTTCTGTTGCTCTTACTTGTAGCTGTACCTCCCGATGAAGCAATAAAGCACAATTCACCATTATCATCAAAAACATTTTCACATTCACTTTAGAGAAATGTCGTTGCTGAGTCTTTAGAAGCGTTGTGATAGGATAAAGACGAAATGCCTTTGTAGACTTCCGGATCTTGAACCTGATCATAACTTGTTTCCTTCTTCTTCATGTTGAGCTTATAAGCTCTCAACTTCCCAACAACCTCTTCTAAGTCTTTGGTAGCGTAATCTGCTTCACCCTTTATCATGAGAGTGTAAATATCCCATTTTGCAGGTAGGGTGTCTAACAACTTGTCACTTATTGTGGCAACTATGAAAAATCTCGGTAAACTTTGATTAGTACGAGTCCATGGTAACCGGACGTGATATGTATATCATGATATTAATGTGATTATATGTTATACCAATGACAAAACCAGGTACCTTAATTGGTCCTAAACTTTAAGCATGATTAAAACAATAATTGTGTGTAAACCTTGCAAATTTGCATGACTTGTGTGCTATGCTGAGCAGTCATTATTATGTCTCGGAGGAATCCGAGAGCACGTCATGGTTAACATAACACTATTAAGGACCAACGATGCGAGGTTGGTGTCCTTAGCCTTGAACAACATGTTAAACGGAGACTTGACGTTTAACAGTGTTTAAACCTTTGACGTTGATTATTAGGGTATTGGTAGCATCATTTAAGATTCCGAGTTCACGAAACATCTTAGTTATGTGCCATAGACTCTGACATAAGATTTGAAACAAATCGGTGCTCGGGCACGCAAAACGAGACAGTCCCGACTAGGGAAACGCTTTTGTGTTAGGAGCAATGAAAGACAAACCAAATATGCAAGGAACGATCAATCAAGCTAAAAAAACACTTAAACTAACCTAAAACGAGGCTTTTATTATTAAAACGTAACCGTGCTCGGGTTTCGAGGCGGTTATGCTTGATTTTTAAAACCGAGTCTTTTAACACTAAGAATGCGAAAAACGGAGTCCGCTTCGCAAATCGGGTTCGCGTCTGAGACCCGAAAATGAACCTAAACGCGCCACCGAAGATAAACATCATATTTTAACATGAAAAAACGAAGTACGACAAAGCGAGGGTGGGGTAGAGGCACCCCCTTATTATATAAACAAACTTCTTTTATTTTTTTCATTATTTCTTCATTTCCATTCAGCAAAATTAAAGGTAAAATTACTCCTTCAATTCAGCTGATTACTCCTTCAATTCAGCAAAATTAAAGGTAAAATTCAAGTTTTAAGTGGTTTTGAAGAAGTTTTCTTGATTTAAACATGATTTATAGCCGGAAAACCCATTTTAATCCAAGATTTTTGAGGTTTAAACATGTTTATGGGCTGAATAAGAAACCTTGGTATTTCCCTGGTGTTATATGGCAGCCATGGTCACAAATATTTGGGTTTTGATACCCTAATCAAAACCTATTTGATCAAAATCGCGTAACTATTCGATTAACCGAAAAAACTATGAAACAAGGCTTGATTGACATGGGTTATGGCATGGTTGGATTGTTCTTGGTATATAGGTACTGAATATGGATCACACCCACTTCTAGACTCAAGAAAAACACTTGGAATCGAAGGAATCGCTAGGTATATCACCCGAAACTCAAACTAGAATAGGCAGAATATTGTTTGGACCATAACTTGGTCCGTGGGTATTGGATTGAGTTGAAATTTGGTGTGGTGATGTAGGGTATTGACAGGAAGGTCCACGTAAAATTTTAGAATTTTTGGAATTTTCTACGATTTTTGGTGAATGTTTAACTATTTTACCGAAAGAATTTCGGAAAAATCATCAAATGAATTCAATAAATCACCAAATTTTACAAAGAAACTAAGGAACATATGGGGAATGTTCTGGGAAAATTCGGAATTGGTTGAGTTTTGATTTGGGTTAAAAATCCATGTTTTTGCGAGTTTTCGGTAGCCGGGAACGCACCAAAACGAAATCGGAAAAATCTCAACATCTCATGAGAAGTTCCTGGACATGTAAAGGATGTTCTAGATTTTTTTGGGAATTTTTGGACCTCTGATAGTAATTAATGTAAATTATGTGGTTAAATATTGTTTTACAAATAAATTATTTAAATAGTTAAAATGCCAAAATAAATTTCCAAAAATTCTTCCAAAATCTACAGGTTTTTACTGAGTTATATAAAAATTTACAGATTTTTAATTCAAATTATATATTAAATGGGAATTTATGGAATAATAAATGAGCTATTTTAAATCAATTTCGACGGTTTACCGTATAACGAACCTGCCGGAACTGGGAACTAACCCAACCCGACAAATAATATAATTGGAACACCAGGAGTATTGAGGAGATTCCCGGGCAATTTGGGCACTATGGGTGTGTCCTAAGACAGTTTGGGAGAATTCCCGACGGTGAAAATGAAACTCAAATTTGGGCAACCTGGACTCCCCAAACACTCAAACTCCCTTTATGGAAAGTTAATCATCTTAAATAACCACGGGTTGGACACTATTTGTATTCTCGTACCATTATCCGAACATGTTAAACTATTGACTTTGGCTGGCACGCGAACCGGTGCCCGAAAGCCAGACTGAAAACTAATACTACCCTGACGTCCATCACCATACTAGTGTCCTATAGACTCAATCCGGAGTAATAACTCCTGAACCAGATCCAAGTTATAACCATTACCGACTTAGATACTGATTTGAGTCCATACTTGCATGTGGGTTATTAAAGTTGATCCAGTTGCTTAATCACTTGTGTATTGAGACCACTACTCGCATTGTGAGTTTCACTTCCCCACTTTTGAATGGTTTTACTATTTTCTAGGGACTTGCATGTTAAAAACTGTGTTGAGTACACCAATTTGGGATTGAGTTTTACTCTCCCACTTGTAAACTGTTTCATGTTTTCTGGAATGACTTGCATGTACGAAACTGTGTTAATTGCACCAACTTGTGAGATGTGAATTATCTAACACACGAACTACCTCCCCTCTACAAGTGATTAGCGTAAGCCATGGGCAGTGGCTAGTATTATTGGTCTGACAAACCCAGTTGCTCCAGGCAGTGTCTAGGTGACACTATGTGTCGGTGACTAGGCAACTGCACGCGTCTTGAATTCAGTTATGTTGTTAGGCATAACTGCAGGAGAACATTGGAATTTACATGACTCAGTTGCCGGGATGACATGCCTATCTTGACACGGCCGGTGGGAAGTGTCTGCGGTGACACGACTCCGGTGCGATGATGTGTCTGTCTGACAGTAGTGACTATGACAAGTCAAGGTTTCACTTGTGTCCTCGTGTAATTCCATCTGCGACTATGAATGTGACCGTCATTGTGATTATGACTAGTGCAATTAAATTGTTAACACATGTTGTTACACAACAATTAAACCAGTGGAACTCACGCAACGTTTAGCTGGCCCTTTTAAAACTAACACGCATTTCAGGTAACTTGAGACTGATGTGATCCATGTATGTTGTTCAAGACGTGTTTGTAGACGAATCCTGATATAGATGCATGCACTTAAAAGATTATGTGGTTCATAGGAACACGCAGTTGTAACATACATGTAGTATGTAATCAACGTTTTGTAAGTAATAAAATGTAGTGTCTTTATAAAAATGTGCTTGTACCAGAGGTCTCTGTTGCATCCCGTATTTTTTTCTTCCGCTGCAAGTTGGGGTGTTACACTTATCTCAGTATTGTATCCCTTATGTCATAGTTGTCTATTTCTGTCATCAGATGATAGAACCTTGTAATAATCTCTTCTAGAGACTCATTTCTCATTCACTTAAACAAACAAATTGTTTCTTAGCAGATCAATCTTGTTCTTTTTCACATCAGCATTGCCCTGATAGCGCTTCTCTAATGCATCCCACATCTCTTTCGAAGTAGTGTACCTCTTAAAGGTGTGTTTAATGCCATTAGGAAAAGACATCTTTATAGCAGCTAGGGCTCTCTTCTTAGCTTCGTACATTTTCTTATCTGCATCATCCATATTGACATACTCAGTGACCCGTTGTCTGCCTTCGAACTCATGAGTCGGGTTTTACGTACCCATCTTCAATACAGATCCACATTCATGTGTCCTGATACTCAACAAACGACTGAAACCTGTCTTTCCATGTAAGGTATTTCTCTACCTTCATCATCTTTGGTGGTTTGTTCGTCGTGCCAACTTCATGCTCCATCCTCAACAACTCGTTCAAATTTGACATATTCGACATTTTTACCGAACCGGCTCGCTAAAAACGTTTAAAAACTGTCCGAAAAATGTTTTCACCAAATTATATCGTTAGACTTGTCTCGAGATACGAATCCAATGATATATAATGTCCAAAACCTATTTCGGGATTTTTGTGCCTTTTTATGTCCTAGATATATTCCGGTTCAAACTGCGCAACGCGTTTTCTGAGATTCCTTATGGATAATTTTCTATTCACGAAAATGTTAAATACTTTACGTAACTAATTATTCTAGATTTTAATTACTCCACCTTTTTAATTACACCGTTTTTAATTACTCCACCTATTAAATACTCCAACAATTACTCGGGCAAGCCAATTATGCTGGTTGATTACGCATGCAAGTCCAAGTCAAAACCGCTAAGTCCCAATTACGCTGAGGATTAAATACGCATGTTAATTACGCCGGCTGATTAGTTCAAAATTACGACACTAGTAAAGTCGCTGATCACCGTAATAATGTCGTAGAAGACACTTATCACAGTTACCAAAGTCGCCTTTGGATTTAAATACTCCAACCAGTCAATTACGCAGGTCAGACTGCGTAATTGTTAGATACGTAATACAGCAAAAACGCTGGTTCTGATCAGCGAATTCTGCAGTAACTTATTCAGCAATCCAGTCTACCTGCAACTCCAATTTTCAGGGATTTAATCAAATCTTTTCAAAATTTGAAAAGATTTTATCTCTTCTATAACACAAACCTGCAACATCAAACAACCAAAATCAGCACAAATATCAGTAAAAATCTGAAGAACACAACGAAGAACAAATCTTCGAATCTTCAAGTTTTTCCAGCCAAAAATGATCGAAATCCTGCAAAAACAACAGAATTTTAAAAAAGCAGAAACTTTTATAAATATTCAGGAACACCAAATAGCCTCCATATTCGCAGCAACCTTCAACCCCTACAAAAACCCTAGTTTTCCTACAGCCAACAATCTTGAACCGAGCCAATCAAGAGCCTAATGTTCTGATACAAATTATAGGTCCTTAATCCTATGGATCTTAATAGAATTGTCTATCTAATCTAGAGTGCGGAATCCTCTAGATCAGATATCACAGAAAGGTGTAGAAGAAGAAATTACCACTAACAGATCTTTATTGATTATCAATCAACCTGGTTACAATCAATCAAGATCACACACTCATACAAATTCGTCCAAGCCCTATTGCTATTACGAATTCTCTCTCAACTAGTGATTATGCTCATTAACCTAAACTGTTAGATCGCTCCATTACTAGCATAGGAACCTAAATTGGTATCTAACGTTCGTATATGCGGAATTTATATGACGTATTAATCGAATATGCACGATTTACTATTTAATCATTGTTTATTGATCATAAATGTTCAGTACATGTCAAATCCTGATCGGGCAGAGCTTCACCGTACATGTGACAAAGTTGCAGAAGTTACAAATGAAGTTCACAAGTCACCTATTTATAGAAGTTCAAGTTCGCTTGGGGATAGAAAGTTCGGCCGAACTTGTCTTGAACAAGTTTGGCCGAACTTGATTCTCACATGAAGTTTCCGGGCGAACTTGACCAACTATTTACATAAATACGACTATTTCTAACGTAATCTAGCCCAAACTAAACAGACTTGATCCAAGAATAAGACATAGACATTATGTACTAATAGACTCCCCTAGGATATCGTCTTCGTCTTGATCAGTCTTCACAGTTCTATCTATGCCTGACACGTCCAAAGAAGTTCTTGATTGGCTTCTTTCTTCTTTCTTGCGATGGAATCGGCATTTGATCTGTAGGTGGCCTTTTGTCATAAACTGGAAACGTCTGAGTCTTACCTTCTTTGTTCTTTCTAAAAATTGTTCCCGACGCTTTTCTCCCTTCAAAAATTCTCACTTCAATCTCTCTCCAACTCGATTCCCCCATTCTTCCAGAGTTACCTTCATGAGCATAACAGACATTCACAACCCTCTGATATTGCATGCTTGTTCTTTATCACGTTCTTCATAACAGATCTTACTGAAGAATAAACATTTGATATCCTCCTTCGAGCAGTTCACTACCCACATTGGGTCTAGTATCCGTATCGTTCTCCACAATCCTCTTAAACCTTCTCCCAAACATTTCAACCCTTTCTTTCGTGACATCCAGATGATCTTCGAATCTCAGCACATACACTTCACAAGTCGTTAGATCAACCTCCACCACCTAAACAATGGATAGAAATTCTGTTCAATCGACATTAGGGGCATATTCCTCATCGCTCTCGGAGCTTCATGATCAACGTTATATCCTTTGTACCAGTCTTTTTATCTGTTTTGATTCGGCGTTTAGGAAGGCTTCCAGTACCTAAAACCTATCGTTGCTTCAAACTTGATCATCTTCCATAGCAACTGATCAATAAACTTCATATGATATGTAACATTTCGTGTCTGCACCAACTCTTCAACATCCCATAAAGAAAGAGTTTTGAAATCTGCCAAGTATTTGAAGTATTGAACTCCAAACTCACGTTTAATGGCATAAACGTTCAACTCTTCAAACCATCCCATCTCAATATACCCAATGAAACATCTTTATCTCTGGTAAAAATGCTAGTGGTCTTCGAAACTTTCTTTCTCTTGGCATTTCTTTAAACCAGGATTTCTTTGCTTGCGCAATTTCCTCTTTCGTTATTGGTTTAGGGATTTTTCCTTCACGTACAGATTCTTCAATCTTTTCTTTCAACATATCTTCGTTAAGCTGTTCATACATTTCTTCAAAGGTTGGAAACTATCAGTGTTCAACCCTATATACTTCTCGCTTCGTCTTTTTCATCATCCAACGACCAATCTTCAATGATTACTTTGTTATAATCATCAGCTTCATACCTTCGTTTGTAACAATATTCTTCGGCTCAAACGTATTTATGTTCATCACTTGCTATTCAAAATCAAATGTTTCAGCATCAACTTCAAGTAGTTTCGCCAAATCTTCCTTAGAATAGTTGTGCACAAAATCGCCTTCCTCAACATTATGTTCTAACATGAGAATCATCGGCTTCATAAGTATCGCAGCAACATGCATAGTCATAATAGAATCATACATATCAACATCATCTTTATGACCTGATTCCCCTGTTTGCTCCCCCGAGTTTGATCATCCATTCTGTTAGATTCATCATTCAACAACGAAGTAAAATTAAACTCTTTTGTCACTTTGGCATCAACAACTTTCAAACCAACTCACCCTGATCATCACCATTATTACCATCATCGTTGTCGGAGTTGTCTTTAGTATCGTCTGCGGGTTCATCATCATCTTTATCCTCAGCCTCTTCATCGTCCTTCTTTTCAGTTTCTGTCTCTGGAACAACAGCAGATTCAGAAGCTTTTGCAGACTCGATAACAGGTTCAGTAACTTCAGGCATACTTTCAATCAAATTTTTGCCTTTTCCCTGTTCAGCCATCTCTTTCTTTGCTTTTTCATTTGCTTCTTGCAAATCAATTCGAGCATATTCAGCAGCAAAATCAATACCAAGACTGTTCGTCAAATCTTTCTGCAGTCTGGAGAATCTTCGATCATTCAAATCTTTTTCCGATCGTAATTTTGTGATCTCTTTCAATAATCGTCCATTTGCGTCTTGTAAGCTTTCAATTAGGGCCTTCAAATACCCTCTGTCACCTTCCAAGAATTTGACTTTATCGCTCAGAATCTCTTTCTCCACCTCACTTTGTTTCACCAAATTTTCTAAAGCAGCTTTCTCTGTTTCATTCTTAGCAACTTTGTCTTCCAGCACTTTAACACGCTTTTCTAGATCATCAATGTCTGTATGTGGAAAGAATTCGTTCAAGTCTTGAATAGCAACAGGCTCATCGGAATACTACCGAATAGCTTCGACTTCGGAGTAGTCTTCGGCGTAGACTTTGGTGTACTCCTCGGTGTAGATGCTTTAGGAGTTGAGCTTTCAGGTTGAGCAGCTGTCGGTGGATCTTGAGATTGTATCACTGGAATTTCGAGTAATTCAGACTCAGGAGGTTCTTGTGTGACTCCTATCTGTAATAGAGTCTCTTGAACAGCAGATGTTTGCACTATTTCGGCTGCAAGAGGTTCTTGTGTAACTCATGTTTGTTGTGCAGCAGAAGGTTCTTGTGTAACTTCTGTGCTTTTCTTTTGGCCCACATATCGACGGCTTTTCGGTTTTTAACTTTCTTTCCTTTTGTCTTTGGAGAACCTGTAGTCTTCCCAGTTGTAGCTTTCGCAGAAGACTTAACTCTTTTCACTTTCTTTTTCGGTCTCTCCTCATCAGAATCTTTTTCACCTTCTGGCTCGTAATCTGCATCAGTTTCTTTCACCTTCTCAGCAACTGTTCCGCTATTGATTTCTTTGTTGCTTTTTCTAAAGAATCATCACTATCTTCATCATTATCAGATGTAGCCGATATAACATCGTCTTCCTGCGTTGTTTCTTCTGCCTCTTGACTTCCAATAGCAACCGCTGCACTTGAACCAGCTTCATGTTGAACATTTTCAGGCTCATCTTCTTCAACTAACATAGTATCAACTTTCTTAGGCTTACGCAATGCTTTCTTTTTTTCTTGAACAACAACTTTCTTCAAGAACCAATCACTTCTTTTTTCTTTGAAAGTCGACAACCATTCTATCTCAGCATTCTTCTCATTCTCGTCACCACTATCATCTTTTCTCCATTTGTACTCTGGCGGCGCGATATAATTCTCAGAAGCTATTGCACCAAATAAAGGCTTTGGAATAGGTGCAGATGACTGTTTTTGAAATGTAATCAGCTTCTTGACGGTCGTATCATCCAGATGACTAAGATAGACAATATCGTTTGGATCCTTTGCAATCTTCTTGAATTTGTCATCTATCAATATCTGTACAAACCTCGGATACATCACGAGACTGTTGGATCCCATGTTGTTCTTCATATGCGTGAAAACAAGCTTCGAATAGTTGAACCTCTTGTTCAGAATAAGCGTCGTGGCCATACATGCCATGTAGTCTTGAACATCGTCTAAGCCTGCCTTTTGATGACTGAAGGCGTGAATAATAGCGTGCATTAGAAACTTGTAGGGGTTAGGGACTGATCCTTTCTTCAACGTAGATTCATTAACATGCCCCTTATATCCCATTTGACAAAAACAACCTCTCACCATTCGTTCATCCAGCATCATCGGATCATCTTTGTCGTCGTTGAAGTTCAAAACCTTTTGAATGTTAGTTTTAGTCACAATAATCTCTTTATCTTCTTCTCCAACACGAACTACTGATGTAATCGATGTATCGTCATCATTCATCGCTGAACGTGCGATCTATAGACCACCGTCTTTTCCGTAATAGCTTTATGAATTAGAATCTGCTCCATGAATGTGAGAATATCATCAAATGCTCTGAGTGAAGGACAGATAGCCTTGTCTAGCATAATGCACGTGTTGCGAGAGCTGAATATTCTGCAAACACGAAGATCGAGACAAAATTAGTCGAAATTTTACAATTTTCACAAACCCTTTATCAAGTTCGGGCGAAATTGATTGTACAAGTTGACATTTCATGACTTAAAGTTCGGGCAGACTTGTTTAAACAAAATGAGCATTTCAATTCTACTAAGTCCGGGTGAACTTGCCTAAACAAAATAATCAAAACCTAAACAAGTTCGGCGAACTTGCAAAGTTTTATCAATTGATTAAAAATCAGACAAGTTCAGGCGAACTTGTCAGAAAATATTATAGAGACTTTAATGCTAAGTTCGGGTGAACATATGAATTTTATGACATTTTAACATCTGAGGACAAGTTCGGCCGAACTTGGTTCAAAGAACCTCTTGACAAGTTCGGGCGAACTTGTCATCTTTTCCACTCAAACCTGCAACATCTCATACATGATATTCTGATCAAATTCATGACAATTTTATGATCGTTTATGTTTGTTTAAGATGTTTTAGTGTTCAATTTGTTCGTTAAAGATCTATAATATGTCCATTCGTTCACTACATATCTAATATGTTCAAATCTCATCAAAATACGGTCCAAAATCAAATCACTCACCATTGCCATGATGAGTAGTGTGTAAATTACCACTAATCACTTTCAAATCGGGCAACAATTCGACTTATGTTTGCCAATTTTGAAAATTTCCTAAATCGCTCAAGTTTGCTCAAACTCTTCAAAGAAACTGATAATGAAGTCCGGTCGAACTTGTAAAGTATTTATACTTAACAAGTTCAGGAGAACTTGTTATTCTAATCAATAAAGATCAGAACATAAGTCTGGGGAACTTGTTGACTGATAACACATTATGAGCTTGAACAAGTTCGGTCAAACTTGATTACAAGTCTAGGCGAACATGATCAATTTCAAACCCAAATTTTTCAAAATTTTCAATTAAGACCCTGAACTTTTCAGATTTTACCAGTTTTAACAATCCACTCAGTTGACCAAGTCCAAGCTAATGACCTTGGTTAACCGATTTGTCTACCGAGTCCAAGTTAATGAACCTGGTTTGACCCGTTATAAACAAACTCTTGGTTTTTCTCAAAATCAAGTTTCAAATTAATGAACTTTTAATCGTTTTGGCTTATCAGATTTTACAGATTAGCTCCCAGCCCGTTGTTAATTAGATTTCCACCAGTTTAGCACCTTACCAGACTTCGAAGATCCGTTCTCCAACATTGGTTTGCTGAAAACAAATGTAGAAACAAAATCTTTTGGTATTTTTGCAAGTTTATGCTAAAACACACTGAAATCTTTTTGGTTTTAATCTGTAAAGCAGATAAACTAAGTACAGAACAAGGTAAACTATGTACAAACATATTTACAGACATATTTTTTGTGAATTTGTGTCTAAGGATCATATCAGTTGTTTGAGACACATCACCAGTACCGTTGACCTTTTGATGACTTTAAGTTTTAAACTCGTTTACCTAGATTGTCGATATGTTTGTCCACTTAAACTTCGACACATTTCTCTATTGTTCCAAGATATTTTGGGTATGAATTATGAAACTTGACTTAAATATGGTTCCCATCTCAGGATATACTCCAATATCAAGATTCCATTGATTTATCTTATAGGTGAGTATAACGTAATTGATATTTGTATCTGGGTTAATGCGAAGCCTTGAGAGCTCAGGTTAATGCAACATCTCATACATGATATTCTGATCAAATTCATGACAATTTTATGATCGTTTATGTTTGTTTAAGATGTTTTAGTGTTCAATTTGTTCGTTAAAGATTTTAAATATGTCCATTCGTTCACTACATATCTATTATGTTCAAATCTCATCAAAATACGGTCCAAAATCAAATCACTCACCATTGCCATGATGAGTAGTGTGTAAATTACCACTAATCACTTTCAAATCGGCAACAATTCGATTTATGTTTGCCAATTTTGAAAATTGCCTAAATCGCTCAAGTTTGCTCAAACTCTTCAAAGAAACTGATAATGAAGTCGGTCGAACTTGTAAAGTATTTATACTTAACAAGTTCAGGAGAAACTTGTTATTCTAATCAATAAAGATCAGAACAAGTCTGGGGAACTTGTGACTGATAACACATTATGAGCTTGAACAAGTTCGGTCAAACTTGATTACAAGTCTAGGCGAACATGATCAATTTCAAACCCAAATTTTTCAAATTTTCAATTAAGACCCTGAACTTTTCAGATTTTACCAGTTTTAACAATCCACTCAGTTGACCAAGTCCAAGCTAATGACCTTGGTTAACCGATTTGTCTACCGAGTCCAAGTTAATGAACCTGGTTTGACCCGTTATAAACAAACTCTTGGTTTTTCTCAAAATCAAGTTTCAAATTAATGAACTTTTAATCGTTTTGGCTTATCAGATTTTACAGATTAGCTCCCAGCCCGTTGTTAATTAGATTTCCACCAGTTTAGCACCTTACCAGACTTCGAAGATCCGTTCTCCAACATTGGTTTGCTGAAAACAAATGTAGAAACAAAATCTTTTGGTATTTTTGCAAGTTTATGCTAAAACACACTGAAATCTTTTTGGTTTTAATCTGTAAAGCAGATAAACTAAGTACAGAACAAAGTAAACTATGTACAAACATATTTACAGACATATTTTTTGTGAATTTGTGTCTAAGGATCATATCAGTTGTTTGAGACATATCACCAGTACCGTTGACCTTTTGATGACTTTAAGTTTTAAACTCGTTTACCTAGATTGTCGATATGTTTGTCCACTTAAACTTCGACACATTTCTCAATTGTTCCAAGATATTTTGGGTATGAATTATGAAACTTGACTTAACTATGGTTCCCATCTCAGGATATACTCCCGTATCAAGATTCCATTGATTTTATCTTACAGGTGAGTATAGCGTAATTGATATATGTATCTGGGTTAATGCGAAGCCTTGAGAGCTCAGGTTAATACCACCATATCGACAAAGAGATGAAGGCTCGACTTATAGGTGTGTTCCACTTAAGGAATCTTTTAAGCACTGCAAATGATTAGATCTTTCGATTCTTTTCAACTTTGCATGCAGTTTAGGGGTTTATAGCAAAAGCATTATAGAAGTTCTAGGCTATTGCTTCCGCAAAATCAAAAGAACTTGTATAATACCCCAGATATCAACTATCTATAAAGACCTCGTATCTCATAATCATGCAATCTCTCAAACGAAATTTCGGAGTACTAAGTCCATATATCCGAGAGATGTTAATCCACAAGATTAAGCAGTTGTAAAATTTAGTTTATATCTCAAAAACAATTTACTGAACGTGTAAAGCCTATCGACACATCCATAGTAAGACTTGTTTTTCACTTTTTAAACTTTACATTTCTTTAGCATACTGTGATAGTCCACTGATGTACTATCATTTCCTTTGTGACAACAAATTCTTTTTGTCTTTTTTGATGTTTTTGTACTTTTTGGTTTTTATATGTTTTTGTATTTTCTCAAATATTTCTCCCCCAAAATCAAAAACATATTTTTGTATTTTAGTTTTTAAGAAATACTAATCTAAAAGATATACAAAACAATGTGGATCACGTAAACTCGTTGTCCGATCCGTATTCGACCTCTAGCTTCCGCACATGTCAACAAATTTTTAATACCGTTAAGCCTCATTAGATATTTAAATCTTGCTACAGGAAAAGCTTTGGTATAAAAATCAGATTTTTGTTCATCGGTGTGGATTTTTTCTATTCACGCCAACTTCTTTTCGTAGCAGTCACGAATGAATGATAACGAATTTCTGTGTTTAGTTCGAGAGTGATGAACAGGAATTTTTGGTAATGTCGATTGCTGCCTTGTTATCTACATATAAAGGCGTATCAAGAAATTGAATCCAAAGTCCCTCATTCGTTGTTGAATCCATAGGATTTGAGAACAACAGCTGGAAGCAGAAATATATTATGCCTCACAGGTAGAAAGAGAGACCGTGGTTTGTTTCTTGCATTGCCACGTTACTAATCTAGTTCCGAAGAACTGGCAACCAGCGTTGTAGACTTAGAATTCAGCTTGTCCACCCCGAAGTCTGAATCAGCATATCCCGTTTCAAAATTATCGTTCTTTAGATACCACAAGCCGGTGCTTGGACATCCCTTCAAGTAACAGAATATTCTTTTGACTATCTGCATGTGTGACACTCGGGGACTGGACTGATATCTTGCACAAAGGCAGGTAGGATACAGGATATCTGGGCGAGATGTCATCAGATACATCAGAGATCCTATCATCAACGATAGAGCGTATCATCAACTTTGGTTCCTGTTTCGTCAATGCAAATCCTGTGATTCAGCGCCAGAGGAGTAGAAAGCGGCTTCGAGCTATCCATTTCAAACTTCTTCAGAATATCATGAACATATTTGGTTTTGATGAATGAATATGCCGTCTGGTAACTGTTCAAATGATAAAACAAAGATCAAAGGATCGAGAGTTCAAGTGTTGAAGTGGTTCCTAGTGTATCAGATACTTTGTTAGCGTAACGGGGCATAAATCGAGGAATCAGATAAATGAGGTATTGTAAACCAAATGAGTGTTGGAACTCATATGATATGGTTTAAAAAAGCCTACATTCTGATTTGAAACCTATCCTAAGTGCTTATGGCCCGTTATGACCCGTTAAGGTAGTTTACGCTACTTTAACGCGTCATTTGCGCAAATGCGCATTCGGATGGTCTAACTAGCCCTATGATAAGTATTATATGCCCTAACATGTTTAATTATGTTGCATAATCAGTTTAGGTGTCAAAACTTTGGTTACATATGCTTAAAGTGAAATTATGTGCAAAAAGGGCATTTTGGTCATTTTCCTAAGGCATATAAACTACCTATCATAAAACTAACTAAACGAAGTGACCATGTTGGTGCAGAATGTCTATGTCTTAGTCTTATATCGAGTCTGTATTGTATAGAGCTAGATAGGCTAGGTTAAGAAGTATTTATGAAGAGTCGTAGGGCCCAAATTCGCTTAAGTGTTGTCATGTTTAAGCATGTTCGGCGAACTTGCATAGGCAAGTTCGTGCGAACTTACACATGATGAGCGAACTTGTAATCCTATAAATACCTAGCTTGTGTGTGTCTCATTTGTAACTTTGGCATTGTAGAGGCGAAGCTCTGTCAGTCTGTAATATGAACATTTAATCAATGAAACTGACGATTAACTGATTAATTCTTGTCTATTGGTAACACGACGTAATATTTCGCTATTATGGACGTTAGATATCAAATTTAGGTTCCTAAGCATCAGGATCTGTCCTACGAGTGGTATCAGAGCTAGAACAGCCTGATTTGATAGTAACAAGACAAGATCACTTCTATTTCTACTACATTCCTCTTTTTCTTTAACTTTTGATCACAAAATGAAGAATTCATGGTCAAAATCTTTTGAATTTTGAATATATCATGTAAAATACAACAAAGATAAACCCTTGAAAGATTGGAGACCAAATTCAACCGAATTCATGTCGAAATTTTGAAAAAAACCACGTTTTTGAAAACTTTCTGGAACAACTTGTTGGCCATGTTCGGCCGAACTTGCACTAAAACATCACTTTTCAAGTGATTTTTTAGTAAGTTCGCCCGAACTTAGGTGATTTTTTAGGAAATTTGAGTTAAGTTCGCCCGAAGATACTAAATTTTCATTAATTTTACATCAAGTTCGACCGAACTTGTGTAAAATCAAGAAGATTTTAAGTAAGTTCGCCCGAACTTGCTTGTATTTCATTAAAGTTCTTTTGAACAAGTTCACTCGAAGATCTGTTTTAATTAGGGTTATAAGTTCGACCGAAGATAAACGAATTTTTCAAAGTAAACCTAACAAGTTCGACCGAACTTGTTAGAAAATTCAAGAATTCTTCATTTGACACTACAAGTTCGACCGAACTTGTAGTAGGACTAACTGTTTTTCAAAGTTTTTGAAAAATTTTCAGCGTACACGTCTCGTGATTCACAATGGAAGATCAACTAAGAGCTTATATGTCCGGAGCTAGTTCGTCAAATGCCAATGTGATTAATCAAGTCAATATTGATAATGAAATGGGAACGACCGTCAAACTGCCCAAGCTAATGAGCATGGACGAATACGAAGCATGGAAAAAGAAATTTATCTACTGGGTTCAAGCCATGCACTTTGCTGGCTGGGTGTCAATCGAAAGAGGCTATACTATTCCGGTAAAGAGCATCAACAAGTTCTTAGAGAAGTACAACTACTCGACAGCTCAGAGAGACGAATACATTGCAGAGAAAAAGATGATCAGTCTCATTCAATAGTCAGTCAAAGAAGATATTCTGATCTTGCTACCAGAGTATACTACAGCAAGAGAGCTTTGGTTGTCGTTACAGAAGAAATACCAAGGCAGTGCCAAATGATCAAAACCAAGAAGGCTCTCATTTGAAAGAATTCGATATATTCAGCATGCTAAAGAATGAGACCATTAAGCAAATGATTGAGCGTTTCTGTCACCTCAAAGTGCAAATGCGAAGACACGATCTTGAGAAGACGGAACAAGAATACATCGACAAACTTGTTGACGCACTACCAGGGGGTGAATGGACTACATATTTGATGGTTCTGAAGAATAGTGATAAGTGGGATTTCTTCAAGTTGTCAACGTTTATCGATAAACTCGAAGGCCACAAAATGGAACTTCTAAAGATAGCGAAATCAAAGAACGCTAATGTAGTTCAAGACATTGGTTTGTACTACCAAACCAGAATGCAAGATAATATTTCGAGTCAAAAATTGGAACTACTTTTAGTGCAAACATGAATGCTTCTCCACAGAACTAGAATCATTCACAGCCTCAATATGACCAATGTCCTCAAAATTCTTACTCAGCACTGGTTCAAATTCAACATTCCAAATCAAGAAAATCAGAACCAACAACAAAGTTCTAATCCGAATGTTTACAAGTGCAACATCACAGTGAACTTGAACAATGTTGTTTCAGAAGAAGTTGCAAAACAACATATGTCACTACTCGCTACCGTCTTAGAGTCTTATGAATGTCTTGTTGCCGGCAAGATCGAAAATCCCGAGATGACCGCAAAGATTATGACCAGGTAGACGAGGAAGAGCTCGAACTAATGGACATCAAATGGTCCTTAGCATCGATAATCAGGAGAGCGACAAAGTTCGTTGCACTCACTGGGCCGTGACATAGGAAACTCCAACAACAAATTGGGTTTTGACAAATCCAAAGTCATGTGTTTTTAGATGTCGACAGAAGGGACATTTTAAAAGAGAGTGTAAGAACACCGAGGCAACAGGAAATCAAAGTCCTTTCGGAGAAGGGAATGAATATTACAAGAAGGCGCTTCAATATAAACCGTTCCCAAAGAAAACTCAGATTGAGATCCAAGAAAAGCCAAACAGTAGTACCACGGAGAAAGCCATGGTTGCATCTACAGAAGATGACGGTTTTGATTGGAACTCTTATATTGGGAAAAAGACCGGAGTTGCTTTGATGGCAGAGATAGTTGAAGATAATTCTGCAGAGGAAGCAGCGCAGCAGCAGAAGCAGCAGCTTTCGAACAAGCTATTCTGGAACAATACTTGCAATCAAAGCAGGAAGAAGAGAAATATATCCATATGCAGAGACAAGGAATTTTATCCTCTAATTCTTGTGATAGTTTTGCATGTCACTTTGATGGAAGCATGAAAGAACAAGTGGTTGAGGAGAAAAAGATTGATGAAGTGATTGTTGATATCACTCAAGAATTGAAAGTGAAGACCTCAGGATATGGCAGATAAAGCTTTAATGGCAAATCTAACCAAGGTAGGTCCAGAGGTAAAGATTATCGAGAAAGAAGTTGTCAAAGTACAAGTTGTAGAGGTTGAGAAACCTTGTACAAAATGTACTAAACCTTGTGTCGAATGTGCCGAAAAATCAAAGATCATCGCTGAAAACAATGTGCATAACGATTTGTTAAAATATGATTATCGCACAATGAAAGAAGCGTATGACAAAATGAAAAATGATTATGGCAGACTCGACAGAAATAACACTGAACAACATATAAGAATGTTGAGTGGTACAGTAGTGGATAAAAAAGAGCAATTAACATTTATATCAACACCATTGCTGAAATCAAACAACAACTTCAAGATATGACAATTGAAACTGAAAGAGTTCGACAATTGTTAAGAAGTTATACCACCAATGCGTATGTTATCGATCATATTCTTCCAACAATCTCATCGGAAGAAAAACCTAAAAAGAAAACGGGCAAAGAATATAGCAATGTTCCTCCACCCCTTTGCGAAAAATATTGTATTAAATCTACAGATGGGATGGACAAGGCACTCAATGTTGAATTACTTTCTGAAAAGAAAAATGAGTTGCCAGAGAACATTGATGTAGTCTATGCTAAATCTGATGATGATAACAATGTTGTGGTTAACAAAGTTGTTGAAAATGTTTTAAGTGATTTGATGATGGCAGCTTCAAAAGCGCCAACTCGAGTTCAAAGAATTCTGATTCACAATCTGAAAATGACGATAAGTCGTCAGAAGATGGTCTAAGTGACGACCCTAATGTTGTAATGTACAAAATTAAGGATTCTGATAGACTATACTTTGATGATAGCTTCTCGATTCAGAATGTGAAAGAAGAATTGCTTGATAAATTCTTTAAACTCGTGGAAGTCACATCAGAGGAATTGGTAATCAATGAACGAAAATTCTATTCCAAACCTAAAAGAAACAATTACCGAAGAAACGGTGGTGATCATCCGGAAAACCAAAGAGCAGGGTTGGGTTTAGAAGAAGAAACTGATGAATCTGTAAAGAAACCATCACCATTTCATGAATATAAAAACAAAAACATGAAGTTTGTATATGGGACGAATACAGTTCATGAGGTGAATTTGATAGGTAAGCAATCAAATGATGAGTTCAAGAAGGAGAAAGAACTTCGAGATAAAGCCAAGGTTTAAAGTGGTGCCAAAACCTCTAGTAGGATAAAACCACCAGTTAAAGGACATCCACTTGATAATCGGACATGTTTCAAGTGCAATGAAATTGGTCATGTGGCCGACATTGTCCGAAATTAAAACCGGCTTATCCTCGAAAAGAGAAACAAATGTTGTTAAACCAAAGCAACCAGTGTTTGTAAACCTGTAAAGATTTTGAAACGAAATGAATCAAAACCAGAAGTTAAACCAAAGTCTGAAAAGATTTTTGAAAATTCCATTTTCGAGAAAGGTGAAATTTCTAGGTCTAATGAAAACAAGTTTTACATGAAAAAGGCTAATATCAAATCTCAAACCTGGATTGCCAAGACAAGGTCAACAACATCTGCTGTTGTTAAGTCTGAGCTAGTAAAGACTGACAGCACAAAAGAATCAAAGTCTGAAATCACTAAGTCTGAGCACGTAAAGACTAGTGAGAATGTGAAAGAAATTAAAACAGAAATCAAGAACGATAATGTCAAATCTGTAAAAGATATAAAAAAGTGAAATTTTCAAACATTAACTTTGTTGAAATAGATGATGAATTTGATTTTGATGATGTTGCTGAGTTTGAATATGCTTTTGTTGATGGTTATCCTGTAAAACCCAAGACCAAGAAGGCTTGGGTAGAATTTTCACCTAATTTCTGAATTTTGTAGGGGCTCCAAAGATCCGTACTTTCAAAGTGGATTTTGGATAGTGGAGCATCCAGGCATATGACAGGAATGAAGGTATTGCTATTCGGCATTAAAGCTATCAATGGTGGATATGTTGGATTTGCAGGAAATCAAGGAGGAAGGATAATCGCCGAGGGAAAACTCTCTAATGGCGTAGTTTCTTTTGATCGCGTGAACTATATTGCAGAGCTTGAGAACAATCTTCTGAGTATATCGTTGTGACAAGAAATTCACAGTTCATTTCAATGATATGGAGTGTATTATCTTGAAGCCGGGATTCAAAATTCCAGATGAGTGGATTCTGATGCGAGCACCACGAGAGAATGATTTATATGTTCTTGATATGGGTGTTGCTACCACTTCATCACAATCAGCACAATGTTTTGTATCAAAGGCTACTGAAAAAGATTCTATTCTTTGGCATCGTAAGATGGGGCATATTCATTTTCGAAAAATGAATTTCTTGGTTCATAATGATCTTGTAGAAGGCGTAAATCTTCGAAGTTTTCAGATGTCTGATCTTTGTTTGGAATGCAAGAAAGGGAAAGCAGATCAAGAAATCTCATCCGAAGAAAATTCTAAACTCAATCAAGTTGCCTTTAGAACGTCTCCACATGGATCTATTTGGTCCTGTAAATGTACGAAGCATATCAGGAGACTTATATTGCTTGGTCGTGACAGATGACTATTCGAGATATTCGTGGGTATTCTTTCAAGAATTGAAAGACGAAACGTTCGAGAACTTGGTTATTATTTTCAAGAAACTCGAGAACATTTATCCTCTGCCGGTCAGACGCATTAGAAGTGACAACGGCACAAAGTTTAAGAATAACAAAATGAATGAATTCTGCAACGCAAAAGGGATTTTGCACGAGTTTAGTGCTCCCTATACTCCACAGCAAAACGGAGTTGCTGAACGGAAGAATCGAACTTTGATTGAAACTGCGAGAATCTTGCTTGCAGATTCTAAACTTCCTATCAGCTTCTGGGTGAAGCAGTTGCTGCGGCTTGCTATACACTAAACAGGGTTCTAACTGTCAAACCAACAAAGAAAACCTGTTTTGAGATGATAAACCGACGGAAGCCAAATTTAAAGTTCTTAGAACCATTCGGTGCTCCTTGTACCGTAATAGACCATAATGGCAAATTCGGAGCTAAATCTCTCGAAGGTTTCTTTGTCGGATATGCGAGTCCGTTGAGAAGAGTATATGTTCCTTCATTGCGAAAGGTTATTGAAGCATAGCACATGGATTGTTTCAATTACACGGATCCTATTCAAAGGAAAGGTGACGCGTGGCTGTTTAACTATCAAGATCTATGGAAGTCATTTGACTTGCCCAAAGAACCAACTGACGAAGAAGTTGCAGCGTTATATTATCTTCACCAGTCAGCGAATCAAGAGCAAATTGTTCGACCAATTGTGGTTAATCAACCCACGTTGGATCCATCATCTTCTGGCGCAAGTTCAAACAATAGTGGTGTTCCGGCTGAAAATGTTTCTGAAACATTATCATCACCCGCTACTCTTCCAATGAATGCCTCTACCGAACCAATGAATACAGCAACGGAGCCCAGTATGCCTCAGAATCAAGATTCTGATTCAGATGAAGCACCAACATTTGATGCTGATGGGGAATCGTCTTCTTCAGATGAAGAAGTGGAGCAGATAACAAGTCTTCTTAATCAATCTACAGTCCCAAACAACAGAAATGAAGCTTCATCAAGCTCTCCAATCATTGAATTGGTTGTTGATCTCAACATCACTAATCAGCAAAACTCAGTAGATGTTCCAAGTGAAGAATTGCCGTGATCATATTCCTATCATCCGTCAACAAATTATCGGAGAACTTCAAACTGGTGTTAGAACTCGAGGGAAAATTAATAAAGCACTCGGTGGTTTCTATACACGTGTTACTACAACCCAGAACTATTGTTTCCATTCATGTTTCATCTCTCAGATTGAGCCTAAGACAGTTAATGAAGCTTTAGCAGATGAAAACTGGGTACAAGCAATGCAAGAAGAATTATTGCAGTTTGAGAAGTTGGGTGTGTGGAAGCTTGAAGACCTACCAGAAAATCAGAAAGCAATTGATATAAAATGGGTCTTTAAGTGTAAACGTGATGATAGAGGAGTTATTGTTCGTAACAAAGCTAGGCTTGTTGTCAAGGGATTTCACCAGCAGGAAGGTATAGACTACACGGAAGTCTATGCACCAGTAGCTCGATTGGAATCTATTGAATATTTCTAGCTTTCGCATCATGGAAAGGATTTAAGGTCTATCAATTGGATGTCAAATCAGCTTTTCTGTATGGAAATTATGCGAAAAGGTGTACGCTGGACAACCACCAGGGTTTGTCGATCCACTTAACAAGAAGAAAGCGTACCTACTGGATAAAGCACTTTATGGTCTAGACCAAGCCCCGAGAGCTTGGTACGAGACGTTATCACAACATCTTGTCTAGAAACGGCTTTATCAGAGGAACTGTGGATAGTACTCTTTTCACCAGAGAAGTTGATGGAAATCTGATTATAGTTTAAATCTACGTTGACGACATCATCTTTGGATCTACAAACGATAGTCCTCTGCAAAGAGTTTGAGGGCATCATAAAAAAGAAATTCGAAATGTCCTCGATGGGCGAAATGTAGTTCTTTCTTGGTTTGCAAGTAGATCAGCTTTCTGATGGTATTTTCATTCATCAGACTAAGTATGTTCACGACATCTTGAAGAAGTTTGGAATGGAAAGCTTGAAGCATCTTTCTACGCCTCTTGCTCTCAACCACGACATTTGCGTTGACGAGACTGGAGCCAAAGTTGACGAGACGTTATACAGATCGATGATTGGATCACTGATGTATCTGACGGCATCGCGCCCAGATATTATGCATTCAACCTTCCTATGCGCCAGATATCAGTCAAGCCCAGAGGATCTTACACATGCAGATTGTGAAGCATATCTTCAGATATCTAAAAGGATGCCCAAGCACCGTCTTGTGGTCCCGAAGAACGACAATTTTGACCTCACAGGCTACGCTGATTCTGATTATGGTGTAGATAAGTTGAATTCTAAATCAACTACAGCGGGATGCCAGTTCTTTGGAACAAGAATGGTAACCTGGCAGTGTAAGAAACAGACTACGATCGCTCTCTCTACATGTGAAGCTGAGTATATCTCGGCCTCCAGCTGTTGTTCACAGATTCTGTGGATTCAACAACAGATGAGAGACTATGGTCTGCAATTTCTAGACACTCCGCTTATGTTGATAACAAGGCAGCCATCGATATAACTAAAAATCCGGTTAATCACTCACGCACAAAACACATTGAAATTCGTTATCATTTCATTCGTGATTGCTACGAAAAGAAATTGGTACGAATAGAAAAAAGTCACACCGATGAACAAAAGGCTGATTTTTATACAAACCATTTTCTTTATCATGGTTTAAATACTTGTTGACAATTAAGGTATGAAAAATTTGCGACAGGTGCGGACGCTGAGGTTGAATACGGATCGGACGACGAGTTCGCGTGATCCACATTGGTTTGTAAATATCTTTCTAGTTTTGGATTTTGTTAAAAAACTAAAATCCAAAAGATGTTTTTGATTTTAGGGGGAGAAATGTTAAGAAAATACAAAAACATTCAAATGTTAGAGAAAATACAAAAAACATTTGAAAATTTTTCAAATCCAAAAACATATAAAAATTCAAAATGTTCAAAAACATTGAAAAAGACAAAAAGAATTTAGTGTCATAAAAGGAAATGATAGTACATCAGTGGACTATCACAGTATGCTAAAGAAATGTAAAGTTTTAAAAAGTAATAAACGAGTCTTACTGCAGATGTGTCGATAGGCTTAACACGTTCAGTAAACTGTTTTCGAGATATAAACTAAATTTTACAACTGCGTTACTTTTGTGGATTAACACATCTTGGATATATGGACTTAGTACTCCAAAATTTCGTTTGAAAGATTGCCTGATTCTGAGATACGAGGTCTTTATGGATAGTTGATATCTGGGGTATTATACAAGTTCTACTGATTTTGTGGAAGCAATGGCCTAGAACTTCTATAATACTTTCGCTTTAAACCCCCATATTGCATGCAATATTGAAAAATATTGAAAGATATAATCATATGCAATGCTGAAAAGATTCCTTAAGTGAACACACCTTAAAGACGAACCTTCATCTCTTTGTCTGTACGGTAGTACTAACCTGAGCTCTCAAGGTTTCGCACAACCCAGATACAGATATCAATTATGCTATATTCACCTGTAAGATGAAATCTAGGGAATCTGGATACGGGAGTATATTCAAGAAGTGGGAACCATAGATAAGTCAAGTCTCATGAATTTTTATTTTAACATATCTTGAAACAGTTGAGAAATGTGGTAAAGTTTAAGTGGACAAACATATCGACAATCTAGGTAAACAAGTTTAAAACTTAAAGTCATATAAAGGTCAACGGTACTGGTGATATGTCTCAATCAACTGATATGATCCTTAGACACGAATTCACAAAAATATGTCTGTAAATATGTTTGTACATAGTTTACATTGCTTATTTCATTATATTTTAGCTTTACAGATTAAAATCAAAAAAGATTTTCGGTGTGTTTTAGCATAAACTTACAAAAATACAAAAATATTTTATTTCTACATTGTTTTCAGCAAACCAATGTTGGAGAACGGATCTTCGGAGTCTGGTAAATGCTAGAACTGGTGGGAATCCCCTTTGACAATGGCTGGGAGCTAATCTGTTTAAATTTGAAAAGTTAAAACGATGAAAAGTTCATTAATTTGAAACTTTGATTTTGAAAGTATCAACAGTTTGTTCGTAACGGGTCAAACCGGGGTCATTAATTTGGACTCGGCAGACAAATCGGTTAACCAAGGTCATTAGCTTGGACTTGGTCAACTGAGTAGATTTTCATAACTGGTAAAAAGTTGGAAAGTTCAGTGTTAAAAATGAAAATTTTGAAAAAGTTTGAAATTTTTGAGGTTTGGCAAGTTCGACCGAACTTGCTAAACAATTCAAGTTTAACAAACAGCAAGTTCGACCGAACTTGCAGATGATTATTATTTGTTTTTATGATAAGTTCGCCCTGAACTTCTCTGGGCCTCAGGATGGGCTTAACAAGTTCGCCCGAACTTGTCATGGTATAAATACCATTCAAGTTCGGCCGAACTCATTTACTTGTTATCAGAAGTTTTGAGCGAACTTGAGCTTGTTGAGAGAATTTGTGAGAATTTGTCAATTTTAAGCCGTTATACTGTCCATTTGAAGATAGTTTTTGGTGATTAGCACACCAAATACTATGGTAGAGGTATTAATTGAAACTAAATCATGATTGAACTGTTAACAAACAAAACCAAATCAAAAAATTTAAAATCTGATAGTTTTAGGTGTTTTTGGACAAAATTGAACATAGATCTTTGATCTACACTTAAAATCGACCGTGAAATTGTTTTTGATTGAACTGAAATGCACTTTTGCATGTTTGTTTTGGTTGATTTGTTGAAGAAGACGACAAGTTCGGCCGAACTTGTTGTCAAGTTCGACCGGACTTGTCCAAAACACAATTGAATGAATCAGTAACATGTTCGACCGAACTTGAGTGTTGAAATATTTTTGATCTAAACATGTTCGACCGAACTTATGTTACAAAAAAATGATTTGTTTGTAGTGTAAATTCGACCGAACTTGTTCTTTAACATGAAAACATGTGTCTCATACATGTTCGGCCGAACTTAGGAAAAATTGTATAATAAAACTGTAAGTTCGCCCGAACTTGCATTAAGAAAAAAATTTGAACATGTGTGTTACATGTTCGGCGAACTTGCTAAAATCAGCGTGTTTAACACTAATCAAGTTCGCCCGAACTTGATTAAAGTGTTAGAAAATTTTTAGAAAATTTTTTGTGATTTTTCCTCGAAAAGCGTGCTAATTGTTTTATGTCGTTTTTCATGCACAGATTCCAGCGCGTGTTATCTCAGTTGAGTTTTCCAAAACTCATAACACATGTATTACACTTGACAAGTCTATTTGTCCGTCGCTGAAGGAATACGACAGCATTTTGAAGTTTCTTGAAGATTGTCATATTCGCCGTGCAATTACTGAGCGCACTGTTTCTTATCGATCTCATTTATTCACTTCTGGATGAACGTAAATTTAAGCGCTGATGAGAAGACAATCTCTTCTACAGTACAGGTTGGTGATGAGATAAAGCCAATTACAGTTATTGAAGGCGATATTTGAAGAATTTAAGAGCTTAAAGATAAAGAAGATGATCCGATTCATCTAGATGAGAAGATGGTTCGCGGATGTTTCTTTCGCATGGGTTATAAGGGAGTGGAATAAACCAACACTGAAGAAAGGGGAAGTGCCAAACCCCTATAAACTTTTGATGCATGCTCTAATTCACACGTTCAGCCATCACAAAGCCGGTTTAGATGATGTTCAAGATTGTTTGGCTAGCATGGCAATGGCGCTTATTTTGAAGAAGCCGTTCAATGTTTCTAAGACGGTGTTCGTTCACATGTCAAAGAATATGGAGGATTCAAGATTATTTTATATCCAAGATTTATTCAGATGCTGATTGATGAGAAGTATCCTAACAATGCTCGAAATCCGAACGATGTTCTTTATTTGGTTAATCTGACGAAACCACAGTGAAGAAGCTTATCAAGTTTCAGAAACAAGCTTCAGCTCCTATTGCAAACCAATATTTGGAGCAATTAAAGATTCAGATTATGTATCGCCACCTGGAAATAAATGGAGAAAGGAAGGCAGCGATGACGAAAATGAGCTTAAAGCTGAACGAGAATGGTTTAAAGAATTTAAACTGAAGGCAAGAAGTGAATGGTTTTTGAAAGATGAAGCTGACAAACCAAAGAAAAAGCGAGCGTCAAAGAAAGTTGAGACATTGCTTGTTGATGAAGAGGAGACTGAGAATGTTGAGGCAGTGCTGGATCTAGCACTGCAGTCGTTAATGAGAGTCAAGAAACAATGAAGTCGACTCAAGAAGAAGTAATTTCTGCTACATCTGAAAATGAAGAATCTGATAAAGAGCCTGAAAAGACAGAGGCTGAATAAGAGCAAAAAAGAAAAGAGACTTGATGCAAATTTTGATCCGAATGAAGAAATAGAATCTGATGAGGAGAGGCCAAAGAAAACGTCTAAAAGAACAAAGTCTCCTGGAATCGAAATTTCTATGAAAACTACAGGGTCACCTCACACGAAATGGAAATGAAAAGCTAAGAAAGCTCAGAAAGCGGTGAGCAAAAGATACAAAAGCAAGATACAAAGCACAGAAGCCACACAAGAACCTTCTGGTGCTCAGGAGAAAGGAGCAACACAAGAACCTCCTACACAAGAACCTCCTGTTATCATCCATGCTGAAGCAGAAAGGCAAGGAGTTACACAAGAACCTCCTGTGTCTGAATTTGTTGGAATTCCGATCGTTGAATCGCCGACTGCTTAAAAGACTTCTATTCCTGAAAGCTCTACGCCAAAGAAGTCTACACCGAAAACTGCAACACCAAAAGACTCAACACCAAAGATGCCGAGGGAAAGTATGTTTGGTGATATGCCACATGGTCCTATAAGTCTTGAAGACTTGGATGAATTTTTCCCTGAAACGAATGCTGAGATGTTAGAGAAACTGTGAAGGTTTTGGAAGATAAAGTTGCAAAGATTGAGTTAGAAAAGACTGAGCTCGAAAAGAAGGTGAATAAAAGCGAAGTCGAAAAGGAAATTCTTAATGATAGAGTGAAGGTGCTTGAAAATGAAAGAGAATATTACAAGGCGTCGATAGAGAGTCTGCAGGAGACCAATGAAAAATTAGAAACATAGATTGCAGAGTTGAAGAAAATTCAAGCTCTGAATGATCGAAGATTCATCAGATTACAAAAGGTGTTATCCAATAATCTGAATATTGATTTTATCGCCGAATACGATTGTCTGGATCGTCAAGAAGCCAAGGAGCGTGCTGAAAAAGAATTGGCTGAGGGTGGTAAAGGGAAGCAGGTAGAGGGAGAAGCCCATAAATCTACTACAGAGAAGTCTTCTGATGTTCCCGAGAAATCTACAGAAGATGTTTCAAAAGCTTCTGAGTCTGATATCCAAAAGGTTGACGAATCTGTCAAGCCTTCTGATCCTATTGTCATTACTGAAGAAAAAGACGATGATGAAGCCGAGAAAGAGGATAAGAATGAGGATGAAGAAGAGGAAGGATATGAAGATTGGAATGTAGGGGAGGATGATGACGATTTTGATCAGGGTGATGATGATTTTTATCAGGGTGGTACTGGCTTAAAGATCAATGAAGCTAAAGTCTCTGATGAATTTGATTTTTCTGATCTGATGGACGATGAATCTAATCGAATGGAAGATAAAAGCCAGGGGGAGTCAGGGCAAAAAGGGCCTTCAGATGATATTGATATGTTAGATGTTGATCGGTTTGTAAGCCTATGACTGCAGTACCTACGAAGCCTTTGATATTGATGTTGGAACATAATGTTGAAGAAGGTGAGTTTGTACATAATTATTCGAAAGAAGATCTGGCGAAGCTAGTTGAAGCTGAGGTTGAAAACTTGGAGTTTGATTTTGAGGAGATAATGAATGTCGATACATTTGAGCCAAAAGAGTATCAGTACGAAAGAAGATTCGAAGCTGATGAATACAACCGTGTGATTGTTGAAGACTGGTCCTTAGATGACGAAACAGAAAAGAAAGATAAGTATGTCAGTCAGAATTCAGAAAGTTTTCCTACTTTCGAAAGAAATGTATAAACACTCAATGAGGATATGATGAAAGATAGGATTGCTGAAGAGTTACGTGAAGGAAAAATTCCTAAGCCAATGACCAAAGAGGAGATAGCTGAAGCTAGAAAGACCTGGTTCAAGGAGATGCTTCGTGAACGTAAGTTTCAACGTCCACTAGCATTCTTCACCAGAGATAAAAATGTTTCTTTGGGAGATATATTGAGTTGGGGATGGTTTAAGGAGCTCAACGTTTATGCAATCAAAAGAGTGTTTGGAGTACAATACTTCAGATATCTTGCTGATTTAAAGACTTTTCCGTATTGGGATATGGAAGAGCTAGTGCAAACAGTGAACGTTACTTATCAGATGAAGACAGTTGATCAATTGTTATGGAAAATGATAAAGTATGAAGCTGAAAAAGGTTGGAATCACTGGAAGCCGTTTATTCCGAGACGCAGAATAAAGATTAACAAGGTTATAGGAGAAAGGGACATAACGTTGATTATGAAATGTCCTAGAGCCATGAGGAATATGCCGCTTATGCCGATTGAACAGAACTTTTATCCTTTATTCAAGTGGTGGGAGATTGATTCAGCTACTTGTGAAGCAGTAATTGTTTTAAAGTTTGAAGATCACTTAGATATTGCTAAGGAACGGGTTGAAGTGATGGGTTATCAAGGTATAAGAGGATTATGGAGGACGATAAGGATTCTAGATCCTATGTGGTTGGTAAACTGCGCGAGAGAAGATATAAAATGCCTTTTCTACAGCAAGATTGTTTTTGAAGAAAGAGAAAAGGTACAGCGATGTAGTATCAGAAAGTTGTCAATGTTTGCTATGCACGTAATGTGAATTCAGGAAAGATGTGGCAGACAAAGTGGAGGGATCTGGAAAGAGTTGAATTCTTAAAGGAAGAAACCAGAAGTGAGGCGATTAAAGAAAAGATGGAAAAAGCAGTAAGAGAAAGTTCGTTCAAACTGGCTAACTTCAAAAGACCACTGCCAACTGATCAAACGCCGGATCCAAACAAGAGAGACGAAAGAAGCCATACAAGAACTTCTTTGGTCGGGTACATTAATGTATATATGAAGATAGATTTTGAAGACGGATAAAAGACGAAAACAATTTCCAAGGGGGAGTCTTTGGTGCAGAATGTCTATGTCTTAGTCTTATATCGAGTCTGTATTGTATAGAGCTGGATAGGCTAGGTTAAAAAGTATTTATGAAGAGTCGTAGCCAAGTTCGCTAAAGTGTTGTCATGTTTAAGCATGTTCAGCCGAACTTGCATAGGCAAGTTCGGGTGAACTTACACATGATGAGCGAACTTGTAATCCTATAAATACCTAGCATGTGTCTCATTTGTAACTTTGGCATTGTAGAGGCGAAGCTCTGTCAGTCTATAATCTGGTTTAATCAATGAAACTGACGATTAACTGATTAATTCTTGTCTATTGGTAACACGACGTAATATTTCCACTAATTATGGACGTTAGATATCAAATTTAGGTTCCTAAGCATGAGGATCAGTCCTACAAGTGGTATCAGGTTAAGAAGCTTTTATGAAAAGTTGTAGCCAAGTTCGCTCATGAGTTGACATGTTTAAGCATGTTCGGCCGAACTTCCATAGGCAAGTTCGGGCGAACTTACACATGTGGAGCGAACTTGTAATCCTATAAATACCTAGCTTGTGTGTCTCATTTGTAACTTTGGCATTGTAGAGGCGAAGCTCTATCAGTCTGTAATCTGAACGTTTAATCAATGAAACTGACGATTAACTGATTAATTCTTGTCTATTGGTAACACGACGTAATATTTCCGCTATTAATGGACGTTAGATATCAAATTTAGGTTCCTAAGCATCGAGGATCGATCCTACAGACCATAAGGTATAACCTCGGAAGGTTATTCCCTATACAACTATGGTCACCTAATGTGTTTGGTCGGATCCTAATGATCGACCAAACGGGTCGGGTTCGAAAGTCAAAGCTGTTGTTTAGACCGCTTGACTTGCGACCCTAAATAAGCACTAAACTAGAAGTGACGATTTAAACAGTTAAAACATGTTTAACTAAGTTAGAAACTGTTTTGATATCAAAACAAAATGTTTTGATACCCGAAAATAGTTTCAACGCAAAATGCACATAAACGTGCATTTTGACCGAAACTTTGACTCGTCACTTCGACTAGTCAACGTGGTAATCGGTAGGTATAGTCGCAAGAGACTATAACCATCGTGATTACGCTCACGTTGCAAAGTTCAAACGAACTTTTTGGCAGCTTTGGCCCCTGAACTTGTATTGTCGCGTTTCGTCGTTTCTAACACCCGTCAACCTATTTCTAAGTTTTATAAGGTTGAATAAGCATAGGAACTTGAAATATGTCCAAAAATATTTCGGGAGTCCGTTCGTTTGGTCGTACGATTGCGGTTTTCGTTAACTACGATGAAAGTCGTAACGGACGCGCAAATGACCGTAAATGCGTGACAATGATATTTTGCATTCCAATCATTAAAATACAAGATTTTAATGATGGAAAAAATATTTGGATGTCCGTACATGTTCCGGATAGCGAAATACACGAATTAGCAAGTTTCGTAGAATTTGCAAAATAGCCCCTAGAGTTAAAATAGAGTTTTTTGCCATACCGAAGCCCTTAAAACTTATATCTAAGTTATATAAAGGATATTTAGGGTATGTTTAGCTTATTTCCTCATCCCGGTGCGTACGTTATGTTAAACGGGTTACGTTTAAGTATCGGTTATCGGAAAGCCTTCAAAGAAAAAGTTTTTGAAAGCTCGAAATTTTGGCACAAGGGTTAAAATTCTCCCTACTTTAGGAAATTTCGTCCCGAAATTTATTCGAAGGAGACCGTAGAGTGTGTTTGGAATTAATTGAAAGATACAAAGCTCGAGAGTTCTAAGATGCTGTGTATCATTTGGTGTTGGAATGTTTGGGGGATTCAAAGCGTAAACAAGGATATTCAAAACATCTTAAGGTGTTCAACCTTTAGAATTTATGAATCTTTAAAATGCCATCGAGTGTATAAAATTGTTTTGTACGGCACTATGTTATACTATAGGCACTTAGTGTAAATCCATAGCAAACAAAAGGGGTGTACGTTCAAGCCTTGTCTATACGTACAACGGTTTCTAACGTCCCACGAGGTACATCCCATGTACCATGAGCATCTCATGCATAGAGATGGGTCAACATACCTATGGCATCAACATCATCACCTTTAACACCATAATATAGCCCGGTCGGCTCTGATTAGAGTTAATGAATGTACTCGTCATTGTCTATTGCAAATAATCACACAAATAACAAATAATCACATAATCACATAATGGTCCAAGATGACATAAAATCTTTAAGTGATCCTGGTAACGTTCCGATGAATAACATATAAGAACACTTATATATAGGAAGTACCATCGGCGTATCCACCGTGGTCTTATTGCGTCATACCCTTCCCGTTACTTAATCACTCTAGATTTTATGCCACCATCTTAACAAGGCTTATTATGATTCTCATGTGTCGATTCCCGTAATTAAGTGTGCACCCATAATTACCGTTTCGTCACATGGTCCACATAGTCCTATTGTTAAGTAAAAGGGAAACAGATAATAAGGTCGAAGTAACATCTAAATCAAATAAACATCATCACAACACAACATCTGTCAAATCGAATTGTGTTTTCATACTAGCAATGATAGCACTACTGGTTTGCATACAACAAATTTAGTAGTAGGTATTTCATTCTAGTACAAATGTTAATACATGTTTCATTTTAACTCAACTGGTTGTATGCAACATATATTGAACATGCATTGTCATCATAATGTAAGCATATCGAGAAATGTTTTCAAATCATGTGCTAGGTATGCTATGTCAACATACTAGCAACTGTATTTGAAAATCGTATACTAAGTATTCTTGGTCAACATACGAAGTAAGATGTATTTGTAATCATGTATTATAATACTAGACAAACAATTTATGTATGTAATTCCATGATCACAAAATAGTAGTAACTTGCACATAGTATTTGTAGGATCGTGTTGCCAAGTTCGTTATGAATGCACTGGAGTGCAATTAAGTATGCTAAATTACAAGATTTGGTTCCTAAAGAACGGAATCCTGAAGTCGGCCTGTAGTTGTAATCACACATAGTGTAATCACACTAGAATTTGTAATTGAAATACGAATAACAAGGATAAAGATAGACTTCTTGAAATTTATACTGTCATTACAAACATAATTGAAATATGTCCATTGTTTTTGAAAAATAAACATAAAATGTAGAGGTTCAAATGATCATAAGTGCTTGATCATCAGCTTGAGCCTCATTGACATTGAACACTCGTCCATTAGCATTGGCAAGCTTAGGGCAGTTTCGCTTGAAATGATTTAAATCACCACAATTGAAACATGCTCGAGGGCAGACTGAGTAGGGGCTGCTTGGTTTTGGACACGACAGGTCACAGCTAGATGTCCAAATAGACCACAGATTGTACACTGGCGGCAAGGAGAATTTGTTGCATGATGATAGTTGCAATGATTGCATCGAGGTTGCTTTCCATGATAAAATCCCTTAAAGGGTACTGAGTTTAGTGGAATTGGTGCAGGAATTGCAAAACTCTTTGAAGTCTTATGCTTCTTAGAATTTTTAGAAGATTCACCTTTGTTTCCCTTGGTTTCTCCTTAGTAGTTTCAATGTTTCGTTTCTTGTCTCCCTTTCGAAAAAGTTTCCCTTTTCTAACCTGGGAGTTGGTTAGGGTTCGGCTAATTCCTTAGCCTCCCTAAGCGTTGCAGGTTTGCTGCCAGTGACAATATCTTAGACAGGATCAGGTAGGCCATCAATGTATTTCTCAATAGCCCGATCCAAAGGTCTGACCATAGTGGGGCAGAGTAGGCTCAACTCTTCAAACCGATCCGTGTAAGCATGGTTTTCACCATTGTCTTGTTTTAGGTAATAGAACAGGTTTCAAGTGCCCTTTTTCGCTTCGTGGACAGAATTCTTTCATCATATGATTCCTGAATTCTTCCCACGTTTGTGCATAGCTATTTCTGCACCTTCGTCTCTTATGACTCTTTCCACCAAGTAGAGTGCTCTCTTTTGGAAAACACTAAGGCGAACTCTACCTTGCGCTCATTATAACACTGAACATGGCGGAATGTGCTTTCTATACTCTCAAACCATTGTAGGAGCCCAGTTGCTCCTTCAGACCCATTAAACTTAGTGGCTTAGCCGAATTGAATTGTTTGTAGTTACATGGCGTAAAAACATTGTTGTTGTTGTTGTTGTAATCGACTTCGTTGAGTTGGGCCACAAGGTTTGGGAGTACAGTAGCTATTTGCTGAGCGATCAATGCTGCCATTTCAGCGTTCCATGTGGCGCCACGGTGAGGAGGCATCTTGAAGAAATAGCCATAATGAAAATAAAATAAGTTAGATTCTGTAAAATTGTTATAAATCTTAAACACCATAGTGAATTGAAAACCTCAACTTGGTATTCGTTCAAAAATCTTGTTCTTATACTTAGGAAAATAGTGTTGTGAGTTTTTGTTTCAAACTTGTTTGAAAATGAACTTTTATTATACTTTTGGATGAGAAAATAAAACCAAGTTAATGGTTTGTGTTGAAAATTCTTTACCTTTTAAAAAAATTTTTAAGATAAAAATATCTTTAATCGAATTTTAAAATAAAGAAACTTCGTGTGTAAAATTTGAAAAACTCTCATCCAAGTGAATACAAATTTTGAAATTTGAAAGGCGAAAAATAGTATTTGAAAATGAAGTTGGAATATAAAGTATCGTGAAGTGAACTAGAATTTCTTTCAAATGCATTGGATATAGTCGTAACATATTACCGAAGGTAACATGTCGGAGTAGCGTCACAAAAAGAGAAATTTTGTTTCGGATTGTTTTGAAATAGAAACACATTACCGAAGGTAACATGATGGAATAGTGTCACAAAGGTTGTAGTGTTTAGAAATTGTTCGACTGTTCAAGGTAGATGAGTTTTCATAATGTTTCGAAAAGACATGCTTTAGCCTATAGGTGAACACTCACCCTAAGAGTTCCCAGGTAAGAGTGACTGTCCGATAATGCGGATTTGTACAAACACTCTAGCCTTAGACAGAATACTCGAGGTACAGGCATTCACCCTTCCAGATTGCATGTGTTCCCACAGGTTTCGATGAAAATGTTTAAGAGTAAAACATCTTGAGAAATCTTTTGATAAAATGTTTGAGATAAATAAGTTGAGAATCATTTTGATGAAAACGTTTGAAAAGTATTCTAATGAAAATGTTTTGAGAAAAATATTTTGAGGAATACTTTAAGGCATAAAGCCTAAGGTTTTAGGATAAATCATCTAAGGATAGATAATTTGTAATCATAAATAGTTGTGGCACGAGTAAGGATGAGGATTGGATAGAGATCCTAAGTCTATTCATGTTTGGGCCCCTAGGAAGGTTATAGACTAGGTTAAAGGAATTTTAATAACCTAATTCCCTATAACCAGTGCTCTGATACCAATTCTGTAACACCCCAATCGCGTAATACAACAACACGCGGTGGAAATATCGGGGAGTCAGTTACAAAATTGCTCAGCCACAACTGGTACTAAAATGTTTCATTATTGTTAGCAATGATTTCAATGAAAGAATATATATAACTTTCTTTTGTTTAAGGAAGTCTAAAGCCCGTATGCATTCCTATGTGTAGCATGCTTGAATAGTTGAAACCAGAAACATATGTGAAAACGAGACGTCAACAAACAATGTTGGCGAGTACATAGTTTTGTTGGCCAAGTAAATGGCAAAAAGTTTTGTGTTGCAATACTTCACAACTACGAGAGTTGTCTATTGAAAATGGGCTCTTTGAAGCCAATGAATGGCAAAAAGATTTAGTATTGCAATACATTAACTTGATTATGAAACTTGTGACAGAATAGTTTTGTATATGGCAACATGATTAATACTAAGTAATTTTTATGCCATTGAAAATCGTACTTTGTTCATTGTAATCGCCTTGAATTCGGTCATAAAACTTGTGAGTATGTTATTAGAAATCCAATCAAGAATTAATAACAACAATATTGACATTTGTCATAACTCGCGTGAGTATTATTAGAAATCAATTCAATGATTTGAAATAAGACTTTGGTTATCCTTCTAAGAATCTAACATATAGAAATATGAAAGAGTTCTACATGGATTTAGATATTGTACTTTGAAACAGTCGAACACAAAATCCTAATGTGATTTGGATAACGCTACAATAAGAACACTTATATATAGGAAGTACCAGCGGCGTATCCACCATGTTCATATGGTATTACACTCGTTTCGTTATCTAAATCACAACTAATCACAATAACCACATAATCATCGTCAACTTGTCACAGTGTCTTGTCATACGCATTAAAGTACACAGAATCCAGTAAAGGACTACCAGTTAGTACTTTAAACATCCCACGAGTATCTAACTATAAAGATAGATAGATGTATTAGGGATTTTGTTTAGTCACTTGTCTTGTCACACTGTCTTGTTAAGTACGCATTAATGTACACAGAGTCCAATAAAGGACTACCAATTAGTATATTAAACATCCTACAAGAATCTAACTATGAAGATAGATAGATACTTTAAGGATTTAGTTTAGTCACTTGTCTTGTCACATACGTATTAATGTACACAGAATCCAATAAAGGACTACCAATTAGTACATTAAATATCCTACAAGAATCTAACTATGAAGATAGATAGATACTTTAAGGATTTAGTTTAGTCACTTGTCTTGTCCCATTGTATCACAAAATCCTAAATCCTAATGGTGATTCGGATAAGGCTACGAAGGGTAATACAATAAGCACACTTATATATAGGAACTACCAGCGGCGTATCCACCATGTCCTTATTATATTACTCTAGTTTCATTATCTAAATCACCAACAATTCTACACATAAACCATAACCATTCTCTTGTAAAGCACTTCTTAGAAATCTCACTATGAAGATAGGAATATTTAAGACTGTACTTCAGGTATCCTACAAGAATCAATCTATGAAGATAGAAAGATACTATAAGGATTTGTTTCGTCTCCCCAATTTCATGTCTTGCAGAAAAGGAATATTACACAAAAATGCACTTAGTAAACACATAATTACCATACATTGTGAAAATTTGATTACACATATGAATCACCCTAAAAACATTTGAAAAACGTAAAAGAGGGGAGCTAAGTACTCGCCTGGGATTGCGTATAGATCTTGTTCAAATGATAAAACAAAGCTCAAAGGATCGAGAGTTCAAGTGTTGAATTGGTTCCTAGTGTATCGGATACTATGTTAGCGTAACGGGGCATAAATCAAGGAATCGGATAGAATGAGGTATTGTAAACCAAATGAGTGTTGGAACTCATATGATATGGTTTAACAAAGCCTACATTCTGATTTGAAACCTATCCTAAGTGCTTATGGCCCGTTATGACCCGTTAAGGTAGTTACGCTACTTTAACGCGTCATTTGCGCAAATGCGCATTCGGATGGTCTAACTAGCCCTATGATAAGTATTATATGCCCTAACATGTTTAATTATGTTTCATAATCAGTTTAGGTGTCAAAACTTTGGTTACATATGCTTAAAATGAAATTATGCGCAAAAGGGCATTTTGGTCATTTTCCTAAGGCATATAAACTACCTATCATACAACTAACTAAACGAAGTGACCATAAGGTATAACCTCGGAAGGTTATTCCCTATACAACTATGGTCACCTAATGTGTTTGATCGGATCCTAATGATCAACCAAACGGGTCGGGTTTGAAAGTCTAAGCGGTTGTTTAGACCGCTTGACTTGCGACCCTAAATAAGCACTAAACTAGAAGTGACGAGTTAAACATGTTAAAACATGTTTAACTAAGTTAGAAAACTGTTTTGATACCCAAAAATAGTTTCGACGCAAAATGCACATAAACGTGCATTTTGACCAAAACTTTGACTCGTCACTTCGACTAGTCAACGTGGTAATCAGTAGGTATAGTCGCAAGAGACTATAACCATCATGATTACGCTCACGTTGCAAAGTTCAAACGAACTTTGACTTGACCAATTCATGGTCAAAGCTGAAAGTCAAACACTGTTTGACTTTCTTGCTTGAAATAAATAAACAAGCATGAAAGAACACTTACAAGTGTTCTAGGCTGGAAATGAACTAAGAATGCTCAAGTATGAAGCCTCCAACTTAATGTGGTAGCCTCAATTCAGAGCAAGAGTGAAAAAGAATGAATATGAGCTAGTTGGAATGAAGAAATTGGTGGCTATTTATAGTACTCTTGGAGCTCTAGTATCAATCCATGTGTCAAAAGTGTTCTCCAAGGTTGTATAGGATTGCAACAAGTGATTAGAACCAGGTTTCAAGGCTTGATCACCACACAACTTGTTCACCAAGCAAGAGAACAGCTGGCTGCCAAGTTTCTGTGAACTGGGCATGCCTTACGGACTGTAAGCATCCAGGCATACGGTCCGTAAGCTGGATCTGGGGCTGAAGTTTGCTTTTTGGCAGCTTTGGCCCTGAACTTGTATTGTCGGTTTCGTCGTTTCTAACACCCGTCAACCTAATTTATAAGCTTTATAAGGTTGAATAAGCATAGGGAACTTGAAATATGTCCAAAAATATTTCGTGGTGTCGGTTCGTTTGGTCGTACGATTGCGGTTTTCGGTTAATTACGACGAAAGTCGTAACGGATGCGCAAATGACCGTAAATGTGTGACGAATGATATTTTTGCATCCCAATCATTAAAATACAAGATTTAATGATGGAAAAAATATTTGGATGTCCGTACATGTTCCGAATAGCGAAATACACGAATTGGCATAGTTTCGCAGAATTTGCAAAATTAGCCCCTGGAGTTAAAATAGAGTGTTTTTGCCATACCGAAGCCCTTAAAACTTATATCTAAGTTATATAAAGGATATTTAGGGTATATTTAGCTTATTTCCTCATCCCGGTGCGTACTTTATGTTAAACGGTTACGTTTAAGTATCGGTTATCGGAAAGCCTTCAAAGAAAAGGTTTTTGAAAGCTCGAAATTTTGGCACAAGGGTTACAAATACGTCTGACAGGGAGATGATATACATTTTCGAGGTTCTTAAAGAGAATCACCATATTATCGAACGTTTTGTCCTCAAACTCTTGAAAGAAAACCGATGAATATCGAGAATAATCATCTATGACAACTAAGCAATATAGATCTCCTGAAATACTTCGGACGTTCACCGGACCGAAAAGATCCATATGAAGACGTTCAAGCGGAAACTTTATAGAATTCGGAATCTTCTTAGGATGTGATTTCTTCTTCTGCTTCCGTTTCTTACATTCAAGACAATGATCTGTCATGTGGAAGCTTCGAAGATTCACCCCCTCGACTAAATCGTTATGAACCAGAAAATTCATTTTTCTTAGATGAATGTGCCCATTTTTCTATACCAAAGAATAGAATCTTTCTCCATGGCTTTTGTGACAAAACACTGAGCCGGTTTCGACGACGTTGTAGCGTTACCCATATCTAACACGTAGAGATTGTTTTCGCACGGAGCACGCATGAGAATCCAATCATCCGGAATTTTGAAAATATCATGCACTCTTTATCATTAAATTGAATTGTGAACTGTTTATCACAAATCTGCGAGATGCTTAGAAGATTGTTCTCTAGCTCAGCAATGTAATTCACACGATCAAACGATACAACTCCATTTTAGAGCTTTCCTTCAGCTACGATCATTCCTCCTTGATTACCAGCAAAACCAACATATCCACCGTTTATAGCCTTGATGTCAAAGAGAAGAGCTTTCATCCCTGTCATGTGCCTTGACACTCCACTATCCAGAATCCACTTTGATAAAACGGATCTCTAGAGCCCCTGCACATATTATCATTCAGTTAAAAAGTGCGACCCAAGCCTTCTTGGTCTTGGTTTGGGATAAAAAGCTTCATAATCATCCTCAAAATCACCATCTGAGATGTCACTGTTGTTACCATTTTCAAATGTAACTTTCTTTTTATCTTTTGATTTGACAGTTTAAGTTTAATCTCAGATTTAGACTCTTTGTTGTTACCAGTCTTACTTGCTCAGACTTGATAACTTCAGATGTTGATGATTTCTTTTTAGCAATCCAGGATTGTGATTTAACCTGTGCCTATTTAATGTAAAACCTTGATTTATTTGTCTTGGAAGTTTCACCTTTCTCAAAAGTTGAGTTTTCAAACTTAGTTTTAGGTTTAACTTCAAGTTTAGATTCATTTCCTTTCAGTATTGTGACAAGTTTTACAAACTCTAGTTGCTTAGGCTTTTCAACATTTGAACTTGTTTTCCTTCGAGGATAGACCAGCTTAGATTTTGGACACTTGCGTGCAATGTGACCAACTTCATTGCACTTGAAGCAAGTCCGATCATCATGAGAATGTCCACTAGTGGGTTTTACACCACTTGTGGCTTTGGCCTTATCTCGAAGTTCTTTTGCCTTTTTGAACTCATCGTTTGATTGCTTCCCAATCAAATTTTCCTCTTGAACCGTGCTCGTCCCATATATGAATTTCAAGTTTTTTATCTTTATATTCGCGAAGTGGTGACTTTTTCTTAACCGGTTCTTCTTCCACATCCAAACCCAAACCCGCTTTCCTATGTTTCGGAAAGTCACCACCATTCCTTCGGTAGTTGTTTCTTTTAGGTTTAGAGTAAAACTTCTTTTCATTGATTTCCAAATCTTCTGATGTAACTTCAACGGTTTGAAGAATTTATCAAGCCGATCCTCTTTCACATTCCGAATCGAAAACTATCATCGAAGTATGTCTATCAGAATCCTTGACTTTGTACATGACAATGTTAGGATCATCACTTAGGCTATCTTCCGATGATGTGTCGTCATCTTCAGATGTGATCAGAATTGTTCGAACTCGAGTTGGCGCTTTCAAAGCTGCCATCATCAGAATCATTCAAAACATTTTCAACAACATTCTTAACCACCGCCATCATCACTCGTGTAGGTTATATCAATGTTCTCAGGCAGCTCATATTTCTTTTCGGTTAAAAGTTCAATGTTGAGCGCCTTTTCAATCCCCTCAGCCTTTTTGCGATAATACTTTTCGCATAGTGGTGGTGGAACACTGCTATAGTCTCCACATTTCTTACTTTTGGCTTTTTGAACATTTTCTTCCGACTAAATAGTTGAAATAATGTGATCAATGACGTAGACATTTGTGGTATAGCTCTTTAGAAGCTGTCGAACCCTTTCAGTTTTGATTTTCATGTCTTGAAGCTCTTGTTTTACTTAAGCAATTGTATTTATGTAAACGTTAATAGCTTTTTGTTTTTCCATTAAGTAGCTTTTAACATTCTGACAGTGTCGTGTTGTTCAATGTTATTATTATCAAGCCTCGTGTAATCATCTTTCATTTTGTCGTAAGCCTCTTTCATTGTACGATAATCGTATTTGAAATTATTATTATGCACATTGAGTTCGCTTATGACCTATGACTTTTCAGCACATTGAACACATGGTCCAACACATTTCGTACATGGTTTCTCAACCTCGACGACTTGTACTTTAACCACCTCCTTTCTACGACCTTTACCTCTGGACCTACCTTTGTCAGATTTGCCATCATAGCTTGTTGGCGATCTCTGTGAGGTTTTCTTCATTCATTTCTTTGGTTACGTTGATAACCTCTTCAATCACAGGTTTTTCCTCAGCAACATGCTCAAGGATGTTGTATCGCCAAAACAACCTGCAAAACTAGTAGACATGTTAGGAGAAAGGATACCCTGCATCTTTGTATGCTGATAAATTTCCTTCTCCTCAGCTTGTTGCATGTACGCTTCTAGTAATGCACTTTCCATGGCTGCATCCTCAGCAGATGTGTCTTCCACATCTCGGCCATAAGAGCAACACCAATCTTTTTGGCAATATATGAATTCCAGTCAAAACCATCATCTTCATTTGAAGCGACCATTGCCTTTTCTGTGTTGTTGGTTGGTTTCTCTTGAATTTCGACTTGAGTCTTCTTTGGGAATGGCTTGTACTGTAGGACTTTTTGTAGTATTATTGCCACCCCCAAATGGACTTTGGTTACCCGTTGCTTCTGGATTTTTGCATTCTCTTTTGAAAATGCCCTTTCTGTCGCATCTGAAGCAAGTAACCTTTGTTTTGTCGAACCCCAATTTGTTGCTTGAATTCCCGATGTCTCTGCCGGTTAGAGCAACAAACTTAGTAACCCTCCGAATAATCGATGCTAAGGACCATTTGATGCCATCAGTACAAGTTCTTCTTCATCTACTTGATCATATTCTTCGGCAGTCATCTCTGGATTACCAATCTTTCCAGCCACCAAACTTTCATTGATTCTAACACTGTAGCAAGAAGTGTCATGTGTTGTTTGGCAACTTTCTCAGAGACAACATTGTTTAGGTTGACAGCTGTAGGAACGTCCACGAACAGCAGGGAACCTAAATTTGTTATCTAATGTCCAATTAGGCGGAAACTAATGACATGTTAATCAAATAACAAGAATTACTCATTTAAACGTTGTTTTCATTGATCTAAAGTTATATACATTCGAGAACCAGATCCGACAGAGCTTCTCCGTCTCTGTGCCAAAATCTCTAACCCTTACAAATGAAAACCCAATGCACCTATTTATAGGAACACAAGTTCGGCCATAAAAGACACAAGTTCGCCCGAACTTGCATAAGCAAGTTCGGCCGAACATGCATTACATGATAACAACATGGGCGAACTTGGCCAAACAAGTTTGCTGATGAGACTGTAAGTTCGCCCGAAGATGCTTAAGTTCGCCCGAACTTGACCTTAGTCAAGTTCGGCCGAACATGACTTCTCAAGAACTACTTCCAGCGAACTTGTCCTATTCTACTCTTAAATACGCCTAGTTTCTAACATATTAAGCTCTAACCACTCAGACTGATACATAATGACATTAATGACGAAGGCAACAGACATATGCACCAACAGACTCCCCCTTGGATGTTGCCATAGTCATCTTATGTAAACATCCTTTTGATATATGCACAAAACAGACTCCCCTTGACATCTTCCTCTTGGATAATGCCTGTGTCAGTCTTTTCTTGAACGCCCGTAGCCATTAGACTTGATTAAGCTCCTGAGTCTTTATCTTTTTCCTTGAATAAAACTTTAAGATCCAAGCTCCTCCTAAGCTGCGAGCTATGCTCCCCCTTGCTTTGAGCTTTACTATAAATCATGTTTCGTCCTGCTCTTCCTAAAACTTTGCTTCATGTTCCAAAGTTCTTAAGCATACTAGTAAACGTTTCAGATTTACTTGTAAGAACGTATCTTTCTTTTAAAAAATTTTTAGTTATTCAAGTTCAAGTTAATGACTTGAATTACTTTTAACATTTAAGACCTTGACCATTCTTATGATTTTCAAATATTAAAATCCACTTAGTTGACCCAGTCCAAGTTAATGACCTTGATTAACCAATTTTGTTTACCAAGTCCAAGTTAATGACCTTGGTTAAACCCGTTGTGAACGACTGATGTTTTTGTCAATTTTAAAGTTTCAAATTAATGAATTTTTTCTTACCAGACTTTGATGATCCGTTCTCCGACATTGGATCGTTGAAATCTTTTTGGATTTAAAAGGTAAGTAAAAAATTTTACAGAAATTTTAACAAGCAAAGTAAACTATGTACAAACATATTTACAGACATATTTTTGTGAATTTGCGTCTAAGGATCATATCAGTTTGTTTGAGACATATCACCAGTACCGTTGACCTTTTTAAGACTTTTAAGTTTTAAACTCGTTTACCTAGATTGTCGATATGTTTGTCCTCTTAAACTTCATCACGTTTCTCAATTGTTCCAAGATATGTTAAGGTAAAAATTATGAAACTTGACTTAACTATGATTCCTACCTCTTGAATATACTCCCGAATTCAGATTCCCTAGATTTCATCTTACAGGTGAGTATAGCGTAATTGATATCTGTATTTGGGTTATGCGAGACCTTGAGAGCTCAGGTTAGTACTACCGTACAGACAAAGAGATGAAGGCTCGTCTTTCAGGTGAGTTCCACTTAAGGAATCTTTTAAGCATTGCAAATGATTAGATCTTTCGATTCCTTTCAAGATTGCATGAAACTTTTAGGGTTTACAGCAAAAGCATTATAGAAGTTCTAGGCTATTGCTTCCGCAAAATCAGAAGAACTTGTATAATACCCAGATATCAATCATCTATAAAGACCTCGTATCTCAGAATCAGGCAACCCTTCAATCGAAATTTCGGAGTACTAAGTCCATATATCCAAGATGTGTTAAACCACGAGATTAAGCAATTGTAAAATTTAGTTTATATCCCGGAAACAATCTACTGAACGTATAAAGTCTATCGACACATCCAGAGTAAGACTTGTTTATCACTTATAAACTTTACAATTCTTTAGCATACTGTGATAGTCCACTGATGTACTATCGTTTCCTTTTTGACAACAAATTATTTTTGTCTTTTTCATGTTTTTATACTTTTTTAAATTTTCAATGTTTTTGAATATTTAACTTTTTCATATGTTTTTGATTTTTCAACAATTTTTAAAATTTTCTTACTCCCCCTAAAATCAAAAACATATTTTTGGATTTTAGATTTAAAGAAATTCTTCTAAAAAAACGTAACAAACCAATGCGGATCTCGTGACTTCGTCGTCCGATCTTTTTTTTTCAATCCTGTATCTGCAATTGTTTAACAAACAATCATTAGACTCATTTACCACTTGTAAATGCAGTTTGAACATGTAAGAACTTTGAAATCAGTTTTTCTGTTCAACGGTGTGGATTTTCATAATTTTGACTTCTCAAAATTTTTCCTTTTAACAACCACTTGTAATATCAAAAACTTTTCTTTTTAACTACTCTCCCTCAAAATGACAAAGATATAACATTTCTGGATAAGTTAAATTGATATGGAGCTCCGCAATCCAGAATCAACTTTGATAAAGTGGATCTTGAGACTCATGCACATGAAACAACTATTTGAACAATGAAACCCAAACCTTTTTGGTTTTAGGTTTGTACTGATAAGCATCATAATCATATTCTAACTCTTCATCATATTCAAAATCATCATCGAACATTTCGTCCAATGTTGATTCTGAAAACGTTTTGACCTTTTCTTTCTTTGTCTGTTTGATTACTGATTCAGTTGATTTAACATTTTCAGTTTTGTCAGCAACAGACTTTGGTTTTTCTGATGATGAAAGCATTTTCTTAGCAACCCAGGATTGTAGCTTGCTTTTCGCTTTCTTGAAATAGAATCTAGAACCTTTGATTTCATCAAACCTTGAAGTTTCACCTTTTCAAATGTTGAGTTTTCAAACTTTGATACAGTTTTAGGTTTCCTTCTTGTTTAGATTCATAGTTTCTATTTGACTCTGTGAAATTTTTTACAATCTCTGGGTGTTTTTGCTTTTCATCTTTTGATTCGGTTTTCCTTCGTGGAAACACAGGCTTTATATTCATACACTTACGAGCAATATGACCAACAATATTGCATTTAAAGCAAGTCCGATTATCAGAAACATTTCCACTAGTGGGTTTCATTCCACTTGTGGACTTGATCTTGGCCTTGTCCCGAAGTTCTTTCTCCTTTTTGAATTCATCATTTAATTGCTTACCGATTAAGCTTTTCTCTTCAACCGTACTCGTTCCGTACACAAACTTTATGTGTTTACCTTTGTGTTCATGAAATGACAACTTCTGGTTCCTTCTCGGTTCTTCTTCATTTTCCTCTAAACCCAAATTCTGCTCTCCTGTTCTCAGGAAAATCACCACCAAACTTTCGATAATTGTTAGTATTCCTTTTAGGTTTAGAATAAAATTTCTTTTGATTTTTATCGAGATCATCTGACGAAACTTCTACAAGTTTGAAAAATTTATCAAGTTGATCTTCTTTCACGTTCCGAATCGGGAAGCTATCATCGAAATATAATCTATCAGAATCCTTAACTTTGTACATGACAACGTTAGAATCATCACTTAGATCATTTTCAGATGCTATATCGTCATTTTTGGACTGTGAATCAGAACTGTTATCATCAGAATCATTTCCCAAAACATTCTTTACCACATTTTCTACCACTGCTTTAATGTCATCGTTTGTTTTTGTAAAGTCTACTTCAATGTTCTTAGGCAATTGATTTTTCAATTCAGATAAAAGTAATCAAATGCCTTTTCAACTTCATCATCCATTTTGCAAGAATAATTTTCAAGGAATGGTGAAGGAACACTTCCGTATTCTTTACGCTTTGGTTTACCGTCATTTTCCTCCGATTTGATCGTAGGAAGAATGTGATCAATGACATAAGCATTTGTGGTGTAGCTTTTCAAAAGCTGTCTTACACGTTCTGTTTCAATTTTTATGTCATGAAGCTCACGTTTTGTTTCAGCAATAGTGTTGATATACATGTTAATTGCTTTTTGTTTTTCAATCACTGTTGCTTTTAATATTTTTTCATTAGCAGCAATTTCAAGATTAGCTTTTTCGACATTTTTATATTTCACTTGTATCTTGTCATAAGCTTCTTTCATGTTTCTGTAATCATAACGAAAAGTTTCATTTTGTTCAGTTAATTCTCTTATGACTTTGACCTTATCAAGGCATGGTTCACAAGGACTTGTGCATTTTGTGCAAGGTTTTTCAACCTTCACAACTTTCACAACTTCCTTTTCAGACATTCTTACCTCAGCTTTTACCTTTTCGGCCTCTGCTTTCAAAGCTTCTTGTTTTTGCATCTCAGCATAAGCTATTCCTTCTTCCTCTGTTTGTTGTATGTATCTTTCTAGAACTGCATCCTCCAGGACAGCTTCTTCCTCAGCCTTCTGCATTAATGCTTCTTGAATAGCATTTTCGATAGCAGCTTCCACAAATGATGTCTCAGATTCTTTCACAACCTCTGCCATCATAGCAACACCAGTCTTCTTTCCGATGTATTTGTTCCAATCGAAACCATCGTCGTCATGATTGGCAATAAGAGCTTGTTCAGCTTTCTTTGCAGATTTATCTTCAACTTCAACTTGTGTTATATTCGGATATGATTTGTATTGCAGCGCTTTCTTGTAATATTCGTTACCGGTTCCAAAAGGGTTTTGGTTTTTGGTTTCCAATAGCTTCTTGGTTATGGCATTCACGTTTGAAGTGCCCTTTTTGACGACATCTGAAACAAGTATCTTTAGTTTTGTCGAAACCAAGTTTATTGTTTGAGTTACCAATATCCCTTCCAGTGAGTGCTACAAACTTTGAAACTCTCCGGATAATTGATGCTGAGGACCATTTGATGTCCATCAGTTCCAACTCTTCCTCATCTACCTGATCATAATCTTCTGCCGTCATTTCTGGATTACCGATCTTTCCAGCAACAAGGCTTTCATATGATTCGAGAATAGTAGCGAGAAGTGTTATGTGTTGTTTAGCTACCTTTTCTGGAAATACATTCTTCAGATCAACTGCTATGTTACACTGAAAAACATTTGAATCAGAACTAACTTGGCTTGTCTGATTTTGGAATGAGGAGCTTGAACTAGCACTTGTATATCCAGCATATGGAAACTTTGATTTGGAGAAGAATTTGTATTTGCACTAAATGTTGTTTGAATTTTCGGGCTTTGAATTGGAGTATCTTGAATACCTCCTTTGTAATAAACACCGACATCTTGAACAACATTAGCGTTCTTTGACTTTGCAATCTTTATCAATTCCATTTCATGACCTTCTAATTTGTCGATGAAAGATGATAACTTGAAATGTCTCCAAGATGGACTATTTTTCAGAATCGTCAGATATGTCGTCCATTCTCCTTCAGGAAGTGCATCGGCCAACTTCTCGATTTGCTTTTCGGTAGATCTTTTGATGTCATGTCTTCACATCTGGACCATGAGGTGACAGTATCTATCGATCATTTGCTTCATAGTTTCACCTTTAATCATCGTAAAGATCTCGAATTCTTTCTTGATTAAGGCCTTCTTGCTCTTGATCATTTCATCACTTCATTTGAATTTGTCACAGAGAGAATGCCATAATTCTTGAGAAGTATCAAACTCTGGCAATAATATCAAGATATCTTCTTTTACTGACTGTTGAATCAAGCTAATCATCTTCTTCTCAGCAACATACTGTGCTTTGTCGCCTGGTGAAAACTTGTTCAACGGAAGATCTTGATCACGCTCATCTTTTGGCCATTTGTAGCCATCCTTAACTGCAACCCAACTGTCAAATTGATTTGCTTGTATCCAATTCACAAACTTTTCTTTCCATCCTTCAAACTCATCTATACTCATTAGCTTCGGCGGTTTCTAAGTAGTACCCATTTCATTGTCGATATTTAACTGGTTCGCCGCAAGAGTATTTACATTTGATAAAGAAGCCATTTGTGAAACAAACACGTTGTGGAAATCTTCCATTTTGGCTTATCTGTGAATTTGATCAAAAACACTTGACAATTGATTAGTAACAAGCAATTTTAGCAAAAACTGACATTTTAATCGGCAATCGGTACGTTCAAAACGTTTAAAATTTTTCCGAAAACAATTTTTACCCGATTATATCTTTAAAATCGTCTCGTCGATACGATTCTAACGATATATAATGTTCGTGACGTTTTTTGGGATTTTCATGCCTTTTTTTATTTTAGGAACCTTAGACAAGTACGGTCGAACTTGTCAAAGACTTATCAAGTTCGGTCGAACTTGATATGGATATTTCAAGAAACAGGTAAGTTCGGTCGAACATAGATGAAATTTCAAGAAAATTATCAAGTTCGGTCGAACTTGTGAAAGAATTCCAACAATAATTGATCAAGTTCGGGCGAACTTGATCAAAAATATTGAATTTTCTTTCAAGTTCGAGCGGACTTATACAAAACCTTGAAAATTTTATCAAGTTCGGTCGAACTTGATCAAAATCAGTGAAATTTTAATCAACTTCAGTCGAACTTGATGTTAAGTTCGGCTGAAACTTGTTTCCAAAACATGGTTTTTCCAACTTTTTTATATCAATTTGATTGAATTTGATGTCCAAACTCTCAGGGGTTTCTTATTAGTGTGTTTTACATGAAATATTCAAAAATCACCCATTTTTTACCATGAAATCATCAAGTATGTGAAAATGTTAAGAAAAATGATAGAATGGAGATGAAATAGAGAAATTCTTGTCTTGATTCCAGCAAATTTAGGTATCTAGGCTCTGATACCACTTATAGGAACGTCCACGAACAGCACGGGAACCTAAATTTGTTATCTAATGTCCAATTAGGCGGAAACTAATGACATGTTAATCAAATAACAAGAATTACTCATTTAAACGTTGTTTTCATTGATCTAAAGTCATATACATTCGAGAACCAGATCCGACAGAGCTTCTCCGTCTCTGTGCAAAAATCTCTAACCCTTACAAATAAAAACACAAGGCACCTATTTATAGGAACACAAGTTCGGCCATAAAAGACACAAGTTCGCCCGAACTTGCATAAGCAAGTTCGGCCGAACATGCATTACATGATAACAACATGGGCGAACTTGGCCAAACAAGTTTGCTGATGAGACTGTAAGTTCGCCCGAACATGACTTCTCAAGAACTACTTCCAGCGAACTTGTCCTATTCTACTTTTAAATACGCCTAGTTTCTAACATATTAAGCTCTAACCACTCAGACTCGATACATAATGACATTAATGACGAAGGCAACAGACATATGCATACCAACAACAACAATGTTGCATTTGTACACATTTGGATCAGAATTCGATTGGTGATTCTGACTTGATTGACTCTGATATGAAGAATTTGAACCCGTGCTTGAATATGAAGAATTCTGAGGACTTCATATTTCGGATATGATTGATTTTGACTCTGTGGCGAATGATTCGAAGAATTCAGATTCGCGCTAAAAGCAGTTTGGATCTTCGGGCTAATGATATTCTCTTGAGCTCCTGACTTGTAATACAGCCCTACATCTTGAGTCACGTTTGAATTCTTTGATTTGGCTATTTTTAACAACTCCATCTCATGCCCCTCCAGTTTATCAATGAATGTGGATAGTTTAAAGAACTGCCAGCTCGGACTTTCTTTAAGAACCATGAGATATGTCGTCCAATCACCTTCAGGAAATGCGTCAGCCAATTTATCTATGTATTCTTCTTCCTTCTTCTCAAGCCCGTGTCTCCTCATAATCACTTTTAGATGACAAAACCTTTCGACCCATCTGTTTCATCGTTTCGCCTTTTATCATCGTGAATATATCAAATTCTTTCATGATCAGCGCTTTCTTGCTTTTGACAATTTCTGCACTTCCCTGGTACTTGTCCTGCAAGAAGTCCATAATTCCTGTGCAGTCTTATATTCCGGTAGCAGCACCAGTATATCTTCTTTCACCAATTGTTGGATCAAACTAATCATTTTCTTCTCGGCAACGCAAGCATCTTTCTGCAAAGTAGAGAACTTGCTGATGTCGATCTCGTTATCATTTTCATCCCGAGGCCATTGTAACCAGTCTGAACTACAACCCAACTGTGGAATTACGTAGCTTGCACCTAGTTAGAAAACTTCTCTTTCCAACCCTCATACTCATCCATATTCATGAGTTTTGGCGGTTTCACGGATGTGCCCATTTCGTTGTCGATGTTCACTTGATTCACCATTTGAGCGTTTGATGTTGTAGCAGTCATAAATGCACTGTGAAGATCTTCCATTTTGAAAAATTGACGAATATCACTGAAAACACACGTTCACAAACTTGAAAAATGATCAGTACACTGACAAGTTCGGGCAAACTTGCAGTTTGGAGAAATCAGATTTTAATTTTACACAAGTTCGGGTGAACTTGTGTTGATACTTTGAAAATTTCACCCTGATATAAGTTCGGGCGAACTTATGTTGAATTTTAAATGAACCTTCAAGTTCGGGCGAACTTATATGTGAAATTCAATAAAATCTAATCAAGTTCGGACAATTGATAGAAAATGAAAGATTTTCTTTGTAAGTTCGAGCGGACTTATCAAATTCTATAAGAAATCACTCAAGTTCGGGCGGACTTGATTAAAATTGATGAAATTTTAATCAAGTTCGAGCGGACTTGATCCTAAGTTCGACCAAAACTTGTTTGCAAAACATGGTTTTTTCAACTTTTTGATACCAATTCATTTGAATTTGATCTTGAAAGTCTCAGGGGTTTATCTTTATGCATTTTACATGAGATATTCAAAAATCATCAACTTTTACCGTGAATTCATTGTTTTCTTTGAAAAATTAAGAAAAATGGTAGAAAGGAGTAGAATAAGAGTAGATCTTGCAAAGATTTCACCAATTAGGTATATCCAGGCTCTGATACCACTTGTTAGATCGCTCCATTACTAGCATAGGAACCTAAATTGGTATCTAACGTTCGTATATGCGGACGATATTAATTGCAAGATTTACTGTTTAATCATTGTTTATTGATCATAAATGTTCAGTACATATCAAATCCTGATCGGGCAGAGCTTCGCCGTACATGTGACAAGTTGCAGAAGTTACAAATAAAGTTCACAAGTCACCTATTTATAGAAGTTCAAGTTCGCTTGGGGATAGACAAAGTTTCGGGCGAACTTGTTCTCACATGAAGTTTCCGGGCGAACTTGACCAACTATTTACATAAATACGACTATATCTAACGTAATCTAGCCCAAACTAAACAGACTCGATCCAAGACTAAGACATAGACATTATGTACTAACATAAACCCTATGAAGCTGTTAATAACAAATTTCAAGCCTTTGTGGGCTGCGAATTGGACAAGCCCAATTCGCCTACCATTCCCCCAATGTGGGTTTGGTTTGGCCCAATCACTATTAACTAACCATTACAAAGCTAAACCCACTAACTGTTTATCGTTTCACTAATTACAAGATATCCAAAGACCGAAATCTAAAAGTTGTTGTCACAAACATGTAGCAACAAAATGCAATGCCGCATATGTTGGAATTTGATTGTAAGACGATCGGCAACAAGGTTGATTATGGGGTGTGTGTTATGCGTCATATGGAAACTTGGTTCGGCGTTCCTGGATGTTGGTTTTTTTTTTGGTATTTTGTTTTGTTTTGAATTTGGAAAACAGAACTTCGTTTCAGTATGGTATGCATGTTTGTTTGGTTTAACGCACAATATCAAACTTGTATATGATGTTTTAGAATGAAGCGTCGTTTATGACCGTCTTGTGAGCAACGTAAAGTGTTATTTTTAAAACTATATACACTTGTGGTGTTTATGTGAGCATGTGTACGATACACAATACACATGTGTCCAATTTAAACATACACTATGTGTACACCGGAAGTGTACACATGTGTATATGAAAAATACACATGTGAAAATCTAAAAACTAATATACACATGTGTATGTCGTTATAATATATATACAAATGGTTTTTATGTTTGTATTAAATATACTATAGATTAATTGAATCTGATGGACCTATGTTTTGAAATTGAAGCACTTGTGTATTGACGTTTGTTCCTTGTGTATTAACTTTTGAAATTGAAGATGAATATTATGAAGTGCTTGATCGTAGGAAAAAATAACTGATATGATCTTGTTTTTAGTCGTTAAGATAATGATCTTTGTTAAATTTAAAAGATATTATGGATAATCGACTAAATAATGGGAATTGTGTAACAGAATTTCAATGATTAAAATAAAGATTTAAAACTAAATTATTGTATAATTACAATCCTACCCTTAACAACTAAAAAGAAAACCTAAGGTCAGGATTAGTTCACACACTTCACTATTAAGATGTTGTTCAAAATCAACCTAATCCTAATATATATATATATACATATAATATATATACATATATATATAATATATATATATATATTGGAGAATGATTCGCTATGAACCACCCTTTATTGTGAGAACCGCGAGAACCAATTTTGAACACAACCAAAAATACCTAAAAAAAATCTAAAAACCACCCAATATTTTTTTGAACATTTTTTATAAAAAATCGCTACTTTTCGTCAGCAATTTTTTTTTGTTGAAGAAAAGTAGCGATTTTTTTAAAAAATGTTAAAAAAATAAAAATATTTGAGGGGTTTTTAGATTTTTGTAGGTTTTTTGGGGGTGTAGTTATTAGCATTTAGCTTGGGTGGGGGCGGCGAGGGAGGGTAGGTTTTTTTAGGTTTTTTGGGGGTGGGGGGTTGGGTTTTTTTTAGGTTTTTTTTTTGGGGGGGGGGTGTTAGGTCAGAACACGAGTCACACGAACACTAGAACAATCTGCAGCAAGCACACACACTCTAAATCGCAATAACAAGAACACAAGATTTATAGTGGTTCGGTCTAATCTGACCTACTCACTCTCCACAACTAGTTGTTCTTTGTATTAGGTGCTCAAAGTGTACAGGTACAAGAATAAGAAGTATTTATATGGTACAAATTAGGTTACTAAATATAATAATAATATTTCTTCATCCGATAGACCAGACAAAGGACTAATCCTGTTTCAAAAGGAACAATCCTCTGCCTATAGGAACAATCCCCTGCCTAGAGAGAGAATCATTAGACTTGAGGAATAATCCTCTACTCGAGTCAAATCTTCCATAACCCAACAATCTCCCACTTGGAGGCTTTGACGACTTCAAACTGCTCTCCTTGAACCTTAATATTCATAAGTACCTCTGTAAACACTTCATCTTCACTAGTTGTGGGTGGCCTTCTCATCAATTAATCTGAAGGCTCGTTGAAGCTCCCACTAAGCTTCAACTCATTAGTCACTACCCGTGACTCGTTCTCTGTCCCTTCTGGCTCCCACTTAAACAAACTGCCAGACTCTGAGAAAATCTGAGAACTAACACTCTCCATCATAAGCAGGTAGTTCACTGGAGAGACTTTTACTCCTGGAGTACGGGTTCTCTTAATCCACTGTCGTCTGGGAGCTCTGACTGAAGCACTATCTGTGCTCCCACTGCCACGAGAACCCTTGACTGGTTTCTCTGAACCTTTCCTAGCACGTTCAACCTTAATCTGACCTGTGACTCTAGGTTTATCTCCTGCAAAACAAACCTTCTTCTGCCCCCGAGATTATGTGAACCGGATCTTGGTCTTCTTTTGAACTGGGAGAACTTCTCCCTCAGGCGGTACACTGACCATGTACAAGGAGCCTCTCTTTTTGCCACATGCAACTACTAAATTTCCATTAATTACCTTCCACTGTCCACTACCGAACTTAACCTCATGACCCTGATCATCCAGTTGCCCGACTGAAATAAGCATTTCTTCAAGCCTGGAATAACTCTCACGTCTCTCAAGGTCCAAGTAGATCCAACTGAAGTAACTAAGTTAATATCACCCATGCCTGTGACATCTAAGACTTCATCATTTGCAAGTCGTACCTTACCAAAATCCCCAATTTTAAGATTCCATAGTGCTTCACTGTTGTGGGTAGCGTGAAAAAAAAATCGAAGTGTTTTCTAATATTTTAATCTAGGGGTGTGAAAAAAATGGGGTCGAAACTCGCGCGAGAAGGTCGAGTTCTCTAAGTTCTCACAACTCGGAGAGGTTTTCCCTTGATCCTAATCCTATATATATATATATATATATATATATATTACAGGGTAGGGTTCTAGAGTGAACACTAGTGTATTTGTGAACTGGGTGAACAAATCGTTGGCATTGATCTACACATATGTATGACTAGGATTTCATTATCAAATAATAAAATACACTAGTGTATTTCATCATCAAATTCTGGCAAATTGATCTACATACTTGTATGGTCAGGATTAGTTCGCATAGTTCGCAAATACACTAGTGTTAACTCTTGAACCTAATCCATCCATCCATCCACCCATCCACCAAAATCAACACTAGTGTTTACTATGGGACTATAACTCTCTGCTACTTGAGAAGAAACACTTTTACTATACACCTTGGTATCGTTAGTGGTCTTATTTTTATAGTAATTCATATATGACCAATAGAATGCTCAAGTACAGGTTACATAAACTTTGCTATCCGAGTATGTATTATCCCTATATACTAGTGTTGTATATATGTCGTTGATGTTCCCAATCAACTGACATCATTAGACGCATCGAACTAATTTACAAAGTTAAAATTCTAAACGTCTTGGTTTTACGGTTTCAAAATAACTTTTTTAGATTAGCAAACAGTGTAGTAGTATACTAGGTTAAACAAGCTAAGAGGCCAGTCCTTTTTCATACAACTGATGCATATCATGAATTTTTTTCAATAATCATTTATACTGGTTAGATGATATTATCTGGTCAACACTTTCCTTTGACCCGTTTTCACCTTTCCGTTTCTGGCCGTTTGATGACAATAAGAAAGATCCGCCACTGCAAGTATTATAAGTTGCAAACTGCACTATACTGATCGAACTATTTACCATATTTACTAATTAGTGACTCAAAAGACGGTTTCATGTTCACACTGGGTGCGGGGCGCAGTTATTGCGGCCAGGGCAGACTTGGCTACTTAGGCAAAAACCTCGATTGCCCCCCTTGAAAGTGCGGTTAAATCCCCCGATCGCCCTTGGGTCCGCCACTGGTTGCAGTTTGAACCCGTTGAAAGAGTGTAGGAGACTTGTATCTCATGCTACATGTTGGCCAGATTTTGGTTAAACTTGTATGGTTACATATTTTGTATCAGATCAACTCGTGCAGCTGAAAATTCTATTATTTTTTTTCCTACTTAATCAAATATACCCAAAACGTAATTCTAACACAACATTAATGCCCAAATGAGTAAAGGGGTTGGACGTGATGTAAATAGGTTGTATTTAAGTTGTAAAAAGGTAATATGTACTTTTTTATTCTTTTGTTCTAATTTTAAATGGGTCAACCCAGTTACTTAAACATGTTAACAAAACACAAACTGTCTAATTAGACAGTTAAACAATTTAACCCGAACACGAACTCTTTATTGGTTAACCGAAAAGCCACCAGATCACCTAGTCAACTTTACGATGACAATATATCTTGATCAAACCAACTTACACCTCGAAACGACCAACAAAACCAACCAAGATCATGAACTCGGAGCTACATTTAAACATCTGATCATTCTCAACCCTAAACGACACCGTAAAATGCAAACCCAAATGACAATCACTCCAACAAGTAGAGATTTCTTAGTTCAGTCAGCAAAGAGAATGTTCATAACAGACCGGAAAACCTGACCTCTTTTGTTCTTCAGCAACTCTCTCAAAGCCTCCTGATCCGGAGCAAAACCAAGAGCTTTCATCTTCACCACCAGTTCACGACCTTCGTCCTCCTTCCCTCCCTTCACAAGCCCCTCAAAAACCGCCAAACATGTCCCTGGTTTTAGATGGAATATTTATATACTAATTAGCGTTATAATCCGAAGATATGATTTGATTAGATTCCTTTGTAGTAATCCCAAGTTTCTACGAGATTTTCATTAGGCGTGTTGGTTTGGCCGTTTTGACCAAGACTTTGTTTGGGCCGTTTACAAATCAAACTGGCCAGTTTCCACGGATGTTCGTCAACGTGGTATATACTTAACTTTATATTTAAAAGAAAACTGAATGATAAATAAATGTTTCGTTTTGTAACCATTGAAACTGAACCGAAACTAGACCTAGACCGTACATATTACATTACACCCCTGGTTTTCATACCTGGATTGGGTCTAATGTTCTTCCCCATCATCTCCACAAAGCACTTGTTAGCTTCTGCCACCAACCTCCCATCACCAGACCCCGCAAGCGCCTTAATCAACACCGTGTAAGTTACGCATTCGGCAAAACTCCCGTACCCAACATCCGCATATACACCTCAGCGCCTCTTTCGCTTTACCCGCAGAGGCATACGCTTCAATCACAGCCGTATGAGCCACCACATCGGGCATATAACCTTTATCTTTAATCTGGGCAAAAAGTTCAAGCACCTCATGAGTGAGACCGTCTTTAGACAATGCGTCGAACATCTTAACGGCACTATTCCATCTGTGCGCATCTTGTGGAACACTTCCTGAAGGTTTGTTGGGTCATCTTGTTCTGTGATCACGGGGGTTTTGTTAAAGGGGTTGTAAGGAGGCGGTGGGTTTGTTTTGTTGGATGGTGGTTGGGAGTCGTTTTCGGAATCGGATAGGGAGAAGTTGACCTGGTGTTGCGATGTGGGGTGTGGTGCGGCTGAAAAGGCGGCAGAAGGAGGAGTTGGTTGACGGTGGGAGTTTGAGAGTGGAGAAGAGGATGGAAGCGAGTTTAGCCATATTGGTGTTAAAAGGGTAAGTGAGTTTGTAAATCGTGTCAGTGGGTTCAAATTTGAGAAGAAATGACTCGCTGTCTTCGAATCCAACTTAAACAGGTTACCCTTAATTGCGTTTTTCGTCCAGTAGTTTTTTCAAAAATTATGATTTCAGTCATTAGTTTAAAAATTATCATTTCAATCCCGGTTGTTTTATTTATTGTAACTATTAAGTCCACTCACTTAACACCACTTAACACCGTCTATTTATTCTATTAAGTTTTGATAAAATGACTAAATTGCCCCTGTAAATAACTAATATACAAAATTATAAAAACTTTAAAACAATTAAAGGTAGGCCCCACTTCACAAAGTTGCAAAACTTCTTTCCCCTACCCCATTTTTTCCGAACATCTTCTCAGTCAACCCCATGTTTTTCCGATCATCTTCTCCAGCAATTCAAAACTAGTTAATCTAGAATTCTAGGTTGTTGACACAGGGGGTCGAATCTATTTGAAACTTTGCACCCTTAGTTCGTTAATCACAATACCATCAGTCTTCTTGGTTATCTATTCCAGATCAAAATCCGAAGATGGAAAAGCTTCTTCTTCCATGGGCCTCTTACCCTTTGCTTTTTTCTTCGTAGCTTCTATAATTTTTGGATCTTTTTTCTCTTCATTGTCACTGTTCTGTTTGGTTCTGGTTCCATTTCGCTTGAATTAACCTCTAAACCTTGTTTCCTGAAACAAAAACATTTGTAAGTATTTCAACGAACCAATACAAGATCTCAAACAGAACAATATAATAATATCACACAATGTAGTAGTTAAATCAGTTGTTTGCAACTTCATAGAAATTAAGATCACTGGCAAGAATAAGGGATAGAAGTTTGACTAAAAAAGTAGACAACTGTTTGAATAAACAGTAAAATTACTAGTATAATAAGAAAGAAAACACAAGAAACTAGAAATTATGTTATAACCTCAACTCGGATCAAAGGTGGGTGACAAACATGATGGGTTATGGGTTGGGTTTTCTAAAAATCAAAGATGAGGATTGGGGTGACAAAAGTGATGAAACATGGGTTGAATTTAATGGTAATTGGTCCTGCCATTGATTTGTAATAATTATACATTACATTTTAATAAAAGAATTTACATGAGAAGTCCTTAAATATAGTTAATTACATAAATGATTCTTAAAGTAATAAGGGTATTTTAATCATTTCATCACAACTTTACAGAATAAATAGACGGTGTTAAGTGAGTGGACTGAAATAGTTACGAAAGTGAAACCATAGGGACTGAAATGACAATTTTAAACTAATGGACTGAAATAGTGATCTTTGACAAACCACTGTGACGAAAAACGTGATTAACTCTAGCTTAAAAGTGAAACATTTACGGTTTACCAGTTACCATCAACCTAATCAATTTAGTACTTATCATTTTACAATGACTATGGGATTACTTGAGCTAAGATTCTATACAAAGTTTATTTAATTTAAAAACACTAAGAACAAATCTTGATCGTTGATTAATTAATTGAGGACTAAGATTGATTACAAATATTTATTATTAATAAATATATTATTTAATGAGATTCAAGAGCGTTTTAGTCATTTTTTCATTTTTTGTTAACTACTTTCATGATTCTAGGAATTTTTCCACCCCGTTTTTGAAATTAAAATAACTTTTATATAGTTTGGTATTTTATTAAAAAGATTATACCATAAAATAAAAAAAATCTTTATGTTTAAAAGAATTATAATATTACTTTATGTATTTTTTTTTCAAATGACATTAATTTTAAAAAGCTACAAAATAGTGTCTATAAATGTAGTGTATATAGATGTGCTGATAACTGTAACTATCACATATACAAGCAACACATGAATTTATAATCAGCACATTTCCCTTCTATTATTTCACAAAAAAAGGTTTTGTGAGTAAAAAACACTATTCAATTTTGTACCGTTGTATACAATTAATCAATGTAGAATTTTTTTATTTTTTTTTTGGTTATTGCTTCATCCAAATATGGGTTCATATACCCTACTTTTACCAACTTTTGGTTTCTAAGTAGTGTTACAATTCAATTTATTTTACACATTTCACCCCTATAGTTTTTGTCTTTTACAACTTTGTCATAAAACGTTTTTTATTTTACCTCAATAGTTTTCCAATTTCAACTTTGGTCACAATTTTGTGAGTTAAGACCTTGCAACGCACATGTGTGGTTCAAAGTTTTTATGTTATTTTTGTTTTTCGGTTTAATGGCTTTGTCACAATGTGGGGGTAATAAGTCGACTTAGTTATTATTTCTATGCTTGGTTAACGTTTTTAAGTCTACTTTTTGTTCTGTTTAACGATTCCGACGCAAAGCGCGGATCTTAAATACATATATAATTATAATAGCACTACATAATTCATATAAGCAACACATGAGTTTGTATAACCAGCACATACTATATAATTATAACCAACACATATACGAGCAACACATGAATGTATAATCAGCGCATGAATTCGTATAATCAGCATATGAATTTAAAACTACTTCCATGATTTTAGGAATTTTTAGAGACCAAGTCTAAGCTAAAATACAAAAATGCCCTTGATATATAAATTAGAGGGATGCATATAACGGTTGTGAATGTTTCCTATTGTTTGTACATAAAATAAAATATAATATACTTAGAAAGGAAAAAATAATTATAAAAAGAAGATAGAGTAGAAAATATGGTTTGAGAGTTTCGGAGTAAAATTTCTAAATTACAGTTGTTTATATATGGGGTAATTAACTTTTTTTAAATTGAAATGATCATATGATCCTTGGAATGTAAACTCACACAGCATTTCCTTTTTCACACCGTTTCCCTTTTCACACCATTTTGAATCACGTCGTTGATAATGCTCCAATGCTGCAACCTTACCTCGGGCGTTGGACCTTGACATACAGTCTTGGTAAAGTTTGTCTCTCAAGTAAGGTACTAGGGTCTCAAAGCCTTGTTTTACCTTAACAAATTAGAGCTCACACTAGTAAGAAGACACATATTTCAAATGAGCATAAAAAGCACTTTAATTCAAAACTTTTATAACTATTATTGATATATGCAATAAATTTATAAAAAAAAATTTCTTAACAACCAACAAATAAAAATCCACCCAATGGCAAAAAGTGATTCTATACGCCCCGATCGCAGAAAGCACTGGATAGCTCAAGTCCACCATCTCTCGTTTCGAGAAAACCTGTCTCCCAAAACCCACTACAATAAAACCTAGTTGAAATCAAATTTAAACTTAAAACTTTTGACTTTCTATCCAAATCTACATTTCCCTTTGAATGCCGGTTAACCTAAGCTCATTAACTTATAAAATTTCTAGCATTTTCAATTGTGTAGTTTGAAATTGTGTGTACCAGCCCACAAAATATTTTGAAACAACTTTGTAGTCATACCTCCCATAACCTTTTTTTTAGGGGTAGGGAATATCATAACATGTGTGTAAAGTTGTAGCTCCTCATAACCCCTTAACAATCATTACTCAATCATTTTTGTTATTTCTAAATTTAAAATATATAAAAAGAAATAACATTTCATTATAAAAAACATTTCATAAAAAAAAATTGCAATAATTAGAAAAAACAATAAAATAAAATTAAAAACACTCTAAAGTTAAATAACTAAAGTCCTTATTTTTTCGATAAGCATCTTACGCTTTAGAGCAATTCCAATGCCTATCCGGTTAGGTGGTCAATTAGTTTCGAGAAATACTCAATGTCTCTCTCCATTTGTCTCTCCTTCATAAGCTCGACCACTTTCCGGTTTTCTTGTATGCGTTGAACCCCGTTGCGTTTGAAGGCATTGGTTTATTTCGGCAAACTCTTCTTTCAAGTCGGATCCCCCCGACGATCCGCCGCTTCTTCTACAGGTTGGTCATCGCAGCTCCTCATCCTTGTCCTCCACCGCAAACAACGCACTAACATTCTTTAAGTTGATGTTTCGTGTGTCGGACCTTGGTGTTTGGGGATCAACAGCAGAGAGGAGGTTTTGGACTTCTTTGAAGGCCTTTTCCCCGACCTTGCGGAAGAAGTTCCTCCCAATAGAGGGATGTTGGCCCACTTTGAGCTAGCACGAAGAAGCCTCCAAACTTTTAAATGAGAATTGCCCTCGTTCGGCTTGATATTCTATGATAGCCGCTGAAATTATATCTTAATCGCTCCCACCCCTTTTCCAACCATTTCTAATACATTGATAAACCGACTGAAATCTTGTGCATTTAGATAGCTTTGGTATGCAGGAATGAGATGTGGAATGGAATGGACCATTGTAAGGGAATGAAGAAAAGAGTGTTTGGTTGGTCAATGGAATTGAATCACTAATTCCAAAATGCATTTCATTCCCTTAAAATCATTCCATCCATCCCCCTGTGTTTTTTTCCATTCCATTCCCCCTTCACCCTTCGTTAACAACATCACAGCCCACTACCGTTGCCACCACCCACCACCACCGACACCCGCCACCCGCCCCCCCGCCGCCACACGCCTCCGCGCCACCCGCCACCACCCACTTTCGATCATCGCACTGCCACCTCCGATCATCACCGTCGTCGCCACCCACCTCCGCCACCGCTATCAACTCCACACCCACTCCCACTGCTGCTACCACCTTCCACAAACCATCTCTACCGCTACCACCACCGCCACCCACCTTCGTCGTCACCCACCACCACCTCCTGGGTCACTACCCGCCGCCATCTCCACCCACCACCACCGATGCTGATACAACTACCATCTATCACCACCCACCATCACCGCCTATCATTGACCACCGCCATCCGATTTTACTCCTTCGTCTTTTCTCGCATAACAAACAACAAAAGGTATTGGTTCATTCCATTCTCACATGGTAACCAAACAAGACATGGAACGGTAATGATCAATTCCATTCCCTCGCCCATTCCATTACCACCTCTATTCCATTCCCTCACCCATTCCACTACCCCATACCAAACAGACCCTTAGAGTTCATATCGGTCCACGTGCCCGATATGGAATCATTTGGCCGGTAACCCTCCTCTTTGCCGACGAGCCCAAAGGAGAATGCTCGGATTCGTTGCCAAAACAAAACCTTATTTTGATTGTTGGCTACAAGAAAAAAAAAAAATAAAAGTCAATAAAAAACCTTACCGGTTTGGGATCCTCCGACACGTCGAGCCAAGACCGGGCTAACGCGTACTCCTCGTCCTATGACCATGCTTGCACGTCTTTTGCTTTTCGACCGCGGTTGGGTCTTCGTTCTTATGTGAACCTTTTTTCCTCGTTTGGTTTGCTCCGGTTGTGTCTCCCGGACATAATCGACCTCGCCTTGTGACGACTCGTAAGCTTATGATGAGTCATAACCTTGTGACAGTCAAACCTGGACGAGCCATAACCTCTCGTGTTGAAGTACAGATTAAAATCGAATTGATTTTCGTCCATGAGACGGGTTAGTTCAAGAGGTTCGTGAAAACCGGTTTGGTTGTCTAGAAAGTCGACAAACCCGCCACCACCCACTTTCGATCATCGCTGCTGCCACCTCCGATCATCACCTGTCGTCGCCACCCACCTCCGCCACCGCTATCAACTGCCACCACCCACTCCCACTGCTGCTCCACATTCCACAAACCATCTCCACCGCTACCACCACCGCCACCCACCTTCGCCGTCACCCACCACCACCTCCGGTGTCACTACCCGCCGCCGTCTCCATCCACCACCACCGATGCCGCTACAACTACCACCTATCACCACCGACCATCACCGCCTATCATCGACCATCGCCATCCGATTTTACTCCTTCGTCTTTTCTCGCATAACAAACAACAAAAGGTATTGGTTCATTCCATTCTCACATGGTAACCAAACAAGACATGGAACGGTAATGATCAATTCCATTCTCTCGCCCCCATTCTCATTACCCCATTCTATTCCATTCTCTCGCCCATTCCATTACCCCATACAAAACAGACCCTTAGAGTTCATATCGCTCCACGTGCCCGATATGAATCATTTGGTCGGTAACTCTCCTCTTTGCCGACGAGCCCAAAGGAGAGTGCTCGGATTCGTTGCCAAATTTTGATTGTTGGCTACAAGAAAAAAATAAAAAATAAAAAGTCAATAAAAAACCTTACCGGTTTCGGGATCCTCCGACACGTCGAGCCAAGACCGGGCTAACGCGTATTCCTCGTCCTATGACAACACTTGCACGTCTTTTGCTTTTCGACCCGCGGTTGGGTCTTTCTTCTTATATGACACCTTTTTTCCTCGTTTGGTTTGCTCCGGTTGTGGCTCCCGGACATAATCGAACTCGCCTTGTGACGACTCGTAAGCTTATGATGAGCATTAACCTTGTGACGAGTCATAACCTTGTGACAGCCGTAACCTCTCTTGTTGAAGTTCAGATTAAAATCGAATTGATTTTTGTCCATGAGACGGGTTAGTTCAAGAGGTTCATGAAACCGATTTGGTTGTCTAGAAAGTCGACAAACCTGCCACCACCCACTTTCGATCATCGCCGCTGCCACCTCCGATCATTCACCTTCGTCGCCACCCACCTCCGCCACCGCTATCAACTGCCACCACCCACTGCCACTGCTGCTACCACATTCCACAAACCATCTCCACCGATACCACCGCCGCCACCCACCTTCGCCGTCACCTCACCACCACCTCCGGTGTCACTACCCGCCGCCGTCTCCCCCCACCACCACCGATGCCGCTACAACTCCCACCTATCACCACCCACCATCACCGCCTATCATTGACCACCGCCATCCGATTTTACTCCTTCGTCTTTTCTCGCATAACAAACAACAAAAGGTATTGGTTCATTCCATTCTCACGTGGTAACCAAACAAGACATGGAACGATAATGATCAATTCCATTCACTCGCCCATTCCATTACCTCCTCTATTCCATTCCCTCGCCCATTCCATTACCCCATACCAAACAGACCCTTAGAGTTCATATCGCTCCACGTGCCCGATATGGAATTATTTGGCCGGTAACCCTCCTCTTTATCGACGAGCCCAAAGGAGAGTGTTCGGATTCATTGCCAAAACAAAACCTTATTTTGATTGTTGGCTACAAAAAAAATAAAAATAAAAAGTCAATAAAAAACCTTACCGGTTTCGGGATCCTCCGACACGTCGAGCCAAGACCGGGCCTATTTCATTTCCTCGCCCATTCCATTACCTCCTCTATTCCATTCTCTCGCCTATTTCATTACCCCATACCTAACAGACCCTTTGAACCCTATCAACCGAAAAGGAATCTTTCGACATCTGAGCCCCCAACATCTTTTTTCTAACCCTTTTGGCCCCTATCACTAACCCTGTCTATTTACTTGGTTATAACTAGACATGTGCCCCTCACATGAGGGGCATTTATGTAAATTCACTAACCCTAATAAAAAACCCCCTGCATCCATCTTATCTTCTTCTTCAATTTGGTCACCCACCATATATCCAGGTCTCAAACTTATAAACAAATAAATAAATGCGAATACAACCAAGAAAAAGTAAGATCTAATAAAATACCTCTATCACACTCGAACCTTGAATGGGTGGGTGTTGACAGATATGCATATAATAGCATAGAACAATGGGTTATGGATCTTTGGAGTGCTTTCATCTGTCCAAATACTTAATCATGTGCTACTAAGTATTCTTAAAATTTTCTGTAGAAATTTTAACATTCTAAAAATAGTGAGCCTCACGAAAAAACACACCAAGTACCTAAATTGATAATCAACACAAGTAATTATTAAACCCCATTAATTAGGTTAAAATAATGTAGTAGAATCAAACTAAGTCAAAAGAGTACAAAATTCGAGTTCAAGTGAAACAGAAAATGAACCTGAACTTTAACCCTCATACTTCCTTGTTTAACTAAGCTAGGCTCCGTAACTATAAAATCTCCTTACCAAAGACTAAACCTAAACAACACTTATGGTTGATCAAATCAACTTACCAAAGACCAAACCTAAAAACTAACATAACAACGATGAAGATCGCCCTCATAACACAGTGGGTTACAAGAGAAAGAAAAGAACAAACCTAAGTGAGCAAGTTATCCTCTTTTTCACTGGTACCAAAACCCTATGCCCGATTGCTTGTTATCCTCTTTTTCACCGGTGTAACTGGGATCTTTTGGTTTTTGGCGAACTCCCAATGTGATCACCATGGTGGAATTAAGGTTTAGGGGTGCTCAATTGGAGTAGAAGAAGAAGATAGGATGGATGTGAGGGGTACATGTCTAATTTTTAACCAAGTAAATGGATGATATTAGTAATAGGGGCCAAAAAGGTTAAAAAAGAAAAACGTTTGAGGCTTAGATGTCAAAAGATTCCTTTTTAAGTTGATAGAATTAAAATGACACAACCACAGGGCAAAAATCGCAATTAACTCTTCTTACAATTAATCTATTCGCCCATGGCTTTCTAGCCTAGTGGCATCTTGGTGGTGGGATAAGATTTTGGAACCAATAGGTCTTGGGTTTGATTCCCACAAAAAAGGTTTTCCTATATTTATTGGGTTTTTGGATATGATCAGGTGGTTCTGCTGCTGGTAGCACGTTAATACTCCAAGTGGTCCGCCAGTGATCAGAATTTGTCGTTAAAAAAATTAATCTATTCGAACAACAATTTTGAATCAAGCTTCTTCTCTACCCTAGGGAATGGCAGAAGAGTTAAGCCTAGGGATCCTAATCGATGTTGTAGATAACTCCCCGACGACGGTGTTTTTACCTCTATTCTCATCTCTTCTTCTAGTTATTAAAATATTCTCCCTGGTTTTTTTACATATTTGGTTTACAGATCGTGAGTTACCTCCAGCACTCCTCCCTCGAAATGATGATGCCGAAGATTCCAGTATGTTCTCTCAAAAACCTAAATTTCCATTTCTTCCTATTTTTGGTGATTGTTTTGGGAATATCAACTTCAATTGTTAGGAATACGTTTAGAATTGAAAATTTTAGGGTTTCTTGTTTCTGTTGAAATTAATCTTATTTACCTATGTTATTTTTAACATCTTCCGATTGTTTCTGTTGAAATGAATCTCATGTTAATTGGATGGCCTTTATACTTGTTTCCCTCCTCCCTGTTGTTTAAATTTCACAAATAGTTTTGTAAACCATTATAACAATTAACAAAACGGATTGGGGGGGGGGGGGGATAGATGATCAAGCCTCCAAGTCCTATAGAGGTTTTTTTTTCCGACTACAACTAGGGAGTCAGTCTTATGTTTTCCTCAGCAGAACTCGTTTTTAAGATGACTTGGAGTCACTGACACAATGTATATATCTAGTTAGTATGTTGTATTAGTAAAGCTGGTTCATATAAAACACTAATCGAAACTCAACAACCATTGAAATCTATATTCCCTTTGAATGGTTAAATATTATTCAAGTAAAAATACCAAATCATGTATTTTACTTGCCAAAGGTTGCCTGAATTGAAGTACTTATTGCACCTGCAGAACAAGTTTCTTTTTCTTTGGTTTGGTTATTTGGGAAACTGGGCTTGTAGCTTGTAGAATTGTTGATGCGGGCCCAAGTGTGGGGGAGCGGGCCATGTTATATTTGGAGGCCCAAGATCGCGTGACAAATGGGCTTCACTAGAATGGCTCTAACTTGGGCTACGGGGGTCCGTTTGGGCATGCGACCAGTCAAAACGATCGTGAGGAAAAATCCCATTTTGCTGCAAATGCCGTCGGCAATTTGGGTGGACGTTCGGGCCCAAAAAAGGCTTATTTCTATGAGTATTTTTCATTTTATGTTTTTTTGGCCTTTTTTGCCAACTTTTGTTTTCTTTTAGTTTTTGGCCCGAGTGTATTTTGGGGCCCGTTTCGAATTTATAATTCTATTAATATGTTGGTTATGAGGTGATAATGATCAGATTTCAGTTTTGGAAAAAACAGTTTTTCACTACAAATTTCGTACCTTTGGGTTGAATTTTGGGGTTGGGACAAGTTCATCACGGGTATTCATAGAATCAACGTGATTGATCTTACTTATCATTTCTACTCTACATCAGTTGGTATCAGAGCCGAATTCCTGGCTCAAAATGCCTCCGAGAAGAAACAGACTCGATGAAGTTTATGAACGGGAGTTGGAGCAGCGGCTCATGGCCCGAATGGATCAACGATTGGACCAGGTGGTCGATCAGTTGACTAACCGGATGGAAGGCTTGATGAATCTTAGGAGGCACCAACCCAATGATGGGTATGGTTCGGATTTCAGTAATCCGTTTGGTGATGGTTCGGATTCCGGTGGCGATCAGGAGGATCGGCCGAGGGGAGGCCGAGGAGAGGGCAATCGACGTTGGGATTCTGGGATAAGTGTTGATATTCCGGAATTCGATGGGGCTAGTTTTAACCCGGAGGGGTTCATCAATTGGTTGTCCACTATCGAGGAAGTGTTTGAGTACAAGGAGGTTCCTGAGAATAAGCGGGTGGCTTTGATTGCTACCAGATTGCGTGGTAGGGCTTCTGCCTGGTGGCAGCAATTGAAGCTTACACGAGAAAGGCTCAGTAAGTCGAGAATCATGACATGGACCAAGATGAGAAAGTGCTTGCGGTCCAACTTCCTACCACATAACTTTCAACGGTTGATGTACCAGCGTCTGCAGAACTTAAAGCAGGGGGCTAAGTCGGTTGATGATTATACAACCGAGTTTTACCAGTTGATCGCCAGGAACGATATTCAAGAGGCGGAGGAGCAACTTGTTTCTCGGTATATTGGGGGTTTGAGGGTGCAAATCATGGAGTCAGTGAATCTTTTTGATCCATTGACCATTGCAGAGGCACACCAACGGGCGTTGGCCTTTGAGAAGCAAAACCGACGGTCGAGTTGTTCGTATTCTAACGCCCCTAGTGGGGGAAATGTACAGTCGGGTGGTGGGGCACCTCGCGGGGAGCCTAGCCAACAGAGAGCAGGGGGTAACAATACCGGGTAAGCCTCTAAAGGGTCTAGTAGTAGTGGTCCGAGATGTTTCAGTTGTGGTGAAAGGGGCCATCGACAAGCTGAGTGTAAAAAGGCTGGTAAACGACACCTGTTTGCTGAGTCTGAGGATGAACAACATGAAGAATACGAGAATACTCCGGTGTATGATGAAAAAACTGAATACAAGGAAGAGTTTGTATCCGGTGATGTTGGGGTAAACCTAGTGGTCAGACGTTCTTGTTATACACCAAAGGCAGATGGGGATGATTGGCTCAAGCATAATATCTTCCATTCAACATGTACCATTTTGGGGAAGGTATGCACGTTCGTTATTGATTCTGGAAAATTGTGATAATTTGATATCTGAAGAGGCGGTACAGAAGTTGTCTCTGAAGACAGAGAGTCACCCGAAGCCTTACAAGCTTCAGTGGCTCAAGAAGGGTGGAGAGGTCTCGGTGTCTAAGCGATCCCTTGTTTCCTTTTCTATTGGGTCCACATACAAAGATTATGTTGTGTGTGATGTGGTCCCTATGGATGCTTGTCACTTGTTGTTGGGTAGGCCTTGGGAATACGAGTGGAACATAGAGCATAATGGGCGATCTAATACGTATAGTTTTCTGTTTGGCGGTGTGAAGATCACTCTTGTTCCTACCAAGCCTAAACAGTTAACCACAAAACATTCAGGCACTCTTTTGACTATTAGCCAGTTTCAAGATGAACTCGAGGAGGGGGATAGTGTTTTTGTGTTGATGGGGAAGACAGTGCCTGATTCCTGATGCTATGTTTCCTTTGCTTGAGGAGTTTTCTGATGTTTTCCCTGATGAGTTGCCTGATGGATTGCCACCGTTGCGTGACATCCAACATCACATTGACTTGGAGCTTGGGTCACAGTTGCCCAACAGACCACATTACAGAATGAGCCCTAGTGAGCATGAGGAGTTGCGGAGGCAGGTTGAAGAGTTGATTTCTAAGGGTCATTTTCGCGAAAGTATGAGCCCTTGTGCTGTTCCTGCTTTGTTGACTCCAAAGAAAGATGGCACCTAGCATATGTGTGTTGACAACCGAGCAATCAACAAGATTACTGTGAGGTACATGTTTCCTATTCCTCGACTTGATGATTTGCTTGATCATATTAGTGGTGCTACTATTTTTACAAAGTTAGATTTGAAGAGTGGGTATTACCAGATTCGTCTTAGGCCAGGTGACGAGTGGAAGACTGCCTTCAAGACTCGTGAAGGGTTGTATGAGTGGTTGGTGATGCCTTTTGGTTTGTCAAACGCACCTAGTACTTTTATGCGTGTGATGAATCAGTTGCTTAGGCCCTTCATTGGGAAATTTGTGGTTGTGTATTTTGATGACATTCTTATTTATAGTGCTTCTTTCAGTGACCACGTTGTGCATGTGAGGCAGGTTTTGACTTTGCTTCGTAGAGACAGTTTCTATGCAGCCATCAAAAAGTGTGTGTTCATGAACCCTAAGGTTTTGTTCTTGGGGTATGTTGTTTCTGGTGATGGGATACAGGTTGATGAATCCAAGGTAGAGGCTATTAGAAATTGGCCAACTCCTACTACCATTACTGAAGTTCGTAGTTTCCATGGGCTTGCTTCATTCTATAGGCGGTTCATTCCTCATTTCAGCTCTATTATGGCCCCGATGACAGATTGTATAAAGGGGAAGAGGTTTGTATGGACAGAAGAGGCAGAGTTGGCTTTTCAACTTGTGAAAGACAAGCTCACTTCAGCACCGATTCGGGTATTGCCTGATTTTTCTCAAGTTTTTGAACGTCATACTGATGCTTCAAATGTTGGAATTGGCGGGGTTCTTAGTCAGGGTGGTAGGCCTGTTGCTTATTTTAGTGAGAAGTTATCTGGGCCAAAGTTGAGGTACAACACTTATGATCTGGAGTTTTATGCAGTGGTCCAAGCTATAAAGAACTGGCGTCATTATTTGTTTCATAAAGAGTTTGTTTTATTCACTGATCATGATTCCCTAAGGCATATTCGTACTCAAGCAAGGTATCTCATAAGCATGGGCGATGGTTGGCCTTTCTTGAGAAGTTTACTTTTGTGGTCAAGCACAAGACTGGTGTTTCAAATAGGGTTACTGATGCCCTAAGCAGGAGGAGTAATTTGCTTGTATCCATGAAGGTTGTTGTGCCGGGTCTAGAGGTCATTCGTGAGCAGTTTGCCACTGACCCATTTTTCTCAGTTATTTTGCAGGATGTGGGTGCTGGGAAAAAGTCAGACTTTCTGTTACATGAAGGTTTTCTGTTCAAGGGGAATCAACTATGTATCCCTAATTCTAGTCTTCGCTTGCAGATTATTAGGGAGTTACATGGTGAAGGGCATGTTGGTCGTGATCGTACTTTACAACTGGTTGCAAGTTCTTATTTTTGGCCTACTATGAGGAAAGAGGTGGACCGTTATGTGAAAAGGTGTCGTGTTTGTCAGGTTTCAAAGGGCACAACTACTAATGCAGGTCTTTATATGTCCTTGCATGTCCCCTCATATCCATGGGTTGATATTAGTATGGATTTCGTGTTGGGGTTACCCCGTACTCAGAGGGGTAATGATTCTATCTTTGTGGTGGTGGATCGGTTTTCTAAGATGGTCCATTTTATTCCTTGCAAGAAGACGACTAATGCTGTTAATGTGGCCCAACTCTTCTTTCGAGATGTGTACCGTTTGCATGGGCTACCCTCTTCTATCGTGTCTGATCGGGATACTCGATTTCTGAGCCATTTCTCGCGTAGTTTGTGGAAAATGGTGGGCACTCAACTCAACTTCAGCAGTGCTTATCAACCCCAAACTGATGGCCAAACTAAAGTTGTTAATCGGTCACTTGGTAATTTGATGAGGTGTTTGGTTGGTGATCATGTGAAGGCATGGGATCAAAAGTTATGCCAAGCTGAGTTTGCCCATAATCATGTGTCAATCGGAGCACCGGATTAAACCCGTTTCAGGTGGTTTATTCATGTCAGCCCCGGGGACCACTTGATTTGATGTCACTTTCTATTTCTGGGCCTGTCCCAAAGAGGGTTCAAGATTTTGTGGAAGGATTACATGAGGTTCATAAGGTGTTTATGATAATTTGACCCAAGCTAATTCGAAGTATAAACAAGCTGCTGATTAGAGACGTAGGCATGTTGACTTCGAGGAAGGTGATTTTGTTCGTGCTTCGTCTTTTCGTGTTAAAAGATGATGTTTATCTTTGGTGGTGCGTTTAGGTTCGTTTTCGGGTCTCAGACGCGTACCCGATTTGCGGAACGGACTCCGTTTTTCGCGTTCTTAGTGTCAAAACACTCGTTTTCAAAATTGACCATAACCGTCTCGAAACCCGAGCACGGTTACGTTTTAATCTACAATCCTCATATTGGGTTAGTTTAAGTGCTTTTAGGCTTGATTGACCGTTCCTTGCATGTTTGGTTTGTCTTTCATTGCTCCTAACGCAAAGGCGTTTCCCTAACCGGGACCGCCTCGTTTTGCATGCCCGAGCTCCGATTTGTTTCTAATCTTATGTCGTAGTCTATGGAACATAATCAAAATGTTTCGTGAATTCAGAATCATAAAGGGCCCTACCGTTGGCCTAATAATCATCGTCGAATTTCTAATGCGTTGTTAAATTTCAAGTCCCGTTTAACACGTCGTTAAAGGCTAAGGACACCAACCTCACATCGTTGGCCCTAATTAGTGTCATGTTAACCATGACGTGCTCTCGGATTCTTCCGAGACATTACAGATATGGTTTAGCACAGCACACAAGTCATGCGTGTTCACTAATACGTATTCCCAGAGTCGTCAATCCATTCACGACTTTGTCTTGCTATGTAAGCGACGCATAGCGTCAACGTAACGTTTTTGGTAATTACTATGCATATACTCCCATTATAGTCGGTGTTATATGTTCTAGAATTCGTATCATCACACATAATCACACTAATATCATGATATACATATCACGTCCGGTTACCACAGACTTATACCAATCAAAGTTTACCGGGATTTTCACAGTTGTCACAGTCTCCCCGGTTAAAAGAATTTCGTCCTCAAAATTCCATTTAGTAATTCGTTGGAAAAGCTCAGTATTTATTTTTGTGTCAGTCATCTGACAGACAAGTATGTTTTCGCTTTTCGTTTAGTATCATCATCGTACAGGGATGATAAGGGTGCTACATAGTAGCTGTGTAATCTGTCCATCCACAATCCTGCGCATTGCTAAGAGTATTGTTTGTTATCACTTCCAATCTGAAAGTGAGAGTGTTGTTGGACTCATAGTAGAATAGGAGTACGTATTCAGCTTGCAGATAACTGCAATTATTATGTTTTCTTTGCAAACATTATCTTCACCATCAAACACCATAGGTTTCATTTACGAGTTCGCTTAATAGTTCATGCATACCTCCTATAGAGGAGGGGTATGGGTACTCTTCCAGGGTTCGTTGCACATGTCGCAATAGTGAGCACCATGCTCCCCATGTTTGTGTAAAGGGAATAAATTTTGGTCTCACCGAGTTGTGAGTGAAGGTCTTCCCTTGCTGTCGTGTACGTGGGTATCTTCGGTTAATACTAACCGAACAAAGAGTCCCTAACCTATGGTAGAGAATAAGAAAGAGAAAGGCTTTTAAGAGCCCAAGGTTGCCATAAGGCGAGCATGTACACGAGTAACAACGAATCTGCCCACTTACATCAGTGGTGTGCTCACACTACTCACCAGTATTCGGATTACGTAGTAAGGATATGGAATTTCTACAGTAATAATTCCAGTTTGTGTTAAGTTTCGGGAGCTTAGCTCCAGCTGTTGTACAACCATCTATGTCTTCTCTAGAAGGAAATACTTCGTAACTTCGATGACATCGATGTGATTCTCCGAGAGATATCGTATAAAAATTTCCATATACCGGGAATGATAGAGTGTGCACTCATTGCAGTTTTTAATTCCAGCGGCACCACGTCAAGAATGCTACTATATCACGTAGAAATATTTAAGGCATGACGAGTGTCTAATGATCACAAGTATCACTATGACTCCCCTACACATGGGATTAGCATTGATCGTAGACGTACGGGTAATTCTGTAAAAGATGACTAAGTAACGAGTCATCGAATCAAGGTTCCCGATCAATGGAGTACCCTCGCAGGGTAGGAACATAGCCACGCTCGACTAACGTTTCAAAAGGATATCGTTATTGGAACAATGAGAAGTAATCATTTCTTATCATGTTCTCGAAAGATTACCTCATGCACATGTGAATATTGCCCCCTATTAACCACATGGTGGTTAATCACCACTTGACCGTTTCAGTCTCGTGGTTATTCGAGTCAAACTCAAACTTGGTATGATCTGAGCTGTATATCCGTATAGAAAGATATGATGCTTTCCCCTTTTTGGCACTTCTGCCATCTAAATCATCGATTAAACGTAAGGGTTCCGTCTAGTTCGCTCACGCAAAACCATTTTGGTTCAGATAGGAAAAATCGTGTGGTTTTACGAACCCATGGGCTAAAGCCCGAATCCATTGTCACCCTAGTTTCGATAGGGACAGTTGACTACTGAATCTGATTTTCCCCGTTAGTCTCATATCCGTAAAAATGTGAACAAGAAAAGAAGATCCAGCCCCAGAGTTGGTCAAGACTAGGGTAGTTGAGCTTTTCGACCCTTTGTCGTAGGATTAGTCAGTTATGTTTCCCAATAGGGCACGAAAGGAATACGTGCTGCTGGGAAATGTAGTAACCTAGATCCACAATTGCTCGGTAACCTCTTGAAATAACAGGAGCAGCTTTAAGAAAAGCTGAATGGAAATCGTAATCAATCGAGGTAAGTCTAGCACTCTGACGGCTAGGATACAAGTAGAGGTTACTAATGCCATTTCACAGCTAGTCGGTGCATCCAACCAAGCACGATTTACCCTTGGTTGTTTAGTTTGGCGTGGTGTCGTACATCGAGGTATCTACAATTCGTAGTGTATGTTAAGTAACTCTCCCAATTTGAAGGAATCAATCGTAGCGTCGAAATCTAATTCTTATTTTAAGTATATAATACGTGCTTACCAAAGGAATCTCCCTATGGATGAGTACGATATCCGATTGATGTATTTGGAAGATTCACTAGTCTTTAATCTGGACTGATCGGGACTACCAGATTTATAGTTTAACTTTCCCCAAGTGGGTTCTGCGCGCAAAAGATACCAATTACGATATTCAGACGACTCATGATTACTCCTTTTCAATGAGAGTTTGGTTTTGACCGTGTTGCGTCATGCGGGGTAGTTCCTAATTCTTAGAATTAGGTGGTATGAATACCCATGTGTGTGTATATATATATAGTATCATACTGAAGATTTCTCCCGTTCTTGTTTCTACAGGTAACGCAAGAATTTTCGTGACTTAAAATATCGAAGAATCGGGTTCCTTGGTAACATCATATTTCGCGAATACTCAATTAAATCGATTAAAATAAAATCAGTTGAAGGTACCAACCAGTCGAAGGAAAACGAGGGGTGTCTCAACAATATCCCCTGATCTAAAGGATTTACTCCTCGTATACTTACGAGGACAAGCAACACCGTTTAACATATAACTCTTGGTTACTCACAACGTAGCGTATCGTTCACTTACATCCGATCGACGGATGAAAGTTAGTGTGTCTCACGCATCATCCTCCTACGCATGTAGGAGACCGTCACCAAATAACTCCTTTACCACAGTCCGCAGAGAATTTCAAGGAAGATGAGGAGACATACGGTGTTCTCCGGGTATTATTATTATCGTAAAGTTGGGGAGTCAATAGGTTTTATAGACATATAAGTATCTGAGTTAGTCCCCACTCAGGACCAATCGCACAGCCGTCGTAGGTATCGTGACGCGAAAAGCCTTAACCGAAAGGAATCAAAGAACCATGCACCCCTTTATGCGATTTCTAGAACAACTGCATCTCCCTCCTACGGGTGATATTGGTTCAAGACTAGTATAGCCATCACAAAAATATTACCGAAAAGGGATCAAAAGAACCGGTGGTCTAGAGTCAGCGAGTTTGGATAAGAGTTGTCACATGGGTTAGTCATCGGATTACTGTACTCGAATACTACTCAAATACGACGTCATCTTTCACTAGAAATTTTTTTTACTAAGTTATGCGAGGCTGAAAACAAGGGATCATTTACTACATAAAAATTTATATGATTCTGTTAATACTGTCCTTCGAATTGGATATATGTACATATATAAATAAAGTAGTCGTCCGACGAAAAATTTCGCGTTGTGTCATTTTGTTTACTAAATATGCATTAGGAGGTAGCTCCGTACCGCTCATTTATTGTTACTTGGAGTTATGGGGGATTTACTTTGTATTAGTTTGAACAAATCAATAGGATTCAGGGTTGTATGCCACTTGGTTCTATCACCGAAATACCTACCATAATTCCATAGGAAGTTATCATATTGCAGCATGACAGAACCTTGAAAAAAAAATAGGGTGTATCAAATTAGTAACTACACGTACCAGACCTCAACACTTTCCAACAGTGTTAGTAAGGAGAATTGAGTTTATGTGAAGCAATGAATCGGATTACTTCATGATTATAGTTTTCTTACTTCGCACTGGGTTACATCACCCCCAACCGAGATTTACCCAATTGACACTTAAATTGGACCACGGATAAAGTTGTATATTTATAAATAAACATATACATAGGAGTGTCCTGTTAATACGAAGTATTAACAGTTACGAGGAATATGGACAAAATGCTTCCACCTATACGAGCCTTATTATAATCAAATCCGCATCCCCACAACTTCTTGCCAAACTTTGATTACATCAAATAAGTTTCTCCATTTGTGTGTTATCCCTAAATCCCCTTGGGTTATTAATATCGATGCTAATTACGTGTCCTTACTAAAGAATTAGAGATTGTATCACCAGCGAACAGTAGCTAGTGAAAGAATATACACTTCAACCGAATGGCTTCATAAACGACGGTCGGCGATATAAGTATAGTTGGTTTGTCGTAACGTACCGATTTCGAATAAATGGCTGTACGTTCTTGCAAATCCTGCCAATATAAATAAATTACGCTAAATCGTCTTGCCGAAGACTGAAATATTGATACTTATCGTGTTGGGTAACTCGATGAGAGTAAGCTATCACCGGCTATACCCAAATAGTTCAGTATAGAGCACTACCAGGGTATAGTACCCCTAGAAAGTCGTACCCTAATTTCGAAAAAGGACCTTCTCCAGATTAACCCAACGGTCGTTTATATGTCGACACAAACTACCTTTCATGTAAAATTACTGCAACCGTGTATTAATATCGTAGTTACGACAACTATGGCATCATCTATTGTATCAAACGAAGGCTCAACACTACATCGCTCAACATATAACCAAACAGATCACAATATGAAGCCCGTCTGCCCTGGGTAACAGTGCCTTGATAGTGTAGCTGGGTGTTTATATATAGGAAGTACCACAGCGTATCCACCACACCCATATACATGATCAATGTTCCGTTCACCATGATATTCGGGCCTCATATTACATTTTGCAAATAACCAACTGAAACAACAATCACTAATTGTAATGAACCCAATGTAACCGATAGTCACACGAAACGATGTTCCACAACACAAAGCGTATCAAGGAAATCTATATCATCACAAACTTTATATCTCATGGAATCGACTGACAACGGGAAAGGTAACGTATTCACGCATTCCATGCCATCTCCATTACCCGGAGATCATCAAACACACATATAACATACATCGGAACACGTGCTAAGGAGTACCACGAAGCATCATAGTATCATATGACGTGAAAGCTAAAGCCAATATTGTAAGAAAAAAGGAATCCAGTGGAAAATCAAATGAATCGTGGATTCAAAAATGAAAAGTTTTATAAAATGTTTGAACTCTGTGATTGTATAACAATCGAATGTGGAGCAATGAGAAGTGGAGTAAGGATCCGTACACATCCTTCCAGGCTATCAGAACGACCTACGCGTTTTCGTGTATCTATGTTCTTATTGAAGTACCAATCTGGTATATAAGCATCGTTATATTAACTATAAGAGTAGAGTTGGTGAAATCGTATCATAATAAAGACTTGGGTTTTCACATTATACGTATAAGTAACAACTGTATGAGTGATAGGAATCCAACTCTAGTGTACATTAAACATGTGGTCAGTAGGAATGTGGAATGGACTATAATGCCAGTTTTCTGCCTATCCCAAAGGTATATGAAGTAACGTATTATCCACCAATCCCAATTCATGTATCAATTCACGCATAAACATTCACACACTATCACCTTGGTACACATATGTATCATTCCACGTGTTTAAGTGTGTTTATTACCGCGACTTTCCCAACACTGTCTCGTATGAGCAAGTCTGTTATTACGTTCCGGACCATAATAACCCAGTTGCCCCACCAGGCCATCCTGGTACTTGCCAATAGGATACTTTACAGGGTTCACTAACGACCTTGAGTAGAGGTTAATTTTTCCAATGATGTCCACTCAAGTCTGAGCCTGTAGTTATAGTCTAGGTTTCCTTAAAGGCAACTAATTCTCTATAACCAATGGCTCTGATACCATCTTCTGTCACACTCCAACTTGCAGCGTAAGAAAAAACGGGATGCAACAGACACCTTTGGTACAAGCACAGTGTTTATAAAGACACTAAATTTATTACTTTCAAAATGTTGATTACCGATACATGTATGTTACAACTGTGTGTTCCCATGAACCACATAAGTCTTCTAAGTCGCATGCGTCTATTTCAGTATTCGCCAATAAAACATGTCTTGAACAACATACATGGATCACATCAGTCTCAAATTACCTGAAATGCATGTTAGTTTTAAAAAGGGTCAGCTAAACACTGAGTGAGTTCCACTGGTTTAGTTGTGTAACAATATGTGTTAACAAGTTTAATTGCACTGGTCATGGTCACAGATAGAATTACACGAGTATACAAGTGAAACATGGACTTTTGTGCCCTGTCACCTTCGACACTTCAACACCTCGTGCCGTATCTCACTCGACACGTCAGCACATCAGGCCGTATCTCATTCGATATGTCAGCCCCTCGGCTGCGTCACGTGCAGCCCAACGCCCCGAATGTAGTTATGCCTAACAACATAACCAAGTTTAGGACGCGTGCAGTTGCCTTGTTACCGGCCTCACGGGTCCGGAGCAACTGGGTTTGTCAGACCAATAGTACTATCCACTGCCCCATAAGGCTTACGTTAATCACTTGTAGTAGGGAGGTAGTTCGTGTGTTAGATAATTCACATCATCACAAGTTGGTGCAATTAACATAGTTTCGTAACATGCAAGTCATTCCAGAAAACAGTGAAACAGTTTACAAGTGGGAGAGTAAAACTCACTCCCAAATTGGTGTATTCAACACAGTTTTTAACATGCAAGTCCCCAGAAAATAGTAAAACCATTCAAAAGTGGGGAAGTGAAACTCACTAGATAGTAGCGTCACAGGTAGCATTAGGAGTATATGTAGGTTAGGTCGGCTCTAACAGCAATCATGCAAGTAATTACTAATATCAGTCTCTAGGTCGGTAATGCCTATAACTAGGGCTCAGGTGGGTATTTTCAGACCATAATGTATATCTAGTATTCTGGTGTGGTGATGGATGCTAGGGTATTATTAGATTCACGTTTGTCTTCCAGGCACCGTTTCGCGTGCCAGCCAAAGTCGGTTGTTTTACATGTTCGGATAATGGTACGGGAATTCCAATAGCGCCAACGTGTTGTGATTTAAGAAAGATTAACTTTCCATTAAGTGAGTTTGGGTGTTTGGGGAGTTTAGGTTGCCCAAATTTGAGTTTCCAGTTTCGTCCTCGGGGATCGTCCCGAACGGTGGTGGAACACACCCCGAGTGTCCTGCTTACCCTGGAATCTCCCAAAATACTGCCGATGTTCCAATTATAGTCACGGTAGGTTTTGGTCCATTCCCCGTTTTCACAGGTTCGTTGTCCGGTAAACTGCCGAATTTAGTTAAAATAAGCGTTTTAAATGTCAAAAAATCCCATTTAATCTACATAGTTCATAAAATTCTGGGAATTTTTGTAGAGCTCAGGAAAAATATATATAGTCAACTAATATTATTTTGGGAATTTATAAAGCTATTTTAATTTCTCAAATAAATCATTTGTAAAATAGTATTTAACCGATAATTCACTTTGCTTAGCATCCGATGTCCAAAATTCCCAAAATATTCCAGGAACTTCCTTACATGTCCAGAAACTCCCTGTAAAAATTTTGGATTTTTCCAATTTCGTTTCAGTGTGTTTCCGCCTACCGAAAACTCATAAGAACCCGAATTTTTAATCCGAACAAAACCCAACCAATAGACTCCGATACTTCCTAGAACCTTCCCACATGTTCCATAGTGTTCATGTAAATTTTGGTGATTTATTGACTTCATTGGTATTTTTCTTCGAATTTCGTTTTGTAAAACAGTCAAAAATTCATCAAAAATCCTAGAAAAGTTAAAAAATTCTAAAATTTTACGTGGGCCTTTATGTCAATACCGTACATCATCACACCAAATTTCAGCTCAATCCAATACCCACGGACCAAGTTATGGTCCAAACAATATTCTGCCTATGCTAATTTCGAGTTTCGGGTGATATACCTAGCGATTCCTTCGATTCTGGGTGGTTTTCTTGAGTCCAGAAGTGGTTGTGAGCCATATTCAGTACCTATATACCAAGAACAATCAAACGATGCCATAACCCATGTAATCAAGCCTTGTTTACTAGTTTTTCGGTTAATCACTTTGTTACACATTTTTGGTCGAACAGGTGTCGATTAGAGTATCAAAACCTGAAGTTTCATGTTCTTGGCAACCATATAACACCAGGGAAGTCACAAGGTGTTCTTATTCAGCCAAGAAATTTGTTTAAAGCTTCCAAAGTCATGGATTAAAAAGGGTTTTTCGGTTGTAAATCATGTTTATTCAAGAAATCATAATCAAAACCTTATCAAACATGGATTATACCTTCGATTTTGGTGTGTTATGACGATAATCAGCTGGCTTTGAAGAAGTTTGAGCAGAAAATCTTGGAGAAGATGAAGAAAAAATGGGAGAAAATAAAGAAAAATTAAAAAATTAAATATATAATAAAGGGGGGGGGGGGGCATAGGTGGGGTGCCCCTACCCCACCCGCGCTTTGTCGTGCTTCGTCTTTTCATGTTAAAAGATGATGTTTATCTTCGGTGGCGCGTTTAGGTTCGTTTTCGGGTCTCAGACGCGTACCCGATTTGTGGAACGGACTCCGTTTTTCGCGTTTTTAGTGTCAAAAGACTCGGTTTTCAAAATCGACCATAACCGTCTCGAAACCCGAGCACGGTTACGTTTTAATCTACAATCCTCATATTGGGTTAGTTTAAGTGCTTTTAGGCTTGATTGACCGTTCCTTGCATGTTTGGTTGTCTTTCATTGCTCCTAACGCAAAGGCGTTTCCCTAACCGGGACCGCCTCGTTTTGCATGCCCGAGCTCCGATTTGTTTCTAATCTTATGTCGTAGTCTATGGAACATAATCAAAATGTTTCGTGAATTCAGAATCATAAAGGGCCCTACCGTTGGCCTAATAATCATCGTCGAATTTCTAATGCGTTGTTAAATTTCAAGTCCCCGTTTAACACGTCGTTAAAGGCTAAGGACACCAACCTCACATCGTTGGCCCTAATTAGTGTCATGTTAACCATGACGTGCTCTCGGATTCTTCCGAGACATAACAGATATGGTTTAGCACAGCACACAAGTCATGCGTGTTCACTAATACGTATTCCCAGAGTCGTCAATCCATTCACGACTTTGTCTTGCTATGTAAGCGACGCATAGCGTCAACGTAACGTTTTTGGTAATTACTGTGCATATACTCCCATTATAGTCGGTGTTATATGTTCTAGAATTCGTATCATCACACATAATCACACTAATATCATGATATACATATCACGTCCGGTTACCACAACTTATACCAATCAAAGTTTACCGGGATATTTCACAGTTGTCACAAAAGTAATGTGAAATTTAGCATAAGCATTTTGCAAAAATGATCAAGTTTCTCAAAATATTACTGTAAATGATTCTGGATTGATTATTCTTTTCTTAGAAACCTTCCAGTGAATGCTACAACATCTACCTATGGAAAGGTTAAAAAGGAATAGAAGAAAAATCACAAAACTTAAAAGTGTGTTTATCTCAAAACTTTTGATGTCGAAAGAAAAGAGTATAAACATAAAACACTTGAGAGTTCACAGGCTAGTACTACAAAAGGAAAACCTAGATAAATCTTCATCTCTGCTCACAATTTCTTATCAAACAACCTAAGTGCAATCATTGTTTTACAGGAAGGCTCAGGTAATTGATGTATCTATAGTTAACAATTGTTTTAAAAAGGACTTAGGAAATTTTATCAGATCTAATTGATTCATTTATCAAGAAATTTTTACTTAATTTTTAATTGTAAAAATTTCATGTAAATATTAGGTTTTGTTTTTTGAAAGTAATACATATTGAGCTTTTGCTTGTTTTAGATAGTTAAAGCTCAATACCTGTCAGGAAGTAGAACCCCTCAATTTAAAAAAAAGGAAGATACTTCCACTGATAATGAATCAAAAGGAATCTGTATGATGGTCAGGGTTAAATCATAAAATAAGTCAAGTCTAAACAAATTGAAGTAGTTTGTCAACCTGGTTCTACAGACAAAATAGATTGTGGTTACCATCTGGGATACTCAACCACTACCAAGGCCTATAAAGTGTTTTTACACAAGGACTAGTGTGTGGATGAGGCTTTGATTGAAAAGTTCAATAGACTTTTATCATTGAAAATCCTAGTAGGTCATGTGAAATGTTTGTCAAGACTAACCTTGCAGGTACTCATAATTTTCATCACAAGACTGTGGATATGCTATTATGATCCCAAAATACAAAATCTCATCCACCAAAAGAGCAGAAGATGTTTCAAAACAGTCTACCATCCTACGACCAAATACAATGTAAATCAGACATCACCTTGTGAGGGATTACTATGAAAAGGTTTGATTTCTCTGCATCATGTTCTAACTAAAGATCAACTGGCAAATGTTCAAATGAAAAGTATTAGAAACATCCACCTTCAAAAGTCTGATCTCTAGGTTTGAAATGCTAAACATGGATTAAAACAAGTTTTCTTGTATTTCATGTGTAAATAGCATCAAAATGTTTTCAGAAAATCAAAACAAAACCTTAAAAATAGTTAAAATTGAAATTTTCTCAATAAATCTCTAAAGTCTGATGAAACCACTGTTCTATCTTCAAAACTCTGATTGGCATATATATCCACTGACAAAGTGAATACTCTGTCTTCACTCTCCTGGTCAAATTTCTGTGCTGACCTTATCTACTGTTTCACAACCACTGACAGTGTTACAATTTTTTTACTGTTCACAACCACTGATGACACACATCAGTGGTTTCCCAAAACAACTGTCATCCATTCATAGTCAGAGGATACACGTGGACAGATAATAGTCATCAGATCTTGCCACGTGTCAGATGTTAACTGTCCGATTTTTGAAACTACAGTTATCCAAATAAAACCCAGATAAAACCCTCAAACAAAGTTTTTATCACCAAAATCAAATTCAAAATTTATCAAAAGCGATTACACACTTCTTCAGTGTCTCTAAAAATATTCTCAAATCCGATCATGGTTCTTATCATCAAACATCCACACAATTACCTCTGTACTTTCGAAAAGACGAAGAAAAATACAGATTTTCACTATATCATCGATATCTTGTCTTCATCAAAGTATAAAACTTTGCTTACCTGTAATGCACCAATTTCTCAAGACACCCTACGAGAATTTTGGGCTAATGCTAAACTTGAAATTCAAAATAAAAAGCCTTGGGCAATCTCATCAAAAGTAGGAGGTATCCTGGTTCCAATAACTCTACAAACCATCTCAGAAGTTTTTCAGATGGACGACTTAGCTGGTAACATCTCTTTCCCTAAGGATGAGCATCTAGTCGATTTGATCAATAGAGGGTATACAGGACAATTAACAAAAGCTACTATGGAAAAAAGAGAATTTCCACCTCCTATGAAATTCCTGTTTCATACCCTGTTCATCTGTGTTTCAAATAAATAACTGGTTTTAACGAAATACCTTTGAAAATTCAATACTTGGGGTATGCTATTTTGTCTAAAACGGATTGCAATTACTCCCAAGCATTGTTTAATGATTTGGTAACAAATCTGGAAAATGTGAAAAACAATAAAGCACAAGCTTTCTTGTTATTTCCAAGATTTTTATGTTATTATTACAATAGAAAATTCCAAAAGTGAATGTACAAGCTCTTGTTCAAGGTATATCTTTTCAAATAAACAGCTTAACGTCTGAAACATTTACTCGCCTTATGGCTAAAGAGTCAAAAGTTTCTAAAACACAAGCAGGGGAGTCTGAGCAAAATTTGGATGAGTCCACATCTACTCCTCAGACCTCAGCTGCTGAGCCCACTACTCTTAGTGACCACAATAGCATAACCACTCCTGTGCATCCCCCACCAAAACTGAAAACCCAAAGAAACACAGATTGTTAAAACAACAATTTAGAATGTCCGATTAAAAACTAAGATTTAAAATTCCGTAAATCGACGAACCAAAACAAACAAAATTTCATGTTTCTAGGAAGATTGTTCATCGAGAAACTAAATGAGAATCAAAAGAAAAGAGACCAATTATGGAATGTTAAATGGAATCTTACCTCATTTGAAGATGTTCGGCCGGAGTAACCCAATCTTTCCTGCTTTGTACTCAACTGAAACATAAATAGGGCATGCCAATGGGTGTTTTTGAGAAGAGAAAAGCAAAATGGAAGATCTTTGGAATTCCTAATTGAACGTTAATTGAATTGAATTGAATGTAGGTAAACAGTTACTAGTGGGGGGTTTGACTCTTGGATGACGATTAGCTTTATTTAATTGTACATACCGCTTCAAGAGTTGGACACAATGGAAGACATAAGATGGAGTGAATTCCATGGATCAAATGTCTAAATTGCCCTCAAAGTGTCTTTAAACTTTAGACAATGTTCAAGTTTACCTCCTCTAAAATAACTTGTTGTATTTATACATGTAGCTTTAAAACTTATACACATGGTAAAATTACCAAAAAGGTAAAAAACCCAGTTCACTTAATAAGGTATTATGGGTATGTTTGGCAAAAGTAACTTTTGTTGGTAGCTGAAAGCTGGTGGCTGGAGGCTAGAAGCTGGTGGCTGGAGGCTGGAAGCTGGTAGCTATAGTTGTAGTTTTTTAGATATATTTAGGTGTTTGGCAGAGCGGCTGGAGTTTTTAATAAAATGTATAAAATGACCAAAATGGACATTAAAAAGTTGGTACATTAGAAAGTTCATTATTTTTAGAGGTTAAAATAGTCATTTTTTTCCCTAAAAGCTTGTAGCTCCTTCTAAACGCTACTAGTAGGAGCGTTTAACCAAAAGCTTCAAGCTCCTAACCTAAAAGCTTCTAGCTACTTCAACCAAACAAGGCTTTTTATTAAGTTAGAGTTTTTTCTTAAAAGCTTAAAGCTTGAATCTCCTAAAAGCTTCTAGAAGCTCTATACCAAACATATCCTATAAATATACATAGAAAGAAAACTCCCACGTGTTGACTAGTCAATATTAACTCATTTATTGGCATATGAAGCATCTAGAAGATTAGAACACATACTTGTGTGTGTGTTCAGCGCACCCTAAGAAAATCAAGAGGGCAGTTTTGATGCAATCAAAGTTGGAAGATTAGAGTGATTCACGTCCTATAAATCATCATCTCCACATAGAACATCATCATTCAATCAGATGTAAGTATCTATTGACTTAATTTTCAATTCTTGTGGTAAACATAAAAGCATGATGGGGTATCGATGCATGTGTGGAAATTTGGTGTTATATTGAATAAAAGATTGTATACTTGTAAATATAAATAGTTTACAATAATCTGATAACAAGAAAATGCTAGATAGTGAATTGGGGGTTGTGAGTAGTCAAATGAATATGCTATTTAGACTACATTGATTAAGCTATTTAGATTGGATTAATAAGGCTACAGTTTAAATAAAGTAATTTGAAGTTTTTAATATGCACAAAAGGTGTTCGATGAAATGCCGTAGTGAAATTGTATCTGGGGACTTGTATGTTTTAGGTTTGGATTAAAGTTTTGAGGAAGATTATGTGCTCATTGCTGAGAAACTAAGCTAAATGAATTGGTGTGATCATAATCAAGTTAATATCAAGGGATAAAACTTATATGGATATGTTGGTGTATCATATATTTGTTATATTAACTTGGATTGGAATGATTTTATAACTTGTGGTTTAAATGTGATGTACGGAATCACAATCTACATATGTGTGAACGGTTAGAGGTCGAGGATTCTAATCATGGAGACACATTCTAGTGGCAAAGGTAAGCTACTCTTACTCTAAATTAAACGCATACATATATATGTTATTGTGCTATTAGTGCCTATTCTAGTGTTTTTATCCATGTGAATAATACGTTATGAGAATTATCAAGTTTATGAGGATCTGATTATGCATAAGAGAGTATTCCTTAACTTACTAAAAGTAGTCTCTTCTAGATAATTTATGGCAGGGTATATTGGAGGTGAGGAAGTAAACTCTCGTTTGTATGACTTGAAATGTGAAACTATATATAAAAAAGATACGTGTGAGTTCACTGGGTACTAGCTAGAGGAGTATATGTATACATAAATCAAGACGTGCAATTAGTATGAGTTTAATTGAGATCACATGATGTCTTTTATATAATGAATGTGATTGTGGTTGTAATGATGGATGAGCTAAATGAAAAGAGCTGGTGCCACGAGAAATGGTAGAAACAAGAAAATACTTGGTTAGTGACACAAGGTGGGTAAATTTTATGTTTGATATGAATCCATCAAATTTGTATTTTAATTGTAAATTTTGATATGAAATTGGTAAGAATAAGTTTCTTGTGAGGAAGATATTTTTGTTATAAAAACAAACTGAGAGAGTTCTTAACATAAGGAAGTACTAAGATGGTGTGATTAATTAGCAGCGTACATTAATTGTATATGCTTATATAATCAATATATACTTGTTATATGGAATTTAATCTATGTGAATCAGGGATGAATAACAAGGTGTCTGCTCCTATGATGTATGAGATTATAATAAGTCAACTAACAGCATATTGTTTGTTACAGTCACGTATTTTAAAATTAGAAGTGTGAACATCATGAGCTTGTTCAGGTATGCTTGAAAATATAAATAAATATATATGATGAGAAGTTTCTGAACTATAATGGACAGTTTAGCTCTTGTTATACATTACAACTGATTTGGTTATGGCTAGGGACTTGAAAGCTAAAAGGGAGATGATGTTATAAATCTTTAACATGTCGTCATACCAAATAGATCGTTGGCTTAATAGTTAGTATTAAACTGAAACTCTACGAGTGTAAAATATGAGGGGCGTAGCCTAAGCTGGGATGTGTTACATCTATGCTCGAGCCAACCTGTTCTATTCAGGGAAATACATCGGATTTATCACAAGAAGAGTAGTGTAGGCTACGTTGCTGGGCGTAGTCTACGCTATGTGAAGATTTGTGTGGTTTTGTTGTCACTTTTTTTTAGTGCTGAATCCTTTCTTAAGAGTTTTCATGTTTTCACTTAGGTGGGCTTACTAATGCATTCTCATGTAAATATAGGAAGAAACTCGAGTGCTCCTGGCTTGATGTCCCAAATTAAATATTGGATGTGTAAAAGGATGTCGCATAGTGAAAAGCATCAAGTCACAAAGAATCAATGCGGACATGAATTTAGAGATACACACACACTCACACTCATATATAATATGCACACTTGTAGTTATGTTTTAAAAGATGAGGTTCGACTACTCAATCAGATTATCCCTATCTATAAATGTAAGACTAAAATTGAATGGATGTCGGTGATCAAGTTCTCGAGTTGATGCATGAACAATATATTTTAAGTTTGAGTAAAAAAATGTCAAACTTTCAACAGTTTAATTTTTTGGACTACAATGTACTCACATTGAAAAGCATTTTATATATATAAACCATATATATATTGTAGTAAAATCATGAAAATAATAATAGGCACATATGTTTCACCCCAAAACATTAATAAAACGTAAAATGGGGGAACTAGGTACTCACTTGGGATTGCAAGAGTGTCATGGTTCAAGAGGATAAATAAAGCTCAAGAGTCCGAGGATTCAAGTGTGTCCTAATATCGGATAACCATGTTAATATCGGGACTTTAATCGGAGGATTCGGATAGAATGAAGTCTTATAAACCAAATGAGTGTTGGAACTCATATGATATGGTCTAATAAACTTGACATTCTGATTTGGAAAGGATCCTAAGTGTTTTTGACCCGTTATGACTCGTTAAGGTAGTTTATGCTAGTTTAACGGGTCACTTGCGTAAACGCGTGATCGGATGGTTAAACATGCCCTATAATAAGTCTTAAATGCCCAAACACATTTGAAAATGTTATAACATCAGTTTATATGCCAAAAGTTTGTTTACATATGCTTAAAATGGATTTATGCGCAAAAAGAGCGAGCATTTTGGTCATTTTTAAGGGCATAATAAGCGACTTATCATAACACTAACCAAACGATGTAACTATGATCACATACATGTGTTTGGTCGGATCCTAAGATCGAACAAATGTGCCAGATTCGAAAGTTTAAAGCAGTGGTCAAGACCGCTCGACTTACGACCCTAAATAAACCTTAAACTAGAAGTGCCGAGTTAGACATGTCAAACATGTCTAACTAAGTTGCAAAACTGATTTGGTATCAAAACTTAGTGTTTTGATACCCAAAAATGGTTTCATCGTAAAATGCACATTTTGCGTATTTTTGACCGAAAGTTTGACTCGTCACTTCGACTAGTAAACGTGGTAATCAGAAGGTGCAATCGCAAGGGATTATAACCTTCGTGATTACGATCACGTTGCAAAGTTCAATTGAACTTTGACTTGACCAAGTATGGTGAGAACCGAAGTCAAACAGAAAGTCAAAATGTTTGACTTTTAGCTCAAAATAGCTAAAAGAAATGAAATAGACTAGGAGTGAGCACTTACGTGTGTTGAAGAACACTTAAGAGCTTAGTAGGAGGCTTCTAATTAGCTGGAAACAAGCTCCAATGATGTGGGAGAAAGGAAGAAGGAATGAGCAAGTCGAAGTGGATGAAAATCATAGGTATTTATAGTGTTTTGGAAGCCATAAATCATCATAAGGTCCAAGAAGGTGTCATGATCTTAGGATAGGTTTAACACATGTCAAATGGTGGCAAGAAGCTGGAAAATTCGAGTTCTTGGGCTCCAAGGCTTTGAACAAGAAGCTGGCCAAGTTTCAGCTGAAAACCTGCTTCCCTCGCGTGGCAAGCCAGCCCAAGCCTGTCCTGTCGCGTGGCGCGAGGACCCCAAACTTTCACATTTTGACAGCTTTGGCCCCTGGACTTGTTTCGTCGCGTTTTGCCATTTTTAACACCCGTTAACCTAATTTTTAGGCTTTATAAGGATGTTAAATCATAGGGACTTGAAATATGCCCGGAAATGTGATGGATGTCGGCACGTTCGGTTGTACGGTTGCGTTTTTCGCTTAATTACGACGAAAGATTTAACGAACGTGAAAACGACCGAAATGGTACAACAATTGATATTTTTGCATTCTTATCAATAAAATACAAGATTTTGTTGATTACAAAAATTTTTGAATGTCTAGATATGGTTCGTATTCAAAAATACGACAATCGACATACTTTCGCAGATATCGCAAATAGTCTCTGGACTTGAATAGGCGTGTTTTTGCCATACCGAACCCTTCAAAACTTATTTCTAAGTTATGTAAAGGGTATTTAGGGTATGTTTAGCTTATGTCCTTGTCCCAGTGTGTATATCACATTAAACTGATTACGTTTACGTAACGGTTTACGATTTCACTTCCAGAAAAGGTCTGAAAGATCGAAATTTAACAAAAATGGACATGTTGTAAAGAAATCAAAGCTTTTTCATAGCAATCTCTCGCAAAGTGATATATGATGTCAATATGCGTTGTTGTGGTGTGAGAAATTGGATTTTTAATGATGTTTTCAGCGGCTTGACTGTCTTGAGAGGAGTCTTTAAGGCAGTTACACAAAAATCCAGTAGTTGGTTTTGAAGCCACAAGAGTTGAGCAGTGCAACTTGTAGCAACAATGTATTCTGCCTCAGCAGTGGATGTGGATACTACAACTTGCTTTTTACTTGTGGTGTGGCAACCAACAAAATCATTGTTTAAGTAACCTGAAAGCTTAATGTTTCCATTAGCAGGATACCAGATACCAAGTGTGGGAGCACCTTTTATGTATCTGAATATCCTCTTCACAACAATAAGATTAGAATTTCTAGGTGCTGACTAGGATCTGGCACAAACACATGTTGCAAACATGATATCTGTCCTAGAAGCAGTTAGGTACAATAAAGACCCAATCATACTTCTGTAGAGAGTTTGATCAACCAAGTCATCTTTGTCACCAACAGTGACAAGCTTTAAGGTTGCCATGGGTGTGTTACAAGGTTTACAATCATTCATATTAAATTTGTTAAACAGATGTTTGACATACTTGTTTTGATGAATGAAAGTGCCATTGCGCATTTGTTTAACTTGAAGACCAAGAAAACATTGTAACTCACCCATTGCACTCATTTCAAACTCTGTTGCCATGAGTTGTCTAAACTCTTCACACATGGCAGTGCTTGTGGATCCAAAAATGATGTCATCCACATAAATTTTGACAAGCTTCAGATCTTTTCCTTTCCATTTCAAAAATAAAGTTTAATCGATTTTACCTCTTGAAAAACCAATGGATATGAGAAAAGTGGATAGAATTTCATACCAGGCTCTGGGTGCTTACTTTAGGCCATATAGTGCTTTGTTGAGCTTGTACACATGATCAGGATAAAATGCATCTTCAAATCCTGGAGGTTGACACACATACACCTCTTCTTTGATCTTTCCATACAAGAATGCATATTTGACTTCCATTTGAAACACTTTGATGTTGTGGTTGGCAACAAAAGCTAAGAACAATCTGATGGATTCTAACCTTGCTACAGGAGCAAAGGTTTCATCATAGTCAATGCCTTCTGCTTGTCTGTAGCCTTGAATCACGAGCCTTGCTTTGTTCTTGACAACAATATCCTTTTCATCAGTTTTGGTTTTGAAGACCCACTTTGTGCCAATCGGACATACATCCTTTGGCAGTGGTACAAGTTCCCATACTTGTTGTCTTTTGAATTGTAGGAGCTCTTCTTGCGTAGCTTCTACCCAACTGTTGTCTTTTAGTGCCTCTTGGTACCTGACAAGTTGTGTGAGTGATAGAAAGCCGACTGTCAGGATCTAAGTTTGAATTGATTGCTGTTTTTGTTTCAAATAATGAAAATGATTGAAAAAAACAGAGAATAAGTGCAGCGGATTAATTGAAAACTTTTACAACAATCAATCGATCGTTTGTATTCATCACCATCATGCTTTCAAGTAATTAAACTATTGCATGTGATTCACAAACTCCCCCTTAGCCCAATCACGATCGTTTAATAGTAAGAAATGAAGAAGATATGGGAAATTGATCTTTTTAAGAAGACAAGTAAAAACTGTTACATTGAGCGCCTATTTATACTACCTATCTAACCACTGATCGTCTTTCAATGACGTCAGGGTTGATAGTGACAGCTAACAAACGTAACTAACTATAAACACTGCTTAAACTAAAACTATCAGTGCATAACACTGTTACATTGATTAACCTAACACTAAAACAAGCACTGCTGGCTATCCTCTGTTCTTGTAATCTTCTACCAGCGGTTGAGCGTTCCTTCTGTCAGAGGATAGGAAACAGTGTGTTTATTGAATGCAGTAAATGCCCATCAGTGGATAGAACATCTGATGGTTTGGATCAAAGCTCGGATGGTGTATTTTGACTTTGTATCATCTGTTCCTTTCCAAAGGTTCAATCCCAACAGTCTCCCCCTGGAACATATGATGTCAAAAACACCTTATTCTTGATCTTTATTCCTTAGAAAGAATTCTCTTATTTGACCCTTGAATTGTAGTTCAAAGTTAAGAGATTCTAATTCATCAGCATCCTTCTCAAGCTCTAAACATAATAGTTCGTGGAAGTCTTCTACTGTAATCCCATAAGCAGCTTCCATGGATAGTTTAGTGGCTTTACCATCAGACTTGAGCAGAGTCAATTCGTGTGAGTCTTTGTCGACCTTCTACTTTAGAATTTTTGGGTCTGAAGGCTTTCTTGAAGGAGCCTTTATTCCTGAGGCTAGAAAACGAGCTATTCTTGTTAGGTCTTCTGCCAACTTGGTACTTCTATCATCTGTTGGATATTCCATCATATTTTTGATACCTTCCTTGATGAATACTTCCTCAAACTCTCTGTCAACCTTCTCTGACATCTCCTCTTGCCTTTTTTTCTTTAGCACGGCAGTGTGGATAGGGAAGATGTTGAGCTGGGCCTTTTAGAAAGTTGGGCTTTGAGAGCAGCATCTTCTTTGGTATAATCAGGTTTAGGAGGCATTGATGGATCCTTTTTCCTTCTTGCTTCAAGCATTTTGTAAGTATCCAACACTCTTATATTCCCCCATCTCATTATCTGGTTCTTTGACCCATAATGATTCTGAATTAGCTCTTCTTTCATTCTTCTGAGCTTCAGGGTCTTTTCAGGTACATTCTTTTTGTATTTGTTCCAATCTGGGCATGTAGGTTTGTTGTGAGGATCTTTTAGTTGTTCTTCTATTCTTGCAAAATCTTCTTTTAGTTGTACATCTTTTAGTTGTTCTTCTATTCTTGCAATCTCTTCTTGAAGCTCACTCACAGACCAATCTTTGAAATGTGCCCTAGTTGCAGCATATTTCTTGTATTCCATGATGTGAGAGATATACTTATCTTTCAAGAATTTATCATCTGCTTTAGAAATCTTATTTAATAGATTATTTGAAAATCCTTCCAGTGATTGGACTTTGCTCAGCTGGAACTGGAGTTGGTTCTGCACTTCTCTATCACTTTTGCCTTTAGAAAACTTCTTAGCAATATCCTCTGCCTGTTTTCTTTGAGTTCCAGATACTGATCTATATTTGCAGGCTTTGCATAACCTTGAAGAGATGGAAAATGTCTTTTATCCGGATCTTCTTCAGGATAGAAGGATATGATTTCTTTCTTAACTGCAGGCAAATCAAGAGGAAACTTTATAGCTGTAGGAACCAGTTCTTTTGAAGGAGCTGATGTTGTAGTTGGGGAAGAAAATGTTAGATTTAGCATTGGTGTAGATGCAAGAGGCATAGGAGCAGGGATCTTTTCTTCATTTATGAATTTTTTAACTTTCCTCCTCTTAAAACTTATTGATGGTGATGATGGATGGCTTGGAATTCTGGGTGGTGTTGGTAGTGTTTGTGTGGAAGTGGGAAAGGTGACGATGGAAGTGGTTGTGATAACATCTTCTACAACCTCTGCTGTGTCAACAGATGTTGGCACAACAGTTGCTGCAACATCTGTTGGGGTGATATGGGAATTATGAGAGAAGATGTGGTTGATTTTGTGATGACAGAGGTTTTTGTGGTTGGATTGGTAGCAACTTTAGTTTTGAGAGGTGTGGATTCTGGTTTTCTTGCTTTTGTAGAAGATCTCCTCTTTGTTGAGGTTCCAGTCTCTCCATTTTCTAACTGCTGATCAATCTTTTTCTCAACCAGTACCTTGCCTTTATCAAACACAGTCTTCTTATGAGACATCTTTGCCCTAGCCAGGATATCTTCAGTTGTGTCAGGTTTCTTTGAGCCATCTGGCTTAGGGATATTCACTATAGGCCTTGCCTTAGCATCATCCATCTTCAACTTTTTGTTTCCCAAAGGTTTCTCCCTCTTTTTGGCTTCATCTGGACTCACAAAAATGACAGTAGGAGGGGATTTACCAGTGGTGGTGAGCAAGTGGGCTTTGATTGCCTTGATATCTGTAGCAGTATGATTGTATCTTGCATCAACCATATTCCTGAGTTCCATCATCTGATGCTTATGGCTTTGCTCCGGGAAATGTTTTTCTTGTTGAAAGATTGGACTTATTTCAGATTTGAGCTCAGCAGTGGTTGGAACAGGGGGTTGACTCTGAATAGTAATCAACTGTTTCAAAAGATCTTTAATTTTATCAACAGTGGTTTCAACATTGGTAACCCTCTTCGTCAATTCTTGGTATTTTAGCTCATCGCCTAACTTAATAGGATCATCTGAACTCCTACCAGATGTGGTAGTTTTATCTAAGATATCATGAGCAAGTGGTTTGCCACTTGCTTCAATCTTAGATGCCCCTTTGTCTTGGTTTTGGGGACTTTCCACTGGAGCAGAGGTTACCGTAGTAGCCTCAGCAGTGGTTGCCTTCAACAAGGTCTTAGCTATGTAACCACTGTCCAATTGAGAACTTGGGAGTTAAGCAATTGTAGTGGCTGCCATTGTTGAACTATCACCAAGGGTTACATGTAACCCAAGGGATGTAGCCTTTTCATTTGCTGATGGGCTAGCAATTAGAAATAAGTCAGACCCAGCTTCTGGTTGAAGTATATTCTCATGGATGAGTTGTTGAGAGGTGCTGGATAATGTCTGTTCAATATCTATTGCATTCAGCAGGGGTAACATGGTAGGTGGTAGTGATGGCATTGGTGAGAGTGGCTTGTAGAAAGCGACATTTCCCTGGGAGAGAGGCTGTGGAAGATAGAACCAAGTGATCATAGAGCTTTATAATTTGGTGTCTCTATGCCTACAACGTGATCCTTTTGTGAGGATGCAGGAGGAGTTTGAAAGCCGGTTTGAGATCTTTCTAGCATCTGCTGTGAAGAAGTAGCAGCAGCGGTTGGTGACTTTGGTGGTGTCACTGGGTTTACCTCTGGGATCTCATCTTCAGAGTCCTTTTTGGGTTTGGTGGGTTTTCGGGATGCTCTGGATGGTTTCTTTTTGGAGATTTTAGGTGTGGGTTTCAGAGCAGCAGTTGTGATGCCTTGATCACCTAGAGCAGTAGGCTCAGCAGCCGGAGGTTGAGCTTGAACATTTTGTTCTTGTAAAATAGGGTCAGCCTCCTTTGCTTTGTTTTGGAAACTTTGTCTTGATTTGTTATTCGTGTAAACGTTTCATGGTTTAGGCTACCAGAGTTTGTAACTGCGCCTTGTTTACTTGCGTTTGATTTGATCTGATCTTGCAATTAAACACTCATGAATCTTGGATGTATCAAGAAAGCTTTTCTTTTTGGAAATTAAAATTGTTTACAAGATCATTGAACAGCGCCTGGGATAGGTTTAAAATCAGAATCGGTTAGTATTGCAAATCCCAGATACTGCATGTTCAATGGAATCTCGTTAAAAGCATTTGTTTTTGCAGAGATACATGTAAGCTCAATGTTACCGTTAGCTGGATACCAGATACCAAGTGTGGGAGCACCTTTTATGTATTCGAATATTCTTTTTATAGCAATAAGATATGATTTTCTTGGCATTGACTGTGATCTGGCACAGACACATGTGGCAAACATAATGTCTGGCCTTGATGCACTTAGGTACAATAAAGACCCAATCATGCTTCTATATAATGTTTGATTAACAAGGTCATCTCACCCATCTATAGTGACTAGCTTAGATATGGCCATGGGTGTGCTGCAAGGTTTACAATCATTCATATCAAATTTCTTAAGTAGTTCTTTCACATACTTATTTTGATGAATGAAAGTGCCTTTTTGCATTTGTTTGAATTGTAAACCAAGAAAACATTGCAACTCACCCATTGCACTCATCTTAAACTCTGCTGCCATGAGTTTTCTTAACTCTTCACACATGGCAGAGCATGTGGATCCAAAAATGATGTCATCCACATAAATCTGGAGAAGCATCAAATCTTTTCCTTTCCATTTTAAAAATAGGGTTTTGTCAATCCTACCTCTGATAAAACCAATGGATAAGAGAAAAGTGGATAGAGTTTCATACCAGGCTCTTGGTGCTTGTTTTAGACCATACATGCTTTGTTTAACCTGTAAACATGATCAGGATGAAAGTGATCTTCAAAACCAGGAGGTTGACAAACATATACTTCTTCCTTGATCTTTCCATACAGGAATGCACTCTTGATGTCCATTTGCTACACCTTGATGTTGTGGTTAGCAGCAAAAGCTAAGAACGGGCGAATGGCTTCTAATCTTGCTACTGGAGCAAAAGTTTCATCGTAGTCAAGCCCTTCTTCTCGTCTGTAGCCTTGAACCACGAGCCTTGCTTTGTTCTTGACAACAATACCCCTTTCATCAGTTTTGTTCTTGAAGACCCATTTTGTGCTGATGGGACTCACATCTTTTGGCAGTGGTACAAGTTCCCATACTTGTTGTCTTTTGAACTGTAGGAGCTCTTCTTGCATGGCCTCTACCCAGCTGTTGTCTTTCAGTGCCTCTTGGTACTTGACAGGCTGTGTGAGTGATAGAAAACCAGCAAAAGACAAATGTTTTGGGCTTGGCTTCTTGTGAGCACACCCTCATTGATGTTGCCAATAACTTGATCCAATGGAGGCTTTTGAGGAAGATCAAATCACCTTGATATGGAACAATGGCATTTTGAGGTGAAGCTTGCAAATGTGTATCATCTAAGCTAACCTCTGCTGGTGAATTTGATGGTCCAGTCTCTGATTGGAATGGTGGTGGAGGAAATGGTGGTATGGATGTGAAAGTGGGTTGATTTTTGTCCATTTCTTGTGGACTTTTATCAACAGATGTTTGGTTTTAAGAGCTGGCAGAGGTTTGAGTATTAACCACTGTTAACCTGGCAGAGCTTTCACCATTGCTACTAACATCTGCTCCCCTGCCTATAGGATTGATTTTGAAACTTGGAAGAATTCAATCATATCCTTGCTCTTCAAATGATGATTTGGGGTACCTGCAGAGTTAGTCTTGACAGACACATCTTCAAATGTAAATTTAGATAAATCAAACAATTCAGCAGGTCCATCTGCTGGGATTTTCAAAGATGAGAGTTCATTGAACTTCACATTTAGAGTTTCCTCAACACACTTGGTCCTAGAGTTAAAGACTCTGTAGGCTTTGGAAGTGGTTAAGTATCCCAGAAAATAACCACAATCAACTTTGGCTGCAAACTTGGATATTGAATCCTTGATGTTTAAAATGAAGCATGGGCAGCCAAAGACTTTGAAATAAGAGATTAGAGGTCTGATTTTGTAAAGCAATTCATAGGCAGTCTTTTGATGCCTAGGGTTTATCAGAACTCTGTTCTGGACATAGCAAACAGTGTTTACAGCCTCTGCCCAAAAAGACAAGGTAAACCTGAGTCTGCAAGCATAGTCCTTGCTGATTCAATTAAAGTTCTGTTTTTTCCTTTCAACAACCCCATTTTGTTCTGGAGTTCTAGGGATGCTGTATTGTCTAACAATCCCTTTTGACTCACAGAAGTCATCCAACTCCTTGTTCCTAAACTCTGTCCCATTATTATTCCTAAAGATTTTTACATGAAGATCAAATTGCTTTTCAACTTGTTTAACAAAGTTTTGCATAATGTTTGTTGTTTCATCCTTAGAGTGTAAAAAGAAAGTCCATGAGAACATGGAAAAATCATCAACTACCACCAGACAATATCTTTTGCGTTTTAAGCTCATGATTTTTACAGGTCCAAACAAGTCCATATGAAGCAACTGTAAGCACTAACTTGTTTTGGACTCCTCAATTGACTTGTAAGAGCTTTTATGTTGTTTACCTTTTAGACAGGAAACACAATGCTCTTCACAAGTAAATTGTTTTTGGGGCAAACCTCTAACCTGACTTTGTTATGAGAGAGTGGAGATAGTTTTTAGATTTGTGTGCCCTAGCCTTTTACGCCATAGCTCTGTCTCTTTGCTTGAGGCAACTGAAAACAGGCATGCATTTGACATAGGATTATCTTTTACCATATCAACCACATACACATTTCCTACTCTATGAGCAGTCAACTGTGCTTTGCTCTCTGCAATGATTTGGTCAATCTTTTTGACAACCTCTTGCCCTACTATCTGGCAAGTTTTCTTTGTGAAAAAGGAACCATAACCTTTATCACTCATCTGTGAAACACTAAAGAGATTGAATTTTAGATTGTCAATGAGATTTACATTTTCAAACTTGAGTTTTACTGCTGAGACACATCCTGACCCTAACACATTCCCTTTCGAATTATTTCCAAAGGATATATCACCCCCTCCATGAGCTTTAAGATCTCTGAGCAGGGCTTTACATCCTGTCATGTGCCTGGAGCCTCCACTATCTACATACCAAAGACTGTCAAGGCAAGTAGAAGCTCCCTGCACATGTTTTGAAATTATTAGTTCAGGTGAGTCTCCAAAGCCAAAATGGCTTTGGATGGAGTATCAGATGATCCAGACTCAAGTTCAGATTGAGGGGCAGTGGTTAGATCAGACTTTTGTAACCACTGCTGTGAGCTACCTCCTATCAACTGTTGATAACCATGAGGATGCCTATTTACCCTTGGCTTAGAAGGCTTTTTGTAAGTCTCATAAGTCATAGGCACCTTTTGGTAATTAGGTTGGCTTTTACCTCTTGGAAACTGGTTTGATGGAGGTGTATCTGTTACGTGAATTTCTCTGTGAACAGAGGTTTGATTTAAAGCTTTGGTGACAGATGTTTCACATGATTTAAATTTCTGTTTGACAAGATTTGAATTTTCTCTTTCTAGAGCTTTTTCTCTAATCTCTTTTACCTTTTGGTGATAGGTTTTGAGATAAGATACACTCTTGAGTTGGATGATTTGTTTTGTTGCAAATGGTGCATCTAGGAGATTAGGTATAACACAAGTTTTGTTTATATCATTAGCTTTCAGATGATCCAGACTCAAGTTCAGATTGAGGGGCAGTGGTTAGATCAGACTTTTGTAACCACTGCTGTGAGCTACCTCCTATCAACTGTTGATAACCATGAGGATGCTATTTATCCTTGGCTTAGAAGGCTTTTTGTAAGTCTCATAAGTCATAGGCACCTTTTGGTAATTAGGTTGGCTTTTACCTCTTGGAAACTGGTTTGATGGAGGTGTATCTGTTACGTGAATTTCTCTATGAACAGAGGTTTGATTTAAAGCTTTGGTGACAGATGTTTCAAATGATTTAAATTTCTGTTTGACAAGATTTGAATTTTCTCTTTCTAGAGCTTTTTCTCTAATCTCTTTTACCTTTTGGTGATAGGTTTTGAGATAGACACACTCTTGAGTTGATGATTTGTTTTGTTGCAAATGGTGCATCTAGGAGATTAGGTATAACACAAGTTTTGTTTATATCATTAACTTTCAAAAGAAAACAGTCTGCTGTATCACGATTCCTCTTTTCACAAAATTTACAAAACAAGTGTTTAACCTTTTCCTTCCTTTTCCTATCAGACTTTTTGAGAGCAGACGATGTAACCTCTGCTGGCAAGTCTTTTATAGGGATCACCAATGCTTTTGGTGCTTTTATACCATCCAGAGTTGAAAAGTCCATTGGCTTGAAGTTTTCCAAAATATCACACTTATCTGACCAGGTTGGTTTAAATTGATATTTTTCAACTGCTTTTTCTTTTGGTGAAACCTCTGGTTTTTCAAGAACAATTTTGTTCCCTTCTTTATCAGTGATTTTAATTTCTTCACCAGCCAAGTTTGTTGGGACTATTTCAACCAACTCAGAGTCAATTTTTGCAACATTTTCACAAGTATGGTTATATTCCCTAAAGCCTAAACCAAACTTTATGTTTCTCTTGACTTGAGCATCAAGCATAAGCTCATAACCTTTGCAAGGCTCTACCCATTTTTCACAAGTGATCTGGGTAGATTCTAACTCCTGTTTGCAAACTTGGTATTTTTCTACCATGGTTTGGAGCTGGTCTTTGGTTATGCTTGATTCATGCCTTAGGCTACTCATTTCAGAATCTTGTTCACTTAATTTTGTTTTCAACTCTTTAACAAGTTTTTCAAATTTAAGTTTATCTTCCAAAATTTTGTTTCTCAGGTTCTCATTCACCTGTTTTTTGTTTGCAAAAGTAATAATGCATTTTTCAGAACATAGATCTCTTAGGATCTGAGGTGATACCTTCGAAGCAACCATAAGAGCACAATCACATTCTTCTTCACACTCCTTTGTGTCCCATGGGTCCGATAGATTGTCTTTTCAACATCAGCAGCATTCATTTCAACCTCAGGTATAACTTCTGGTGTAACCACTGCTTCACAACATTAAAACCTCATCAGATTTTGACTCCTATTCCACAGACTCATCACCTTCAACTACGGTCTCAAGAGCCATAAAACATAAGTTTTCATTTTCAAAATCATTTTTGGCTATGAGAGCAAAGTTTTCATCAGTTAAATCCTCAGGCAAATACTCCAGTAAACAAAACCTTGGGTAAAGAAGTTTGTTGTATAACCTCTGCTGGTGTAGCAGTGGTTTGAGTAGTTTGAGTGACATGTGGAGCTTGTTGCACATGCACTTGAGGTGGTGCTTGAACATATTGAATATGTGGGGCAGAGGTTTGGACATAATGAATAGGGCCAGTTGTTATGGGATTTGCAAAATGAGCAGTTTTTTGCATTTGTTGTGCAGGGGCAAACTGGGAATATTGGACAGTGCTTTGAGAACTGGGGCCAGGATGGATAAGAATTGGTCCTGCAGTTTGAGTTCTGCATTCCCTGGCAAAATGTCCATACTATTGCACTTAAAGCATTTTATCTTTGATTTATCTAACCCAACTTTTAACCCCCCATGCAATCCTGGAAACCTCCTACCAGTTCTTTTGTAAAACTTACTAGCCCTGACACTCAAAGGTGCCAACTGGTGTAGGATGTCCATCGCTTCCAAATCCGTGGGTTCAAAGTGTTATAAGTCATTCATCTCAAAACTCAGATTGTCAGAGGTTTGGCTATCACAATTTGCAGCAAAAACAAAATTGGGTGTACAGGGATCAGAGTTGAAATTGTTTCCAGAAGTTATGTCAATGTAATGATCAAAACTCTTCATGACTATAGAGAGCAGTGTTTCCCAGTGTATAGTCCTCAGTTACTTTCCCAGACTCTAAAGCTTCCTTTTCTGGTTCAACTCTCTCTCATAGGGAGAAGTCGACCATGAAACTGTGTGAGGGTCATTTCTTTATAACCAACAGATGTTCGAGTAATGTAACACCCCAAATCGCGTAAAGCAACTAACCGCGGTGGAAACACTTAGGGAGTCTCGTTAACAGATTGTTTCACAACAATTGGTAATTGAAGTTTCGTTTCATTGATTATTAAACATAGTTTATATTGTCTTAGTGTTTTAGAACTTCCAAACAAACATAAACAAACAACAAGCAAGCATAATTATTGTCTTTCATATTTTAGAGGCACTATGGTCCACATCTGATTCTACATGAGCATGCATCAACATCAAACATTGTTCCTTGAAACATATGTGAAAACGAGTCAGCAAAAATATGCCGGCGAGTACATAGGTTTTGTGAGTATGTCAAGTTTAGGGCTTTGTAGGCATTGCAATATATAACCCGACTACTAGAGTCGTAATTGAAAACCTTGTTTTGAAAATATATTGATATTGCAATAATTTTGCAAACACGTGAGATAGAGTTTATGAAAATCTAGTAGCCATGAACCTTGACTCGAAATCATTTGTATTGTAAATCCAAGTTGTAAATCATCTTGAAATAACTCGTATGGTTTATACTTTACTCGAAAATCGTTGTGTGTCATTGTTTGTAAACATTTGTCCAAGTAATGTAAATAACGCCACGTATGTAATATAATGAAAGCACTTATATATAGGAAGTACCAGCGGCGTATCCACCATGCTTTTATTACATTACATCCGTTCTGTTATCTAAATCACTTGTCGTAAACCATTCGTTCATCGTCCCTTGTTATAAACCAATTGTTCATCGTTCATCGTTCGTCGTTAATTGTTATAAACAAATCGTTCATCGTTTTAATTGTGAAAACTTTTGGTCGTTTCGTGAATACATTCAAACCTTTGTTGACTTGTTCGAGGTTACCCAACGGTCCCCCTTAATCGTATAACAACCCATTAATCGTTTTACATCCCAATAAAGGGTTTGTTACATACAGTTTCAGTCGCTTCCCAAATTTCCCAACAAACCCCGGGAATTTTGGTAACGGGATTGTCAGTCCTAGGCGCCTTAACTTACTACTGGTCAGCTTGGCCATTGTTAATGAATGTCATTCTTGTTATAAATACATCGCACCAACAAGTTCGTTCACATTATTGAAATAGTTGTGTTTAATATAAACCATAGTATTTGCATTTGAAAATTTGAAAACATTTAGCACATATGAGTCACCCCAAAACAATTGTAAAACATAAAATAGGGGAACTATGTACCCACTTGGACGCAAAGTAAATCGTGGGTCAATAAGAAAACCGAAGCTCAAAGATCCGAGAAATCACGCGTGTCCTAAAAATGAATAATAGTGTAAACATCGATACTTGAAATCGGAAGATTCGGATAGAATGAGATCTCATAAACAAGTGAGTGTCGGAACTCAAATAACAAGGTTTAATAAGTTTACATTCTGATTTGGAAAGATTTTTATGTGCTTTTGACCCCTTTTGACCCGTTAAGGTAGTTTAAGCCACTTTAACGCGTCATTTGTGTAAATACGCATTCAAATGGTTAGATACGTGGCATAATAAGTTTTAAATGCTTAAACATGTTTAAAATGTTATTTGATCAGATTATATGTCAAAATTTGGGTTACATATGTTTTTAATTGATTTTCTTGCGAAAAGGGCATTTTGGTCATATTTAAGGAATATTACCATTGTTTCACATAACACTATCCGAAAGACATGACCATAAGGTATAACCTCAGAGGGTTATTCCCTATATATTTATGGTCACAAATATGTATTTGGTCGGGTCCGAAGATCCACCAAACGGGCAGATTCGAAAGTCAAAGCGGTGGTCAAACCGTTCAACTTTTCGATTTTGAACAAGCACTACAATGAGAGTGATGATTTAGACTTGTTTTTTCATGTCTAAATAAGTTTATAAAAGAGTTTTAGCATCAAAACAAACTGTTTTGACACCCAGAATTAGATCCTTGCAAAATGCGCAAAATCGCATTTTGACCGAAACTTTGACTGTCAAAAAGACTAGAAATGGTGATAATCAGTAGGCATGATCAATAGGGATCATAACCATCTTGATTATCATCATATTACACGGTTCAAATGGATTTTATATTGATTAATTCATGATCAAATCTGGAAGTCAAACAAAAGTCAAATTTTGTGACTTTTAATCCATTTAAACTACAAAACAATGGAACAAGACATCAGCAGAACACTTACAAACACTAAAGAAATGATCAAAGACCAGAGAAATAGCTCCAAGATGGTTGCAAATTTGGATTTGTAGCTGATTAGTGCAAAAAGGTGACTAAAAGCTCAAAAATGATCATGAACATGGTATTTATAATGATCCAAAGGTGTTCAAGATCATGCCAAGTGTTATGGCAATGATTTAGGATGTTAACAAGTGTGTGGGAGGTGTTAGAAGTAGTTAAAGGGTGGAAAATTCGGGCTAGGTGGCAAAATTTGCGAATTGGTGGCAAGGAAATGAGCTGGGAGGCTGCCAGCTAAACTTTCTGGAAAAACAGGGGCACCGCCACCCGCGACGGGTATCCCTTTTGAGCGTCGCGCTACACCTAGCTCCCATGTTCAGTTCTGAAGTTTCAAAATTGACAGAACAGGTCCCTGCAAGTGTTTTGTCGCGTTTCGGGCACTTCTAACGCCCGTTAACCTCATTTCAAAGCTCCATAAGGACGTTAAAGTATAGGGAGCTTGAAATGTGTTCAAAAATATCCCAGAAGTCGGTTCGTTTGGTCGTACGATCACGGTTTTCGGTTAATTACGATGAAAACCGTAACGAACGCGTGCGTGACCGTAAATGCGTAACGAATGGATTTTTCGCATTCCAATCACTAACATATAGTATATTGATGATTAGAAAAATTTTTGAATGTCCTAACGTGTTTCGGATAGCGATATATGCAAAAAGGCATAGTTTCGTGAAATTTGCAAAATAGCCCCTGGAGTTATAAAAGTGTGAATTTGCCATACCAAAGCCCTCAAAGCTTATTCTAAGCTATGTAAAGGATATTTATGGTATGTTACTCTTGTTTTCTTGTTCCGGAGTGTACGTCACTATGAGAATCGGCAGACTTTCGCAGTTTTGTCGTAATTAGTCCCTTATGATCGAATAAACTTGTTTTTGACATACCAAACCCTCCAAAACTTATTTGTAAGTTATGCGAAGGTTATTTAAGGTATGTTTAGCTTGTGACATTGTTCCGGAACATTCGTTGCATTAAATTGGTTTCGTTTGTGTATCGGTTCATCGGTTTTGCTCATAGAAGCGATTTAAGAGTTCGAAATTGTGCAAGAATCAAATGTGTGTAAATAATCAAAATAAATAAACATAATTCACATATACAACATAAAATTTATTCATTGATAACTTGTTCGTCATTTTTACATGTTCGGATCATCACAGATATCACAGTCTCCCCTACTTCAGGAAATTTCGTCCCGAAATTTAATTAGAGGAAACTCGTGAGAATAAGTGTGGGTACTTCGCTTTCATCTGATCCTCACGTTCCCAAGTAAATTCTGGGCCACGTTTGGATTCCCAGCGAACTTTGACTATCAGAATTCGTCTTCGTTTAAGTTTCTTGACTTCACGGTCCATTATCTCCACCGGTTTCTCGACCAAATGCATAGAATCATCAACGTGAATCTCATCGAGTGGAATATGGAGATTTGTATTGGCTAAAACATTTTTCAAGTTGGACGCGTGGAATGTCGGGTGAATATTCCCGAGTTTAGGAGGTAGCTCAAGTCGGTAGGTCACCTTTCCGATTCTTTCGACAATCTTGAATGGTCCAACGTATCGTGGAGCAAGTTTTCCTTTCTTTCCAAATCTAACCACTCCTTCCCAAGGGGATACCTTGAGTAGGACGTAGTCACCAACTTGAAATTCTAAGGGCTTGCGTCGCTTGTCCGCATAACTCTTTTGATGGCTTCTAGCTATCAGAAGGTTATCACGATTTTTCTTGACTTTCTCGGTTGTGTCGTGGATGAGTTCAGGTCCAGTGAGCTGTGTCTCACCGATTCATTCCAACAGATAGGTGAACGACATTTTCACCGTATAAAGCTTCGAAAGGCGCCATGTTGATGCTGGTGTGATAACTATTGTTATAGGAGAATTCGACCAACGGGAGATGCGAATCCCAACTTCCACCAGAATCGATCACACAAGCTCTAAGCATATCCTCCAATGTTTGAATCGTCCTCTCAGATTGTCCATCCTTTGAGGATGATAAGCAGTACTTAGATTGAGTTTGGTTCCATTGCAGATTGCAAGGTCTTCCAAAAGCGAGATGAGAAACGAGCATCTCTGTCAGATTTGATGTTCAAAGGAACACCATGATGAGATATGATCTCATCAACATAGATCTTTGCGAGTTTTTCAGCAGAATAGTCTTCACGAATTTCTGTGATATGTGATGACTTCGTTAGACGATCAATGATCACCCAAATTGCATCATGACCTCTAGACGTGCGTGGTAGTTTACTAATAAGATCCATCGCAATGTTCTCCCACTTCCAAACTGGTATTTCTGGTTGTTCCAACAAACCAGACGGACATTGATGCTCAGCCTTGACCTTGAGACAAGTAACGCATTTAGATACATACAAGGCAATGTCATTCTTCATACCCGGCCACCAATACTGGGTGCGAAGATCCTTGTACATTTTTGTAGCACCAGGATGAATCGAATAACGAGACTTATGAGATTCATCCATCAATAGAGTAGGAGATCGTGTTGATTCGGAACCCACAGCCGGTTCATGTAATAGAGTAATCCATCGTCTTTCGTTTCAGTTGAAGTTCGAGTTGGTGAGGTAGTTCATCTTTCAACAAACCTTGTTTTACACAAGTGCGTTGGGCTTCAAGAATACGTGTTTGGATATCAGATCGACTTCGAACACAATGAAGCTTAACACGTTCTTTGCGACTAAGCGCATCAGCCACAACATTCGCCTTACCGGGATGGTAGCGAATTTCACAGTCGTAATCGTTTAGGAGTTCGACCCAACGTTGTTGTCTCATGTTCAGCTCCTTTTGATTGAATATGTGTTGGAGACTTTTGTGGTCTGTGAAAACCACACACTTCGTACCATAAAGATACTGCCTCCAAATTTTAAGGGCAAAAACTACAGCACCAAACTCAAGATCATGAGTTGTGTAATTCTTTTCGTGGGTTTTCAATTGTCTTGACGCGTAGGCGATGACCTTATCCCGTTGCATCAGAACACAACCAAGGCCTAGATTCGACGCGTCACAAAAAACCACAAAATCATCATTGCCGTCGGGTAAGGACAGAATAGGAGCATCACAGAGTTTTTGTTTCAAGGTTTGGAAAGCTTCCTCTTGTTTGGATCCCCACTCAAATGGCTTATTCTTCTGAGTCAAATTAGTGAGGGGAACAACGATCTTTGAGAAATTTGAAATAAATCGTCGATAGTAACCAACAAGACCAAGAAATGAGCGAACTTCTGTGGGAGTAGTGGGTGTTTTCTAATCCTTAATCGTAGCGATTTTAGAAGGATCCACATGAATACCTTGCTCGTTGACAATGTGACCCAAAAACTGAACTTCTTTCAGCCAAAATTTCACACTTGGAGAATTTGGCGTAAAGGTGCTCTTTCTTTAGAAGTTCCATTGTCAGGCGAAGATGTTGTTTGTGCAGGCTCGAGACTTTGAGTAAATAAGAATGTCCCGATGAATACAATGATGAACTTATCCAAATAAGGGTTACAAACCCTATTCATTAAGTCTATGAACAGGGCTGGAGCATTTGTCAAACCGAAAGGCATAACTGTGAACTCATAGTGACCGTAACGTGTGCGAAAAGATGTCTTAGGAATATCCTCCTCGTGAACACGAAGCTGATGATACCCAGAACGCAGATCGATCTTCGAAAAACAAGTGGCACCTTGTAGTTGATCAAAAAGATCATCAATGCGAGGTAGGGGATATCGATTCTTGATCGTGAGTTTGTTGATCTCACGATAATCGATACACATCCGGAAGGATCCATCCTTCTTTTTCACAAATAAGACAGGAGCACCCCACGGAGAATAACTTGGATGAATGAAACCTTTGTCAGATAACTCTTGAAGTTGCTTCGATAATTCTTGCATCTCAGAAGGTGCAAGACGATAAGGGATTTAGCTATTGGGTTGGCACCTGGTACAAGGTCGATAGGAAACTCAACTTGTCGTGTCGGGGGTAAACCAGGTAGATCTTCGGGAAATACCTCAGGATAATCTCGAATAACAGGAATGTCTCGAATATTCTTGCTCTTGCCTGTCTGCTCCACAATATGTGCCAAGAAGGCGACATAATTCTTTCGCAAGTATTTCTGAGCTTGGGTACACGTCATGAGTTTAAGGCTACTAACGGGTTTCTCTCCACGAGCTTCTAGAATTTCACTAGACGAAAGAGGTACTCGAACAATCTTGTCAAAACAAATAACTTCAGCATGGTACTTGGTTAACCAATCCATTCCAATGATGATATCAAAGCTTCCAAGTTGCATCAGTGTAAGGTCGATAGTAAACAAATGGTTGTTGAGGTTCAATTGACAATTACGAATGACGGAATCAAGCACAAGGGGTTCACCATTGGCTATCTCGACTGACAAGGGCTTTCCTAGTTTAGTTCTAGGCAACAAGAGTAAAGGCTCAAAAGTTAATGACACAAAGCTCCTATCGGCACCCGAATCGAAAAGAACAGAAGCTAGGGTGATTGTTGACACGGAACGTACTGTTAACAACTTCATTGTCAGCGTGAGCCTCGTTGGCGTTCATGTTAAAAGCTCGTCCATGAGCCAGATTGGCATTGCTATCCTCGGACATTTGTTCCTGTAGTGACCCATTTCACCACAATTGTAACATGAACCAGGTGGAAAGTGAGGTCGAGCAGATTTGCTTGTGGTTGAGCTTGGTTTTGTGCAACTTGGTTCGGGTTAAAGCGACAAATGTTCGCCAGATGACCAAGTTTTCCACAGGTAGTACATTGTCGACATGGTACATAACTTGATGATGACCATTACAACGGTTGCAAAGCGGTGCAGTTCCTTCATATGGTTTCTTTGCCGGTGGTGGAGTTGTTGGTTTTGGGGAGCAGTTGGAGCGGGTGGTGTGGTCACAACAAAGTTTTGAGAAGCCTTATGCTTCTTCGACCTCTTGGATGATTCGGCTTTATTTTTCTTCGGTTTCTCTTGAGTGGACTTGTCAGATTGTTTCTTGTCACCCTTGCGATGAAGCTTCCCCTTTATGACTTGAGAATCAGTCAGAGTAGCAGCCAATTCAATGGCTTGACGAACGGTAGTAGGGTGGCTTCCCGTAACAATGTCCTGAATAGGATCAGGCAGACCATCGATATATTTCTCAATCGCCTTATCCAAAGGCGTCACCATTGAAGGACAAAGTAAGCTTAATTCCTCGCACCGGTCGGTGTAAGCACGACTCTCACCACTGTCTTGCTTAAGATCATCGGATTCCCTTTCCAAAGCCCTAAGTTCATGACGAGGACAGAACTCCCTCATCATTAGAGCTCGAAGCTCTCCCCAAGTTTGGGCTAAGGCCACGTTAGCACCCCTATCTCTCATAACACCATTCCACCATGTCAAAGCTCGTTTCTTGAATACACTAGAATCAAACTCAACTTTTCGCTCATCCGGACATTGAACAAAGCGAAATGTGCTCTCGAGACTTTCAAACCATTGAAGAAGTCCCGTTGCTCCCTCAGACCCAGAAAATGCAAGTGGTTTAGTAGAACACAACTGTTTGTAGCTACACTGAGCATTGTTATTGTTATTGTTACTGATTGTTCGCTTGATTCAGTTGAGTTACTAGGTTCGGGAGGATCACAGCCATTTGCTGAGCGATAAGTGCTGCCATTGCAGCATCTTGAGTTTGATCGCGTCTAGGAGGCATTCTAGAAAAGAAACATGAGGGAAGATATATGAGATTGATACTCGGAAAAATCAATAGAGGCATCAAAATATCGACGAAACATAAAGATGGTGGTCATTCGTTTGTTTCACAAAGCAAACAAGCGACACACATTGACTAATAAAAGTAAATGGGTCTTTATAATGTATTGCGAAGACATGCTTTAGCCTATAAGTGGACACTCACCCCAAGAGTTCCAAGGTAAGAGTGACTGGTCCGATTAAGTGGATTTGTATGAACACTCTAGCCTTAGACAGAAAACTCAGGGTACAGGCACCCACCCTTCCAGATTGCACGTGTTCACATTATTAAAACCCAAACTTTGACGAGATTTTGAAAACTTAAAGGCTTACGCCAAAAACAAATCATCTAAGGATAGATGATTGATTTTCGAAAACGGAATTTGAAATTTTTGGGGAATTGTTTTGGTAATCACCTAAGGATAGGTGATGGTATTGTATTTTAAATCTAAACGCAAGAAAACTCGTCGTTAAGGTCCTAGGAAGGTAATAGTCTAGGTCAAAGCATTACTAATAACCTAATTCCCTATAACCAGTGCTCTGATACCAACCTGTAACACCCCAAATCGCGTAAACAACTAACCGCAGCGAAACACTTGGGGAGTCACGTTAACAGATTGTTTCACAAACTTGGTAATTGAAGTTTCATTTCATTGATTATTAAACATAGTTTATATTGTCTTAGTGTTTTAGAACTTCCAAACAAACTTAAACAAACAACAAGCAAGCATAATTATTGTTTTCATATTTTAGAGGCATTATGGTCCACAACCGATCCTACAAGAGCATGCCTCGACATCAAACATTGTTCACTGAAACATATGTGAAAACGAGTCAGCAAAAATATGCCGGCGAGTACATAGGTTTTGTGAGTATGTCAAGTTCATGGCTTTGTAGGCATTGCAATATATAACCCGACTACTAGAGTCGTAATTGAAAACCTTGTTTTGAAATTATATTGATATTGCAATAATTTTGCAAACACGTGAGATAGAGTTTATGAAAATCTAGTAGCCATGAACCTTGACTCGAAATCATTTGTATTGTAAATCCAAGTTGTAAACCATCTTGAAATAACTCGTATGGTTTATATCTTTACTCGAAAATCGTTGTGTGTCATTGTTTGTAAACATTTGTCCAAGTAATGTAAATAACGCCACGTATGTAATATAATGAAAACACTTATATATAGGAAGTACCAGCGGGTATCCACCATGCTTTTATTACATTACATCCGTTCTGTTATCAAAATCACTTGTCGTTAACCATTCGTTCATCGTCCTTTGTTATAAACCAATTGTCATGTTCATCGTTCATCGTTCGTCGTTCATTGTTATAAACAAATCGTTCGTCGTTCATCGTTTTAATTGTGAAAACTTCTGGTCGTTTCATGAATACATTCAAACCTTTGTTGACTTGTTCGAGACCACCCAACGGTGTCCCTTAATCGTATAACAACCCATTAATCGTATTACATGCCAATAAAGGGTTTGTTACATACAATTTCCGTCGCTTCCCAAATTTCCCAACAAACCCCGAGAATTTTGGTAACGGGATTGTCAGTCCTAGGCGCCTTAACTTACTACTGGTCGGCTTGGCCATTGTTAATGAATGTCATTCTTGTTATAAATACATCGCACCAACAAGTTCGTTCAAATTATTGAAATAGTTGTGTTTAATATAAACCATAGTATTTGCATTTAAAAATTTGAAAACATTTAGCACATATGAGTCACCCAAAAAAAATGTAAAACATAAAATAGGGGAACTATGTACTCACTTGAGATTGCAAAGTAAATCTTGGGTCAATAAGAAAACCGAAGCTCAAAGATCCGAGAAATCACGCGTTCCTAAAAATGAATAATAGTGTAAACATCGATACTTGAAATCGGAAGATCGGATAGAATGAGATCTCATAACCAAGTGAGTGTCGGAACTCAAATAACAAGGTTTAATAAGTTTACATTCTGATTTGGAAAGATTTTTATGTGCTTTTGACCCCTTTTGACCCGTTAAGGTAGTTTAAGCCACTTTAACGCGTCATTTGTGTAAATACGCATTCAAATGGTTAGATACGTGGCATAATAAGTTTTCAATGCTTAAACATGTTTAAAATGTTATTTTATCAGATTATATGTCAAAATTTGGGTTACATATGTTTTTAATTGATTTTCTTGCGAAAAGGGCATTTTGGTCATATTTAAGGAATATTACCATTGTTTAACATAACACTATCCGAAAGACATGACCATAAGGTATAACCTGAGAGGGTTATTCCCTATATATTTATGGTCACAAATATGTATTTGGTCGGGTCCGAAGATCCACCAAACGGGTCAGATTCGAAAGTCAAAGCGGTGGTAAAACCGTTCAACTTTTCGATTTTGAACAAGCACTACAATGAGAGTGATGATTTAGACTTGTTTTTTCATGTCTAAATAAGTTTATAAAAGACTTTTAGCATCAAAACAAACTGTTTTGACACCCAGAATTAGATCCGTTGCAAAATGCGCAAAATCGCATTTTGACCGAAACTTTGACGTGTCAAAAAGACTAGAAATGGTGATAATCAGTAGGCATGATCAATAGGGATCATAACCATCTTGATTATCATCATATTACATGGTTCAAATGGATTTTATATTGATCAATTCATGATCAAATCTGGAAGTCAAACAAAAGTCAAATTTTGTGACTTTTAATCCATTTAAACTACAAAACAATGGAACAAGACATCAGTAGAACACTTACAAACACTAAAGAAATGATCAAAGACCAGAGAAATAGCTCCAAGATGGTTGCAAATTCGGATTTGTAGCTGATTAGTGCAAAAAGGTGACTAAAAGCTCAAAAATGATCATGAACATGGTATTTATAATGATCCAAAGGTGTTCAAGATCATGCCAAGTGTTATGGCAATGATTTAGGATGTTAACAAGTGTGTGGGAGGTGTTAGAAGCAGGTTAAAGGGTGGAAAATTCGGGCTAGGTGACAAAATTTGCGAATTGGTGGCAAGGAAATGAGCTGGGAGGCTGCCAGCTAAACTTTCTGGAAAAACAGGGGCGCCGCCAGCGCGACGGGTATCCCTTTTGAGCGTCGCGCTACACCTAGCTCCCATGTTCAGTTCTGAAGTTTCAAAATTGACGGAAACAGGTCCCTGCACGTGTTTTGTCGTGTTTCGGGCACTTCTAACACTCGTTAACCTCATTTCAAAGCTCCATAAGGACGTTAAAGTATAGGGAGCTTGAAATGTGTCAAAAATATCCAGAAGTCGGTTTGTTTGGTCGTACGATCACAGTTTTTGGTTAATTACGACGAAAATCGTAACGAACGCGTGCGTGACCGTAAATGCGTAACGAATGTATTTTTCGCATTCCAATCACTAACATATAATATATTGATGATTAGAAAAATTTTTGAATGTCCGAACGTGTTTCGGATAGCGATATACGCAAAAAGGCATAGTTTCACGAAATTTGCAAAATAGCCCCTGGAGTTACAAAAGTGTGAATTTGCCATACCAAAGCCCTCAAAGCTTATTTCTAAGCTATGTAAAGGATATTTATGGTATGTTAGGCTTGTTTTCTTGTTCCGGAGCGTACGTCGCTGCGAGAATCGACAGACTTTCGCAGTTTGTCGTAATTAGTCCCTATGATCGAATTAACTTGTTTTTGACATACCAAACCCTCCAAAACTTATTTCTAAGTTATGCGAATGTTATTTAAGTTATGTTTAGCTTGTGACATTATTCCGGAACATATGTTGCGTTAAATTGGTTTCGTTTGCGTATTGGTTCACAGGTTTGCTCATAGAAGCGATTTAAGAGTTCGAAATTGTGCAAGAATCAAATGTGTGTAAATAATCAAAATAAATTAACATAATTCACATATACAACATAAATTTCATTCATTGATAACTTTTCGTCATTGTTACATGTTCGGATCATCACAGATGTCACAAGTAACATAAGCTATTCTCTCCCATTTTTCTGGTAGTGATCTTAAGAAACGACTATTGATAGTCGAATTAGGAAATTTCACATCTACCAGTTTCAATTCGCTTATGAGACAGCTAAATCGCTTGAACTGTTGGGTTAGTGACTCACCTTTTATATGGCAAAATGTTTCATACTGCTAATTCAAAACTTCTCTATTATTCTCGATCACCTCTTCAGTACCACCGAATTGCTCTTTAGGAGCATCCCATAACTCTTTGGCACTATTACAATGAAGTAATCCCGCACCTCATTGGGAAAGCTGAAGCAACGATGCTAAAAGCCTTAGCATCCAATTCGATTTTGAGGAAATCCTATTCAGAGTAATTTTGAGTTTTTTAGGGACTTGAGTGTGGGGATCCTCTGTACTTGGAACCATGGAAACATGGGGTCTAAACACAACGGATCTCCAGTATCCGGTGTTCTGTTCAGCGAGAATATGACCCATCCTACGTTGCCAAATAAAATACTCATTTCGTTTCAACATAGGTGGTTTGAACATGGATCCAATATTGGAATCCGGTGTGTTTTGTGCCATTTCTCTTGTTTACAATAGATTTGTGTTTTAAAAACTTTTGTAGGAATAAAACTCTGTATTCAAGCAAAACTTATCAAACGAAATTAGCAACAAAGAGCTGATCTGTTCAAATCAATTTGACGTTTAAATCAAAATCAATTGACCAAGCTCTGATACCAATTGTCAGGATCTAAGTTTGAATTGATTGTTGTTTTTGTTTCAAATAATGAAAATGATTGAAAAAATAGAGAATAAGTGCAACGGATTAATGGAAAACTTTTACAACAATCAATCGGTCGTTTGTTTTCATCACCATCATGCTTTCAAGTAATTAAACTATTGCATGTGATTCACAAACTCCCCCTTAGCCCAATCACGATCGTTTGATAGTAAGAAATGAAGAAGATAATCGAAATTGATCTTTTTAAGAAGACAAGTAAAAAGTGTTACATTGAGCGCCTATTTATACTAACTATCTAACCAATGATCGTCTTTCATTGACGTCAGGGTTGATAGTGATAGCTAACAAACGTAACTAACTACAAACACTGCTTAAACTAAAACTATCAGTGCATAACACTGTTACATTGATTAACCTAATACTAGAACAAGCACTGCTGGCTATCCTCTGTTCTTGTAATCTTCTATCAGCGGTTGAGAGTTCCTTCTGTTAGAGGATAGGAAACAATGTGTTTATTGAATGCAGTAAATGCCCATCAGTGGATAGAACATCTGATGGTTTGGATCAAAGCTCGGATGGTGTATTTTGACTTTGTATCATCTGTTCCTTTCCAAAGTTCAATCCCAACACTGACAAAAAGTCAAATGTTTTGGGATTGGCTTCTCGTGTCCCTCATTGATGTTGCCAATAAGTTGATCCAATGGATGACTTTTAAGGAAAATCAAATCTCCTTGATAGGGAACAATGACATTTTGAGGTGAAGGCTGCAGATGGGAATCATCTGAGCTAACATTTGTTGGCAAATTTGAAATGCGAACATCTGTTTGAAATGGAGGTGGAGGTATAGGAGGAATGGATGTGAGGTTGTGTTGATTTTTGTTCAAAGAGTGTGGACTTTTATCAACAGTGGTTTGATTTTGTGAGATGATAGAGGTTTGGGGGTCAACAACTGTTGAGCCAAAAATTGCAGAGATTTCATAGTTGTTATTAACATTTGCTCCTATGATGGATGGATTGACTTTAATTTGTGGAAGCACACTGTCATATCCATGATCTTTATGTGAAGATTGTGAAGTACCTGCATGATTAGTCTTGATAGACACATCTTCAAATGTAAATATATCTAGATCAAACAGTTCAGCAGGATTTGCTGGGATTTTCAATGAAGAAAGTTCATTGAACTTTATATTCAAAGTTTCTTCAACACACTTGGTCCTAGAGTTAAAAACTCTATAGGTTTTAGCAGCGGTTGAGTATCCTAGAAAATAACCACAATCAACTTTGGCTGTAAACTTTGAAATTGAATCTTTTAAGTTTAAAGTGAAGCATGGGCAGCCAAAGACTTTGAAATATGAGATCATAGGTTTGATTTTGTAAAGAATTTTGTAGGCAGCCTTTTGATGCCTAGGTTAATCAAAATTCTGTTCTGAACATAGTAAGCAATGTTTACAGTCTCTTCCCAAAAAGACAAGGGTAAACCTGAGTCTGGAAGCATAGTTCGTGCTGATTCAATTAAAGTTATATTTTTCCTTTCAACCACCCGATTTTGTTCTAGAGTCCTTGGGATGCTATACTGTTTAACAATCCCTTTTGACTCACAGAAAGCATCAAACTCCATATTCCTAAACTCTGTCTCATTGTCACATCTAAAATTTTTTACTGGAAGGTCAAATTGCTTTTCAACTTGTTTGACAAAATTTTGTAAAATGCCAGCAGTTTCATCTTTAGAGTGCATAAAAATGTCCATGTAAACCTTGAAAAATCATCTACAAGGACAAGACAATATCTTTTCCTTTTAAGACTCGTGATTTTTACAGGACCAAACAAATCCATGTGCAACAATTGTAGGAACTGGGTTGTTTTGGACTCTTCAATGGACTTTTAAGAGCTTTTATGTTGTTTGCCTTTTAAATAGGTAACACAGTGCTCTTCACAAGTGAATTGTTTTGATGTTAAACCTCTGACAAGATTTTGTTTTGAGAAAGTGGTGATAGTTTTCAGATTTGTGTGTCTAACTCTTATCCTTCAACATATCAACCACATACACATTGCCACTCTTATTAGCAATAAGTTGTGCTTTGCTCTCAGCAATGATTTGATCAATCTTTTTAACAACCTCTGGTCCTACAATTTGACATGTTTTCTTTGTAAAGAAGGATCTATATCCTTTGTCACTCATTTGTGAGACACTTAGCAAGTTGAATTTTAGATTGTTAATGAGATTAACATGCTCAAATTTAAGTTTCCCAGCCTGAACTAACCCTGATCCCAACACCTTCCCTTTGGAATTGTTACCAAAGGATATATCACCCCCTCCGTGTGTCATGAAATCTTTGAGTAGGGCTCTTCATCATGTCATGTGCGTGGAGCCTCACTATCTACATACCATAAACTATCAAGGCAAGTAGAAGCTCCCTGCACATTTTTAAACAATTAGTTTGGTGGGTTTCCAAAGCCAAAATGGCTTTGGATGGGGTCACTGATTGTTCAATCTCAAATTCAGGAAAATGGACAGTGGTTTGATTTGGTCTATGTAACCACTGTTGTGAACCATTTCCTGTCAGATGTTGGTAACCATGAGGATGCCTATTGACTCTTGACTTTGAGGGTTTTTTGTAACCCTCATAACTAAGAGGAACCTTTTGATAAATAGGTTGGCCATATCCTCTTGGATACCTGTTTGCAGGTGGTGCATCTGTCACTTGTACCTCTCTGGGAACATAAGTTTTGTTTAGCGCTTTTGTAACAGAATGTTTCCACAGGTTCAAAGGTCTGCTTAGATTTATTTCTAACAGAGCTTGAATTTTGATTTTTAAGAGATTTTGATTTAATTTCTTTTACCTTCGTGTCATAGGTTTGAAGAGAAACACACTCTTGGGTTATGTGGTTTGTTCTACCATAGTTGATGCACTTTGAAGAATTTGGGATCACACAAGTTTTGTTTATGTCATAAGCCTTTAACATAAAACAATTTTTAGTGACATGATTTCTTTTCTCACAAATGTTACAAAACAAGTTTTTGACCTTTTCTTTCTTCTTCCCTTTTTCTGGCTTCCTTTCAGCAGATAATGTAACATCTGCTGGAAGATCCTTTATAGGGATTATCCTTGCTTTTGGTGCCTTAACACCATCAATGGTTGAGAAGTCCATTGGCTTGAAGTTTTCTAAAATGTCACACTCTGACCATGTGGGTTTTAATTGATATTTCTCAACTTCCTCAAAGGTTGAAGATCTCTCATGTTTTTCCAAAATGATTTTGTTTCCATCTTTATCAGTGACTTTTATTTCTTCACCAGCCAATTTTTTGAGGACAATTTCAACCATCTCAGATTCATTTATAGTAACACTTTCAAAAACTCGGCCATTTTTCTTGAAACCTATGCCAAATTTTATGTTACTTTTGATCTGATTTTCTAACATGATTTCATAACCTTTCCAAGATTCTATGTCACACCCCGACTCGCAGCGGAAAAAAATACGAGATGCAACAAACACCTCTGGTACAAAGCACATTGTTTATAAAGACACTACATTTTATTACTTACAAAATGTTGATTACATACTACATGTATGTTACAACTGCGTGTTCCCATGAACCACATAAGTCTTCTATGTTGCATGAGACTATATTAGGATTCACCTATAAACACGTTTTGAACAACATACACGGATCACCCCGGTCTCAAGTTCACATGTTAGTTTTAAAAAGGGTCAGCTAAACGCTGTAACACCCCTGGCCCTCATTATCACCATTATTGTCCGCTTTGCCCCTGATGGGTGGCCCATCCAGGAACTCACGGCTTTGTTTTTGGTTGCCCTGGTGGAGACTTCCCAGGAGGTGACCCATCCTAGTACTACTCCCACTTGAGCATGCTTAACTGTGAGTTCTCCTCTCATCCACTAGCATTAAGCCCAAAACACGTTGGTGATTTTAGAGGTAGGGCATTACTTATGAACCAGGAATCTCTCCTGTCCACGGACGATGAGTCCCTTAGGGGGGGTGATTGTAACACCTAATGGCAACCTCCCAAATGTGGGGCAAAAAACCTCATCGAGGATAATGGCAACCTCCTACATGTTGGGGCAAAACCTCATTGAGGACGATGAGTCCCTTAGGGGTGATTATAACACCTAATGGCATACCTCCCAACATCATCCGTGGACAGGAGAGATTCCTGGTTCATAAGTAATGCCCTACCTCTAAAATCACCAACGCGTTTTGGGCTTAATGCTAGTGGATGAGAGGAGAACTCCGCAGTTAAGCATGCTCAAGTGGGAGTAGTATTAGAATGGGTGACCTCCTGGGAAGTCTCCACGAACCAAAAACAAAGCCGTGAGTTCCTAGATGAGCCACCCATCGGGGGCAAAGCGAACAATAAAGCCCAAGTCCGTCCCAAGTGTCGCATGAATCAACCTTAAGCATTAGCTCGTGAAACACATGTGAAAATAGGTACGTCAACATAAAAATGCTTGTGAGATACATAGGTTTTGTTGATGAGGATTCATGACTTGAAGTTAAATTAATAGTTTAACGAAAAGTAGTCATGAACCTTATAAAATATTTTCTTTTATAAAATCATATGAAAATCAATATGAAAATCAAATGATATAAAAGAAGAATATATGGTAAATAATTAACCGGATGAAAATGCAATGTATAAAATGTCATTTGTAAAACAATATCTTGTAAAAAAATGTATATTATTTGTACCAAATGTGTCATGTCTTTGTCTTTGTCGAAGTGGTTTAAATAATGCTACGATATGTAATATCATAAAGCACTTATATATAGAAAGTACCAGCGGTCATCCACCATACTTATCATATCACACACATCTGTTATTAAATCACTTGTCAAATAACCAATGCTTTATTTGATATGAACATTTATGTAGTTATGTTTATCGCATACATTCAAGCCTTGAGACTGTCGGATAAACACTTATCAAGCCAAAGGTTTATCAAAAACGTATTCGGATTCTGTCATTCCCTACTTCCAAACAAACCTAGCAAGCGAGGAACAGGATTTGTCAAGTCCTATGGTACCATTACATACTACCAGGCGGCGTGATCAATGTTAATGAATGTATTATGTCCCGTTAAACAAACCAAATATCTTAGTCAATGTATGTAATGTCATGAAAAATGTCTTTAAACTATGTACTAGGTATGCTAAGTAACATACAAAGTAGAAATGTCCATAAAATCGATATGCTAGCATGCTCAGTCAACATACATAGCAAAATGTAATTAACTCGATGTGCTCATATGCTAAGTCAACATAGGCCGCAAAAGATGTCTTTGAAATCAACGTGCTAGCATGCTCAGTCAACATACATAGCAAAACATAATTGAAATCATGTATTATATATGTACTAGATGAACATAGAAAGTATATGTCATGAAAGCATGAAAACATTAAAGTATCGAGTAGGCACTTGAGTATCACCCCAAAACTTTTGAAAAACGTAAAAGAGGGGGGGGGGGCTATGTCCTCACTTGGGGTTGCAAAAGTATCCTTGTTCAAGAAGAATAATAAAGCGCAAGAGTCTGAGGAATCAAATGGTTCCTAAGATCGGATAGCTTGAATGTACACCCCTTTGTTTGTTATGCATGCGATGCTCATGGTACATGGGATGTACCTCGTGGGACGTTAGAAACCGTGTACGTATGGCTAGGCTTGAATGTACACCCCTTTGTTTGCTATGGATTTACACTAAGTGCCTTAGTATAACACAGTGCCATACAGAACAATTTTTACACACTCGATGAACAATTTTTATACATTCAATGAAACTTTAAAGATTCATGAGTTCTAAAAGGTTTAAATACCTTAAGATACCCTGAATATCTTGCTCACACTTTGAATCCCCCCCCAAAAAAAAAAAAAAAATTCTGATACCAAACAATGCTCCGCATTTTTGGAATCTAGCACTTTGCTCATCTTACAATCATTTCGAATACACTCTACAATCCCCTTTCGAATAAATTTCGGGATGAAATTTCCTAAAGTAGGGGAGACTGTAACCCTTGTGCCAAAATTTCGGACATTAAAAACTTTTTCTTTGAAGGCTTTCCGATAACTGAAACTTAAACATAACCCGTTTAATGTAACGTACACACCGGGACGAGGACATAAGCTAAACATACCCTAAATATCCTTTATATAACTTAGAAATAAGTTTTGAAAGGTTTGGTATGTCAAAAACAAGCCTATTCGATCACAGGGACTATTTATGACAAACTACGAAAGTCTGCCATTCCTCGTAGTGACTCACACTCTGGAACAATGACATAAGCTTAACATACCCTAAATACCCTTTACATCACTTAATATAAGTTTTGAGGACTTCGGTATGGCAAAAACACTCTATTTTAACTTTAGGGGCTATTTTGCAAATTCTGCAAAACTATGTCGATTCGTGTATATCGATCCGGAACATATACGCACCTTCAAAAATTTTTATAATAATATCATTCATTACGCGTATACGGTCATTTGCGGGTTCGTTACGATTTTCGTCGTAATTAACCGAAAACCGCAACCGTACGACCTAACGAACCTACACCCGGGACATTTTTGAACATATTTCAAGTTCCTATGTTTATTCATCTTTATGGAGCTTAAAAATGGGGTTAACGTGTGTTAAAAGTGCCAGAACGCGACAAAAACAAGTAAAGGGGCCATTTCTGCCAATTTTTTAAACTTATGCCCCTGCAAGGGCCTTACAGACCGTAAGGCAAAACCCCATACGGTTCGTAAGGGGTCCCCAGCTCAGAAGCTTCTTAAATTCAAGCTGGCAGCATCTTGTGAACTTTCTTGGCCACCAAGTCGCAATCTATGCCACTTTAACCTGCATTAGACACCTGGAGGGACACTATCCATGCCTTAACACCTGGATCAACACTTGGCATGATTTGGGAGCTTCAAGATTAGTATAAATAGGCTTGATCTTCACCATTTCTCTTTGCTCATTCCATTCTTTCTTCCTCCCATCTCTTTGGAGTTGTTTCCAGCAATTGGAGACCTCCTCTCTGAGTTCTTAAGTGTTTCTCAAACACAAGTAAGTACTCTTCCATAGTCTTGTTCATTCTTTTAGCTATTTCAAGCTAAAAGTCAAACCGTGTTTGACTTTCATCTTTGACCATTAAGTGGTCAAGACAAAGTCCAATTGGACTTTGCACGTGATCGTAATCACGATGGTTATGATCCTTAGCGATCGTACCTACTGATTTCCACATTTACTAGTTGTAGTGACGAGTCAAAGTTTTGGTCAATAATGCGCAAAATGCGCATTATACGACGGAACTATTTTCGGGTATCAAAACCCTTTGTTTTGATACCAAATCAGTTTTATAAACCATGTTAGACATGTTTAACATGTCTAACTCGTCACTTCTAGTTTAGTACTTGTTTAGGGTCGTAAGTCGAGCGGTCTTGACTACCGCTTTGACTTTCGAAGCCGACCCGTTTGGTCACCTTTAGGATCTGACCAAGCCCATTATTATGGCCATAGTATTATAGGGCATAACCTCTGAGGTTATACCTTAAGGTCATACCGTTTGGTTAGTCAAATGACAAGTCGAATATGTATTCCTTATAATGCCGAAAATACCCTTTTTTCACTTAAATTAGTTTTGAACATATAAGAGCATTGTTTTGACATCTAAACTGATTATACAACTTATATAAACTAATTTTGGCATATTAGACTTGTCATAGGACATATTTAACCACCTGAACCCATAGTTACGTTTATGACCCGTTAAAGTGGCGTAAACCACCTTAGCAAGCCGTAGCGAGTCAAAACACTTTGAAATGCTTCCAATTCAGAATTTTTGATATTATAAACCATAATATACAAGATCCAACTCTTGTTTGGTTTATATACCTCATTCTATCCAATCTCTCGTTTTCAAGTTCGACACACTAACATGTAGTTATCCGATACACTAGGAACCACTTCGACACTTGAACTCTTGATCCTTTGAGCTTTGTTATATCGTTTGAACAAGATCTATACGCAATCCTAGGCGAGTACTTAGCTCCCCTCTTTTACGTTTTTCAAATGTTTTTGGGGTGATTCATATGTGTAATCAATTTTTCACAATGTATGGCGATTATGTATTTATAAGTGCAATTTTTGTGTAATATTCCTTTTATGCAAGACATGACAATTGGGGGCATGAAACAATCCTTATAGTATCTTTCTATCTTTATAGATTGATTCTAGTAGGATACTTGAAGTACAGTCTTAAATCTTCTATCTTTATAGTAAGATTCTAAGAAGTGCTTTACACGCCGATGACGATGGTTTATGTGTAGAGATTGTTGGTGATTTAGATAACAAAACTAGAGTAATATAATAAGAACATGGTGGATACGCTGCTGGTACTTCCTATATATAAGTGTACTTATTGTATTACCCTTCGTAGCCTTATTCGAATCACCATTAGGATTTAGGATTTTGTGATACAATGAGACAAGACAAGTGACTAAACTAAATCCTTAAAGCATCTATCTATCTTCATAGTTAGATTCTTGTAGGAATTTAATGTACTAATTGGTAATCCTTAATTGGATTCTGTGTACATTAATGCGTATGTGACAAAACAATGAGACAAGAAAAGTGACTAAACTAAATCCTTAAAGCATCTATCTATCTTCATACTTAGATTCTTGTAGGATGTTTAATGTACTAATTGGTAGTCCTTTATTGGATTCTTGTACATTAATGCGTATGTGACAAGACAATGTGACAAATTGACGATGACTATGTGGTTATTGTGATTAGTTGTGATTTAGATAACGAAACGAGTGTAATACCATAAGAACATGGTGGATACGCCGTTGGTACTTCCTATATATAAGTGTTCTTATTGTATTACTCTTGTAGAGTTATCCGAATCACAATAGGGTTTTGTGTTCGATCGATTCAAAACACATTATCCAAATCCTTGTAGAACTCTTACATATTTTTATATGTTAGATTCCTAAGAGGATAACCAAAGTATTATTTTAAATCATTGATTTGATTTCTAATAATACTCACGCAAGTTATGATAAATTTTCAATATTGTTATTATTAATCCTTGATTGGAATTCCAATTGACATACTCACAAGTTGTATGATCAAATTCATGGCGATTACAATGAACAAAGTACAATTTTCAATGGCATAAAAAATTACTTAGTATTAATCATGTTGCCATATACAAAACTATTTTGTCACAAGTTTTATAATCAAGTTAATGTATTGCAATACTAAATCTTTTTGCCATTCCTTGGCTTCAAAGAGTCCATTTTCAAAAGACAACTCTCGTAGCTGTCGAAGTATTGCAACACTAAACTTTTTTCCATTTACTTGGCCAACAAAACTATGTACTCGCGAACATTGTTTGTTGATGTCTTTTTTTCACATATGTTTCAGGTTATTGATCATTCAAGCATGTTACACATAGGAATGCATTCGGGCTTTAGACTTCTTTTAACAAAAGAAAAATTTCTTGTATTCTTTGTATTGTAAAACAATGTAAATAATAGTGAAACAATTTAGTATCAGTTGTGACTGAGCAATTTGTAACGTGACTCCTCGATATTTCCGTCGCGTGTTGTTATATTACGCGATCGGGGTGTTACAGATTGGTATCATTATATCCAATCTTTTTTATCTTTACCTGAAAGGTAACAACGACTTTGTCGTATACTGTGATGCATCGAACTTAGGCCTTGGCTGTGTTCTCATGCAAAGGAACAAAGTTATAGCCTATGCATCAAGACAGTTAAAGATTCACGAAAAGAACTACACCACTCATGATCTTGAGTTGGGTGATGTTATTTTCGCTCTGAAAATTTGGAGACATTATCTATATGGTACAAAATGTGTGGTTTTCACCGACCACAAAAGTCTCTAGCAAAATTTCAATCAGAAAGAACTAAACATGAGACAGCGACGATGGGTCGAACTCCTGAACGACTATGACTGTGAGATTCGCTACCATCCTGGCAAGGCGAATGTCGTAGCCGATGCTCTTAGTCGTAAAGAACGAGTCAAGATACATTGTGTTCAAGTTCGATCTGATATTCAAAACCGTACCTTCCAAGCTCAACGAACTTGTGTTACACAAGGCATGATGGGTGATGAATTACCACATCATCTTGAGCTTCAACTTGAAACGAAAGACAATGGGTTGTTATATTATCTGAGCCGTTTGTGGGTTCCAAGTCAAGATAATCTCCGCACCTTGATAATGGATGAAGCTCATAAGTCTCGTTATTCAATTCATCCAGGTGCAGACAAAATGTATAAGGATCTTCGTACCCAGTATTGGTGGCCGGGTATGAAGAAAGACATTGCCTTGTACGTATCTAAATGTCTTATTTGTCTGAAAGTTAAGGCAGAGCATCAATGTCCATCTGGTTTATTTGAACAACCAGAAATTCCGATTTAGAAATGGGAAAGCATTGCAATGGATCTCATTACCAAAATTACCGCGTACATCTAGAGGTCATAATGCCATTTGGGTAATTGTTGATCGTCTAACCAAGTCAGCACACTTTATAGCAATCCGTGAGGATATCCCTGTGACAAACTTGCTTAGATCTATGTGGATGAAATTGTATCTCGTCATGGTGTTCCTTTGGACATCATATCTGATCGTGATGCTCGATTCTCACCTCATTTTTGGAGGACCATGCAAACTGCCATGGGAACTAAACTTAACTTGAGCACTGCTTATCATCCTCAAACGGATGGATAGTCCGAAAGAACAATCCAGACACTGGAGGATATGCTTAGAGCTTGTGTGATTGACTTTGGTGGTAGTTGGGATTCGCATCTACCTTTGACCGAATTCTCCTACAATAATAGTTATCATACCAGCATTAACATGGCTCCTTTCGAAGCTCTTTATGGTCAAAAATGTCGTTCACCTGTCTGTTGGAATGAAATCGGTGAATCTCAATTCACTGGACCTGAACTCATTCAAGACACAACAGACAAAGTCAAAACAATTCGTGATAATCTCTTGACAGCTAGAAACCGTCAAAAGAGTTACGCGGACAAACGACGCACGCCCTTAGAATTCCAAGTTGGTGATCACGTCCTGACTCAAGGTATCCCCTTGGAAAGGCGTGGTTAGATTTGGGAAGAAAGGAAAACTTGCACCTAGATATGTTGGACCATTCAAGATCATTGAGAAAATCGAAAGGTGGCCTACAAACTTGAGCTACCTCCTGAACTTGGAAATGTTCATCCAACATTCCACGTGTCCAATTTGAAAAAGTGTTTAGCTGATGAAAACCTCCACATTCCTCTTGATGAAATTCGTGTTGATGACACGTTGCATTTTGTTGAGAAACCTGTGGAAATATTGGACCGTGAAGTCAAAAAGCTCAAGCGGGACGTATACCAATTTTTTAAAGTTCGCTGGGAGTCCAAACGTGGCCCTGAGTTTACTTGGGAACAAGAGGACCAAATGAAGGCGAAATATCCACATCTATTCTCACAAGTTTCCTCTGGTTAAATTTCGGGACGAAATTTCCAAAAGTAGGGGAGAGTGTGACATCTTGTATTTTAATCATCGTACAATTCTGAAACAATTTTGTAATTTTATAACACTTTGTTTTATTCCAAGATTTATTTTAATACTTATGACATTTCGTATTTTCAATCCTTGTTCAAATTCGACCTTTCAATCACTTTTGGAAGTGAAATCGCAAACCGTTACGCAAACGTAATCAGTTTAATGAGCCATACACTTTGGAACAGTGGCATAAGCTAAACATACCCTAAATACCCTTTACATAACTTAGAAATAAGTTTTGAGGGCTTCGGTATGGCAAAAACATGCTTTTGCAACTTCAGGGGCTATTTTGCAAATTTTGTGAAACTATGCCAAATCGCGTATTTCGTTATCTGGAACAAGTACGCACATCCAAAAAAAATTTTAATCATTAAAATCTAGTAGTTTAATGATGGGAAATGCAAAAATATCATTCGTTACGCGTTTACGGTCATTTGCGCGTTTGCTATGATTTTCGTCGTAATTAACTGAAAACCGCAACCGTACGACCGAACGAACTGACACATGGGACATTTTTGGACACATTTCAAGTGTCCTAAGCTTTATCGTCTCTATAGAGATTAAAAATAAGGTTAACGGGTGTTAGAAGTGCCAAATCGCAACGAAACGTGTTCAAGGGCCTGTTCTGCCAACTTTTGAAAGTTGCTGTCAGCTAAGGGCTTACGGACCATAAGCCCATACCCCATACGGTCCGTAAGGACCCCCCCAGCTCAGCAGAAACATGGCAGCTTCTTGTTTGCTTCCTTGGACACTAATCCTTCGAAATTGCCACACTTTTCCTGGTCTTGACACATCCGTAGACATTTGTAATGATCCTAAATCAGTGCCTAACACTTGGGATGATGTTGTGCATCATCCACAAGTATAAATAGGCCATCAAACTCACCTCACAACTTGCTCATTTCCTTCTCCTTTTCTCTATAACTCTAAGAGGAGACTCCCACGTTGTTGGAGGTCTCCCATCTGAGTTTTCTAAGTCTTTTTCTTCATCTTTGGCTACCTTGAGCACAAGTAAGTGTTCTAACTTAGCCTTGTTCATTCATTTTAGTTATTTCTAGCTAAAAGTCAAACAGTGTTTGACTTTCAGTTTTGACCATTAATTGGTCAAGTCAAAGTCCCATCGGACTTTGCAACGTGATCGTAATCACGATGGTTATGATCCTTAGCGATCATACCTACTGATTTACCACGTTACTAGTTGAAGTGACGAGTCAAAGTTTTGGTCAATAACGTGCAAAATGCGCATTATATGACGAAACTATTTTTGGGTATCAAAACCCTTTGTTTTGATACCAAATCAGTTTTTATAAACCTTGTTAGACATGTTTAACATGTCTAACTCGTCACTTTTAGTTTAGTGCTTGTTTAGGGTCGTAAGTCGAGCGGTCTTGACCACCGCTTTAACTTTCGAACCCGACCCTTCGGTCGATCTTAGGATCCAGACCAAACTCATATTTGTGACCATAGTTGTATAGGGAATAACTCTCTGAGGTTATACCTTATGGTCACGTCGTTTGGTTAGTATTATGATAGGTCGTTATTATGCCTTTATAAATGACTAAGATGCCCTTTTTGCGTAAAAATTCAATTTAAGCATATGTGGCTAAGTTTTGACATATAAACTGATATTACAATGTTATTAAACATATTTGGGCATTTAAGACTTATCATAGGACATGTTTAACCATCCGATCACGTGTTTACGCAAATGGCACGTTAAAGTAGCGTAAACTACCTTAACGGCTCATTAGGGTCAAAAGCACTTAGGATCACTTCAAAATCAGAATGTTGAGTTTATTAAAACATGCCGTATGAGTTCCAACACTCATTTGATTTATAAGACATCATTCTATCCAATCCGCCGATTAAAGTCCCGACTTATTAACATAGTTATCCGATCTTAGGAACCATTTGATTCCTCGGACTCTTGTGCTTTATTATTCTTCTTGAACAAGGATACTTTTGCAACCCCAAGTGAGTACATAGCCCCGCCCTCTTTTAGTTTTTCAAAAGTTTTGGGGTGATACACATGTGCCTACTCGATACTTTCATGTTTTCACGCTTTCATGACTATACTTGCTATGTTCATCTAGTACATATATAGTACACAATTTCAATTATGTTTTGCTATGTATGTTGACTGAGCATGCTAGCACATCGATTCTACATTACATTTTGCTATGTATGTTGACTGAGCATGCTAGCATATCGATTTTATGGACATTTCTACTTCGTATGCTGACTTAGCATACCTAGTACATGGTTTAAAGACATTTTTCATGACATTGCTTACATTGACTAAGACATTTGGTTTGTTTAACGGGACATAATACATTCATTAACAATGATCACGCCGCCTGGTAGTATGTAATGGTACCATAGGACTTGACAAATCTCTTTCCCCGCTTCCTAGGTTTGTTTGGAAGTAGAGAATGATAGAATCCGAATACATTTTTGATAAACCTTTGGCTTGATAAGGTTTATCCGACAGTCTCAAGGCTTGAATGTATGCGATAAACATAACTACATAATTGTTCATATCAAATAAAGCATTGGTTTTGCAAAACATGACCTTTGATTTAAACTTTGGTTTATTCAAGACTTTTTTTTGGTACACGACATTTAGTTATACATGACATTTGACATTTGTTAGACAAGACATTTTTGGTGGTTATTTGATAAGTGATTTAAATAACGAAATGTGTGTAATATGATAAAGCATGGTGGATACGCCGCTGGTACTTCCTATATATAAGTGCTTTTATCATATTACATATCGTAGCGTTATTTAAACACTTCGATAAAGACAAAGACATGACACATTTGGTACAAATAACATATATTTTTTGACAAGACATTGTTTTACAAATGACATATTTTATACATTGCATTTTCATCTGGTTAATTATTTACCATACATTCTTCTTTTATATCATTTGATTTTCATATTGATTTTCATATGATTTTATAAAAGAAAATATTTTATAAGGTTCATGACTACTTTTCGTTAAACTATTAATTAACTTCAAGTCATGAATGCTCATCAACAAAACCTATGTATCTCACAGGCATTTTTATGTTGACGTACCTATTTTCACATGTGTTTCACGAGCTAATGCTTAAGGTTGATTCATGCGACACTTAGGACGGACTTGGGCTTTATTGTCCGCTTTGCCCCTGATGGGTGGCTCATCTAGGAACTCACGGCTTTGTTTTTGGTTGCCCTGGTGGTGACTTCCCAGAGGTCACCCATCCTAGTACTACACCCACTTGAGCATGCTTAACTGTGGAGTTCTCCTCTCATCCACTAGCATTAAGCCCAAAATGCGTTAGTGATTTTAGAGGTAGGGCATTACTTATGAACCAGGAATCTCTCCTGTCCACGGATGATGTTGGGAGGTATGCCATTAGGTGTTATAATCACTCCCCTAAGGGACTCATCGTCCTCGATGAGGTTTTGCCCCAACAAGTAGGAGGTTGCCATTATCCTCGATGAGGTTTTTTGCCCCACATTTGGGAGGTTTCCATTAGGTGTTACAATCACCCCCCCTAAGGGACTCATCGTCCGTGGACATGAGAGATTCCTGTTTCATAAGTAATACCCTACCTCTAAAATCACCAACGTGTTTTGGGCTTAATGCTAGTGGATGAGAGGAGAACTCCACAGTTAAGCGTGCTCAAGTGGGAGTAGTACTAGGATGGTGACCTCCTGGGAAGTCTCCACCAGGGCAACCAAAAACAAAGCCGTGAGTTCCTGGATGGGCCACCCATCGGGGGCAAAGCGGACAACATAGGTGATATGGAGGGCCAGGGGTGTTACAGCATTTAGTGATCCTTTTTAAAACTAACTTGCGAACTTGAGACCGGGGTGATCCGTGTATGTTGTTCAAGACGTGTTTATAGGTGAATCCTGATATAGACGCATGCAACATAGAAGACTTATGTGGTTCATGGAAACACGCAGTTGTAACATACATGTAGTATGTAATCAATATTTTGTAAGTAATAAAATGTAGTGTCTTTAAAACAATGTGCTTGTACCAGAGGTGTTCGTTGCATCCCGTATTTTTTTTCCGCTGCGAGTCGGGGTGTGACATAGAATCTTGGAAAGGTTATGAAATCATGTTAGAAAATCAGATCAAAAGTAACATAAAATTTTTGGCATAGTTTTCAAGAAAAATGGCCAAGTTTTTGAAAGTGTTACTGTAAATGAATCTGAGATGGTTGAAATTGTCCTAAAAAATTTGGCTGTGAAGAAATAAAAGTCACTGATAAAGATGGTGTATCCCTTCCTTAATCGCACTGATTTTGGCGGGATCTACATGAATAGCTTGTTCGTTGACAATATGTCCCAAGAATTGAACTTCCTTAAGCCAAAATACACACTTGGAGAACTTTGCATAGAGTTGTTCTTTCTTTAGGAGTTCCATCATTAGACGGAGATGTTGCTCGTGATCGGCTCGAGACTTTGAGTAAATCAAAATGTCATCAATGAAACAATGATGAACTTGTCCAAATAAGGCTTACAAACCCTATTCATCAAGTCCATGAAGACGGCAGGAGCATTTGTCAGACCAAACGGATAACAGTGAACTCATAATGACTGTATCGAGTGCGAAAAGCAGTTTTGGGAATATCTTCTTCGAGAACAGGAAGCTGATGATACCCAGAATGTAGATTAATCTTTGAGAAGCAAGTCGCACCTTGTAGCTGGTCAAAGAGATCATCAATACGGGGTAGGGGATATCGATTCTTGATTGTGAGTTTGTTGAGCTCACGGTAATCGATACACATACAGAATGATCCATCTTTCTTTTCACAAATAGGACTGGAGCGCCCCAAGGTGAAAAGCTTGGACGGATGAATCCTTTGTCAACAACTCCTGAAGTTGTTTAGATAACTCTTGCATCTCAGACGGTGCAAGACGGTATGGGGATTTGGCTATAGGGTTGGCACCAGCTACAAGATCTATACGAAACTCGACTTGTCGTGCCGGGGGTAAACTAGGTAACTCGTCAGGCAAACACCTCAGGATAATCCCAAAAACGGGGATGTCCTTAATAGATTTACCCTTGCCTTTCTCCTCTACGATATGTGCCAAGAAAGCAACATAATTCTTTCATAGGTATTTATGGGCTTGGGTGCATGTCATGAGTTTAAGGCTACTAACGGGCCTTTCTCCTCGAACCTCTAGGATTTCACTAGACGGAAGGGGTATACGAACGATCTTATCAAAGCAAATCACCTCAGCATGGTGTTTAGATAACTAGTCCATCCCTACTATGATATCAAAGCTCCCGAGTTGCATTGGCGTGAGGTCAATGGCAAAAAGGTGGTTGTTAAGGTTCAATTGGCAATCATGGATGACAGAATCAAGTTTAAGGGGTTCACCACTAGCTATTTCGACTGTCAAGGGCTTTCCTAGTTTTGTTCTAGGCATTGAAAGCAAAGGTTCAAAAGCTAGGGATACAAAACTCTTATTGGCACCTGAATAAAAAAGAACTGAAGCAGGATGGTCGTTAACAAAGAACGTACCGTTCACTACTTCATTGTCAGCCCGGGCCTCATTAGCATTGATGTTAAATGCTCGTCCACGAGCCGGGTTTGCATTTGCCAACTTCGGGCAGTTATTTCTATAGTGGTGAGATCCCACAATTGCAGCAAGACCCAAGTGGATAGTGAGGTCGTGCAGGCTGCTGAGCAGGGTTTTGGGCTACTGGATTCTGGGTAGGAGCGAAACGACAAGTGTTGGCAAGATGACCAGATTTCCCACAGCTAGTGCAAATGCGGCACTGTAAATGTGGTTGATGGTGACTGTTACACTTGTTGCACAAAGGTGCATTGCCAACATATTTTTTCTTGGCTGGTGGCTGAGCAGGTTGATTGGGAGCAGCTTGGTTAGGTTGTGTAGTGAGGGCGAAGTTCTTAGAAGCCTTGAGCTTCCTCAAATTCTTGGAGGTTTCAGCTTTGTTTCCTTTTTGCTTCTCAGACTAAACAGCCGGTTTCTTGTCACCCTTTCGATGAAGCTTACCTTTTAAACTTGTGATTCAGTAAGGGTTGCAGCTAGCTCAATGGCTTGACGGACAGATGTAGGGTTACTGCCAGTGACGATGTCCTGGACAGGATCTTGCAGACCATCTATGTACTTTTCAATCGCCTTATCCAAAGGCGTCACCATCTCAGGTCATAATAGGCTCAACTCCTCATACCGATTGGTATACGCACGGTGCTCACCGCTGTCTTGCTTTAGGTCATGGAACTCATTCTCAAGCGCCCTTTTTTCATGACAGGGGCATAACTCTTTCATCATTAGAGCTCTAAGTTCCTCCCAAGTCTGACCCATCGCTACATCAGCACCCCGATCTCTCACTACTCCGTTCCACCATGTGAGCGCCCTCTTTTGGAACACGCTCGTAGCAAACTCGACCTTACGATTATCAGGACACTGAACGTGGCGAAAAGTATTCTCAAGACTCTCAAACCACTGTAGGAGCCCAGTTGCTCCTTCAGAACCACTAAACTTGAGTGGTTTAGCCGAGTTAAACTGTTTAAAGTTGCACACAGCAGGTGCATTGTTATTGTTGTTGGCTTGGTTGATTTGAGTAATGAGATTCGGTAGCATAGCAGCCATCTGTTGTGCTATGATAGTCGCCAGTTCGGTGTTAGGTGGTGGTACGTTTCGTCGAGGAGGCATTCTAAAAGAGGAAAGCATGAGAGAAAACGAGTGAGATGAATGTTCGGGAAATGAGATGTCATAAAAATCGACGAAATGAAAGGATGGTGGTCATTCGTTCGTTTACTTGCAACAAACAAATGACACATAGTGACTAATCAAAGTAAATGGGTTTTTATAATGTATCGCAAAGACATGCTTTTGTCTATAGGTGGACACTCACCCCAAGAGTTCCCAGGTAAGAGTGACTGGTCTGATTAAGTGGATTTGTACGAACACTCTAGCCTTAGACAGAAAACTCAGGGTACAGGCACCCACCCTTCCGGATTGCATGTGTTCACATTATCAAAACCCAAACTCTGACGAGATTTTGAAAACTTTGGAAGGCATAAAGAGCCGGTGATTTGTTTTGGCTAGATCTTAAGTCACTAAAGCCCAAGCTCGTCCTAAGTGTCGCATGAATCAACCTCAAGCATTAGCTCCTGAAACACATGTGAAAATAGGTACATCATGAATCCTCATCAACAAAACCTATGTATCTCACAGGCATTTTTATGCTGACGTACCTATTTTCACATGTGTTTCAGGAGCTAATGCTTAAGGTTGATTCATGCGACACTTAGGACGAACTTGGCTCTGATACCAATCTTTCTACTGGGCGGCGTGATCAATGTTAATGAATGTATTATGTCCCGTTAAACAAACCAAATGTTTTAGTCAATGTAAGAAATGTCATGAAAAATGTCTTTAAACCATGTACTAGGTATGCTAAGTCAACATACAAAGTAGAAATGTCCATAAAATCGATATGCTAGCATGCTCAGTCAACATACATAGCAAAATGTAATGTAAATCAATGTGCTCATATGCTAAGTCAACATATGCCACAAAAGATGTCTTTGAAATCAATGTGCTAGCATGCTCAGTCAACATACATAGCAAAACATAATTGAAATCGTGTACTATATATGTACTAGATGAACATAGCAAGTATATGTCATGAAAGCGTGAAAACATGAAAGTATCGAGTAAGCACATGTTATCACCCTAAAACTTTTGAAAAACATAAAAGAGTGGGGGGGGGGGCTATGTACTCACTTGGGGTTGCAAAAGTATCCTTGTTCAAGAAGAATAATAAAGCGCAAGAGTCCAAGGAATCAAATGGTTCCTAAGATCGGATAACTATGTTAATAAGTTGGGACTTTAATCGGCGGATTGGATAGAATGATGTCTTATAAATAAAATGAGTGTTGGAACTCATATGGTATGATTTAATAAACTCAACATCTGATTTGGAAGTGATCCTAAGTGCTTTTGACCCGTAATGACCCGTTAAGGTAGTTTACGCTACTTTAACGTGTCATTTGTGTAAGCACGTGATCGGATGGTTAAACATGTCCTATGATAAGTCTTAAATGCCCTAAATATGTTTAATAACGTTGTAATATCAGTTTATATGACAAAACTTTAGTCACATATGTTTAAATTGAATTTATGCGCAAAAAGGGCATTTTGCTCATTTATAAAGGGCATAATAACGGCCTATCATAATACTAACCAAACGACGTGACCATAAAGTATAACCTCGCGGGTTATTCCCTATACAACTATGGTCACAAATATGAGTTTGGTCGGATCCTAAGATCGACCGAACGGGTCGTGTTCGAAAGTTAAGCGGTGGTCAAGTCCGCTCGACTTACCACCCTAAACAAGCACTAAACTAAAAGTGACGAGTTAGACATGTTAAACATGTCTAACTAGGTTTATAAAACTGATTTGGTATCAAAACAAAGGGTTTTGATACCCGAAAATAGTTCTGTCGTATAATTCGCATTTTGCGCGTTATTGACCGAAACTTTGACTCGTCACTTCAACTAGTAACGTGGTAAGTCAGTAGGTATGATCGCTAAGGATCATAACCATCATGATTACGATCACGTTGCAAAGTCTGATTGGACTTTGACTTAACCAATTAATGGTCAAAACTGAAAGTCAAACACTGTTTGACTTTTAGCTAGAATAACTAAAATGAATGAACAAGGCTAAGTTAGAATACTTACTTGTGCTCAAGGTAGCCAAGGATGAAGAAAATACTTTGAAAACTCAAATGGGAGACCTCCAACAATGTGGGAGTCTCCTCTTAGAGTTATAGAGAGAAGGAGAAGGAAATGAGCAAGTTGCGAGGTGAGTTTGATGGCCAATTTATACTTGTGGATGATGCACAAGATCATCCCAAGTGTTAGGCACTGATTTAGGATCATTACAAGTGTCTATGGATGTGTCAAGACCAGGAGAAGTGTGGCAATTCGAAGGATTAGTGTCCAAGGAAGCAAACAAGAAGCTGCCATGTTTTTGCTGAGCTGGGGGGTCCTTACGAACGTATGGGGTATGGGCTTACGGTCCGTAAGCCCCTTAGCTGACAGCAACTTTCAAAAGTTGGCAGAACAGGCCCCTAAACACGTTTCGTTGCGATTTCGCACAAAGACGATAAAGCTTAGGAAACTTGAAATGTGTCCAAAAATGTCTCGGTTGTCGGTTCGTTCGGTCGTACGGTTGTGGTTTTCGGTTAATTACGACGAAAATCGTAGCAAACGCGCAAATGACTGCAAATGCGTAACGAATGATATTTTTGCATTCCCATCAATAAAATACTAGATTTTAATGATTACAAAATTTTTGGACATGCGTACTTGTTCCGGATAACGAAATACGCGAATTGGCATAGTTTCGCAAAATTTTCAAAATAGCCCCTGAAGTTGCATAAGCATGTTTTGCCATACCGAAGCCCTCAAAACTTATTTCTAAGTTATGTAATGGGTATTTAGGGTATGTTTAGCTTATGCCATTGTTCCAGAGTATATGTCGCGTTAAATTGATTACGTTTTCGTAACGGTTTGCGATTTCACTTCCAGATGTGATTTGAAAGGTCGAATTTGAACAAGGATTGAAAATACGAAATGTCATCAGTATTAAAATAAATCTTGGAATAAAACACAATGTTATAAAATTACAAAATTGTTTCGGAATTGTACGATGATTAAAATACACAGATGTCACAAACGCTGCTGGTGAGTTCCACTTGTTTAGTTGTTGTGGAACAATATGTGTTAATAAGTTTAATTGCACTGGTTCTAGTCACAGTTCACTGATGGAATTTCACACGCTACAAGTGAAACCTTGACTGTTTTACCTCGGGCAGTGTCACACAGATACTCCCGGTCCACCAACTGCGTCATGTGCAGTACAACGCCCTCGTGTAGTTATGCCTAACAACATAACCAAATGAGGACAAGTGCAGTTGACTTGTGGCCGGCATCGCACCATCCGACCTCAACTGGGTTTGTCAGACCAATAGTACTATCCACTGCCCATGGCTTATATTAATCACTTGCAATGGAGGTATTCGTGAGTTAGGTAATTCACATCGTCCCAAGTTGGTGCAACTAACACGGTTTTGTAGCATGCAAATCATCCTAGAAAATAGTAACACAGTCTAAAAGTGGTGGAGTGAAACTCACTCCCAAGTTGGTGAGATTATCACTGTTTGTAACATGCAAGTCCCTAGAAATCAGTAAAACAATTTAAAAGCGGGGAAGTGAAACTCACAGGATAGTAGCATCACAGGTAGCAATAGGAGTATATGTAAGCTTGTTCGGATTTAACAACAATCATGCAAGTAATTACTAATATCAGTCGCTTGGTCGGTAACGCCTATAACTTGGGTCAACTGGGTATTTTCAGTTCATATTGTACATATGGTATCCTGGTGCGGTGATGGATGTTATGGTATGTTTAGTTTCACATTTGGCTACCGGGAACCGGTTCGCGTGCCAGCCAAAGTCGGTTGTTTGACACGTTCGGGTAATGGTATAGGAATACCAATAGTGCCAACGTGTTGTGATTTAAGAAAAATTAACTTTTCATTAAGGGAGTTTGGGTGTTTGGGGAGTTTATGTTGCCCAAATTTGAGTTTCCATTCTCGCCGTCGGGGATTCTCCCGAACGGTGGTGGAACACACCCGGAGTATCCCGCTTACCCTGGAACCTCCCAGAATACTCCTGGTGTTAGTTAGGTTTTGGTCCGTTCCAGTTTCGGCAAGTTCGTTGTCCGGTAAATTGCCGAATTTAGTTAAAATAAGCGTTTTAAAAGCCGAAATATTCCATTTAATCTACATAGTTCATAAAATTCTGGTAATTTTTGTAGAACTCAGATAAATATATAGATTCAAGGAAAAATATTTTGGGGATTATAAAGCTATTTTAACTTCTCAAATAAATTATTTGTAAAACTGTATTTAACCAAATAATTCACTTTGTTTATCATCCGATGTCTAAAAATTGCCAAAATATTCCTGGAACTTCCTTATATGTCCAGGAACTACCTGTAAAAACTTGGCATTTTTCCGATTTTGTTTCAGGGCATTTCCGGCTATCGAAAACTTCTAAAAATGCGGATTTTTAATCCAAATCAAAACCTAACCAATAGACTCCGAAACTTCCCAGAACCTTTGTTCTTGTAAATTTTGGTGATTTATTGACTTCGTTTGGTATTTTTTTTGAATTTCGTTTTGGTAAAACAGTCAAAACTTCACCAAAAATCGTAGAGAATTCCAAACATTCTAAAAATTTACATGGACCTTCCTGTCAATACCCTACATCACCACACGAAATTTCACCTCAATCCAATACCCACAAAACAAGTTATGGTCCAAACAATATTCTGCCTATAATAGTTTCGAGTTTCGGGTGATATACCTAGCGATTCCTTCGATTTCGAGTGTTTTTCTTGAGTTCAGAAGTGATTGTGAGCCATATTCAGTACCTATATACCAAGAACAATCCAAATATGCTAGAACTCAGATCAATCAAGGCTTATTTCATTGCTTTTCGGTTTAGAACTTTGTTACGCACTTTTGGTCGAATAGGTGTCGATTAAGGTATCAAAACCTGAAGTTTCATGTTCTTGGCTATCATATAACACCAGGGACGTTACAAAGTGTTCTTATTCAGCCAAGAACTTGTTTAAACCCTCCAAAATTCATGGTTTAAAATGGGTTTTTCGGTTATAAATCGCGTTTAATCAAGAAAAACACATCAAAACCATCTAGAACTTGTAAAGTTACCTTGATTTAGTCGAGATTTAGGAATGATCAGCTGACATGTAGGTGGTTTTGGCAGATTTTTGGGAAGGAAGATGAAAGGAATTAAGGAAAAAAAATGAAAAAAGAAAAAAAATAATATATAAAGGGGGGGGGCATAGGTGGGGTGCCTCTACCCCACCTACGCTTTGTCGTGCTTTGTCTTTTCGTGTTAAAAGATGATGTTTATCTTCAGTGGCGTGTTAGGTTCGTTTTTGGGTCTCAGACGCGTACCCGATTTGCGAAACGAACTCTGTTTTTCGCGTTCTTAGTGTTAAAAGACTCGGTTATAAAAATCGAACATAACCGTCTCGAAACCCGAGCTGTAACACCCCAAATTGCGTAAACAACACGCAGGGAAACACTTGGGGAGTCACATTAACAGATTGTTTCAACAACACATGGTATTTCATATTTCGTTTTATTAGATATTAAACATAGACTATTTTGCCATATTGTTTTAGAACTTTCAAACAAACTTAAACAAACAAACAAGCATATTTATTGTCTTTCTTATTTTATAAGCACTAAGGTCCACGTCCAATCCTACATGAGCATGCATCAGTATCATCTAGCATCGTTCCCTGAAACATATGTGAAAACGAGTCAGCATAAAAGAATGCCGGCGAGTACATAGGTTTTGTGAGGATGTCAAATTTATGGCCTTGAATACGTATTATAATACCTCGACAGACTACTAGAGTCATTAATTGAAAACCTTATTATCAAAAAGTATTTGATATTGCAATGATAACTAACCAATCTAAAACAAGTTAGTTATAGTTTATAAAAGACTTGTAGCCATAAATCTTGACCAAAACATTTGTTTCGTAAATCCGAGTAGTAAATCGTCTTGAAATAACTTGTATGGTTTATATCTTTAATTGAAATCGTTGCGTGTCATCGTTTGAAAACATTTGTTCAAGTGATGCAAATATCGCCATGAATGTAATACGATAAAAGCACTTATATATAGGAAGTACCAGCGGCGTATGCACCGTGCTTTTATCAAATTACATATGTACCGCTATCTAAATCACTTATCATAACCAATCGTTCATCGTTCCTTGTTACAAACCAATCATTCATCGTTCCTTGTTATAAACCAACCGTTCATCGTTCCTTGTTCTAAACCAATCGTTCATTGTTCCTTGTTTTAGTTGTGAAAACTTTTGGTCATTTCGTTAATACATTCAAACCTTTGTTGACTTGTTCGAGACCACCCATGGGGTCCCTTAATCGTATAACAAATCACCAAAGGGTTTGTAAAAATACAGTTTCAGTCGCTTCCCAAACTTCCCCACAAACCCCGAGAATTTTGGTAATGGGATTGTCAGTCCTAGGCGCCGTAACTTACTACTAGTCGGCTTGGCCATCGTTAATGAATGTCATTCTTGTTATGAATACAACGCACCAACAAGTTCGTTCACATTATTGAAATCGTATTGTTTATATAAACCATAGCGTTTGTACTTTGAAAGCTTGAAAACAATTTAGCACATATGAATCACCCCAAAACATTTGTAAAACATAAAATAGGGGAAAACTATGTACTCACATGGGATTGCAAAGGTGTCCTTGTATCACAGATCAAACAAGCTCAAAAGTACGAGAAATCAAGCGTGTCCTAAAATCGGATAATTGTGTAAACATCGGGACATTAGTCGGTGGATCGGATAGAATGAGGTCTTGTAAACCAAATGAGTGTTGGTACTCATATGAAATGGTTTAACAAAGTCTACATTCTGATTTGAAAAGGGTTTTAAGTGCTTTCGACCCGTTATGACCCGTTAAGGTAGTTTAAGCCACTTTAACGCGTCATTTGCGTAACTATAAATTCGGATGGCTAGATATGTGTTATGATAAGTCTTTAATGCCTAAAAATGTTTGAAAATGTTATTTGATCAGATTACATGTCAAAATTTATGTTACATATGCTTATAGTTGATTTATTTGCAAAAAAGGGCATTTTGGTCATTTTTGAAGATCATAACAACTAAATTATAATAACACTAATCAAATGACATGACCATAAGGTACAACCTCAGAGGGTTATTCCCTTTACAATTTGTCATAAATATGTATTTGATCGGGTCTAAAAATCCACCAAATGGGTCAGATTCGGAAGTCAAAGCGGTGGTCAAACCGTTCAACTTACGACTCCAAACAAGCACTAAAATAAGAGTGACGATTTAGACATGTTTTGACATGTCTAATTAAGTTTATAAAAGAGTTTTGGTACCAAAACAAACTGTTTTGACACCCGAAATTAGTTTCGGCATGATATGCGCATTTATCGCATTTTTGAGCAAACTTTGACTCATCATTAAGACTTGAAAAGATGGAAATCAGTAGGTATGGTCATTATGGACCATTACCATCTTGATTAACATCATATTGCAAGGTTCAATTGGACTTTAAGTTGATCAATTCATGATCAAATCTGGAAGTCAAACAAAAGTCAAACTTTTCGACTTTTAATCCAATTAAACTACAAGAATTGAATCAAAACATGATTGAGAACACTTACAACATTAAAGGAATGCAAAGAAAACTCAGAGGAACTCCAGAGATTGTTGCAAATTTGGATTGTAACAGAATGGATCAAACAAGATGGTTGCAAAAGTTCAAAAATGAAGAATAACTTGGTAGTTATAGTTGAATTTGATGTTATAAGAGCATGACAAGTGTCCATGACTCATCACATAAGTTGATTAGTGTCCTAACACTTGTTAGAAGTAGAGAGAAGTGTGGCGAATTCGTTTGCTTAGTCAATAAGAGAGTTAACAAGAAGCTGCCACCTTGATTTAACAATTTTGATGAGCTGGGGACCCTTACGGACCGTATGGAGGTCCGTAAGGCCTTTGCAGGGGCTGAAGTTTTAAATTTGGCAGAAATGGCCCCTGAACTTGTTTTTGACACGTTTTGGCACTTTTAACACCCGTTAACTCCATTTTCAAGCTTTATAAGGACAATGACGTATAGGGAACTTCAAATGTGCTTAAAAGTATTTCGAATGTCGGTTCGTTTGGTCGTACGGTTGCGGTTCTCGGTTAATTACGACGAAAATCGTGTCGAACTTGTGCATGACTGTAAAAGCGTAACGAACGATATTTTTGCGTTCCAATCATTAATATACAAGATTTTAATGATTACAAAATTTTGGATGTGCGTACATTTTTCGGATAGCGAAATACGCGAAATGGCGTAGTTTCACATAATTTGCAAAATAGCCCCTGAAGTTACAAAAGTGTGATTTTGCCATACCAAAGCCCTCAAAATTTATTTTTAAGCTATGTTAAGGGTATTTAGGGTATGTTTAGCTTAAGACATTGTTCTGGAGCGTGCATCGCTACGAGAATCGGCAGACTTTCGTAGTTTGTCATAAATAGTCCCTATGATCGAATAGACTTGTTTTTGACATACCAAACCCTTCAAAACTTATTTATAAGTTATGCAAAGGATATTTAAAGTATGTTAAGCTTGTGTCATCGTTCCGAGTGTACGTCATATTAAACTAGTGTTTACGTAACAGTTTGCGATTTCACTTCCAGAAGTCGTTTGAAAACTCGGAATAGTGCAAGAATTGAATATGTGCAATTGTCATGATAAAAATACAAAAATCATAAATAAAACACAAAATTCTAAAAATTTCATTCATTGATAACTTCTTGACATTGTTACATGCTAGAATCACCACAGATATCACAGTCTCCCCTACTTCCGGAAATTTCGTCCCGAAATTTAATTAGAGGAAACTCGTGAAAACAAATGTGGGTACTTCGCTTTCATTTGATCCTCTCGTTCCCAAGTAAACTCTGGGCCACGTTTGGATTCCTAGCAAACTTTAACTATTGGGATTCGTCTTCGCTTTAGTTTCTTGACTTCACGGTCCATAATCTCCACCGATGTCTCGACAAAATGCATAGTATTATCAACGTGAATCCTTTCGAGTGGAATATGGTGATTTGTATCAGCTAGACATTTCTTTAGATTGGACACGTGGAAAGTTGGGTGAATATTCCCGAGTTTAGGAGGTAGCTCAAGTCGGTAGGCCACCTTTCCGATTCTTTCAACGATCTTAAATGGTCCAACGTATCGTGGTGCAAGTTTTCCTTTCTTCCAAATCTGACCACTCCTTTCCAAGGGGATACCTTGAGGAGGACGTGATCACCAACTTGGAATTCCAAGAGCTTGCGTCGCTTGTCCACGTAACTCTTTTGACGACTTCTAGCTGTTAGAAGGTTATCGTGAATTATCTTGACTTTTTCGGTTGTGTCATGAATGAGTTCAGGTATAGTAAACTGTGACTCTCCAACTTCATTCCAACAGACAGGTGAACGACATTTTTGACCGTATAAAGCTTCGAAAGGCGCCCTGTTGATGCTGGCGTGATAACTGTTGTTGTAGGAGAATTCGATCACTGGTAGATGCGAATCCCAACTACCACCAAAATCGATCACACAAGCTCTAAGCATATCCTCCAGTGTTTGTATCATCCTCTCCGATTGTCCATCCGTTTGAGGATGATAAGCAGTGCTCAGATTGAGTTTGGTCCCATAACAGATTGCATAGTCTTCCAGAAATGAGATGAGAACAGAGCATCTCGGTCAGATATGATATTCAAAGGAACACCATGACGAGACACAATCTCATCAACATAGATCTTGGCAAGTTTGTCAGCAGAGAAATCCTCACGGATTGTTATAAAATGTGCTGACTTTGTTAGAAGATCAATGATCACCCAAATTGCATCATGGCCTCTAGATGTGCGTGGTAGTTTCATGATGAGATCCATCGCAATGTTCTACCACTTCCATACTGGTATTTCCGGTTGTTCCAATAAACCAGATGGATGTTGATGCTCGGCCTTGACTTTGAGACAAGTAAGGCATTTAGACACATACAAGGAAATGTCATTCTTCATACCGGGCCACCAATACTAGGTACGAAGGTCCTTGTAAATTTTTGTTTCACAAGGATGAATCGAGTAACGAGACTTGTGAGCTTCGTCCATCAATAGAGCACGGAGTTTATGTTGATTCGGAACCCATAAATGGTTCATGTAATAGACTAATCCATCATCTTTCGTTTCGAGTTGAAGTTCGAGTTGATGAGGTAGTTCGTCTTTCAACAAACCTTGGGTTACACAATTGCGTTGGGCTTCAAGAATACGTGTTTGGATATCGGATCGAACTCGAACACAATGAAGCTTGGCATGTTCTTTACGACTAAGCTAGTCAGACACAACATTTGCCTTACCAGGATCGTAGCGAATTTCACAGTCGTAATCATTTAGGAGTTTGACCTAGCGTCGTTGCCTCATGTTCAGCTCCTTCTGATTGAATATGTGTCGGAGACTTTTGTGGTCCGTGAACACCACACACTTCGTGCCATAAAGATAGTGTCTCCAGATCTTGAGAGCAAAGGCAACAACACCTAACTCAAGATCATGAGTTGTGTAATTCTTTTCGTGGACTTTCAATTGTCTCGATGCGTAGGCTATGCTTTATCTCGGTGCATGAGAACGCAACCAAGGCCTAGATTCGACGCGTCACAATAAACCACAAAATCATCATTGCCATCGGGTAAAGACAAAATAGGAGCATCACAGAGTTTTAGTTTCAAAGTTTGAAAAGCTTCCTCTTGTTTAGGTCCCCACTCAAAAGGCTTATTCTTTTGAGTCAGAGCAGTGAGAGGAACCGCGATCTTTGAGAAGTTTGCAATAAATCGTCGATAGTAACCAGCAAGACTAAGAAATGAGCGAACTTCCATAGGAGTAGTGGGTGTTTTCCAATCCTTAATCGTAGCAATTTCGGAAGGATCCACACGAATACCTTGCTCATTAACAATGTGTCCCAAAACTTCTTTTAGTCAGAATTCACACTTGGAGAATTTGGCGTAAAGTTGCTCTTTCTTTAGAAGTTCCATTGTCAGACGAAGATGTTGTTCGTGCTCGGCTCGAGACTTTGAATATATAAGAATGTCGTCGATGAAAACAATGATGAACTTATCCAGATAAGGTTTACAAACCCGATTCATTAAGTCCATAAAGACAGCTTGAGCGTTTGTCAAACCGAAAGGCATAACGGTGAATTCATAATGACCATATCATGTGCGGAAAGCAGCCTTAGGAATATCCTACTCGTGAACACGAAGCTGCTGATACCCAGAACGCAAATCGATATTGGAGAAACAGGTAGCACCTTGTAATTGATCAAAAAGATCATCAATGCGAGGTAGGGGATATCGATTCTTGATCGTGAGTTTGTTGAGCTCACGATAATTCGATACACATACGGAAGGATCCATCCTTCTTTTTCACAAATAAGACAGGAGCACCCCACGGAGAATAGCTCGGATGAATGAAACCTTTGTCACATAACTCTTGAAGTTGTTTCGATAACTCTTGCATCTCAGACGGTGCAAGAAGGTAAGGAGAGTTGGCTATTAGGTTGGCACCAGGTACAAGATCAATACGGAATTCAACTTGATGTGCCGGGGGTAAACCAGGTAGATCTTCGGGAAAAACCTCAGGTATAGTCCTCTACGATATTTGCAAAGAACGCCATATAATTCTTTCGTAAGTACTTTTGGGCTTGTGTACATGTCATGAGTTTTATGTTACTAGCGGTTTTCTCTCCACGAACCACTAAGGTTTCACCAGAAGGAAGAGGTATTTGAACTATCTTGTCAAAACAAATAACTTCGGCATGGTGCTTGGTTAACCAATCCATTCCTATAATAACATCGAAACTTCCAAGTTGGCTTTGTGTAAGGTCAACTGGAAAAAGATGGTTATTGAGGTTCAACTTGCAGTTAAGAATGACAAATCAAGTACGAGAGGTTCACCATTGGCTATTTCAACTAACAAGGGCTTTCCTAGTTTAGTTCTAGGCATCAAAAGCAAAGGCTCAAAGGCTAGTGACACAAAATTTCTATCGGCACCCGAATAAAAAAGAACAGTAGCAGCATGATTGTTAACAAAGAACATACCGTTAACGACTTCGTTATCAGCACGGGCCTCATTGGCGTTCATATTAAAAGCTTGTCCACGAGCTGGATTTGCGTTTGCTAACCTCGGGCAATTGTTTCTATAGTGACCCATTTCACCACAGTTAAAACATGAACCAGGCGAAAAGTAAGGTCGAGCGGGATTTGCTTATGGTTGAACTGGGTTCTGCGTAGGTGGGTTTGGGTTAAAGCGATTTGCCAGGTGACCAAGTTTTCCACAGGTAGTACACTGTCGACATGGTATGTGAACTTGATGATGACCATTACAACGGTTGCAAAGCAGTTCAGTTTCCGCATATGGTTTCTTTGCAGGAGGTTGAGCTGGTTGGTTTTGGGGAGCAGTTAGAGCGGGTTGTGCAAGTTGATTAGTAACAACAAAGTTTTGACAAGCCTTACGCTTCTTCGATCATTTGGAAGGTTCGGCTTTGTTTCCCTTTGGTTTCTCTTGAGTTGACTTAGCAGAGGATTTCTTATCGCCCTTGCGATGAAGGTTACCTTTCCTGACTTGTGAATCGGTTAAGGTTGCAGCTAATTCAATAGCTTTTCAAACAGTGGTAGGGCTGCTACCAGTGACGATATACTGCACTGGATCAGGTAAACCATCAATATACTTCTCGATCGCCTTATCCAAACCATCGAAGGACAAAGTAAACTCAACTCCTCGTATTGGTCGGTATAAGCACGACTCTCACCACTGTCTTGCTTAAGATAATGAAATTCGTTCTCGAGCGCCCTTTGTTCATGGCGAGGACAGAACTCCTTTATCATAAGAGCCCGAAGCTCTTCCTAGGTTTTAGCCAAGGCCAATTCGGCACCTCTATATCTAATAATACCATTCCACCATGTCAAAGCTCTTTTCTTGAACACACTAGATGCAAACTCGACCTTTCGCTCATTTAGACATTGAACAAAACAGAACGTGCTTTCGAGACTCTCAAACCATTGAAGAAGTCCCGTAGCTCCCTCAGACCCAGTGAACTGAAGGGGTTTAGTCGAATAGAATTGTTTGTAGTTGCATGGAGCTGGTGCATTGTTGTTGTTATTGTTGTTCGCTTGATTTGATTGAGTCACTAGGTTCGGGAGGATCACAGCCATTTGTTGAGCTATAAGTGCAGCCATCTCGGCATTTTGAGTTGTGTCACGTCGAGGAGGCATTCTAGAAAAGAAACATGATGAAAGATATGTGAGATTGACATTCGAAAAAAATCAATAGAGGCATCAAAAATATTGACGAAACGTAAGGATGGTGGTCACTTGTTTGTTTCTCAAAACACACAAATGAAGCACAGTGACTAATCAAAGTAAATGGGTCTTATAATGTATCGCGAAGACATGCTTTGCCTATAAGTGGACACTCACCCCAAGAGTTCCCAAGTAAGAGTGACTGGTTCGATTATGTGGATTTGTATGAACACTCTAGCCTTAGACAAAAAACTCAGGGTACAGGCACCCACCCTTCCAGATTGCACGTGTTCAGATTATTAAAACCCAAACTTTGACGAGATTTTGAAAAATTTGAAGGCTTAAAGCCAAAAACAAATCATCTAAGGATAGATGATTGATTTTCAAAACAAGTTTGTAATTTGTGAATTTGTTTTGGTAATCACATAAGGATAGGTGATTGTATTGTATTTTAAATCTAACCGCACGTAAACTCGCGTTAGGATCCTAGGAAGGTTATAGTCTAGGTCAATGCATTACTAATAACCTAATTCTCTATAACCAGTGCTATGATACTAACCTATAACACCCCAAATCGCGTAAAAAACCACACGGCGGAGACACTTGGGGAGTCACGTTAACAGATTGTTTCAACAACACATGGTATTTCATATTTCGTTTTATTAGATATTAAACATAGACTATTTTGCCATATTGTTTTAGAACTTTCAAACAAACTTAAAAAATAAACAAGCATATTTATTGTCTTTCTTATTTTATAAGCACTAAGGTCCACGTCCGATCCTACATGAGCATGCATCAGTATCGTCTAGCATCGTTCACTGAAACATATGTGAAAACGAGTCAGCATAAAAGAATGCCGGAGAGTACATAGGTTATGTGAGTATGTCAAATTTATGGCCTTGAATATGTATTACAATACCTCGACAGACTACTAGAGTCATTAATTGAAAACCTTATTATCAAAAAGTATTTGGTATTGCAAAGATAACTAACCAATCTAAAACAAGTTAGTTATAGTTTATAAAAGACTTGTAGCCATAAATCTTGACCAAAACATTTGTTTCGTAAATCCGAGTAGTAAATCGTCTTGAAATAACTTGTATGGTTTATATCTTTAATTGCAATCGTTGCGTGTCTTCGTTTGAAAACATTTGTTCAAGTGATACAAATATTGCCACAAATGTAATACGATAAAAGCACTTATATATAGGAAGTACCAGCGGCGTATCCACCGTGCTTTTATCACATTACACACGTACCATTATCTAAATCACTTATCATAACCATTCGTCCATTGTTCATTGTTCTTGTTATCAACCAATCGTTCATCGTTCCTTGTTACAAACCAATCATTCATCGTTCCTTGTTACAAACCAATCGTTCATCGTTCCTTGTTATAAACCAATCGTTCATTGTTCCTAGTTTTAGTTGTGAAAACTTTTGGTCGCTTCGTGAATACATTCAAACCTTTGTTGACTTGTTCGAGACCACCCATGGGGTCCCTTAATCGTATAACAAACCACCAAAGGGTTTGTTACAAATACAGTTTCAGTTGCTTCACAAATTTCCCCACAAACCCCGGGAATTTTGGTAACAAGATTGTCATTCCTAGGCACCGTAACTTACTACTGGTCGGCTTGGCCATTGTTAATGAATGTCATTCTTGTTATGAATACAAGGCACCAACAAGTTCATTCACATTATTGAAATCGTATTGTTTATATAAACCATAGCGTTTGTACTTTGAAAGCTTGAAAACAATTTAGCACATATGAATCACCCCAAAACATTTGTAAAACATAAAATAGGGGAAAACTATGTACTCACATGGGATTGAAAAGGTGTCCTTGTATCAAAGATCAAACAAGCTCAAAAGTCCGAGAAATCAAGCGTGTCCTAAAATCGGATAATTGTGTAAACATTGGGACATTAGTCCGCGGATCGGATAGAATGAGATATTGTAAACCAAATGAGTGTTGGTACTCATTGAAATGGTTTAACAAAGTCTACATTCTGATTTGAAAAGGTTTTTAAGTGCTTTCGACCCATTATGACCCGTTAAGGTAGTTTAAGCCACTTTAACGCGTCCTTTTTGCGTAACTACACATTACGATGGCTAGATTTGTGTTATGATAAGTTTTAATGCTTAAACATGTTTGAAAATGTTATTTGATCAGATTACATGTCAAAATTTATGTTACATATGCTTATAGTTGATTTATTTGAGAAAGGGCATTTTGGTCATTTTAAAGATCATAACAACTAATTATCATAACAATAATCAAATGGACATGACCATAAGGTACACCCTCAGAGGGTTATTCCCTTTACAATTATGGTCATAAAATGTATTTGGTTGGGTCTAAAAATAACACCAAACGGGTCAGATTCAGAAGTCAAAGCGGTGGTCAAACCATTCAACTTACGACTTTAAACAAGCACTAAGAGTGACGATTTAGACATGTTTTGACATGTCTAATTAAGTTTATAAAAGAGTTTTGGTACCAAAACAAACGGTTTTGACACCCGAAATTAGTTTTGGCATGAAATGCGCATTTATCGCATTTTTGAGCAAACTTTGACTCGTCAGTAAAACTTGAAAAGATGGAAATCAGTAGGTATGGTCATTTTGGACCATAACCATCTTGATTTCCATAATTGCAAGGTTCAATTGGGACTTTAAGTTGATCATGGATTGATCAAATCTGGAAGTCAAACAAAACTCAAACTTTTCGACTTTTAATCCAATTAAACTACAAGAATTGAATCAAAACATGATTGAGAAGACTTACAACACCAAAGGAATGTCAAGAAAACTCAGAGGAACTCCAGAGATTGTTGCAAATTCGGATTGTAGTAGAATGGATCAAAGAAGATGGTTGCAAAGGTTCAAAAATGACGAATAACTTGGTATTTATAGTTGAATTTGATGTTATAAGAGCATGACAAGTGTCCATGAGTCATCACATAAGTTGATTAGTGTCCTAACACTTGTTAGAAGTAGAGAAATGGGTGGCAAATTTGTTTGCTTAGTCAATAAGAGAGTTAACAAGAAGCTGTCACCTTGATTTAACAGTTCTGATGAGATGGGGACCCCTTATAGACCGTATGGGGTTAGGCCTTATGGTCCGTAAGGCCCTTGCAGGGGCTGAAGTTTCAAATTTGGTATAAATGGCCCCTGAACTTGTTTTTGACACATTTTGGCACTTTTAACACCCGTTAACCTCATTTTCAAGCTTTATAAGGACAATAACGTATAGGGAACTTCAAATGTGCTTAAAAGTATTCTGAATGTCGGTTCGTTTGGTCGTACGGTTGTGGTTCTCGGTTAATTACGACGAAAATCGTATCGAACTTGTGCATGACCGTAAAAGCGTAACGAACGATATTTTTGCGTTCCAATCATTAATATACAATATTTTAATGTTTAAAAAAATTTTTGATGTGCGTACATGTTCTGGATAGCAAAATACGCGAAAAGGCATAGTTTCGCAGAATTTGCAAAATAGCCCCTGAAGTTACAAAAGTGTGATTTTGCTATACCGAAGCCCTCGAAACTTATTTCTAAGCTATTTTAAGGGTATTTAGTGTATGTTTAGCTCAATACCTTGTTCCAGAGCTTGCATCGCTACGAGAATCGGCAGAATTTCGTAGTTTGTCATAAATATTCCCTGTGATCGAATAGACTTGTTTTTTACATACCAAACCCTTCAAAACTTATTTCTAAGTTATGCAAAGGATGTTTAAAGTATGTTAATCTTGTGTCATTGTTCCGGAGTGTACGTCGTATTAAACTGGTTACGTTTATGTAACAGTTTGTGATTTCGCTTCTAGAAGTCGTTTGAAAACTCGGAATCGTGCAAGAATTGAATATGTGCAATTGTCATGATAAAAATACAAAACTCATAAATAGAACACAAAATTCGTAAAAATTTCATTCATTGATAACTTGCTTGACATTGTTACATGCTAGAATCGCCACGTATATCACACGAGCACGGTTATGTTTTAATTATAATGGCCTCGTATTAGGTAGTTTAAGTGTTTTTAGGCTTGATTGACGTTCCTTGCATGTTTGGTTGTTTTTCATTGTTTTCAAAACAAAGGCGTTTCCCTCACCGGGAAATCCTTTTTTGCGTGTCCATTCTCCGAATGTCTACAAATCTTAGGTCGTAGTCTATGGCTCGTAACTAAGATGTTTTGTGAACTCAGAATCTTAAATAGCCCTACCGTTGGCCTAATAATCATTGTCAAATGTTTAATGCGTTGTTAAACGGAAAGCTCCCGTTTAACACGTTGTTTAAGGCTAAGGAAACCAACCTCGCACCATTGGCCCTTACTAGTGTCATGTTAACCATGATGTGCTCTCCTCCTCCGAGACATAACAGATATCATTTAGCATAGCACACAAGTTTGCGTGTTCACTAATACGTATTCCCATAGTTGTCAATCCATTCACGACTTTGTCTTGCCATGTAAGTGATGCATAGCGTTAATGTAATGTTTTTGGTAATTATCATGCATATACTCCTATTATAGTCGGTGTAACATGTGCCAGAATTCGTATCATCACACAATAATCACAACAATATCATGATACACATATCACTTCCGGTTACAACGGACTTGTACCAATCAAAGTTTACCGGGATTTATCACAGTTGTCACAGTCTCCCCCGGTTAAAAGAATTTCATCCTCGAGATTCCGTTTAGTAATCCATTGGAAAGCTCTTATTTATATTCGTGTCAGTCATCTGACAGACAAGTATGTTTTCGCTTTTCGTTTAGTATTATCATCGTACGAAGATGATAATTGTGCTACATAGTAGCTGTGTAATTTGTCCATCCACAATTCCAACATATTGTTAAGAGTAACATTTGTCATCACTTCCAATCTGAAAGTGACAGTGTTGTTGGACTCACAGTAGAATAGGAGTCTCGTATTCAGCCTACAATTGACTGCAATTATTATATTTTCTTCGCATTTATTATCTTCACTATTCAGACACCATATGTTTTATTTACGATTTTGTTTAATAGTTCTTGAACACCTCTTATAGAGGAGGAGTATGGATACCCTCCCAGGGTTCGTTGCGAACGTCGCAATAATGAGCACCATGCTCCGCATGTTTGTGTCAAGGGAATCACTTGGCTTCATCGGGTTGTGAGCGACAGTCTTCCCTTGCTGTCGTTACGTGGGTATCTTCGGTTAATACTAACCGACCAAGAATGTCCCTACTCTATGGTAGAGAATAAAAAAGAGAAAGGCTTTTGAGAGCCTAAGGCTACCATAAGGCAAGCACGCACATAAGTAACAACGAATCTGCACACTTACCTCCAAGATATGCTCGAACTCCTTACAGTAGACTGATCACGTCGTAAGGGTATGAAATTTTTATAATAATAATTCCAGTTTGTGTTCAATTTCGGGAGCTTGGCTCCAGCTGTTGTACACTGCTTATGTCTTTTCCGGAAGGAAATAATTTAACAGGTTTGGTAACATTGATGTTATTCTCCGGGAGATAATCGTATAAAAATTCCCATACACCGGGAATTGTAGAGTGTGTACCCGATGTGGCTTTAATTCAAGTAGTACAATCTTAGAATGCTACTATATCACGTGGAAATATTTAAGGCGTGATGAGTGTCGAATGATTACAAGTATCACCAGGATGTTCCTACACATGGAACCAGAATTGATCATAGACGGGCATGCAATTCTTGTAAACGATGACTAAGTAATGAGTCATCGAATCAAGATTCCTCATCGACGGAGTACCCCTCGCAGGGTAGGAATATAGCCACTCTCGACTAACGTTTCATAAGGATATCATTAATGGAAACACGAGAACTAATCATTTCCCATCATGTTCTCGAAAGATTACCTAATGCATAGGCGGATATTGCCCATATTAGTCACATGGTGGTTAATCACTACTTGACCGTCTTGGTCTTGTGGTTTTCCGACTCACACTCGGACATGGTATGATCTGAAACGGTATATGAGTATAGAAAGATATAATGCTCGCCCATCTTGGCACCTCCGCCATCTAAATCACCGATTAAATGTAAGGGTTTCGTCGAGTTCGCTCACGCCAAACCATCTTGGTTTAGATTGGAAAAAATCGTGTGGTTTTATGAAACCATGGGCTAAAGTCCGAATCCATAGTCACCCTAGTTCCGCTAGGGACAGTTGACCACTGCATCTGATTTTTCCCGTTAGTCTCATATTCATAATAATGTGAACAAGAAAAGAAGATCCGACCCCCCGAGTTGGTCAAGACTAGGGTCGTTGAGTTTCTCGACCCTTTGTCGTAGGATTAGTCAGTTCTGGTTCTCAATAGGGCACTGAAGGAATATGTGCTGCTGGGAAATGTAGTAACACAGATCCACAATCGCTCGGCAACCTATTGAAATAACAAAAGTAACTTTAAGAAAGGCTGAATGAAAATCGTAATTAATCGAGGTAAGTCTAGCACTCTGACGGGTAGGATACGAACAAAGGTTATGAATGCCATTTCATAGCAGTCGGTGCATCCAACCAAGCACCGATTTATACTTTGGTCATTTAGTTTGACTTGGTATCGCACATCGAGGTATCTACAATTCGTAGCGTATGTTAAGTAACTCTCTCCAAGTTTGAAGAGAATTAGTTGTAACGTCGAAGTCTTATTCTTATTTTAAGTATATAATACATGCTTATCAAAGGAAATCCTCCTCTGGATGGACATGATATCCAAGGGACGTATTTGGAAGATTCACTAGTCCCTTCATCTGGAATGGTCGGGACTATTAGATTTACGGGTTAGCTTTCCCCAGGTGGGTTCAGCCACACAAAGACACCAATTACGATATTCAGACGACTCATGACTACTCCATTTTAAAGAGAGTTTGGTTTTGACCATGTTCGTTCATGCAGGGTAGTTCGTGCTTTTCGTAGTATGGCGTATGTACGTCACCTTGGTGACATGATTTGACCGCACATTTAAGCCCTGGTCCTTATGGGTTAAGTGTATGTGCAAATTTTAACAGTTGTATGATGAAGAATGTTATTATATACATGATAATGATGTTGGTTATACACGTTGTGGACTCATATGTGCGACAAAATTGCGTGATATGGGATGATTGAATATGTGACATTGATATATGTATATATATATGGTTTATAATAAAATGGTCCCAAAACGCTCACCACAAATGACTGAGGCGGAAATCACGCAATTGATAGCGCAATAGCTTCCGACAATCATCCCCTCGACCGTGAATTTCACTCGTGGTACGAATACCCAGGTATATGTATATATACAGTATTATACTTAAGATTTCTCCGTTCTTATTTCTATAGGTAACACAATAATTTTCGTAACTCGAAAAAACGAAGAATCGGGTTTCTTGGTAGCATCGTATTTTACGAATACTTATTTAAATCGGTCAAACTGAAAATCAACTGGTCGAAGGAAGACGAGGGGTGGTACAACAATACTCCCCTGATCTAGAGAATTTATTTATCGTATACTCACAAGGACAAGCAACACTGTTTAACGCATACTCTTGGTTACTCACCAGCATAGGCAATCGTTCACTCTGTATCCAATCGACGGATGAAAGTCAGTGTATCTCATGCATCATTGTATATAAAAAATTTGGACTCCTCAGAGGTTTCCAGGTAAAGGTGGAGACATATGGTGTTCTCGGGTATTATTATCGTAGAGTTGGGGAGTCAATGTATTTTATAGACGTACTAGCTGTTTACCCGCACGATGCGGTGGGTAACATAACGCTTAGGTTGGTGATTTTAGGGATGTGCACGAGATAGTTCAGCTCAGTTTTGAGCGGTAACCAATACTAAGTTTTTCGGTTAGGTATTTCAAGAACTGGTCGGTTTCAATTTTATGATGTTCATAATTATTGGGTTGGTTTGGTTAATAACCGAAAATTTAACTTGTGCCAAAAATATTAATATGAGCATAAAATGTTGACTTGACTTGAAGTACTCAAGGAAAAGAACCAAGTATTATTGGTTAAAGATTTTTTATTGTCCACTCCTTTTTAAGCCATTTGTAAGAAGACTCGGAGTAGAGTTGTTCAAAAGTTTATGGCTCACCCAAAATAGGCTGCTCAAATCAACTCCCAGCTCGGCTCGCTTTGTAAACGAGCCAATCCAGAGCCAAGATTCAGCTTGTGGCTTGTTCGTTTGACTCGACTAAGATCACACATTTAGATTAGCAATGTATACCTAGACAATATACATACAAGTAGTTTAATGAATAGTAATTGTGTAATCATTCATAACAACATACATATAATGACAGGTTAAAAAGCATAAAGATAATCCTTAAGGATGCAGTCCTTATAAAACTACAAGGAAAAATAAATTTGCTTCAAGAAACTATTATCAATCACATTGAAACATCAAGAGGAAAGCATTTGAAAGTTACCTTATGTCTCGCAACCTGAACATATGAGGGGCTGGATTACCTTCTTGTGGAATAGGAGTTACTGATCCAATTTCTACAAAACCAAAACCAAATCTAAGTAAACCGTCAACAACTTCTGCATTTTTGTTAAATCCAACAGAGAGACCAATTGGATTAGAATACCTCCTTCCCAAAAATACAAGCTTTAGGGACCAACCCATGAGCCGCAGCAGAGGTATCCAGGCGGTGAGCAACCTCAGGATCCAGCAATGTAAACAAAGGATTTGCAATTAAGATGATAGCTAGCAAATTTTGACAGTATACATAGTTCTATAACAACTTTGCTTGGAATAATATAATATATTGCTTTACATTCTAGAATCCCATACAATTGAAAATATATGATGTATCAAATCAGTACCAAACTAAAGTATATTAAAACCTTTTAAGCAGTTCGCCTTTTTGTTTGATCTTTCACCAAGCACATAGCAACCAATTATGTAAAAAGACTGTTAAAAACCTGATTTTTTTAGTTATCAATTTATAAAGATACAACCACATAAGTGGCTTTCGATCCCAAAATATCATGTATTTATGTAAAACCATGACACCTTTGAAAACCATTTATCTCATCGTAATCAAGTCACAAAAGCATAAAATAACCTGAAGAACAGTCAAACATATAACAGTTCAAAAGATATCATCTTTAAGCAATATAACTAATAAACTAAAGCATGCAAAACATGAATACACAACCCAAGCATCTGACATCTGATCAACACACTACACATTCAATACCTATCAAATTCCGATTTCTATTTTACAATATCAGCCAAACTTACTCTTTATCTACAATTTAAATAGTAGAAACCAAATCAACCTACAAAATCAAAACAAAACTCACCATCAAACAAACCAAATTCTTCATGAAACATATTAAACAAATTAACCTAAAGAAAGGGTTGGAGAAGAGACCATGGTTTCGCAGTGCACAGCATAATACCACCGTTAAGCACCCGATCCTAACCCAAATCGTCGCTCTCCCTCCTCACGTGGCTCTCCAACTAACATGTCGAGAGAAAGGGCATTCAATAAAAAAAAATATGAAACTATATGATCCGAAATAATTTTTTAGGCTGCAAATTTTCAGGCTGACAATGATTGTTATAAAACAGAAAAACATCCTAAATTAATTGAATCATAAACCTAAAATGATAAAATTAAGAATACACATATTTAAATACTTAAACTTCTATCCGAGCTGGTTGGAAAGTGGATATGGCTAGGAAACCTTACATATTATATGCCACAATCGAACCCTAGGTCGTCGCCAATAACCTTAGTTGTTGGGAAGGTCAACAACCATGGTGAAGCATCACGAAAACCACCATAATCGCCGCTGCTATGTTTTCAACAACCCTAGATTCTTCGATTTAATGTCAATGAGAAAGGCCAGATCTTGAATCGCCTGAGAGAAATCAGGGAGACGGGGTTACCGAAACTCAACTACAAATCAATTCAATATATGTTTTCTAGGCAAAAAAGATCACAGAAATCATCAAACTATAGCAGATACAAAACATTAGTAGTGAGACTGTAGTGAAAATTTAGGGAGATAAACCCTAGATAAAGATCCAGGTCTAGAATCACCAGAGAGAGAGAGAGGAGCAAGTGGAGATTTTGAAATGTTTTGAAATAATTGTGAAACCCTAATCCATTGTTTCCCATGTTTTTTTAGTAGGAGGGTATAGTGGAAAGTGATGTTTTTTGGTGCTTAAAAGACTTGTACATCATGCTTTAGGAATGTTTTAAGGGAATGGCAAATGACCTTAAGAAGTCCTTCTAATATGTATATTATATATAGTATAGATAAATATCTGAGTTGGTCCCTACTCAGGACCACTCGCATGGTCCGAGAGGAAATCAAAGAATCATGTATCCCCTTATGTGATTTCTAGAACGAATGTACCACCCTCATACGGGTGATATTGATTCAAGACATAATAACTCAGGGTCACGGAAGTGAAAGAATTCAGGTTGTGATCCCGTGTAATTAATGCTTTGGTGTCATTCCCTCTTGTCCTGGTATCATTCCTTTTCATGATTGTTTCGTCGTCTTGCATAAGAATGGTAGTACTCGGTTGACTACTCTTACGAATATCATCGAGATGAATAATTAGTATGGTCGTCACAAAAATATTATCGAAAAGGACCGAAAGAACCGGTGGTCTAGCGTTTGCAGGTTTAGATAAGAGTTGTCACATAGGTTAGTCATCGGATTATTGTACTCGAATACTCCTCGAAGGCGATCTCGTCTTTCACTGGAACATATTTTCACTAAGTTATGCGAGGCTGAAACATGGGATCGTTTGATATATAAAAATTTTATACAATTCTTTTAAGTACTGTCCTTCGAATTAGACATATATATATATAAAATAATCGTCCGACGAATAATCTGTTTTGTATCATTTTGTTTCTTAATTATGCATTAAAAGGTAGCTTCGTTACTGGTCCTTCGTACCGCTCATTCATTACTACTTCGAGTTACTGGCGCTTTATCTTGTAAGAGGTTGAACCAAGTCGATAGGATTCATGGTTGTATGCCACTTGGTTCCATCATCGAAATACCTGCCGTAATCCCATAGGAAGCTAACGTACCGTAGCATGGCTGAACATTTATTAAAAGGACAGGGCATATCAAATTAGTAATTACATGTACTGGATCTTAACACTTTCCAATAGTGTTAGTAAGGAGAATTGAATTGATTTGAAGCAATGAATCGGATTATCTCATGATTACAGTTTTCTTACTTCGCAATGGGTTACATCACCCCCAACCGTGTGATATCCCGGGTTTTTCAGATAACTTAAACGTAATACTTGTCAAACTAATTACGTGCTATGTGAACGAACGTGTACGAATTAAATGAATACGTGATGTGTGTTGTGTGATTGTTTTAGTAATTGAATAATTAGAATAGATATGTACACGAACTGAACCGAACCGCGACACGAACCAACCTTGATTCATCGTGACTCTAGGAGTTAACAAAGTTTTAAACTTTAAACTCAAGTCTTCGGCCGAGAACAAGATCAAGCCCAAAACCGCAAACTTATTGTATTCAAGCCATTCTCGGCCGTGTGCAACCCAAACCGAGATCAAACCTAAACTTTAAACTCTAACTACTCGGCCGCAAGATCAAACCAAACCAAGTTCTTGGCCGCGAGATCAAGCCCAAACCCAAACCAAACCAACCCAAGTTCCCTCGGCCACAAGCTCTAACCAAAACCGCAACCCTCATCTCCTTGCGCTATATATATACACATACCCATGCATGTTTCATACACAAACAAAAACCCTAGAAGGAAACTGCCGTCGGCAGCTTGTTCTCAGCCCTTTTCCATCATCATATCAATCTGATCAGCCATGTTCTTTTCTTCTCTCTCGGTCGCAGCAGCAGCAGTCATCACCATCATCATCTCCCGATCGCGAGCAGCCGATTGTTCACCTCTATTCGATCACAAAACAGCCTCCTTGCACTCCCTGTGATTACGAGCAGCCTCTCCTTCCAGTTCCTGTCAGTTTCGGTCGTGATCTTGTTGGAACAGCCGGGTCGTTTTTGTCCAGATCTCAGCTTGTTTACCTAGTTATTCAAGGTTAGGTTTACCTCTTGATTACAAGATCATGTTCAGATTTATGTGTTTGAATGAAGTGATTAGTTTGTTCGGATTATATGTGCTTGTAAGTAATCAGCTGAATTGGTTGTTGTGTATATACATGATCTTTCTCGGAACTAATAGCTTGCGACTGTGATTTGTTTATAAAGAGTAGAAGTTATTGAGTAGGGTTTGCATGGAATTGTTATAGGTATTGATCTAGGATTAGAAAACCGGTTCATGATCGCCTAGGTTAATAATAGGAACGGTTTATACGAGTTCATGATAAAAATATGCTGAAAACAGTGTGCTGAGTAATAGTTACAGCCGACTTCATCTGGCTGTAACTCGGTCAGTAGTAGTCGAAAAACGGATTTTCTGATGTCTAGAACGTAGAGATTTGAATAAGGAATCTAACGGCGCTGGATTCATAATTTTCTGAAGTCGTTTGATATTTTTAAAGGGCCAAATAAGTTCAGTAACTAAAACTGTGAAAATCCTGAAATTTTGTTAGTTGTTTATCGAGTTGGATTTTAAAATCAGTAGGGAGTTGAGCCATGATTTTTGTACAGAAACTAGGTATGGAAATTTCCGGGCAACTCCAACTGGAATTTTGTTAATTGGACGATCAGTGATTTTTAAATAAATTCTTCCGTGGACTGCAGTCAGAAAGCGGTAAATCTTACTGCAGCCTGGTATATTAATATTTATGGTTAATTGGTAAAGATTTAGGACTTGGAAAATTTATATAAATTTCTATGGTATAGATGTCACCTACTGTTAAAATATTGGAATTTTTGGATTGTTGGAACTATTTTATAAAAATCCTGGAAAACAGCTGAATTATGAGTGTTAAGCTGAAACTGATAACTTGTGATTGTGTGCACCAAATTGTGGCATGAATTGGTTTATGTTTATGATAAGATGTTTTGATTACTATGATCACATGAGGATACTTGCATGCATGTTTGAGTGTTAGATATGTTGTTTGTGTGTATCAATTTGTGAGTAAATTACGTGTAGAATTTGTATTGGTGTGTTCACACACTGACGTGGAATTAATTGGTTTGTTAGGACGCAACTAGCGGTCCCATCTCTTATAACATCTTTGCTACACTAACCGAGCAAATAAAGGTGAGTTCACGGCCCCTAACTTTATCCGGTTTTTAAACAACAGGGGGAGAAACATGTATACACTCTCAAACTCAATCTCTTTACGTTATACGAATTTAACGTCACATAACTATACGGTAACTAAGTTAATGTTAATGTAATGTTATGGTCACTAAGCAGCTTTATCACTTAAGTCCTCGACAATCTCTCGGATCGTTAGTATTTGGGTTAAATAGCGGGGGAATTATAAGTAGTACTACTGGGTCTGACGAGCCCCATCCGAGCTAGTCGCGCTAGCCGACCTGGCATGGTCAACGGGTGAATAATTGGCCTAACATCGCCATGGTCATGTGATAGGCCTGGCAAAACGGAGGCACAACAGTCAGCTTCGATCGCGAACACTTACGTGACATGACTTTAGGCTAGCTACCTATATATATTAACATTGAACTTAATTACGAATCAACTTAATATTCCGGGTTTGGAATATTGGAAACAACAACTTAATATTCCGGGTTTGAAATATTGGAAACAACAACTTAATATTCCGGGTTTGGAATATTGGAAACAACAACTTAATATTCCTGGTATGGAATATTGGAAACAACAACTTAATATTCCGGGTTTGGAATATTGGAAGCAACAACTTATTATTCCGGGTTGGAATAATGGAACCAATACGTTATCCCGGGTTAGGGATAACGGAGAAAACAAACTATAACCGAACAAACGAATTTATGAAAACCTGTGAACTCACTCATCTTTAATGTTGACACTTGTTTCTTTACATGTTTCTCAGGACGCTAGGAGCTCTAGGTGCACGCACATGCATTGAACAAGACATCTTTTATCGAGTCTTATTTATTAATATTGTTTTGGGATTTTTCATTTGTTTTGGCGTTTGTGTTGGCGCCCGCTTCACTACTTATCTATGCTTCCGCTCAAACTTTAAAAACTAATGCTCTGCTAAATATTGGTAACTAATTTAGACAATATAAAATCTACAACAAATGATTTTGGAAAACGTATTATCAAATCATATAGAGTCGTTCGACGTACTAGTGTTTCAGATTCTGGTTTGTTCACACGCCTGGCGGTAAAACTCCGCAAGCGGAAATTGAGGGTGTGACAGATTGGTATCAGAGCCACTAGCTATAGAAAACCAGGTTTGCATTAGAAGTAGACCTAAACTATAGCTGAATTCACGACACTAGACTTAGTTTGGCACCGAACTGTTATATCTTGTTATGTTATGTATCACAACTACGTTATGAGAGATATGACTGCATAATTGAAATGAATGCAACTCGTAACTAACTACACAACCTAAAGGCAATGTCATCATCCTCATCCTCATCATCATCCGACAAACTTACGCAACCAAGGGCGCCAGGAAAGGCACCTATGGTGGAACCCTTACCATCTTATGGCGTGGGAACGCGCTCAGTTGCGAGGAAAAGGCTCGCTCTGGGGGAGGAGTCGTCCTCACGCCCGACCATCGCTGTGACGGTCAAACCGGTTAACTCGTTAGAAGTAGGGAACGACCTACTTAGAGATATGATAAGAACGCAACAAGAACAACTAGAAAGAATGCATGAAACCACCCTAGCGCAGGGATGGATGATACGACAACTGACTGGTAAAACTGAGTCGCTCGAGGAAGAGCAGCATACGAGTAAGATAGCTCGTAACACCATAGCCAGAGATCTGCGTGTTGAGCAGATAAGAGCCGACTGGCTTGAGGACAGAGTCCTGGAAAATAGTTGGAACATTCAGGAGCTACAAAACCAAGCACTTGCACCAGCACCGGCCCCTCCAGAGCCGGTAGAGGAGGATCCAGAAGAGGATCCAGAGGAGGACCCTGAGGAGGATCCAGAGGAGGATCCAGAGGAGGATCCGGAGGAGGACCCAGCTGAAGAAGCTGGAAATGCCGCACAGGATGACGGCAACGACAACAACTTGGGAGATGGAGACGTAGAGGACTAACTCGTCTCGCCAATCCCCGTTTGTTTTCTTTAGTTTATTTGAAATGGCAACTGGACGTCGCGGAAACCTCAACATGTCAACGAAGAATTGGCCGCAACAATCCAAGAACACGTGAACGCTGCTCTGGCAGGTGTTCAAAACCCACCAGCAGCAGGAGGGGGCTCTAACCCCTACAAGATGTTCCTTGACGCAAAGCCAAGCAAATTCTCGGGGGCGGAAGGACCCATTGGACTGGTCCGCTGGATCGAAAAATCGGAATCTGTTTTTGAAATGTGCAATTGCCTAGAGGCCAACAAGGTCAAATACGCAGCCTCAACACTGGAAGACGGGGCACTGACATGGTGGAATGCCCAAGTCCAAACACGTGGGCTTATAGCTGCGAATGCAATGGCATGGGCTGAGTTCAAGGCCCTAATTAAAGAGGAGTACTGTCCACGAGACAGAGTGCAATAATTGGAGCAAGCTTCATGGAACCACAAGATGGTGGGATCGGAAATTGAAGCTTACACCGCAAAACACCATGACTTAGCATTTCTGTGTCCCAAATTGGCCAACACGGCGGAGAAAAGACTCGAGTTCTATCTCGGGGGTCTGGTTCCGGAAATTCAGGGTATGGTAATGGCTAGTAACCCTGCAACTGAACATCAAGCAATCCGATTGGCTCACAAACTCACCGATAAGGTGGTGGAACAGAAGAAACTGTCAGCACGGGGTACAACTGAAGTTGCCCCGGACAACAAAAGAAAATTTGAAGACTCCACTATTCGACAGTCTTCGTCATCTCATCCGCAGCAAGGGAACCAGAAACGGTCCAATCACAACAAAAGCCACCGGGGTCATCAAAATCAGCCCGCCAACAACAACAACAACAACCCGAACGCAAGCGGCTATGTAGGTCGAAAGCCGCAGTACAATCGCTGCAATCTTCATCATCACGGCCCATGTGCCGGAAATCGCTGCCAACGATGTGGCAAGGTGGGACATGCGGCAAAGGATTGTCGCGGGGAAATCATGACCCGACAAAATCAAGATCATCCCCAGGGTCAGCAGCAGGGTATAAACCGGGGATGCTATCAGTGTGGTAGCACTGCCCACTTCAGAAGAGACTGCCCACAACTACGTAACAACAACAATAATGGTGGAAACAACCACAACCACAATAACCACAACAACAATAATAACAACAACAATGGGAACGGTGGCACAGGAGGTGCTAAAGGTCGCGCATTTACATTGGGCCGCGGAGAGGCCAGAAACGACTCGAACGTGGTCACCGGTAAGTTTCCCCTCAATGAACATTTTGCTTCTGTGCTTTTTGATACGGGTGCGGATAGGAGTTTCATATCTGAGTCTTTTAGGAAGAACCTAAATCTCACGCTTAAACCATTAGAGACCCCTTATGTTATAGAATTAGCCGGTGGTAAATCTGTAGATGTGACCCAAATCGTATCCGGCTGTCAACTCAAACTCGCGGGCCACACTTTTACCATTGATCTGATGACAACTACCCTGGCTAGTTTTAACGTGGTAGTCGGAATGGACTGGCTATCCGACGTCCGGGCTGAAGTTCTCTGCTTCGAAAAATCTATCCGTATTCCGCTCTCTAACGACGAAATCCTGACGGTACAAGGCGATAAGGCAAGCGCCGTCACCAACATCACCTCTTACATGCAAGCGCAGAAGTATCTTCGGAGAAAGAACTCCTTCGCTTTACTCGCACTGATTACCGAACGGCCTAAGGACGAGAAACGTATAGAAGACATCCCTGTCGTCCGTGATTTTACTGATGTATTCCCAGAAGAACTACCTGGTCTTCCACCACATCGACAATTGGAGTTTGAAATCGAATTGGCAAGCAATGCAACTCCTATCGCCAAGGCTCCATACCGCCTAGCTCCAGCCGAGCTGCAGGAGCTGTCCACCCAACTTCAGGAACTTTTAGAGAAAGGATTTATCCGACCAAGCGTTTCGCCATGGGGAGCTCCAGTCCTTTTTGTCAAGAAAAAGGACGGGACTTTCCGCATGTGCATCGACTATAGGGAACTCAACAAGGTTACTGTCAAGAACCGATACCCGTTACCTCGCATCGACGATCTATTCGACCAACTTCAAGGGTCAAGCTACTACTCCAAGATTGATTTGCGGTCTGGTTACCACCAGCTACGCGTCAGGGAGGAGGATATCGCTAAGACGGCATTTCGCACTCGGTATGGCCATTAGGAGTTCTTGGTCATGCCATTCGGTCTCACTAACGCACCTGTGGTGTTCATGGACCTCATGAACCGCGTGTGTAAACCATACCTCGACAAATTCGTCATCGTGTTCATCGATGACATACTCATCTACTCCAAAAGTGAAGAAGAGCATGCTGAACATCTACGATTACTGCTAGGATTACTTCAACAGGAAAAGCTATATGCCAAACTTTCAAAGTGTGATTTCTGGATTCGGGAAGTTCAGTTTCTCGGGCACGTAGTGAATGAAAAGGGTATCCACGTAGACCCTGCCAAGATTGAAGCCATCAAAAACTGGGAAGCACCTAAGACACCGACGGAGATCCGCCAATTCTTGGGATTGGCTGGTTACTACAGACGCTTCATCGAGGGGTTTTCAAAGATCGCACAACCGCTTACTACCCTCACCCAGAAAGGCATCAAGTATACTTGGGGTGACAAGCAAGAAGCAGCATTTCAATTACTGAAGCAGAAACTTTGCAGTGCACCTATTCTGTCCTTGCCGGAGGGGACAGATGACTTTGTAGTGTATTGTGATGCTTCAATTCAGGGATTGGGATGCGTACTCATGCAACGCGATAAGGTCATCGCGTATGCGTCGCGACAACTGAAGGTTCACGAGAAAAACTACACGACGCATGACCTGGAATTGGGAGCAGTAGTGTTTGCACTTAAGATTTGGAGACACTACCTCTATGGAACGAAGTGCACAATCTTCACAGACCACAAGAGCCTCCAACACATCTTTGATCAGAAGGAGTTGAACATGCGACAGCGTCGCTGGGTCGAAATCTTGAACGATTATGAGTGTGCCATTCGATATCACCCGGGTAAAGCTAACGTGGTAGCTGATGGCCTCAGTAGGAAGGAACACTTGAAACCTCGTCGCGTACGAGCACTACAACTCACTATTCATTCGGGGCTACCCGATCAAATACGCGACGCCCAGTTAGAAGCAGTTAAGGAGGAAAACATCAAAGCCGAATCAGTGGGAAAAATGGAACGTGATTGGGAAGTAAAGCCCAATGGAGCCCGGTATTTCATGAATCGCATATGGGTACCTCTCTACGGAAACCTCAGAGAGCTAGTCATGGATGAAGCTCACAAATCCCGATACTCTGTCCATCCGGGTCCGGATAAGATGTATCAAGACCTTAAAGCTGCGTATTGGTGGCCCAACATGAAAGCCGATATAGCCACCTACGTGAGTAAATGTTTGACTTGTGCAAAAGTCAAGGTGGAGTATCAAAAGCCATCGGGGCTACTCCAACAACCTGAGATCCCAGTGTGGAAATGGGATCAGATCTCAATGGATTTCATCACTAAACTCCCACGAACCTTGGGTGGTTGCGATACCATCTGGGTGATCGTGGATCGTTTAACTAAGTCCGCACACTTCCTAGCTATTAAAGAAATAGATAAGATGGAGAAGTTGACTCGCATCTACATTAAGGAAGTAGTTTCTCGGCACGGTGTGCCAACGTCCATCATCTCAGACAGAGATGCTCGCTTCACGTCAAACTTCTGGCAGTCACTTCAGAAAGCGTAGGGAACCCGCCTGGATATGAGCACAGCCTATCACCCTCAGACTGATGGTCAAAGTGAAAGGACCATACAAACCTTGGAAGACATGCTTAGGGCATGCGTGGTGGACTTCGGAAATAGTTGGGAGATTCACCTGCCTCTAGTAGAATTCTCATATAACAACAGCTATCATACGAGTATTTCGGCAGCACCGTTTGAGGCATTATACGGTCGTAAGTGTAGATCACCGGTCTGCTGGGCAGAAGTCGGTGACAGTCAACTCACAGGCCCTGAGTTAATACTTGAGGCTACTGAAAAGATTGTACAAATCAGAAACCGCATGGCGGCGGCACGAGATCGACAGAAAAGCTACGCTGATCAACGACGCAAACCGCTCGAATTTCAAGTAGGCGACCGCGTCCTACTAAAGGTGTCACCCTGGAAGGGTGTAATCCGCTTTGAGAAAACGGGGCAAACTTAACCCACGGTACGTAGGCCCGTTTGTAATCTTGAAACGTATTGGACCCGTAGCTTATCAATTAGACCTTCCTGCCGAACTTAGTGGAGTTCACAACGTATTTCACGTGTCAAATCTGAAGAAGTGCCTATCAGATGAAACTCTAGTTGTTCCATTGGATGAGATCCAAGTGGATGAACAACTGCACTTTGTGGAACAGCCTATCGAGATCATGGATCGTGAGATCAAGACTCGAAGGCACAGCAAAATTCCGATCGTTAAGGTTCGTTGGGACTCTAAGCGTGGACCGGAGTTCACGTGGGAAAGAGAGGATCAAATGAAAAGCAAATACCCACACCTCTTCGCAACTGAGCAGCAAACTAACGACACCAATAACTAAATTTTCGGGACGAAAATTCTTTCAACATGGGGATGATGTGACAACCTGGAAACTTCTCATACTTTCATGTACTATTGTTGACTAAATTCTGGTGCATGGCACTTGGAAATCTTTGTGTATGACACTTGGAAACGAACTAACTCTTTGTGCGTGGCACTCTAAACATGTACGCTACATGCTAAACCGCGTTTACTCAATTTCGGGACGAAAATTCTTTCAACATGGGGATAAGGTGATATCCCGGGTTTTTCGGATAACTTAAACGTAATACCTGTCAAACTAATTACGTGCTATGTGAACGAACGTGTACGAATTAAATGAATACGTGATGTATGTTGTGTGATTGTTTTAGTAATTGAATAATTAGAATAGATATGTACACGAACTGAACCGAACCGCGACACGAACCAACCTTGATTCATCGTGACTCTAGGAGTTAACAAAGTTTTAAACTTTAAACTCAAGTCTTCGGCCGAGAACTAGATCAAGCCCAAAACCGCAAACTTATTGATTTCAAGCCATTCTCGGCCGTGTGCAACCCAAACCGAGATCAAACCTAAACTTTAAGCTCTAACTACTCGGCCGCAAGATCAAACCAAACCAAGTTCTTGGCCGCGAGATCAAGCCCAAACCCAAACCAAACCAACCCAAGTTCCCTCGGCCACAAGCTCTAACCAAAACCGCAACCCTCATCTCCTTGCGCTATATATATACACATACCCATGCATGTTTCATACACAAACACAAACCCTAGAAGGAAACTGCCGTTGGCAGTTTGTTCTCAGCCCTTGCGATCACAAAACAGCCCTTTTCCATCATCATATCAATCTGATCAGCCATGTTCTTTTCTTCTCTCTCGGTCGCAGCAGCAGTAGTCATCGCCATCATCATCTCCCGATCGCGAGCAGCCGATTGTTCACCTCTATTCGATCACAAAACAGCCTCCTTGCACTCCCTGTGATTACGAGCAGCCTCTCCTTCCAGTTCCTGTCAGTTTCGGTCGTGATCTTGTTGGAACAGCCGGGTCGTTTTTGTCCAGATCTCAGCTTGTTTACCTAGTTATTCAAGGTTAGGTTTACCTCTTGATTACAAGATCATGTTCAGATTTATGTGTTTGAATGAAGTGATTAGTTTGTTCGGATTATATGTGCTTGTAAGTAATCGGCTGAATTGGTTGTTGTGTATATACATGATCTTTCTCGGAACTAATAGCTTGCGACTGTGATTTGTTTATAAAGAGTAGAAGTTATTGAGTAGGGTTTGCATGGAATTGTTATAGGTATTGATCTAGGATTAGAAAACCGGTTCATGATCGCCTAGGTTAATAATAGGAACGGTTTATACGAGTTCATGATAAAAATATGCTGAAAACAGTGTGCTGAGTAATAGTTACAGCCGACTTCATCTGGCTGTAACTCGGTCAGTAGTAGTCGAAAAACGGATTTTCTGATATCTAGAACGTAGAGATTTGATTCATAATTTTCTGAAGTCGTTTGATATTTTTAAAGGGCCAAATAAGTTCAGTAACTAAAACTGTGAAAATCCTGAAATTTTGTTAGTTGTTTATCGAGTTGGATTTTAAAATCAGTAGGGAGTTGAGCCATGATTTTTGTACAGAAACTAGGTATGGAAATTTCCGGGCAACTCCAACTGGAATTTTGTTAATTGGACGATCAGTGATTTTTAAATAAATTCTTCCGTGGACTGCAGTCAGAAAGCGGTAAATCTGACTGCAGCCTGGTATATTAATATTTATGGTTAATTGGTAAAGATTTAGGACTTGGAAAATTTATATAAATTTCTATGGTATAGATGTCACCTACTGTAAAAATATTGGAATTTTTGGATTGTTGGAACTATTTTATAAAAATCCTGGAAAACAGCTGAATTATGAGTGTTAAGCTGAAACTGATAACTTGTGATTGTGTGCACCAAATTGTGGCATGAATTGGTTTATGTTTATGATAAGATGTTTTGATTACTATGATCACATGAGGATACTTGCATGCATGTTTGAGTGTTAGATATGTTGTTTGTGTGTATCAATTTGTGAGTAAATTACGTGTAGAATTTGTATTGGTGTGTTCACACACTGACGTGGAATTAATTGGTTTGTTAGGACGCAACTAGCGGTCCCATCTCTTATAACATCTTTGCTACACTAACCGAGCAAATAAAGGTGAGTTCACGGCCCCTAACTTTATCCGGTTTTTAAACAACAGGGGAGAAACATGTATACACTCTCAAACTCAATCTCTTTACGTTATACGAATTTAACGTCACATAACTATACGGTAACTAAGTTAATGTTAATGTAATGTTATGGTCACTAAGCAGCTTTATCACTTAAGTCCTCGACAATCTCTCGGATCGTTAGTATTTGGGTTAAATAGCGGGGGAATTATAAGTAGTACTACTGGGTCTGACGAGCCCCATCCGAGCTAGTCGCGCTAGCCGACCTGGTATGGTCAACGGGTGAATAATTGGCCTAACATCGCCATGGTCATGTGATAGGCCTGGCAAAACGGAGGCACAACAGTCAGCTTCGATCGCGAACACTTACGTGACATGACTTTAGGCTAGCTACCTATATATATTAACATTGAACTTAATTACGAATCAACTTAATATTCCAGGTTTGGAATATTGGAAACAACAACTTAATATTCCGGGTTTGGAATATTGGAAACAACAACTTAATATTCCGGGTTTGGAATATTGGAAACAACAACTTAATATTCCTGGTATGGAATATTGGAAACAACAACTTAATATTCCGGGTTTGGAATATTGGAAGCAACAACTTATTATTCCGGGTTGGAATAATGGAACCAATACGTTATCCCGGGTTAGGGATAACGGAGAAAACAAACTATAACCGAACAAACGAACTTATGAAAACCTGTGAACTCACTCATCTTTAATGTTGACACTTGTTTCTTTACATGTTTCTCAGGACGCTAGGAGCTCTAGGTGCACGCACATGCATTGAACAAGACATCTTTTATCGAGTCTTATTTATTAATATTGTTTTGGGATTTTTCATTTGTTTTGGCGTTTGTGTTGGCGCCTGCTTCACTACTTATCTATGCTTCCGCTCAAACTTTAAAAACTAATGCTCTGGTAAATATTGGTAACTAATTTAGACAATATAAAATCTACAACAAATGATTTTGGAAAACGTATTATCAAATCATATAGAGTCGTTCGACGTACTAGTGTTTCAGATTCTGGTTTGTTCACACGCCTCGCGGTAAAACTCCGCAAGCGGAAATTGAGGGTGTGACAAACCGAGATTCACCAAATTGACACTTAGATTGGATCACAGATAATGCTATATATTTATAAATAAACGTATACATAGGAGTGTCCTACTCATACGAAGTATTAACAGTTACGAGGAATATAGACAAAATGCTTTCGCTTCCACAAGTCTTATTACAATCCGATCCGCATCCACACAACTCCTTACCGAACTTTGATTACATCGGATAAGGTTCTCCATTTATGTGTTACCTCTAAATCCCCTTGGGTTCTTAATACAAATGCTAATTATGCATCCTTACCAAGAAGTAAAGATTGTATCACTAGCAAACAATAGCCAGTAAAGGAAATATATACTTCAATCGAATAACTTCATAGACGACGGTCGGCGACATAAGTATAGTTGGTTTGTTGTAATGTAATGATTTTGAATATATGGCTGTACGTTCTACCAAATCCCGCCAAAAGAAATAAATTACCCTGAATTGTCTTACCAAAGACAGAACATTGTTACTTATCCAGAATTAATCATTGGGTAATCGATGTGGGTAAGCTATCACAGGCTATACCCAAATGGTGCAGTACAGAGTACTACCGAGGTGTAGTACTCCTAGAAAGTCGTACTACATTTTCTAAGAAGAACCTTCCTAGGATTAACCCTAAAGGTCGTTATATGTTGACCCAAACTACCTTTCATTTAAAATCACCGCGAACATATATAGATATTGTGGTTATGACAAGTATGGCATCATCTATCGCATCAAACAGGGTCAAAGTCTCAACACCGCATTGCCCAAAACATAACCAAACGGTCGCAACATGAAGCCCGCCTGTCCTGAGTAACGATACCTTGATAATGTAGTCGGGTGTTTATACATAGGAAGTACCGCAGCGTATCCACCACACCCATATACATGATCAATGTTCCATTCACCGAGATATTCAGGCCTCATATTATTTCCGCAAATAACCAACTGAAATTTGAACAATAGTTAATCGTAAAGAACACAGTGTAACAACTGGTCACACGAAACGATGTTCCACACCGCAAAGCGTTTCAAAGGAACCTGTATCATCACCAACTTTATACCCGTGGAATCGAATGACAATGGGAAGGGTAACTTATTCACGCATTCCATGTCATCTCCATAACCCAGAGATTGTCATATTCAGATATAACATATATCTAAACATGTGCTAAGGAATACCACTAAGTATTATAGTATCATATGACGTGAAAGCTAAAGCAAAGATTGTAAGTAGAAGAGGAATCCCGCGAACCATCAAATGAATCGTGGATTCAAGGACGAAAAGTTTCGTAAGATGTTTGAACTCTGCGATTTTATAACAATCGAATGTAGAGCAATGAGAAGTGGAATAAGGATGCATACACATCCTCACAGTCTATCTGAAAGACCTACACGTTCCTTGGGTATCTATGTTCTTATTGAAGTCTCACTCTGGTATATAATCGTCGTTATAGTAATTATAAGGATAGAGTTGGTGAAATCGCATCATAATAAAGACTTGAGTTCTCACATCATCAGGTATACATAACGATTATATCAGTAATAGGAATTCTCGTGTATATTAAATATGTGGTCAGTAGGAATGTGGAATGGATTGTAATGTCAGTTTTCTGCCTATCCCGAAGGCATATGTGGTAACGTATTATCCACCAATCCCAATTCATGTATCAATTCATGCACAAACATTCACACACTATCACCTTGGTACACGTATGTATCATTTCACGTATTTTAGTGTGTTTATTAGCGCGGCTTTCCTAACACTACCTCGTATGATCAAGTCTGTTATTACGTTCCAGACCATAATAACCCACTTGCCCCACAAGGCCATCCTGGTACTTGCAAATAGGATACTTTACAGGGTTCACTAACGACCTTGAGAAGAGGTTAATTTTTCCAATGATGTCCACTCAAGTCTGAGCCTGTAGTTATAGTCTAGGTTTCCTTAAAGTCACCTAAATTCTCTATAACCAATGGCTCTGATACCATCTTCTGTCACACTCCGACTCGCAGCTGGAAAAAATACGGGATGCAACAGACACCTCTGGTACAAGCACATTGTTTATAAAGACACTACATTTTATTAGTTACAAAATGTTGATTACATACTACATGTATGTTACAACTGCGTGTTCCCATGAACCATATAAGTCTTCTAAATTGCATGCGTCTATATCAGGATTCACCTATAAACACGTCTTGAAAAACATACACGGATCACCCTGGTCTCAAGTTACCTGAAATGCATGTTAGTTTTAAAAAGGGTCAGCTAATCGTTGCTAATGAGTTCCACTGGTTTAGTTGTCGTGGAACAATATGTGTTAACAAGTTTAATTACATTGGTCATAGTCACAGTTCACCGACGGGATTTCACGCGCGTACAAGTGAAACCTTGACTGTTTTACCCCAGGCAGTGTCACACAGACACTCTCGGTCCACCAACTGCATCACATGCAGTATAACGCCCCCATGTAGTTATGCCTAACAACATAACCAAATGAGGACAAGTGTAGTTGACTTGCGGCCGGCATCGCACCATCCGACCTCAACTGGGTTTGTCAGACCAATAGTACTATCCACTGCCCACGGCTTATATTAATCACTTGCAATAGGGTATTCGTAAGTTAGGTAATTCACATCGTCCCAAGTTGGTGCAACTAACATAGTTTTGTAGCATGCAAATCATCCCAGAAAACAGTAACACAGTTTAAACGTGGTGGAGTGAAACTCACTCCCAAGTTGGTGAAATTAACACCGTTTGTAACATGCAAGTCCCCAGAAATCAATAAAACAATTTAAAAGAGGGGAAGTGAAACTCACAGGATAGTAGCATCATAGGTAGCAATAGGAGTATATGTAAGCTTGTTCGGCTTTAACAGCAATCATGCAAGTAATTACTAATATCAGTCGCTAGGTCGGTAACGCCTATAACTTGGGTCCAAGTGGGTATTTTCAGTTCATATTGTACATATAGTATCCTGGTGCAGTGATGGATGTTAGGGTATGATTAGTTTCACATTTGGCTCCCGGGCACCGGTTCGCGTGCCAGCCAAAGTCGGTTGTTTGACACGTTCGATAATGGTACGAGAATACAATAGTGCCAACGTGTTATGATTTAAGAAAGATTAACTTTCATTAAGGGAGTTTGGGTGTTTGGGGAGTTTAAGTTGCCCAAATTTGAGTTCCCATTCTCGCCGTCGGGATTCTCCCGAACGATGGTGGAACACACCTAGAGTGTCCCGCTTACCCTGGAACCTCCCAGAATACTCCTGGTGTTAGTTGTGCATTCCCAGTTTCAGCAGGTTCGTTGTCCGGTAAACTACCGAATTTAGTTAAAATAAGCGTTTTAAAAGCCGAAAAATCCCATTTAATCTACATAGTTCATAAAATTATGGTAATTTTTGTAGAACTCAGTAAAATTATATAGATTCATGGAAAAATATTTTGGGAATTTATAAAGCTATTTAACTTCTTAAATAAATCATTTGTAAACCGTATAACCAAATAATTCACTTTGTTTATCATCCGATGTCTAAAAATTCCCAAATCCAATATTCCTGGAACTTCCTTATATGTCCAGGAACTACCTGTAAAAATTTGGGATTTTTCCGATTTCGTTTCAGGGCTTTTCTGGCTACCGAAAACTTATAAAAACATGAATTTTTAATCTGAATCAAAACCCAACCAATAGACTCCGAAATTCCCAGAACATATTCCATATATTCCTTAGTGTTTCATGTAAATGTTGGTGATTTATTGACTTCGTTTGGTATTTTTCTGAATTTCGTTTGGTAAAACAGTCAAAACTTCACCAAAACTCGTAGACAATTCCAAAAATTCTAAACTTTTACGTGGACCTTCCTGTCAATGGCCTCGTATTAGGTTCGTTAAGTGTTTTTAGGCTTGATTGACCGTTCCTTGCATGTTTGGTTGTTTTTCATTGTTTTCAAAACAAAGGCATTTCCCTCACCAGGAAATCCTCGTTTTGCGTGTCCATTCTCCGAATGTCTACAAATCTTAGGTCGTAGTCTATGGCTCGTAACTAAGATGTTTCATGAACTCGAGTCTTAAAAAGCCCTAACTTGGCCTAATAATCATCATCAAATGTTTAATGCGCTGTTAAACGGTAAGCTCCCGTTTAATACGTTGTTTAAGGCTAAGGAAACCAACCTCTCACCATTAGCCCTTATTAGTGTCACGTTAACCATCACGTGCTCTCGGATTCCTCCGAGACATAACAGATATCGTTTAGCATAGCACACAAGTTTGCGTGTTCACTAATACGTATTCCTAGAGTCGTCAATCCATTCACGACTTTGTCTTGCCATGTAAGTGACGCATAGCGTCAATGTAATGTTTTTGGTAATTATCATGCATATACTCCTATTATAGTCGGTGTAACATGCTCAAGAATTCGTATCATCACACATAATCACAACAATATCACATGATACACATATCACGTCTGGTTACCACGGACTTGTATTAATCAAAGTTTACTCGGATTTTTCACAGTTGTCACATTCTACCCACTTCTCACAAAAGATTTGGGTAGATTCTAACTCCTTTTTGCAAACTTGATATTTTTCTATCATAGTTTGGAGTTGATCTTTGGTTATGCTTGCTTTATGTTTTAGACTGCTGATTTCAGAATCTTTGTTAATCAATTTTGTTTTCAACTATTTTGTGAGTTTTTCAAAATTTAACTCATCTTCCAAAATTTTGTTTCTAAGATTTTCATTCACCTTTTTTTATGTTTGCAAAAGCTATTATGCATTTTTCAGAACATTGATCTTTAAGGATCTGAGGTGATACCTTAGAAGAGCCATCATGGCAAAGTCACAATTACCTTTCACACACCTTGGAATCCCATGGATCAGACAGAGAGATATTTTCTTCATCAACATTCTCTTTTGTAACCACTGTTTTATCATGAACGTCAGATTTATCAGATTTAGACACTTCTTCGACAAATTCATCACCTTCAACTATTGTGTCTAGAGCCATAAACCAAAAATCATTTTCAAAATCTTTTTTGGCTACTAGAGAAAAGTTTTCATCAGTTAACTCCTCAGGCAAACTACTCCAATCAACAATGCCTTGAGTGAAAAAGATTTCGCTTGTTAACCTCTGCGGCAGTAGTGGTTTGAGTAGTTTGAGTGACATGAGGTGCAGGTTGCAGATGCACTTGAGGAGGTGGTGCTTGAACATACTGAATTTGTGGTGCATGGGTATATTGGGAATAATGAGCAGTGCTTTGTGTGTGTTGAGGTCTGGAACTAGGGTGTGTCACAATGGGTCCAGAATTTTGAGATCTACACTCCCTAGCAAAATGTCCTAACCTGTTAACTTATAACACTTGATTTTTGATTTATCCAGCCCAACCTTCAACCCCCCATGCAACCCTGGAAATTTTCTACCAGTTCTCTTGTAAAATTTACTAGCTCTAACACTTAATAGAGCCAATTGGTGCAAAATGTCCATTTCTTCTAAATCAGATGGTTCAAAGTGTTGAAGACCATTCAACTCAAAGGAAAGGTTGTCAGAGGTTTGGCTTTCCCCACTTGCAGTAAATGCATAGTTTGATGAGTAAGAATTAGAGTTAAAGTTTCCTCCAGAAGTTATGTCAATAAAATGATCATAACTCTGATCCTTTCCACTACCAGAACCCTCTTCTTGGCCTAAAAGTATTGTGTTACCAAAAGTATAACCATCAGCAACTTTGCTTGATTCTTGCAACTTCTTTTTATGGTTTAACTCTCTCTCATATGTGAGGAGTCTACCATGAAGTTGGGTAAGATTCATTTCTTTAAAGCCGATAGAAGTTCGTGTCACGAAAGCTATGGTGTCCCACTTATCTGGTAACAATCTTAAGAAAAGACTATTGACAGTCGAATTAGGAAATTCACGTAACCAGCTTAAGCTCACTTATGAGACAGCTAAATCGCTCAAACTGTTGGGTTAGAGACTCTCCTTTGACATGACAAAAAGTTTCATATTGTTGATTCAGAACTTCTCTATTGTTTTCAATCACTTCCTTAGTTCCACCGAATCACTATTTCAAGGCATCCCACAACTCCTTTGCACTATTATAGTGGAGCAGGTCAGCATAGATTTCGTTAGGTAAGGCATAAGCAACAATGCTAAACACTTTATCATCTAACTCTATTTTTTGGAAATCCTGTTCGAAGTAGTTTTCAGGATTTTTAGGCACTTGTGTTGTAGGGTCCTCTGTACTTGGAACCAAAGGAATGTGTGGTACAAATACAACGGACCTCCAGCAACCGGTGTTTTGCTGAGCTAAAATGTGGTTCATCCGACGCTGACGTATGTAGTATTCGCTCCTGACAAGAATCGGAGGTTTAAACATAGATCCACTGTTGGAATCCGATGTGTTTTTCGACATTCTGTTGGTTTTAAACAGATTTTGTTTTAAAAACTTTGAACGTAATTAAACTATGTTTTCCAATGAAAACAATCAAGCTAATTAGCAGAGAGAGCTGATCTTTTAAATCAAATTGATAGTTAAATAAAATTTTGATTGACCTAGCTCTGATACCAAATGTTAGGATCTGAGTTTGAATTGATTGTAAATGTTTTAAAGATGGTAAATGGAAGAAAGTAAAACAGAGTGAATTTGCAGCAGAAATAGAAAACTTTGTATTACAATCAATGGAAGATTGTTTTGATCATCATGCTTTCAAACTTATAGTTTTGCATGTCAATCACAAACTCCCCCTAGCCTTTTATAACTTAAGTTTTATCGTACAGAAATGCATAGAAGATGATTGGTAAATGATATTTAGATAGACGGATAAAACAATACAACGATGACAACTATATATAGTACAATGCAACCTCTGAGCATCTTTGCTGATGCCAGAGGTGAAAGCGACTGCTAATAATACCCTAAACATTTTTTAGCCTATCATCTGCTAATAACAAACACTGTTACATTTAAAACCCTGATAACTACTAAAACATTGATAAACCTAAACTCTGTTATCTTCATCAGACCTTAGCTTTATTCTTCATCAGAGCTTTGTGTCATCAAACCTTGGCATCAACAATGCTTATGTAGCAGGCTTCATCAGTGGGTTGGATCAGAGTATAGAAACTTTGTTGTTCTGGATCAATCATTGATGTAGTTTTGGCTTTGTATCATCTGTTCCTTGTGAAAGGGTTCAATCCCAACACTCCCTCCTTGAAAGGAGGAACCCGGGGCATATCCAGAATGTCGAGGACGGTTGGGGACATCCTCGATTGCAAGGGCCTCATCCGGGTCATTTGGGTTCCATACATGGCCACCTGCTTATTTAAAGCGCATGAGGCCGTTGTTGCACCCAACCTTTGTGAAATGCCCTTGGAGTGCGCCTAATGTAGTCTTGAATAGCTTGGCGGTCCAACCTTCAAAAAATATCGGAGTTCGGACATTGGCAGTGGCATTGACGACCATGTTTCTTAGTAGCATGTGGGCGACATCAAGGGGTTGGTGAGTCAGGATGCAATATAGGCAAGTAAGCTCCCGAAGATTCACCACCCCCACTATCCTTCCTTTGACACAAAGAGCCACTTAGGACCCGATGTATTGGATTAGAGGGTCCCTTATTTTCATGCTCTTTATGGAGCTTGGATCATAATGGCCATCTCCCATCATTGCCCATGCAGCTTGTCTCATGTTATCGGGGAGTTCACGGATAACGTTCGTGAATTCCGGCTCAGTGATGTCGTCCTCGGTGTATAGCCTGATGTTGACGCCAAATTGGGTTACATAAATGTTGTACCACTCTCCCCCACACCTGCAATGAACCGCATTCATCTTAAATAGATCCATCTCATTCTTCTCAAAAATGAGCGTGCTTAAGAACTTCATGGATCGATATGAGTTTGGTTTCTAGGACGATACGTAGTGGACCTGTGATCGAAGCATCGTATCTCTCCCTCTGTCCTACAGTTTCGAGAGTAGTGTAGCGAAGTTTTCTTGGTGGTTCTTCATGCCTAGCTTGTAATTCTTCGAACCTGTTTTTGTACTCGAACTCATGACTTTTGAATCATAAGAACTTGTGGGGTGTCATTCCTGCAAGAAAGAACTAGTAAGACAAGTAGCATGTCTATAAATATGACAAAACTGAATTCAAGGGGTCTGGGCACGGCCCCATGCCCTTCAGACACGACCCCGTGTATGGGATGTGCAATAGCCATGGCCCCGTGGACAATGGGCACGGCCCCGTGGCAAACCTTCTATTAACCCAAAATTATGGTTTCAATCCAGCGTCGAAAAATTCAAAATTTTTGGTTTATTATGTGTCATTTACCTAGGAAATCAAACCCTAAGTTCTAGGTTTAATTTAACTACTTGTTTACCCTTCGATTTTAACTTTTTTTCGGTTATGAAAGAGGGTTTGTGAAAAACTACTTGCACAATCCGGTTTTTTCCGACAATGCTTGGTGATTTACTTCTCAAAACACTTCTATTACTACGAGTAATAAGATCTAAGCAAAAATTACGGGTCGGCACAGGTCTAGTTCAAGAAACCTATATTTTTCCCAAATTTTTGATGTTAAACTACATGGAAAGTGTTAATCTAACTAATTATGATGTTAGAATCATACCTTGTTGGTTGATTTGGGTGTAGAATCGTCAAAAATGGCGGAAAAGGGGGAGGAACCGGCTGCTCCAGAGAAACGGGCCGTGGTGTTGTGTTGAAATTTTTTTTATGTGTGTGTGTGTGTTCGTTTCCCTAAGGGTCCCTTTCTGGTACTTACCTGTTTTGTTCGTATTCTTGTATCGCCTCCAAATGTACCTACAAGATATTTAAAGTAAAAGTACATATTTACAATTGGCGTTTGATTATGCCTTCATCAACTTTACGCCTCTTGGAGTGTTAATTTAGCCTCCGCGTCCTCAAGAAATCCTTTATAGAGCTTAAGCATTTGTTCGTTGACTTTGAAAGGTTCACCGTTTGGAGGCTTAATTTCTATAGCGCCATGTGGAAAGATTTGGGTGATGGAAAAAGGTCATGACCATCTAGACTTGAGTTTTCGGGGAAACAATCGAAGCCTTGAGTTAAACAAGAGCACTTGATCCCCCTCCCGAAATTCTTTAGGTTTGCTCATTTTATCGTGTATGTTTTCATGCGTTCCATATAAATTTCGGAGTTAGAGTATGCTTGATTTCTCATTTCTTCTAATTCATTTAACTGATAGAATTAATTTTTACCGGAAGCTTCTTTGTCTAGGTTGACGTTTTTAATGCCCAGTATGCTTTGTGTGCGATCTCTACTAGGAGGTGACAATTTTTTCCATTGACGAGCTTATATGGGGCAGTGTCTATTGGTTTTTTATAGGTTGTTCGAAAGGCCCATAGAGCATCGTCTAATTTATCCGCCCAATCTTTTTTTATTTTGACCAACAATATTTTCTAAGATTCTTTTTAACCCGCGATTGGTTACTTCGGCGTGACCGTCGTTTGAGGATGATAGGCGGTTGAGACACGATGATATACCCCATATTTTGTTAGGATTTTGTTTAATTGGAATTTACAAAAATGGGCGCCTCTATCAATGATAAGCGCTTTTGGAGTGCCGAAATGAGAGAATAATCGTTTTAGGAATTTTACCACAACTCTTCCATCATTTGTTGGAAGTGCTTTGGCTTCGACACATTTAGACATGTAGTCGACTGCCACAAGAATATATTTGTTCCCTCTAGATGGTGGGAAAGGTCCCATAAAGTCTAAACCCAAACATCAAAGACTTCACAAATAAGGATCCATTTTGAGGCATTTCATTCTTGGTTGAGATATTACCTGTTTGTTGGCATGCGTCACATGTTTTTATTAAATTATACGCATCCTCATGGATAGTGGGCCAATAAAATTCTGAATTGAATACCTTCCATGCGGTGCTTGTTGCTCCATGATGTCCTCCGTATGTCCTTCGTGACACTGGCGAAGAATTTTTCTTACTTCTTGACCATGGACGCACCTTCATATAAGTTGGTCGGCACATATTTTAAAAAGATACGGGTCTTCCCAAAAATAGTGTTTGACATCGGCAAAGAATTTTTTTCATTGACGATGTGACCAACCTTTTACTAAAATGCCACTAGCGAGATAGTTAGCATAGTCGGTGTACCATGGTTGTTCTTGATATTCGACCATTTCTAACGACTCGATGGGAAATTTTTCATTGATGAGCTCTTCTCGAGTTTTATCAAAGCGGGATCTTCCAAGTGAGACAAGTGATCGACGGCAGTGTTTTTGGCTCCTCATTTGTCTTTTATTTGTATGTCAAATTCTTGGAGGAGAAGAATCCACCGGATCATACGTGGTTTGGCATCTTGTTTCTTAAAAAGGTATCGAATGGCGGCATGGTCCGTATAGACTATTGTTTTAGAAATAACAAGATAGGAACAAAATTTATCAAAAGCGATACTACGGCAAGTGATTCTTTTTCGGTAGTTGTATAATTTTCTTGAGTATCGTTAAGAGTTTTACTTGCATAGTACATTGGGTGAAAATGTTTTTCTTTCTTTGCCCCAAGACGGCTCCAACTGCAAAGTCGCTTGAATCGCACATGATTTCAAAAGGTAATTTCCAATCGGGCGCTATCATGATTGGTGCATTGATTAATATTTCTTTTAGTACAAGAAAAGCTTTATTGCAATCCTTGTCAAAGATGAATGGGGCATCTTTTTCAAGTAATTTTGTTAGAGGTCTAGAGATTTTTGAAAAGTCTTTGATAAACCGCCAATAAAATCTGGCCTGCCCTAGGAAGTTTCGTATGGCTCTAACGGAGGATGGAGGAGGTGATTGGGAAATAGTGTCTATTTTTACCCGGTAAACTTCCATTCCTTCGCTTGAGATTTTATGACCGTGCACTATTCCCTCAGTTTCCCATGAAATGGCATTTTTCCCAATTAAGGGCGAGGTTAGTTTCCTCACATCGGGATAACATTTGCTCAAGATTATCAAGGCATTTGTCGTATGAATCTCCAAAGATAGAAAAGTCATCCATGAAAACTTCCATGGTTTTTTCTATAATGTCGTGGAAAATGGCCACCATGCAATGTTGAAATGTTGCGTGGGCATTGCATAGACCAAAAGGCATGTGTCGATAAGCAAAGGTTCCATAGGCACATGTAAAAGTTATTTTTTCTTAGTCCTTTACCGCTATTGGGATTTGAAAATATCTAGAGAAACCATCTAAAAAACAATAAAATTTGTGACCGGATAGTCTTTCTAGCATTTGGTCGATAAATGGTAACGGAAAGTGATCTTTCCTTGTTGCTTCATTTAATTTGCGATAGTCAAAACAAACTTCCATCCGGTGACGGTTCTCGTTGGAATAAGTTCATTTTTTTCGTTAGTTACCACCGTCATACCTCCTTTCTTTGGTAGTACATGGACGGGGCTCACCCAAGGGCTATCAGAGATAGGATATATTAGTCTGACGTCTAGTAGTTTGATGACTTCATTTTTAACCACTTCTTGTACATTAGGATTTACTCTTCTTTGTGGTTGTATTACCCTTTTAAAATCATCTTTCAACAAAATCTTGTGTGTGCACATGGATGGACTGATGCCTTTGATGTCCACAAGTTTCCATGCGATTGCTTTTTTGTGTTTTTTCAAAAGTCTTATTAATTTTTCTTTTTCAAAAAGTGTTAAATTTGAAGAAATGACGACATGTAGTTTACCGCTTTTGTCTAGGAATGCGTATTCCAGATTTTTTATTTTCTTCTTTATTAAGGTCGATGGCCGAAAAGGTTTGTTCAATGGCGTCTTCCCCTTCGATGAGTTGTTCATCTGTTTCTTCTATATCAGGTGGCTCTGTTGCATCTTCAATTTAGGGGTCATCATTGCCAATTGGATATTTCATTGATTGGTCAAGATTGATGTACCTTTTGTCGGTCCCTAATTGAAGTGGTAGGTTGTTTTGCTTCCGATTGACCAAAGTTTGATGGGTTTTTATGAATGGTTGTCCCAACACGAGTGGAGCATCATCTAGGATGATAAGTTCGGTTGGTACTACCGTTTGATTTGTTTGGATTATGACATGCACAACCATTCCCGTGGCTTGAATCGTTTTTCTATTAGAGAGAAAAACATGAAATTTAAGTGGAGAAAATCACTAGTACCCAATTTTTCGAAAATGTAGTTTGGCATTATGTTAAACAAAGATCTTTGTCAATTAGCACGTAACGAACAAAGATGTTTTGAAAAAAACATGGTGCCAATTTTATGTTTAATTCATTGTGTTCATCTTGTATTAGTGAAGTTTGATCATTTGTTAAGTTAATGCTAACCATTTCTCGATTTTAGTAGTAGTGTTTAGCTCTTTTAAAAACTTGGCATGCATAGATACCAAACAATGATTTTTGAAAGAAGGTTGCAAAATGTGGATTTTTTGAAAACCTTGCTCTATATCGAAATTGCCTTTTTTTAGACTTACCTTCTTTGTGGTTTGGTTCATGCGTGAGTTTTTCTTTTTGTGGTTCTTCTATTTTTACCTCTTCGATTATTACCTCCTTAATACAAACCATCTCTTCTTTTTCGCAAGATCTCTTAAGAGGAGTTCTAAATTTTTTAGACTTTGTATAAGGCTTTTGGCTTCGGGAACTATCGTTGGTGGCGTGTTGTTTGCTTCAAACGGATTGGCATCCTAATCAAAACTTGGTTTTGGGAGCTCAAATCTTGGTTCTTCACACATGGTGTATGAGGTTGATAGTTGAAAAAGGTAACAATGTTGTACCGAGTGAGATTAACCGCAAATGGTACAATATGGTTCCTTGTAATCGTCCTCAATATAGTAGTTGTTGTAATCTTCTGGGTAATAATCCATTATGGAGGGTACCCAGAACATCAACGAGCCTCGGGATCAGAAAAACAGAAAAAAAGTTTTAACAGGAGATGACCACGACCCTGTGCTGAACGGGCATGGCCCCGTGGTCGAGCCTGTATCTGGGCGTTTTAAAATTTTCATTAACTTTCTGCAGCACGAGGGCGTGGCCAGCCGACACGGCCCCGTGGTAAACCTACTTTAAAGAAAAATAAGTTTGAAAACGGACACACAGTTTTGAAAAAAGTACAAAATTTGATTAGGCCGCTAATTTTAAGCTTTCTTAAAATCCTTGTGTCCCCCGAACGATGCCAAAAGCTTGACATGGTCGAGCGTAGTTATATTTTTAGTTATATTTTAAGCACTTTTTACCCGTGAATCAAGCTTTATATTTATAAAACACGATACATTACTACCACTCTATACACGTTAGGGCAAGCGCACCAATCATGAACGTAGTATAGCGATGGTAAGATACCGAGGTCGTCCAAGGACACAAGAGCTTTAAGTACCGGCTTATGGTTAATGTCTAATCTAAACAAATTTTGATAAAAGAAATTTTGAAAGATAAAATAAAAGTAAAAATGTAAATAAGAGAAAAACCAATTAGACAAGAAAGAATCACTTGGTTCCGACTCCTCTTTTATGTTTCCTTTGATGATTTCCACATTTTGGGCTTTTTAAGAGATTATTTAGTTATAGTAGTAGACCCCCTTCCAGGTAGCGTTACCCTCAACCTATTGTTGTGAGTCATCTGGGATACAGTCCTGCAAGGTAGGAATACTAAAAGATAATTAAGTAAGTTATTAATGCAAAATATGGTAGGCCCCCTTTCCAAGCAACATTACCCTCGGCCATATTGGTCTGAGTCAGTAGAGATACAGTCCCGCAGGCTGGACAAAGTTTTAATAGTAGTTTATTTATAAGGGATTCAAGCCGTTCTTACATCCCCAAATTTGAAGCTATCTGCCTCAAGAGAAGTCCTTATAAGCTTGAACCAAGTCCTCCCAGGATCTATACACTGAACGAGGCAAGAACTTTACTCAAACACCTTTCTAACCCCCTTCCAGGTAGTTAACGCGCTTTATATAGACAGTAAAGACACGAATGAATGAATGAACTAGACATGAAGAAATGTTTAACTAAAGTTCACTTTCAAAATAAAAAAAAACTAGTTATTAAAGGCATTAATACATACCCAAATAAAATTGCCAAAGGTTGGAAATCAAAAGTAAAACATAAAAGATTCGTCTTCATTGAGTGATGTAAGAGATTTAGCCATGCGTGGCCTTTGTTTGACAAGAACTCTTACTATCAATCTTGGATCCGAGATTACTACACACTCTAAAAGATGAAAGATGGATGATAGTGTTAGGTGATGGTGTTGTATGATGGTGGACTGATGGAAAGTGTGAGCGAAGTGGTTTGCCAAGGGATGTCTTTCTCCAAAGCCAAGCACCTCTATTTATAGCTAGAAACTGTTAGGAACGTCCTCCTCAGCTCGGGAACCTAGATTTGTATCTATTGTCCATATATGCGGAATTTATATGACAAGTTTAACCAAATACACAAGAATTACAATTTAATCGTCAGTTTATCAAGTCCAAAAGTATTAAAACTTGAAATCCAAACTGACAGAGCTTCGCCGTAGAAGTCGCAAAGTAGTTACAATGAAAGAACCATGACCTCCTATATATTGACCATGAAGTTTGCTCGAAGTGTGTCAAGGCTAGATCAAGTTTGGCCGAACTTGATCAGCCGACAACAACTTCGGCCGAACTTGCATGTCACATCATAAATATATCAATAAATCTAACATTTCAAGCTCTAAACATACAGACTCGATCCAAGACCTAGACAATAGACATTATGCATCAACAAACTCCCCCTTGGATATTGTCGCAGTGTCTTGATCAGTCTTCAATCTCTAACATCTTCCGAAGAAGTTCTTGTATGGTTTCTTTCGACGTTCTTGCTTTGGGATAGGCGTTTGATCCGTAGGAGGTGCCCACTTCATGAATTGAAACCTTCTGATTCTTGCCTCCCTACCTTTCTCATGAATCTTCTCTAAACGCTTTTCTTCCTTCAAGAACTCTTCTCTTTCAAGCTCTCTCCATCTAGATTCCCACATGTGTCCTGAATTAATACCATGTGCATAGCAAACGTTAATCACACCTTGGTATTGTTTCGCTTGGACTTCTTCACGTTTATCAAAGCAAATCTTGTTGAAGAACAAGCATTTGACATCTTCCTTTGAGCAATTAACTAGGCACATCGGGTCTCGTATACGAATCGTTCTCCACAGCCCCCAAATCCTCCTTCGTTCTATCAGTTCTGGATCCAACGTAATCAACAATGGCTTCTCATGCATAGTAGTAACAGGCATAACAATAATGGCATCAGAAATATCAACATCTTGTGGCCCTGTCTGCTCCGTAGTCTCCCCCTTACTTGATGCATCCTCCATATTAGCATTATCATCAATTGGGGACTTGAAATCAAATTCAGAATGAATTTTCGCAGAATCAATCTTCAGACCAACACCCCCTGATCATCATTTTCATCACCATCATGATCTGAATCATCTTTAGTATCGTCACCGGCAGGGTCGTCGTCATCGTTATCATCTTCCTCTTCGTCATTCTTTTCAGATTCCTTTTCTTCAACTGATGTAACTTTAGGATCTTCAGAAATAACCTCTATGTTCAGGAGTGATTTTTCTAACACTGGCTCCACTATTGGTTTAGGGATATCATCAATCACCCCTTTGCCTTTGCCCTGTTCGATCAACTCTTTTTCAGCTTTTTCCTTCGCCTCTTGAATATCCAATCTATCATATTCTGCTTTGAATTCGATGCCCAAACTATTAGTAAGAACTTTTGCAGCCTTGCAAACCTTCTATCATTCACATCACGTTGAGATCTCAGTTCTGCTATCTCTTTCTCTAGCAGCACCCGAACTTTCAACCATTGCTTTCAGATAACCATGATCATCTTCTAGAAACTTTACTTTGTCATTCAGAATCTCTTTTTCAACTTCGCTTTGCTTTAGTTTCTCTTGAAGAAATGCTTTATCAATTTCATTCTGCTTTGCTTTATTTTCCAAATCTTTAAGTCTCTTCTCAAATTTATCGATCGAAATATCTTCAAACCAGACTGAAAGATCTTCGGCAGTAACAGGATGTGTAATATTATCTGGAATATCACCGGAAGCATCTTTAAATTCTTTTGCTCGAACACTTGGTGGAGTAGATTGCGTTCTTTTTGCGGCAGACTTTGGTGTTGACTTCGGTGTAACTTGAACAGGAACTTCAACAGTGAAAAAAGTTTTTTCTTCTGTCGCAGTAGTCGGTGGAATAACAGATTTAATGATCGGAGTCTCTTGCAATTCAGAAACAGGAGGTTCTTGTGTATCTCCTTTCTTAGATTGACTCAAGTCCATGTGGCTTTGCGTTTTCTTTCTTTCACGAGTGCTAGGCGATCCGTGGCTTTCTTTGATTCTCCCACTTTAGATTTCGAACGCTTAGCTTTCTTTTTCGACGTTCTAATCAAAAGCCTCTTCAGCAGATGGTTCGTAAAGATCTTCGCCCAACTTTTTCAATCTTTCCTCTTCTTTTTCTTTTTCTGCAGCTTTTATACTCACATCGATTGGATCTTCAGACGATTCATCATCTTTATCTGAATTCGTAGAAATAACATCATCTTCTTTCTCTTGACTTTCAATATTTCCCGCAGTGCTAGAACCCTCAACGTTTTGAACATTCTCATCAGGCTCGTCGATCAACATCGTATCAACTTTCTTTGACGTCCTCTTTTTCTTTGTTTTTCAACCACAACCACACGCTTGATGTACCAGTCACCTCTTTTCTCTTTGAAGTTTTCTAAAGCTCAACTTCTTCTTTCTCGTCACCATAACCTTCTTTTCTCCACTTATTCTCTGGAGGTGCAATGCAGTGTTCATCAGAAAAAGCTCCAAAAACAGGTTTAGTAATAGGAGCAGAGTCTTGCTTCTGATATATCTTTAACTTTTTCAGTGTCGTTTCATCCATGTGACTCAGATAGAGAATGTCGTTTGGATCTTTCACAATATTTTGAAATTTCTCATCGATCAGCATTTGCACAAACCTAGGATACATCACCAATCTCTCCTTTCCCATATTCTTTGACATGTAGTTGAAAATAACTCTAGAAAAGTTGTATTTCTTGTTAAGCACCAAAGCAGTGACCATACATGCCATGTAATCTTGTATGTCATCGAGGCCAGCTTTCCTATGACTAAAAGCGTGTATGATGGCATGAATCAAAAGCTTGTAAGGTAGAGGCATACTTCCTTTCTTCATTGTTGGTTCGTTCGCATGCCCCTTATACCCCATCCGGAAGAAGCAACCCTTAACCATTCTCTCTTCAAAGCTTATCGGATCACTTGCATCGTCATTGAACCCTAAGACTTTTCGAATGTCTGCTTCTGTGATCAAAATTTCCTTATCTTCATTTCCGACTCGTACAATAGACTTTATAATTTTGTTCGCCTCGTCGTATGATGTTGCGTTCCAGAAGAGATAGACGTGCGATATGTATACCACATGCTTATCTGTGATCGCCTTCGTTATCGGAATACGCCCTAAAAACTTTAAGATCTCAGAAAAATCCGTCAGCGTCGGATAAATTTTCTCGTCCAATGAAATACAAGTATTATGGAACTTGTTAAATGACAGCTTGATATTCTGCGAGACAGAGAAATCAAACAATTAGCAAAATGAGAAATTTCAATAATAAACCATCAAGTTCAGGCGAACTTGAGGCCAAATACAATTATTAATCAACTTCGGTCGAAGATATCACAACAGACAAGTTTTTGATACTTTTAGGTAAGTTTGGTCGAACTTGAATTATCAACAGGTTTTTAGCATATTCACAATCAAGTTCGGGCGAACTTGGTGTAAATTCAGTTTTATCAAAGAATATGACAACTTCGCCTGAAGTTATTTTTAAAACAACCCGACAAGTTCGGGGGAACTTGTCATCATCTCCATTCAACCGGCAACAACTTCAACATGTTCAATCGACCAAATTTATGATTTGTTATCATGATTACATGTTTATTAGTCCAATCCATTGATCAATTCGTTCATTAACCACCTAGATCTATTAGTTTTAACAGATTCGGTCCAAGCATGTTCAAACGAGTTTAATTTGTGGATGTTTTACACAATCAGTACCTCAGCCATGGTATTAAGTGTGCAAATCACTTAATATCTGGTCTAAATCGAGCAGGTAACGACATGTTTCTTGTAATTTGATTTTCTCACACTATTGCACTAAGTTCTCTCGAAGACAGTTGTAACAGGTAATTAAGAAATGAGCAAACTTGATCCTCTTATATCCAGTCAAGTTCGGGCGAACTTGACACTTAATCTTCAAAACATCTCAAACAACTTCGCCCGAAGTTCTTTAATAATCAGACATTTTCAATTATTAACTTCGGCCAACTTGATTAAGTTCAATTTCAAACTTTTTTAATATTACAATTTTAACCCTGAACTTTCACATGTTTTACCAGTTATGAAAATCCACTTAGTTGACCAAGTCCAAGTTAATGACCTTGGTTAACAAATTTGTCTGCCGAGTCCAAATTAATGATCCCGGCTTGACACGTTATGAACAAACTGATGTTTTCTTTAAAGTTTCAAATTAATGAACTTTTCATCGTTTTTTCGTGCATTTAGATTTTACAGATTGGCTCCCAACCCGTTGTCATCATGATTCCAACAACTTAGCACCATTTCGAACTCCGAAGATCCGATTTCCATCATTGGCTGTTGAAAACAATGTAGAAACAAAACCTTTTTGAATTTTCGAAAGTTTATGCTAAAACACACTGAAAATCTTTTTGGGTTTAAATATGAAATCAAATAAGCTATGTACAAACATATTTACAGACATATTTTTGTGAATTCATGTCTAAGGATCATATCAGTTGTTTGAGAATATCACCAGTACCATTGACCTTCAGATGACTTTGTCCACTTAAACTTTGACACATTTCTCAATTGTTCCAAGATATCTTAGTTAGAATTATGAAACTTGACTCAACTATGGTTCCCATCTCAGAATATACTCCCGTATCAAGATTCCCTAGATTTCATCTTACAGGTGAATATAGCGTAACTGATATCTTTATCTGGATTAATTGCGAAGCCTTGAGAGCTCAGGCTAATACCACCGTATCGACAAAGAGATGAAGGCTCGACTTTAAGGTGTGTTCCAATTAAGGATTCTTTTAAGCAATGCAAATGATTAGATCTTTGGATTCTTTTCAATTTTGCATGCAGTTTAGGGGTTTTTAGCGAAAGCATTATAGAAGTTCTAGGCTATTGCTTCCACAAAATCAGAAGAACTTTATAATACCCCAGATATCAATCATCTATAAAGACCTCATCTCTCAGAATCAGGCAATCTCTCAAACGAAATTTCGGAGTACTAAGTCCATATATCCGAGAGATGTTAATCCACAAGTTTAAGCAGTTGTAAAATTAGTTTATATCCCGTAAACAATTTACTGCACGTGTAAATCCTATCGACACATCCACAGTAAGACTTGTTTACACTTTTTAAACTTTATAGATCCTTAGCGTACTGTGATAGTCTACTGATGTACTATCATTTCATTTTTGACACAAATTCTTTTTGTCTTTTTCATGTTTTTGGTTTTTCAAATGTTTTTGTATTTTCTTGTAACATTTCTAATCCTAAAAGGTAACAAACCAATGAGGATCACGAGAACTCGTCGTCCGATCCATTTTCAACCTATACATCCGCACCTGTCAAAAGATTTTTCATACCATTAATTCTCATTAAGTATTTAAACCATGAAAGAGTAAATGGTTCGGTATAAAAATCAGCTTTTTGTTCATCGGTGTGGATTTTCTCAATTCGTACCAACTTCTTTTCGTAGCAATCACGAATGAAGTGATATCGAATCTCAATATGTTTTGTTCTAGAGTTATGAACTGGACTTTTAGTTATATCAATAGCTTCCTTATTATCAACATACAACGAAGTGTCAAGATATTGCAGACTGTAGGACCGATCCTCGATGCTAAAGGAACCTAAATTTGATAACTACTGTCCATAATCGCGGAATTATTATGACAAGTTTACCAATAGACAAGATTTAATCAGTTAATTGTCAGTTTTATAGATCAAACGTTCTGGTTACAAACCGACAGAGCTTCGCCTCTTATATGCCAAAGTTTCAAATGAAGTAGCCTAGCTAGGTATTTATAGGAGAACAAGTTCGGCCCTGTGGATACAAGTTCGCCCGAACTTGCCTGAGCAAGTTCGGCCGAACATGCTTACATGATGACTTTCATGGGGAACTTGCTTACATCAAACATAAATATTTGCTATACCTAGCCTATTCAGCTCTATACAATACAGACTCGATATAAGACTAAGACATAGACATTATGCACCAACAGACTCCCCCTTGGATATAGTCTTCGTCTTGTAACAGTCTTCAAAACTCTGTATTCATAAAAACGTTAACCTACACGACCGAAAGAAGTTCTTGAATGGCTTCTTTCGTCATTCTTGCTTTGGATCAGGCGTTTGGTCAGTTGGCGGTGGTCTTTTAAAGTTAGCCATTCTTAGCGAACTTAGCCTTACCGCTTTTTCCATTCTTTCTGTTTTCTTCCTTTAAAAACTCAACTCTCTCCAGATCGCTCCATTTCGTTTGCCACATCTTTACAGAATTTACTTCACGTGCATAAGAAACGTTCACAACCTTTTGAAACTGCATAGCTTGTACCTTTTCACGTTCTTCAAAAAAAATCTTGTTGTAGAACAAGGTTTTGATATCTTCTCTCGAGCAGTTCACAAGCCACATAGGATCTAGAATCCTTATCGTCCTCCATAAACCTCTCATGCCCTAATAACCCCTCACTTCAACCCGTTCCTTGGTAATATCCAGATGTTCTTCAAACTTTAGCACAACCACAGCTTCACACGTTGCTGGATCAATCTGCCACCACTTGAACAAAGGATAGAAGTCTTATTCAATCGGCATTAGCGGCATATTCTCATGGCTCTAGGACGTTTCATTATTAACGTTATGTCCTTTTCTCCAGTTACCTTGTTTATCTTCACTCTACGACCAGGAATAAAAGGCTTCCAATAATTCCAACCTTTAATCGCTTAATACTTAATCATTTTCCATAATAACTGATCAATCGGCTTCATGTAATATGTAACATTCACCATCTGTACCAACTCTTCAACATCCCAATACGGTAATGTCTTGAAATCAGCAAGGTATTTGAAGTATTGCACTCCAAACTCCCTCTTGATTGCAGATACATTAATATCTTTAAACCAACCCCAACTCAAAATATCTCCCAAAGAAACATCTTTGTCTCTGGTAAAGAATGCAAGAGGACGTCAAAACTTGCGTTCGCGTGGCATTTCTTTAAACCAAGACTTTCTCGCTTGAGCTATCTCTTCTTTGGTCATGGGCTTAGGTACTTTACCCTCTCGAACTGATTCAGCAATCCTATCCTTCAACATATCTTCATCAAGCTGTTTGTACATCTCTTCAAAAGTAGGAAAACTATCTGAATTAGAACCAAAATACTATGCTTTTTGATCTGATTCGTCATTTGAAGACCAATCTTCCACAATTACTCAATTGTATTCATCAGCTTGAATCGTCTTTGATATTGATAATCATTTGGCTCGAAAGGATTTACAGTCATCACATCCTCCTCAAAATCAAACTCTAACGATTCAGCTTCAACTTCAATCAATCTAGCTAAATCCTCCTTTGTGTAGTTATGTACATATTCACCTTCCTCCACGTTGTGTTCTAACATTAATATTAAAGGCTTCGCAGGAATAGCAGCAACTGGGTTTGCAAAACAATCAACATTTGCCATATGTATATCATCATCAGTTGGCCCTTTCTGCCCTGACTCACCCTGACTTTTATCTTCCATTTTGTTCGATTCATCGTCCATTAGGGCAGTAAAATCAAAATCATCATAGATTTTGGCTTCAGAAACTCTAATACCAACATTACCCTGATCATCGTCATCATCATCATCACCAACATTCCAATCCTCGTAACTTCCTTCTTCTTCATCCTCTTTATCATCTTTTTAGCTTCTTCATCGTCTTTTTCTTCAGAAGCAGTGATAGGATCAGAAGGCTTGACAGATTCGTCAACCTTAGGGATATCAGACTCAGAAGCTATGACAATATTTTCTTCAACGGTCTTGGAACATCAGAAGACTTAAGAGCTTCACCTTCAACCCCTTTTCCTTTTCCACTCTACGCTAATTCTTTTTCAGCTCTTTCCTTAGCTTCCTGTTGATCTAGACGATCATATTCAACGATGAAGTCGATACCTAGTGCATTAGATAACACTTTCTGCATCCTGGAGAATCTTTGATCATTTAGAGTTTGGACAGACTTCAACTCTGAAATTTATGTCTACATTTTCTCATTAGCATCTTGAAGACTTTCAATCAACGCTTTAAGATACTCTCTTTCATTTTCTAACACCTTCACCTTATCATCCAACATTTCTTTTTCGACAGCACTTTGATTCATCTTGTTAATAAGCTCTGTTTTTTCAACTTCATTCTGCGCTACTTTTTCTTCTAACGCCTTCACGCGCTTCTCCAGAAGTTCAACATTTGTTTCTGGGAAGAAATCGTATAGATCCTACAAACTTATAGGATCATTGTGCATATCACCGAACACATTAGGCCCTCCTGAGTCTTCAGTGTTGACTTTGGTGTTGTAGATTTTGGTGTTGACTTCTTTGGCGTAGAACTTTCAGGAACAGAGGTCGTTGGAACAATAGGAGATTCAGTGATAGGAACTTCAATAAAGCCAGACACAGGAGGAGCTTGTGTAACTCCTAGCCTTTCAGTTTTAGCATGAACAATAACAGGAGGTTCTTGTAGAAGAGGTTCTTGTGTGACTCCATTCTCCTGAGCACCAGAAGATTCTTGTGGGGCTTCTGTGCTTTTCAACGATCTTTTGCGCCTCTTACTTACAACCTTTTGCTCTTTCTTTGCTTTTCTCTTTCCTTTGGTCTGAGGAGACCCTGTAGTCTCTGTTGACGAAACAGTCGCAGACTTAACACGTTTAGGTTTCTTAGGTGTATCCTCATCGGACTCTTTTTCTGCATTAGGATCAAAATCAGCCTCCAGTTCTCTTTCTTTCTCTGCTCTAATCTCAGCCTCAGTCTTTTCTGGCTCTTTGGCAGGACTTCTTCATCAGATTCTTCATTCTCAGAAATAGCAGAAATCACATCTTCTTGGTTGACTTTACAGTTTCCTGACTTTCAATTACAACTGCAGCGCTCAATCCAGCAACTGCTTCAACGTTTTCATGTTCTTCTTCGTCAACGAGCATCGTTTCTACTTTCTTAGCAGCTCGCTTCTTTTTTGGCTTATCAGCTTCGCCTTCAAAAACCAATCACTTCTAGCTTTCGGCTTGATGTCTTTGAACTATTCTCGTTCAGCATGAAGTTCTTTCTCGTCATCGTACCATCTTTTCTCCACTTGTTATCTGGCGGCGATATATAATTCGAATCTTTAATGGCTCCGAATACCGGCTTGGCAACTGGAGCTGAAGCTTGTTTCTGGAACTTGATAAGCTTCTTCAAGTAGTTTTATCAAGATGAACTAAATATAGCACGTCATTTGGATCTCGTGCAATGTTGGCATACTTCTCGTCGATCAACATTTGTACAAACCTCGGATATAAGCACAATCTAGAATCCTCCATGTTTTTCGACATATGTGTAAAGACAAGCTTTGAGAAGTTAAACGGCTTCTTCAGAATCAGTGCCGTTGCCATGCAAGCTAAGTAATCATGAACATCATCTAATCCGGCCTAGCGATGGCTGAATGTGTGAATATGGCGTGCATTAGTAGCTTGTAGGGGTTAGGCACCTCCCCTTTCTTCAACGTAGGTTTGTTTACACTCCCCTTGTATCCCATACGAAAGAAACAGCCACGGACCATCTTTTCGTCTAGAAGAATCGGATCATCTTTGTTGTCATTGAAATGCAAAATCCTTCGAAAATCATCTTCAGTTACTGTAATTGGCTTGAGCTCATTTCCAACTTGCACTGTTGAAGAAATAGTTTCTCATCAGCGCTAAGGCTCGCATTCATCCAAAAATGGACTATGTGTGAACGATATGACACCGTGCGTTCTGTAATTGCTCTGCGAATAGGGCTTTCCTCCAAAAACTTCAATATACTGTCATACTCCTTTAGAGACGGACATATAGATTTATCAAGCGTAATGCACGTATTGTGAGTTTTGGAGAACTCAACAGAGATACCACGCACTGGAACCTGTGCCTGAAAAACATGACGCAAAACAATTAGCACGCTTTTCGAGAAAATTTTCAAAAATTTTCTAACACTTTAGCAAGTTCGGGTGAACTTGATTGAGTGTTAATCAAACTGTTTTGATCAAGTTCGCCCGAACATGTTCTAAACACATGTTCAATCATGAAAGCTAAGTTCGGGCGAACTTACAATCTAAACAATCCAACATTCATTCACCTAAGTTTAGTCGAAGATGCACTTTTAATCAGTTATTATTTACAAGACTTTAATGCAAGTTCGGTCGAACTTGACAATAAGTTCGGCCGAACTTGACAATAAGTTCGGCCGAACTTTGTCTCTCATCCTCTTCAAAAATACCATTCATTCAGTCAAACATGTTAGGTCATTTATGCTAATTTTTCAATTAAACACTAGATTATAGTCGTTTTATGGTAGATTTTATTATCTTTTTTGCTTTGATTTTATTTCGTTATTAATGGTTCAAAAACAGGTTTCAAGTTCAAATCACTACCTCTGTCATAGTGATTGGTGTGCAAATCACCAAAAACTAATGAAAATCCGGCAGCGTAACAGTATAAAATTGCCAAAATCGCTCAAGTGTTCTCAAGGGTTAAGTTCGCTCAGAGAATGATGAAAGTTGTTGAATGAGTTCGGCCGAACTTGATTGGTATTTATACCTAGTCAAGTTCGGGCGAACTTGTTAAGCCCAACAACAAGCCCAACTTATGTTCGAGCAGACTTAGATTAAGACAGCCATTCCTTAGCAAGTTTGGTCGAACTTGCTGATTGATAAACTTGAATTGTTTAGCAAGTTCGACCGAACTTGCCAAATCACAAAAATTCAAACTTTTTCAATTTTTCATTTAAATCCCTGATCTTTTCAACTTTTTACCAGTTATGAAAATCCACTCAGTTCACCAAGTCCAAGCTAATGACCTTGGTTAACCGATTTGTCTGCCGAGTCCAAGTTAATGACCCCGGTTTGATCCGTTACGAACAAACTGTTGATATTTTCAAAATCAAAGTTTCAAATTAATGAACTTTTCATCGTTTGACTTTTTAGATTAACAGATTAGCTCCCAACCAGTTGTCAAAGAGATTCCCACCAGTTCTAGCATCTTACCAGACTTCGAGGATCCGTTCTCCAACATTGGTTTGCTGAAAACAATGTAGAATTAAAATCTTTTTGTATTTTTACAAGTTTATGCTAAAACTCACCAAAAATCTTTTTGATTTTAATTTGTAAAGCTGAAATACTACGTACAGAAAAATGTAAACTATTTACAAACATATTTACAGACATATTTTTGTGAATTCGTGTCGAAGGATCATATCAGTTAACTGAGACATATCACCAGTACCGTTGACCTTCAAATGACTTTAAGTTTAAACTTGTTTACCTAGATTGTCGATAAGTTTGTCCACTTAAGCTTTACCACATTTCTCAATTGTTTTAAGATATGTTAAGGTATGATTTATGAAACTTGACTTAACTGTGGTTCCCACTTCTTGAATATACTCCTGTATCCAGATTCCCTATATTTCATCTTATAGGTGAATATAACATAATTGATATCTGTATCTAGGTTGTGCGAGACCTTGAGAGCTCAGGTTAGTACTACCATACAGACAAAGAGATGAAGGCTCGTCTTTAAGGTGTGTTCCACTTGAGGAATCTTTTTAGCATTGCAAATGATTAGATCTTTCGATTCTTTTCAATATTGCATGCAGTTTGGGGATTTTTGGCGAAAATATTATACAAGTTCTAGGCTATTGCTTCCGCAAAATCAGAAGAACTTGTATAATACCCTAGATATCAACTATCTATAAAGACCTCGTATCTCACAATCAGGCAATCTTTCAAACGAAATTTTGGAGTACTAAGTCCATAAATCAAAGATATGTTAATCCACAAGTTTAAGCAGTTATAAAATTTAGTTTATATCTCGAAAACAGTTTACTGAACGTGTTAAGCCTATCGACATACCCACAGTAAGACTCGTTTATCACTTATTAAACTTTACAATTCATTTAGCATACTGTGATAGTCCACTGATGTACTATCATTTCCTTTTATGACACTGAACTCTTTTTGTCTTTTTCAATGTTTTTGTTCGTTTTGAATTTTTCATATGTTTTTCTATTTTAAAATTTTTCGAATGTTTTTGTATTTTCTCTAACATTTCTCCCCCTAAAATCAAAAACATCTTTTTGGATTTTAGTTTTTAACAAAATTCTAAAGTAGAAAGATATTTACAAACCAATGTGACTCACACGAACTCGTCGTCCGATGCGTATTCAACCTCAGCGTCCGCACCTGTCAGCAAATTTTTCATACCGTTAATTCTCAGCAAGTATTTAAACCGTGACAAAGAAAATGGCTTGGTATAAAAATCAGCCTTTTGTTCTTCGGTGTGGATTTTTTCTATTCGCACCAATTTCTTTTCGTAGCAATCATGAATGAAATGATAACGAATTTCAATGTGTTTTGTGCGTGAGTGATGAACCGGATTTTTAGTTATATCTATGGCTGTCTTGTTATCAACAAACAGCGGAGTGTCTAGAAATTGTAGACCATAGTCTCTCATCTGCTGTTGAGTCCACAGAATCTGTGAACAACAATTGGAAGCCAAGATATACTCAGATTCACAGGTATAGAGAGCGACCGTAGTCTGTTTATTACACTGCCAGGTTACCATTCTTGTTCCGAAGAGTTGGCATCCCGCTGTAGTTGATTTTGAGTTCGACTTATCTACACCAAAATCATAATCAACATAGCCTGTGAGGTCGAAATTGTCGTTCTTCGGGTACCACAAGCCGGTGCTTGGGCATCCTTTCAGGTATCTGAAGATTCGCTTCACGATCTGCATGTGTAAGATCCTCGGGCTTGACTGATATCTGGCGCAGAGGCAGGTTGGATACTTAGTCAAGATGTCGTGATTTAGAGCAAGAGGCGTAGATAGAGGCTTCAAGCTTTCCATTCCAAACTTTTTCAAGATATCGTGAACATACTTAGTCTGATGAATGAAAATACCATCCGGAAGCTGATCTACTTGCAAACCAAGAAAGAACTTCATTTCGCCCATCGAGGACATTTCGAATTTCTTTTTCATGATTCCCTCAAACTCCTTGCTGAGACTATCGTTTGTAGATCCAAAGATGATGTCGTCAACGTAGATTTGAACTATAATCAGATGGCCATCAGCTTCTCTGGTGAAAAGAGTACTATCCACAGTTCCTCTGATAAAGCCGTTTTTGACGAGATGTTGCGATAACGTCTCGTACCAAGCTCTCGGGGCTTCGTGTAGACCATAAAGAGCTTTATCTAGTAGGTATGCTTTCTTCTTGTTGAGTGGATTGACAAACCCCGGTGGTTGTCCAACGTACACCTTTTCGTGTAATTTTCCGTACAGAAAAGCCTATTTGACATCCAATTGATAGACCTTAAATACTTTCCATGATGCGAAAGCTACAAAGATTTGAATAGATTCCAAGCGAGCTACTGGTGCATAGACTTCCATGTAGTCTATCCCTTCCTACTGGTGAAATCCCTTGACAACAAGCCTAGCTTTGTTAGGAACAATAATCCCTTTATCATCACGTTTACACTTAAATACCCATTTTGTATCAATTGCTTTCTGATTTTCTGGTAGGCCTTCAAGCTTCCACACTCCCAACTTCTCAAACTGCAATAATTCTTCTTGCATTGCTTGTACCCAATTTTCATCGGCTAAAGCTTCATTAACTGTCTTTGGCTCAATCTGAGAAATGAAACATGAATAGAAGCAACAGTTCTGGGTTGGAGCAACGTGTGTGTAGAAACAACTGAGTGCTTTATTAATTTGCCCTCGAGTTCTAACACTAGTTTGAAGTTCTCCGACTATATTTGTTGATGGATGATAGGAATATGATCGCGGCAATTCTTCACTTGGAACATCTACTGAGTTTTGTTGATTCGTGATGTTGAGATCAACGACCAATTCAACATTTGGAGAGCTTGATGATGCTTCATTTCTGTTGTTCGGGACTTCAGATTGATTAAGAAGACTTGTTACCTGCTCCACTTCTTCATCTGAAGAGTTGATTCCCCATCAGCATCAAATGTTGGTGCTTCATCTGAGTCAGAATTTTGATTCTGAGGCATACTGGGCTCCGTTGTTGTATTCACTGGTTCAGAAGAGGCATTTGTTGGAGGAGTAATAGGCGTTGTTAATGTTTCAGAAACATTTTCATCCAGAACACCACTATTGTTTGAACTTGCACCAGAAGAAGATGGATCCAACGTGGGTTGATTAACCACAATTGGTCGAACAATTTGTTCTTGATTCGCTGACTGGTGAAGGTAGTATAACACTACAACTTCTTCGTCAGTCGGTTCTTCGGGCAAGTCAAATGACTTCCAAAGGTCTTGATAGTTAAACAGCCACGCGTCACCTTTCCTTTGAATAGGATCCGTGTAGTTGAAACAATCCACGTGCTATGCTTCAATAACCTTTCTCAACAGACTCGCATATCCGACAAAGAAACCTTCAAGAGATTTAGCTCCGAATTTGCCATCTTGGTCTATTACGGTACATGGTGCACCGAATGGTTCTAAGAACTTCAAATTTGGCTTCCGTCGGTTTATCATCTCAAAACATGTTTTCTTTGTTGGTTTGACAGTAAGAACCCTGTTTAGCGTGTAGCAAGCTGCAACAACCGCTTCACTCTAGAAGCTGATAGGAAGTTTAGAATCTGCAAGCATGGTTCTCGCAGTTTCAATCAAAGTTCTGTTTTTCCGTTCAGCTACTCCGTTTTGCTGTGGAGTATGGGGAGCACTAAACGCGTGCAGAATCCCTTTTGCGTTGCAGAATTCCTTCATTTTGTTATTCTTAAACTCTGTGTCGTTGTCACTTCTAATGCGTCTGACCGGCAGATGATAAAGGTTCTCGAGTTTCTTGAATAGAATAACCAAGTTCTCAAACGTTTCGTCTTTTGATTCTTGAAAGAATACCCACGAATATCTCGAATAGTCATCTGTCACAACCAAGCAGTATAAGTCTCCTGAGATGCTTCGAACATTTACAGGACCAAATAAGTCCATGTGGAGACGTTCTAATGGCAACTTGATTGAGTTTAAAATTTTCTTTGGATGAAATTTCTTGATCTGCTTTCCTTTTTTGCATTCCAAGCAATGTTCAGACATCTGAAAACTCCAAAGATTTACGCCTTCTACAAGATCATTATGAACCAAGATATTCATTTTTCGCAAATGAATATGCCCCATCTTACGATGCCAAAGAATAGAATCCTTTTCAGTAGCCTTTGACACAAAACATTGTGCTGATTTTGATGAAGTGGTAGCGATACCCATATCAAGAACATATAAATCATTCTCACGTGGTGCTCACATCAGAATCCACTCATCTGGTATTTTGAATCCTGGCTTCAAGATGATACACTCTTTGTCGTTGAAGTGGACTGTGAATTTCTTGTCACAAGTCTGTGATATAATCGGAAGATTGTTCTCAAGTTCTACAATATAGTTCACGCGATCGAACGAAACGATGCCATTGTAAAGTTTTCCTTCGGCGACTATTCTTCCACCCTGGTTACCGCAAATCCAACATAACCACCATTGATAGCTTTAATGTCGAATAGCAACGCCTTCATCCCCGTCATATGCCTGGATGCTCCACTATCCAAAATCCACTTAGAAAGTACAGATCTCTGGAGTCCCTGCACATTTTAACAATCTATTTCCATTACCCTTTGAAGTTTCTCCTTTTTCAAAAATAGAATTCTCAAACCTCTTTTCTATTTTAGGTTTAACTTCTAGCAAAGATTCATTTCTTTTCAAAATCTTGATTGGTTTTTCAAACTCTGGATACCTTGGTTTTACAACATTTGATTCTCTTCTTCGAGGATAAGCCGGTTTTGATTCAGACATTGTCGTGTAATATGACCAATTTCATTGCACTTGAAACATGTCTGATTATCAAGTGGATGTCCTTTAGTGGGTGGTTTTACCACACTTGATGTTTTGGCACCACTTGTAACCTTGGCTTTATCTCGAATTTCTTTCTCCTTTTTAAACTCATCATTTGATTGTTTACAATCAAACTCTCTTCATGAACCGTGTTTGTCCCATATACAAAATTCATGTTTTTGTTTTTATATTCATGAAATGGTGACACTTTCTTTACTGGTTCATCTTATTCTTCTAGACCCAACCCTGCTCTCCGGTTTTCCAGATGATCACCACCATTCCTTCGGTAGTTGTTTCTTAGGTTTGGAATAGAATTTTCGTTCGTTAATTTCCAATTCCTCTGATGTGACTTCCACGAGTTTAAAGAATTTATCAAGCAATTCTTCCTTCACATTCTGAATCGGGAAGCTATCATCAAAGTATAGTCTATCCGAGTCCTTAATTTTGTACATTACAACATTAGGATCGTCACTTAGACCATCCTCTAACAACTTATCGTCATTTTTAGAATGTGAATCGGAATTCTTTGAACTCGAGTCGGCGCTTTTGAAGCTGCCGTCATCAGAATCACTTAGAACATTTTCAACCACGTTGTTAACCACAGCATTGTTATCATCATTAGATTTAGCATAGATTATATCAATATCCTCTGGCAACTCATCTTTATTCTCAGAAAGTAACTCAACGTTGAGTGCCTTATCCATCTCGTCTGCGGTTTTGCGGCAGTACTTCTCGCAAAGGGGTGGAGGAACATTGCTATATTCTTTACGAATTGTCTTTTTAGGTTTTTCTTCCGTTGAGATTATCGGAAGAATGTGATCAGTAACATACGCATTTGTGGTATAACTTCTCAACAACTGTTGGACTCTTTCAGTTTCGATTGTCATATCTTGAAGTTGTTGTTTGGTTTCAGCAATGGTGTTAATATAGGTATTAATTTCCCTTTGTTTGTCCATTACTGTTCCACTCAACATCCTTATATTATCATGTTGTTCGATGTTATTTCTTTCGAGTCTGCCATAATCATTTTTCATTTTGTCATACGCTTCTTTCATTGTGCGATAATCGTATTTCAACAATTTGTTATGCACATTGTTTTCAGCGATGATCTTTGATTTTTCAGCACATTTGACACAAGGTTTAGTACATTTGGTACAAGGTTTCTCAACCTCAACAACTTGTACTTTGACAACTTCTTTCTCGACAATTTTTACCTCTGGACCTACCTTGGTTAGATTTGCCATTAAAGCTTTATCTGCCATGTCCTTGAGGTCTTCGACTTTCACTTCTTGAGTGACATCAATGATTACTTCATCAATCTTTTTCTCCTTAACCACTTGTTCTTTCAAGCTGCCATCAAAATGACCTGCAAAACTGTCACAAGAATTAGAGGATAAAATTCCTTATCTCTGCATATGGATATATTCCTCTTATTCCTGCTGTTGATGCAAGTATTGTTCCAGAAGAGCTTGTTCGATAGCTGCTGCTTCTACTGTTGCCGCTGCTACCTCTGCAGAATTATCTTCAACTATCTCCGCCATCAAAGCAACTCCGGTCTTTTTCCCAATGTAAGAATTCCAATCAAAACCATCATCTTCACTGGATGCCACCATAGCTTTCTCAATGGTGCTACTGTCAGGCTTTTCTTGGATTTCAACCTGAGTTTTCTTCGGAAACGGTTTATATTGAAGTGCCCTTTTGTAATATTCATTTCCTCCTCCGAAAGGACTTTGATTTTCGGTTGCTTTGGTGTTCTTAAACTCTCTTTTAAAATGCCCCTTTTGACGGCATCTAAAGCACGTGAATTTTGTTTTGTCAAAACCCAATTTGTTGCTGGAATTTCGTATGTCACGGCCTGTGAGTGCAACAAACTTTGTCACTCTCCTGATGATCGAAGCTAAGGACCATTTGATGTCCATTAGTTCGAGTTCTTCCTCGTCTACCTGGTCATAATCTTCTGCGGTCATCTCGGGGTTTCCGATCTTACAGGCAACAAGACATTCATAAGATTCTAATACGGTAGCGAGTAGTGACATATGTTGTTTTGCAACTTGTTCTGAAACAACATTGTTCTAATTCACTACGATGTTGCATTTATATACATTCAGATCAGAACTTTGTTGTTGATTCTGATTCGCTTGGCTTTGATAAGTTGAATTTGACCCAGTGCTTGAGTAAGAACTTTGAGGACTCTGGTCATACTGAGGCTGTGATTGATTCTGATTCTGTGGAGAAGCATTCATGTTTGTACTAAAAGCCGTCTGAATTTTAGGACTCGAAACACTATCTAACATTCCGGCTTTGTAATACAGACCGACGTCTTGAACAACATTAGCGTTCTTTGACTTCGCCGTCTTTAGAAGTTCCATTTCGTGGCCTTCGAGTTTATCGATAAACGTCGACAACTTGAAAAATTACCACTTATCACTGTTCTTCAGAACCATCAAATACGTAGTCCATTCACCCTCTGGTAATGCGTCAGCAAGTTTGTTGATGTATTCTTGTTTTGTCTTTTCGAGACCATGTCTTCGCATTTGCACTTTAAGATGACAGAAACGCTCGATCATTTGCTTTATGGTCTCATTCTTTAGCATGGTGAAGATATCGAACTCTTTCAGGATAAGTGCCTTTTTGCTTTTGATCATTTCGGCACTGCCTAGATACTTCTTCTGTAATGACAACCAAAGATCCCTTGCAATAGTATACTCTGGTAGCAAAATCAGGATATCTTCTTTGACAGATTGTTGGATGAGATTGATCAACTTTTTATCGGCGATATATTCTTCTTTCTGAACCGTCGAGTAGTTGTACTTTTCAAGAACTCGTTGATGTTCATCTAATGGAACAGTGTAGCCTCTTTCAATTAATACCCAACCAGCGAAGTGCATGGCTTGAACCCAGTATGTAAACTTCTCTTTCCATGCCTCGTACTCGTCCATGCTCATCAGCTTTGGCGGTTTGACAGTCGTTCCAATTTCATTATCAAGATTGACTTGATTGATCACATTGGCATTTGACGAACTAGCTCCAGACATAAAAGCTCTTAGTTGTTCTTCCATTGTGAATAACGAAACGTCTACACTAAAATTTTTCAAAAAACTTTGAAAACAATTAGTCCTACTACAAGTTCGGTCGAACTTGTAGTACTAATGTAGAATTCATAGATTTTCTAACAAGTTCGGTCGAACTTGTTAGATTTACTTTGAAAAATTGATTATCTTCGAGCGAACTTATGACACAAACCAACCAGATCTTCGAGCGAACTTGCAAACAGAACTTTGATGAAAAAATAGTAAGTTCGGGCGAATTTACTTAAAAGTTCCTTGATATTACACAAGTTCGGTCGAACTTGGTGTAAACATTGAATAATTGATATGTTCGAGCGAACTTATCTAGAATTTCCTCAAAAATGCTTCGAATTTCTTATTCATGATTTTCTCAAACTCTTTGCAAAGATCATCATTTGTTGAACCGAAGAAGATGTCATCCACATAGATTTGTACAATAATCAGATGATTTCTAACTTCTCTGGTAAAGAGCGTATTATCCACTATTCCTCTAATAAATCCGTTGTCGATGAGATGTTGAGATAACGTCTTGTACCAGGCTCTCGGGGCCTGATGCAAACCGTATAGTGCTTTATCCAGGAGATAAGCTTTCTTCTTGTTCAGAGGATCCACAAAACCCGGTGGTTGACCGACATACACTCGGTCACGTAGCTTACAATATAGAAAAGCGGATTTCACATCTAACTGGTACACTTTAAATCCTTTCCAAGCAGCAAATGCAAGGAAAATGCGAATGGACTCCAATCTAGCAACTGGTGCATATACTTCTGTATAATCAATTCATTCCTGTTGATGGAATCCTTTTACAATGAGCCGAGCTTTGTTGCGAACTATCACTCCGCGATCATTGCGCTTGCACTTGAAGACCCATTTGGTATCTATCGCTTTCTGATTCTCTGGTAGGTCAACAAGCTTCCATACCCCTAGCTTTTCGAATTGTAGCAATTCTTCTTGCATTGCCTGTACCCAGTTCTCATCTCCTAAAGCTTCAGAAACATTCTTCGGCTCAATCTGGGATATGAAACATCAATTGATTTAGCATCAAACTTTCCATCTTGATCAATTACAGTGCAAGGTGCACCAAATGGTTCTAAGTATTTCAGATTTGGTTTCCTTTGGTTTAGCATTTCAAAGCAAGTCTTCTTGGTTGGTTTGACTGTTAAGACCTGGTTCAACGTATACCATGCTGCTGCGACTGCTTCACTCTAGAAGCTGACATGAAGCTTTGAATCGGCAAGCATTGTTCTTGCAGTTTCTATCAACGTTATGTTCTTCCTTTCAGCTACTCCATTTTTTTGCGGATTGTACGGAGCACTAAATTCATGTAGAATGCCTTTGTCGTTAAAGAACTCTTTCATTCGGGCATTTTTAAACTTTGTACCATTATCACTGTGGATTCGTTTAATGGGGAGATGGTGCAAGTTTTCAATCTTCCTAAAGAGAATCATTAGATTATCGAACGTTTCTTCTTTACTCTCATGGAAGAAGACCCATGAAAACCGTGAATAATCATCTGTTACAAGAAGACAGTACAGATCTCCAGATATACTTCTAACGTTCACTGGACCGAAGAGATCCATGTGCAGTCTTTCAAGCGGCAACTTTATGGAATTTAGAATCTTTTTAGGATGTGACTTCTTAATCTGCTTTTCTTTCTTACATTCTAGACAACTGTCTATCATATGAAAGCTTCTTAGATTCACTCCTTCAACCAGATCGTTGTGAACCAGATGTTTCATCCATCTCAGGTGAATATGACCCATCTTTCTGTGCCAAAGAATAGATTCCTTCTATGTGGCGTTTGTAACAAAACACTAAGCCGACTTTGAAGTAGTAGTTGCAATGCTCATATCTAGCACGTATAGATCATTCTCGCGAGGAGCACGTATGAGAATCCATTCTTCAGGAATCTTGAAGGCCGGTTTTATTATCATGCACTCCTTATCGTTGAAATGAATGGTGAACTATTTGTCACAAATCTGAGAAATATTGAGAATAGTGTTCTCCAGTTCGGAGATATAATTGACCTTGTCAAATGACACCACACCGTTTGATAGCTTTCCTTCAGCGATAATTCTCCCTCCTAGATTTCCTGCAAATCCTACGTACCCTCCAATAATAGATTTGATATCAAAGAGCAAAACACGCATCCCTGTCATGTGGCGAGAAGCTCCGCTATCCATAATCCATGAAGGTCCGTGATCAGGCGGTTCTAGACAGAAGTTAGTGCGTCAACTTAATGTAACTGATTCGGTAGAATGTTATTACAGAATGGAGTAGAAGTAGAATGCAGCGGAAGTCTTCATTCATACCGAAAGAGTATACATCTTTAAGTCCAGCTGTCGGAGTTCCTGGAGAGAATCCGGCAGCACCTCCCCGTAGGGATGCCAAAAAACACACAACATATATATAGTTGAACAAGTTCGCCCGGAATGTGTATTGGACAAGTTCGGGCGAACTTGACCAACACATGTCAAATTCGGGCGAACTTGACCTTCACAGGTCAAGTTCGGGCGAAGTTCTCATTTACACTATATGCACCGTATTTTGATCGTGTGTTCGATAATAACCTATACAATATTCAACACATGCTCAATCTAGCCTATTCGACAAGTGACGAACACAATAGTGCATCAACAGATTCCCCCTTGTTCGTTACTGTCGAAGCTTGATCTTGAACTTCAAAACTTTGAGCCGAGTTTAAATATTCTGCAACTTCAATCAAGGTGTCTGCCTATGTCGTCGAAACGCTTCAACAAATTCCCCCTTAATTGATGATCCGGGTTTGCATTATCAACTTTAAATTCCTGCTGAAAACTCCAGTTCAGATCTTTGGTTGCACGGTTTCCGACCACCTCTGATTTGCATGACCGACATATTTTCTCGAATAACCACCAACTTAAAGCTAATTAAGGCAGCAGCTTCTCCATTTCGATGATAACCGCATCCGAGTTTAGTTTTTGAATACGCGTTGAGCATCGAGAGTTTATTCTGCACACTCCTAAAATATCAAAAACTTAACCGGCAATTGATATAAACTTCGAATCACCGCATCGGAAAACTTCAAATCAATGAATACCCTTGAAAATCCGAAATCCCGATTTCCGTAATCGCAGTTAAGAACCCTTCAGAAAGATTTGATCAGCAAATCGGTAATCTGCTCAATCAACAAATCTTCATCGGAAACAGATAATCTGGTAACGCATCTAATCTGATAAGCATATGTCCGTGATCAAAATCACATTCTTCCTCTTCAGTCACAATGATAGATATATAGCTATCTCTGCTGAACCTAGCGCCTTGAAACTACAAAACATCTCTATTTCCGGCTTACCCGATCAAAATAGTTCATTTGCTCTGCAGAGTTAATGATAAGCAGTCGTGTATGCACCAACCCCACATCAGAGATCAGGACCTAAATCCTACATCCCTTAAGCATCAACCTGTATCATAAACTGAAAACTTTGAACTTCCTGTGATCACAGAATCCCAAATATAAGCCTCTTTTGTCAGCAACTGGTACACTTCTTTGTTTGGAAGATCCGATCCCATAAATCATCTTCTTTAATCATGGTACCGCGTGCGACTCGGGGCAACTGAAACTACAAAGCATCCTTACCTCCTGGCGGTTAGTCCAGTCAATAATTCATGTGCAAAGCAGAGTTAAAGATAGGCAGTCGTATGTGCTTCCAAACCATACGCGCGACTCAAGTGTCAATCCAGAACCATGACCTCAGAATCTGATAAACAACTCCTCCAAGACTCTGTTATGAAACCACCCGCTTGCAAACTAAAAATCAATTTGAAATACCCAATGAATCTCAATCCTCTGCATTTCCTGATAATCTGCAATCAGTAACCACCCGGATACTGTTGCAGCAGTCATGAATTTCAAAAATGCTGGAATCTTCATAAATTGTAAAATTTTTATTCCCCCTCATTTTTGCAAATTCTTACCATACTGACATTTTCATTGAAATTCCCCCTGAAATCTGGAATTTTCAGTATTCATTAAATGCGGATTTAACGTTTAGGCCCGTTACTAGTCATGAAACCCAAAGATCAACATTCTGCACTGGTATCAATGACTCTCCCGTTATCTTCAAAATTTGTGGCCATATCACCCAATCTGGACTCTGAAGCTCTAGACGGTGTCCTCGAACATGCCGGTTCGGTCTTCGAAAACTAGAAAAATTTATATCGCCAATTTTTTTCTGGACACTCATCCCATCAATACGATCAACAAATTTCTTTTTTTTTGTTTTTATTTTTAGGCTCCTGGTCAAGTTTGGGCGAACTTGTCGACAATGTCACCAAGTGCCAAGTTCGGGCGAACTTGGTTGGCCAACACCAAGTTCGGGCGAACTTGGTTAATATGATACAAGTTCAGGCGAACTTGATCATTTTGATACAAGTTCGGGCAAATTTGATCTAAAATCCAGCCCTTAATCCACAATTTTCGATCCAGAATCCTTATTCCTTTGAATTTCGAGATGATTCCACCATACTTCTGGTCGAAAATGGTTTTCTAACAATCCTATCCGTTCAATTTTACTTTTTGTCTATGGATTATATGTTTATTTGATGATTTACGTCTAAAACCCCTCCTAATGTCCAAATTCATGAGCATAGGTGATAACCGTAGCTCTGATACCAATTGAAGGTCTGTGATCAGGCGGTTCTAGACGGAAGTTAGTGCGTAAACTTAACGTAACCGATTCGGTAGAATGTTATTACATAATGGAGTAGAAGTAGAATTCAGCAGAAGTCTTCATTCATACCAAAAGAGTATACATCTTTAAGTCTAGTTGCCGGAGTTCCTTGAGAGAATCCGGCAGCACCTCCCCGTAGGGATGCCAAAAACTTAAACTACAAATGAACACACACATATATAGTTGAACAAGTTCGTCCGGAATATGTATTGGACAAGTTCGGGTAAACTTGTCCTTCGCAGGACAAGTTCGGGCGAACTTGACCAACACATGTCAAGTTCGGGCGAACTTGACCTTCACAGGTCAAGTTGGGAGAACTTGTTCTCATTTACACTATAAGCACCGTATTTTGATCGTGTGTTCAATTTTAACCTATACAATATTCAACACACGCTCAATCTAGCCTATTCGACAAGTGACGAACACAATAGTGCATCAACAGACTTGTTTGGACCGTTCACGAATAGCACGGGAACCTAAATTTGTTATCTAATGTCCGATTAGGCGGAAACTAATGACATGCTAACCAAATATCAAGAATTACTCAATTAAAATGTTTTTCATTGATCTTAAAGTTCAATACATTCAAGTTCCAGATTCGACAGAGCTTCGCCTCTCAGTTGCCAAAATCACAGATCTCTTCCAAATAAAAACCCAAGGCACCTATTTATGGGAAGTCAAGTTCGCTAGGGATGATCAAGAAGTTCGGGCGAACTTATCTAGATGTTGGTGCACTTTGTGTTCGTCACTTGTTGAATAGGCTAGATTTAGCGTGTGTTGAATATTGTATAGGTTAGAATCGAACACACGACCGAAATATGGAGATTACAGTGTAAAAGGGATCAAGATAGTCAAGTTCGCCCGAACTCATCTCCACTCCAAAAAACTTGTCTCCCTATATATAGGTGTGTTGTTCATTTTGTCATTTAAGTTTTTGGCATCCCTACGGGGAGGTGCTGCCGGATTCTCTCCAGGAACTCCGGCAGCTGGACTTATAAAGATGTATACTCTTTCAGTATGAATGAAGACTTTCGTTGCATTCTGTTTCTACTCCTTTCTGTAATAACATTCTACCGAATCGGTTTACGTTTATCCACTAACTTCCGTCTAGAACCGTCTGATCATGGACCTTCAATTGGTATCAGAGCTACGGTTATCACCTACGCTCATGAATTTTGACATTTATGGACATTAGGAGGGGTTTTAGACGTAAATCATGAAATAAACCTACAATCCACTAACAAAACCCAAAATTGAACGGATAGGATTGTTAGAAAACCAATTTCGACCAGATCTATGGTGAAATCATCTCGAAATTCAAAGAAATAAGGATTTTGGATCGAAAAATGTGAAAAATGGCTGATTTGGGAGACCAAGTTCGCCCGAACTTATCATGGTTTTTCAAGACTTTTCATCAAGTTCGCCCAAACTTGACAAGAATTTTCATGATTTTTCATCAAGTTCGCCCGAACTTGACTGATTTTCATTGAAATTACGCATAAGTTCGACCGAACTTGTCTTTTTCATGCAAGTTCGCCCGAACTTGGAAGTGGCCATCCAAGTTCGCCCAAACTTGTCACAAACCGACTAAGTTCACCCAAACTTGTCACACAAGTTCGCCCGAACTTACCAGGAAGCCTAAAAAAATTTATTGCTCAGTTTGATGAGACGGGTGTCCAGAAAAAATTTGGTGATAGAAATTTTTTCAAAATTTTAACGTCCGATACTGACTGTTCGGGGACAACATCGGAGGCCTTAGAAAGGCTGAGATGATGAGGTTAGAGATGGTTGAAGATGAGAGGGTAGTTATTGATACCAAAGCAATTTGGTGATCATTAGGGTTGAAGACTACCGATGGGCCTTAAAGTAAATTTCGCATTTGTTAAATACTGAAAATTCCGGATTTGAGGGGGAATTTCAGTAAAAATTTCAGTATGGTCAAAATTTGCAAAAATGAGGGGGAATAAAAAAAATTCAATATTTGAAGATTCCTGCATTTTTTAAATTTGTGACTACTGCAACAGTAGTCGGGTTACCTGTTGCAGATTTTTAGGAAATGCATAGAATTGAGATTCATTGAGATTTTGTGATCATAGGAAGTTCTGATTTATCAGATCATGATACAGATTGATGCTTAAGGGTTAGAGTCCTGATCTCCGGTTAAGGAACAGTTAGCTGGATTAGCAGTCGTTAGTACCGATGAAGGAACTGAGGACGTTCAAAACGTTCAGTGATGATCTTAGGATTAATGACTAGCTCCGAAGACGGATGGTTTCAAAATTACCAAGGAGATCTGAAGTTATCCAAGATACGCTAACTCATGATAGCCTTTGGTGGCCATTATTTTTAGTCTTCAAGCAGATGAATCATTCTTTTCTTTGGACAAACCGCCATTGGATGATGATGTTTGGTGATTAAGTGGCGCTGGTCTACCGGAGATAGCTATATATCTGGCATTATGACTGAAGTGGAAGAATGTGATTTGATCATGGACGAGTGATTCTCAGATTCGAAGCATTACCACATTATCTCTTTCCGATGTAGATATGCTGATTGAAAAAGGTTACCGATTTGCTGATTTGGAGTGATTATGGAAATCGGGATTTCACATTTTTGCGGGTAAACATTGATTTGAAGTTTACCAGTGTGGTAATTCGAAGTTTCTATTAATTACCGGTTGAGTCTTGAAGATCGGAAGATCGAGCATTGGAGATGCGCTAAACTGAACGCGAATGTGGTTAAAGTTGAAATGGAGAAGCTATATTGATGAGCTTCAAATTGGTGTCTATTCAAGATAATCTGTCACTCAAGCAAATTAGAGGAAGTTGGAAACTGTGCAACAAATATCTGAACTGGAGATTTCAGGGGGAATTAGATGTTGATAATGCAAACCCGGATCATCAATTAAGGGGGAATTAGTTGACGCGTTTCAATGGCATCAGCAAATACCTTGATTGAAGTTGCAGAATATTCAAACACTGCTCACATTTGAAGACCAAGAATCGACAGTAACGAACAAGGGGGAATCTGTTGGTGCACTTTGTTTTCATCACTTGTCGAATAGGCTAGATTGAGCGTGTGTTTGAATATTGTATAGGTTAGAATCGAACACACGACCGAAATACGGAAATTACAGTGTAAAAGGGATCAAGTTCGCCCGAACTTGACCTGTATTGGTCAAGTTCGCCCGAACTTGATGTGCCTTCAGTCAAGTTCGCTCGAACTTGACTATAGCAGGGCGAAGTTCGCTTGAGAGTGCATGTTGATGTTAAGTTCGGCCGAACTTGACATAGTCAAGTTCGCCCGAACTCATCTCCACTCCAACGAACTTGTCTCCCTATATATAGGTGTGTTGTTCATTTTTTCATTTAAGTTTTTGGCATCCCTACGGGGAGGTGCTGCCGGATTCTCTCCAGGAACTCCGGTAACTGGAGTTATAAAGATGTATACTCTTTCGGTATGAATGAAGATTTCCGCTGCATTCTGTTTCTACTCCTTTCTGTAATAACATTCTACCGAATCAGTTTACGTTTATCCACTAACTTCCGTCAGAACCGCCTGATCACGGACCTTCACTAGAGCAAGTTCGGCCGAACTTGTTCTCACATCTATATTTCGGGCGAACTTGTTCTCTACATTACATAAATATGCCTCGTTTCTAACAGATTAAGCCCTATTTACTCAGACTCGATGTACAATGACGTAGGTAATAGACATATGCACAACAGACTCCCCCTTGGATGTTGCCGTAGTCATTCGACTTCAAATAATCTTCTGAGTCTTTAATCTTTAGTCTAGAATAAACTTTAACTTCTTGATCTTCATATCCTCCTCTTTTTCTTGAGCTTGTCTTGATAAAACTTTAATCATCATGCTCCCCGTTGCTTTAAGCTTTTGCTCCCCCCTGCTTTAAGCTTTCTGGAATCTTCAACCTTAGCCTTATCAAACTCCCCCTCAATCTTTAATTCCTGTACCATTTCTTCTAAACTTCAATTAACCATTTCAGATTCAATATTTGAAATATTGTACCATCAACATTTCAAATTTTAATCTTCACTCAAAACTTTTCAAATCTTTAGTTATTTCAAGTTCAACTTAATAACCTTGGATACATTTTACGTTTAATACCTTCAACCTTCACATATTTATTATTTATGAAAATCCACTTAGTTGATCTAGTCCAAGTTAATGACCTTGATTAACCAAATATGTCAACCAAGTCCAAATTAATGACCTTGGTTTGACAACCGTTATGAACAATCTGATTTTAAAGTTTCAAATTAATGAACTTTTAAACATTCATCAGATTTATTACCAGACTTCAAAGATCCATTCCCCAGCATTGGCTCCTTGAAATTAAAATAGAAACAAAATCATTTTGTATTTTAGAAAGTTTATGCTAAAACACACTAAAAATATTTTTGGTTTTACTCTGAAAAGCAAGTAAAGTAAGTAAACTATGTACAAACATATTTTTGTGAATTCGTGTCTAAGGATCATATCAGTTGTTTGAGACATATCACCAGTACCCCTTTTTGAAGACTATTAAGTTCTAAACTCGTTCACCTAGATTGTTGATATGTTTGTTCACTTAAACTTAGACACATTTCTCAATTGTTCCAAGATATGTTAGGTATGAATTATGAAACTTGACTTAACTACGGTTCCCATTTCTTGAATATACTCCCGTATCAAGGTTCCCTAGATTTCATCTTACAGGTGAATATAGCGTAATTGATATCTGTATCAGGGATTATGCGAGGCCTTGAGAGCTCAGGTTAGTACTACTGTACAGACAAAGAGATGAAGACTCGACTTTAAGGTGTGTTCCTCTTAAGGAATATTTTTTAAGTACTGCAATTGATTAGATCTTTCGATACTTTTCAACTTTGCATGCTGATTAGGGTTTTTTAGCATAAAGCATTATAGAAGTTCTAGGCTATTGCTTCCGCAAAATCAGAAGAACCTGTATAATACCCCAGATATCAACTATCTATAAAGACCTCATAATTCAGAATCAGGCAATCTCTCAAATGAAATTTCGGAGTACTAAGTCCATATATCCGAGAGATGTTAATCCACAAGTTTAAGCAGTTGGAAAATTTAGTTTATATCTCATAAACAATTTACTGAACGTGTAAAGCCTACCGACACATCCACAGTAAGACTTGTTTATCACTTTTTAAACTTTACATTTCTTTAGCATACTGTGATAGTCCACTGATGTACTATCATTTCCTTTGTGACAACAAATTCTTTTTGTCCTTTTCAATGTTTTTGAATTTTTTATTTTTCAAATTTCAACTATTTCACATGTTTTTTATTTTTCTACAAACATTCCTCCCCCTAAAATCAAAAACATAATTTTGGATTTTAGACTTTAAGAAAATCTTCTAAAAACACAACAAACCAATGTGGATCACGAGAACACGTCGTCCGATCCTTTTTCATCATCTGCATCTTATCCTGTCAGCAGAACAAACCATTAACATTCTTTTTAACTTCTCCCTTTTAAAATGACAAAGATTATAACATTTCTAGATAAGTTAAATAACATGGAGTTCCGCTATCCTTCATCAACTTCAATAAAGTGGATCTTGGAACCCCTGCACATGAAAGAAACTACTTGAATAGAGAAACCAAGCCTTTTTGGTCTTGGGCTGAACATCATAAAGCTCTTCGTATTCACTTTTAAAACCATCATCAAAATCAAAGTTGTCATCAAACATTTCGTCTAATGTCAATTTTGAAACTTGTTCGACCTTTTCTTTCTCTGTCTGTTTTAGAAAATCTTGTTTTATCTTTGAAATGTCATTCTTTGTTACTGACTCATTTAATTTGACATTATCAGTTCTAACAGAAACAAACTTTCCATTTTCAGATGATTTCTTCTTAGCAACCCAAGGTTGTGACATACTTCTTGCCTTTTTAACATAAAATCTTGAATCTTTATTTTCAAACGTTTTTGAAGTTTCACCTTTTTCAAAAATTGAGTTTACAAACTTTGATTCAAACTTAGGTTTCACTTCTATTTTAGATGCCATTTCTTTTTAACATTATGCTAGATTTCTCAATCTCTGGTTGCTTCAGTTTCTCATCATTTGAAACCGTCTTTCTTCGTGGATACACATGCTTTAAATTTGGACACTTGCGAGCAATGTGACCAACTTCATCGCATTTGAAGCAAGTTCGAGTGTCATGAAAATTTCCACTAGTGGGTTTTACTCCACTTGCGGATTTAGCCTTGTCCCGAAGTTCTTTCTCTTTCTTGAATTCATCATTTGATTTCTTACCGATCAAACTTTCTTCCTGAACCATACTCGTTCCATACACAAACTTCATGTTTTTACCGTTGTATTCATGGAATGGAGACTTCAGGTTCTTTTTCGGTTCATCTTCATTTTCCTCTAAACCCAATCCTGCTCTCCTATTCTCAGGAAAATCACCCCCATTTCTTCGGTAGTTGTTAAAGTTTTTTTTGGTTTTGAGTAAAACCTTTTTTCATTCTTTTCAAGATCATCTGATGAAACTTCCACGAGTTTGAACTTTTATTTGATTTGATCTTCTTTCACATTCCGAATCGGAAAGCTATCGTCAAAATATAATCTATCAGATTCCTTAACTTTGTACATTACAACGTTAGGATCATCACTTAGATCATCTTTCGATGAAGTATCGTCATTTTCGGATTGTGATTCCGAATTGTTCGAACTTGAGTCGGCGCTTTCAAAGCTGCCGTTATCAGAATCATTTCCCAAAACATTTTTTACCACATTTTTCACCCCCGCTTCATTGTCATCGTTTGACTTCATAAAGTCTATGTCAATGTTCTCAGACAATTTATCTTACATTTCTGATAAAAGTATTATATTAAATGCCTTTTCAATTTCATCATCTTTCTTGCGACTGTAACATGCAAGAAGAGGTGGAAGAACATTTCCGTATTCTTTACGCTTTGAACCTTTCAGTTTATCATCATTTTCCTCCGACTTGATCGTAGGAAGAATGTGATCAATGACATAAGCATTGTGGTATAGCTTTTTAAAAGTTGTCTTACCCTTTCTGTTTCAATCTTCATGTCCTGAAGCTCTCTTCTTGTTTCAGCAATTGTATTAATGTACATGTTAATTGCTTTTTTTTTCAATTACTGTGGCATTTAACATTTTTACATTAGCACTGAGTTCAAGATTAGCTTTTTCGACATTTCGATATGTGCCTTTCATTCTTTCATAAGCTTCTTTCATAGTTCTGTAATCATAACGAAAATTTTCGTTGTGTACAGTCATTTCGCTTATGATTTTAATTCTTTCAGCACACTGTTCACAAGGATTTGCGCACTTTGTGCACGGTTTTTCAACCTCCACAATATTCACAATTTCCTTTTCAATCATGTCTACCTCAGATTTTACCTTTTCAGCTTCTGACTTTATTGCATTTTGTCTCTGAATTTCCAGATACACCATCTCCTCTTCCTCTGCTCTCTGCATGTATTCTTCCAGAATTGCATTCTCTAGAGCTGCATTCTCCCAGCAGACATATCTAGATCTTCCACAATCTCAGCCATAAGAGCAACTCCAGTCTTCTTGTTAATATACTTGTTCCAATCAAAACCTTCATTTTCATTTGAAGCAATAATAGCTTTTTCTGTGGTGTTGGATGACTGATCTTGAACTTCGATTTTTCTTGGAAATGGCTTGTATTGTAATGCTTTCTTGTAGTAATCATTGCCACTTACTTCTTGGTTCAGACACTCTCATTTGAAATGCCTTTTTTGTCGGCACTTGAAGCAAGTAACCTTTGTCTTGTCGAAACCCAGTTTGTTACTTGAATTACCAATTTCTCTTCCAAACGCTACAAACTTAACTCTTCTGATAATCGAAGGTAGACTTCACTTGATGTCCATCAGTTCTAATTCTTCTTCATCCACCTGATCGTAATCCTCTGCAGTCATTTCAGGATTTCCGATCTTTCCAGCAACTAAACATTCATAAGATTCCAAAACAGTAGCAAGAAGTGCTTTGTGTTGTTTAGCTACTTTTTTAGGAAAAACATTCTTTAGATTAACATTGATGTTGCACTGAAAAATTCGTGTCAGAACTGGATTGGTTTGTCTGATACGACTGATTGTTCTGATTTTGAAATGAAGAATTTGAACCCATGCTTGAATATCCAGTATTCGGAGAACTCTGATTTTGTGACGAATAATTCATGGAATTCCTATTGACACTAAATGCTGTTTGAATTTTCGGACTTTGAATCGGAGTATCTTGAACACCTCCTTTGTAATACACAACGACAACTTGAACAACGTTTGCATTCTTTGATTTTGCAATCTTTAGTAATTCCATTTCATGACCTTCTAGCTTGTCGATGAAAGATGACGACTTAAAATGTCTCCAAGATGGACTGTTCTTTAGAATCATCAGATACGTTGTCCACTCTCCCTCAGGAAGTGCATCGGCCAATTTCTCTATCTACTCTTCTGTAGATCTCTTGATATCATGCCTTCGCATTTGGACCATCAGATGACAATATCTATCAATCATCTGCTTAATCGTCTCTCCTTTGATCATTGTGAAGATCTTGAACTCTTTCTTAATTAAAGCTTTTTTGCTCTTGATCATTTCGTCACTTCCTTTGAATTAATCACAAAGAGCGTGCCACAATTCTTGTGAAGTATCATATTCTGGCAATAGTATCAAGATATCTTCCTTCACTGATTGTTGTATCAAGCTAATCATTTTCTTCTCAGCGACATAATTTTCTTTGTCAGTAGGTGTAAACTTGTTCAACGGAAGATCTTGATCACGCTCATCTTTTGGCCACTTGTAACCATCTTCTACTGCAACCCAGCTGTGGAATTGATTTGCTTGTACCCAGTTAACAAACTTTTCTTTCCACCCTTCAAACTCATCCATACTCATTAGCTTTGGTGGTTTTGTTGTAGTACCCATTTCGTTATCTATATTCATCTGATTTACCGCAATAGTATTAGCGTTTGATGAAGAAGCCACTTGTGAACCGAACACATTACGGAAATCTTCCATTTTGACAATCTGATGATTTATCTGAAAATATGATCAAAAACACTCGAAAACTGATTAGAAACTGATAAGTTTGGTCGAACTTGTATGAAAATTTCAAATTTTTTCAACAAACAATCAAGTTCGGGCAAACTTGTTGTTGGATTTATGAAAAACTTCAACTTTTAGCAACTTCAAGGGACTTGTGAAGAAATTCAGAAAAATAGGTAAGTTCGGGGAACTTATGTGATATTTCAAGAAATTTATCAAGTTCGGGCGAACTTGTGAATGTTTGTCAACAAAATTTGATCAAGTTCGGGCGAACTTGATCAAAAATATTGAATTTTCCAGCAAGTTCGAGCGAACTTCTTCAAAACTGAAAATCTATCAAGTTCGGGCGAACTTGATTAAAATCAGTGAAATTTTAATTAAGTCCGATCGAACTTGATGTTAAGTTCGGCTAAAACAGGTTTTCAAATCATGGTTTTTTCAACTTTTTGATATCAATTCGTTTGAATTTGATCATGAAACTCTTAGGGTTTGTTATTAGTATATTTTACATGACATATTCAATTTTCTTTCATTTTTAACCATGAAATCTTCAAATATGTGAAAAAGTTAAGAAAAATGATAGAATGGAGTAGAATAAGGGAAATTCTTGTCTTGATTTCAGCAATTTAGGTATCCAGGCTCTGAAACCACTTGTTTGGACCGTCCACGACTAGCATGGGAACCTAAATTTGTTATCTAATGTCCGATTAGGCGGAAACTAATGACATGTTAACCAAATATCAAGAATTACTCAATTAAAACGTTTTTCATTGATCTTAAAGTTCAAAACATTCAAGTTCCAGATACGACAAAGCTTCACCTCTCAGTTGCCAAAATCACAGATCTCTTCCAAATGAAAACCGATGGCACCTATTTATAGGAAGTCAAGTTCGCTAGGGATGATCAACAAGTTCGGGTGAACTTGTCTAGAGCAAGTTCGGCCGAACATGTTCTCACATCTATATTTCGGGCGAACTTGATCTGTACATTACATAAATACGCCTCGTTTCTAACAGATTAAGCCCTATTCACTCAGACTCGATGTACAATGACGTAGGGAACAGACATAATGTTGGTGCAGAATGTCTATGTCTTAGTCTTATATCGAGTCTGTATAGTATAGAGCTGGATAGGCTAGGTGTATGAAGTATTTATGTAGTGTTGTAACAAGTTCGCCCATAAACTTCATGTATAGCCAAGTTCGGCCGAACTTGTTAAGGCAAGTTCGGGCGAACTTGTGTCTCCCAAGAGCGAACTTGCAAGTCTATAAATACCTAGCTAGTGCTCCTCATTTGAAACTTTGGCATTTTGGAGGCGAAGCTCTGTCAATTTGTACTCTTGACGTTTGATCAATAAAACTGATGATTAACTGATTAATTCTTCTATTGGTAAACACGACGTAATATTTCCGCTATTATAGACGTTAGATATCAAATTTAGGTTCCTTACATCAAGGATCGGCCCTACAAGTGGTATCAGAGCTAGAACAGCCTGATTTGATAGTATCAAGACAATAACACTTCTATTTCATCTCCATTCTTCTATTTTTCTTAACTTTTTCATCAAAAATGAAGAATTCACGGTCAAAATCTTTTCAATGTTGAATATATCATGTAAAATATAAACAAAGATAAACCCTTGAAAGATTGGAGACCAAATTCAACCGAATTGATGTCAAAATTTTGAAAAAACCATGTTTTCCAAAACATTATTCATCTAACAAGTTCGGCCGAACTTGTGCTAAAAACTCACTTTTTCTGTGATTTTTTACCAAGTTCGCTCGAACTTGAGGTGTTTTCAAGAAAATTTTGCCAAGTTCGCTCGAACTTGAGTGAATTTTGAGGAATTTTGGTTAAGTTCGCTCGAAGTTGCTAGAATTTTATTGACTTTTTGTCAAGTTCGACCGAACTTGAGTGAATTTTGAGGATTTTTAGCTAAGTTCGCCCGAACTTGCTAGTTTCTCAACAAAGTCATTTTCTAAGTTCGCTTGAACTTACAAAATCTTTACAAAATCATCAACAAGTTCGACCGAGGTTACTAAAAAGAAAATTTTTCAAAATAAAAATCATAAATTCGACTGAACTTGTAATCAAAACTGGGAATTCTTCATTTCTACTACAAGTTCGACCGAACTTTTAGTTGAACTAATATTTTCAAAAGTTTTTGAGTATTTTCAGTGTACACGTCTCGTTATTCACAATGGATGATATTCAAAGAGTTTTTATGTCTGGAGCTAGTTCGTCAAAAGCCAACGGAACCATCAAGTCAATCTTGATAACGAAATGAGCACGACTGTTAAACCACCCAAGCTAATGAGCATGGACGAGTATGAAGCATGGAAAGAGAAGTTTACATATTGGGTTCAAGCCATGCACTTTGTAGGCTGGGTGTCGATTGAAAGAGGTTACACTGTTCCGGTGGATGAACACCAGCAAGTGTTGGAAAAGTACAATTACACGACTGTACAGAAAGACGAATACATTGCTGAAAAGAAGATGATCAGTCTTATCCAACAATCTGTTAAAGAAGATATTCTCGTCTTGCTACCGGAATACACAACAGCAAGAGATCTCTGGCTCTCACTTCAAAAGAAGTATCAAGGAAGCGCGGAGATGATAAAGGGCAAGAGAGCGCTCATTATGAAAGAGTTCGATATCTTCAACATGCTGAAGGGTGAAACCATGAAGCAGATGATTGAACGTTTCTGTCATCTTAAAGTCCAAATGCGAAGACATAGTCTCGAGAAGACGGAACAAGAGTACATCGACAAGCTTGCAGATGCTCTACTAGATGGAGAGTGGACTACTTATCTAATGGTTCTGAAGGAAAGCGATAAATGGGAATTCTTCAAGCTGTCAACATTTACGATAAACTCGAAGGCCATGAAAGGGAACTCTTGAAGATTGCAAAGTCAAAGAACGCTAATGTTGTTCAAGACGTTGGGTTGTACTACAAGAGTGGAATGCAAGATAACATTTCAAGTCCAAAGATTCAGACAACATTTAATGCGAGTTTAAATTCTTCGAGCAATTCGCAGCAGAATCAGAATCCGTCATATCCACAGTATGATCAAAGTCCACAGTCTTCATTTTCAAGAACTGGTTCAAATTCATCTTATCAAAGTCAAGCAAATCAGAATCAACAAACAAATTCTGATTCGAATGTATACATGTGCAACATCGTAGTGAATTTGAACAATGTTGTTTCGGAACAAGTCGCTAAACAACATATGTCGCTTCTTGCCACTGTTCTGGAGTCATTCGAAAGTCTTGTAGGCGGTAAAATTGGAAATCCCGAAATGACGGTAGAAGATTATGACCAAGTGGATGAAGAAGAACTCGAGTTGATGGATATCAAGTGGTGTTTAGCATCTATTATCCGAAGGGTCACAAACTTCGTTGCTCTCACTGGCCGAGATATCGGAAACTCAAGCAACAAACTGGGTTTTGACAAGACAAAAGTAACATGCTTTAGAGGTCGCCAAAAGGGACATTTTAAGAGAGAGTGTAAAAATCCTGAAGCAACGGGAAATCAAAGTCCATTCGGAGGAGGCAACGAGTATTACAAGAAGTCACTTTAGTACAAGCCTTTCCCGAAGAAGACTCAGGTTGAAATTCAAGAGAAACCGAATAGTAGTAGCACTGAGAAAGCTATGGTTGCATCAAAGAAGATGACGGTTTCGACTGGAATTCCTACATCGGTAAGAAGACTGGAGTTGCATTAATGGCTGAAATTGTTGAAGATACTTCTGCAGAAGAAGCAGCAGCTTTGGAGAATATTCTGCTGGAACAATATCTGCAACAACAATGTGAAGAAGAGGAGTATATCCACATGCAGAAGCAAGGAATTTTATCTCCTAATTCTTGTGAAAATTTTGCAGGTCACTTTGATGGAAGTTCTCAGGAACAAGTTCCCGAGAAGAAATCAACTGAGGAAGTAGTCATTGATGTTACTCAAGAAGTGAATAACGAAAACCTCAAGGATATTGCCGACAAAGCCTTGATGGCAAATCTAACTAAGGTAGGTCCAGAGGTAAATGAAGTTGTCAAAGTACAAGTTGTAGAGGTTGAGAAACCTTGTACAAAATGTACCGAACCATGTTCCGAGTGTGCCGAAAAATCAAAGATCATCGCTGAAAACAATGTTCATAATGAACTTTTGAAATACGATTATCGCACAATGAAGGAAGCGTATGATAAAATGAAAAATGATTATGGAAGGCTTGATAGAAATAACATCGAACAACATGATACAATAAGGATGTTAAAAGGAACAGTAATGGATAAGCAAAAAGCGATTAATATCTATATTAACACCGTTGCTGAAACTAAGCAACAACTCCAGGACATGACAATTGAAACAAAGCGTGTTCAACAACTTTTGAGAAGTTAGACCTGTAACGCATATGTCATTGATCACATTCTTCAGACAATTCCATCGGAAGAGAAACCTAAAAAGAAAATTGGTAAAGAATATAGTAATGTTCCTCCACCCCTATGACAGAAATATTATCACAAATCCGCTGATGGGATGGATAAGGCACTCAACATTGAGTTGTTATCTGAAAAGAAAACAGAGTTGCCGGAGAACATTAATGTAATCTATACTAAAACAGATGATGACAATGTTGTGGTTAAAAAGGTTGTTGAAAATGTTTTGAACGATTCTGATGAAGGCAGCTTTAAAAGCGCCGACTCGAGCTCAAAGAATTCTGATTCACAGTCCGAAAATGACGATACATCATCGGAGAATGATCTATGTGATGATCCTAATGTTGTCATGTACAAGATTAAGGAATCTAATAGATTATACTTTGATGACAGTTTTCCGATTTAGAACGTGAAGGAGGAATTGTTAGATAAATTCTTTAAACTCGTGGAAGTCACATCAGATGATCTAGAGATCAATGAAAATAATTCTATTCCAAACCTAAAAGAAATAACTACCAAAAGAATGATGGTGATCATCCGGAAAACCGGAGAGCTGGGTTGGGATTAGAGGAATCAGATGAACCTAAAAGAAAACGTCACCATTTCATGAATACAAAATAAAAACATGAATTTTGTATATGGGACGAACACGGTTCATGAGGAAAGTTTGATCGGGAAACAATCAAACGATGAGTTCAAGAAACAGAAAGAACTTCGAGATAAAGCCAAAATTGCAAATGATGCCAAACAAGTGGTGTAAAACCCACAAAAGGACATCCACATGATTCTCGACTTGTTTCAAGTGCAACGAAATTGGTCATATTGCACGTTACCGTCCGAAATCAAAGCCGTCTTATCTTTGAAGGAAAGAAAGTTCAAATGTTGTGAAACCGAAACAACCAGTGTTTGAAAAACCTGTAAAGATTTTGAAAAGAAATGAATCAAAAACTGAAGTCAAACCTAAGTTTGAATTCAATTTTTGAAAAAGGTGAAACTTCAAAGGCTAATGAAAACAATTTTTACATCAAGAAGGCTAACATAAAATCTCAAGCCTGGATTGCAATGAAACGGTCAACAACATCTGAGATCACTAAGTCTGAGCTTGTAAAGTGATAGCATGAAAGAATCAAAATCTTAAATCATAATTGAAACCACATCTGAAAATGTCAAAACTACAAGTGGTAACAATTCAAAAGATAAAAAGATAGTAAAGTTTTCAAACATAAACATCATAGAAAATCCAGATGGTGAATATGATTTGATTATGCAGATGAGTATGGATTCGATTATGCTGATGAGGGTGAGTTTGATTTTGACGATGGTTATCCAATTCAACCCAAGACCAAAAAGGCTTGGGTTCTCGCTTTTTAAATAGATTGTTGAAATGTGCAGGGGCTCCAGAGATCCGTACTTTCTAAGTGGATTTTGGATAGTGGAGCGTCCTGGCATACGATGGTAACGAAAGTGTTGCTATTCGACATAAAAGCTATCAATGGTGGATATGTTGGATTTGCGGGTAACTAGGGTGGAAGGATAGTCGCCGAGGGAAAACTCTCCAATGGCGTCGTTTCATTCGATCACGTGAATTATATTGCAGAATTGGAAAATAATCTTCTGAGCATATCGCAGATTTGTGACAAGAAGTTCATGGTGCATTTCAACGACAAAGAGTGTATTATCTTGAAGCCGAGATTCAAAATACCAGATGAGGTGGATTCTGATGCGAGCACCACGTGAGAATGATTTATATGTTCTTGATATGGGCGTCGCTACCACTTCATCAAAATCAGCACAGTGTTTTGTGACAAAGGCTACTGAAAAGGATTCTATTCTTTGGCATCGTAAAATGGGGCATATTCATTTACGAAAAATGAATTACTTGGTTCATAATGATCTTGTAGATGGTGTAAATCTTCGGAGTTTTCATATGTCTGATCGCTGCTTAGAATGCAAAAAGGCAAAGCAGATCAAGAAATCTCATCCGAAGAAAATTCTAAACTCAATCAAGTTGCCATTAGAACGTCTCCACATGGATTTATTTGGTCCTGTAAATGTTAGAAGCATCTCAGGAGACTTATATTGCTTGGTCGTGACAGATGACTATTCGAGATATTCTTGGGTATTCTTTCAGGAATCAAAAGACGAAACGTTCGAGACTTGGTTATTCTATTAAAAAAACTCGAGAACCTTTATCATCTGCCGATCAGACGCATTAGAAGTGACAACGGCACACAGTTTAAGAATAACAAATGAAGGAATTCTGCAACGCAAAGGATCTGCATGAGTTCTCCGTATGCTCCACAGCAAAACGGAGGAACGAAAAAACAGAACTTTGATCGAAACTACGAGAACCATTCTTGCAGATTATAAACTTCCAATCAGCTTCTGAAGTGAAGCGGTTGCTGCGGCTTGCTACACGCTAAACAGAGTTCTCACTGACAAACCAACAGAGAAAACATGTTTTGAGATGATAAACCGACGAAAGCCAAATTTGAAGTTCTTAGAACCATTCGGTGCGCCTTATGGAAAATTCGAGGCTAAATCTCTTGAAGGATTCTTTGTCGGATATGCGAGTCCGTTAAGAAGAGTATACGTTCCTTCGTTGAGAAAGTTTATTGAAGCACACACGTGGATTGTTTCAACTATACGGATCCTATTCAAAGGAGAGGTGACACGTGGTTGTTTAACTATCAAGACCTTTAGAAGTCTTTCAACTTGCGGAAGAACCGTCTGACGAAGAAGTTGCAGCGTTATACTATCTTCACCAGTCAGCGAATCAAGAACAAATCATTAGACCAATTGTTTTTAATGAACCCACGTTGGATTCTTCATCTTCCGGAGCAGGTCCAAGCATTAGCAGTAGTGTTCAAGTTGAAAATACTTCTGAAGCAGAAGTATCACCTGCTATACCTCTAGTGAATGCTTCTAATGAACCGAAAAACACAACAGTGCCCAGTACACCTCAGAATCAGAATTCTGATTCAGATGAAGCACCGACATTTGATGCTGATGATGAAACTGCATCAGATGAAGAAGTTGACCAGATTTCTAACCTGTTGAATCAATCTACTAGTTCGAGAAATCAAATCGAAGCTCCAACAAGTACTCCTAATGTTGATGTGAATAGTGCTGATTGTTTCAAATCAGCAAAGCTCAGTTGATATTCCAACAGAAGAAATGCCGCGATCATATTCGTACCATCCTTCAACGAATATTATAGGAGAACTACAAACTGGTGTGCGTACACGAAATCAAATCAACAAAGCACTTAGTTGTTTCTACACCCGAGTTGCACCACCTCAAATTACTGCTACTACTCATGTTTCATTTCTCAATTTGAGCCAAAGACAGTTAATGAGGCTCTGGCAGACGAGAATTGCGTGGTAGCAATGCAAGAGGAACTTTTACAGTTCGAGAAGTTGGGTGTTTGGAAGCTTGTAGACCTGCCACCGAAGCAGAAAGCTATTGATACAAAGTGGGTCTTCAAGTGTAAAAGAGACGATCGGGGGTTATAGTCAGAAACAAAGCTCGGCTGGTTGTCAAGGGATTCCACCGGCAGGAAGGTATAGATTATACGGAGGTATACGCACCAGTTGAGCGATTAGAGTATATCCGCATTTTCTTAGCATTCGCAGCTTGGAAATGATTTAAGGTATACCAGTTGGATGTAAAATCTGCATTTCTCTATGGTAAACTTCGTGAACAAGTGTATGTCGGCCAACCACCAGGGTTTGTCAATCCACTGAACAAGAACAAAGCATATCTCCTGGATAAAGCCATGTAATGGTTTACACCAAGCCCCGAGAGCTTGGTTTTACACGAGGCACAATGGACAGCACTTTGTTTACCAGAGAAGTTGGATCGCATATGATAATAGTACAAATCTATGTGGACGATATCATTTTTGGTTCTACGGAGTCTGTGCAAAGAGTTCGAAAAGATCATGAAGAAGAAATTTGAGATGTCCTGGATGGGCGAAATGAAGTTCTTCTTAGGTCTTCAAGTGGATCAGCTTCCAGATGGGATATTCATTCATCAGACTAAGTATGAGCAAGACATTCTCAAAAGTTTGAAATGAATTCTTCGAAGCCGCTTTCAACGCCGTGGCACTGAACCATGGGATTTGCATAGACGAGATAGGAACGAAGTTGATGAAACACTGTATTGATCGATGACAGGTTCATTGATGTATCTAACGGCATCACGACCGGACATCATGTATCCTACATGCTTATGTGCGATATATCAGTCAAGTCCTCGAATGTCACACTTGCAGATAGTCAAGCGAATCTTCCGTTACTTGAAAGGCTGCCCAAGCACCGGCGTGTGGTACCCCAAGAACGACAATTTTGATCTCATTGGATGCGATGACTCGGACTTCGGAGTGGACAAACTGAACTCGAAATCTACAACTGCAAGATGCCAGTTCTTTGGCACACGTTTGGTAACGTGGCAGTGTAAGAAACAGACCACGGTCTCTCTCTCAACCTGTGAAGCGGAATACATTTCTGCTTCCAGCTGTTGCTCTCAAATCCTCAGGATTCAGCAACAGATGAGGGATTATGGTCTGCAGTATCTTGACACGCCTTTATTTGTAGATAACAAAGCAGCCATCGTATAACTAAAAATCCGGTTCATCACTCACGTACAAAACACATTGAAATTCATTACCATTTCATTCGTGATTGTTACGAAAAGAAATTGGTTCGAATAGAAAAAAATCCACACCGACGAACAAAGGGCTGATTTTTATACCAAAGCATTTCCATTAACACGATTTAAATATCTAATGCCACTTAAGGTATTAAAAATTTGCTTACAGGTGCGGAAGCTGAGGTTGAATACGGATCAGGATGACGAATTCATGTAATCCGCATTAGTTTGTATGGTTTGTAAATATCATTCTAGTTTAGTATTTCTTAAAAATCTAAAATCCAAAAATATGTTTTTGATTTTAGGGGGAGAAATATTTGGGAAAATACAAAAACATATGAAAAAATTTCAAAAATGTACAAAAACATTGAAAAAGACAAAAAAATTCGATGTCACAAAAAGGAAATGATAGTACATCAGTGGACTATCACAGTATGCTAAAGAAATGTAAAGTTTAAAAGTAATAAATGAGTCTTACTGTGGATGTGTCGATAGGCTTGACACATTCAGTAAATTGTTTCGAGATATAAACTAAATTTAGCAACTGCTTATTCTGTGTGGATTAACACATCTTGGATATATGGACTTAGTACTTCGAAATTCGTTTGAGAGATTGCCTGATTATGAGATACGAGGTCTTTATAGATAGTTGATATCTGGGGTATAATACAAGTTTTTCTGATTTTGCGGAAAGCAATGGCCTAGAACTTCTATAATATTTTCGCCAAAAATTCCCAAACTGCATACAATATTGAAAAAAATCGAAAGATCTAATCATTTGCAGTGCTAAAAAGATTTCTTAAGTGGAACACTCCTTAAAGACGAGCCTTCATCTATTTGTCTGTACGGTAGTACTAACCTGAGCTCTCAAGGTCCCGCATTACCCTGATACAGATATACAATTACGCTATATTCACCTGTAAGATGAAATCTAGGGAATCTTGATACGGGAGTATATTCAAGAAGTGGGAACCGTGATAAGTCAAGTGTCATAAATCTTACCTTAACATATCTTGAAAAAGTTGAGAAACGTGGTAAAGCTTAAGTGGACAAACATATCGACAATCTAGGTAAACGAGTTTAAAGCTTAAAGTCATCTAAAGGTCAACGGTAATGGTGATGTGTCTCAATTAACTGATATGATCCTTTAGACATGATTTCACAAAAATATGTACGTAAATATGTTTGTACATAGTTTATATTGTCCTGTACATAGTTTATCAGCTTTACAGATTAAAACCAAAAATATTTTCAGTGCGTTTTAGCATAAACTTACAAAAATTCAAAAAGATTTTATTTCTACATTGTTTTCAGCAAACCAATGTTGGAGAACGGGTCTTCGAGGTCTGGTAAGATGTTAGAACTGGTGGGAATCTCTTTGACAACGGGCTGGGAGCTAATCTGTTAAATCTGAAAAGTCAAAATGATAAAAAGTTCATTAATTTGAAACTTTGATTTTGAAAATATCAACAGTTTGTTCGTAACGGGTCAAACCGGGGTCATTAACTTGGACTCAGCAGACAAATCGGTTAACCAAGGTCATTAACTTTGACTTGGTCAACTGAGTGGATTTTCATAACTGATAAAAAGTTGGAAATTTCAGGGGTTAAAATGAAAAATAAAAAAAGTTTGAAATTGTGGTTTGGCAAGTTCAGCCGAACTTGCTAAACAAAATCAAGTTTAACAAAACAGCAAGTTCGACCGAACATACAGTTAGTTGCTGAGTTTCTTTAAAAAACAAGTTCGACCGGACTTCTAAGGGCTCACATTGTTGAGCTTTGCAAGTTCCCCCGAACTTACCTAGGTATAAATACTTAAGTAAGTTCGGCCGAACTTACTTTTGCAAAAACAAAAACCCTTGTTGGTGCATAATGTCTATGTCTTAGTCTATTATCGAGTCTGTATTCTATAGAGCTGGATAGCTAGGTTATGAAGTATTTATAATGTGTCTTAGCCAAATTCGCCCATGTGTTAACATGTCCAGGCATGTTAGGCCGACTTGCACAGGTAGTTCGGGCGAATGGTGTCCTCATGGGCCGAACTTGTTGAGCTATAAATACCTAGCTTGTGTGTCTCATTTGTAACTTTGGCATTGTAGAGGCGAAGCTCTAACAGTCTATATCCAGAATGTTTGATCAATAAAACTGATGTTTACCTGAGTAATTCTTGTCTATTGGTAACACGACGTAATATTTATGCTATTATGGACGTTAGATATCAAATTTAGGTTCCTAACCATCAAGGATCGGTCCTACAAGTGGTATCAGAGCTAGAACAGCCTGATTTGATAGTATCAAGATAAGAACACTTCTATTTCTACTCCATTCTTCTTTTTTCTTAACATTTGATCACAAAATGAAGAATTCACGGTCAAAATCTTTTGAATTTTGAATATCTCATGTAAAATACAACAAAGATAAATCCTTGAAAGATTGGAGACAAAATTCAACCGAATTCATGTCGAAATTTTGAAAAAACCATGTTTTTGAAAATTTTCTGGAACGAACTTATTGGCCATGTTCGGCCGAACTTGCCCTAAAACATCACTTTTCAAGTGATTTTTTAGTAAGTTCGCCCGAACTTAGGTGTTTTTGAGGAAATTTAGTCAAGTTCGCTCGAAGTTACGAAAGTTTCACTGTTTGTACAGCAAGTTCGACTGAACTTGTGTAATATCTATGGGATTTTTAGTAAGTTCACCCGAACTTACCTAGCATTTCATCAAAATTCTGTTGATAAGTTAGCTCAAAGTTCTGTGTGTTTTCTCAACGATTTCAAGTTCGACCGAAGTCATACAATTTTTCAAACCAATCTAACAAGTTCGACCGAACTTGTTAGAAAATCTGAGAATCTTCATTTGTCACTACATGTTCGACGAACATGTAGTAAGACTAATTGTTTTCAAAATTTTTGAAAAATTTTCAGCGTACACGTTTCGTTATTCACAATGGAAGATCAATTAAGAGCTTATATGTCGAGAGCTAGTTCGTCAAACGCCAATGTGATCAATCAAGTCAATCTTGATAACGAAATGGGAACAACTGTCAAACCGCCCAAGCTGATGAGCATGGATGAATACGAAGCATGGAAAGAGAAATTTACCTACTGGGTTCAAGCCATGCACTTCGCTGGCTGGGTATCAATCGAAAGAGGCTATACTGTTCCGGTAGATGAACATCAACAAGTTCTTGAGAAGTACAACTACTCGACAGCTCAGAGAGACGAATATATCACTGAGAAAAAGATGATCAGTCTCATCAACAGTCAGTCAAAGAAGATATTCTGATTCTGTTACCAGAGTATACTACAGCAAGAGAACTTTCGTTGTCATTACAGAAGAAATACCAAGGAGTGCTGAAATGATCAAAGCAAGAAAGCTCTCATTCTGAAAGAGTTCGATATCTTCAGTATGTTAAAGAATGAGACCATTAAGCAAATGATTGAGCATTTCTGTCACCTCAAAGTGCAAAGGCGAAGACACGGTCTTGAGAAGACGGAACAAGAATACATCGACAAACTTGCTGACGCACTACCAGAGAGTAATGGACTACGCATTTGATGGTTCTGAAGAATAGTGATAAGTTGGATTTCTTCAAGTTGTCAACGTTTATCGATAAACTCGAAGGCCACGAAATGGAGCTTCTGAAGATAGCGAAGTCAAAGAACGCTAATGTTGTTCAAGACATTGGTTTATACTACAAAACCGGAATGCAAGATAACATTTCGAGTCCAAAAATTGGAACTGCTTTTAGTGCAAACATGAATGCTTCTCCACAGAATCAGAATCATTCACAGCCTCAGTATGACCAAAGTCCACAAAGTTCTTACTCGAGCACTGGTTCAATTTCAACATTTCAAAGTCAAGCAAATCAGAACCAATAGCAAAGTTCTGATCCGAATGTTTACAAATGCAACATCGCAGTGAATTTGAACAATGTTGTTTCAGAAGAAGTTGCAAAACAACATATGTCACTACTCGCTACCGTCTTAGAGTCTTATGAATGTCTTGTTGCCGGTAAGATCGGAAACCTCAAGATGACCGTAGAAGATTATGACCAGGTAGACGAGGAAGAGCTCGAACTAATGGACATCAAGTGGTCCTTAGCTTCGATCATCAGGAGAGTGACAAAGTTCATTGCACTCACATGCTGTGACATAGGAAACTCCAGCAACAAATTGGGTTTTGACAAATCCAAAGTCACGTGCTTTAGATGTCGACAGAAGGGACATTTTAAAAGAGAGTGTAAGAGCACCAAAGCAACTAGAAATCAAAGTCCTTTCGGAGGAGGTAATGAATATTACAAAAGGGCATATCAATATAAACCTTTCCCGAAGAAAACTCAAGTTGAGATCCAAGAAAAGCCAAACATAGTACCAAGGAGAAAGCCATGGTTTCATCCACAGAAGATGATGCTTTTGATTGGAACTCTTATATTGGGAAAAAGACCGTAGTTACTTTGATGGCGGAGATAGTTGAAGATAATTCTGCAGAGAGAGCAGCGACGGCAGCTGAAGCACAGCAGCAGCAGAAGCAGCAACTTTCGAACAAGCTATTCTGGAACAATACTTTCATCAACAACAGGAAGAAGAGGAATATATCCATATGCAGAGACAAGGAATTTTATCCTCTAATTTTTGTGATAGTTTTGCAGGTCACTTTGATGGAAGCACGAAAGACCAAGTGGTTAAGGAGAAAAAGATTGATGAAGTGATTATTGATGTCACTCAAGAAATGAAAGTCGAAGACCTCAAGGACATGACAGATAAAGCTTTAATGGCGAATCTAACAAAGGTAGGTCCAGAGGTAAAGGTTATCGAGAAAGAAGTTGTCAAAGTACAAATTGTAGAGGTTGAGAAACCTTGTACAAAATGCACTGAACCTTGTGTCGAATGTGCCGAAAAATCAAAGATCATCGCTGAAAACAATGTGCATAACAATTTGTTAAATATGATTATCACACAATGAAAGAAGCGTATGACAAGATGAAAAATGATTACGGCAGACTCGACAGAAAAACATCGAACAACATGATAATATAAGAATGTTGAGTAGTACAGTAATGGATAAACAAAGAGCAATTAACATTTATATCAACACCATTGCTGAAATCAAACAACAACTTCAAGATATGACAATTGAAACTGAAGAGTTCGACAATTGTTAAGAAGTTACTACCACCAATACGTATGTTATCGATAACATTCTTCCAACAATCTCAACGGAAGGAAAACCTAAAAAGAAAGCGAGCAAAGAATATAGCAATGTTCCTCCACCCCTTTGCGAGAAATATTGTGTTAAATCTGCAGACGGGATGGACAAGGCACTCCATGTTGAATTACTTTCTGAAAAGAAAAAAGAGTTGCCAGAGAACATTGATATGTCTATGCTAAATCTGATGATGATAACAACAGTTGTGGTTAACAAAGTGGTTGAAAATGTTTTAAGTGATTCTGATGACGGCAGCTTCAAAAGCGCCAACTCGAGTTCAAAGAATTCTGATTCACAATCTGAAAATGACGATAAGTCGTCAGAAGATGGTCTAAGTGATGATCCTAATATTGTAATGTACAAAATTAAGGATTCAGATACACTATACTTTGATGATAATTTCCCAATTAGAATGTGAAGGTAGAATTGCTTGACAAATTCTTTAAACTCGTGGAAGTCACATCAGGGAATTGGTAATCAATGAACGAAAATTCTATTCCAAACCTAAAAGAAACAATTACCGAAGAAACGGTGGTGATCATCCGAAAAACCGAAGAGCGGGGTTAGGTTTAGAAGAAGAAATTAATGAATCTATAAAGAAACCGTCACCATTTCATGAATATAAAAACAAAAACATGAAGTTTGTATATGGGACGAGTACAGTTCTTGAAGAAAGTTTGATTGGTAAACAATCAAATGATGAGTTCAAAAAGGAGAAAGAAATTCGAGATAAAGCCAAGGTTACAAGTGGTGTCAAAACTTCAAGTAGGGTAAAACCACCGGTTAAAGGACATCCACTTGATAATCGGACATGTTTCAAGTGCAATGAAATTGGTCATATGGCACGACAATGTCCGAAATCAAAACCGGCTTATCTTCAAAGAAAAGAAGATTCAAATGTTGTTAAACCAAAGCAACCAGTATTTGCAAAACCTATAAAGATTTTGAAACGAAATGAATCAAAACCAGAAGTTAAACCAAAGTCTGAAAAGACTTTTGAAAATTCCATTTTCGAAAAAGGTGAAACTTCTAGGTCTAATGAAAACAAGTTTTACATCAAAAAGGCTAATATCAAATCTCAAACCTGGATTGCCAAGAAAAGGTCAACAACATCTGGTGTTGTTAAGTCTGAGCTAGTAAAGACTGACAACACAAAAGAATCAAAGTCTGAAATCACTAAGTCTACGCAGATTGCAGACTAGTGAGAATGTGAAAGAAGTTAAAACAAAAATCAAGATCGATAATGTCAAATCTGTAAAAGATAAGAAAAAAGTGAAATTTTCAAACATCAACATTGTTGAAACAGATGATGAATTTGATTTGATGACTTGATGAGTTTGAATATGCTTTTGATGATGGTTATCCAGTAAAACCCAAGACCAAGAAGGCTTGGGTAGAGCTTTTCACCTAATTTCTGAATTTTGCAGGGGCTCCAAAGATCCGTACTTTCAAAGTTGATTTTGGATAGTGGAGCGTCCAGGCACATGACATGAATGAAAGCATTGCTATTCGACATGAAAGCTATCAATGGTGGATATGTTGGATTTGCAGGAAACAAGGTGGAAGGATAGTCGCCGAGGGAAAACTCTCCAATGGCGTAGTTTCATTTGATCGCGTGAACTATATTGCAGAGCTTGAGAACAATCTTCTGAGTATATCGCAGATTTGTGACAAGAAATTTACAGTCCATTTCAATGATAAAGAGTGTATTATCTTGAAGCCGGGATTCAAAATTCCAGATGAGTGGATTCTGATGCGAGGACCACCAGAGAATGATTTATATGTTCTTGATATGGGTGTTGCTACCACTTCATCACAATCAGCACAATGTTTTGTATCAATAGCTACTGAAAAAGATTCTATTCTTTGGCATCGTAAGATGGGGCATATTCATTTGCGAAAAATGAATTTCTTGGTTCATAATGATCTTGTATAAGGCTAAATCTTTGAAGTTTTCAAATGTCTGATCATTACTTGGAATGCAAGAGGGGAAAGCAGATCAAGAAATCTCATCAGAAGAAAATTCTAAACTCAATCAAGCTGCCATTAGAACGTCTCCACATGGACTTATTTGGTCCTATAAATGTTCGAAGCATCTCAGGAGACTTATATTGCTTGGTCGTTACAGATGACTATTCAAGATCATGGGTATTCTTTCAAGAATCAAAAGACAAAACGTTCGAGAACTTGGTTATTCTATTCAAGAAACTCAAGAACATTTATCATATGCCGGTCCGACGCATTAGAAGTGACAACGGCACAGAGTTTAAGAATAACAAAATGAAGGAATTCTGCAACACAAAAGGGATTCTGCACAAGTTTAGTGCTCTCTATACTCCACAGCAAAACGGAGTTGCTGAACGGAAGAATCGAACGTTGATTGAAACTGCAAGAACCATGCTTGCAGATTCTAAATTTCCTATCAGCTTCTGGAGTGAAGCAGTTGCTGCGGCTTGCTACACACTAAACAGGGTTCTCACTGTCAAACCAACAAAGAAAACATGTTTTGAGATGATTAATCGATGGAAGCCAAATTTGAAGTTTTTAGAACCATTCGGTGCACCTTGTACCGTAATAGACCAAGATGGCAAATTCGGAGCTAAATCTCTCAAAGGTTTCTTTGTCGGATATGCGAGTCCGTTGAGAAGAGTATATGTTCCTTCATTGCGAAAGGTTATTGAAGCACAGCACGTGGATTGTTTCAATTACACAGATCCTATTCAAAGGAAAGGTGACGCGTGGCTGTTTAACTATCAAGATCTTTGGAAGTCATTTGACTTGCCCAAAGAACCGACTGACGAAGAAGTTGCAGCATTATATTATCTTCACCAGTCAGCGAATCAAGAGCAAATTGTTCGACCAATTGTGGTTAATCAACCCACGTTGGATCCATCTTCTTCTGGCACAAGTTCAAACAATAGTGGTGTTCCCGCTGAAAATGTTTCTGAAACATTATCAACACCTACTACTCTTCCAACGAATGCCTCTACTGAACCAATGAATACAACATGGAGCCCAGTATGCCCCAGAATCAAGATTCTGATTCAGATGAAGCACCAACATTTGATGCTGATGGGGAATCATCTTCTTCAGATGAAGAAGTGGAGTAGATAACAAGTCTTCTTAACCAATCTGCAGTCCCGAACAACAAAAATGAAGCTTCAACAAGCTCTCCAAACATTGAATTGGTTGTTGATCTCAACATCACGAATCAGCAAAACTCAGTAGATGTTCCAAGAGAAGAATTGCCACAATCATATTCCTATCATCCATTAACAAATATTATCGGAGAACTTCAAACTTGTGTTAGAACTCGAGGGCAAATTAATAAAGCACTCAGTTGTTTCTACACACGCGTTGCTACAACCCAGAACTATTGTTTCATTCATGTTTCATCTCTCAGATTGAACCTAAGACAGTTAATGAAGCTTTAGTAGATGAAAACTGGGTACAAGAAATGCAAGAAGAATTGTTGCAGTTTGAGTAGTTGGGTGTGTGGAAGCTTGAAGACCTACCAGAAAATCAGAAAGCGATTGATACAAAATGGGTCTTTAAGTGTAAACGTGATGATACAGGGGTTTTTGTCGTAATAAAGCTAGGCTTGTTGTCAAGGGATTTCACAGTAGGAAGGGATAGACTACACAGAAGTCTATGCACCATGGCTCGATTGGAATCTATTTGAATTTTTCTAGCTTTTGCATCATGGAAAGGATTTAAGGTCTATCAATTGGATGCCAAATCGGCTTTTATGTATGGCAAATTACGTGAAAAGGTGTACGTTGGACAACCACCGGGGTTTGTCGATCCACTTAACAAGAAGAAAGCGTACCTACTGGATAAAGCACTCTACGGACTGCACCAAGCCCCGAGAGCTTGGTACGAGACGTTACCGCAACATCTCGTCGGAAACGACTTTATCAGAGGAACTGTGGATAGTACTCTTTTCACCAGAGAAGTTGATGGCCATCTGATTATAGTCCAAATATACGTTGACAACATCATCTTTGGATCTACAAACGATAGTCTCGCAAGGAGTTTGAGGGAATCATGAAAAAGAAATTCGAAATGTCCTCGATGGGCTAAATGAAGTTCTTTCTTGATTTGCAAGTAGATCAGCTTCCGGATGGTATTTTCATTCATCAGACTAAGTATGTTCACGACATCTTGAAGAAGTTTGGAATGGAAAGCTTGAAGCCTCAATCTACGCCTCTTGCTCTAAATCATGGTATTTGTGTTGACGAGACTGGAGCCAAAGTTGACGAGACGTTATACAGATCGATGATTGGATCGCTGATGTATCTAACGGCATCGCGCCCAGATATTATGTATCCAACCTGCCTATGCATCAGATATCAGTCAAGCCTGAGGATCTTACACATGTAGATCATGAAGCGTATCTTCAGATACCTGAAAGGATGCCCAAGCACCGGCTTGTGGTACCCAAAGAACGACAATTTCGACCTCACAGGCTATGCTGATTCCGATTTTGGTGTAGATAAGTTGAATTCAAAATCAACTACAGCGGGATGCCAATTCTTCGGAACAAGAATGGTAACCTGGCAGTGTAAGAAACAGACTACGGTCGCTCTCTCTACCTGTGAAGCTGAGTATATCTTGGCCTCCAGCTGTTGTTCACAGATTATGTGGATTCAACAACATATGAGAGACTATGGTCTGCAATTTCTAGACACTCCGTTGTATGTTGATAACAAGGCAGCCATCGATATAACTAAAAATCCGGTTCATCACTCACACACAAAACACATTGAAATTCGTTATCATTTCATTCGTGATTGCTGCGAAAAGAAATTGGTATGAAAAATTTGCTTACAGGTGCGGACGCTGAGGTTGAATACGGATCGGACGACGAGTTCGCGTGATCCACATTGGTTTGTAAATATCTTTCTAGTTTAGAATTTTCTTAAAAACTAAAATCCAAAAATATGTTTTTGATTTTAGGGGAGAAATGTTAGAGAAAATACAAAAACATTCGAAAATTTTAAAATCCAAAAACATATAAAAATTCAAAATGTACAAAAACATTGAAAAAGACAAAAATAGTTCAGTGTTATAAAAGGAAATGATAGTACATCAGTGGACTATCACAGTATGCTAAAGAAATGTAAAGTTTTAAAAGTGATAAACGAGTCTTACTATGGATGTGTCGCTAGGCTTAACACGTTCAGTAAACTGTTTTCGAGATATAAACTAAATTTTACAACTGCTAATCTTGTGGATTAACACATCTTGGATATATGGACTTAGTACTCAAAAATTTCGTTTGAAAGATTGCCTGATTCTGAGATACGAGGTCTTTATAGATAGTTGATATCTGGGGTATTATACAAGTCTTCTGATTTTGCGGAAGCAATGGCCTAGAACTTCTAAATACTTTCGCTTTAAACCCCCAAATTGCATGCAATATTGAAAAGTATCAAAAGTTCTAATCGTTTGCAATGCTAAAAAGATTCCTTAAGTGGAACACACCTTAAAGTCGAGCCTTCATCTCTTTGGCTGTACGGAAGTACTAACCTGAGCTCTCAAGGTTTTGCACAACCCAGATACAGATATCAATTACGCTATATTCACCTGTAAGATGAAATCTAGGGAATCTGGATACGGGAGTATATTCAAGAAGTGGGAACCACAGATAAGTCAAGTTTCATAAATTCTACCTTAACATATCTTGAAACAGTTGAAAAATGTGGTAAAGCTTAAGTGGACAAACATATCGATAATCTAGGTAAACAAGTTTAAAACTTAAAGTCATTTAAAGGTCAATGGTATTGGTGATATGTCTCAATTAACTGATATGATCCTTAGACACGAATTAACAAAAATATGTATGTAAATATGTGTGTACATAGTTTACATTGCTTATTTTATTGTATTTCAGCTTTACAGATTAAAATCAAAAAGATTTTTGGTGAGTTTTAGCATAAACTTTCAAAAATTCAAAAAGATTTTATTTCTACATTGTTTTCAGCAAACCAATGTTGGAGAACGGATCTTCGAAGTCTGGTAAAGTGCTAGAACTGGTGGGAATCTCTTTGACAACGGGCTGGGAGCTAATCTATTAAATCTAAAAAGATAGAATGATGAAAAGTTCATTAATTTGAAACTTTGATTTTGAAAATATCAACAGTTTGTTCATAACGGGTCAAACCGGGGTCATTAACTTGGACTCGGTAGACAAATCGATTAACCAAGGTCATTAGCTTGGACTTGGTCAACTGAGTGGATTTTCATAACTGGTAAAAAGTTGGAAAGTTCAGGCTTAAAAATGAAAAAATTTGAAAAAGTTTGAATTTGTGGTTTGGCAAGTTTGGCCGAACTTGCTAAACAATATCAAGTTTCCCAAGCAGCAAGTTCGACCGAACTTGCAGATGGTTGTTTGTTGTTTTAAATAATAAGTTCGCTCGAACTTCTCTGGGCCTTCATGATGGGCTTAGCAAGTTCGCCCGAACTTGACATGGTAAAAATACCATTCAAGTTCGGCCGAACTCATTTACCTGTTATCCGATACTGTGAGCGAACTTGAGTTTTTAGAGATCTTTAGAGTGACATTGGCATTTGTATACCGTTACTATGTCCGATTGAAGTTTGTTTTTGGTGATTTGCACACCAATCACAATGGAAGAGGTATAGAATTGAGATTAAACCATGAATTGAACCGTTAACAAACAAAACCAGATCTAAAATTTAAAATCTGATAGATTTAGGTGTTGTTGGACAAAATTGAACATAGATTCTGAATCTACACCTAAAATTGACCGTATAACTTGTTTTGATTGAAGAAAAATGGTTGTTTAAATGTTTGAACTTGTTTGGTCTGTTGAAGAAGACGAAAAGTTCGGCCGAACTTGTTGTCAAGTTCGACCGGACTTGTCCAAAACATGTTTAAATGATCCAGATGCATGTTCGACCGAACTTGATTATTGAATTGTTTTGATTCAATCATGTTCGACCGAACTTATGTCAACAAAAAGTGATTTGTTTAAATCGTAAGTTCGCCCAACTTGTTCTTTAATGAGAAACATGTGTTTCATACATGCTCGGCCGAACTTAGATAAAATTGAATAATAAAAATTGTTGTAAGTTCGCCCGAAACTTGCATTTGAAAATGATGAACATGTTTATCACATGTTCGGGCGAACTTGATCAAAACAGAATGTTGTAATATCTAATCATGTTCGCCCAAACTTGATTAAAGTGTTAGAAAATTGTTTTTTTTTTGTGAATTTTTCTTGAAAAGCGTGCTAATTGTTTTGCGTCGTTTTTAGGCACAGATTCCAGCGCGTGTCATCTCAGTTGAGTTTTCCAAAACTCACAATACATGCATTATGCTTGACAAGTCTATTTTTCCATCGCTGAAAGAATATGACAGCATTTCGAAGTTTCTCGAAGATAGTCATATTTGTCGTACAATTACTGAGCGCACCGTATCATATCGTTCTCATATTGTTCATTTCTGGATGAATGCAAGTCTGAGCGCTGACGAGAAGACAATCTCTTCCACAGTACAAGTTGGTGATGAGCTAAAGCCAATCACAGTAACCGAAGGTGATATCCAAAGGATTTTAGAGCTCAAAGATAAAGAAGATGATCCGATTCATCTAGACGAAAAGATGGTTCGCGGATGCTTTTTATGCATGGGCTACAAAGGAAGCGTAAATAAGCCAATGCTAAAGAAAGGGGAAGTGCCAAACCCCTACAAGCTTCTGATTCATGCGTTGATTCATACTTTTAGCCATCGCAAAGCCGGTTTGGATGATGTACACGATTATTTGGCTAGCATGGCAACGGCACTTATTCGGAAGAAGCCGTTCAACTTTTTGAAGTTAGTGTTTACTCACATGTCGAAGAACATGGATGATTCGAGATTATGTCTTTATCCAAGGTTTATCCAGATGTTGATTGATGAAAAGTATGCCAACATTGCTCGAGATCCGAATGACGTTCTTTATTTAGTTCATCTCGATGAAACCACAGTGAAGAAGCTTATTAAGTTCTAGAAACAAGCTTCAGCTCCTATTGCCAAGCAAGTATTCGGAGCTATAAAAGATTCAGATTATGTCTCGCCACTTGGAAAGAAATGGAGAAAGGATGGTAGTGACGATGAGAAAGAACTTAAAGCCGAGCAGGAGTGGTTTAAAGAATTCAAACCAAAGGCAAGGAGTGAATGGTTTTTGAAGGCTGAGGCTGATAAGCCTAAAAAGAAACATGGTGCAAAGAAAGTTGAAACTTTGCTTGTTGATGAGGAGGAAACTGAAAATGTTGAAGCAGTTGCTGGATCGAGCGCTGCAGTAGTTATTGAAAGCCAAGAGACAGTTAAGTCGACTCAAAAAGATGTGATTTCTGCTACTTCCGAAAATGAAGAATCTGATAGAGAGCCGGAAAAGATAGAAGTAGAGATTAGAGCAGAAAAAGAAAGGAAATTGGATGCAGATTTTGATCCAAACTCTGAAAAAGAATCTGATGAGGAGAGACCGAAGAAAAAGTCGAAGCGAACAAAGTCTCCAGCAATTGAGATATCAAAGAAGACTACAGGGTCACCTCATACTAAAGGGAAACGAAAAGCTAAAAAAGCTCAGAAAGCTGTGAGCAAGAGATATAAAAGGAAGGTGCAAAGCACAGAAGCCACACAAGAACCTTCTGGTGCTCAATAGAAAGGAGCCACACAAGAACCTCCTCCACAAGAACCACCTGTTATCGTTCATGATGAAGCTGAAAGGCCAGGAGTTACACAAGAACCTCATGTGTCTGAATTTGTTGAAGTTCCGATCGCTGAATCTGTAACATCCGTCAAAAACCGGGTTAACCAAACCCGCTTCGTTTATTAACCGAACATCCAGTTAAAAATTTCGTTGCGTATTTAATGCTCAAATTAATTTTCAACGATACATAATTAGTAAGTATATTAGAAAATAAAATTTATAATTGAAAATTTATTAAAAATAATAAAACAAAAAATATTATGCTGATGTCGGGTTTCGAACCCGGGTCAGCCGGGAACTCAAAGACTTAACATACCAACATTCCACCACTCCGCCACTTGTGTTGTTTGGTGAAATACTGAAACAATTAATACTTAATATAAAACTCGAAGTCAAAAATCTGTCACTCAGCCCGCGCAAATCATTCTCGCCGGAAATCCCGACGAATTCATCAATCATTGAGGTTTTCTTTTGTCATAACGGATGCATTTACACCAACGCCGGTTATAACTGAAGAACATTAAGGTCACTCATTCAAATTATCAAACCATAACCGAAAAAGTTAAATTCGAAACTGGAAATGCAATTAAATCTGAGTTATGCCTTATTCACCAGTTGAGCTCGCGAGTTTATCAAGATTACACTCTCCATTTCACTCAGAAAAACCTCGTCGCAATCGCCGGAATTCTCTGCAAATTAACCGGAAATTATCACCGGAAAACCGAATTCAATCCATCCTTTCTGCTTAGTCTAAAATAAGATTTTAGAGCTCATACCGACATCACCCACACTCACCTTAAACTCCCTGAAGAATCTCTGTCGCAAGAAAAACATCGCCGGAATTTTCTGCAAGTCGCCGGAAAACCGAGACTTTCATCAACACGGTAAATACCTCGACTTTTTCTGTTTCAATCAATTGTTAGACCATTACTAACATCAAACCATCGCCCAGAATCAATCCCAGACGACGTTGCTGAATATTCTGTTTTCGCCGGAAAACTTCTGGAATTTCCAGAATCTCGCTGTTAATCAGTATGATTATCTAAACATCCTGATAATCGTTGCTCAGTAATTCAATTTTATATCTAATCAATCAAAACTGTTATTTGACCCGAACAGAGGAAGCTTACAAAACAGAGCCAGCGATCCTTGCCGGAGTTCTTAAAAAGACGACCTATTCCGGTACTTTCTTTCCCCAAACCCTTTCTGTTCAATACCTTTCAATTGCTCATAATATTCGTTAACCGAATTAAACAAGAAACAGTTGGTTTAACCGTTGTCTGTGTTTTGAACGAAGAAGATGAAGACTATTATGATTATAAGATTAATTAAAATCGGTATTATAAACGGGTTAGACACACAGTCCAGCGGTGGACTGTGTGCAAACAATACGCATACGTCCCTAGTTCAATCCTTGACACACGCACATTCTTGGTAATAAAAATGTTCCTTTTTAAACTAAACTGGATCCACTCGCAGTTAACTGTTAAGTATAATAAAAACCGGAATATTTACCAAGTTAGACACACAGTCCAGCGGTGGACTGTTGCCAAACTAAACCACAGGTCCCGGGTTCGAGACCTGTGGAGAACACCGAGTCGATACAATTAAATCCTTTTTAAAATAAATGATTTTCGGATTAACTTAAATAGTGTATAAATATAATTAAAAACAGAAATATTTCGGGTTAGACATGTAGCTCAGTTGGTAGAGCTGCGTGCACGCGTACGGGAGGTCACGGGTTCGAGTCTCACTCAGTGCAATAATATTCACAATCGAACCGGTCAAACAGTCAACAGTCACGGTCAACGATCAATGGTCAACGCAAAAGTCAACATTTTTTATATATTTTTATTTATTTATTTAATATTAAAAATCAATTAAAAATACTTAAATATAACGTTTTTAAAGTTAGAAAATAGCCTTAATCTCACAAAAATATATCCAAAAATCCTATTAAAATTGTTAATAAAATCCACTTACTTACCGTACCTTTTCGTTATTAATTAGGTTAGTTATTCCTCGTCGATCAATCCTCTAACTCGTGCGCATTCAACATCATTCACCGAACGCACCCAAGGTGAGTGAATCTCTACAAATTCCCCGTTTTAATCACGTTTTTGGGGTGTATCATGTGTCTAATTATTTATTATATTTAAACTATTGTGCATCCATCATATCCATGAACAAATGTGTGTTCAACATGTATCAACTGTTTGTGTGGTTATTGTTTAGATTAAATTTATCATTTTCAGTACATACATTATCATAGGCCGCAGCTCGCCATTACATTATGAGCGTTGAGCTGTTCCCCATTACATTATGAGCGTGAACCAGGCGTTGCCAACATACGATCGGCTCCGTTTGATTGAGCCTTGATCGCACATACATTATCATAGGCCGCCGCTCCCCATTACATTATGAGCGTTGAGCTGTTCCCCATTACATTTTGAGCGTGAACCAGGCGTTGCCAACATACGATCGGCTCCGTTTGATTGAGCCTTGATCGCACAGACATTTATCATAGGCCGTCCTTTCCCCATTACATTATGAGCGTGAACGTGACGTTGCCAACATATACAGTTTCATTCATGTTATATATTCATGCAAGTTGTTTTGTTATTGTATGTTATGGTTTGTTATTGTATGTTATTGTTTGTTGTTGTTTGTTATTGTATGATTATTTACGTTTGCTCACATATGATCATTGCACAATTTTTCCATATTAAATACAACAAGAAATAAATAATAAATGTTTTCTAACAAGGTTCACTCGCCAACTTTTGTTGACCCAAAAACCATTTTTTACACATGATACAGGTGAACAGAATGAAGCAAGGAAAACATAGGAAATTGCCTTAGAAGAAAAATAATGAAGTTTAGAAAGATGTATAGAACATGTTGTATTTGTATGATTTGATTGTATGATCTCCTTTAAATTGGAATAATAAATATGAAACATTATAATAAATGTCATGAGCTTTGATGAAAACCCAATCATGCCCCGATCACCTTTTTCGCTGCGGGTCGGGGTGTGACAGATTGGTATCAGAGCTTTTGACTATAGGGATATAGGATAGGTTATTAGACCCTTAGAGCCTATACTATAGTTGATTAGATTTTAATTGTTTATGTGGTTATATGCAAACTCATGATGCTTATTTCTTTCATATTTATTACATACACAAATGCATGCAAACACTTCCAATATTACATTTTGTGATACATAGTGAATTATACTTACAGTCAAACATACATACTTACATACATATTCATCATACATATTTCAATATTCACATATTCAAATCATCTTCATACTTCCGTTATTCAAGATTTTGTCGTTTTTTTTTCATTTTTCAAATCTCATCAAAGTGAGTTCTGCGACGGGCATGTAATAACTGTAAGGGTACCAGTACCGGTAGTCGGAACGTCCTGTCTAGGTTGGCATTCGTATAAATCTGATATAACGGACCAGTTTGCCTACCTGGGGACTAACGATGAGAGTACGAAGGACCTATTAGGCCAAGCATGCCACACCAAACGTCGTTCGAACTAACCCCACTTTGAGGTGTCACCGTGTCCACACCTGGATACATTCCGAATATCATACGTTACATACTTATTTATCGATTTTCTCTGGGTTTTAGTGTACGTAACCAGGCTAACACATGCGAACCATATGAAAAACCCGGTAATCATGGGGGCCCACATGATTACGAAGGTGAAGTATGGCGGCATGCAAAGCCCAATTACGAGCAAAGCCCAAGACATCCTATGGATGTAGTAGATTTATTATTTTATATTTATTTTATGAATGTTCATTCCTAAATACGACACATGATCCCAAAAACATCCAACTCATACTCTTGAGATGTATTCCTTGTAGATGTCTTCTAATTCCGCTCGTAGGAAGATGAGAGCAGGAAAAGCTCGCGAGTGCATGGCTGCCCAAATCGCTCAACAAATGGCTGCCGTAATACCCAACATTGTAGTTCAAGTTCAACAAACCCAAACCGAATCCCTTCACGATCCATTTCTAAGAGAAAACGAGATGGGCAACTTTTCGCTGTCACCCAACGCAACCAACCAATTTCACAAGCCATACCCCTCCAAGCTATCCCAATCACTCAAGTAGCACCCAACTCAACATACCCAAATAAGAAACCTTACCTAGGACCTCACCCTCAATGTAACACCTGTTTTTATCACCATCCATCTACCTTACTTTGTCGACTATGTGCGAATTGTGGACGCTATGGTCATTTGAGCAAGGCTTGCCGCACCTCTCAAAACCAAACCTCACCCCCTACTCAAAACATGATCCAAACATATCAACAACCCCAATACCCCATGTTTCCTTATGTTCGAGCTTGTTTTAATTGTGGCGACCCTACCCACTTTAGAAACACGTGCCCTCGATTGGTTAACATCATAAACGCCCAAGCTCAAGCAAACCCAGTTAACCAAGCAAATCTAGAAAACCTAACCACTAGGCAACCAGCAAGAGGAAGAGTTTTCAACATCAACGCCAATCCTAATGAAGATAATGACGGCCCAAACGAACCACCCAACTAGTCTCCTTCACCAAAAATCAAGATTCAACTCCAACCGCTTAGTTTTTATGTTTTCTTTATGTTATCTCAATTTTCACGTATCTCAGTTATAAATTGGAAATTTATCCAAGAATCTTAATGCGAATTACTATTTCAGTTTTGTTTTATACTCATTGATTTAACATTCATATCATCAGACATCTCGACGTACCTCGATCTCATCATTTAAAGAAGTTGGGTTGTGTCGCACTTTTACATAGACTAACCCCTTTATCATAACAAACGAGAGAGGTACCGTCATCATTCAGTCATGTATCCTTTCAGAATTGAGACTCAAGCTTTTGTTGTTGTGTTTATTTATGTTTTAGAGTCACATAGAACTAATCATAATTTACTGACAAAACCAATGGAAATTTGACAAGAATATGGTGGATACGCCGCTGGTACTTCCTATATATAAGTATTCTTGCCAAAGGATCAGAGGCATTGTCAGGCGGTTATGAGAAGTTCCATATAGGATTTAGTAATGTCTTGGTTGAAGTTTGTTTTATACTCACTGATTTAGCATTCATATCATTTCAATCTCATCATTTAAAGGAGTTGGGCTATGTCTCACTTCTACATAGACTAACCTCTCCATCATAACAAACGAGAGAGGTACTATCTTTATTCAAACATGTATACTATCAGAATTAAGACTCAAGCTTTGGTTATTGTGTTTGTTTATGTTCTAGAGTCACATCATAGGACTAATTATAACTTACTGATAAAACCAATGGAAATTTGACAAGAATATGGTGGATACGCCGCTGGTACTTCCTATATATAAGTATTCTTGCCAAAGGATCAAAGGCATTATCAGGCGGTTATGAGAAGTTCCATGTAGGTTTTAGTGGTAGAAGTTTTGTTTTAGGGTATAACCTTATCTTTCCAAACGTATCAAAACTCTTGTGCATAAAATCATACTTAGTGAATCAACTCTGTTTACCAATATTCTTTACCGTAGGCAACAAAAATCGATTCCTGTAGCAGGGTATTCAACCCTTACAAGGAACATTACCGCCTCAAACAAAAATTTAAACTCTTACTCCCTTCTAAGTATGTAACTGTCAAATTAAAACACCATCCATTTGAGACAAACATGCCACTACTTAAATTTCGAGACGAAATTTCTAAAAGTAGGTGATACTGTAACATCCGTCAAAAACCGGGTTAACCAAACCCGCTTCGTTTATTAACCGAACATCCAGTTAAAAATTTCGTTACGTATTTAATGCTCAAATTAATTTTAAACGATACATAACTAATAAGTATATTACAATATAAAATATATCATTGAAAATTTATTAAAAATAATAAAATAAAGATATTATGCTGATGCCAGGTTTCGAACCCGGGTCAGCCGGGAACTCAAAGACTTAACACACCAACATTCCACCACTCCGCCACTTGTGTTGTTTGGTGAAATACTGAAACAATTAATACTTAATATAAAACTCGAAGTCAAAAATCTGTCACTCAGCGCGCCCAAATCATTCTCGCCGGAAATCCCGACGAATTCGTCAATCATTGAGGTTTTCTTTTGTCATAACGGATGCATTTACACCAACGCCGGTTATAACTGAAGAACGTTAAGGTCACTCATTCAAATTATCAAACCATAACCTAAAAATGTTAAATTCGAAACTGGAAAGCAATTAAATCTGAGTTATGCCTTATTCACCAGTTGAGCTCGCGAGTTTATCAAGATTACACTCTCCATTTCGCTCAGAAAAACCTCGCCGCAGTCGCCGGAATTCTCTACAAATTAACCGGAAATTATCACCGGAAAACCAAATTCAATCCATCCTTTCTGCTTACTCTAAAATAAGATTTTAGAGCTCATACCGACATCACCCACACTCACCTTAAACTCCCTGAAGAATCTCTGTCGCAAGAAAAACATTGCCGGAATTTTCTGCAAGTCGCCGGAAAACCGAGACTTTCATCAACACGGTAAATACCTCGACTTTTTCTGTTTCAATCCATTGTTAGACCATTACTAACATCAAACCATCGCCCAGAATCAATCCCAGACGACGTTGCCGATATTCTGTTTTCGCCGGAAAACTTCTAGAATTTCCAGAATCTCGCTGTTAATCGGTATGATCATCTAAACATCCTGATAATCGTTGCTCAGTAATTCAGTTTTATATCTAATCAATCAAAAATGTTATTTGACCCGAACAGAGGAAGCTCACAAAACAGAGCCGGCGATCCTTGCCGGAGTTCTGAAAAAGACGACCTGTTCTGGTACTTTCTTTCCCAAACCCTTTCTGTTCAATACCTTTCAATTGCTCATAATATTCGTTAACCGAATTAAACAAGAAACAGTTGGTTTAACCGTTGTCTGTGTTTTGAACGAAGAAGATGAAGACTATTATGATTATAAGATTAATTAAAATCGGTATTATAAACGGGTTAGACACACAGTCCAGCGGTGGACTGTGTGCAAACAATACGCATACGTCCCTAGTTCGATCCTTGACACACGCACATTCTTGGTAATAAAAATGTTCCTTTTTAAACTAAACCGGATCCACTCGCAGTTAAGTGTTAAGTATAATAAAAACCGGAATATTTACCAAGTTAGACACACAGTCCAGCGGTGGACTGTGTGCCAAACTAAACCACAGGTCCCGGGTTCGAGACCTGTGGAGAACACCGAGTCGATACAACTAATTCCTTTTTAAAATAAAAGATTTTCGGATTAACTTAAATAGTGTATAAATATATTTAAAAACAGAAATATTTCGGGTTAGACATGTAGCTCAGTTGGTAGAGCTGCGTGCACGCGTACGGGAGGTCACGGGTTCGAGTCTCACTCAGTGAAATAATATTCACAATCGAACCGGTCAAACAGTCAACAGTCACGGTCAACGATCAATGGTCAACGCAAAAGTCAACATTTTTTATATATTTTTATTTATTTATTTAATTTAAAAATCAATTAAAAATACTTAAAAATAACGTTTTTAAAGTTAGAAAATAGCCTTAATCTCACAAAAATATATCCAAAAATCCTATTAAAATTGTTAATAAAATCCACTTACTTACCGTACCTTTTCGTTATTAATTAGGTTAGTTATTCCTCGTCGATCAATCCTCTAACTCGTGCGCATTCAACATCATTCACCGAACGCACCCAAGGTGAGTGAATCTCTACAAATTCCCCGTTTTAATCACGTTTTTAGGGTGTATCATGTGTCTAATTATTTATTATATTTAAACTATTGTGCATCCATCATATCCATGAACAAATGTGTGTTCAACATGTATCAACTGTTTGTGTGGTTATTGTTTAGATTAAATTTATCATTTTCAGTACATACATTATCATAGGCCGCCGCTCGCCATTACATTATGAGCGTTGAGCTGTTCCCCATTACATTATGAGCGTGAACCAGGCGTTGCCAACATACAATCGGCTCCGTTTAATTGAGCCTTGATCGCACATACATTATCATAGGCCGCCGCTCCCCATTACATTATGAGCGTTGAGCTGTTCCCCATTACATTATGAGCGTGAACCAGGCGTTGCCAACATACGATCGGCTCCGTTTGATTGAGCCTTGATCGCACAGACATTTATCATAGGCCGTCCTTTCCCCATTACATTATGAGCGTGAACGTGTCGTTGCCAACATATACAGTTTCATTCATGTTATATATTCATGCAAGTTGTTTTGTTATTGTATGTTATGGTTTGTTATTGTATGTTATTGTTTGTTGTTGTTTGTTATTGTATGATTATTTACGTTTGCTCACATATGATCATTGCACAATTTTTCCATATTAAATACAACAAGAAATAAATAATAAATGTTTTCTAACAAGGTTCACTCGCCAACTTTTGTTGACCCAAAAACCATTTTTTACACATGATACAGGTGAACAGATGAAGCAAGGAAAACATAGGAAATTGCCTTAGAAGAAAAATAATGAAGTTTAGAAAGATGTATAGAACATGTTGTATTTGTATGATTTGATTGTATGATCTCCTTTAAATTGGAATAATAAATATGAAACATTATAATAAATGTCATGAGCTTTGATGAAAACCCAATCATGCCCCGATCACCTTTTCCGCTGCGAGTCGGGGTGTGACAGAATCGCCTAGTGCTCAAAAGACTTCTGCTCCTGAAAGTTCTACACCAAAAACTGCAACACCAAAAGATTCAACACAAAGACGCCAAGGGGAAGTATGTTTGGTGATATGCCACATGGTCCAATCAGTCTTGAAGACTTGGATGAAATTTTCCCAGAGACAAATGCTGAAATGTTAGAAAAATTTGTGAAGGTATTGGAAGCTCAAGTTGCACAAATTGAGTTAGAAAAGGCTGAGCTTGTAAAGAAGGTGAATCAAAGCGAAGTCGAAAAAGAAATTCTTGACGATAAAGTGAAGGTGCTTGAGAATGAACGTGAATATTGCAAGGCATTGATAGAAAGTCTGCAGGACGCTAATGAAAAACTACAGACAGAGATTGTAGAATTGAAGAAAATTCAAGCTTTGAATGATCGAAGATTCATCTTACAGAAGGTGTTATCTAACAATCTGAATATTGATTTTATCGTTGAATACGATCGTCTGGATTGTCAAGAAGCCAAGGAATGTGCTGAGAAAGAATTGGCTGGAAGTGGTAAAGGAAAGCAGGTTGAGGGTGAAGCCCCAAAATCTACTGCTGAGAAATCTTCTGATGTCCCCGAGAAGCCTACTGAAGATATTTCAAAAGCTTCCTAGTATAATATCCAAAAGGTTGACGAATCTGTCAAGCCTTTTGATCCTACCATTGTTACTGAAGAAAAAGAAATGAAGTAGCCGAGAAAGAGGATAAGAATGAAAATGAAGAGGAAGAAGGTTATGAAGATTGGAAAGTTAGGGATGATGATGATGATTTTGATCAAGGTGATGATGATTTTGATCAGGGTGGTATAGATTTAAAGATCAATGAAGCTAAAGTATCTGATGAGTTTGATTTTTCTGATCTGATGAACGATGAATCGAATAAGATGGAAGATAAAAACCAGGGGAGTCAGGGCAAAAAGGGCCTTCAGATGATATTGATTTGTTAGATGTTGATCGATCTGCGAAGCCAATGACTGCAATACCTACGAAACCTTTGATACTAATGTTGGAACATAATGTAGAAGAAGGTGAGTTTGTACATAACTACACGAAAGAAGATCTGACGAAGCTAGTTGAAGTTGAAGCTGAGAATTTAGAATTTGATTTTGAAGAGGTTATGAATGTTAACACTTTTGAACCTAAAGAGTATCAGTACTAAAGAAGGTTTGAAGCTGATGAGTATAATCGAGTGATTGTGGAAGATTGGTCCTCAGATGATGAATCAGAACAGAAAGATAAGTATGTCGGTCAGGATTCAGAAAGTTTTCCTACATTTGAAGAGATGTATAAACAGCTAAATGAAGATATGTTGAAAGATAGAATTGCTGAAGAGCTACGAGAAGGTAAAATTCCTAAACCAATGACCAAAGAAGAGATAGCTGAAGAGAGTTTGGTTCAAGGAGATGCCTCGTGAACGTAAGTTTCGATGTCCACTAGCATTCTTCACCAGAGATAAAGATGTTTCTTTGGGAGATATACTTAGTTGGGGATGGTTTAAAGAGCTAAACGTATATGCAATCAAAAGAGAGTTTGGAGTGCAATACTTCAAATATCTTGCTGATTTAAAGACATTGCCGTATTGGGATATGGAAGAGCTGGTACAAACAGTGAATGTTACTTATCATATGAAGACAGTTGATCAATTGTTGTGGAAGATGATTAAGTACGAAGCTGATAAAGGTTGGAATCACTGGAAGCCATTCATTCCAAGACGAAGGGTAAAGATCAATAAGGTTACAGGAGAAAAGGACATAACGTTAATTATGAAACGTCCTAGAGCCATGAGAAATATGCCACTTATGCCGATCGAACAGAACTTCTATCCTTTATTCAAGTGGTGGCAGATTGATCCAGCTACTTGTGAAGCAGCGATTGTGTTAAAGTTTGAAGATCATCTGGATATTGCTAAGGAAAGAGTTGAAGTGATGGGTCATCAGGGTATGAGAGGTTTGTGGAGGAAGATAAGGATTCTAGATCCTATGTGGTTAGTTAACTGCTTTAGAGAAGATATAAAATGCCTTTTCTACAGCAAGATTGTTTTTGAAGAAAGAGAAAAGGTACAGGCGATGCAGTATCAGAAAGTTGTTAATGTTTGCTATGCACATGATGTAAATTCTGGTAAAATATGGCGAACAAAGTGGAGGGATCTGGAGAGAGTCGAATTTCTTAAAGAAGAAACCAGAAGTGAGGCGATCAAAGATAGAATGGAAAAAGCGGTAAGGTAAAGTTCGCTCAGAATGGCTAACTTTAAAAGACCACCACCAACTGATCAGACGCCGGATCCAAAACAAGAGAGACGAAAGAAGCCGTACAAGAACTTCTTTGGTCGGGTACGTTAATGTTTATATGAAGACAGAGTTTTGAAGACTGATAAAAGACGAAGACGATATCCAAGGGGGAGTCTGTTGGTGCATAATGTCTATGTCTTAGTCTATTATCGAGTCTGTATTGTATAGAGCTGGATAGGCTAGTTTATGAAGTATTTATAAAGTGTCTTAGCCAAGTTCGCCCATGTGTTAACATGTCCAGGCATGTTCGGCCGAACTTGCATAGGCAAGTTCGGGCGAACTTGTGTCCTCCTGGGCCGAACTTGTTGAGCTATAAATACCTAGCTTGTGTGTCTCATTTGTAACTTTGGCATTGTAGAGGCGAAGCTCTGTCAGTCTGTATCCAGAACGTTTGATCAATAAAACTGACGTTTAATTGAGTAATTCTTGTCTATTGGTAACACGACGTTAGATATCAAATTTAGGTTCCTAAGCATCGAGGATCGGTCCTACAACCCTGAGCGAACTTGAGTTTGAGAGCGAAATTGTGATTTTGGAAAAATACGTTGTTACTCTGCCCAAATTTGATCTGTTTTTGGTGATTCGCACACCAATAACAATGACTGAGGTGCGTATTTAGTCATTACACCGAATAGTGGACCGTAATCGCTATAATCAGATCTAAAATTTAAAATTGATTAGATTTCAGGTTTGAATGGTTAAATTGAAGGATAAAACTTGTTAATCAATTCTAATCGATTAAGAAAACCTGTTAAAATCAATCAGAATCTGTCAAATGAATGTTGCAGTTCATATGTTGAAGATGACAACAAGTTCGGCCGAACTTGTTGACATGTTCGACCGAACTTGTTAACATTTCAAAGGATGAATAAAATGCAAGCTCGATGGAACTTCTAAAAATTGAATTGGAATTAGATTGGAAGTTCGCCCGAACTTAGCATTTAATTTTTGAAATTGTAATAAGCATAAGTTCGCCCGAACTTATTGAAAAATAATGAACATGTGATTGTTACATGTTCGGGCGAACTTGACAGAAACAAAATGTTTTAACACATAATCAAGTTCGCCCGAACATGATAAATGTGTTAGAAAATTTTTGTAACTTTTTCTCGATAAGCGTGCTAATTGTTTTGTGTGGTTTTTCAGGCTCAAGTTCCAGCGCGTGTAATCTCTATTGAGTTTTCTAAGACTCACAACACGTGTATTACGCTCGACAAGACGATTTGTCCATCTTTAAAGGAATACGACAGTATCTTAAAGTTTTTGGAGGAAAGCCCTATTCACAGAGCTATCACGGAACGCACAGTGTCATACAGATCTCATATTTTCCATTTCTGGACGAATGCGGAGCTTAGTGATGATTAGAAAACGATTAATTCATCGGTGCAAGTTGGAAACGAGGTTAAGAAGATTTCTATAACTGAAGATGATATTCGAAGGATTCTGCAATTCAACGACAACGAAGATGATCCAATATTCCTCGACGAGAAAATGGTTAGAGGTTGTTTCTTTCGTATGGGCTATAAGGGAAGCGTGAACAAGCCGACATTAAAGAAAGGGGAAGTGCCAAATCCTTACAAACTCCTTATGCACGCTATTATTCACACATTTAGTCATCGCAAGGTGGGATTAGACGACGTGTAAGACTATTTGGCATGCATGGCAACGACATTAATGTTGAGGAAGCCGTTCAACTTTTCAAAGCACGTGTCAAAGAATATGGAGGATTTAAGGTTATGTTTATATCCGAGATTTGTGCAGATGTTGATTGATGAGAAGTTCAAGAATATAGCACGAGATCCGAATGATGTGCTTTATCGGAAGAAGCAAGCATCAGCTCCTGTTGCTAAACCAGTTTTCGGAGCAATTAAGGATTCAAACTACATTGCGCCGCCTGAAAACAAATGGAGAAAAGACGGCAGTGATGATGAGAAAGAGCTTAATGCTGAAAAGAATGGTTCAAAGACTTCAAGCCGAAAGCGAGAAGTGAATGGTTCTTAAAGGCCGAGGTTGAAAACGCGAAAAAGGAACGAGCTGCAAGGAAAATTGAAACTATGCTCGTTCACAAAGATGAACCTGAAAATGTTCAAGGCGAAGTAGGTTCTAGTGTTGCGGTAGTTGTTGAGAGTCAGGAAACTGTTAAGACGACTCAGGAAGATGTTATTTCAGCAACTTCTGAACAAGATAATGATTCTGAGAATAACAGGTGAAAGAACCTGAAAGACAGCAATAGAAAAAGAAAAAGAAATGGATGCTGATTTTGATCCAAATCAAGAAAAACAGTCAGATGAGGAAAGAACAAAGAAGAAAACTAAACGTGTAAAGTCTGCAACTGTTTTGTCGACAAAGACTACAGGGTCTCCTCAGACAAAAGGCAAGAGGAAATCAAAGAAAGCCCAAAAGGTAGTCAACAAAAGATACAAAGGAATGGTGAAAAGCGCAGAAGTTACACAAGAACCTTCTGGCGCATAGGAGAAAGAAGTCACACAAGAGCCTTCTATACAAGAACCTCCTATTGTTGATACAAATGAAGCTGAACGTCTAGGAGTCACACAAGAACCTCCTGTGATTGTTTCATCGGAAGCTGAAAGTCCAGGAGCTACACAAGAACCTCCTGTATCTGGTTTTGTGGAAGTACCTGTTATTCAATCACCAGTTGCTCCAACGACTTCAATTTAGAAAGTTCTACTCCAAGGAAGTCAACACCAAAGGCTGCTACTCCAAAGTCAACACCAAAAACTTCAGGGCCTAATATATTTGATGATATGCATAGTGATCGATTAGCCTGCAAGATCTAAATGACTTCTTTCCAGAGACGAATGTTGAACTTCTGAAAAAGCGTGCGAAGGTATTAGAAGATAAAGTGGCACAAAATAAAGTTGAAAAAGTAGAGCTTATTCAAAAGATGAATCAAAGCAATGTTGAGAAAGAAATGCTAGACGATAAAGTGAAAGTATTGGAGAATGAGCGAGAATACTTTAAAGCATTGATAGAGAGTTTGCAAGATGCTAACGAAAAGATGCAAACTGAGATAGCTGATCTGAAGTCTATCCAAGCCCTAAATGATCGAAGATTCTCCAGGATGCAGAAAGTTGTATCTAATGCACTGGGTATCGATTTCATCAAAGAGTATGATCGTCTTGATCAACAAGAAGCCAAAGAAAAGTCTGAGAAAGAACTAGCAGTGAGTGGTAAAGGAAAGAATGTTGAGGGTGAAACCCCAAAATCTTCTAAAGCTGCTGAGAAATCTGTTGAAGATGTTTCTAAAGCTTCTGAGTCCGATATTCCAAAGGTTGACGAATCTGTCAAGCCTTCTGATCCTATAGTTACTTCTGAAAAGGACGATGAAGAAGCTGAAAAGGAGGATAAAGATGATGATGAAGAGAAAGATGATTCGGAATATGAAGATTGGAATGTAGCAGGCGATGATAATGATGATGATCAGGGTGGTGTTGGTATTAGAATCATTGAAGCTAAAGCCTCAAGTGATTTTGATTTCTCTGATCTTATGAATGATGAATCAAACAAGATGGATGATAAAAGTGAGGGGGGTCAGGGCAGAAAGGGCCAATTGATGAGATTGATCTGTTGAATGTTGATAGATTTGCTAAGTCAGTTGCTGCAGTTCCCATGAAGCCTTTATTGTTAATGCTTGAACAGAACGTGGAAGAAGGCGAGTTTATACACAATTATACAAAGGAAGATCTTGCAAAGTTAGTTGAAGTTGATGCTGCAGATCTAGAGTTTGATTTCGAAGAATATGTGTTGAATGTTAACACTTTCGAGCCGAATGATTATCACTATGTTAGAAGATTTGAGGCTGACGAGTATAATAAAGTGATTGTGGAAGATTGGTCTTCTCATGATGAAACATACCAAACTGCGAAGTACGTCGGTCTAAATTGTGAAAGTTTTCCTACTTTCGAGGAGATGTGCAAGCAGTTAGATGAAGACATGCTGAAAGAAAAGATTGAAGAATCTTTACGTGAAGGAAAAGTACCAAAGTCAATGACTAAAGAAGAAATTGCTCAAGCGAAGAAGTCCTGGTTTAAAGAGATGCCTCGTAACGTAAATTTCGACGTCCTCTAGCATTCTTTACCAGAGACAAAGATGTTTCTTTGGGAGATATTTTGAGTTGGGGTTGGTTTAAAGAACTGAACGTTTATACAATCAAGAGGGAGTTTGGAGTGCAATACTTCAAAATACCTTGCTGATTTCAAGACCTTACCGTATTGGGATGTGGAAGAGTTGGTACAGACAATGAATGTTACTTACCACATGAAGGTGATTGATCAGTTGTTGGGGAAATTGATCAAGTTTGAAGCGGTGAAAGGATTTAGATATTGGAAGCCATTCATTCCTGGTCGCAGAATCAAGACAAACAAAAAGACGGGTGAAAAAGACATTACATTGATAATGAAGCGACCGAGGGCAATGAGAAACATGCCGCTGATGTCGATTGAACAAGACTTCTATCCATTGTTCAAGTGGTGGCAGATAGATCCATCCACTTGTGAAGCAGTTATTGTTTTAAAGTTTGAAGAACATTTGGATATTTCAAAGGAAAGAGTTGAGGTATTGGGATATCAGGGTATGAGGGGGTTATGGAGAACAATCAGGATTCTTGATCCTATGTGGTTGGTTAACTGCTTACGAGAAGACATCAAAACCTTGTTCTACAACAAGATCGTATTTGAAGAACGTGAAAGGTACAAGCGATGCAGTTTTAGAAAGTTGTTAATGTTTGCTATGCACACGAAGTTAATTCAGGGAAGATGTGGCAAACAAAGTGGAGAGATCTAGAAAGAGTAGAGTTTTTAAAAGAGGAGAAGCGTCTTGAAGCAATTCATGAAAGAACTAGGAAGGAAAGTGTTAAGAGATTTCAGCATTTGAACAAAGTGCCTCCTACATACCAGACTCCAGATCCTAAGCAAGAACGACGAAAGAAGCCGTACAAGAACTTCTTCGGTCGTGTGCGTTAACGTTTATATGAAGATAGAGTTTTGGAGACTAATACAAGACGAAGACTATATCCAAGGGGGAGTCTATTGGTGCAGAATGTCTATGTCTTAGTCTTATATTGAGTCTGTATAGTATAGAGCTGGATAGGCTAGGTGTATGAAGTATTTATGTAGTGTTGTAACAATTTCGCCATAAACTTCATGTATAGCCAAGTTCGGCCGAACTTGCTAAGGGTGAACTTGTGTCTCCCAAGGGCGAACTTGCAAGTCTATAAATACCTAGCTAGTGCTCCTCATTTGTAACTTTGGCATTTTGGAGGCGAAGCTCTGTCAGTTTGTACTCTTGACGTTTGATCAATAAAACTGATGATTAACTGATTAATTCTTGTCTATTGGTAAACACGACGTAATATTTCCGCTATTATGGACGTTAGATATCAAATTTAGGTTCCTTAGCATCGAGGATCGGTCCTACACATATGCACCACAATCCACTTCGATAAGATGGATCTCTGGAGCCTATGCACATGTTAAGAAACTACTTAAAAAGGGAAATCCAAGCTTTTCGGTCTTGGGTGGAATAGGAATATCGTAAGTCAGAAGTTTCAAATCAGCATTTGGAACTTTCTGATTAGTCTCTGTGTTAATGACATTATCATTCTTGACTGATTCAGATTCTACACTTTCAGATGATGTTGTTTTTTTTCTTTGCAACCCAAGGTTGTGATTTAATTCTTGCTTTCTTAACATAGAATTTTGAATCTTTGTTTTCGTTCGATTTGGAAGTTTCACCTTTTTCAAAAGTTGAATTTTTCAAACTTTGATTCAGTTTTAGGTTTCACTTTATTTTTAGATTCATTGTTTCGTTTTAAGATTGTGATTGGTTTAACAATCTCTGGCGCTTATGTTTCTCATCTTTTGAAACTGTCTTTCTTCGGTGATACACAGGCTTTGACTTCAGGCACTTGCGAGCAATGTGACCAACTTCATTGCATTTGAAGCAAGTCCGAGTATCATGAGAATATCCACTAGTGGGTCTTACTCCACTTGTGGATTTAGCCTTATCCTGAAGTTCTTTTTCCTTCTTAAACTCATCATTTGATTGCTTCCAATCAAACTTTCTTCCTGAACCGTGTTAGTCCTATAAATGAAATTCTGTTTTTATTCTTGTATTCATGAAATGGTGACTTTTGTTTCTTTTTCGGCTCATCTTCTACCTCCAAACCCAAACCCGCTCTCCTGTTTCAGGAAAGTCACCACCATTTCTTCGGTAGTTGCTATAAATTTCTTGGGTTTTGAGGAAAACTTTTTCTCATTTCTCTCAAGATCATCTGATGGTACTTCCACAAGTTTGAACAATTTATCGATTTGATCTTCTTTCACATTTCGAATCGGAAAACTATCGTCGAAATATAGTCTATCAGAATCCTTAACTATGTACATCACAACGTTAGGATCATCACTTAGGCTATCTTCCGATGATGTATCGTCATTTTCGGATTGTGATTCAGAACTATTCAAACTTGAGTTGGCGCTTTCAAAGCTGACATCATCAGAATCATCTTACAAAACATTTTGAATCATATTTTTTCACAACCGCTTCATTGTCATCATTTGATTTCGTATAGACTACATCAATGTTCTCAGGCAACTTATCATTTGTTTCTGATAAAAGTGTTATGTTAGTTGCCTTTTCAATACATCCACTTTCTTATGACAATAGCTTGCAAGTAGTGGAGGTGGAACACTGTTGTACTCTTTACGCTTCATACCTTTTGGTTTCTCAACATTTTCCTCTGACTTAATCGTAGGAAGAATGTGATCGATGACATAAGCGTTTGTTGTATAACTGAGCAAAAGTTGTCTTACTCGCTCAGTTTCAATTTTCATGTCTTGAAGCTCTTGTCTAGTTTCAGCAATGGTGTTTATGTACATGTTAATAGCTAATTGTTTCTCAATTATCGTTGCTTTTAACATTTTTATTGACGCAACTTGTTCTAGATTAGCTTTTTCGACATTACAATATGTGCCTTTCATTTTATCATACGCCTCTTTCATTATGCGATAATCATATCAAAAATTTTCATTATGCACATTAAGATGGCTTATAATTTGATCTTTTTCAGTACACTTTTCACAAGGATTTGTGCACTTTGTACAAGGTTTTTCAACCTCCACAACTTTCACAATTTCCTTCTCAATCACTTTTACCTTTTGACCCACCTGTTTAAGATTCGCCATCATTTCTTTGTCGGCAATTTGTTGAGGTTTTTTGCATTCCATTTCTTTCGTTACGTCAATGACCACCTCGACCTCCAGTTTCTTTTCTTCAGTCACTTGTGATGTATTCCTGAAGCAACTTGCAAAACTAGCATTAAAATTAGGGGAGAGAATGTTTTTCATCTGTGTCTGGTGATAGACCAATTCCTCTTCCTTTGTTCTTTGCAGATACTATTCTAAAATCGCATTCTCTAGAGCGACATCATCAATTGTTAATTCTGACTCATCCACAATATTAGCCATCAAAGCAACACCAGTCTTCTTGACAATGTATTTATTCCAGTCAAACCCTTCGTCTTCATGAGAAACAACTAGAGCTTGTTCGGTTGGCTTTGAGGAATTATCTTGAACTTCAATTTGAGTTCTCTTCAGATATGGCTTGTATTACAGTGCTTCTTGTAATAATCATTGTTGTTGCCGAAAGGACTTTGGTTGCCGCTTGCTTCTTGGTTGGTGCATTCACGTTTGAAATGACCCTTTTGTCGGCACTTGAAGCAAGTAACTTTCCACTTATCAAAACCAAGTTTGTTGCTTGAATTACCAATGTCTCTTCCCGTAAGCGCTACAAACTTTGTGACTCTTCTAATGGTTGAAGCTAGGCTCCATTTGATATCCATTAGCTCTAATTCCTCTTCATCAACTTGATCATATTAGCTGTCATTTCTTGATTACGATCTTCCCAGCAACTAGGCTTTCATAAGATTCGAGAACGGTTGCGAGAAGCGCTATATGTTGTTTAGCCACTTGCTCAGGGAAAACATTCTTTAGATTAACTGCTATGTTGCACTGGAAAACATTTGGATCAGAACTCGAATGATTTGTCTAATTTAACTAATTGGATTGATTATTCTGACTCTGAAAAGGAGAATTTGAACCAGCGCTTGAATATCCCGTGTTCTAAAGGACTCTGATCATAACTTGGATATGATTGAGTGTTCAATTGACTCTGAGGCGAATGATTCGAAGAATTCATATTCGCACTAAATGCAGTCTGAATCTTCGGGCTCTGAATATCTTAAACACCTCCTCTTTAATACACTCCAACATCTTGCACGACATTCGCATTCTTTGATTTGGCCATCTTTATCAACTCCATTTCATGCCCTTCTAACTTGTCGATGAATGATGATAACTTGAAATGTTGCCAACCTGGACTATTCTTCAAAATCGCCAAGTAAGTCGACCACTCTCCCTCAGGAAGTGCATCTGCCAGTTTATCAATCTGTTCTTCGTTAGTTTTCAGAATGTTGTGTCTTCGCATTTGAACCATCAGATGACAATATCGATCAATCATTTGCTTCATAGTCTCGCCTTTGATCATTGTGAAGATATCGAATTCTTTCTTGATTAAGGCTTTCTTGCTCTTGATCATCTTGTCACTTCCCAGGTATTTTGCACAAAGAGCATCCCATAGCATTTGTGAGGTTTCACATTCGGGTAGTAAGATCAGAATATCTTCATTCATAGATTGTTGAATTAAACTGATCATTTTCTTTTCAACTACATACGCATCTTTATGTTCTGGTGTGAACTTAACCAAAGAAAGATCTTGAACGCGTTCGTCTTTTAACCATTTGTATCCGGTTTCCACAACAACCCAGCTATGAAACTGGTTCGCTTGATCCCAGTTAACAAAATTCCCCTTCCAACCCTCAAAATCATCCATGCTCATTAGCTTCGGCGGTTTTGTAGTAGTACCCATCTCGTTGTCAAGATTCATCTGATTTACCGCATTAGCATTGGATGTGAAGCTTGGGCTACTCCCGTGGCAAAAGCGTTATGGAAATCATCCATCTTGAAAATCAGGCGATTTATCTGAAAACATGTTCAAAAATACTCGAAAACTAATTAGCAACTGACAAGTTCGATCGAACTTATGAGAAAAACAGATTTTGATTTCAATTTCAACAAGTTCAGCGAACTTGTATGAAATTTCAATAATTTCAGGATTTTACTCAAGTTCGGTTGAAGTTATATGAGATTTTCAAAAATTTTCTAATTTACTCAAGTTCGGGCGAACTTGGGTAATGATTTTGAAAAATTTCAAGATTGTCTCACAACGTCGAGCGAACTTACTGAGACTTTCAACAAAAATGATCAAGTTCGGTCGAGCTTGGTCAAATTTCTCTAAAATTTCAATCAAGTTCGAGCAAAGATGACAAAAATCAACAAAATTTGATGATTTTTGATCAAGTTCGAGCGAACTTGTAGGTTAAGTTCAAGCAAAGTTTGTCATCCAAACTTGGTTTTTTGACAATTTCAACATGAATTCGTTTGAATTTGATTCTCAAACTTTCAGGGGTTTGTAATTATGTGATTATCTATGACATGTTCAGTTTTTAGCCAATTTTGTCCATGAATTCTTCAATTATGTGAAAAAGTTAAGAAAAGTGGTAGAAATGAGTAGAAATAGATTGATTCTTGTGTTGATTTCAGCAAATTCAGGTATCTAGGCTTTGATACCACTTGTTAGGACCGTCCTCCTCAGCTCGGGAACCTAAATTTGTATCTATTGTCCATATATGCGGAATTTATATGACAAGTTTAACCAAATACACAAGAATTACTGTTTAATCGTCAGTTTATTAAGTCCAAAAGTATTACAACTTGAAATCCAAACTGACAGAGCTTCGCCGTAGAAGTCCCAAAGTTGTTACAATGAAAGAACCATGACCTCCTATATATAGACCATGAAGTTCGCTCGAAGTGTGTCAAGGCTGGATCAAGTTCGACCGAACTTGATCAGCCGACAACAACTTCGGCCGAACTTGCATGTTACATCAAAAATATATCATTAAATCTAATATTTCAAGCTCTAAACATACAGACTCGATCCAAGACCTAGACAATAGACATTATGCATCAACAAAAACAGAGGGCAGCCACGACCCCATGCCCGCCTAGCACGACCCCTTGGTGGACTTTTTATCTCCCTTCATTAACTGCAAATGATAGTTCTGTGTACCAACACGCCCTGGTGACAGATCACGGCCCCGTGGTCAGTGTACTTGTTGTACTATCCCAGATTTTGCGAATCTTAAAGTTGACCACGACCCATGTTGACTTGGCACGACCCGGTGTTGGTTGTCTGTTACTGTTCTCTTTTTCTGTAGAGAATCTTTGACTAGGCACGACCCCGTGCCTGGACTTCTATCTCCCTTATTATTGTTGCTTTGGATGTGTATTGGGTTTCAGCAAGTTGCGGCAATCCTTCTTCATTGCATTTGTGTTGGTTTTTGCTATTAATTTGTTTCTTTTGTTCATTTAAGATCTTTTGATCCTGTAATTTAAAGTAAACAAAGAAACATGCTTTTTTCCAACATTAGTACCGAAAAAAGGTTGATTTTAAGCCTTGTTTGATGTAATTTATATGTTGCATTTTGCTCACATCAATCACCCAGTGATTTGTCTTTATAACACGTAAAGAATGCCAATGGTCGTCTGAATTTGCGTTCTTTGGGAAGCTCTCTGAACCATGACCTCTTAGCTTCAGCAATTTCTCCTCTTGTTAAACATTTAGGCATACTTCCCTCTTTCATAGTCTCTTAACTTTTCGTTTCAGTAAATCATCTGTACTTTCATTAAACCATTCTTCCAACATAGGAAAATTATCATTATCTTCCCTAGAATACTTAACAGCTTCACCATCATCATCTGACACATCTTCGATAATCACTCTAGCGTACTTGTTAGCATCTGGCACATATTTTTTACGTGTAATCGTTAGGCTCAGAAGCACTGATGCTATTAAGTTCATCTTCAAAATCGAACTCGAAGGATTCTTCATCAATCCCTAACATGATAGCTATTCTTCCTTCATGTAGTTATGCACAAATTCTCCTTCCTCAACTCCATGTTCTAGCAAGAAAACTCGGGGCGGTTGACAATCAGGAACAACTGCCATTGGATTAGCTATTAAGATTCCCGATTGTTCTGCATCGTGAACTTGACCTTTTTGCTTCCCCTGTCTCTGAGCTTCGTTATCTTCATTAACATTCTCTTGCAAATACGCATCATAATCATTATTGCCTTGTCATCATCATCTTTCTTATCATCCTTCTTACTATCATCATCTTTATCATCCTCAACCTCATTATCATCAAACTCATCAATTTCAGCATCAATTTCTGCATACAGTCTCTTTCGGTCAATAACCTTTTGCCTCATAGTCATATCAGAAACATCTACTGGTTCTCCAATGAGCATAAAGTACAATGATTCTGAATCAGCTTCAGTTTCAACCTCTGTTTCATTCACAACTGTTTCAGCAATATTTTCTGGCAGAGATTTAGCTTTTGGCTTAGGTTGTACAATTACCGATACCTCATCAACTTTCTCTTTCCCTTTTCCCAATGTTATAGCCTCAGCTTCTGGTTTCTTTTCTCGTTCAGCAATTCTCTCTTTGGCTTCTTCTCTTTCAATCAAATCACATTCAGCTTCATAATCAATGCCAAACTACCTAGTCAAAATCTTCTGAAATAAATCCATCTTTATATTGTTACGCAGGCGCTCATCTTCATATTGCGCAATCAATCTTCGTAATCTTTCATTCTCTTATAGAAAACTGGATAACACAGCTTCAATATTTTTCCGATCATCTTCTAGAAACTTAATACGACTTTCCAACTCCGCAATCTTTGTATCATTAAACATGTCTATTCCAAGCCCCTCAGAAACTAGAATATCACCAAAATCAAACGGAAATCTATCAGTCAAAGAACATCTTGAGCTAGATTGTGGTGTAGAGCGTTGTTGAACAGGAAATGTTTGTTGTCTCTATGATGGAGATTCAGGAGGTGTGACATGTTGTGGTGAAGGAGGTTGTACGTGTTGTGGTGATGATGTGGTGGTGGTTGTACATCTTGTGGTGATGGTTGTGGTGGTGGTGATGGTGGATTCGGTCTCAAACCTCAACACTACTATTTATAGACCTGAGATTTACCTTTGTGCGAAGATAAAGTGTATCTTCGTACGAAGGTAAATTATCTTCGTACGAAAGTAATTTACCTTTGTGCGAAGGTAATCTACCTTCGTGTGAAGATAAATACAAACATATCAAAAATATTTATAACACTTCAGCCCTATCACAGACACAGACACAACCCTAAGACGTAAGCAATAGACATAAAGCACCAATAGAAGGTATGATCACAGGGAATCATACTATCATTACTAAGATCATGTAGGAAAGTTCGGATTGAACGTTGACTTGATCATGATTGTCAGAACTGAAAGACAAACAAAAAGTCAAACTGTTTGACTTTCAGTTGAATTTCAACTAAATACATGAAATTGAACAAGGAGGGAAGACTTACTGGACTTGGAGACTAAGGAGAACACTAGACGGCAGCTCCTAACTTCCAGAGATTGCTTCAAGTGAGAGATTAATAGGGAGAGTGATGCTGTGAGTGAAGTGTTCAACATGAACACCTATTTATAGTGCTCAATGTGTCCCCAAATCAAGCCAAGTGTCCACCCCGGTGTTAAGAGCATGCTTAATGTCACCCCAGGTGTTCAATGGAGAGGAATGGTGGTAAAAATCACGACTAGGTTGCCTGAAATGCAGCCAGGAATGATAGCTATGATTTTGTTGTCACTCGGCACCTCTTACGGACCATAATAGGTTGGTTATGGTCTGTAAATGGTGTTTAAACTGCCTTACTGGTTTTGAACCTCTTACAGTCTGTAAAGGACCTTCAGAAGCTGAATTTGGCACTTTTGCATATTTATTCCTTGGAGTTTGTTATGTTTCCCATTTTGAAATATTTGGTCCCTCTCCTTCCACATAGTCGGGATTTGTTGGAGAATCGGGACACGTGACGTCACATAATTCGACAAAATTTTTGGGGTGTTACAGACTAGACTCACACCATAATGTCATTATCAGCCTCTACACGTTGGGAAAATTCGATGATGTGGTACGGCTCGTGGATTCATGAAATACCCCACTCCTAGAGGCATCATAACTGTAGAAAAAGACAAACTCGGGAAAGTAATGGACACAAAAAGGTGTAGACAAGAAGCAACGGGGGTAATAGGACCAAAATGATGAGTACTTAGTACAATATACCCAAATCAACTGGTCACTCTTGGCGATACCTGATACCCAAGATCAAAAGCAGTCTGAAACAATTGCTCCGAAACAACCTAGACATCATTTGAACATGCAGATATGGCGGGAATCCCTAGAGACATAGCAGAGCACCGCTTGGCCACACTCGTAGGTATAAAACTAGTAGCCCAAAGGAAAAGAAGCATTCTCCAGACAGAAGGGAAACAATGGTGAAGGGGGTAAGAAAACTTGGCGAAGCTGGAATACTTCGAGAAACTGATTACCACACCTGGATTGTCAATCCAGTAATGTTTAATAAACCCATTGGTACATGGTGAATGTGTGTCGACTACAAGGACCTCAATAAGGCATGTCCCAAGGACACTTACCAGCTCATGGAGATAGAATCAAAGTTGATTCTTTAGTACAATTTCGGTTCAAATACGCCCTAGACGCATAAAAGGGTTATCATCAAATCTAAATGGCGAAAGAAGACGAAGAAAAAACAGCCTTCCATACAGACGTAGGCATATTTTTCTATACTAAATGTCGTTTGGAATGCGAAACGTCGGGGCCACTTATTAGCAATTTATGGATAAAGCTTTTGCAGGTCAGATTTGAAGGAACCTCGAAGTATATGTTGATGACTTAGTCATCAAGAGCATGGAAGAAAAATCAATGTTACAAGACATCAAGGAAACATTTCGTAAACTGGAGGAATATAGTATCAAGCTAAACCCTAAAAAATGTTCCCTCGGGGTCGAGGAATGTAAATTTATGGGTGTGTTTATTACCGGGGATGGTTTTAAAGCCAATCCTGAAAACGTTATGGCCATTACAGAAATGCCATCACCCAGCACATTAAAGGAGGCTCAGGCTTTGAATAGAAGGCTCGTAGCAATCAACAGATTCTTAGCGAAGCACGCGGAGCGATCACTTCCATTTATCAAGACACGAAAGGATTGTTTGAATAAAAACAATTTTAAGTGGACAATCGAAGCAGAAGAAGCTTTCTATGAAGCGCTTCATAGCAAATCTCCCAACCTTAATAGCTCCTTGACGTGAAGAGGTGTTAAAAATGTACTTGCTTGTTGCATATCATGCTGTTAGCATGGTCCTCATGGTAGAACGACCTGGCATTCAGACACCCATTTTATTATATCAATAGGGTTTTCTCGGACCCAAAGACGAGGTATCCCACATTGGAAAAATTGGTGTTGACACAGGTTCATGCTCCGGGCACCTAAGGCGATACTTCCAGGGGCATAAAATCCAAATCCTCACTAATTACCCCTAACAACAATTCCTACAGACCCGAGATTTCGGGGAGGTTAGCTGTGACAACCCGTACTTCCAAGGTTAGCGTCGTCGAGCTTCGTGATCTTTTATTGCGTATCTTTACCTTTCACTATCCGTTATACGTCGCATTTTTTTATGTTAGGCTATTGTCTTGAACTTTATTATTGTGCTAAACTTGCTTATATAGTAAGTGGTTGATAATCATATTTATGAAATGAGGTTAACATATATATATATATATATATATATATATATGTGTGTGTGTGTGTGTGTGTGTATGTGTGTGTGTATCCAACGGCACACGACACCCTGCACCACACACCCCCTTCACCAGTCGCACATTTTCCCACTTTTGGTTCTTGGCCCACAGGCACCACCAGGCCCAAACCGACCAAACCCAACTCTTGTAAAGCTGCACATACATGTAGGTATGTGTACAATGTAGTTGGGATTCAAAAATAGCAAAACCCTAACTCTCCTTTCTTCTGCTTGATGATCGACGGCTGCCCTTACCATTCGAAGCTTCATCATCCCTCTTGTCCTAGTACACTCCTTTGCTCTACATCTCTCGGTTAGTGTGTAATCATTATTTTAAATTGATTTCTTTTCTTGTGCTCGGCTATGTTCTTGTTTGATGATTAGCATTCGATAGTTAGAGAATGATTATGATCTAGGTTTTCTAAGAGTCAAGTCATGTTTTGATTGCATGCGGTCATGTTACAACATAGTTTTGATCGTATGAATAATGTCTTTTAACTAGGGTTCATGTTATAATGATATGATGACAGCTCCTCATGATAATGAAATGCTAAATCTGATTCTATTGATTGATTATGATGCTATATTAATAATATGGTTCATGTGAGTCAATGTAATGTTTCTAAAGTTCAGAATATGATCGTGTGGAAAAGTATGCATGGATTAGGATTATGATTTGGATGTATTGGTATGCAAATTCCATGATAAGTAAATCAGATTTACTAAGCATATTCAAATGTGCGTACATATTGTTGATTTGATCAGAAAGGGGTGCACAGTAGACTACGGTTGAGCACGATAGTTTACGGCAGGGTTTAACTGATACCGCACACACGCAAACCCTTGTGTCGAATGTTGTTATCACTCACACCGCACACCTATGTGCCACACACCCCGCGCCTCGCATACTCCTATGTCGCACACCTCCATTCCGCACACCCCATACACTTACACGTATACCGTACACCCCTATATGCACACTCGTGAACCGTATATTGCACAACGCACACTTACGTTCTTACCGCTCACTCATGCTGAAGCTGCACATCTCTATTATAAAAAAAAACTTGTATTGTTGTTATATGAAGGAGGACTTTATCTTTTGTTATGAACTCACGTATCACACCACATGATTTACGTGCTATGTGATGGCTTGATTTTGTGCTGCTTGCAAGATGCATCTAGAAGATACGTGAGATATTTCATACACAAAACCCTAATAATGTTGGTAACCATATTAGGTCATGGTTACCATTCTAGCTGAGTACTTTAATCTGTTGAGCTAAGCTAAGGTAAGTTCACTACACTTTCACAGGGGACAAACTACTATTCATTAGAGGAATACTTTTATCATAAATGTTGTAGTGTAATTTCGATGTTAGTTAATAAACTCAAACTATATCATGAAAGTCCCTACTTACTACCAAACTATTTGTCTTGGAGGCATCGGGGTATTAGTCGATAGCGCTCTTAGGCTTGACAAACCTCACACTGTGCTGAGAGTCGGGTGTGAACTAAGGACCTTAAACACATGATCAATACTGATAGACATTGATGAGGGCACAACAAACATAACAGTCACGTCGCTATCGAGTTTATTTTAGCATGTCTTTAAACTAAACATTTACCTGTTTTACATTGAACAAACTGTGAACTCGTCGGCTTTATCGCTGATAGAGCATCGTCTAATTTATAGGTTGTTCGAAAGGCCCATAGAGCATCGTCTAATTAATCCGCCAATCTTTTTATTTTGACCCAGAGTTTTTTCTAAGATTCTTTTTAACCGCGACTGGTTACTTCGGCTTGACTGTCGTTTGAGGATGATAGGCGGTTGAGACACGATGATATACCCCATATTTTGTTAGGATTTTGTTTGATTGGAATTTACAAAAATGGGCGCCTCTATCACTGATAAGCGCTTTTGGAGTGCTGAAACGAGAGAATAATCATTTTAGGAATTTTACCACAACTCTTCCTTCATTTGTTGGAAGAGCTTCGACTTCGACCCATTTAGACATGTAGTCGACTGCCACAAGAATATATTTGTTCCCTCTAGATGGTGGGAAAGGTCCCATAAAGTCTAAACCCAAAAATTAAAGACTTCACAAATAAGGATGCCATTTTGAGGATTTCATTCTTGGATGAGATATTACCTGTTCGTTGGCATGCATCACGTGTTTTTTATTAAATTATATGCATCCTCATGGATAGTGGGCCATAAAATTCCGAATCGAATATCTTACGTGTGGTGCTTGTTGCTCCATGATGTCCTCCATATGATCCTTCGTGACACTGGCGAAGAATTTTTCTTGCTTCTTGACCATGGACGCACCTTTGTATAAGTTGGTCGGCATATATTTTAAAAAGATATGGGTCTTCCCAAAAATTGTGTTTGACATCGGCAAAGAATTTTGTTGATGCATATGTTTGTTACCTGCGTCATTGTATATCGAGTCTGAGTGAACAGGGCTTAATCTGTTAGAAACAAGGCATATTTAAGTTAGTTTTAGGCCAAGTTCACTGGTCATGGTACTTGTGAAGTCAAGTTCGGCCGAACTTGACTAGGTCAAGTTCGCCCAAACTTAGTCTCTCTTCCAACGAACTTGTGATGCTATATATAGGTGCCTTGGTGTTTTCATTTGTAACTTCAGTGATTTTTGCACAGAGATGGCGAAGCTCTGTCCAGTGTTTCCAGGATTTGTAACATCTACATATCAATGAAACGGTGTTAAACATTAACAAACTTGTCTACAATGTCGCCTATGCAAACGGATTCCGCACGTTTACCTTAGGTTTTCCAAATTAGGACCATAAAGATCCGTGCAACGGACCCTCAATTGGTATCAGAGCAGGATTGGCCTAATTTGAAGACATTGGACATAGAACATCTCATCTTCTTCTCATTTCTTTCATTTTTAACTTTTCTTGGACAATTCACGGACAAAATGGACTGATTTTCAAGTATAATATGTAAAATCCATTATACTAAAACCCTTGAAAAGATCAGAGCTTAAAACAAACGAATTCATACCGAAAAATTGAAAAAACCATGTTTGAAATCACATGTTCGCTCGAACTTGACATCAAGTTCGCTCGAACTTGACTGAAAAGTTCATAACTTTTCGTCAAGTTCGGGCGAACTTACATACTTTTCACTAAGATTTCATCAAGTTCGCCCGAACTTGATTAAATTTTGTTGAAATCTATTACAAGTTCGCCCGAACTTGTAAAGTCTCTTGAATATCTTACAAGTTCGCCCGAACTTGTAAATTCTCTTGAAAGATATCACAAGTTCGCTCGAACTTGTCAGGCAATATACAAGTTCGCCCGAACTTGTCTAAGGGTTTCTAAAAAAAATAAAAAATAAAAAATCCGGCATGCCCTAGGAAGTTTCGTATGGTTCTAACGAAGGATGGAGGAGTTGATCGAGAAATAGTGTCTATTTTTGCCCAATCAACTTCCATTCCTTCGTTTGAGATTTTATGATTGTGCACTATTCCCCCAGTTACCATGAAATGGCATTTTTCCCAATTAAGGGCGAGGTTAGTTTCCTCACATCGGGATAACATTCGCTCAAGATTATCAAGGCATTTGTCGTATGAATCTCCAAAGATAGAAAAGTCGTCCATGAAAACTTCCATGGTTTTTTTCTATAATGTCATGGAAAATGGCCACCATGCAATGTTAAAATGTTGCGCGGGCATTGCATAGACCAAAAGGGATGCGTCGATAAGCAAAGGTTCCATAGGCACATGTAAAAGTTGTTTTTCTTGGTCCTCTACCGCTATTGGGATTTGAAAATATCCAGAGAAACCACCTAAAAACAATAAGTTTGAAAACGGACGCACAATTTTGAAAACGTACAAAATTTGATTAGGCTGCTAATTTTAAGCTTTCTAAAAATCCTTGTGTCCCCGGCGACGGCGCCAAAAACTTGACATGGTCAAGCATGTATATTTTAAGCACTTTTTACTCGTGAATCAAGCTTTATATTTATAAAACACGATACATTACTACCACTTTATACACGTTAGGGCAAGCGCACCAATCATGAACGTAGTATAAACGATGGTAGGATACCGAGGGTCATCCAAGGACACAAGAGCTTAAAGTACCCGGTTATCGTTAGCGTCTAATCTAAACAAATTTTGAAAAAATATTTGAAAGATAAAATAAAAGTAAAAAAGTAAATAAGAGAAAAGCAAATAGACAAGAAAGAATCACTTGGTTCCGACTCCTCTTTCTTTTTCCTTTGATGATTTCCACACTTCGGGCATTTTAAGAGATTATCTTAGTTATAATAGTAGAGCCCCCTTCCAGGTAGGTAGCGTTACCCTCAACCTATTGTGTGAGTCTCTGGGATACAGTCCTACAAGGTAGGAATATTAAAAGATAATTAAGTAAGTTATTAATGAAAAATATGATTGCCCCCTTTCCAAGCAACGCTACCCTCGGCCATATTGGTCTGAGTCAGTAGAGATACAGTCCCGCAAGGCCAGATAAAGTTTTAATAGTAGTTATTTAAAGGGATTCAAGCCATTCTTACCTCCCCGATTGATGATATTGCTCAAGAGAAGTCCTTAAATCTTGAACCAAGTCCTCGCAGGATCTATACACTACACGAGCAAGAACTTTACTCAAACACCTTCTAACCCCTTCCAGGTAGTTAACGCGCTTTATATAGACCGTAAAGACACGAGTTAAATGAATGAACAGTACATGAATGTTTAACTAAAGTTCAATTTCAATATAAAAAACTAGTTATTAAAGTCATTAATACATACCCAAATAAAAAGTTGCCAAAGGATGGAAATCAAAAGTAAAACATAAAAGATTCTCTTCACCAAGTGATGTAAGAGATTTATCCATGCATGGCCTTTGTTTGACAAGAACTCTTACTATCAATCTTGGATCCCAAGACTACTACACACTCTAAAAGATGAAAGATGGATGATAGTGTTGGGTGTTGGTGTTGTAGTGGTGGTGGACTGATGGAAAGTGTGAGAGAAGTGGTTTGCCAAGGGATGTCTTTCTCCAAAGCCAAGCACCTCTATTTATATCTAGAAACAGAGGGCAGCCATGGCCCCGTGCCCACCAAGCATGACCCCTTGGTGGACTTTTTCTCTCCCTTCATTAACTACAGATGTCAGTTCCGTGTACCAACACGCCCCGTGGTGACAGATCATGGCCCTGTGGTCAGTGTACTTGTTGTACTATCCCAGTTTTGCGAATCTTAAAGTTGACCAGGCCCATGTTGACTTGGCACGGCCCGGTGTTGGTTGTCTGTTGTTGTTGTCTTTTTCTGCAGAGACTCTTTGGCTAGGCACGACCCCATACTTGGACTTCTGTCTCCCTAATTATTGTTGCTTTGGATGTGTATTGGGTTTCAGCAAGTCGTCAATCCTTCTTCATTGCATTTGTGTTGGTTTTTGCTATTAATTTGTTCCTTTTGTTCATTTAAGCTCTTTTGATCATGTAATTTAAAGTAAACAAAGACACATGCTTTTTTCCAACATTAGTACCGAAAAGGGTTGATTTTAATCCTTGTTTGATGTAATTTATATGTTGCATTTTGCGCACATCAATCACCAGTGATTTTTCTTTATAACACGTAAAGAATACCAATGGTCATCTAAATTTGCGTTCTTTGGGAAGCTCTCTGAACAATGACTTCTTAGATTCAACAATTTTTCTCTTGTTAAACGTTTCGGCATACTTCCCTCTTTCATAGTCTCTTCAACTTTTCATTTCAGTAAATCATCTGTACTTTCATTAAACAATTCTTCAAACGTAGGAAAATTATCAGTATCTTCCCCAGAATACTTAACAACTTCACCATCATCATCTGATACATCTTCGATAATCACTCTATCATACTTGTCAGCATCTAGCACATATTTGTACGTGTAATCGTTAGGCTCAGAAGCATTAATGCTATTAAGTTCATCTTCAAAATCGAACTCAAAGGATTCTTCATCAATCCCTAACATGATAGCTATCTCTTCCTTTGTGTAGTTATGCACAAATTCTCCTTCCTCAACTCCATGTTCTGGCAAGAAAACTCGGAGTGGTTGACAATCAGGAACAACTGTCATTAGATTAGCTGTGAAGATTCCCGATTGTTCTGCATCATGAACTTGACGTTTTTGCTTCCCCTGTCTCTGAGCTTCGTTATCTTCATTAACATTGTCTTGCAAATACGCATCATAATTATTACTGCCTTGTCATCATCATCTTTCTTATCATCCTTCTTACTATCATCATCTTTATCATCCTCAACCTTGTTATCATCAAACTCATCAGTTTCAGCATCAATTTATGCATACATTCTCTCTCGGTCAATAACCTTTTGCCTCATAGTCATATCAGAAACATCTACTGGTTCTCCAATAAGCATGAAGTACACTGATTCTGAATCAGCTTCAGTTTCAACTTCTGTTTCATTCACAACTGTTTCAACAATATTTTTTGGCGCAGATTCAGCTTCTGGCTCAGGTTGCACAATTACCGATAGCTCATCAACTTTCTCTTTCCCTTTTCCCAATGTTGCAACCTCAGCTTCTGCTTTCTTTTATTGGTCTGCAATTCTCTCTTTGGCTTCTTCGCTTTCAATCAAATCACATTCAGGTTCATAATCAATACCAATTTTCCTAGTCAAAATCTTCTGAAATAAATCCATCTTTCTATTGTTACGCATGCGCTCATCATCATATTGCACAATCAATCTTCGTAATCTCTCATTCTCTTATAGAAAACCGGATAACACAGCTTCAATATTTTTCCGATCATCTTCTAGAAACTTAATACGACTTTCCAACTCCGCAATCTTTGTATCATTAAACATGTCTATGTCAAGCCCTCAGAAACTGGAATATCACCAAATTCAAACGGAAATCTATCAGTCAAAGAACATCTTGAGCTAGATTGTGGTGTAGAGCGTTGTTGAACAGGAAATGTTTGTTGTCTCTATGATGGAGATTCAGGAGGTGTGATATGTTGTGGTGAAGGAGGTTGTACGTGTTGTGGTGATGATTGTGGTGGTGGTTGTACATCTTGTGGTGATGGTTGTGGTGGTGGTGATGGTGGATTCGGTCTCAAACCTCAACACTACTATTTACAGACCTGAGATTTACCTTTGTGCGAGGATAAAGTATATCTTCGTACGAAGGTAAATTATCTTCGTACGAAGGTAATTTACCTTTGTGCGAAGGTAATCTACGTTCGTGTGAAGATAAATACAAACATCATCAAAAATATTTCTAAAACTTCATCACCATTACAGACACAATCACAACCCTAAGACGTAGGCAATAGACATAAAGCACTAATAGAAGGTATGATTACAGGGAATCATACTATCATTACTAAGATCATGTAGGAAAGTTCGGATTGAACCTTAACTTGATCATAATGGTCAGAACTGAAAGTCAAACAAAAAGTCAAATTGTTGGACTTTCAGTTGAATTTCAACTAAATACATGAAATTGAACAGGAGGGAAGACTCACTGGACCTTGAGACTAAGGAGAACACTAGAGGGCAGCTCCTAACTTCCAGAGATTGCTTCAAGTGAGAGATTAAGAGTGAGAGTGATGGTGTGAATGAAGTGTTCAACATGAACACCTATTTATAGTGCTCAATGTGTCACCAAATCAAGCCAAGTGTCCACCCGGGTGTTAAGAACATTCTTAACGTTACCCCAGGTGTTCAAAGGAGAGGAATGGTGGCAAAAGTCATGACTAGGTGGCCTGAAATGCAATTAGGAATGACAGTTGTGATTCTGCTGCCACTCGGCACCTCTTACGGACCATAAGAGGTGGGTTACAGTATGTAAATGATGTTTAAACTGTCTTACTAGTATTGAATGCCTTACAGTCCGTAAAGGACCTTCAGAAGCTGAATTTGGCAATTTCGCATATTTAGTCCTTGGAATTTGTTATGTTTCCTATTTTGACATATTTGGTCCATCTCCTTCCACATAATCGGGATATGTTGGAGAATCGAGACACGTGACATCACATAATTCGACGAAATTTTCGGGGTGTTATAGAGCAGACTTATACCATAATGTCATTATCAGCCGCTACACGTTGGGAAAACTTGACGCTGTGGTATCAATGGCTCGTGGATTCATGAAATTCCCCACTCCTAGAGGCATCGCAACTGTAGAAAAAAACAAAGTCGGGGTAGTACTGGACACAAAAAGGTGTAGACAAGACCTAACAGGGGTAATAGGACCAAAACAATGGGTACTTAGTACAATATACCCAAATCAACTGGTCACTCTTGGCGATACCTGATACCCAAGATCAAAAGTAGCCTGAAACAATTGCTCCGAAACAACCTAGACATCTTTACATTTGAACATGCAGATATGGCGGGAATCCCGAGAGACAGAGCAGAGCACCGCTTGGCCACACTCCTAAGTATAAAACTAGTAGCCCAAAGGAAAAGAAGCATTTTCCCAGACATAAGGGAAAACTTGTTGAAGATGGAATACTTCGAGAAACAGATTACCACACGTGGATTTTGTCAATCCAGTCATGGTCAATAAACCCATTGGTACATGGCAAATGTGTGTCGACTACAAGGACCTCAATAAGGCATGTCCCAATGACGCTTACAAGCTCGCGGAGATAGATTCAATGTCGATTCTTTAGTACCATTTCTATACAAATGCGCCCCAGGACGCGTACAAGGGTTATCATCAAATCTAAATGGCGAAGGGGACGAAGAAAAAACTGCCTTCCATACAGACGTAGGCATATTTTTCTATACTAAATGTCGTTTGGAATGAGAAACGTCGGGGCCACTTATCAGCAATTTATGGATAAAGCTTTTGCAGGTCAGATTGGAAGGAACCTCGAAGTACATGTTGATGACTTAGTCATCCAGAGCATGGAAGAAAGAGCAATGTTACAGGACATCGAGGAAACATTTCGTAAATTGGGAGAATATAATATCAAGCTAAACCCTAAAAAATGTTCCATCGGGGTCGAGGAATGTAAATTTATGGGTGTGTTTATTACCGGGGATGGTTTTAAAGCCAATCATGAAAACATTATGGCCATTACAGAAATGCAATCACCCAGCACATTAAAGGAGGCTCATGCTTTGAATAGAAGGCTCGTAGCAATCAACAGATTCTTGGCGAAGCACGTGGAGTGGTCACTTCCATTTATCAAGACACGAAAGGATTGTTTGAATAAAAACAATTTTAAGTGGACAATGGAAGCAGAAGAAGCTTTCTAAGAAATGAAGCGCTTCATAGCAAACCTCCCAACCTTAATAGCTCCTTGCCCTAAAGAGGTGTTAAAAATGTAGTTGCCTGCTGCATATTATGTTGTTAGCGTGGTCCTCATGGTAGAACGACCTGGCATTCAGACACCCATTTATTATATAAATAGGGTTCTCTCAGACCCGAGACGAGTTATCCCACATTGGAAAAATTGGTGTTGGCACTGGTTCATGCATCCGGGCACCTAATGCGATACTTCCAGGGGCATAAAATCCAAATCCTCACTAATTACCCCTAACAACAAATCCTACAGACCCGAGATTTCGGGGAAGTTAGCTGTGACAACCCGTACTTCCAAGGTTAGCGTCGTCGAGCTTCGTGATCTTTTATTGCGTATCTTTACCTTTCACTATCCGTTATACGTCGCATTTTTTTATGTTAGGCTATTGTCTTGAACTTTATTATTGTGCTAAACTTGCATATATAGTAAGTGGTTGATAACCATATTTATGAAATGAGGTTAACATATATATATATTATATATATATATATATATATATATATATGTGTGTGTGTGTGTGTGTGTGTGTGTATGTGTGTGTGTATCCAACGGCACACGACACCCTGCACCACACACCCCCTTCACCAGTCGCACATTTTCCCACTTTTGGTTCTCGGCCCACAGGCACCACCAGGCCCAAACCGACCAAACCCAACCTCTTGTAAAGCTGCACATACATGTAGGTATGTGTACAATGTAGTTGGGATTCAAAAATAGCAAAACCCTAACTCTCCTTTCTTCTGCTTGATGATCGACGGCTGCCCTTACCATTCGAAGCTTCATCATCCCTCTTGTCCTAGTACACTCCTTTGCTCTACATCTCTCGGTTAGTGTGTAATCATTATTTTAAATTGATTTCTTTTGTTGTGCTCGGCTATGTTCTTGTTTGATGATTAGCATTCGATAGTTAGAGAATGATTATGATCTAGGTTTTCTAAGAGTCAAGTCATGTTTTGATTGCATGCGGTCATGTTACAACATAGTTTTGATCGTATGAATAATGTCTTTTAACTAGGGTTCATGTTATAACGATATGATGACAGCTCCTCATGATAATGAAATGCTAAATCTGATTCTATTGATTGATTATGATGATATATGAATATCTATGGTTCATGTGAGTTAATGTAATGTTTCTAAAGTTCAGAATATGATCGTGTGGACAAATACGCATGGATTAGGATTATGATTTGGATGTATTAGTATGCAAATTCTATGATAAGTAAATCCAGATTTACTGAGCATATTCAAACGTGTGTACATATTGTTGATTTGATCAGAAAGGGGTACACAGTAGACTACGGTTGAGCACGGTAGTTTATGACAGGGTTTAACTGATACCGCACACACCGCAAAACCTTGTGTTGCATGTTGTTGTCACTCACACTGCACACCTATGTGCCACACACCCCGCACCTCGCATACTCCTATGTCGCACACCTCCATTCCGCACACCCCATACAGTTACACATATACCATACACCCCTATACCGCATACTCGTGAACCGTATATTGCACAACGCACATTTACATTCTTACCGTTCACTCATGCTGAAGTTGCACATCTCTATTGTACAAAAAACTTGTATTGTTGTTATATGAAGGAGGACTTTATCTTTTGTTACGAAATCACGTATGACACCACATGATTTACGTGCTTTGTGATGGCTTGATTTTGTGCTGCTTGTTAGATGCATGTAGAAGATACGTGAGACATATCATACACAAAACCCTAATAATGTTGGTAACCATAATAGGTCATGGTTGACCATTCTAGCTCGAGTACTTTAATATGCTGAGCTAAGCTAAGGTGAGTTCACTATACTTTCACAGGGGACAAACTACTATTCCTTATAGGAATATTTTATCATAAATGTTGTAGTTTAATTTCGATGTTAGTTACTAAACTCAAACTCTGTCGTGAAAGTCCCTACTTACTTCCAAAATAGTTGTCTTGGAGGCACGGGGTATTAGTTGATAGCGCTATTAGGGTTGACAAACCTCACACCGTGCTGGGAGCCAGGAGTGAACTAAGGACCTTAAACACATGATCAATATTGATAGACCTTGATGAGGGCACAAAAACATAACATTCACTTCGGTATCGAGTTTATTATTAGCTTGTCTTTAAATTAAACATTTACCTGTTTTACGTTGAACAAAACTGTGAACCTGCCGGCTTTATCGCTGATATGCTTTTTCTGCATGCTTGGAGGTTGTTAGATACATGATGCATGGGAACTTGCAGTATGAGGAGTTTGAAGTGTCATGGGGCGTGTTACTGTTGCAAACATTAATACTTTCCGTTTTAAAACATTATGATTTCAATTATTGAGATATTTACGTTTGCTTCCAATGAACATATAATTGGTTTGAATCATTTATTTTGAAATACACCATTCGTGTTGGACTTGACGTTAGCGTTTATATTAGTTACTATTAGTTCGACATGATTAGTGGCTGCATCCTAGTACGTCACACGCCTCACGGTGAAACTCGGTCGGTGGTAATTTGGGGTTGTGACATTAGCTAAATGGGCAATTGAACTGGGAGCATTAGACATTGAATATCGGAAAAGAACAGCCATCAAATGCCAGGTCATAGCAGTTTTTGGAAGAAATACCTGAACAGGAGTACATTCAAGATCCTGCCATCATAGATGTACCTTATTCTAACACTGCTAGGAAAACTTCGTAACTTTATACAGACGGATCATCCAGCGGCAAAGGTTCAGGCGCCGGTTAATGCCCATAAGTCCTGAGGGGGTAAAACTCATGTATACCTTAAAATTCATCTTCGATTGTTCAAATAACGAATCAGAATATGAGGCATTGTTGGCAGGTAATGGGCGCCACATGAGTAGATGCTTATGTAGATTCCTTGTTAGTCAATAATCAAGTCAACGAGACTTATGAAGCCCGTGATGAATCCATGTCCAGATACTTAGCAAAAACAAAGGAACTAATCGCAACATATGATAGTGTGACACTCACATATGTCCACAGGGGAAAAATCAAACAGCAGACGCCTTAAGCAAGCTGACAACATTGGGTAGGGAAAAAGAAGTTCGAGTTGAAACCATACACACGCCATCCACGGCTAAGGCGAAGTTATCGCTGTGATAGTAGATGAAGACTGTTGGATCACACCACTGATTAAATACATAAAGCATGGGGAACTACCCGCATCCAGAGGAGAGGCTCGCAAAATACAAACAAAGGTACTATGGTACAAACTGCAAGGAGATATCTTATATCGAAAATCATACATGGGACCACTTATATGATGTGTCCCCCCCCCTCGAAGCCTCATACTTGATGAAAGAAAGACATGAGGGCATCTACGGTATTCATACAGGCCCTAGATCTGTAGCTGCTAAGGTAACTAATTCTGGATATTACTGGCCGAGCATGGATCAAGACGTGGCGGAAGAATTAAGAAAATGCCAGAGTTGCCAAAAGTATGCGCCCCAGACTTTCAGACCCAAGAACAACTTGATCCTGGTTACAGCCGCATGGCCCTTTTGGAAGTGGGAAATCCACATAATGGGACCTTTCCCAACGGCACCTGGAAAGATAAAATACATGATAGTAGTAATATATTATTTTACTCAGTGGGTCGAAGCAAAAAACGTTAGCCGAAATAGTAGCAGAGAATGTTAAGAAATTCCTCTAGGAACATATTATCTGCCTAGTTGGGCTTCCGCTATACTTAGTGATAACGGTACACAATTCACTGACATATTGCTCAAGGATTGGTGCATGGAACTCCAAATACAACAGATATTCACGTCCGTAGCACATCCTCGGGGCCATGGACAAATGGAAAGAGCTAATAGGAGCTTGCTAGATAGGATAAAAAAGGCTTGACTATGAAGGTAGTTCATGGGTTGAAAAACTCCATAACATTCTATGGGCACGCGTACCACGCCCAAAACAAGTAACAATGAAACGTCGTTCAGCCTAACCTATGGTGCTGAAGTAATGATACCAGCGGAGGTAGGATTACCATCACTATGTCGCCTTTCTACTCAAGATAATAACGATCGGCTCTTACGAAAAGGCTTGGACCTCTTAGAGGAACGACACGAGGCAGCCGCAATTAGCGAGGCCAAATACAAGCAACTCATTGGCAGGTACTATAATCAACGAGTGAAACAAACATCATTCAAGGTCGGCGAGTATGTCATGAGGGACAACGAATTTGAAAAATTTCAACCGTTGTACAGATTTTGATCGTTTCCGTATTTAACAAAAAATTATATTTTATTTATGAAATACGTAATCGTACGATCGAGCGAGACGATATTCGTGACATTTCCGGAACAAAATCCAAGTTACATATGCCTTTACACCCTTTACATAACCTAAACAACTGTTAGAAGGGTTAAAAAGGCCAACAATTGATAATACAAGTTCTAGGGCCAAAACTGTCAAAAATGGAAAATTTTTGGCGTCAGAGTGCCAGATCATAAGGCTTTTGTTATGGTCCATAAGGGGTGCCCAGATGCAGAAAATTGCCTTGATCACCAAGTTTGGCCACGTATGCTCAATTTTTTACACCTAGCATGTAATTTGCCACCTCTAACCTGGTTAAGACACATGTATGGACCCTAAGCCACATCCATAACACCTCATCTAACACTTATCAAGCTCTCATGAATCCAAGAACACTATAAATAGGCTTGAAATCTTCCATTTTCAAGCACACCTTTCTTTCTTTCTCACTCAATTACTCACTTGGAGTTTGCTTCTGCATTGAGGTCTCCTTCTTTGAGTTCTAAGCTTCCTTCTTGAACACCGTAAGTGTTTCTCCTAGTCTTTTTCATTATTTGGCTAGCTATGAGCTAAAAGTCAAGCAAATTGACTTTTGATTTGACTTTCGGTTCTGACCATTTTGGTCAAGTCAAAGTTCAAAATGAACTCTGATCATCACGTTTAGTAGGCGAAATGACGAGTCAAACTTTTATGAAATAAACGTAAAAATGCATTTTACGATGAATGAGATTCTAAGTATTAAAACTTAAAGTTTTGACAAAAAAAATAAGTTTTATAACATTATTAGACATGTTTTAACATGTCTAGCTCGTCATTTCTAGTTTAGTGCTTATTCCTTGTCAAAAGTCGGCCGGTTTGACTTCTGCTTTAACTTTCGAATCTAACCCGTTTGGTCAACCTTAGGATCCGACCAAGCCCATTTATATGACCATATTATATAGTGAATAACCATCTAAGGTTATACCTTATGGTCGTGTCATTTGATGGGTTAAATGGCGAGTCAACTTTAGATACTTTTAAAAGGTCAAAAATACCTTTTTTGCGTAAAATGATTTTAAACATACATGAACAATATTTTTGACACATAAATTATCGTACAACATTATTAAACATGTTTTGACATATCGAACTCTTCATAGGATTCATTCGACCATCTGGGCCTGTATTTATGCATACGACCCGTTAAAGTGGTGTAAACCATTTTAGAAAGTCGTAATGGGTCAAAACACCTTTAGACACTTTCCAGTCAGAATGTAAGGTTTAATAAATCATATTACATGAGATCCATTGCTCGTTTGATTTTAAACCACATTCTATATGTTCTTCCATTGATGTACACTAATCTTATAACAATCCGACATAATTAGGAAACACTTGAACTTTGCATATACGATTGAACAAGACATCTACGTAACCCGTGAGTACATAGTCACCACTTTTGTGTTTTCAAATGTTTTGGGGTGATTCATATTTGCCCAATGTTTTCTGAGTTTTTAAACTACATATATTTTTATATATACAATATACTTTCAATTTGTATGAAACTTGGTGGTGCGCCATTCATACCAAGAGTACGTTCATTAACTTTGGCCAAGACGACCGATAGTATGTTATGGTACCATACGATTGACAATCATGTTACCAAGTTTCCCGGGGTTTGTGAGGAAGTTTGGGGAACGACATAAACTGTGCATTTGACAAACCCTTTGGTTGTTTGTCCGACGAGTCAACATAGGCTTGAATGTATTCACCATACGACCACACTTGTTTACATCAAAAAAAAACTATTGGTTTACAAAACATGACGATTGGTTTCAAACATGACAATTGGTTTATACAAAACATGACGATGGGTTTTCAAGTGTGTATAATATATATATATATATAGGAGAAGGATCCATTAGAACCACCCTTTATTGCGAGAACCATGAGAACCAATGTGAACAAAACCAAAAATACCTAAAAAATCTAAAAACCACCCAATTTTTTTAACATTTTTTTATAAAAAAAAATCGTTACTTTTCATCACAAAAAAAGATGTAAAAATGTTAAAAGACGAAAAGTAGCGATTTTTTTATAAAAAAATGTTAAAAATAAAATATGTTAGTGTTTTAAGATTTTTTTAGGTTTTTTGGAGGTATAGTTATTAGCATTTAGCTTGGGGGGGTTAGGTATTTTGGGGGGTGGGGGTTAGGTTTTTGTAGGTTTTTGGATGGAGATGTAATGGGTTACTTTAGTGGTTCTCGCATGAACCTTACCTTATATATATAATATATATATATATATATATATATATATAAACCATACAATTTACAAAAAAACATTTTGGTTACTTACACGATTTCACAAAGAAACATTTTGTCAAGTTTCATGGCTATAAAAGTTTACTTTAAATACCAACTCGCATGGTTGGTAAAACATAATGCAGTACCAAACACATTTGATACAAGTTTGGTTACAAAGTTTTCACTCATCAACTCTCGTAGTCGGACGAGGTATTGCAATACAAATTATAGCCATCAAACTTGACCACATAACCTATTTTACTCACCAGCATTCATTGTTGACAAAACTTTTCACATATGTTTCAGGTACTAATGTTTGATGATTGCACAAGTATGCTACACGTAGGAAGCACTCGGGCCTTAGTTTACCTTCAAATCTAAAGACAATTGTTTATGTTTTGTTTATGTTCCAATACAATGTAATATAACTAATCAATAAAACAAAACTTTAAGTACTATGTGTTTGAAACAATTTGTAACTTGACTCCCTGACGATTCCACCTCGGGTTGTCTTATACTCGGTCGGGGTGTTACAGAAATTTGGCCCGAACTTGGAAGGTCCTTACATAATTAAGGAAGATCTTGGGAAAGGCGCCTATCACCTAGCACACCTAGATGGCTCTCCCATACCGCGAACATGGAACACGACTCAACTTAAGAAATGCTACATGTAAATCCATGCCCCTAACGGCGGGATAAAAGCATAGTCGGTATTTTTGTCACGTTCCATTTATTCTATCAATGTTTTGAATATTTTGTCAACAGGTTTCATGATTTCAGAATAATCTTTTTCGTTTACAATATATACAATTTACCATCGCAACAAAAACTGCAAATACATGACATGAACACACAACATAGATATCATTTATGTACTATGATAGTTGCATGTTTACAAAAATACAACGCTACGAAGTAGGTATCTTGGTAATAGATACATTAACTACTTATAAAAACCCAAGTACTTTTCCCATCTTTACAAAACCATAGAAAGGAGCAACAAAAAAGAACATGTTCTAACCATTAAACATCTGAAATCATCTCCAACACCTCTGCAGGGGTGTAGATGATATCAGCATTTTTGACCACCAAATCGGGATAAACAACAAGGCCATCACCAAGATCCCTCCCAACAATAGGATTAACATCTTCTACCTGTGGGGGATAGGTTGGTCAACATAAACAGGTTGCCCTCGATGATGACGATGAACAAAACCATACCATAACGTCCCACCATTGATGATCGACGTGGCATATCTATCTTGGATAAAGAAGAAGCCAACATACCTCGTCTACCATAAACGAACAAACTTGACTCCTCCTGACACACTGAAAAAGGAGGCACCCCGGGTAGGGGAAGAGAAGGAAGAGGTATAGGTTCCGGCAAACACTTTGAATAACCGGCACCATGCAGGATCTCTCGAACATCGGGTGCATAGGTACAAAGTTACATTAAACGAAAATGAGCAGGCTTGACCATTTTGGTTTACTTCTGATGTTAGGAAAAAAGAGAAAATGAAAAGTCACAAGAAAGAAGAAGAAACAATGATTATAGAAGCTACTAGTAAACGTCACATCATGTTAGAAAAAAGGGATCAGACCATCATATTTCGCCATTAATGGCATCAACTGGGAAATATTATAAAATAACCATTACAAAATACATCTCATACATAAAAAAGTCTGGAAGGAAGAAAATTACAATGCAAATTAGAAATGATGAATTTTTAAATTTCAAGGGTCAGCAGCTGAAGGTTCCAACATCTGGCGGAGGGCAGAGATGTTATCTTTCGCCACTACATCATGTACTTCCCTAAACTCAGGAAGCGGATCATTAATGGCAGCAGCAAGGGCCTTAGGAAAACGGGCAGCAAAGACAGCATTAGCATCATGAAAATATTGAAATGAGGCAACCTACCAAGTCACATCTAAGCTTCCCCTCATGCATCCAGTCATGACACCCTGTTTCATAAGCTGCCACAGAAAAATCATCTATAATCTGGCATAACTAGAAAAACAACGAATATCGTCAAGCGTCCGAATCAAGCCCTTGGAAATCAACCAGTTCTTGTCACCGCGGGAAGCAGCTAGCTGACTAGTTAATACTTCTATCTCCGCATTTGTCTGATTAAGAGCACTTTCTGCTTCTGCCAAGTGGGATTGTTTCAGTTCCACATCACGTTGTTGGCGTGCATTCTCTCCGAGCAGATTATCAAAATCTTGACGAGCCTGTTGAAGTTTTCCATTGGTGCCATCCAATTCATTAGTTGGCAAGGAGTAGGTACCTCTCTTGCACCTGCGACGCGAATTCAGTCTCAATATAAAAAGTTTCAAGTTGAGAAGCCAGCTTACAAACCTTTTTTGCTTCCACAACAGCTTTTTTTCTCCAACTCATCTTGGATTTTCTTGACATGGGCGATGATACAATCTTTTTCCTGACCATATTGGGCCCATACAATACGTTCATTGGCCAAGGTGGAGTTTACATGCGTCAAAGCATCTTCAACCTTCTATTTCTCCTATACGTGCCTCCCTTGTAGTGGCAGCGTTCACCAAACTCTCCAAACGACTAACTTCATCCATCAAGCATTGATTTCACCTATGTTGTCATAAGTGCGTAAGGCGTGCGCCTAGGCGCTCAGGCGCAACGAGGCGAGGGTATAGCGCCTGGTGGTAGCTTAGGCGAGATCTGGTCCTTTTTGTAAAAGCACTACTCAGGCGAGCGCCTAGAACCATGCGCAAGTGAAAAAAGGTGCAGGCGCAATAAAAAAGATAAAAACAAGTGACAAACCTATCAAACTGAAACACTTCTTCTTCGTTCTTCTCACGTTCTTCTTTCTTCTATTTTATAAGAGCGGTGTTGTTTTTATTTGACAGATACCCTTTTATGGTTTTGTTATTTGAGTTTTCCTTTACTTTATTGGATTTCCTTTTTATGGTTTTGTTATTTGAGTTTTCTTTTACTTTTTTGGGTTTTGTTATATTTGGCTTAAAGTTTTCCTTTTTCTTTACTCTTTCCTTTTTCTTTGTTAATAATATACACAAGAATCGAAGATGATCAAACCCCGCCAATTTCATTGGCAGAAACGATAACGGAACAGAATGATTCCTAATGGTTATATAACATCCATCGAGAATCGAAGATGCAGTTTCTAAGGTACCATCAGCAAGCTCTACCTCATACTTAATGTCTAGAGTTTTAACAGGAAGATTTAATCATTAGCTAAACTTAAGATCTACAAAAGACTCATCTACACCTAAATCAAACAAAACTCTAGCATAGATATCATTTATGAGGAAGGTACCTGTAATAACCTTGTCATCCTTTACTGCCTCCCTGGCATTCATCTGAGACACCCTTTCATTTGACTTCCTAGCCTCATCAGGCTTCTTAGCATTATTCTGGCAGTTAGTCTTGATATGCCCTTTCTCATTGCAACCATAACAGGTTACATCCTTCAAGTCCCTACACTCTAATGTCTTATTCCCCTTTTTCTTACAAATCCCACAAGGCTTGGCCTGTGGATCTAAGGTGCACTTCCCAAAGTGCCTCCTGTTACAGTTCTTGCACATGGGCTTGTCAGTAGACTGATTTGGATTTTTCTTAAACCCAAAATTTCCCTTTTTCTTCTTGTTGGAGTGATGGGTTTGATCATCTTTTCTCCTTCTCTTTCCCTCATCTGAGGTCTTTCTAGACTTACTTCTAATCACATCCAGTGTGAGGGATAAGACAAGTCTACAGCTGACCTGTAGGTGGTAGGCTTTGAGGCCTTGACATTTCCCTAGATTTCAGGGGCTAGACCACCTAGGAAGCGCGCGATGCGCTTTGGTTCAGGAGAGACCAAGTAAGGAACAAGCCTTGACATTGCATTGAAATTGGTTACATATGATCTGCAGTCCAGGTCCTTCATAGTTAAGGTTAAGAAGTCAGCTTCAACCTTTTCCACTTCGTGTTATGGACAGTATATTTCTTTAACCAACTCAACAAACTTAACCCAAGAGAGGTTGTACAGAGAAACTTTTCTGATGGATTGAATCAACGCTTTCCACCACGTCAGGGCATCGCCCTTGAATGACTGCGAAACAAACTTAACCACATCTTCCTTAGCACAACCACTTATATCCACCACTGTTTCCATCTCATCAAGCCATTTCATACAACAATGGCCCCTTTTTCTCCAGTGAAGTCTCTTGGTTTGCAAGAGACGAAGTATTTGTATGTACAACCTTTGCTGAAACGTGGTGTCTGGTCATCCATAGTCTGTTTGTGTGATTCACTCTTCCGATTGGATGAATATTCAGATTCATCTTTCTTTGACGGTTGTGGTTTAGAATGGGTTTTAGAGTGCGTTTTGGTGTGAGTACTACTCGACTCCTTTAGTTCTCTATCCACAGCTTTTGAAACTGTTGTGTCTACCAGAGCTTGCAGTTCAGCTCCAGTGATATTTATCCTTGTATTATCATTCCTTTCTATCAGGTGACTATGTGCCTCGTCTGAACCAGCCATGGTGAGGTTTTGAACGTTATACTTCAAATAATAATAATCTATTTAGTGGTCATAAAGCGGATCATCACGCTTGGTATTTTACTAGCCATGGTATAGATAAACCATATAAGCTAAAAGTCATAGTATTTATAAGGAAGGAGAAATTAAGATTATTATGGTAACCTCGGCTACAAATGAACCATCAAAGGCATTTAAATAGGATATAATCCTTTACATATAATTGACAGGGAACATATGTCAAACTGCCATTTCTGCATAGATACTCTTACAACACCAAGTTTGTATCGGTGAGTATCTAGTTGGCACAAAAGGCCTTGTCACTTGGACAATTTGAAATATAACTTACGATCTTATTGGATCGTAGGTTTTAAGGATTTGAACATAGTTCATTGCCTTTTGACAGAGAGTTATAATCTACAATTGTCATAGTTATGAAAACAATGCAGTTTACCTTGCCGAGAGTACGAGTAATTTCACTTATAAATGACATATTATTATCACTCTATGGGATGATATCACATGATTCACAATGATCATTTAGGCTATATGAAAGTTTGGAAGAACCCAAAACTTTGACGGCTGGTGTGGTTTCTCAAGTCACACTGCCAGGAATGCTAACAAAGATTTATTTTCTTAAGAGGGTTTTACCATCATAACCATGTTCGTATTCACACATAGGCTAGGTTATACCATTAAGAAGATCTTTTAGAATTTCTTAGCAGATCAATTAAAATCGAAATGATTGCTTGTAAAACGATGCAATATATATAAAATTTCCAAAAGAAGATTTTCATTAATACTACTAGCGGTTACAAAACTGCCCTAAACGGGTCCTTTTTAAATAACATAGATTGTCCACACAGGGACTAGAAGAAAATAAGTCCTCGCAGGGACTAAAACATAAGGATAACGTCCACGCAAGGACTAGTACTAAAGAGAAATGTCCTTGCAGGGACTAATACTAAAAAGAAATGTCCACTCAAGGACTTAATTTACAATCAAATACAAGATAAAAACAAAGAAAATCTTCAATCGCGACTCCTTTTTCCCCTGATAAATTTTGCAAGATTCTTAAGAAACTTATTGTTCTTTTTCTCACCTCTTTCCACTTTACGTTCCACCTCTTGCACCCTTTGCAAAATTTCTAATTGTTGTTGTTGGGGTGGTTATTATTGTTGAGGTGAAGGTTGAGGTATAAGGTGTTGGTATGTATAGACAGGATACCTAGTTGGGTATACTGGAGGAAAAGATGAATAATAGAGAGAGCATTATGGTTGGCTGCTTCGACGTATGGGTCGATAGCAGGAGGTTGGTAGTTAAACTCAGCAGGAGCTTGAGGCTAGAAAGGATTATATTCTGTTGTAGGTGGGTAGGTAGGGATTGGGTTCTCATAACCCATCGGAGGTGGTTGAGGTGCAAAGGTGGCCGGTGTGATATCAATCTCCGGCGCAGGATTCGAAGGTCCACCCATTTGTGGATCTTCATGAATGGGAGGATAGTTACTAGAACCTTGAGTGGTTGTAAAACGTGTTCCCCCTCGCACAGACATGCGTGCATTTCTTCTCCTCCTTGGTGGTTCTGGTGGCGGCGGAGGTTGCTCCTGTTCAGGGAGTGGTGGTGGTGATGGTGTCATTACTTGAAAATGCGGTTCCTCCAATAGAGGTTGTGGTGGGGTGTTGTGAGAGGAAGGAGTGTTCACGAATTTCAACTGTCTCCACCATTCAGCAAATTCATCGGGTCCATGATAGGGTGATCCTATAATGGAAGAACCACTAGATATGTCAATGGGATGCGTGGGCGTTCCCGAAGGCGGCTCGGATGGATCTGGATCATTATCCATATCCATATCCTCGGGGAAGTGATCCTCAGGACCCAACAGGTTATGACCCGCTGGTGAGTTACTATAATCATTAGGGTTAAACTGTCTGGGAGAATAGGGTGAAAGATAGAGCGAATGATGGGAAGATTGATGGGATTGGGGCGGTTGCAGCGAATGCTGCGAATGGTGAGAGTGTTGTGGCTCTTGTGATTGTTGGGGCCCAAAAGAATGGTAGTAAGATGGCGAAGTGCTTAGTGAAACGGATCGCCTTGCGGGTTCCAACGAATGTCTCCAGTCATCATTTGGATCAGAGCTAAATGATTCTGAAGGCGTACGGCGGTGAGAAGGCCCCGCATGGCTAAACGATCCTCCTCTCATTGGACCTTTCCCTCTTCCTCTGACACGCGGCGACATTTTATATGGAAGCCTGTCAAAATACAAATAACAATATCTATATAAACCAAATAAAGATTAAGAGTAATCCTAGGTCGTTGTCTAGACTCGAAAGTCTAAAGAATGTGCTACTGTATCATTGAGATTAAACACAAAAGGCTAGTGTTTAATTCACTCAACGTTGGCTCTGATACCTACCTGTCACACCCCAATTTTCACGTAAAACCCGGTGGCCCGGTAGGGGAGTATTGTGACGTAGTTGATATCATCCTAGTCAATTATACACAGTGATAGCACAGCGGAAGGCTTGGAAGGAAATTACTATAACAACCCGAAAATTCAAAGTACAAATATGAAGGTCCGGATCGGTTCATGGAAGAACACAAACCCTGAGTTTAATCCGGTTTAACGTGCGGAATCCGTTAAACCGAACGATAATCGTGACAGCGAATCGTAAATAATCAACGTTTATTACGTTCTAATCAACAACCGGACAGAGTTTCGACGTCTAAGTGACAAAATCGACTCGATCTAGATCGGAACCGTGTAGAGCTTGTGCGGAGTCGTTCTTGGCCGAAGTTGTTGTCTGTGTTTTCTATTTAGTGATCTCCTTGTGTAGACTATTTATATATGAGCATGCATGTTCGAGCGAACTTCATCATTGCCTACATGATTACCTCATTTATATATGCATGAGGTTCATCCGAAGTTGGTCCTTATATATTGAATTCTAATTTGCATGATAATATGATGATATCATACTTGTGATGTCATCACATTAATGTGATGACATCATACCCGATCACGCCCGCTTTCTTCGTGTCGTACCGATCCAAAACATGTCTTATCCTAATGCTATCTAACACAACCTAGCGAAACTCTGTCCGGTATATTACAGACTCAAGACATTAGACATTACATGTACAGTTAGATTTCTATCTATGGCCACACAGATAGTGCACTAACAGTCTCCCCCTTTGACATAGCTAGAAATCTGTGATGTTTAGTCTTGAACTGCCTTGAATAACATCTTCAAGTGAAACCATGTCTCCCCCTTGAATGATGCTCCGAATCTCGAAGATTTGACGTTTAAGAACAAACACACGTATCCACACACAAACAGAGTTTAACAGTCTCGTTGGTCCGGCTCACATTCAACATTATCAAGTTTCTATGGAAGATTTTGAAAGAAAATCTTTTTGGATTTTGAAATTTGAATGCAGAAATGTAAACAAACTGAAACGTAATATTTACAGTTTATATTTTTGTAAGAAACATGCTAGAGGATCATATCAGATTACTGAGACATATCAGTTGTACCATTGATCTTTAAGAAACACTCAGTTTAAACAATTCACATGGATTGTCGGTATTGTTGTCCACTTAAACTCAATCTAAAAACTTTCGTAATGCTTACCAATACGTTAAGGTATATTAATGTGCACTAAATTCTTATGGACCCCACGATCTCAGCATATCCCCTCACCATGTAATACACTAACTCAAGTAATGCCTTTAAACTTTTATCAATTGTGATGTGTGTGAAAATAACGCAAAATGTTTAAACATTAACAATCAGATGTAATACACTAACTCAAGTAATGCCTTTAAACTTTATCAATTGTGATGTGTGTGAAAATAACGCAAAATGTTTAAACATTAACAATCAGGTCGATCTTTCGATACGCAGAGAAAGTCCAATGTTTAAACAAAATAAGAAATTAAAACAAGTTGAAATTGTTTAGATCTTAACCACCAGATCGATATTTTCATATACACAGAGGTGATCCAAGATTTAAACGAAACACCAAGTAAAATAAAGCTGAAACGTTCAGGCACTAACATCCAGTTCGATACTTTCTTATACTCAGAGGATGCCCAATGCTTAAACAAAATAAAAAAGTTTAAATCTTTTGAAAATGAAAACACAATCACAGTGACTTTTTCAGTAAGATGTGAAAGTTCACAAACTAACCGATTTTTTATGCTTTTCAGCATTTAGCGATTACCGAGTAGGCACACACTCACGAAGGACAAAACTAAGTACTATGCTTTCAATCGCGTTTCCTACTAGAACTAGGCTTTTCTTTTTAGGTTTGTATCGTTTTCGCAAAACTACTAGTCTAGCTGAGCCTACCGACACATCTTTAGTGAGATTGTTTAACCATTTTAAACAATACATATCTTTAGCATGCACTGATAGTTCACTAATTTACTATCATTTCCTCTTTTCGCACAAGTAATCTCATTTTTCATTTTTCATTTTTCAATGTTTTAAATATTTTGAGATTTTATATTGTTTTTGGCTTTTTAAAATTTTTTATCTATCTAAAATGATTTTGAAATGATGTTTTTCAATTTTACAGGAATTTTTTTTTATTTTGACAATTTTAAAATTTTTCTCCCCCTAAAATTGAAAACATTTTTTCGAAATCGAAAATAAAAAATCTTCCATTTTAAACATTTAACGACTTTTTATGAATGTGAACGCGAGACTACCATTTTGTTTGTGTGGAATATCAATCTTGTCTTTCTGCATGAACAACCACTGCTTCTGAATAGACGTTTGCTTGAAGCTTGGTTATCCTGCACATTCAAACAAATTTAGTCAGTTTTGAATTGGAACCCAATCCATTCTGGATTTAGGTTTACCAAATTCATTAACATCTGAAGTAAACAACTCCTCACTTTCTCTTTTATATTCAAACAGTTTGATAAAAAACTTTATCTAAAAATTTTACTTTCTTTGATTCTTTAACTATTTGATTAATAGATTTATTCATTGTTCTCTCTTTTGTCCTCAGATTTGTATCTGATGAGTTCGTTTTACTTGATTGATCACTCTTTGTAGAGTAAAACGATTCTCCAGAACTTGTATCTGAAACGCTCGTATCCGGGGCAAAATCTTTTCCAAATACTCTCTAACTTTCTTTCTCTTTTTCCTCAATTTGTCTTTCTGCCCTTGCGATAATTTCACTTTCTATTCTTTGGGCTTTTCTTCTGTTTTTACTGTCTTATTCGCAACTTTTCTGTTCTCCCCCTGAAATTTATCTGACGATCTTCTCTTCGAATTTATCGGACAATTTCTGGAAATATGACATTTGATTTGACAATTATAGCATCTTCTCGTATCAAATTTCTTTCTCGGGCAGTTAACAACAATGTATCCATTTACTCCACAGTCGTAACACACCCTGTTTTCATATTTATATTCCCTTTCTGATCTTCTTTATCAAACCATACACTCAAATCATTACATTGTTTTGATGTGTAGTAGTCATCTTTCTTGCTTATTCTGTAAACTTGATTTGACGTTGCAGCACTGTGGTCGACCTGCACCACTTATTTTCAAATTTTTGTGAATTTTTATAATGATTAGATGATCGTACCGATAAGCTTTTATTTTTCTTTTGAAAATTTTTAGAATTTTTAGAACTTTGTTTTCCTTTTGTTTTCATTCTCCATTCTGCTTTGAAGGTTTTTGCATTGAGCATTCACTTTTTTCAGTAGATTGTAGAACAGTTTCTTGAAATTTTTCTTTTAGTTTCAAAAATTATTTCATTTTTATCATCTGAATCATCATCAAAATCTTCAATTATGACATCGTCATAATTTGTGACATTGTCACTTATTAGAATTTCCTTTTTTATGATCTAGAATCAATGACGATGTCACAAAACCTTTCAATTTCTTTTCTAAATCATCAGCTTTATTTTTAGCATTCTCAACTTCATTTTCAAGTTGAGTTATTTCTCAAGATGAGAATTTATTACTTTTTGATTTTCAATATTAATTTTTTCAAAAACAGATTTTTCATTTTCTAAAATTTTTATTTTATTTTTCAAATCATTTTCTGATTTTATAAAATTTTTGTTTTCTAATGTCAAACTTTCCACATGTCTCAAAAGTTTGACATTATCAGATCTAGATTTTTCACAATTTGAGCACACAGGTTCAGAACTTGAAGCTTCATTTGTTGATGCACTTGATTCTTCATTCTTTGAAGTTGAATCTGTCTTGAATTTACCTGCAGAAACTTTTAGCAAAATCAGCAACATGATTCATATTTTCATCTATATAACAACCCCTCTTAATATCATATTTCATAACAGATTTTGTTTAAAACATATATTGATTCTTCTGCTTATTTCAAAAACCACATCCAAGTTTATTTTATCTAGCTTCTCTTCTATCAAAGCTTTCTTTTTTTTGTAATTTCTAAATCTGTTTTTTAAGCGCAAAGAAAAACTCATTTGGATAAAACTTTGAAAATCTAGAATCCTTATTCAATTCAATCAAATAATCATCCCATTCTGAAGGTAATGCTTCTGCAAATTTTGATATCTGTTCAGCACTTGACGTTCTTATATTGTATTCTTTTAAATTGTCAAGTAACACATCATAGTGTTTTTTCAATTGATCCAACGATTTATCTTTTTTACCCAAAAAATGTTCAAATCTCTTAACCCAAGTATTTTTATTGTCATTCGCATTCCTTGAATACCAAAAACCATCAAACCAATCATTTATTCTTTCAAGCTTATCATTTTCCATTTTGTCAAACATTTTAAACACAATTTCTTTGTTAAACCACTTGTTTCAAAAATTATTTTTAGCTCAAACTCCACAAATTTCAAATCACACGACGCCCACTAAATGTTTGTATCCCACTTGGCCAAATTCGATTCAACTTCAAATACTTACTGGCCCACTTGAGATTAGGCCCAAAACTATACCCAAAATTAACCACCAAGCCCGCTATCCTTCTACAAACTTTCAACCCATTTTAAACTTGAGTAAGAGTTGACCCAATATCACTTCAGATAATGTCCATTACAATTTATAGCTCAAAATTCAATTCAAACACTAGAAGCCCAAATTTTAAACAAATCTTGCACTAGTATAAAATTCAGCCCACTCCACAAATTCCAAATAAAATTTGGATCCACAAACAATGTAGCTCAAAATATTGTCGATCTATTAAACCAATTTTTTCGAAATCAAAAATATTCTTTTAAATTTTTAATCTGTCAAATATCAATCCCATGTAACAAGAATGTCACTATCATGTTTTGACTTTTCAAATCAATTTCATCTTCACGAGACCAAGTAGGTTTATTAATTTTTGTTTTTTTTTTTATTTTTAGTTAGTTTTTTTATTATTATAAAATTCAAAAACTTGTACTGATCTCGAAAACCACACCAAAATCCTTTAAACCCTACTATAAAATGTCTCAAATTGTTTCTTTCAATTTCACAACAATCGATATCTTGATTGTATAATATTGTTTTTTACTAAAGTCAATTCCATTCTAATTCCTTTTTGACCAAATACAACAGCTGCAACCTCTTTTAGTTTTTTAACAACAAAATCAACCGTAGTTAAAGATCCAGTCGCATACACAAATAAACTTTCTAACAAAAACTCAACACCTCAACAACCGTCACTAAATCTTATCTTCATCTCCGTTTACTAATACAGACCAATAGAATCAAATCTCAGTCTGATAAAATCCAAATAAGCAGTTTCAGTTCGTAATCATCATTTTTTTAAAATCAGACGTTTATAAGGATCAGATGATGTTTTTATCGGCTGAAGAACGATATTCTTTCTACACTTCAATTCTCACTGCATCAAAACTAAAAATCACAACCTCTGCTTGAAGTAGAAAAACCTGCAACTCAATCCCTTAACACAAATGTCGCAAACAACAAGACTTCCTATTTTTTTTATTAAATCGAACAATCAAAAACAACTTCTCAATTAAGATCTGACCTCATAACGTGAACACCAATCATAAATTCAGCTTGTTTTTTATTAACACATTTGTTCTGATTCAGATCTGTAACTCAGTTCTGAAACACATTCATGATAAACCTGATACACAAATCAGTTCATCACAAATGTATCATTTTCAAAACGTTTTGATCGAAATCACCTAAAAACTCAACGGAATCAACCTGAAATCGATTAAAACTGTCCAAAAAGTTTAAACGACACACCGTAACAGATCTGAATGCATAAACTTCTATCCGAAACAGACCAATTCAGTCCGAAATATACAAACAACAACCGATTCAATCCGAAACTCAATCGAATTAGTCCGTATAACTCTGAAATGATCCGAAACAAACTGAAATCACATCAAACTCAACCAGATCAGTTCAGTTCGAAATCACATCGAATTGTACCGAAACTCTAATCGACAAACCAAAATTTATCAAAATAGACTGAAATCAACCGAAATTCGATTTGATTTCACCGAAACACATCGAAACTCGTCCGATTCGATCAACGATTACACGCAGAGCTTACCGAAACTCTAATACCAATTGAAGGTCTGGATCGGTTCACCGAAGAACACAAAACCTGTCCTGTTTAACGTGCAGAATCCGTTAAACCGAACCGTAATCGTGACAGCGAATCGTAAATAATCAACATTTATCACGTGCTAATCGACAACCGGACAGAGTTTCGACGTCTAAGTGACAAAATCGACTTGATCTAGATCGGAACCGTGTAGAGCTTGTGCGGATTCATTCTCGGCCGAAGTTGCTGTCTGTGTGTTCTATTTGGTGATCTCCTTGTGTAGACTATTTATATATGAGCATGCATGCACTTCGAGCGAACTTCATCATTGCCTTCACTTCGTCCGAACATGATTACCTCATTTATATATGCATGAGGTTCATCCGAAGTTGGTCCTTATATATTGAATTCTCAATTTGCATGATAATATGATGATATCATACTTGTGATGTCATCACATAATGTGACATCATACCCGATACACGCCCGCTTTCTTCGTGTCGTACTGATCTAAAACATGTCTTATCCTAATGCTATCTAACACAACCTAGCGAAACCTCTGTCCGGTATATTACACTCAAGACATTAGATATTACATGTACAGTTAGATTTCTATCTGATGGCCACACAGATATGCACTAACATTCTATATATAGAGAGACAAGTTCGCTAGAGTGTATGGAAGTTCGGGCGAACTTGACCTAGTCAAGTTCGGCCGAACTTGACTTCCTAAGAGCATTCTCGAGCGAACTTGGCTTGCATTAGTCAAGTTCGAGCGAACTTGACTAAAGGCACATCAAGTTCGGGCGAACTTGACCAATACAGGTCAAGTTCGGGCGAACTTGTTCCCTTTTACATTGTAATCTCTGTATTTCGGTCGTGTGTTCGATTCTAACCTATACAATATTCAACACACGCTCAATCTAGCCTATTCGACAAGTGACGAACACAAAGTGCACCAACAAAATAAAATAATATACAGACGGTTGTAAAACGGATCCACAGGCGGATCTATAAATGAATACATAAAACTGAGTTCCACGGACTTAAGGCATCTAGGGATTTGCATGAATCTCTTATTTAATGCCAAGTAGCTCCAGCCTATTTCGTGAGGTACCTGTCACTTAGTCTTTGGAAAATATGTCAGTTTTTACTGGTAAATACAAATAACTGACTCACTTTGTAAACATTTGAAATTTGTTAATTCAGGTGCACAAGGCACAAAAATCTTTTATAACTTGGGACAATTACATTTATAATTTGTATACAGTTTTACATGTTTGTCATACTATTAGGGTCGGTTTGAAAACCGAACATGATTAACTAAATCACCACATATAAAACCCAAAAAGGAGTTATCCCCAACTTGTGGGTAATTATATTTTAGCATGTGCATCTGTCAGGTGTATGCCTACACCCCGTGCTTAGGTCGTGGCCATCAATAACTTAGATGAGCCGAGGATATCCAGACATGGTTGTTAACTCCCATAGTTTATATTATCAAACAAGACAGATTAAAACGGGTTATGCGTATTTATTAATCACAATCCGACTAAATGATCCCACACCTGACCAAGCGGCAATAATTCACCGTATCCCAAGCCCGTATAAGAGAAAATAAGTTAAATGTATTCACCTGAGTTTTAAATGCAAGATTCTACTCAGCCGTATCTCACTAAGACTTTATGAAGGTATCTTCTACTGGGCTACCTAATCTGGAAGGAAGGTTTTATATAACCTATTAGGATATAACGGGTCTTTATTTAAGTCAAAGAGTTCGACCGATTAGTTTAAAAGATGATTTATGGTACAAAACGCTAGATTAAGCGGTGACCGGAAAGGGATGTAATTTAGACCCAACAAGTATGAGAACTTGTATAATATGGGTAAACTAAATACATTCTGGATTTTAAAGTTTAGATGGTAAGGTTTTGCCCGTGTCGGTTAATTAATGCAAACAGGTTACATAAACCGAACTGAACGCGTATGAGCACAACGGGTAACCGAAAGAGTCACATACAAGTTCCATATGTTATTATGCTTAAACTTATGTTATGATATCAGTAAGATGTCAACAAGTATGCCCGGAAAGGTTTTAAAGTCGAACTAAGCCATATAAGGGCGTTTTGGTCATTTTAAAAGTTCATAAAAAGGGGTTTTTATGTAAACTGAGGTTCTGGTCATAAACATTCTGTGAAAACATTTAATTTGTGATATTAAAATGTAGACATCATACATATGTGTGGTTTAAGGCTTATGGCCAAACTATGCCCCCGGAAGGGTAATTTGGTCATTTCACACATGGTTTTTGGGACTTAATTGGGTATCTGAGTTCATGACTTATCGTTACTTAAAAACACTTAAAATCATTTATAAAGTCAGTAAGTATTAAGTCTTGGGTGCTAGATATGATTTAAAACCATACTATGCGCCTAGTTAGTGTAAAAGTCGGTAAAGACGATAATTTCGAAGTTAAAGTGATTCTGAGAATTTGACCAGCTTTAAAGTGTTAAAATATTTTATTTTTCATAATATATCATTAGCAAAAGGTTTTGCATGTTAATTATATGTAAAACTCATTTTATTTGCAAAAAGGGTATTATCGTCATTTATGAGTTTTATGCAAGAACTCAAGGTTAAGGTCATTATAAAATCTAATTCAACATCCTAACAATCCTAAATATGATATCACAAAGGAGTTTTGTGTCAAAGTTATGTTAAAACTTGATTTACATGCTTAAAGGGCATCTTAGTCCTTATAAAGTATGAATTTCACTTTTCTACATAACTTCAGTTTATGACCAGGTTTGGAGCATCAAAATACTCTAAATATGTTCACTAATCAGTACCTAATTTGTTTGTATGACCATTTACCTTAAAAGTCTCGTTCTTGACAAAAAGGGCATACTAGTCAACATAAAGCATAATAACGGAAACAAGCATATAATCTTAGATTACTAAAGGACCATGTAATATAACCTTAGAGGGTTATGCTACAACATAATATGGTCCTAAAAGAACCCTTATGCATAACGGAAATAAGCTAATTCTGGTCAGAACTGAAAGTCAAAGCAAACGTAAAGCTTTTGTGACTTTCGGTTGCGAACCGAGCCTAAACTCAGAATGTCGGGTTAAACATGTTTAGACATGTTTTAATGATATTTACCAAGTTATTAAAGTAATAAAACGTGTTTTATAACCTCTACTTTTTCAGATTTGATTTTATTTAAAATCTGACTAGTTTTAACTTTTATTATAAATTTCTTTGACCCGACAAATAACTAAGTAAACATGGTAATTAGGAGGTGCCCTTTTGAGGGATTAACACCCACCTAATTACATCACGTAGCCATATTCGCCTCGAACAATGGCTGCACCGTTTAGGTCTAAGCGGAAGGTCAAAGCCATTTTGCGGCAATTTGACTTTCGGCCTTTAAACGCATAAAAACCGAACTAGAGTGGCTAAGACACTTACCACTGGTCCTAGCACGAAAATGGAACTTAGAGGGGCTTCCTTTTTGATCAGGAATCCTAGAGAATGCCAAGCAAGATGGATAGAGGTGATTTGAAAGGTGCAAGTGAAAGAGGCAACATAAGGCACCTATTTATAGTGCAAGAGGCCATCACAAGATCAATCCAGGTGTTACCAAATGATGTAGGACGTCTCCAGGTGTCCTTGGTCGAGTATTGAGCAAGCATGTAGCCCATGGTTTTAAATAAGGCGGTTTGGAGGCTTATGTGTGGAGGCTAAGCAAAAAAATTCGCCCAGATACAGGCCTTACGGTCCGCAAGGCACCTGCCCAGCGAACAAAAGTTTTAAAAATGGCAGTTTTGGTCCCCCGTCTTGAATAACGTATTGTGGGACATGTATTTAGTATAATTCCATGAAAAGCCAACATTAGGCATGTACAGGAGTATAAATAATTATTCTTAAGCTACCGGTTAATCGGTAGACCATACGAAGGCACTAATTTTGCCCGTTGACACTTTCAACGCCTAGGGTCTAGGACACGTGTCTTCACATCAACGGTCCGATTTTACGAGGTGTTACACGAACTGTCATCGGACAAAATACTGACAACGCCCGACAGCTACAAATTTTATACGTAAATTAGACACGGATTTAGTTTTGTGAATATATCGTGCTTTCAAACGTCTCAAAACGCGAACGCGAATGAATAACGCGACTGCAGGAACGCACCGACAACGAAACAACAACACCGAATTCAAACTACACCTAGATATTGTTATATTACGATATATTTGGCTCCGTAATCAAATTTAAATATCTGTAGATGAAATCGGATCGAAAAAACGGATTAAAACGACGAACGACACATTTTAAACGATTTAAACGCAACGGACTGACGAGCGCGCTAAACAAGGACTAACGACATTATTTTAAATGCTTTCGGTCCTGAAATAATATAATACGATTTTATACGACGCACGATTTTGAAAACGGGCCTTAATGACGCTTATGGCCGCTAAAACACTAGAACCAAAGTAACGTGCCTCGGGCCCGGCCCACATAACAACCGTAGTATTTAAACACATAACACCCATCTCCTTCATTGCAACCCTAGCCCCCACACCCCTTCCCCTCTTCTTTTGCAGACCCAGCCACCGGAGCCAGCGCCGTTTTTCCGACGACCATCCTCCTTCCTTGGACCCTCATACACACCTGTAACCTGTAGAGAGAGAGAGAGAAAAGAGGTACCAGAGAGAGAGAGAGTATGACATAGAGAAAGGGATCGGAGGAGAGAGATAGGAGAGGAGAGAGATGCCAGCGGAAGGGTGAGCCGGCCACCCTCGCGGCGGCACGCGGCGGAGACAGACGGCGGGGCCGCCCCTCGGCCGCTCAATTTAGCGACCGGCGACAGCCGGCCACGACAGCAGTGGTGGTGGTGCTCGGCTTGGGTTCCGGTCCGACAGGCAACACGGGTCAGCTCTGGTTCGAGTTCAGATCTTGATTCGAGTTTAAGACAGATTTTTCGTTTGGTTCGGGTTCGGGACTAGCATAGTCAACAACAGTTAACAGGAAGTTTCGGTTCAAATCTAAGTTTGGTTCGGGTCAGCTACGGCTTGGTTCGGGATCTCTTCGTTTCAATTTGGCTCGACTCGGTTCAACTCGGCTCGACTCGGTCAACGGAAGTCAAACCTGGTTAAAGCAGGTCAACAGCAGTCAACGGACTTAGTTCGCGTTTAGATTTCGGCTCGGGTTAGCCTTAGATGTTACGAGTTTAGGTTGGTTAGAAATGGTTTAGTTTCGGTTCGGATTCGGTTCAACCCGGTCAAACCTGGTCAAACAAAAGTCAATCGGTCAGCTTCGGTCAACTGAGGTCAAACTCAGTCAACACGAGACCTGGTAAACTTAAACGTAGCAAGACGTTATTACGTATTTTTTACTTTACGCGAACCGAGCTCAACCGATACCTTTAGCGATATTATACATTTTATTTTTGGCGCACTTTGACGAAAACTATATATGGTTGATTTCATTGGGTTGAATTATTATTGAGTTTTGAAAATATATCGACACTCTATGTAACACCCCAAAAATGTCGCAGCGGAATTACAAACGTAATGGTGACGGAAGTTGGTGCCCATAAATATCTTGTCGAACGATGCATTGTTAATGTTGGACATTTAACTTAATTAAAACATAGTTTTTAAAACATGAAGTTTAAAGTACGTCACAACCACACCACAGTTAAGTTGTTTTTGATCCTTATGGATCTTATTACATAGGTCCCAGAGTTTTAAAAGTTTGTCCAAAACATTCATAAAACAACCATGCATCAACAACCACAAGACACGCCATAATTCCTGAAGCCATGCTCAAGAACCTGAAGAACACGTTAAAATCAAGTGTCAACACAAAGGAGGGTGAGCTCACATATTCAAATTTAAACAAGGAAACCTTTCTAATTATGTGTTCATTAAAACATCCAAATAATATTTTAGAAAGTTAATTTACTTCCTTAATAAAATCCATGAGTCAGCTGTCGCAAGCGTTTCCCCGAAACCTTCGAACTAAAGCATATTCCCAAGTTTTTACATATTAAATTTATTGCATCAAATGTTCAGACTCGTATGTTTGCAAGACAATATGAACTATATATTAACAATAAGGGTATAATCAAGACTAGACTATAATAGAATATCAATTCGTCGTTTGACTTGATCGGAGCGACCGATCACGACGGGTAGTTAACCCGATAGATTTACCAACAATTCTACGTGTTCAATACTTAAGTGATTAAACATTAATACTTGCGCATTCGCCCATAAGGGCCATCTATATCACTTGCCTCATGAACAATATATATATCCTACTAAAATGATAAATTTAATATATAACGAGTTGTACGAATCCCCGACGTCCCCACCGAACGTAAGCCTAATCCCGATACTTACTCTCTTGAGACCGAGCCAATTCGTCACAACTTTAGATTTAAGCATTTTTAAATCTACACGGTCGTTTTCTCTAAAACACCGTAAAATTCCCCATTTCATCCCCGAACCATATTTATTCACAAAGACCGTTTCTACCCGAAACATATTAATATCATCAAAATCATATATTTTTCATGAAAATATACATTTTATATAAGCAAAGGTATGTTTTATTCAAAAACATCTTTAATCCTTTTAAGGCATGTTCTTCCCCCAAGACATATACAAAACAGTAAAAAGAGGGGGTTTAGTGACACTCACCTTTGGGTGCGTATTTAAAATAGTGCGATTCCACATTTGATTCTACACGTCCTAACATACGTAGGCACGATTTAATACTCAATATATTACAAAATTTCTAAGTTTCTCCAATACATAGAATTTTCACATAACTTTGAGATTTTCTCGAAAAGTTATTATTTTTTATTATGTTGGCATATTAATACATATATGAGTTTATATATATATTTTTAAGATTTTCAACTTGAACGATTTTATTGGTGACCTTAATGTTATATCCGTTACACTCCCGTTTATAAGTACTATATATCTACGATTTGCACGTCGTAAATATATACATAAACGTGCACATATTCACAACATCATAACTCGCGAAATCTCGTTAACTCTACACTTTATCATTTTTAAAGCATGCATACATGAAATAACTTATTTAGTTAACCTATGTATACATTTTCATGCTCGACAAATAAGTTACACATTAATCTCGATTTTACCGATTCTACCGTTTTAAACATACAAGCGTACATGCATAGTCTTAATTCCCGCTATCATGTCAACACATAACATATCATCATATACACATATTTAAACCACATAACACATTTAAACACATAAGGTTCACTCATGAACAACCCATTCTAGTGTATGTTGAAAAATGCGTATTTTAGTGATTCGGTAACGTTTTCAGGTGCCGAAAGTCACGTATGACTAACCAAACACCAAATAATCTTAATATAAGTTAAAATACTTATAATTATATCAAAAATATCAGTTTAGTTACTGATCTAAAACAGTTTCATAATAACCCTTTTAAAAGGCGATTTTTACCGTTTTTACCGCATAATTTACGTCAAACGTTACCTTAACCATCCGAACTCGAAATGACTTGATATTTTAACACAATACATGTTATCTACTGTATAAAATGATGGTTATAATCAGATTAGTGCAGTTTTTGTGTAAGGCACATAAATCATGCGATTTCATGTATTTTACAACACTTTTAAGCACATAATACAACATGCAAAGCTAGTAAACTTTATGTCAAAGTTCATACCATTTTAAACTTCAAATAACATTATTTTTATGCTTTATAATCTGATCTAATATCATTTTTATCATAACATCATTTATTCATCTTTTTATGTACATACACCCACATGCATGTCCATGTACAAGCTCCTAAATCATCCATAACATATCTTCATCATCATGCATGTATTCATATGCATCAAACATTCATTTATTTCATGTCCATATTATCCATGACATTTAAATCTTCATATCATTATCATCTCATCATTGGACTTAAATGCAAGAATCTAAATCTTACATATTTATGAACTAGCATCAATTTTTACATGCATGCACATATATATACACGACCATATATATACATACATACATGCTTCCAAAATTTAGCTTTTCATGTCATGGTTTTCACATACTCATGTCAATCCTCAAACAACTTTTAGAACATTCTAAATATCACATGCATTCACTTTTAACACCTTACCCATCAAGAATTAATCAAACATCAAAACTCAAAATCTCATTTGTACATATACACACATACATTCATACACGGCCCTACATACATACATACACTCATCCATTTTCATTTTCTTTGAAAACCCATTTGTTTTTTTTAGTTAGTGTTTATGTCCAAGAACAAGAGAAACTTCCATAATCTTCAAGAATCAAGAACATAGATTTTTAAAGTAAAGTTATACCTTCAAGATTTTTGTTGGGGTTTTGATTAAGATGATGGTATGAAGCTTGGTTTTTGTTTGAAACTCCTTGGAAACACCATTGATTCTTCAAAAACACTTGAAATGGGATTGTATGAACATGGATTCTTCAAGATCTTCAAAGTTTGAAGGTACAGTGTGTGTATATGTGTGTGTTCGACCGAGAGAGAGAGGAGAGAGAGAGATGAAGTGTTTGGTGATCTTGCATGTTAAATGGAGTGTGTATATTGCCATAATCATTACATGATCTTCCCTACGTGCACACTTGTCCAAATGGAAGGTTTTTCAAAAATGTGGGTAGCCATTAGGCCGCCACCTATGGGCACACACACATGCATATCATATACTTACACATATATAGGTTATTTACTAGTATTTAACTAGATACCGGGTGTTTTATCTAGCGTTTTAATCACGTTTTAACGCGCTTTAAATTATTTTCAACGCTCAATAAAAATAAACACACCAAAATATTACTAACCAATATTTTATTTTCCTGGACCGGCTACGTTGTCGGTATTTGGCAGTATGCGCGCTGTGTTGCGCAGTATGCGCTTAAATTCGCAAAATAGGGATTTTAAACGTTTTAATTTATTTTTATCATTCTATAAAAATAAACTTGTCAAATTATTACTATAATAATTATTAGTTGCTCTGAACTGGCCGTGTTGACAGTATTTTGTCAGATATGTGCAGTATGTTGGAATCGGTATGCCCAAGACCATATTAAATTGATGTGGCTAGTATGTTATGATCCAATTAGGGTCATACCCAAAACAAGCTAGACAAACACTTAAAATATTTATTTATGATATGATCAAACAAATAAATATTAACATTTAGAATATTTAGAAATTGGTTTTCTAAATAATTGCACTTGAGGAACTAATAAATTATATGGATAATTTATTTTGAGAGTATATTTTATTTTGTTATTTAATGGGTTAAATAACATTATAAAAGGTTATGAGATATTGCATAAATTCTTGTAAACATATGATGTTAATTTTATAAAAGTTATAAAATAATACAAGAGATAATTAAAAGAAAATATCTTGCAAATATTATAAGATCTCACAATATCCAAAAAAGATCTTACAAGAGATATATGGATATCTTGGAAAATTTTGTGAGATCTTTACAAATCTCACAATATCCAAGAAAGATCTTACAAGAGATATATGGATATCTTGGAAGATTTTGTGAGATCTTTATAAATCTCACAATATCCAAGAAAGATCTTATCTTTATAAATCTCACAATATCCAAGAAAGATCTTGCAAGAGATTATATATAGTGGATTTGATTCATTATTCAAGGGGTTGTAATTCTTACACACACATTAAGATTTCAAGTGCAAGAACACTCTCAAATTCTCTCTAGAATTTCGGCCAAAGGTTGGTTGATCGAGAGGTGTTCATAAGTGAAAATCCTAGCAACATAAGGTGTTTGTTGGAAGGCTTGGGGTATACAAGCTTGAGGTCTTCTCCTTTGAAGATTGTCAATCAAGAATCATCATCTTCTTCCATCTCCTCGCTCCTTGAAAGGTCGTTTCTTAAAACACCCTATGGTTGTGTTTTGATAGCATGCATATTCATATATGGATCCGGGTTTTGGTTTTACATATAAAATGGGTTTTATATCTTAAAAGTAACATGTTTTAAATAGTTATTCGCTGCTATTTTTTCATTTTATATGGATAAAATAGCTTTGATAAACATGACAAAACCCCAACAATGGTATTAGAGCCGCTTATATGAATGCATCCTTCAAAAGATTTAAAAATTTCTTGTATTTGGGTTTGGAGAAACCCTATGTCCGAAAATTTTAAACATGGTTCTCCCTTTGTTTTTCAAGATTAATTTCTTACATGCATAAAGGAATCTTGAAAAAATAAATCATATGGATGATTTGTTTGTTTGGACAAAAACCCACACTTTTCGGTTTTTCATTCTTGGCCGAAAATATGGGTTATAAAAGGGAACCAATTTTGCTCTTGAATAATATACATATGTGGATGTATATTTTGGTGTTCATAACCTAGCCATGACCTTGTGTTTGAATATGTTGAATGATTGTGTTTGTGATTTATTTTTAATTATTTCAATGGGTTGTAATAATTAATATCTTTGTTCTTCCATTTGAAAAATATCTAATTTATTTATTTTCATTTGGTATGTAAGTAAATAGATTAGTTGCATTTCTTTTACTGGAAAAAATGTATTAGGATACTTTACTGTAAAAGAAGATGCACACAAAATGCGTTTTTGGTTTTGGCCAATTTTGGGCCTAAAGGACTTCATAGTCCTTAACGGGATTTTAGCCCAATAACCAAAACACATTTTTGAAGCCCAAAGGAGTTTGGAGCTGAATTTAAAGATCATTTGGAAACCCAAAGAAAGTGAAGAAATCACAACACAAAAGGAAGACTTGAAGCATTTGGATGCGGGTTCAATGGGAGTTCAACACACATTTCTTGTCAATATTCACCCTTTAGGAAGGACCTTTTGGCACACTTGTTTCGGCTAATAAGTGTTGTCAAAAATAGTTGGCTATGGTTATGCACTTATAGTTTTGTGTGTTATGCTTGTATGGTTGTTTTATTATCTTGTTTGGATGATGTGTGGATATGGATGCTTAACAAACTAATAAACAACAACAAGCTTAAAATTGGTTCTTTAAAAATCATTAAAGTGGTTAATAAAAGGTTTTATTAAAGGTTAATGATTTTATAATAAAATAGTTTTATTAAAAGAACCTTGAAAATTGGTTTTCACTAAAGTACCATGAATTTGAATGCATGCAAATGTATGGTACATAAAGTTTTCTAAAACTAGAATTTTGAAAACTTAAAATCCCTTTTATAAAACAAGTCAAATACCATCCTTTTATAATGACACTTGAATCACTTGGGAATTCTTTGTGGGATAAAGGTCACCTAATCACATTTGAAGGAACTTGTGTGTTGAAGGTGGGCTTACCATATTTTGGGGATAAAGGTCACCTAACCACTTCACATGTGTGTTATGTAGGACGACTTGATTTGGAAACCATGTGCTTACGGTCACGAAGCATGGCGTACAAAGGTGTTGATGGGATTAAACATGCCAACTAAACATAAAGATGTTTAACCGATCCCATATGGCTAGAAATTGCAAAGAGTTGCAATCGTCAAACGTTGACTACCTTGTTAATTTAAATAATGGGATAAAGGTCACCTAACCAATATTTAAATGTAACGTTGGATTCTAGATTTTAACTATTAATTGTCTGTGAGACATAAAAGGGTATTGATAATTAAAATTTAATAATATCAAAAATACTAAAAATTGAACTTTGTTAAAATTTTGTAGATGGCCGCTAACAATGCAAACACAATTACCCAAACCGTCCGTAACCTATCACTAAGAACCATCCTTGAAAAGGATCGTCTCAACCATAACAACTTCATGGATTGGTATCGAAACTTGAGAATCGTTCTCAAGCAAGAAAAGATATCCTATGTGTTGGACGATCCCATTCCCGATGAACCTAACATGGAAGATGTGGAAGCCTATAACGATTGGGTTAAGTATTGAGGACTCTATGCAAGCCTTTGCCTCATGTTGGGAACTATGATTCCCGAAATTCAAAAGGATTTTGAACATCACGGGGCATATGACATGATTACCCAATTGAAGGAAATGTTCCTTAAACAAGCAAGGGTAGAACGCTTCGAAACGGTTCGAGCGCTTCATGCATGTCGAATGGAGGAAACCCAATCAGTCTCATATTATGTCCTTAAGATGAAGAGCCACATTGATCGCCTCAAAAGGCTTAATTGTCCCGTCTCTAAAGAGTTGGCTACGGATTTGATCCTCAACTCTTTAACAAAGATGTTTGAGACTTTCGTCATGAATTATAACATGAACGGATGGGACAAGAGCATTGGTGAGCTTCATGAATGCTCAAAACTGCCGAGGCGGGCATGGGTAAAAACGCTTTACCTGTTCTAATGATCAATGAGGGAGGCAACAAGAAGAGGCCCCACCCCGACTCCAAGGCAAGTTTTGCCAAAAGGAAGGGCCACGTCAAAGGGAAGGGAAAAGGAAAGGTTAAAGCGGAACCCACGAAACCGAAGGAAAAGAAGCAAAAGGTTGCTTTGACTGACCCATGCTTTGAGTGTGGAGAGATAGGGCATTGGAAAAGAAATTGTCCAACCTATCTCAAGGAGTTGAAAACCAAGAGGGATGCGGGGCAAACCTTAGGTACAATCTTTATGATAAATATTGACCTTAATGTTATTTCTTCAAACACATGGGTATTGGATACCGGATGTGGAACTCATATATGCAATTTGTTGCAGGTGTTCAAAAGAAATGAACATTATAAAAAGGGAGACGCTAGTCTCTTCATGGGCAACGGAGCAAAAGTTGAAGTCGAAGCCCAAGGAACTATGTGTTGAAACCTCCAAATGGTTTGGAAGTGATTTAAAAAATGTTTTGTATGCTCCTAGTTTGACTAGGAACATTATTTCAGTTTCCATTTTGCTACAATAAGGTTTTAGTTTAAAGTTTGTGAACGATGACATTTATGTTTTGATGAATGACATGTTTTACTTCAAAGCTAAACCTTCAAATGGTATTTATGAATTGGTTCATGATAATACATCATTTGATAGTTCAATGTACCATGCAATCACCAAGAAACTCAAAATGGATTTGAGTGAGACCTATCTTTGGCATTGTCGCCTTGGTCATATAAGCAGAAATCGCATGCAAACACTTCGAAGAATGGTCTTTTGGAAACAAATGGAGATGATTCATTTGATGTATGGAATCTTGTTTACAAGGCAAAATGACTAAGGCACCCTTCAGTGACACCTTTGAAAGGGCAAAAGACTTATTAGGTATCATGCATTCGGATGTATGTGGTCCTTTTAACCCAATGACTAGGAATGGTGAAAGATTACTTCATTAGTTTTACGACGACTTAGTCTTATGGTTATGTGTACTTGATAAGACACAAAGATGAAGTTTTTGAAACGTTCAAAATCTTCCAAAATGAAGTAGAAAATCAACTCAAGAAAACAATCAAAGTCCTTCGCACTGATAGAGGAGGTGAATACCTTAGTGATTCTTTTCAAGATCATCTTAGGAGTTGTGGGATTATCTCACAACTTACTCCACCTGGAACACCACAACATAATGGTGTGTCAGAAAGGAGGAATCAAACTCTATTGGAGATGGTTCAATCTATGATGGCTAGAAGCACATTACCTCTATCATTTTGGGGTTACGCTTTGCTCTCCATGGCTCGTATACTCAATATGGCCCCAACCAAGAAAGTGGATAAGACACCTTTTGAAATATGGCATGGAAGGGCTCCATCATTATCATATTTGAAGGTATGGGGTTGTGAAGCTTATGTGAAGCAATACAGCCCAAACAAATTGGAAGTACGATCCACTAAGTGTATCTTTGTAGGATATCCTAAAGATGATATAGGATATTATTTCTACGATCCACAGAGCAAAAGGTATTTGTTGCTCGAAAGGCTAAGTTCTTGGAAGCTAAGTTCCTTATGGAAGGAACTAGTAGAACAGTGGAACTTGATGAGGATCAAGAACCACAAGCCAATACACGTTTGGTTGATACTAGCACTCAACAAGAGGTTGTTGAAGAGGATCAAGAGGTTGATCAATACACACAAAACGTTCGCAGATCTGGTAGAGTTAGTAATCCACCTGAAAGATATGATTTTATGGATGGATGCTACATGGTAGATTCGGGTGAACCAACCACATACCATGATGCAATGTCACAATCCGATTGTGACAAGTGGCTTGAAGCCATGAACGTAGAGATGCAATCCATGTATGAAAACCAAGTATGGAATTGGTTGTACCACCTCTTAACTCCAAAGTAGTTGGAAGTAAGTGGGTTTTCAAGAAGAAAACCGATATGCATGGTAACTTGGATACTTATAAATCGAGACTTGTAGCAAAAGGTTTCGCTCAAACTCAAGGGGTTGATTATGATGAAACCTTCTCGCCGTCATGATGCTAAAGTCAATTAGGATATTATTTGCCATAGCTGCATATTATGACTATGAGATTTGCAAATGGATGTCAAAACTGCTTTCGTTAATGGATATCTTGATGAAGATGTCTATATGGTTCAGCCTGAAGGTTTTGTCAATCCAAAACATCCTAACAAAGTATGCAAGTTAAAGAGATCAATCTATGGAATGAAACAAGCATCTAGAAGTTGGAATCACCGTTTTGATGAAGAAATTAGGAATTTTGGATTCATCAAGAATGCCGATGAAGCTTGTGTGTATAAGAAAGCTAGTGGGAGCATCATCACTTTCCTAGTAGTGTATGTTGATGACATTCTACTATTTGTAAATGATATTCCAACCATGGAAGGTGTAAAAACCTGGCTTGGAAGTTGTTTTTCCATTAAGGATCTTGGTGAAGTCGCCTATATTTTGGGAATAAAGGTCTATAGGGATAGATCAAGGCGCTTGATAGGTTTGAACCAAAGTGCAAACATTGACAAAATCTTGAAAAGGTTCAAGATGGAGAACTCTAAGAAAGGTTTTGTACCTATTCAAAAGGGAACGATACTGAATGTGTCTCAATGTCCAACCTCAAAGGATGAGCAAGAAAGAATGAAAGGAGTCCCATATGCGTTTGCTATAGGATCCATCATGTATGCAATGATATACACTAGACAAGATGTGTCATGCGCCTTAAGCATGACAAGTAGATACCAGCAAAATCCAGGTAACAGTCATTGGATGGCTGTTAAAAGCATATTGAAATACCTTAGAAGGACTAAGGATATGTTTCTAATATATGGATATGGTGAAGAGGAACTCGTTGTAAAGGGTTACACGGATGTGAGTTTCCAAACTGACCGGGATGGTTCTCGATCACAATCTGGGTATGTCTTCATTTTGAATGGAGTACTGTCTCTTGGAAGAGCTCGAAGCAGGATGTTGTAGCATTGTCCACTACAGAATTAGAATACATCGCCGCTTCATTGGCAGCACAAGAAGCTGCATGGTTAAAGAAATTCATTGCTGACCTAGGGGTAGTCCCTACCATTCAGGATCCCCTAGAGATCTTTTGTGATAACGAGGGTGCGATTGCACAATTTAAGGAACCTCGTGCACATCAAAAGACTAGGCACATTGAGCGGAGATTCAACTACATAAGGGATGAAGTTGAAAAGGGAAAGATATGTATTCACAAAGTTCACACCGATCAAAACATTGCGGATCCTCTTACGAAGCTCCTTGAACAGCCAAAGCATGAGGGTCATACTTGTGCCTTAGGACTTCGATATTCTAGTGATTGGATTTGATCTATTTAGTATTTGGATATCGGAACAATTGTTATTTTAACTCATTTTAATAATTATGGTAATTTTGAGTTATGTTCCATTTTTAGCATGTTTAAATCCATGAATAAGTTAATTATTCTAAATGTCCGTAGTCGATCATATTTGTGGGAACAAATATGAAGGTAAGACTATTATGAACTCGGATTGGTGGATATTCATTAGGTATGGATATAGAGTAAAGTGTTGCTGCCAAAGTTCATAGATATTTGTGGGATACAAATATTGGACTGACCCGCTCTCAAATATTACTACATGGAATCTTTGTGATTGATCATAAGTAATTTTGAGTAAAGGCGAATATCATAGTATCCTCTAACCTGAGATACATATTGGGTCTTGATATTCACCAAATATTATACTTTGACTTAGTTCTTCGATGTCCTGAAATATGGCAGTACATAAGGCTAAGCTCAGGTGTGGTACAAGGTGATTGTGAGAGACGCATGTAGTCAAGAAGGGATTTGTTCTCTTATTCGTTGAGAGTAAGATGTCTAAGGCCTGCTAAAGTTAAATCAACAGAGAATGATCATTCTATGTCTCTGGATTTGACATGACATTGTAACAAAAGGATAAATGATAGATTCACCTAAATCATTTTCAAGTAAGGGACTTGAAGGAGATGATGTTATTGAATGGCACTTCGTCATACGTATTAGGGGTAGTAAACCGTTGTTAGGCGGTATTTACTACTTGCATCAATCTTCTATGTATCTTGTGCAAGTGGAGATTGTTGGAATCGGTATGCCCAAGACACATATTATATTGATGTGGCTAATACGTTATGATCCAAGTCGGGTCATACCCAATAACAAGCTAGACAAACACTTATATTATTTATTATGATATGATCAAACAAATAAATATTAACACTTAGAATATTTAGAAATTGGTTTTCTAAATAATTGCACTTGAGGAACTAATAAATTATATGGATAATTTATTTTGAGAGTATATTTTATTTTGTTATTTAATGGGTTAAATAACATTATAAAAGGTTATGAGATATTGCATAAATTCTTGTAAACATATGATGTTAATTTTATAAAAGTTAAAATAAAATAATAACAAGAAAATCTTAATATAAAGATAAATATCCTTAAGTCAAAATATTATAAAGATCTTCACACAATATCCAAGAAACATCTTACAAGAGATATATGGATATCTTGGAAGGTTTTGTGAGATCTTTACAAATCTCACAATATCAAGAAAGATCTTACAAGAGATATATGGATATCTTGGAAGGTTTTGTGAGATCTTTACAAATCTCACAATATCCAAGAAAGATCTTGCAAGAGATTATATATAGTGGATTTGATTCATTATTCAAGGGGTTGTAATTCTTACACACACATTAAGATGCAAGTGCAAGAACACTCTCAAATTCTCTCTAGAATTTCGGCCAAAGGTTGGTTGATTGAGAGGTGTTCATAAGTGAAAATCCTAGCAACATAAGGTGTTTGTTGGAAGGCTTGGGGTATACAAGCTTGAGGTCTTCTCCTTTGAAGATTGTCATTCAAGAATCATCATCTTCTTCCATCTCCTAGCTTCTTGAAAGGTCGTTTCTTAAAACACCCTATGGTTGTGTTTTGATAGCATGCATATTCATGTATGGATCCGGGTTTTGGTTTTACATATAAAATGGGTTTTATATCTTAAAAGTAACATGTTTTAAATAATTATTACGCTGTGTTTTTTCATTTTATATGGATAAAATGGCTTTGATAAACATGACAAAACCCCAACACAGTTATCGCGCAGTACGCGCTTAAACTCGAAAAATAGAGTTTCTTAGCGTTTTAAATTATTTTTCCTCACGATTATGATTAAATATTTTATTATTAACGGACTATTTTTGGGATTTAACATTATCCGCGGTCACCGACGTTCGTTTCGCATTTTAACCGTTAGGCGATAAGCGTTTATCTTAATATTGCCAACGTAATTTTTATCAAACTTTGGATTTATCAATACATCAAATACCGTATATAAACATCATAAATAATCAAATACGACCTTTTATTCATTCATGACACGTGTTACATTTGTACAATAGAGGCTAAATAGCCGGGTGTCTAAAGTCTCCCCCTGTTTAAGGAATTTCGTCCCCGAAATTCTTACATACAGGTTCCGTTTTTCACTAGACTTAAAGAGATGCGGATATTACCGTTGCATCTGGTCCTTTCGTTCCCATGTGAACTCGGGTCCATGCTTGGAATTCCAACGAACTTTGACCAACTTAATCCGACTCCTCCTAAGCTTCTGAATCTTCTCATCCAGAATTTCAACCGGTTCCTCGATAAATCTCAATTTATGTTTACTTGAACCTCATCAGGGGGTATAATTAGTGTCTCATCCGACAAACACTTTCTCAGGTTGGAAACATGAAACACGTCATGAACTCCATTCAAATCCTGCGGTAGCTTAAGCCTATACGTGACTGATCCAACTCGAGATGCGATTTCAAAAGGACCTATATACCGTGGGCTTAGCTTTCACCCTTTCCCAAATCTAACAACACCTTTCCAAGGTGACACTTTCAGCAGAACACGATCCCCGACTTGAAACTGCAACGGTTTCCTTCAGTTGTCTGCATAACTTTTCTGTCGATCGGCGACAGCTTTCAACCTTTCCTTGATCTGGACAACCTTGTCGGTTGTTTCCTGGATAAGCTCAGGTCCGTTAGTTACCTTTCGCCAACCTCAGCCCAGCACAAGGGCGATCGACATTTCCTTCCTACAAAGCCTCAAACAGAGACAGCTTTAATACTAGCGTCGTAACTATTGTTGTAAGAAAACTCTGCCAACGGTAAATGAGTATCCCAACTTCCACCAAAATCAATTAAACCACACTCTCAACATGTCGTCTAACGTCTGAATGGTTCTCTCACTTTGACCATCCGTTTAAGGATGATATGCAGTACTCATGTCCAAACGAGAACCCAACGACTATTGAAGAGATCGCCAAATCTGGAGTCAAATCGTCCATCTTTATCGGAGATAATTGACACAGACACTCATGACGGGCTACAATCTCGTTGAGGTACAACTGTGATATCTTTTCCGTCTTATCTATTTCCTTAATGGGCAAGAAATGAGCAGACTTCATCAATCGATCCACAATTACCCAAATAGTGTCATGTCCAAGTGACGTACCAGGTAATTTGGTGATAAAGTCCATGGCAAGATGCTCCCACTTCCATTTAGGAATCTCAGGTTGCTGCAGAAGCCCGGATGGCTCTGATGCTGAGCCTTAACCTTCGAGCATGCCAGACATTTACTCACATACACCGCAATATCTCTCTTCATATTCAGCCAACAATAAAACTCCTTAATATCCTGATACATCTTGGTAGAACCTGGGTGAATCGAATATCCGAACTTATGAGGATCATTCATAACTAGTTCACGTAGGTTACCTCTAAGCGGAACCCAAACTCGGTTCATGAAGTACATCACTTCATCCGCTTTTGGTATCAGTTCACATTCCAAACCTCTCAAACCTTCTCTACTCAGGTTCTCATCTTTCAAAGCTTCTCATTGTGCATTACGAATTCGATCGGTCAAATTCGTTTGTATGGTCAAACCCAAAGCACACACACGCAGAGGCTTCTCCCGCTCCTTTCTACTGAGCGCGTCAACAACAACATTTGTTTTTCCCGGGTGATAATGAATATCACACTCGTAATCATTGAGTAACTCTACCCAACACCGTTGTCGAATGTTGAGTTCCTTCTGATCAAAGATATGCTGGAGGCTCTTATGGTCTGTGTAAATCGTACACTTCGTGCCATGCAGATAAAGTATCCAAATCTTTAAAGCGAACAAAACAGCTCCCAACTCTAAATCATGAGTTGTGTAGTTCTTCTCATGAACTTTCAGTTGTCTGGATGCATAGGCTATCACTTTGTCCTTCTGCATAAGCACGCAACCAAGGCCCAAACGTGACGCATCACAGTATACAACGAAACCATCATTTCCTGTAGGACCGATCCTCGATGCCTAGGAACCTAAATTTGATATCTAACGTCCATAATAGCGGAAATATTACGTCGTGTTACCAATAGACAAGAATTAATTAGTTAGAAGTCAGTTTTATTGATCAAACGTTCTGAATACAGACTGACAGAGCTTCGCCTCTACAATGCCAAAGTTACAAATGAGACACAAAAGCTAGGTATTTATAGCATAACAAGTTCGGCCCATGAGGACACAAGTTCGCCCGAACTTGCATAAGCAAGTCCAGCCAAAACATGTATACTTAACATGTTTATGGGCGAACTTGGCTATAACATTTTATAAATACTTCAAAACCTAGCCTATTCAGCTCTATACAATACAGATTCGATACAAGACTAAGACATAGACATTAGACTCTCCCTTGGATATCGTCTTCGTCTTTTATCCGTCTTCAAAACTCTGTCTTCATATAAACATAACGTACCCGACCAAAGAAGTTCTTGTACAGCTTCTTTCGTCTCTATTGTTTCGGATCCGGCGTCTGATCAGTTGGCGGTGGTCTTTTAAAGTTAGCCATCTTGAGCGAACTTTGTCTTACCGCTTTTTCCATCTTTTCTTTAATCGCCTCACTTCTGGTTTCTTCCTTTAGAAATTCAACTCTCTCCAGATCCCTCCACTTTCTTTGCCACATCTTCCGTGAATTCACTTCACGTCCATAGCAAATGTTGACAACTTTCTGATACTACATCGCCTGTACCTTTTCTCTTTCTTCAAAAACAATCTTGCTGTGGAAAAGGCATTTTATATCTTCTCTCGAGCAGTTAACCAACCACATAGGATCTAGAATCCTTATCGTCCTCCACAAACCTCTCATACCCTGATGACCCATCACTTCAACTCTTTCCTTAGCGATATCCAGATGATCTTCAAACTTTAACACAATCACTGCTTCACAAGTAGCTGGATCAATCTGCCACCACTTGAATAAAGGATAGAAGTTCTGTTCGGTCAGCATAAGCGGCATATTCCTCATGGATCTAGGACGTTTCATAATCAACATTATGTGCTTTTCTGTAACCTTGTTGATCTTTACCCTTCATCTCGGAATAAACGGCTTCCAGTGATTCCAACTTTTTAGATCAAACTGTCTTCATCTGATAAGTAACATTCATTGTTTGTACCAGCTCTTCCATATCCCAATACGGCAATGTCTTTAAATCAGCAAGATATTTGAAGTATTGCACTCCAAATTCCCTTTTGATTGCATATACGTTTAGCTCTTTAAACCAACCCCAACTCAATATATCTCCCAAAGAAACATACTTTATCTCTGGTGAAGAATGCTAGTGGACATTGAAACTTACGTTCACGCGATATCTCCTTGTACCAGGACTTTTTCGCTTCAGCAATCTCTTCTTTGGTCATTGGTTTAGGAGTCTTTCCTTCACGTAGCTCTTCAGCAATTCTATCTTTCAACATATCATCATTCAGCTGTTTATACATCTCTTCAAATGTAGGAAAACTTTCTGAATTCTGACCAACATACTTAGCTTTCTGTTCTATTTCATCATCTGAGGACCAGTCTTCAATAATCACACGGTTGTATTCATCAGCTTCAAATCTTCTTTCGTACTGATACTCTTTAGGTTCAAATGTATTGACATTCATAACCTCTTCAAAATCAAACTCTAAATTCTCCGCTTTAGTTTCAACTAGCTTTGTCAGATCTTCTTTCGTGTAGTTATGTACAAACTCACCTTCTTCAACATTGTGTTCCAACATTAGTATCAAAGGTTTCGTAGGTACTGCAGTCATAGGCTTTGCAAAACGAGCAACATCTAATAAATCAATATCATCTGAAGGCCCTTTTTGCCCTGACTCCCCCTGGCTTTTATCTTCCATTCGATTAGATTCATCGTCTATCAGATCAGAAAAATCAAATTCATCTGAAACTTTAGCTTCATTGATCTTTAAGCCTGTACCACCCTTATCAAAATCATCGTCACCTTGATCAATCATCATCATCATCCCCTTCATTCCAATCTTCATATCCTTCTTCCTCTTCGTCATTCTTATCTTCCTTTTTGGCTTCTTCATTGTCTTTCTCTTTAGTAACAATGGTAGGATCAGAAGGCTTGACAGATTCGTCAACCTTTTGGATATCAGACTCAGAAGCTTTTGAAACATCTTCAGTAGGCTTCTCGGGGACATCGGAAGATTTCTCAACAGTAGATTTAGGGGCTTCACCTTCAATCTGCTTTCCTTTACCACTCTCAGCCAAATCTTTCTCAGCATGTTCCTTGGCTTCTTGACGATCCAGACGATCGTATTCAGCGATAAATCAATATTCAGATTATTAGATAACACCTTCTGTAATCTGATGAATCTTCGATCATTCAAAGCTTGAATTTTCTTCAATTCTGTAATCTCTGTTTGTAATTTTTCATTTGCGTCCTGCAGACTTTCTATCAACGCCTTGTAATATTCACGTTCATTCTCAAGCACCTTCACTTTATCATCAAGTATTTCTTTTTCGACTTCGCTTTGATTCACCTTCTTTACAAGCTCAGCCTTTTCAATCTTAATCTGTGCAACTTTATCTTCCAATACTTTCACTCGTTTTTCTAACATTTCAGCATTCGTCTCTGGGAAGAATTCATCCAAGTCTTCAAGACTAATTGGACCGTGTGGCATATCACCAAACATACTTCCCCTTGGCGTCTTTGGTGTTGAATCTTTTAGTGTTGCAGATTTCGGTGTAGACTTCTTCGGTGTAGAACTTTCAGGAATAGAAGTCTTTTGAGCACTAGGCGATTCAGCGATCGGAACTTCAACAAATTCAGATGTAGGATTTTCTTGTGTAACTCCTGGCCTTTCAGCTTCATCATGAACGATAACAGGAGGTTCTTGTGGAGGAGGTTCTTGTGTTGCTCCTTTCTCCTGAGCACCAGAAGGTTCTTGTGTGGTTTCTATGCTTTGCACCTTGCTTTTGTATCTTTTGCTCACTGCTTTCTGAGCTTTCTTAGCTTTACGTTTCCCTTTAGTGTGAGGTGACCCTGTAGTCTTCTTTGATATCTCAATTGCTGGAGACTTTATTCGTTTAGTTTTTTTCTTTGGCTTCTCCTCATCAGATTCTTTTTCAACACTTGGATCAAATCTGCATCCAATCTCCTTTCTTTTTCTGCTCTAATTTCAGCCTCTGTTGTTCAGGCTCTTTATCAGATTCTTCATTTTCTTGAGTCGACTTCACAGTTTCTTGACTCTCATTAACAACTGCAGCGCTTGATCCAGCCACTGCTTCAACATTCTCTATTTCCTCCTCATCAACAAGCGTAGTTTCAACTTTCTTTGACGCTTGCTTTTTCTTTGGTTTATTAGCTTCAGCTTTCAAAAACCATTCGCTCATCGCCTTTGGTTTGAATTCTTTAAACCATTCTCGTTCAGCTTTAGGCTCATTCTCATCGTCACTACCAACTTTTCTCCATTTATTTCCAGGTGGCGAGACATAATCTGGATCTTTAATCGCTCCGAATACTGGCTTGGCAATAGGAGCTGAAGCTTGTTTCTGGAATTTGATACGCTTCTTCACTGTGGTTTCATCGAGATGAACTAAATAAAGAACGTCATTTGGATCTTGTGCTATGTTGGGATACTTCTCATCAATCAACATCTGAATGAACCTTGGATAAAGACACAATCTCGAATCCTCCATGTTCTTCGACATGTGAGTAAACACCATCTTAGAAACATTGACCGCTTCTTAAAAATAAGCGCCGTTGCCATGCTAGCCAAATAAACTTGAACATCATCTAAACCGGCTTTGCGATGACTGAGCGTGTGAATTAGAGCATGCATCAAAAGCTTATAGGGGTTTGGCACTCCCCCTTTCTTCAGCATTGGTTTATTCACACTCCCCTTATAACCCATGCGGAAGAAACACCCACGAACCATCTTCTCGTCTAGATGAATCGTATCATCTTCTTTATCTTTAAGCTCCAAAATCCTTCGGATATCACCTTCGGTAACTGTAATCGGTTTAACTTCACTGCCGACTTGCACAGATGAAGTGATCGTCTTTTCATCCTCGTTTAAACTTGCGTTCATCCAGAAATGAACGATATGTGATCGATATGATACGTGCGTTCTGTAATAGCACGGCGAATGTGACTATCTTCGAGAAACCTCAAGATACTATCATATTTTTCAGCGATGGACAAATAGACTTGTCAAGCGTAATGCATGTATTGTGAGTTTTGGAAAACTCAACTGAGATAACACGCGCTGGAATCTGTGCCTGAAAAATAACGTAAAACAATTAGCACGCTTTTCGAGAAAAAATAACACAAAAATTTCTAACACTTTAATCGAGTTCGGGCGAACTTGATTAGGCGTTATAACATTCTGTTTTGATCAAGTTCGCCCGAACATGTAACAAACATGTTCAACTTTTTTCTAATGCAAGTTCGGGCGAACTTACAGTTTTTATTATTCAATTTTAACTAAGTTCGGCCGAACATGTATGAGACACATGTTTCACATTAAAGAGCAAGTTCGGGTGAACTTACGTTTTAAACAAATCACTTTTTATTAACATAAGTTCAGTCAAAAATGAAGAATTAAATCTTTTCATTAATCAAGTTGGTCAAACATGAAACTGAATTATTTAAGCATATTTTTGACAAGTCCGGTCGAACTTGACAACAAGTTCGGCCGAACTTATCGTCTTCTTCAACAAACCAACCAAGTTCAAACATGCAAAAGTGCATTTCAGTTCAATCAAAATCAAATCTGTTCGATTTTAAGTGTAGATTCAGAGTCTATGATCAATTTTGTCTAACAACACTTAAATCTTATCAAATTTTAATTTTTAGATTGTTTTTGTTCGTTTAAGGTTTAATCACGATTAATTACAATTATATACTCTGCCATTGTGATTGGTGTGCAAATCACCAAAAACAATCTTGATTTGGACAGCGTAACGGTATACAAATGCCAATTTCTCACAAATTCTCTCTAAAAGCTCAAGTTCGCTCAAGAGTTCTAGAAACATGTAAATGAGTTCGGCCGAACATGGATTGTATGTATACCATGTCAAGTTCGGCGAACTTGTTTAAGCCCATTACGAAGGCCTAGAGAAGTTCGAGCGAACTTATCTTTTAAAATCAACAACCAGCCATCTGCAAGTTCGGTCGAACATGCTGATTGTTAAACTTGAATTGTTTTAGCAAGTTCGGCCGAACTTGCCAAACCTCTAAATTTCACTTTTTCAAAATTTTCATTTTTAACCCTGAACTTTCCAACTTTTTACCAGTTATGAAAATCCACTCAGTTGACCAAGTCCAAGCTAATGACCTTGGTTAACCGATTTGTCTGCCGAGTCCAAGTTAGTGACCCCAGTTTGACTCGTTACGAACAAACTGTTGATATTTTCAAAATCAAAGTTTCAAATAAATGAACTTTTCATCATTTTATCTTTTCAGATTTAACAGATTAGCTCCCAGCCCGTTGTCAAAGAGATGTCCACCAGTTCTAGCACCTTACCAGACTTCGAAGATCTGTTCTCCAACATTGGTTTGCTGAACAAATGTAGAAATAATCTTTTTTTTTTTGTAAGTTTATGCTAAAACACACCGAAAATCTTTTTGATTTTAATCTTTAAAACTGAAATACAATGAAATAAGTAATGTAAACTATTTACGAACATATTTACAGAATATTTTTGTGAATTCATGTCTAAGGATCATATCAGTTGATTGAGACATATCACCAGTACCGTTGACCTTTAAATTACTTTAAGTTTTAAATTTGTTTACCTAGATTGTCGATATATTTGTCCACTTAAACTTTACCACATTTCTCAACTGTTTCAAGATATGTTAAGGTAGAATTCATGAAACTTGACTTATTTGTGGTTCCCACTTCTTGAATGTACTCTCGTATCTAGATTCCCTAGATTTCATCTTACAGGTGAATGTAGCGTAATTGATATCTGTATCTGGGTTGTGCAAGACCTTGAGAGCTCAGGTTAGTACTACCGTACAAACAAAGAGATGAAGGCTCGTCTTTAAGGTGTGTTCCACTTAAGGAATCTTTTCAGCATTGCATATGATTACATCTTTTGATACTTTTCAATATTGCATGCATTTTGAAGGTTTACAAGCGAAAGTATTATAGAAGTTCTAGGCCATTGCTTGCACAAAATCAGAAGAACTTGTATAATACCCCAGATATCAACTATCTATAAAGACCTCGTATCTCAGAATCACGCAATCTTTAAACGAAATTTCAGAGTACTAAGTCACAATATCCAAGATGTGTTAATTCACAAGATTAAGCAGTTGTAAAATTTAGTTTATATGTCAAAAACAGTTTACTGAAGTGTTAAGTCTATCGACACATCCACAGTAAGACTCGTTTATCACTTTTAAACTTTACATTTCTTTAGCGTACTGTGATAGTCCACTGATGTACTATCATTTCCTTTTATGACACTGAATTCTTTTTGTCTTTTTCAATTTTTTTGTACATTTTGAATTTTTATATGTTTTTGGATTTTAATTTTCAAATGTTTTTGTATTTTCTCTAACATTTCTCCCCCTAAAATCAAAAACATCTTTTTGGATTTTAGTTTTTAATAAAATTCTAAACTAGAAAGATATCTACAAACCAATGTGGATCACGCAAACTCGTCGTCCGATCCGTATTCAACCTCAGCGTCCGCACCTGTAAGCAAATTTTTCATACGTTAATTCTCAACAAGTATTTAAACCGTGTTAAAGAAAATGGTTTGGTATAAAAATCAGCCTTTTGTTCGTCGGTGTGGATTTTTTCTATTCGCACCAATTTCTTTTCGTAGCAATCACGAATGAAGTGATAACGAATTTCAATGTGTTTTGTGCGTGAATAATGAACCAGATTTTTAGTTATATCGATGGCTGCCTTGTTATCAACATACAGCGGAGTGTCTAGAAATTGCAGACCATAGTCTCTCATCTGTTGTTGAATCCACAAATCTATGAACAACAGCTGGAGGCCGAGATGTACTCAGCTTCACAGGTAGAGAGAGCGACCGTAGTCTGTTTCTTACACTGCCAGGTTACCATTCTAGTTTCGAAGAACTGGCATCCCGCTGTAGTTGATTTTGAATTCGACTTATGTACACAAAATCGGAATCAGCATAGCCTGTGAGGTCGAAATTGTCGTTCTTCGGGTACCACAAGCCGGTGCTTGGGCATCCTTTCAGATATCTGAAGATACGCTTCACGATCTGCATGTGTAAGATCCTCGGGCTTGACTGATATCTGGCGCATAGGTAGGTTGGATATATAATATCTGGGAGCGATGCCGTCAGATACATCATGATCCAATCATCGATCTGTACAACGTCTCGTCAACTTTGGCTCCAGTTTCGTCAACGCAAATTCGTGATTAGAGCAAGAGGCGTAGATAGAGGCTTCAAGCTTTCCATTCCAAACTTGTTCAAGATGTCGTGAACATACTTAGTCTGATGAATGAGAATACCATCCAGAAGCTGATCTACTTGCAAACCAAGAAAGAACTTCATTTCGCCCATCGAGGACATTTCAAATTTCTTTTTCATGATTCCCTCAAAATCTTTGCAGAGACTATCGTTTGTAGATCCAAAGATGATGTCGTCAAGTAGATTTGAACTATAATCAGATGGCCATCAACTTCTCTGGTGAAAAGAGTACTATCCACAGTTCCTCTGATAAAGCCATTTCCGACGAGATGTTGCGATAACGTATCGTACCAAGCTCTCGGGGTTTGGTGTAGAGCATAAAGAGCTTTATCCAGTAGGTATGCTTTCTTCTTGTTAAGTGGATCGACAAACCCTGGTGGTTGTCCAACGTACACCTTCTCGCGTAATTTGCCATATAGAGAAGCTGATTTGATATCCAATTGATAGACCTTAAATCCTTTCCATGATGCAAAAGCTAGAAAATTTCGAATAGATTCCAATCGAGCCACTGGTGCATAGACTTCCGTGTAGTCTATCCCTTCCTGCTGGTGAAATCCCTTGACAACAAGCCTAGCTTTGTTACGAACAATAACCCCTCTAACATCACGTTTACACTTAAAGACCCATTTTGTATCAATCGCTTTCTGATTCTCTAGTAGGTCTTCAAGCTTCCACACACCCAACTTCTCAAACTGCAATAATTCTTCTTGCATTGCTTGTACCCAGTTTTTATCTGCTAAAGCTTCATTAACTGTCTTAGGCTTAATCTGAGAGATGAAACATGAATAGAAACAAAAGTTCTGGGTTGTAGCAACACGTGTATAGAAACAACTGAGTGATTTATTAATTTGCCCTCGAGTTCTAACACCAGTTTGAAGTTCTCCGATAATATTTGTTGACGGATGATAGGAATATGATCGCGACAATTCTTCACTTGGAACATCTACTGAGTTTTGCTGATTCGTGATGTTGAGATCAACAACCAATTCAATGTTTGGAGAACTTGATGAAGCTTCATTTCTGTTGTTCGGGACTGTAGATTGATTAAGAAGACTTGTTATCTGCTCCACTTCTTCATCTGAAGAAGATGATTCCCCATCAGCATCAAATGTTGGTGCTTCATCTGAATCAGAATCTTGATTCTGAGGCATACTGGGCTCCATTGTTGTATTCATTAGTTCAGTAGAGGCATTCATTGGAAGAGTAGTAGGTGTTGATAATGTTTCAGAAACATTTTCAGCCAGAACACCACTATTGTTTGAACTTGCGCCAGAAGAAGACGGATCCAACGTGGGTTGATTAACCACAATTGGTCGAACAATTTGCTCTTGATTCGCTGACTGGTGAAGATAATATAACGCTGCAACTTCTTCGTCAGTTGGTTCTTTGGGCAAGTCAAACGACTTCCAAAGGTCTTGATAATTAAACAGCCACGCGTCACCTTTCCTTTGAATTGGATCCGTGTAATTGAAACAATCCACGTGTTGTGCTTCAATGACCTTTTGCAATGAAGGAACATATATTCTTCTCAACAGACTCGCATATCCGACAAAGAAACCTTCGAGAGATTTAGCTTCGAATTTGCCAACTTGGTCTATTACGGTACATGGAGCACCGAATGGTTCTAAGAACTTCAAATTTGGCTTCCGTCGCCTTATCATCTCAAAACATGTTTTCCTTGTTGGTTTGACAGTGAGAACCCTGTTTAGCGTGTAGCAAGCCGCAACAACTGCTTCACTCCAGAAGCGGATAGGAAGTTTAGAATCTTCAAGCATGGTTCTCGCAGTTTCAATCAACGTTCAGTTCTTCCATTCAGCTACTCCGTTTTGCTGTGGAGTATAGGGAGCACTAAACTCATGCAGAATCCCTTTTGCGTTGCGGAATTCCTCATTTTGTTATTCTTAAACTCTGTGCCGTTGTCACTTCTAATGCGTCTGACCGGCAGATGATAAATGTTCTCGAGTTTCTTGAATAGAATAACCAAGTTCTCGAACGTTTCGTCTTTTGGTTCTTGAAAGAATACCCACGAATATCTCGAATAGTCATCTGTCACAACCAAGCAATATAAGTCTCCTGAGATGCTTCGAACGTTTACAGGACCAAATAAATCCATGTGGAGACGTTCTAAAGGCAACTTGATTGAGTTTAGAATTTTCTTCGGATGTGATTTCTTGATCTGCTTTCCCTTCTTGCATTCCAAGCAATGATCAGACATCTGAAAACTTTGAAGATTTACGCCTTCTACAAGATCATTATGAACCAAGAAATTCATTTTTCGCAAATGAATATGCCCCATCTTAAGATGCCAAAGAATAGAATATTTTTCAGTAGCCTTTGTCACATAACATTGTGCTGATTGTGATGAAGTGGTAGCAACACCCATATCAAGAACATATAAATCATTCTCTCGCGGTGCTCGCATCAGAATCCACTCATCTGGAATTTGAATCCCGGCTTCAAGATAATACACTCCTTATCATTGAAATGGACTGTAAAATTCTTGTCACAAATTTGCGATATACTCAGAAGATTGTTCTCAAGCTCTGCAATATAGTTCACGCGATCAAATGAAACTACGCCATTGGAGAGTTTTCCCTCGGCGACTACCCTTCCACCTTGATTTCCTGCAAATCCAACATATCCACCATTGATAGCTTTAATGTCGAATAGCAATGCCTTCATTCCCGTCATGTGCCTGGATGCTCCACTATCCAAAATCCACTTTGAAAGTACGGATCTTTGGAACCCCTGCAAAATTCAGAAATTAGGTGAAAAGCTCTACCCAAGCCTTCTTGGTCTTGGGTTTTACTGGATAACCATCATCAAAAGCATATTCAAACTCATCAATATTATGAAAATCAAATTCATCATCTGTTTCAACAATGTTAATGTTTGAAAATTTCACTTTTTCTTATCTTTTACCGATTTGACATTATCATTCTTAATTTCTGTTTTAATTTCTTTCACATTCTCACTAGTCTTTACCTGCTCAGACTTAGTGATTTCAGTCTTTGATTTTTTTGTGTTGTCAGTCTTTACTAGCTCAGACTTAACAACACCAGATGTTGTTGACCTCTTCTTGGCAATCCAGGTTTGAGATTTGATATTAGTCTTTTTGATGTAAACTTGTTTTCATTAGACCTAGAAGTTTCACCTTTTTTGAAAATGGAATTTTTTTCAGGCTTTGGTTTAACTTCTAGTTTTGATTCATTTCATTTGAAAATCTTTACAGGTTTTACAAACACTGGTTGCTTTGGTTTAACAACATCTGAATCTTTTTTTCTTCGAAGATAAGCAGGTTTTGATTTCGGACATTGTCGTGCCAAATGACCAATTTCATTGCACTTAAAACATGTCCGATAATCAAGTGGATGTCCTTTAACAGGTGGTTTTACTTTACTTGAAGTTTTGACACCACTTGTAAACTTTGCTTTATCTCGAATTTCTTTCTACTTGAAGTTTTGACACCACTTGTAACCTTTGCTTTATCTCGAATTTCTTTCTCCTTTTTGAACTCATCATTTGATTGTTTACCAATCTAAACCTCTTCATGAACTGTTCTTGTCCCATATACAAAATTCATGTGTTTGTTTTTATATTCATGAAATGGTGACGGTTTCTTTACATATTCATCTGATTCTTCTTCTAAACCCAACCCTGCTCTCCGGTTTTCCAGATGATCACCACCGTTTCTTCGGTAATTGTTACTTTTAGGTTCAGAATAGAATTTTCGTTCATTTATTACCAATTCCTCTGATGAACTTCCACGAGTTTAAAGAATTTGTCAAGCAATTCTTCCTTCACATTCTGAATCGGGAAGCTATCATCAAAGTATAGTCTATCCGAATCCTTAATTTTGTACATTACAATATTAGGATCATCACTTAGACCATCCTCTGATGGCTTATCGTCATTTTCAGATTGTGAATCGGAATTCTTTGAACTCGAGTTGGCGCTTTTGAAACTGCCGTCATCAGAATCACTTAAAACATTTTCAACAACTTTGTTAACCACAACATTGTTTTCATCATCAGATTTAGCATAGACAATATCAATGTTCTCTAGCAACTCGTTTTTCTTTTCAGAAAGTAATTCAACATTGAGTGCCTTGTCCATCCCGTCTGTAGTTTTAACACAGTATTTCTCGCAAAGGGGTGAGGAACATTGCTATATTCTTTGCCCGCTTTCTTTTTAGGTTTTTCTTCCGTTGGTATTGTTGGAAGAATGTGATCGATAACATACGCGTTAGTGGTATAACTTCTTAACAATTGTCAAACTCTTTCAGTTTCGATTGTCATGTCTTGAAGTTGTTGTTTGATTTCAGCAATGGTATTGATATAAATGTTAATTGCTCAACATTCTTATATTATCATGTTGTTCGATGTTATTTCTGTTCAGTCAGCCATAATCATTTTTCATTTTATGATACGATTCTTTCATTGTGCGATAATCATATTTTAACAAATCGTTATGCACATTGTTTTCAGCGACGATCTTTGATTTTTTGGCGCATTCGACACAAGGTTCAGTACATTTTTTTGTACAAGGTTTCTCAACCTCTACAACTTGTACTTTGACAACTTCTTTCCCGATAATTTTTTCCTCTGGACCTACCTTTGTTAGATTCGCCATTAAGGCTTTATCTGCCATGTCCTTGAGGTCTTCGACTTTCATTTCTTGAGTGATTTTAGTGATCACTTCATCAATCTTTTTCTCCTCAACCACTTGTTCTTTCGTGCTTCCATCAAAGTGACCTGCAAAACTATCACAAGAATTAGAGGATAAAATTCCTTTTCTCTGCATATGGATATATTCCTCTTCTTCCTGTGGTTTATGCAAGTATTGTTCCAGAATAGCTTGTTCGAAAGCTGTTGCTTCTGCTGCTGCCGCTGCTGCTTCCTCTGCAGAGTTATCTTCAACTATCTCCGCCATCAAAGCAACTCCGGTCTTTTTGCCGATATAAGAGTTCCAATCAAAACCGTCATCTTCTGTGGATGCAACCGTGGTACTACTTTTTGCCTTTTCTTGGATCTCAATTTGAGTTTTCTTTGGGAACGGTTTATATTGAAATGCCTTCTTGTAATATTCATTCCCTCCTCACAAAGGACTTTGATTTCCGGTTGCTTCGGTGTTCTTGCACTCTCTTTTAAAATGTGCATTTTGTCGACATCTAAAGCACGTGACTTTGGATTTGTCAAAACCCAATTTGTTGCTGGAGTTTCCTATGTCACGGCCAGTGAGTGCGACGAACTTTGTCACTCTCCTGATGATCGAAGCTAAGGACCATTTGATGTCCATTAGTTTGAGTTCTTCCTCGTCTACCTGGTCATAGTATTATGCGGTCATCTCGGGATTTCCGATTTTACCGGCAAAAAGACATCCATAAGACTCTAAGACGGTAGCAAGTAGTGACATATGTTGTTTTGCAACTTCTTCTGAAACAACATTGTTCAAATTCACTGCGATGTTGCCTTTGTAAACATTTGGATCAGAACTTTGTTGTTGGTTCTGATTTGCTTGACTTTGAAATGTTGAACTTGAACCAGTGCTCGGGTAAGAACTTTGTGGAGTTTGGTCACACTGAGGCTGTGAATGATTCTGGTTCTGTGGAGAAGCATTTATGTTTGCACTAAAAGCAGTTCCAATTTTTGGACTCGAAATGTTATCTTGCATTCCAGTTTTGTAGTACAAACCGATGTCTTGAACAACATTAGCGTTCTTTGAGTTCGCTATCTTCAGAAGCTCCATTTCGCGACCTTCGAGTTTATAAATAAATGTTGATAACTTGAAGAAATCCCACTTATCACTATTCTTCAGAACCATCAAATACGTAGTCCATTCACCCTCTGGTAGTGCGTCAGCAAGTTTGTCGATGTATTCTTGTTCCGTCTTCTCAAGATCATGTCTTCGCATTTGCACTTTGAGGTGATAGAACCGCTCATCATTTGCTTAATGGTCTCATTCTTTAGCATGCTGAAGATATTGAACTCTTTCAGAATGAGAGCCTTCTTGCTTTTTATCATTTCAGCACTGCCTTGTTATTTCTTCTGTAACGACAACCAAAGCTCTCTTGCAATAGTATACTCTGGTAGCAAGATCAGTATATCTTCTTTGACTAACTGTTGGATGAGACTGATCATCTTTTTCTCAGCAATGTATTCGTCTCTCTGAGCTGTCGAGTAGTTGTACTTCTCAAGAACTTGTTGATGTTCATCTACGGGAATAGTATAGCCTCTTTCGATTGATACCCAGCCAGCGAAGTGCATGGCTTGAACCCAGTAGGTAAATTTCTCTTTCCATGCTTCGTACTCGTCCATGCTCATCAGCTTGGTCGGTTTGACGGTCGTTCCCATTTCGTTATCAAGATTGACTTGATTAATCACGTTGGCATTTGACAAACTAGCTCCAGACATATAAGCTCTTAGTTGATCTTCCATTGTGAATCACGAAACGTGTACGCTGAAAAGTTTTCAAAAACTTTGAAAACGGTTAGTCCTATACAAGTTCGGTCGAACTTGTAGTGACAAATGAAGAATTCTTGGATTTTCTAACAAGTTCGGTCGAACTTGTTAGATTTACTTTGAAAAATTTCGTTTATCTTCGGTCGAACTTATAACACCAACTTAACAGATCTTCGAGCGAACTTGTCAACACAATTTCGATGAAATACAAGAAAGTTCGGACGAACTGACTTAAAACTTTCTTGATTTTACACAAGTTCGGTCGAACTTGATGTAAAATTAATGAAAATTCAGTATCTTCGAGCGAATTTAGTCAATATTTCTTCAAAAATCACCTAAGTTCGGGCGAACTTACTAAAAAATTACTTGAAAAGTGATGTTTTAGTGCAAGTTCGGCCGAACATGGCCAACAAGTTCGTTCCTGAGGGTTTTCAAAACACGGTTTTTTCAAAATTTCGACATGAATTTGGTTGAATTTGGTCTCCAATCTTTCAAGGGTTTATCTTTGTTGTATTTTACATGATATATTCAAAATTCAAAAGATTTTGATCATGAATTCTTCATTTTGTGATCAAAAGCTAAGAAAAAAGAAGAATGGAGTAGAAATAGAAGTGTTCTTGTCTTGATACTATCAAATCAGGCAATTCTAGCTCTGATACCACTTGTAGGACCGATCCTCGATGCTTAGGAACCTAAATTTGATATCTAACGTCTATAATAGCGGAAATATTTCGTCGTGTTACCAATAGTCAAGAATTAATCAGCTAAACATCAGTTTTATTGATCAAACATTCTGAATACAGACTGAAAAGAGCTTTGCCTCTACAATGCCAAAGTTACAAATGAGACACACAAGTTAGTATTTATAGCACAACAAGTTCGGCCCATGAGGACACAAGTTCGCCCGAACTTGCATAAGCAAGTTCGGCCGAACATGTATACTTAACATGTTTATGGCGAACTTGGCTATAACATTTCATAAATACTTCAAAACCTAGCCTATTGAGCTCTATACAATACAGACTCGATACAAGACTAAGACATAGACATTCTGCACCAACATTTCCCTCTGACAGGGATAGGATAAGTGCACTACACAACTTCTCCTTCAACATCCGAAAAGCTTTCTCCTGTTTTCTATCCAATCAAACTTCTTATCCTTCTGGGTCAATAGTGTTAATGGCTGCGCTATTCACGAAAAATTCTCAATGAATCTTCTATAATACCCAGCAAGTCCTAAGAATTGTCGCACCTCTGTCGGAGTCTTTGGCGCTTCCCAATTCTTAATCGCCTCTATCTTCGACGGGTCTACATGTATACCTTTCTCATTTATGACATGTCCGAGAAATGCACCTCTCGAATCTAAAATTCACATTTAGAGAACTTGGCATACAGCTTCTCTTTCTTCAACAGCTCCAGAATCATCTTCAAACGTTGCTCCTGATCTTCTTTGGTTCGCGAATAGATAGTATATCGTCAATAAATACTATCACGAATATGTCCAAATAGGGTTTGCATACCCTGTTTATGAGATCCATGAACATTGCAGGTGCATTAGTTAAGCCAAAAGGCATGACTAAGAAATCATAATGGCCATAACGTGTTCTAAAAGCAGTCCTTGGAACATCTTCCTCAGCAATCTTCAACTGGTGATTACCTGAACGCAGGTCTATCTTCGAGTAGTAGCTTGATCCTTGAAGCTGGTCGAACAAATCATCGATTCTTGGTAACGGGTACCGATTCTTGATAGTCAGCATGTTCAACTCTCTGTAATCAATACACATTCTGAAGGAACCATCTTTCTTCTTGACGAACAACACAGGTGCTCCCCAAGGCAAAAAGCTTGGTCGTATGAAACCTTTTCCAATAGCTCCTAAAGCTGATTTGACAATTCTTTCATCTTGGATGGTGCTAATTTGTAAGGAGATTTTGCAATCGGTGCAGCACCAAGTACAAATCGATTTTAAACTAGATCTGTCTCGCAGGGGGTAATCCAGGCAAGTCTCCAGGGAAAACTTCCGGATAATCGCGAACTACAGGAATTTCTTCAATCTTCCCACTTTCACCAGTCGTATCCACCACGTTAACCAAGAACGCAGATAGCCTTTACGATACATCTTGTGCATCTTCATAACACTAACAACTCCTGATAGTCGACTTGATCGGTCACCGTGAACAACTTTAGCTTCACCACCACCAGGACGAGGTATCCGCACTTGTTTCTCCGAACAAATGATCTCAGCTCCGTTCTTGGATAGCTAATCCATCCCAACGACTACATCAAAACTACCCAGCTCCACTGGTAATAAATCAATACTAAAACTATGATCGCATAACCGAATTCTACAATCACAATAACTTCGCTAGTCTCTGTCAACTTTCCATTTGCTAATTCTATCGAGTACTTTTTACTTAGCTTACTTATTTGAGAACACAGAAACGGTTGAAGTTTTTCGATACAAAACTCAAGTCAGTACCAGTATAAATAGTACGAACACAGAATGGTCATTGATTAAGAACGTACAGGTAACAACCGCAGGATCATCACGTGCTTCCCAGCATTCAGTTCAAAAGCTCTGCCCCTAGCATTCTGACCTTTCACATTCGGACAGTTCCTCTTGTAGTGTCCCTGCTCTCCGCATTCAAAGCATCCCTCGAGCTTAACTCCCTCCGACGTACTCTTAGCATAGCACTCGCGAGTATTATGTCCAGGTCGACCACATCTGGCTCACTTTCCCTGCTCATCTCCGTGAGTCTTCTTTGTTGAACCACTTCCGCCATCCCTGGCATTATCCTTCCTAGAACCACTCGAATTAGCCACATATGCTTTCCCCGAATCGCATTTCCTCTACGCTTCACATCGGAATCCATTCTGGAGCTCTCAGACTTTCGCTTCCGCGAATCCCTAGATCTAGGCTCAAAACGCTCTGATCGGTTGATTTCCCATCTGCCTTGACTTTTCCCGACGACTTCCCATCTCCTCTTTCCTGTTAAGGCTACTTTTGCGAGCAGCATCATCCGCTAATGATTTCGCTAGAGTTGTAGCTTCCAGATAGGTAGTGGCTTCGCTACGTAACCATGCTACGAAATTGTGGCGACAATCCCAAATATACCTCTCTACCTTAACGTATTCAGGAGTGACCATTCGTTGAACCAATCTAGCCAAATTATTGAACCAGACGTATAAGCTCTGATGTTTAGGCCTTCCATGGTCAAATTCCAGAAGTCAGTCTCAATCTTCTGCATCTCACTACGCGGGCATATTCCTTAAGAAGCATCTCTTTTAGTTCGTTCCAGGTAGGACCGTAAGCCGCATCTTCGCCCAAAACTTGAACTTGAGTGTTCCACTAGGATAAAGCTTCATCATGAAATGAACATGAAGCATACCTAACCCTCTGATCAGCAGCACAACCGCTGATGGCCATCACAGATTCCATTTTCTCGATCCATCTAGTGATTTCAAGAGGCCCTTCAGCACCGGTAAATGATCATGGGTTACAGCCCTGAAATGTTTTATACGTACATCCATGCACTGTTCACAAGGTTAATGAAAAATCAAGATCACACTCTGATTATATCATAACACAGGAACTACTAAAACTTTTCCGATCATTATATTACCTTGTGGGTTTCCAATCTATACACCACTTTCATCATGCCCCAGAGCACCACGTCCACGTCCTTGCCCAATATTCTGGTTAGCTTCATGCTGTTCCAAGGCAGTATTAACGTGTTGGGCTATGAGTTGTGCCAACTCTTCTGGGGTGGTAGGTAGTCCAGTACCCTGTCTCGCTTTTGGCGGCATCTTGTCGTTTCTATTATTGCAATAATAATATCAACATAAGACATTGTTTAAATATTTCAATCATTAAATAATAGTGGACTAAACAATACACATGCATCCACATAATAATGAGAATAATTTAACCAAAAGAGAACCCATAACATTGATATTTATCACGGAAATTACAAAGCTTGTTCATAGTACAACGCCAATCAAAATTTGGTGTGACATAATCAACCAGCAATAACAAGTCTAGATGAAATTTCCTCCTAAATATCCAAAAAATTTGCATGCAAGCCAATATAAGGGTTTATCAAAGAGACATACACACAAACAAACAACATAAATGACAAACAACCATCATTTCTTCATGCCAACAAACTCTAGAAGCTTCCTCACAAGCTCTTTCAGCTCAACTATCCTCCAGTGCATCTGATCCATAGCACTGTAATCCAAGTCCTTAAGCTCATCAAACCAGTCCATTTGCGCTTCTAAATCCTTCACCTTTAGAGCAGATGAGAGCATCGGTTAACCCACACTCCTTTCTGCTTCTTTGGAGCAGATGCTATCTCAGCTCTGGAAGTTGAAGCGATGTCTCGACAGGTCGTATCCTCTTCCTGCATCGAAAGTAGACCAAAAGGGGTGCAGTAGGAGCGCGCGACTCGATCGATGGAAATGACGACTCGGTAACAACAGGTGGAGGGATCTCAGTAGTGGGCTCAGCAACAACAGTAGATGAGACGACCAATGGCTCTAATGGCTGAGCCGTAACAATGGTAGCGTCTACTGCTGGTGCGATACTATAAGATCCTCCGATCAACGGAACACCTCTATCCACGTCATCAATAACTGGCATGGTACCTGATGATTGCCCAGTCTTGTAGATCGAGGGTGGAGCATCATCATCATTGTCTTCGATCCAACCGTTGCTTGTAAAAGCATAACGTGGGTCAACCTGGCTTGCGAAAGCAGCAGGGTTAACATGGAAGGATGAAGCGAATTCGTCCGCATCAACAAACTATGGAATCATAGGGGTACCTCTGGTAATACGGATCTAGGTGAAGTCTCGAATTCTGGCTCGCTCTCAGAGTCATTAATCTCGATGACCTCATGCTCGTGCGACATCTGTGACATATATAACCGTACAAAGTAAGTGTGTTTCAAATGAAAAATAACACATAAGGCCCAAATAAACAGATTAACACGTATGCACAATAACACGCAATGGTTCTCATACATGATAAAAATCCATGTTTATTAAAAAATTTTGGCTTCGCGAATTTTGGACTTATATCTCAAAATTCTTTGGTTGAAGTCTAGAGTTTTTCCCCTGAAAACATCTAGTTCGCTAACAACCGTCGGCTCTGATACCAACTTCTGTAACACCCCAAAAACGTCGCAACGGAATTACAAACGTAATGGTGACGGAAGTTGGTGCCCATAAATATCTTGTCGAACGATGCATTGTTAATGTTGGACATTTAACTTAATTAAAACATAGTTTTTAAAACATAAAGTTTAAAGTACGTCACAACCACACCACAGTTATGTTGGTTTTGATCCTTATGGATCTTATTACATAGGTCCCAAAGTTTTAAAAGTTTGTCCAAAACATTCATAAAACAACCATGCATAAAAAACCACAAGATACGCCATAATTCCCGAAGCCATGCTCAAGAACCTGAAGAACACGTTAAAATCAAGTGTTAACACAAAGGAGGGTGAGCTCACATATTCAAATTTAAACAAGGAAAACTTTCTAATTATGTGTTTATTATTAAAATATCCAAATAATATTTTCCAAAGTTAATTTACTTCCTTAATAAAATCCATGAGTCAGCGGTCGCAAGCGTTTCCCCCCGAAACCTTCGAACTAAAGCATCTTCCCAAGTTTTTACATATTAAATTTATTGCATCAAATGTTCAGACTCGTATGTTTTCAAGACAATACGAAAAATATATTAACAATAAGGGTATAATCAAGACTAGACTATAATAGAATATCAATTCGTCGTTTGACTTGATCGGAGTGACCGATCACGACGGGGTACTCAACCCGATAGACCTACCAACAATTCTACGTGTTCAATACTTAAATGATTAAACAGTAATACTTGTGCATGCGCCCATAAGGGCCATCTATATCACTTGCCTCATGAACAATATGTATATCCTACTAAAATGATAAATTTAATATATAGTGAGTTGTACGAATCCCCGACGTCCCCACCGAAACGTAAGCCTAATCCCGATACTTACTCTCTTGAGACCGAGCCAATTCGTCACAACTTTAGATTTAAGCATTTTTAAATCTACATGGTCGTTTTCTCTAAAACACCGTAAAATTCCCCGTTTCATCCCCGAAACATATTTATTCACAAAACCGTTTCTACCCGAAACATATTAACATCATCAAAATCATATATTTTCTATGAAAATATAAATTTTATATAAGCAAAGGTATGTTTTATTCAAAAACATCTTTAATCCTTTTAAGGTGTGTTCTTCCCCAAAACATATACAAAACAGTAAAAAGAGGGGGTTTAGTGACACTCACCTTTGGGTGCGTATTTAAAATAGCGCAATCCCACAATTTGATTCTACACGTCCTAACATAGGTAGGCACGATTTAATAATCAATATATTACAAAATTCCTAAGTTTCTCCAATACTTAGAATTTTCATATAACTTTGAGATTTTCTCGAAAAGTTATTATTTTTTATTATGTTGGCATATTAATATATATATATATATATATATATATATATGAGTTCATATATATATTTTTAAGATTTTGCGACTTGAACGATTTTCTTGGTGACCTTAATGTTATCCGTTACACTCCCGTTTATAAGTACTATATATCTACGATTTGCGCGTCGTAATATATACACATAAACTTGCACATATTCACAACATCATAACACGCGAAATCTCGTTAACTCTACACTTTATCATTTTTTAAGCATGCATACATGAAATAACTTATTTAGTTAACCTATGTATAAATTTTCATGCTCGACAAATAAGTTACACATTAATCGCGATTTTACCGATTCTACCGTTTTAAACATACAAGCGTACATGCATAGTCTTAATTCTCGCTATCATGTCAACACTTAACACATCATCATATACACATATTTAAATCACATAACACATTTAAACACATAAGATTCACTCATGAACAACCCATTCTAGTGTATGTTGAAAAATGCGTATTTTAGTGATTCGGTAACGTTTTCGGGTGCCGAAATTCACGTATGACTAACCAAACACCAAATAATCTTAATATAAGTTAAAATACTTATATTTATATCAAAAATATCAGTTTAGTTACTGATCTAAAACAGTTTCATAATAACCCTTTTAAAAGGCGGTTTTTACCGTTTTTACCACATAGTTTTGCGTCAAACGTGACCTTAACCATCCGAATGTAACATTTGTAAAAAAATCGGGTCTCCAAAACCCGCTCCGTTTTGTAATCAAGTACCAAGTTATGAAAATGCATTAATTATTTATGGTTATTTTGAGTTAAAACGATACATAATTAATAAATAAACTAAACTATAAAAATTATATTTGATAAAAAGTTAAAATAAAACAAATAAAAAAATAATTGAAGCTGCCGGGACTCGAACCCGGGTCAGCTGAGTCGCCCAAACGACTTAACCTTCTTTCCCTAAACCACTCCGCCACAATGTGTTTTCTGTTAACACTAGGAAAACAATTGGATCTTATACACAAACTCAACTTAACCGATGATGCCATCTGAATAACGGTAATCGGCAAACCAATCGCCAAATCGTTGAGAATTCATTTGGTTCAGCTTATAACCGATGTATTACGGTTTCTAATCAAGTTAAAATTGATTGAAACTTTAAGACTTATCATTTCGGCTTTTGAAACCGAAAATTCATCAAAGCACTGATTTAACTCAAACTTCAGATCAACCTCGCAATTCAGAACCATCACAACAATACTCCACTTCTTTTTCGTCGCATTTTCAAATCATCTGAGCACCTGAAACAGTTCGCCAGAATTCTCTGCAAAAATCGCCGGAAAACCGTATTCAACACAAACCGGTAAATTACTCCTCCTTTACGATTTCAATCTATTGTTAGAACTTTACTAACATTAACCCATCATTCAAAATCAACCACAGACGACTTTGCTGGATTTTCTGTGTTTCGCCGGAAAATTTCTGGAATTGCCGGAAACTCGTTAGTTATCGGTATGCACCTTCAAACGTACTGATAATCAATACACACTAGTTCAATTTCATATCTAATCCCTTAATTCTGTTGATAGACTCTCTCAGCCGAAGGTTCAAAAACAGAGCCGTCAAATTCTCGCCGGACTCTCTGAGGAAGACAACCTGTTCGGTACCTTCTTTCCCCAGACTGTTCGGTTTAGTATTTTCAAGCTAGTCATCATGTTTATAACTAGATTAATCACGAATCGGATGTTGAGTAAGGTCTGTGTTCGTAATGAAGAAGACGAATTCAATAATGACATAAGAGTAATTAAAATCCGGATTATTAACGGGTTAGACACACAGTCCAGCGGTGGACTGTGTGCAAACAACGACTAAACACGTACCGAGTTCGATCCTTGCTACGCGCACGCTTTGTGTAATAACATTCCTTTTTAATCCAGAACTAAACCGGGTTTAAAACAGATAGTTGTTAAATATAATAAAAACCAAGAATATAACCGGGTTAGACACACAGTCCAGCGGTGGACTGTGTGCAACATTAACTTCACGTCGTGCGTTCGAATCTTGTCACGAGCACCGGTTCAACTGAAATTAAACGTTGTTGCAAATAAAGGAATTTTCGGTTAATTCAAATAAGAGTATAAATATAATTAAAACCGAGTTTATAACGGGTTAGACACGTAGCTCAGTTGGTAGAGCTACGTGCACGCGAACGGAAGGTCGCCGGTTCGAATCCCACCCGGCGCAGAATTAACCGCTGACCGAACCGGTCAACGGTCAACAGTAAAAAAAATAATATTTTTTTTTTATTTAATTTAATTTAAAAATCAATTAAAAATACTTAAAAATAACATTTTTAAAGATAGAAATAGCCATAAACTCATAAAAATATATCTAAAAATTTAATTAAAATCCTTAATAACATCCATCCATTTAATATATTTTTCCATTATTATTTAGGTTAGTATTCCTCGTCGACTCGCTCATCTAAATCGTGCGCATCTCACCATCTCCAATTCAACGCACACCAATGTGAGTGAACCTTTCAAATTCCCCGTTTTAATCACGTTTTTGGGGTGTATCATGTGTCTTTGTTTATATACATATTATAACGAAACTATTGTGCATACATCATATCATGACATGTGTATTTAGTTTGTTGCTGTTAAGTAGTTATTATTGGATGCAAATTATTATTACAGTACATGCATTTGCCGAGGCCGCATTCCCCATCCATGAGGTTGAGCTTGTTCCCCATTTTATTATGCGGTTGAACTTGGCGTGCCCGCAACGATCGGCTCCGTTTGATTGAGCCTTGATCGGTCATTTCATTTTACATTTCAATACATGCAATACGATCGGCTCCGTTTGATTGAGCCTTGATCGCACAGTTCAATTTACATTTCCAGTTCATGCAATACGATCGGCTCCGTTTGATTGAGCCTTGATCGCACAGTTCAATTTACATTTCCAGTTCATGCAATAGGATCGGCTCCGTTTGATTGAGCCTTGATCGCACAGTTCAGTTATGTTAGTTATCGTATGATATTGGTATGTTCATGTATGCTATCAAGTGTTATTGTATGTAATAATTGTAACTGCTATTTGCCAATGCTTGATTACTTACATTTGCTCTTTTATGATTATGCACAATATTTTATTGATAAACTAACCATAAAATCATTATTAAATGTTTATCTAATAAGGTTCACTCGCCAACTTATGTTAACCCAAATACTACCATTTTACACATGATACAGGTGAACCAGCAGCAGCTAGGAACACATAGGACCTGGATTAGAAGAATAAATCGATTTAGTTTTGGGGATTGTTACCTTTTGATTATTTCCTTTGTATTGAATGAACATGTTTGGATGTTTGAAAATGTAACTTTGACTTCATTAATTATGAAACATAATAGTAAATGTCATGTGCTTTGGTGATAACCCAATTATGCCCCGACTCTTATTTCCGCTGCGGGTCGGGGTGTGACAGACTGGTATCAGAGCCATGACTATAGGGATATAGGATAGGTTATTAGACCCTTAGAGCCTATACTATAGTCTATTAGAAACTTATAAGAATTTTGTGTGTTTATATGCCAAATTTCATGATGTTTATATGTTTTATGTTAAATGTTACATTTGATATTGTGCAAGCATGTTCATAAGTATGTATTATCAAATAATGCCTATCATGAAATCGTATGATCATAACATATCACATCCATGAAAGCACACACCACCTCATGATTGATTTTACAATGATTTTCGTGTTTTCAAATCTCATCAAAGTGAGTTCTCATGACGGGCATGTAGTAACTGGAAGGGTACTAGTACCGGTAGTCGGAACGTCCTGTCTAGGCTGGCATTCGTATAAATCCAAAATAAAGGACTAGTTTGCCTACCTGGGGACTAACGATGAGAGTACGAAGTACCTATTAGGCCAAAGCATGCTATACCAAACGTTGTGTGAGCTAATCCCACTTTGAGTTGTCATTGTGTCTACACCTGGACACGTTCCGACCAAACATCTCATGAACATATTTTGTGGTTTGCATTCGGGGATGCGAGTGTTAAATTGCCAATACTAATGTGAATCCTACCAAGCCAATAGCCATGGGGGCCCACATGACTATGTAGGTGAAGGTATGGGGGACATTTGAGGCCCAACATGAGCGAACCCAAGACATCCTATGGATGTAGTTGCATTATTGATATTTATGTTATTTTCATTTTCTTAAAGACACATGACACCTAAAAAAGAAACCATGAACTCACAATCTTCTCATTTTATGATCCTGTAGATGTCATCTAGACAGCATCGAAGGGGAAAGAAATCGGGAAGGACTCAGGAACGTTTGGCCACGCATATCGCGAATCAAATGGCCACGATATTGCCTGACATCGTGGTATAAGTACAACAAGCCCTTGCTGCAAATCCTACTAACCCTCCTCAACAACAGGACCAGAACATCGCCAACCCTCCTACCATCAAATGCTCTTACAAACATTTTAAGTCTTGTGATCCTCCAAAATTCGAAGGGACTGAGGGAGTCACTGCTCTCCTACATTGGTTCGAGGAGATGGAAAACGTTTTCTTAAACTGCGATTGTCCTGAAGATCGCAAGGTTCGTTACGCCACCGGGAGACTACTTGGTGTAGCTCTCACTTGGTGGAATACTGAGAAAGGAAAGCGGGGAACTGAAGATGCGATGGCCTTAACTTGGGAGGAGTTAAGGGAAATCATGACTAGGCGTTTCTGTCCTAGAAGTGAAATTAAGAAATTGGAGGATGAATTTCATGCCTTAAAGCAAAAAGAGGGTGATCACTCTACTTACAACAAGAGGTTCTTGGAGTTGAACCTCTCGTCTGATCGAACATTATATTCGAGGACTTCCCTCGAAAATCCAAGATTCGGTTCTCAGCGTTTCACCGGTAACACTCGAAGCTGCCATGGAGTTGGCAACGGAACTGACCGAAAAACCGAATTCGCAATGGGAAGTTCAAAGAAGAAAGCCCCTGTTGAGGGACAAACCTCAAACCACCCCAATCCTTCCTCTAAGTTTGCTAACAAGAGGAAGCGTAACACCAGGAACTTTGCAGTCACCCAAACCAACACCCCTATTCCTGTTGCACCCATCACTCAAGTCACTCCTTCACCCGCACCATACAAAAGACCCTACACAGGCCCATTACCAAAATGTAACCGTTGTCAGTATCACCACTCCCCTGATTATCCTTGCCAATACTGCACCGGCTGCGGTCGCGCAGGACATACTGTTCAAAACTGCCGCACGCTTCAACGAACAAACCGCCACCAACCTTTAACCCAAACCCACCAACAGTTAATGGGTCAAGCACAACAACAACTACCATTTCCACCCACCCAACATTTAGCCTAAACATACTATCAACCCAATTACCCTATGGGCCAACCGATGCGGGCTTGTTTCAATTGCGGCGACCCAAGTCATTTCAGAAACACATGTCCAAGACTGGTTAATATTATTCATGCTCAGGCCCAAGCCAACCCTTGAATCAAGCGAACCAAGCTCCTCCACCTGCTAGAGGAAGAGCTTTCAATATTAACGCGAACCAGGCCAGAGCTGACGGCAATGTGGTCAACGGTACGTTTCATATAAATGGTAGTTATGCCTCTATGTTATTTGATACTGGTGCGGATAGAAGTTTCATGTCATTAGAATTTGAACCTATCTTAAGCAAAAATCGGGATAAGCTCGCGGAATCCATAACGGTGGAAGTTGCGAACGGAAAACCAGTTTCATTAGACTCTATTTTACGCAACTGTACACTCACCTTAAACAACCACGATTTCTCAGTCGACCTTATTCCTATGAAGCTGGGAAGTTTCGACATCATAATCGGTACGGATTGGCTCAGTCAACATCATGCAGAAGTTGTATATCGTGAAAAATTTATTCGTATTCCTCTTTCAAACGGTCAGACTCTTCGAATCATTGGAGAAACCTCGTCGAAAGGGCTCAACTTAATGTCTTGTCTTCAAGCTCAAAAATACCTTCGCAAGAATTATGTCGCGTTTTTAGCCCATATCATCAAGAAGGGGACCACAGAGAAGAAACTTGAAGATATTCCTGTAGTAAAAGATTTTCCACAAGTTTTTCCTGACGACATTTCAGGACTTCCTCCAATCAGGGATGTCGAATTCTGTATCGATCTTATACCTGGTGCTACACCAGTTGCAAAATCTCCATATAGGTTAGCCCCCTCTGAAATGCAAGAGCTAGCCAGTCAATTGCAAGAATTGACTGACAAGGGATTCATACGTCCCAGCTCATCGCCTTGGGGTGCACCTGTCCTTTTTGTAAAGAAGAAAGATGGATCTTTTCGTATGTGCATCGACTACAGAGAGCTCAACAAGTTAACCATCAAAAATCGATATCCTTTACCTCGCATAGACGATCTTCTTGACCAACTACAAGGTGCCAGTTGCTTTTTGAAAATCGACCTTCGATCTGGCTATCATCAGCTTAGAGTGCATGAAGAAGACGTCCCTAAAACTGCTTTTCGAACTCGTTATGGCCACTATGAATTCATGGTTATGCCGTTTGGATTAACCAACGCACCAGCTGTTTTCATGGACCTAATGAACAGAGTCTGCAAACCTTACCTCGATCGATTTGTTATAGTTTTCATCGACGATATTCTTATCTATTCAAAATCTAAAGCTGATCATGCGTCATCTTCGACTTGTTCTTGCACTTCTAGAAAAGGAAAAGCTTTATGCCAAGTTCTCTAAATGTGAATTCTGGTTAAAAGAGGTGCAATTTCTCGGGCATGTAGTCAATGACAAAGGAATACATGTTGACCCATCAAAGATCAAAGCAGTTCAAGAATGGCAAGCTCCACGTACACCAACTGAAGTAAGGTCTTTTCTTGGACTAGTTGGCTATTATCGTCGGTTCATTTCAAACTTCTCTCGCATTGCTGTGCACTCACGGCTTTAACCCATAAGGGAAAGCCATTCGTATGGGGACCCAAGCAAGAGGAAGCTTTTCAAACTCTTAAACAAAAACTTTGTGATGCACCAATCCTCACTCTTCCTGAAGGTTGTGATGATTTCGTGGTCTATTACGACGCGTCAGGGCAAGGATTAGGTTGCGTTCTTATGCAAAGAGGAAAAGTCATAGCTTATGCCTCGAGGCAACTCAAGACACATGAAAAGAACTACACCACTCATGACCTAGAACTTGGAGCCGTGGTATTCGCTCTTAAGATATGGAGACATTATCTCTATGGTACTAAGTGTGAAATATACACTGACCACAAGAGTCTTCAACATATCTTCAATCAAAAAAAGTTAAATATGAGGCAACGAAGATGGGTCGAACTCCTAAATGATTACGACTGTGAAATTAGATACCACCCGGGTAAAGCAAATGTGGTGGCTGATGCACTTAGTCGAAAGGGTTATGCGAACTCCATTCATCTTCTATGTTCGCAAATTATAACCGATATTAAAGATCAAATTCGTGAAGCCCAACACGTTTCAATAACAAAGGAAGATGTACGAAAAGAGATGTCCTGTGAAGCCGAGCTAAAACTTGAAACTAAATCAGATGGTATTCTGTATTACCTAGATCGTATCTGGATTCCTAACCACAACAATCTTCGGGAAACTCTCATGAATGAAGCTCACAAAACGCGATATTCTATACACCCAGGAGCCGATAAGATGTATCAAGACCTACGGTACACCTATTGGTGGCCTGGAATGAAGAAAGATATTGCCGTTTTTGTTTCCAAGTGTCCACATGTTCTAAGGTGAAGGTTGAACACCAAAGACCCTCAGGACTTCTAGTCCAACCGGAAATACCTGTATGGAAGTGGGAAAATATAACCATGGATTTCATTACCGGGTTACCTCGCACTTCTGGTGGGCATGACACTATATGGGTGATTATAGACCGACTTACAAAATCAGCTCACTTTATTCCTATTCGAGAAGACTTCAAGAACGAAAAGCTTGCTCGTATTTATATCAACGAAATCGTAAGCCGACATGGGTACCATTAAGTATTATTTCTGATCGTGATGGTCGTTTCACCTCACGAACATGGCAAGCAGTACAATCCGCTATGGGCACTCGATTAGATCTCAGTACCGCCTATCATCCTCAAACTGATGGACAATCTGAGCGCACCATTCAAACTCTTGAGGATATGCTTAAAGCATGTGTCATAGACTTCAAGGGAAATTGGGACGCCCACCTACCGTTAGTTGAATTTTCGTACAACAACAGCTATCATTCGAGCATCGGCATGGCACCTTTTGAAGCTTTATATGGTCGAAAGTGCCGATCTCCTGTTTGTTGGCACGAAATTGGGGAAGCACAAATTACTGGTCCAGAATTGATCCAAGAAACCACAGACAAGATTCATCAAATCCGAAACAATCTTTTAGCGGCTCAAAGTCGTCAAAAGAGTTACGCAGATAAACGACGGAAGCCCTTGGAGTTTAGCATTGGTGATCATGTGCTTTTAAAAGTATCACCGTGGAAGGGAGTAGTTCGTTTTGGTCAAAAGGGAAAGCTAGCACCACGTTACGTAGGACCTTTCAAGATACTCGAAAGAGTAGGTCCTGTAGCATACAAGCTTGACCTACCTGAAGAACTCGACAGGATTCATCCCACATTCCACGTGTCGAACTTGAAGAAGTGCCTCGCTGATGAGAATCTCCATATTCCACTGGAAGATATTCAGATTGATGAATCCATGTATTTTATTGAAAGACCAGTGGAGATCATGGACTATGGAGAAAAGCGTCTACGACGAAGTCGCATTCCTATTGTTAGGGTACGCTGGGAGTCGAAACGGGGACCTGAGTTTACTTGGGAACGTGAAGACTCAATGCGTGAAAAATACCCGCATCTTTTTCCTACTACTTCAACTATTTAAATTTCGGAACGAAATTCCTAAAAGTAGGGGATACTGTAACATTTGTAAAAAAATTGGGTCTCCAAAACCCGCTCCGTTTTGTAATCAAGTACCAAGTTATGAAAGGGCATTAATTATTTATGGTTATTTTGAGTTAAAACGATACATAATTAATAATAAACTAAACTATAAAAATTATATTTGATAAAAAGTTAAAATAAAACAAATAAAAAAATAATTGAAGATGCCGGGACTCGAACCTGGGTCAGCTGAGTCGCCCAAACGACTTAAACCTTCTTTCCCTAAACTACTCCGCCACAATGTGTTTTCTCTGTTAACACTAGGAAAACAATTGGATCTTATACACAAACTCAACTTAACCGATGATGCCATCTGAATAACGGTAATCGGCAAACCAATCACCAAATCGTCGAGAATTCATTTGGTTCAGCTTATAACCGATGTATTACGGTTTCTAATCAAGTTAAAATTGATTGAAACTTTAAGACTTATCATTTCGGCTTTTGAAACCGAAAATTCATCAAAGCACTGATTTAACTCAAACTTCAAATCAACCTCGCAATTCAGAACCATCACAACAATACTCCACTTCTTTTTCGTCGCATTTTCAAATCATCTGAGCACCTGAAACAGTTCGCCGGAATTCTCTGCAAAAGTCGCCGGAAAACCGTATTCAACACAAACCGGTAAATTACTCCTCCTTTACGATTTCAATCTATTGTTAGAACTTTACTAACATTAACCCATCATTCAAAATCAACCACAGACGACTTTGCTGGATTTTCTGTGTTCGCCGGAAAATTTCTGGAATTGCCGGAAACTCGTTAGTTATCGGTATGCACCTTCAAACGTACTGATAATCAATACACACTAGTTCAATTTCATATCTAATCCCTTAATTCTGTTGATAGACTCTCTCAGTCGAAGGTTCAAAAACAGAGCCGTCAAATTCTCGTCGGACTCTCTAAGGAAGACAACCTGTTCGGTACCTTCTTTCCCCAGAGTGTTCGGTTTAGTATTTTCAAGCTAGTCATCATGTTTATTAACTAGATTAATCACGAATCGGATGTTGAGTAAGGTCTGTGTTCATAATGAAGAAGATGAATTCATTAATGACATAAGAGTAATTAAAATCCGGATTATTAACGGGTTAGACACACAGTCCAGCGGTGGACTGTGTGCAAACAACGACTATACACGTCCCGAGTTCGATCCTTGCTACGCGCACGCTTTGTGTAATAACATTCCTTTTTAATCCAGAACTAAACCGGGTTTAAAACAGATAGTTGTTAAGTATAATAAAAACCAAGAATATAACCGGGTTAGACACACAGTCCAGCGGTGGACTGTGTGCAACATTTACTTCACGTTCGAATCTTGTCACGAGCACCGGTTCAACTGAAATAAAACGTTGTTGCAAATAAAGGAATTTCGGTTAATTATAAATATAATTAAAACCGAGTTTATAACGGGTTAGACACGTAGCTCAGTTGGTAGAGCTACGTGCACGCGAACGGAAGGTCGCCGGTTCGAATCCCACCCGGCGCAGAATTAACCGCTGACCGAACCGGTCAACGGTCAACGGTCAACAGTAAAAAAAATAATATTTTTTTTTATTTAATTTAATTTAAAAATCAATTAAAAATACTTAAAAATAACATTTTTAAAGATAGAAATAGCCATAAACTCATAAAATATATCTAAAAATTTAATTAAAATCCTTAATAACATCCATCCACTTAATATATTTTTCCATTATTATTTAGGTTAGTATTCCTCGTCGACTCGCTCATCTAAATCGTGCGCATCTCACCATCTCCAATTCAACGCACCCAATGTGAGTGAACCTTTCAAATTCCCCGTTTTAATCACGTTTTTGGGGTGTATCATGTGTCTTTGTTTATATACATATTATAACGAAACTATTGTGCATACATCATATCATGACATGTGTATTTAGTTTGTTGCTGTTAAGTAGTTATTATTGGATGCAAATTATTATTACAGTACATGCATTTGCCGAGGCCGCATTCCCCATCCATGAGGTTGAGCTTGTTCCCCATTTTATTATGCGGTTGAACTTGGCGTGCCCGCAACGATCGGCTCCGTTTGATTGAGCCTTGATCGGTCATTTCATTTTACATTTCAATACATGCAATACGATCGGCTCCGTTTGATTGAGCCTTGATCGCACAGTTCAATTTACATTTCCAGTTCATGCAATACGATCGGCTCCGTTTGATTGAGCCTTGATCGCACAGTTCAATTTACATTTCCAGTTCATGCAATAGGATCGGCTCCGTTTGATTGAGCCTTGATCGCACAGTTCAGTTATGTTAGTTATCGTATGATATTGGTATGTTCATGTATGCTATCAAGTGTTATTGTATGTAATAATTGTAACTGCTATTTGCCAATGCTTGATTACTTACATTTGCTCTTTTATGATTATGCACAATATTTTATTGATAAACTAACCATAAAATCATTATCAAATGTTTATCTAATAAGGTTCACTCGCCAACTTATGTTGACCCAAAAACTAACATTTTACACATGATACAGGTGAACCAGCAGCAGCTAGGAACACATAGGACCTGGATTAGAAGAATAAATCGATTTAGTTTTGGGGATTGTTACCTTTTGATTATTTCCTTTGTATTGAATGAACATGTTTGAATGTTTGAAAATGTAACTTTGACTTCATTAATTATGAAACATAATAGTAAATGTCATGTGCTTTGGTGATAACCCAATTATGCCCCGACTCTTATTTCCGCTGCGGGTCGGGGTGTGACACCGAACTCGAAATGACTTCTTATTTTAACACAATACATGTTATATACTGAATAAAATGGTTATAATTAGATTAGTCCATTTTTTGTGTAAGGCACATAAATCATACGATTTCATGTATTTTACAACACTTTTAAGCACATAGTACAACATGCAAAGCTAGTAAACTTTATGTCAAAGTTCCATACCATTTTACAATTCAAATAACATTATTTTATGCTTTATAATCTGATCTAATATCATTTTTACCATAACATCATTTATTCATCTTTTTATGTACATACACCCACATGCATGTCCATGTACAAGCTCCTAAAGCATCCATAACATATCTTCATCATCATGCATGTATTCATATGCATAAAACATTCATTTAATTCATGTCCATATTATCCATGACATTTAAATCTTCATATCATTATCATCCCATCATTGGACTTAAATGCAAGAATATAAATCTTACATATTTATGAACTAGCATCAATTTTTACATGCATGCCATATATATACACGGCCATATATATACATACATACATACATACTTCCAAAATTTAACTTTTCATGTTCATTCTTTTCACATACTCATGTCAATCCTCAAACAACTTTTAGAACATTCTAAATATCACATGCATTCACTTTTAACACCTTACCCATCAAGAATTAATCAAACATCAAAACTCAAAATCTCATGTGTACATACACACAACATACATACACACCCTACATACATACATACATACATACATACATACATACACTCATCCATTTTCATTTTCTTTGAAAACCCATTTGTTTTTGTTTTTAAGTTAGTGTTTATGTCCAAGAACAAGAGAAACTTCCATAATCTTCAAGAATCAAGAACATAGATTTTTAAAGTAAAGTTACACCTTCAAGATTTTTGTTGGGTTTTTTATTAAGATGATGGTATGAAGCTAGGTTTTTGTTTGAAATTCCTTGGAAACACCTTTGATTCTTCAAAAACACTTGAAATGGGATTGTATGAACATGGGTTGTTCAAGATCTTCAAAGTTTGAAGGTATAGTGTGTGTATATGTGTGTGTTCGGTCGAGAGAGAGAGAGAGGAGAGAGAGATGAAGTGTTTAGTGATCTTGCATGTTAAATGGAGTGTGTATATTGCCATAATCATTGCCATAATCATTACATGATCTTCCCTAGGTGCACACTTGTCCAAATGGAAGGTTTTTCAAAAATGTGGGCAGCCATTAGGAGCCACCTATGGGCACACACACATGCATATCATATACTTACACACATATAGGTTATTTACTGGTATTTAACTAGATATCCGGTGTTTTATCTAGCGTTTTAATCACGTTTTAATACGTTTTATATTATTTTCAATGCTCTATAAAAATAAACACACCAAAATATTACTAACCAATATTTTATTTGTCTGGACCGGCTACGTTGTCGGTATTTGATAGTATGCGCGCTGTGTTGCTCAGTATGCGCTTAAATTGGCAAAATAGGGATTTGAAGTGTTTTATTTTATTTTTATCATTCTATAAAATAAACTTGTCAAATTAATACTATAATAATTATTAGTTGCCCTGAACTGGCTGTGTTGACAATATTTTGTCAGATATGCGCAGTATCGCGCAGTACGCGCTTAAACTCGAAAAATAGAGTTTCTTAGCGTTTTAAATTATTTTTCCTCATGATTATGATTAAATATATTATTTAACTCATAACGGACTATTTTTGGGATTTTAACATTATCCGGCGGTCACCGACATTCGTTTCGCATTTTAACCGTTACGCGATAAGCGTTTATCTTAATATTGCCAACGTAATTTTTATCAAACTTTGGATTTACCAACATATCAATACCATATATAAACATCATAAATAATCAAATAGGGCCTTTTATTCATTCATGACACGTGTTACATTTGTACGGTACAACCTAAATAGCCGGGTATCACACTCTAGTTGTCGGGATCGTCCAGTAAACAGAGGAAACTCTGTCTGTTTTTCATTGAAAACCCGATATGCAAAGCGTATTATAACCTAAAAATGAAACCATCGAGATTCTAGATATTTTACAAATATAAAGGGAAGTGAATAACTTTGGCGACCTTTATAACTTACAAAAGGACACTATAACATTTCAACGAGCGTGATTACAAGATATCGGAAATCTTATATAAACTAAATAAATTATTTATGTTTATTTCAAAGGACTATTATTGGGTGATTATGTGGAATAAAAACAATTAGTATTATGTATCTCCAACGTTTACAACTCAAATACTTTTTTTTAAATAAATATAATGTTTAATTTATTTCGAACGTCGAGATTTCCGAACATTTTACAAAAATAAATATAACGGTTTATAATTATTTCAAACGTCAAATTTAAACACTTTTATGAAATAAATAGAGTTATTATATCTATTTCAAATGTAGATGACTCGAATACTTTAGAAAGCCCATGATTCGAATATTTTATAAAATAGCTATAATTATTTATATTTATTTTCAGCGTCTAAACAAAATACGAATTTTGTCGCGAGATTATAACAAGCTTAATTCTATAATTTTTATTAATTATAAATGACATGCAAGACATCCATTTCAGACTCGTAATGTTTTACATATATTAAAATACATACATATGTATATATGTATGTATACGTGTACATCTTTGAAAATCTACGGAGAGTCGTATTATCTTTATCCTTCTACGTATTTTAATACGAAAACTAACACGACTTCTTAAGTATATTTATATTAAATATATAAATATATGCATCCTAAATCATTCGGAAATTAAGTCGTTTTTCGATACCTAGTTCTTTCCCGATTATAAACGGATCAAATCACCATAGATCGGTTATTCTAAGTCAAGATAACAACACCCTTTTAGGATCGTTTGTTAACAACTCGTAGAGCTCGGACACGTAGTATAACTACATTATCTTATTAGAAACTTATAAGCTTGTTCCTTGATAGGAATGCTATAGTTGCATGCTAACGAGTTACGTTCCTGGAACGACATCACGAAATCACGTTAAACTAGCTTTGCACAAGGATATCAAGGTCAGTTCATAACCCCACTTTTTACCGTTTTACATTTTTACAAATGTTTTCGGGGGTGGAAAGACATGCAAAATATTACAAAAGCATACAATATTTCAATAAACGCAAATCATATATTTCTAAACCATATCACTAACATATTCCGGTTAACACAAATGGTTTATGAAAAGTTTATGCCAAACATGATGAGTTATATAAAACATACGCATTTTCGAAAACATACATGAGCTTTATGACATGGGCTAGGCCCAACAACATGGATAACAAGATAACATGGGCTAGGCCCACTAACAAAGACTATGACATTCGGTTTGTAGCTATGGGATTAGATTATAACAATAGATCACTGTACGTAGGTAGGATGATGACACAACTATAACACAATAACCATTAATCACTTAGTGACCAAGGTTCAAAATGTGTAGATCTATTGAGCTTGAGGCACGCTCCACTCCTAGTTGTTAACCATGGGGTGCTTTTGTGGTCCCGACTAGAACACACAAAGTGTCTCGGTTTGGTTATTTACTTACGGTATAATATGTCAGTAGGTTCGCTACCCACTGATTTGAATTTATCACAAAGAGCGTGCCACAATACTTGTGAAGTATCATATTCAGGCAATAGCATCAAGATATCTTCCTTCACTGATTGTTGTATCAAGCTAATCATTTTCTTCTCAGCGACATAATTTTCTTTGTCAGTGGGTGTAAACTTGTGCAACGGAAGATCTTGATCACGCTAATCTTTTGGCCACTTGTAACCATCTTCTACTGCAACCCAGCTGTGGAATTGATTTGCTTGTACCCAGTTAACAAACTTTTCTTTCCACCCTTCAAACTCATACATACTCATTAGCTTTGGCGGTTTTGTCGTAGTACCCATTTCGTTATCTATATTCATCTGATTTACCGAAATAGTATTAGCATTTGATGAAGAAGCCACTTGTGAACCGAACACATTATGGAAATCTTCCATTTTGACAATCTAATGATTTATCTAAAATATGATAAAAAAACTCGAAAATCGATTAGAAACTGATAAGTTCATTCGAACTTGTATGAAAACAGATTTGATTTCAATTTTCAACAAGTTCGGTTGAACTTGTATGAAAATTTCAAATTTTTTCAACAAACAATCAAGTTCGGGCATGAAGGACCGTGATCAGGCGGTTCTAGACGGAAGTTAATGCGTAAACGTATATAACAGTTTCGGTAGAATGTTATTAAAATGGAGGAAAAACAGAATGCAGCGGAAGTCTTCATTCATACCGAAAGATTATACATCTTTAAGTCCAGCTGCCGGAGTTCCTGGAGAGAATCCGGCAGCACCTCCCCGTAGGGATGGCAAAAACTCCAATGACAAATGAACACACACCACCTATTTATAGGGAAACAACCAAGTTCTCTTGACATGTGCATATGAGGTCTAGTTCGGGCGAACTTGTCTATCATATGACAAGTTCGGCCGAACTTGTCTGCCACATGTCAAGTTCTAGCGAACTTGACCTACACAAGTCAAGTTCGAGCGAACTTGTTCCCTTTTACACTGAAAACTCTGTATTTTGGTCGTGTGTTCGATTCTGATCTATACAATATTCAACACACGCTCAATCTAGCCTATTCGACAAGTGACGAACACAATAGTGCATCAACAGGGCGAACTTGTTGTTGGCTTTATGAAAAACTTCAACTTTTAGCAACTTCGAGCGGTCTTGTGAAGAAATTCAAGAAAAAAAGGTAAGTTCGGGCCAACTTATGTGAAATTTCAAGAAATTATCAAGTTCGGGCGAACTTGTGATTGTTTTTTCAACAAAATTTGATCAAGTTCGGGCGAACTTGATCAAAAATATTGAATTTTCCAGCAAGTTCAAGCGAACTTCTTCAAAAATCTTGAAAAATCTATCAAGTTCGGGCGAACTTGATTAAAATCCAGTGAAATTTAATTAAGTCCGGTCGAACTTGATGTTAAGTTCGGCTAAAAAAGGTTTCGAAATCATGGTTTTTTCAACTTTTTGATATCAATTCGTTTGAATTTGATCTTGAAACTCTCAGGGGTTTGTTATTAGTGTATTTTACATGACATACTCAATTTTCATTCATTTTTAACCATGAAATCTTCAAATATGTGAAAAAGTTAAGAAAAATGATAGAATGGAGTAGAATAAGAGAAATTCTTGTCTTGATTTCAGCAAATTTAGGTATCCAGGCTCTGATTCCACATGTTTGGACCGTCCACGACTAGCACGGGAACCTAAATTTGTTATCTAATGTCCGATTAGGTAGAAACTAATGACATGTTAACCAAATATCAATAATTACTCAATTAAACTGTTTTTCATTGATCTTAAAGTTTAATACATTCAAGTTCCAGGTCTGATAGAGCTTCGCCTCTCAGTTGCCAAAATCACAGATCTCTTCCAAATGAAAACCCAAGACACCTATTTATAGGAAGTCAAGTTCGCTAGGGATGATCAACAAGTTCGGGCGAACTTGTCTAGAGCAAGTTCGGCGAACTTGTTCTCACAGATATCTATATTTCGGGCGAACTTGATCTCTACATTACATAAATACGCATCATTTCTAACAGATTAAGCCCTATTCACTCAGACTCGATGTAGAATGACGTAGGCAACAAACATATGCACCAACAATCCACTTCGATAAGATGGATCTCCGGAGCCCATGCACATGTTAAGAAACTACTTAAAAAGGGAAACCCAAGCCTTTCCAGTCTTGAGTGGAATAGGAATATCGTAAGTCAGAAGTTTCAAATCAGCATTTGGAACTTTCTGATCAGTCTCTGTGTTAATGACATTATCATTTTTGACTGATTCAGATTCTACACTTTCAGATGATGTTGTTTTTTTCTTTACAACCCAAGATTGTGATTTAATTCTTGCTTTCTTAACATAGAAGTTTGAATCTTTGTTTTTGTTCGATTCGGAAGTTTCACCTTAAAGTTCAATACATTCAGTTTTAGGTTTCACTTTATTTTTAGATTCATTGTTTCGTTTTAAGATTGTGATTGGTTTAACAATCTCTGGGCGTTCAAGTTCTCATCTTCTGAAACTGTCTTTCTTCAGTGATACACAGGCTTTGACTTCGGGCACTTGCGAGCAATGTGACCAACTTCATTGCATTTGAAGCAAGACTGAGTATCATGAGAATATCCACTAGTGGGTTTTACTCCACTTGTGGATTTAGCCTTATCCTGAAGTTCTTTTTCCTTCTTAAACTCATCATTTGATTGCTTCCCAATCAAACTTTCTTCCTAAACCGTGGTTAGTCCCATAAATGAAATTCATGTTTTTATTCTTGTATTCATGAAATGGTGACTTTTGTTTCTTTTTCGGTTCATCTTCTACCTCCAAACCCAAACCCGCTCTCTGTTCTCAGGAAAGTCACCACCATTTCTTCGGTAGTTGTTATAAACTTTCTTGGGTTTTGAGTAAAACTTTTTCTCGTTTCTCTCAAGATCATTTGATGATACTTCCACAAGTTTGAACAATTTATCGATTTGATCTTCTTTCACATTTCGAATCGGAAAACTATGGTCGAAATATAGTCTATTAGAATTCTTAACTTTGTACATCACAACGTTAGGATCATCACTTAGGCTATCTTCCGATGATGTATCGTCATTTTCGGATTGTGATTCAGAACTGTTCAAACTTGAGTTGGCGCTTTCAAAGCTGCCATCATCAGAATCATCTTACAAAACATTTTCAATCATATTTTTCACAACCGCTTCATTGACATCGTTTGATTTCGTATAGACTACATCAATGTTCTCAGGAAACTTATCATTTGTTTATGATAAAAGTGTTATGTTAGTTGCCTTTTCAATACCATCCACTTTCTTATGACAATAGCTTGCAAGTAGTGGAGGTGGAACACTGCTGTACTCATCGATGACATAAGTGTTTGTTGTATAACTGAGCAAAAGTTATCTTACTTTCTTAGTTTCAATTTTCATGTCTTGAAGCTCTTGTCTAGTTTCAGCAATGGTGTTTATGTACATGTTAATAGCTTCTTGTTTCTCAATTACCGTTGCTTTTAACATTCTTATTGACGCAGCTTGTTCTAGATTAGCTTTTTCGACATTACAATATGTGCCTTTCATTTATCATACGTCTCTTTCATTATGCGATAATCATATCGAAAATTTTCATTATGCACTTTAAGATCGCTTATAGTTTGATCTTTTTCAGCAAACTTTTCACAAGGATTTGTGCACTTTGTGCAAGGTTTTTCAACCTCCACAACTTTCACAAATTCCTTCTCAATCACTCTTACCTCTTGACCCACATGTTTAAGATTCGCCATCATTTCTTTGTCGGAAATTTGTGTGAGGTTTTCTGCATTCATTTTCTTCGTTACGTCAATGACCTCCTCGACCTCTGGTTTCTTTTCTTCAGTCACTTGCGATGTATTCCCGAAGCAACCTGCAAAACTAGCATTAAAATTAGGAGAGAGAATGTTTTTAATCTATGTCTAGTGATAGACCAATTCCTCTTCCTCTGTTCTTTGCAGATACTCTTCTAGAATCGCATTCTCCAGAGCGGCATCATCAATTGTTAATTCTGACTCATCCACAATCTCAGCCATCAAAGCAACACGAGTCTTCTTGCCAATGTATTTATTCCAGTCAAACCCTTCGTCTTCGTGAGATACAACTAGAGCTTGTTCGGTTGGCTTTGAGAAATTATCTTGAACTTCAATTTGAGTTCTCGTGGATATGGCTTGTATTGCAACGCTTTCTTGTAATAATCATTGTTGTTGCTGAAAGGACTTTCGTTGCCGCTTGCTTCTTGGTTGGTGCATTCAGTTTGAAATGACCCTTTTGTCGGCACTTGAAGCAAGTAGCTTTCGACTTATCAAAACCAAGTTTGTTTCTTGAATTACCAATGTCTCTTCCTGTAAGCGCTACAAACTTTGTGACTCTTCTAATGATTGAAGCTAGGCTCCATTTGATATCCATTAGCTCTAATTCCTCTTCATCAACTTGATCATAATCCTCAGCTGTCATTTCTTGATACCGATCTTCCTAGCAACTAGGCTTTCATAAGATTCGAGAACGGTTGCGAGAAGCGCTATATGTTGTTTAGCCACTTGCTCAGGAAAACATTCTTCAGATTAACTGCTATGTTGCACTGGAAAACATTTGGATAGAACTCGAATGATTTGTCTGATTTAACTGATTGGATTGATTATTCTGACTTGAAAAGGAGAATTTGAACCAGCGCTTAATATCCCGTGTTCTGAGGACTTGATCATAACTTGGATATGATTGAGTGTTCGATTGACTTTGAGGCGAATGATTCGAAGAATTCATATTCGCACTAAATGCAGTCTGAATCTTCGGGCTCTGAATATCTTGAACACCTCCTCTATAATACACTCCAACATCTTGCACGACATTCGCATTCTTTGATTTGGCCATCTTTATCAACTCATTTCATTCCCTTCTAACTTGTCGATGAATGATGATAACTTGAAATGTTGCCAACCTGGACTATTCTTCAAAATCGCAAGTAAGTCGACCACTCTCCTCAGGAAGTGCGTCTGCTAGTTTATCAATCTGTTCTTTGTTAGTTTTCAGAATGATGTGTTCGCATTTGAACCATCAGATGACAATATCGATCAATCATTTGCTTCATAGTCTCGCCTTTGATCATTGTGAAGATATCGAATTCTTTCTTGATAAGGCTTTCTTGCTCTTGATCATCTCGTCACTTCGCATGGTATTTTGCACAAAGAGCATCCCATAGCATTTGTGAGGTTTCACATTCGGGTAGTAAGATCAGAATATCTTCCTTCACAGATTGTTGAATCAAACGATCATTTTTCAGCTACGTACGCGTCTTTATGTTCTGGTGTGAACTTAACCAAAGCGAGATCTTGAACGCGTTAGTCTTTTGACCATTTGTATCCAGTTTCCACAGCAACCCAGCTATGAAACTGGTTCGCTTGCGCTTGAACCCAGTTAACAAACTTCTCCTTCCAACCCTCAAACTCATCCATGCTCATTAGCTTCGGCGGTTTTGTAGTAGTACCCATCTCGTTGTCAAGATTCATCTGATTTACCGCATTAGCATTGGATGTGAAGCTTGGGCTACTCACGTGGCAAAAGCGTTATGGAAATCATCCATCTTGAATATCAGGCGATTTACTGAAAACATGTTCAAAAATACTCGAAAACTGATTAACAACTGACAAGTTCGATCGAACTTATGAGAAAAACATATTTTGATTTCAATTTCAACAAGTTCGGGCCAACTTGTATGAAATTTTCAAGAATTTCAGGATTTTACTCAAGTTCGGTCGAACTTAAATGAGATTTTCAAAAATTTTCTAATTTACTCAAGTTCGGGCGAACTTGGGTAACGCTTTTGAAAAATTTCAAGATTGTCTCACAACTTCGGGCGAAACTTACTGAGACTTTCAACAAAAATGATCAAGTTCGGTCGAGCTTGGTCAAATTTCTCTAAAATTTCAATCAAGTTCGGGCGAAGATGACAAAAATCAACAAAATTTGATGATTTTGATCAAGTTCGAGCGAACTTGTAGGTTAAGTTCGAGCGAAGTTTGTCATCCAAACTTGGTTTTTTGACAATTTCAACATGAATTTGTTTGAATTTGATTCTCAAACTATCAGGGGTTTGTAATTATGTGATTATCTATGACATGTTCAATTTTTAGCCAATTTTGTCCATGAATTCTTCAATTATGTGAAAAAGTTAAGAAAAATTGTAGAAATGAGTAGAAATAGATTGATTCTTGTGTTGATTTCAGCAAATTCATGGTATCTAGGCTCTGATACCACTTGTTAGGACCGCCCTCCTTAGCTCCGGAACCTAAATTTTATCTATTGTCCATATATGCGGAATTTATATGACAAGTTTAACCAAATACACAAGAATTAAAGTTTAATCGTCAGTTTATTAAGTCCAAAAGTATCACAACTTGAAATCCAAACTGACAGAGCTTCGCCGTAGAAGTCGTAAAGTTGTTACAATGAAAGAACCATGACCTCCTATATATAGACCATGAAGTTCGCTCGAAGTGTGTCAAGGCTGGATCAAGTTCGGCTAAACTTGATCAGCCGACAACAACTTCGGCCGAACTTGCATGTTACATCATAAATATATCATTAAATCTTGTTGGAATCGGTATGCCCAAGACACATATTAAATTGATGTGGCTAGTACGTTATGATCCAAGTCGGGTCATACCCAATAACAAGCTAACAAACACCTATGATATTTATTTATGATGTGATCAAACAAATAAATATTAACACTTAGAATATTTAGAAATTGGTTTTCTAAATAATTGCACTTGAGAAACTAATAAATTATATGGATAATTTATTTTGAGAGAATATTTTATATTGTTATTTAATGGGTTAAATAACACTATAAATAGTTAAGATATGTTGCATAAAGTCTTGTATTGAGTTATATTTTATAAAAGTTATAAATATAAATACAAGAATTAACAAATAAAAAAAGGGGATTAGGTGGAGAAAAGGGCCTATGGCCGATTTTGGTTGGTGTTTCCCAAGGTGGTCTTCCACCATTCATTTTGCATGCAATCTTCATCAAATCCAAGACTAGATTTTCACCAATAAATCTTTATGCATGTCTTACACAATCTCATCAAATCCAAGATGAGATCTTGAAAGAATATATGATGGATTTGATTCATCATTCTTATATATGATTTACATACAATTCAACAAGAGATATATACTTGTGAATGCTCTCAAAAATAAAAAAACATAGTGTTTGTCCGAAGTTTCTTTAAGTTTAATTCAAGTGCAAGAAATCTAAGAAGAAGCTCTCAATTTTCGGCCAAAAAGGGTTTTGTCCAAGAGTGTTTCAAGTGAGTTCATAAGTGTAGAAATCCTAGCAATCTTGTGGTGTTTGTTGGAAAGCTTGGGGTATACAAGCTTGAGGTCTTCTACTTAGAAGATTACCATTCAAGAAGTATCATCTTCTTCACCTACTTGTTCTTTGGAAGGTAGTATTCTAAACACCCTATGGTTGTATTTTGATAGCATGCAGTTCATATATGGAACCGGGTTTTGGTTTTACACATAAAATGGGTTTTATATCTTGTAAGTAACATGTTTTAAATAAATATTCAGCTGCGTTTTTATTTTATACGGATAAAATAACTTTGATAAACATGTTCAAAACCCCAACAGTGGTATCAGAGCCGCTTATATGAATGCATGCTTCAAAGGATTTTAAAATTTCGGGATTTTGGATTTGTGGAAACCCTATGGCCGAAAATTTTAATCATGGTTCTCCTTTTGTTTTTCAAGATGTTTATAATACATGCATAAAAGTATCTTGAAAAATTATATCATTTGAATGATTTGTTTTGTTTGGACAAAAACCCATCTTTTCGGTTTTTTCCCTTGGCTGAAGATTGGTTTACAAAAGGAAACCATTTTTGCTCTTGAATTTATATATATATATATATATATATATATATATATATATATATATGGATATATATGTTTTTGGTGTTCATAACCTAGCCATGACCTTGTGTTTGAATATGTTGAATGATTGTGTTTGTGATTTATTTAATTATTTCAATGGTTTGTAATAATTAATTATCTTTGTTCTTCCATTTGTAAAGTTGTAATTTATTTATTTTCATTTGGTATGTAAATAAATAGATTAGTTTCATTTCTTTTACTAGAAAAATGTATTAGGATACTTGATTGTAAAAGAAGATGCACACAAAAATTCTGTTTTTGATTTTGGCCAATTGGACCTAAAGAACCTCATGGTTCTTAATGGGATTTTAGCCCAATAATCAAAACACATTTTTGAAGCCCAAAGGAGTTTGGAGCTGAATTTAAAGTTCATTTGGAAGCCCAAAGAAAGTGGAGAAATCGCAACACCAAAGGAATACTTGAAGCATTTGGATGCGGGTTCAAGTGGGAGTTCAACGACACATTTTGTGTCAAAATTCACCCTTTAGGAAGGACCTTTTGGGACACTCGTTTCGGCTAACAAGTGTTGCCAAAAATAGTTGGCTATGGTTATGCACCTATTTTGTTTATTATGCTTGTATGGTTGTTTTATTTATGGTTGTTTAGATGATATTTGGATATGCATGCTTAACAACTTATAATCCATAACAAGCTTAAAATTGGTTCTTTAAAAATCATTAAAGTGGTTAATAAAATGGTTTTATTAAAAATTAATGATTTTATAATAAAATGGGTTTTATTAAAAGAACCTTGAAAATTGGTTTTCACTAAAGTACCATGAATTTGAATGCATGCAAATGTATGGTACATAAAGTTTTCTAAAACTATAATTTTTAAGAACATAAAATCACTTTATAAAACAAGTCAAACACCATCCTTTTATACAAAACTCGAATCACTTGGGAATTCTTTGTGGGATAAAGGTCACATAACCACATTTGAAGGAACTTGTGTGTTTGAGGTAGGCTTACAATATTTGTGGGATAAAGGTCACCTAACCACTTGTATTGAACTTACTGTGTGTGTAAGTAGGACGATTTGATTTGGTAACCATGTGCTTAGGGTCACCGAAGCATGGCGTACAAAGGTGTTGATGGATTAAACATGCCAACTAAACATTAAGATGTTTAACCGATCCCATATGGCTAGAAATTGCAAAGTGTTGCAATTGTCAAACGTTGACTAGCTTGTTAATTTAAATAATGGGATAAAGATCACCTAACCAATATTTAAATGTAACGTTGGATTCTAGATTTTAATAATGAATTGTCTATGAGACACAAAAGGGTATTAATAATTAAAATTTAATAATATCGAAAATACTAAAAATTAAACTTTGTTCAGATTTTGTAGATGGCCGCTAACAATGCAAACACAATTACCCAAACCGTCCGTAACCTATCACTAAGAACTATCCTTGAAAAGGATCGTCTCAACCATAACAACTTCATGGATTGATATCGAAACTTGAGAAACGTTCTTAAGCAAGAAAAGATATCTTATGTGTTGGACGATCCTATTCCCGATGAACCTAACGTGGAAGATGAGGAGGCCTATAACAATTGGGATAAGTATACCGAGGACTCCATGCAAGCCTCTTGCCTCATGTTCGGAACTATGATTCCTGAGATTCAAAAGGATTTTGAACATCATGGGGCATACGACATGATTACCCAATTGAAAGAAATGTTCCTTCAACAAGCAAGGGTAGAACGCTTCGAAACGGTTTCGGGCACTTCATGCATATCATATGGAGGAAACACAATCGGTCTCATCTTATGTCCTGAAGATGAAAAGCCACATTGATCACCTCGAAAGGCTTAATTGTCCCGTCTCTGAAGAGTTGGCTATGGATTTGATCCTCAACTCTTTAACAAAGAAGTTTGAGACTTTCGTCATGAATTATAACATGAACGGATGGGACAAGAGCATTGGTGAGCTTCATGCAATGCTCAAAACTGCTGAGGCAGGCATGGGTAAAAGGGCTTTACCCATTCTAACGATCAATGAGGGAGGTAACAAGAAGAGGCTCCACCCCGACTCAAAGGCAAGTTTTTCCAGAAGGAAGGGCCACGTCAAAGGGAAGGGAAAAATAAAGGTTAAAGCGGAACCCATGAAACCGAAGGAAAAGAAGCAAAAGGTTGCTTCGACTGACCCATGCTTTGAGTGTGGAGAGATAGGACATTGGAAAAGAAATTGTCCAACCTATCTCAAGAGTTGAAAAACAAGAGGGATGCGGGGCAAACCTCAGGTACAATCTTTATGATACATATTGACCTTAATGTTATTTCTTCAAACACATGGGTTATTCGATACCGGATGTGGAACTCATATATGCAATTTGTTGCAGGGTTTTAAAAGAAATAAACATTACAGGAAGGGAGACATTAGTCTCTTCATGGGCAAGGGAGCAAAGGTTCAAGTTGAAACCCGAAGAGACTATGTTTTGAAACTTCCAAGTGGTTTGGAAATCATCTTGAAAGATGTTTTGTATGCTCCTAGTTTGACTAGGAACATTATTTCAGTTTCCCTCTTGCTACAATATGGTTTTAATTTAAAGTTTGTAAACGATGACAGTTATGTTTTGATGAATGACATGTTTTACTTTAAAGCTATGCCTTCAAATGGTATTTATGAATTGGTTCATGATAATACATTTGATAGTTCAATGTACCAAGCAACCACCAAGAAACTCAAATTAAATTTGAGTGATTCCTTCTTTGGCATTGTCGCCTTGGACATATAAACAAAAATCACATGAAAACACTTCGAAAGAATGGTCTTTTGGAAACAAATGGAGATGATTCATTTGATGTATGTGAATCTTGTTTACAAGGCAAAATGACTAAGGCACCATTCAGTGGCACCTTTGAAAGGGCAAAAGACTTATTAGATATCATACATTCGGATGTATGTGGTCCTTTTAAGCCAATGACTAGGAATGGTGAAAGATACTTCATTAGTTTTAGCCGACGACTATAGTCGTTATGGTTATGTGTACTTGATTAGACACAAAGATGAAGCATTTGAAATGTTCAAAGATTTCAAAAATGAAGTAGAAAATCAACTCAAGAAAACAATCAAAGTCCTTCGTACCGATAGAGGAGGTGAATACCTTAGTGATGCTTTTCAAGATCATCTTAGGAGTTGTGGGATTATCTCACAACTTACTCCACCTGGAACACCACAACATAATGGTGTGTCTGAAAGGAGAATCGAACTCTATTGGATATGGTTCGATCTATGATGGCTAGAAGCACATGACCTCTATCATTTTGGGTTACGCTTTGCTCTCCGCGGCCCGTATACTGAATATGGCCCCAACCAAGAAAATGGATAAGACACCTTTTGAATATGGCATGGAAAGGCTCCATCATTATAATATTTGAAGGTATGGGGTTGTGAAGCTTATGTGAAGCAATACACCCCAAACAAATTGGAAGTACGATCCACTAAGTGTATCTTTGTAGGATATCCTAAAGATGATATAGGTATTTACGATCCAACAGAGCAAAAGGTATTTGTTTGCTCGAAAGGGTAAGTTCTTGGAAGCTAAGTTCCTTATGGAAGGAACTAGTAGTAGAACTAGTGGAACTTGATGAGGATCAAGAACTATAAGTTGATACACGTATGGTTGATACTAGCACTCAACAAGAGGTTGTTGAAGAGGATCAAGTGTGTTTGAATTTAGTATAATCCACCCGAAAGATATGGATTTTTCATGGATGGATCTACGTGGTAGATTCGGTGAACCAACCACATACCATGATGCAATGTCACAATCCGATTGTGACAAATGGCTTGAAAGCCATGAACGTAGAGATGCAATCCATGTATGACAACCAAGTATGGGAATTGGTTGTGCCAGCTCTTAACTCCAAAGTAGTTGGAAGTAAGTGGGTTTTCAAGAAGAAAACTGATATGCATGGTAACTTGGATACCTACAAAGCGAGACTTGTAGCAAAAGGTTTCACTCAAACTCAAGGGGTTGATTATGATGAGACCTTCTCGCCCGTGGCATGCTAAAGTCATTAGGATATTATTTGCCATAGCTGCATATTACGATTATGAGATTTGGTCAAATGGATGTCAAAACAGCTTTCCTCAATGGATATCTTAATGAAGATGTCTATATGGTTCAACCTGAAGGTTTTGTCGATCCAAAACATCCTAACAAAGTATGCAAGTTAAAGAAATCAATATATGGATTGAAACAAGCATCTAGAAGTTGGAATCATCGTTTTGATGAAGAAATTAGGAATTTTGGATTCATCAAGAACGCCGATGAAGCTTGTGTGTATAAGAAGGCTAGTGGGAGCACCATCAATTTCCTAGTACTGTATGTCGATGACATTCTACTATTTGGAAATGATATTCCAACCATGGAAGGTGTTAAAACCTGGCTTGGAAGTTAGTTTTCCATTAAGGATCTTGGTGAAGCCGCCTATATTTTGGAATAAAGATCTATAGGGATAGATCAAGGCGCTTGATAGGTTTGAACCAAAGTGCATACATTGACAAAGTCTTGAAAAGGTTCAAGATGGAGAACTCTAAGAAAGGTTTGGTACCTATTCAAAAGGGAATGATATTGAATGCGTCTCAAATGTCCAAGCTCAAAGGATGAGCAAGAGAGAATGAAAGGAGTCCCATATGCGTCTGCTATAGGATCCATCATGTATGCAATGATATACACTAGACCGGATGTGTCATGTGCCTTAAGCATGACAAGTAAATACCAGCAAAATCCAGGTAACAGTCATTGGATGACTGTTAAAAGCATATTGAAATACCTTAGAAGGACTAAGGATATGTTTCTAATATATGGATCTGGTGAAGAGGAACTCGTTGTAAAGGTTACACGGATGCGAGTTTCCAAACTGACCGAGATGGTTCTCGATCGCAATCTGGGTATGTCTTCATTTTGAATGGAGCTGCAGTCTCTTGGAAGAGCTCGAAGCAGGATGTTGTAGCATTGTCCACTACAGAATCAGAATACATCGCCGCTTCATTGGCAGCACAAGAAGCTGCATGGTTGAAGAAATTCATCACCGACCTAGGGGTAGTCCCTACCATTCAGGATCCCCTAGAAATATTTTGTGATAACGAGGGTGCAACTGCACAAATTAAGGAACCTCGTGCACATCAAAAGACTAGGCACATTGAGCGGAGATTCAACTACATAAGGGATGAAGTTGAAAAAGGAAAGATATGTATTCGCAAAGTTCACACCGATCAAAACATTGCGGATCCACTCACGAAGCTCTTTGAACGGCCAAAGCATGAGGGTCATACTTGTGCCTTAGGACTTCGATATTCTAGTGATTCGATTTGATCTATTTAGTATTTGGATATCGGAACAATTGTTATTATGACTCATTTAATGATTATGGCATTTTGAGTTATGTTCCAATTTTAGCATGTTTAAATCCATGAATAAGTTAATTATTCTAAATGTCCGTAGTCGATCATGTTTGTGGGAACAAATATGAAGGTAAGACTATTATGAACTCGGATTGGTGGATATTCATTCGGTATGAATATAGAGCAAAGTGTTGCTGCCAAAGTTCATAGATATTTGTGGGATACAATATTGGACTGACCCACTCTCAAATGTTACTGCATGGAATCTTTGAGATTGATCATAAGTAAATTTGAGTAAAGGCGAATATCATTGTATCCTCTGACCTGAGATACATATTGGGTCTTGATATTCACCAAATATTGTACTTTGACTTGGTTCTTTGCTGTCAGTAATATGGCAGTACATAAGGCTAAGCTCAGGTGTGGTACGAGGTGATTGTGAGAGACGTATGTAGTCAAGATGGGATTTGATCCTCTTATTCGTTGAGAGTAAGATGTCTAAGGCCTGCTAAAGTTAAATCAACAGAGAATTATCATACTATGTCTCTAGCTTTGACATGACATCTGTAACGAAAGGATAAATGATCGTTTCACCTAAATCATGTTCAAGTAAGGGACTTGAAGGGGATGATGTTATTGAATGACACTTCATCATACATATTAGGGGTAGTAAACCGTTGTTTGGCGGTATTTGCTACTTGCATCAATCTTATATGTATCTTGTGCAAGTGGGAGATTGTTGGAATCGGTATGCCCAAGAGACATATTAAATTGATGTGGCTAGTAGTTATGATCCAAGTCGGGTCATACCCAATAACAAGCTAGACAAACACCTATGATATTTATTTATGATATGATCAAACAAATAAATATTAACACTTAGAATATTTAGAAATTGGTTTTCTAAATAATTGCACTTGAGAAACTAATAAATTATATGGATAATTTATTTTGAGAGAATATTATATATTGTTATTTAATGGGTTAAATAACACTATAAATAGTTAAGATATGTTGCATAAAGTCTTGTATTGAGTTATATTTTATAAAAGTTATAAAATATAAATACAAGAATTAACAAATAAAAAAGGGGGATTAGGTGGAGAAAAGGGCCTATGGCCGATTTTGGTTGGTGTTTCCCAAGGTGGTCTTCCACCATTCATTTTGCATGCAATCTTCATCAAATCCAAGACTAGATTTTCACCCAATAAATCTTTATGCATGTCTTACACAATCTCATCAAATCTAAGATGAGATCTTGAAAGAATATATGATGGATTTGATTCATCATTTTTATATATGATTTACATACAATTCAACAAGAGATAAATACTTGTGAATGCTCTCAAAAATAAAAAAAAACATAGTGTTTGTCCAAAGTTTCTTTAAGTTTAGTTCAAGTGCAAGAACTCTAAGAAGAAGCTCTCAATTTTCGGCCAAAAAGGGTTTTGTCCAAGAGTGTTTCAAGTGAGTTCATAAGTGTAGAAATCCTAGCAATCATGTGGTGTTTGTTGGAAAGCTTGGGGTATACAAGCTTGAGGTCTTCTACTTAGAAGATTACCATTCAAGAAGTATCATCTTCTTCACCTACTTGTTCTTTGGAAGGTAGTATTCTAAACAACCTATGGTTGTATTTTGATAGCATGCATGTTCATATATGGATCCGGGTTTAGGTTTTACATATAAAATGGGTTTTATATCTTGTAAGTAACATGTTAAATAAATATTCCATTGCATTTTTATTTTATTCGGATAAAATAACTTTGATAAACATGTTCAAAACCCCAACAAATCTAACATTTAAAGCTCTAAACATACAGACTCGATCCAAGACCTAGACAATAGACATTATGCATCAACAGAAACATAGGGAAACCATGACCCCATGCCCGACTAGCACGACCCCTTGGTGGACTTTTTATCTCCCTTCATTAACTGCAAATGTCAGTTTGTGTACCAACACGCCCCGTGGTGACAGAGCACGACCCTGTGGTCAGTGTACTTGTTGTACTATCCCAGATTTTGTGAATCTTAAAGTTGACCACTGACCCATGTTAACTTGGCACGGCCTGGTGTTGGTTGTCTGTTGCTGTTGTCTTTTTCTGTAGAGAACCTTTAACTAGGCACGACCCCGTGCCTAGACTTCTGTCTCCCTTATTATTGTTGCTTTGAATGTGTATTGGGTTTCAGCAAGTTGCGTCAATCCTTCTTCATTGCATTTGTGTTGGTTTTTGCTATTAATTTGTTCCTTTTTGTTCATTTAAGCTCTTTTGATCATGTAATTTAAGTAAACAAAGAAACATGCTTTTTCCAACATTAGTACCGAAAAAGAGTTGATTTTAAGCCTTGTTTGATGTAATTTATATGTTGCATTTTGCGCACATCAATCACCCAGTGATTTGCCTTTATAACACGTACAGAATACCAATGGTCATCTAAATTTGCGTTCTTTGGGAAGCTCTCTGAACCATGACTTCTTAGCTTCAGCAATTTCTTCTCTTGTTAAACGTTTAGGCATACTTCCCTCTTTCATAGTCTCTTCACTTTTCCTTTCAGTAAATCATCTGTACTTTCATTAAACAATTCTTCAAACGTAGGAAAATTATCAGTATCTTCCCTAGAATACTTAACAGCTTCACCAATCATCATCTGACACATCTTCGATAATCACTCTATCATACTTGTTAGCATCTGGCACATATTTGTACGTGTAATCGTAGGCTCAGAAGCACTAATGTTATTAAGTTCATCTTCAAAATCGAACTCGAAGGATTCTTCATCAATCCCTAACATGATAGCTATTCTTCCTTCGTGTAGTTATGCACAAATTCTCCTTCCTCAACTCCATGTTCTAGCAAGAAAACTCGGGCCGGTTGACAATCGGAACAACTGTCATTGGATTAGCTGTGAAAATTCCTGATTGTTCTTCATTGTGAACTTGACCTTTTTGCTTCCCCTGTCTCTGAGCTTCGTTCTCTTCATTAACATTGTCTTGCAAATACGCACATAATCATTATTGCCTTGTCATCATCATCCTTCTTTACCTATCATCATCTTTATCATCCTCAACCTCATTATCATCAAACTCATCAATTTCAGCATCAATTTCTGCATACATTCTCTTTCGGTCAATAACCTTTTGCCTCATAGTCATATCAGAAACATCTACTGGTTCTCCAATAAGCACAACGTAAACTGATTCTGAATCAGCTTCAGTTTCAACCTCTGTTTCATTCATAACTATTTCAGCAATCTGGCACAGATTCAGCTTCTGGCTCAGGTTGTACAATTACCGATACCTCTCAACTTTCTCATTCCCTTTTCCCAATGTTATAGCCTCAGCTTCTGGTTTCTTTTCTCGTTCAGCAATTCTCTCTTTGGCTTCTTCTCTTTCAGTCAAATCACATTCAGCTTCATAATCAATAGCAAACTACCTAGTCAAAATCTTCTGAAATAAATCCATCTTTCTATTGTTACGCAGACGCTCATCATCATATTGCACAATCAATCTTCATATCTCTCATTCTCTTATAGAAAACTAGATAACACAACTTCAATATTTTTCCGATCATCTTCTAGAAACTTAATACGACTTTCCAACTCCGCAATCTTTGTATCATTAAACATGTCTATGTCAACCCCTCAGAAACTAGAATATCACCAAAGTCAAACGTAAATCTATCAGTCAAAGAACATCTTGAGCTAGATTGTGGTGTAGGAGTTGTTGAAAAAGAATTTTTTTGTTATCTCTGTGATGGAGATTGAGGAGGTGTGACATGTTGTGTGAAGGAGGTTGTACGTGTTGTGGTGATGATTGTGGTGGTGGTTGTACATGTTGTGTTGGTGGTGGTGATGGTGGATTCGGTCTCAAACCTCAACACTACTATTTATAGACCTGAGATTTACCTTGTGCGAAGATAAAGTATATCTTCGTACGAAGGTAAATTATCTTCGTACGAAGGTAATTTACCTTTGTGCGAAGGTAATCTACCTTCATGAGAAGATAAATACAAACATATCAAAAATATTTCTAACACTTCAGCCCTATTACAGACATAGACACAATCCTAAGACATAAGCAATAGACATAAAGCACAATAGAAGGTATGATCACAAGGAATCATACTATCATTTGTAAGATCATGTAGGAAAGTTCAGATTGGACCTTGACTTGATCATAATGGTCAGAACTGAAAGTCAAATAAAAAGTCAAAATGTTTGACTTTCAGTTGAATTTCAACTAAATACATGAAATTGAACAAGGAGGGAAGATTTACTGGACTTGGAGACTAAGGAGAACACTAGAGGGCAGCTCCTAACTTCCAAGATTGCTTCAAGTGAGAGATTAAGAGTGAGAGTGATGCTGTGAGTGAAGTGTTCAACATGAACACCTATTTATAATGCTCAATGTGTCACCAAATCAAGCCAAGTGTCCACCCCGGTGTTAAGAGCATGCTTAATGTCACCCCAGGTGTTCAAAGGAGAGGAATGGTGGCAAAAACACGACTAGGTTGCCTGAAATGCAGCTGGAATGATAGCTATAATTCTGTGTCACTCGGCACCTCTTCGGACCATAATAGGTGAGTTACGGTCCATAAATGGTGTTTAAACTGCCTTACTGGTTTTGAACCCCTTACAGTCCGTAAAGGACCTTCAGAAGCTGAATTTGGCACTTTTGCATATTTAGTCCTTGGAATTTGTTATGTTTCCCATTTTGACATATTTGGTCCCTCTCCTTCCACATAGTCGGGATTTGTTGGAGAATCGGGAACGTGACGTCACATAATTCGACAAAATTTTCAGGGTGTTATAGACTAGACTCACACCATAATGTCATTATCAGCCGCTACACATTGGGAAAACTTGACGCTGTGGTATCAACGGCTCTTGGATTCATGAAATTCCCCACTCCTAGAGGCATCGCAACTGTAGAAAAAGACAAAGTCGGGAACGTAATGGACACAAAAAGGTGTAGACAAGAAGCAACGGGGTAGTAGGACTAAAACGATAGGTACTTAGTACAATATACCCAAATCAACTGGTCACTCTTGGCGATACCCGATACCCAAGATCAAAAGAAGCCTGAAACAACTACTCTGAAACAACCTAGAAATCTTTACATTTGAACATGCAGATATGGCGGGAATCCCCAGCGATAGAGCAGAGCACCGCTTGGCCACACTCGTAGGTATAAAACCAGTAGCCCAAAGGAAAAGAAGCATTCTCTAGACAGAAGGGAAACAATGGTGAAGGAGGTAAGAAAACTTGGTGAAGCTGGAATACTTCAAGAAATAGATTACCACACCTGGATTATCAATACTGTCATGTTTAATAAACCCATTGGTACATGGCGAATGTGTGTCGACTACAAGGACCTCAATAAGGCATGTCCCAAGGACGCTTACCAGCTCGTGGAGATAGAATCAAAGTCGATTCTTTAGTACAATTTCGGTTCAAATACACCCTAGACGCGTACAAGGGTTATCATCAAATCTAAATGGCGAAAGTAGACGAAGAAAAAACTGCCTTCCATACAGACGTGGGCATATTTTTCTATACTAAATGTCGTTTGGAATGCGAAACGTCGGGGCCACTTATCAGCAATTTATGGATAAATCTTTTGCAGGTCAGATTGGAAGGAACCTCGAAGTATATGTTGATGACTTAGTCATCAAGAGCATGGAAGAAAAAGCAATGTTACCGGACATCGAGGAAACATTCGTAAACTGGGGAATATAGTATCAAGCTAAACCCTAAAAAATGTTCCCTCGGGGTCGAGGAATGTAAATTTATGGGTGTGGTTATTACCATGGATGATTTTAAAGCCAATCCTGAAAACGTTATGGCCATTACAGAAATGCCATCACCCAGCACATTAAAGGAGGCTCAGGCTTTGAATAGAATGCTCGTAGCAATCAACAGATTCTTGGCGCAGCACGCGGAGCGATCACTTCCATTTATCAAGACACGAAAGGATTGTTTGAATAAAAACAATTTTAAGTGGACAATGGAAGCAGAAGAAGCTTCCTAAGAAATGAAGCGCTTCATAGCAAATCTCCCAACCTTAATAGCTCCTTGCCATGAAGAGGTGTTAAAAATGTACTTGCCTGCTGCATATCATGCTGTTAGCGTGGTCCTCATGGTAGAATGACCTGCCATTCAGACACCCATTTATTATATCAACAGGGTTTTCTCAGACCCCAAGACGAGGTATCCCACATTGGAAAATTGGTGTTGGCACTTGTTCATGCATCCAGTACCAAAGGCGATACTTCCAGGGGCATAAAATCCAAATCCTCACTAATTACCCTAACAACAAATCTTACGTAGACCCGAGATTTCGGGGAGGTTAGCTGTGATAACCCGTACTTTCAAGGTTGGCGTCGTCTAGCTTCGTGATCTTTTATTGCGTATCTTTACCTTTCACTATCCGTTATACGTCGCATTTTTTTATGTTAGGCTATTGTGTTAAACTTTATTATTGTGCTAAACTTGCTTATTATAGGTAGTGGTTGATAATCATATTTATGAAATCAGGTTAATATATCTATATATATATATATATATTGTGTGTGTGCATGTGTGTGTGTATCCAACCGCACACGACACCCTCCACCGCGCACCCCCTTCACCAGTCGCACATTTTCCCACTTTTAGTTCTCGGCCCATAGGCACCACCAGACCCAAACTGTCCAAGCCCAACCTCTTGTAAAGTTGCGCATACATGTAGGTATGCGTACAATGTAATTGGGATTCAAAAATAGCAAAACCCTAAATCTTCTTTCTTCTCCTTGGTGAACAACGGCTGCCCCTACCATTCAAAGCTTCATCCTCTTGTTCTAGTACACTCCTTTGCTCTACATCTCTTGGTTAGTGTGTAATCATTGTTTTAAATTGATTTCTTTTGTTGTGCTCGGCTATGTTCTTGTATGATGATTGACATTCGATAGTATGAGAATGATTATGATCTAGGTTTGCTAACAGTCAGGTCATGTTTTGATTGCATGCGGTCAAGTTACAACATAGTTTTGATCGTATGAATGATGTCTTTTGACTAGGGTTTATGTTATAAGGATATCTTGATGGCTCCTCATGATAATGAAATGCTAAATCTAATTCTATTGATTGATTATGATGCTAGATGAATATCTATGGTTCATGTGAGTGAATGTAATGTTTCTAAAGTTCAGAATATGATCGTGTGGACAAATATGCATGGACTAGGATGATGATTTGGATGTATTGGTATGCAAATTCTATGATAGGTAAATCCAAATTTACTGAGCATTCAAACGTGTGTACATATTGTTGATTAGATCAGAAAGGGGTGCACAGCAGACTACGATTGAGCACGATAGTTTACGGCAGCGTTTTACTGATACCGCACACACCGCAAACCCTTGTGTTGCATGTTGTTGTCACTCACACCGCACACTTATGTGCCACACACCCCGCGCCTCACATACTCCTATGTTGCACACCTCCATTCCGCACACCCCATACACTTACGCGTATACCGTACACCCTATACCGCACACTCTTGAACCGTATATTGCACAATGCACACTTACGTTCTTACCACTCACTCATGCTGAAGCTGCACATCTCTATTGTACAGAAAACTTGTATTGTTGTTATATGAAGGAGGACTTTATCTTTTGTTACGAACTCACGTATGACACCAGATGATTTACGTGCTATGTGATGGCTTGATTTTGTGCTGCTTGTTAGATGCGTCTAGAAGATACGTGAGAGATTTCATACATAAAACCCTAATAATGTTGGTAACCATATTAGGTCATGGTTGACCATTCTAGCTCGAGTACTTTAATCTGTTGAGCTAAGCTAAGGTGAGTTCACTACACTTTCACAGGGGACAAACTACTATTCCTTAGAGGAATACTTTTATCATAAATGTTGTCGTTTAATTTCGATGTTAGTTAATAAACTCAAACTCTATCATGAAAGTCACTACTTATTACCAAACTATTTGTCTTGGAGGCAATGGGGTATTAGTTGATAGCGCTCTTAGGCTTGACAAACCTCACACTGTGCTGTGAGTCAGGTGTGAACTAAGGACCTTAAACACATGATCAATACTGATAAACATTGATGAGGGCACAACAAACATAACAGTCACGTCGGTATCGAGTTTATTATTGGCATGTCTTTAAACTAAACATTTACCTGTTTTACGTTGAACAAAACTGTGAACTCGCCGGCTTTATCTCTGATAGAGCATCGTCTAATTTATATGTTGTTTGAAAGGCCTATAGAGCATCGTCTAATTAATCCGCCCAATCTTTTTATTTTGACCCACAGTTTTTTCTAAGATTCTTTTTAAACCGCGACTGGTTACTTCGGCTTGACCGTCGTTTGAGGATGATAGGCGGTTGAGACACGATGATATACCCCATATTTTGTTAGGATTTTGTTTAATTGTAATTTAAAAAAATGGGCGCCTCTATCACTGATAAGCCTTTTGGAGTGCTCAAACGAGAGAATTATCGTTTTAGGAATTTTACCACAACTCTTCCATCATTTGTTGGAAGAGCTTCGACTTCGACCCATTTAGACATGTAGTCGACTGCCACAAGAATATCTTTGTTCCCTCTAGATGGTGGGAAAGGTCCCATAAAGTCTAAACCTGAACATCAAAGACTTCACAAATAAGGATGCCATTTTGAGGCATTTCATTCTTGGATGAGATATTACCTGTTCGTTGGCATAAATCACATGTTTTTATTAAATTATATGCATCCTCATGGATGGTGGGCCAATAAAATTCCGAATCGAATACCTTACGTGCGGTGCTTTTGCTCCATGATGTCCTTCATATGTGACACTGGCGAAGAATTTTTCTTGCTTCTTGACCATGGACGTACCTTTGTATAAGTTATTCGGCACATATTTTAAAAAGATATGGGTGTAGGTCCATTGTACGGATTGTTCGGGCACTAATCTGACAAACCTAAGGTAAACGTGCGGAATCCGTTTGCTTAGGCGACATTGGATACACTCATTTGTTTCTATTTAATCACCGTTTCATTAATATTCAACGTTACAGATCCTGGAAACACTTTGGCAGAGCTTCGCCTCTGTCGTGCCAAAATCTCTGAAGTTACAAATGACATGACAACACACATATTTATACTTGTACAAGTTCGCTCCAAATGTGGTTAGGTCAAGTTCGGCTGAACTTGTCATAGCCATGACAAGTTCGAGCGAACTTGTCATAGCCATGACAAGTTCGAGCGAACTTGTCCTTCCCACTACAAGTTCGACCGAACTTGACTCATAACATACTTAATTTTGACATTTCGCTACTAAATACAGACTCGATATTATACGATGACTTAGGCAACAGACGTATGCATCAACAACCTCCCCCTTGGATGTTGTCGTAGTCATCATTCTTCAATTAAATTCCTGAGTCTTTAATGTTCTCTTGATCTTTATATCTTGAATAACTTTAACATCCATGCTCCTCTTGCTTTGAGCTTTCTGGTATCTTTAATCAATGTGTTTATCTAGCTCCCCTCAAATGATGCTTCGAATCTCTAAGATTTGACGATTAAGAACAATCACACGTATCCACACACAAACAATTTCTTAACAGTCTCGTTGGTCTGGCTCACATTCAACATTATCAAGTTTCCATGGAAGATTTTGAAACAAAATCTTTTTGGATTTTTAATATTGAATGCAGAAATGTAAACATACTGAAATGTAATATTTACAGTTTATATTTTTGTCAGAAAATGTGCTAGAGGATTATATCAGTTTTTGAGACATACCACCAGTACCGTTGACCTTTTAATGACTTTAAGTTTTAAACTTGTTTACCTAGATTGTCGATATTTTTATCCACCTAAACTTTAACACATTTCTCAATTGTTCCAAGATATGTTAGGGTAAGAATTATGAAACTTGACTTATCTATGGTTCCCACTTCTTGAATATACTCCCGTATCAAAATTCCCTAGATTTCATCTTACAGGTGAATATAGCGTAATTGATATCTGTATCAGGGTAATGTGATGCCTTGAGAGCTCAGGTTAGTACTACCGTACAGACAAAGAGATGAAGGCTCGTCTTTAAGGTGTGTTCCACTTAAGGAATCTTTTTAGATAGCAAATGATTATATCATTCGATACTTTTCAAGTTTGCATGCAGTTTGGGTTTTTTGGAAAAGTATTATAGAAGTTCTAGGCTATTTGCTTCGCAAAATAGAAGAACTTGTATAATACCCAGATATCAACTATCTATAAAGACCTCGTATCTCAGAATCAGGAAATCTTCAAACGAAATTTCGGAGTACTAAGTCCATATATCCAAGATATGTTAATCCACAAGATTAAGCAGTTGTAAAATTTAGTTTATATCTCGAAAACAGTTTACTGAATGTGTTAAGCCTATCGACACATCACAGTAAGACTTGTTTATTACTTTTTAAACTTTACATTTCTTTAGCATAGTGTGATAGTCCACTGATGTACTATCATTCGTTTTTGCGCATAAGTAATCTCATTTTTCATTTTTCAATGTTTTTTATATTTTAAGATTTTCTATTGTTTTTGGCTTTTTCAATCATTTTATCTATCTAAAATGATTTCAAACGATGTTTTTCAATTTTACAAGAATTTTTTACAATTTTTTAAAATTTTTTCTCCCCTAATATTTAAACATATTATTAAAATCGAAAATAAGAATCTTCCATTTTAACCATTTAACGACTTTTTACGAATGTGAACGCGAGACTACCATTTTGTTTGTGTGGAATATCACTCTTGTCTCTTGTCTCTCTGTATGAACAACCACTGCTTCTGAAATGACCTTAGTCTTTAAGCTTGGTTATCCTCACATTCAAACAAACTTTAATCAATTTTGAATTGGAACCCAATCCATTCTGATTTAGGTTTACCAAAATCATTAACATCTGAAATAAACAAACATTCACACTCTTTTTGATATTCAAACGTTTGATAGAAGCTTTTGAAAATTTTACTTTCTTTGATTTTTTAACTGTTTGAATTATCAAATTTTTCTCCACTGCTCCCTCTTTTGTCCTCAGATTTGTATCTGATGAATTCGTTTTACTTGACTGTGAGTAAAATGATTCATTAGAACTTTTATCTGATTTTTTAGACGTATCCAGGACAAAATCTTTTCCAAATACTCTCTAACTTTCTTTCTCTTTTTCCTCAATTTGTCTTTTTGCCCTTGTGATAACTTGACTTTTTGTTCTTTGGGCTTCTCTACAGTTTTCCATTTTTCTTCTCTGTTTTCTTCTCCTCTGGTCTTTTCTCCCCTGAGATTTAACGATCTTCTTTTCAGATTAGTCGGACAATCTCTGGAAGTATGACCTTTGATTTGACATTTATAGCATCTTCTCGTATCAACTCTCTTTTTCAGGCAGTTAACAGCAATGTGTCCACCAAATCCACAGTTGTAACACACTCTATTATCGTACCAATCTCTCCATTCTGACCAAACACCCAAATCAGCACATTGATTTGACATGTAGTAGTCATCTTTCCTGCTTCTTCTATAAAATTGATTTAACTTTGAAGCACTATGATCCGACCTGCACCACTTATTCTCAAATTTTTGTGAGTTTTGATAATGATTGGATGATCGTACCGATGAGCTTTTATTTTTCTTTTGAAAATTTTCAGAATTCTTAAAACTTTGTTTTTCTTTTTGTTTTCGTTCTTCATTCTGCTTAGAAGGTTTTTGCGTTCGAGCATTCACCTTTCTCAGAAGATTGTAGAACAGTATCTTGGAATTTCTCTTTTAGTTTTAAAAATATTTCATGTTTATCATTTTAGCTCTTTCATCATCGGTATCATCATCACAATCTTCAATTATGACATCGTCATAATTTGTGATATTATCACTTATGGAATTTCCTTTTTATTATCATTGATCGGTTTTGGACATATATGATCTAACTTTAATGAGGAGGTCACAAAACATTTCAATAATTTGCTGAATTAACACTTTATTTTTAACAATCTCAACTTTCTTTTCAAGTTGAGCAATTTTCTCAATATGAGAATTTATTGCATATTTGATTTTCTATATTTAATTTTTCAAAAACAATTTTATCATTTTCTAAAATTTTATTTGATTTTCAAAATTCTTTTCATTTTCTTTTAATTTTTATTTTCTAATGACAAACATTCCAAATCTTTCAAAAGTTTGATATTAATAGATTTGAATTTTTGAAATTTAAGCACACAGATTCAGTACACTTTGTGCAAGGTTTTTCGACATCCACAATTTGTACCTTTACCACTTCTTTATCAACAATTTTTACCTCTGACTTTACCTTCTTGCTTTTAATCATCTCAGCACGCTCCATATATTTAGCATGTAGAGCATTCCATAGCTTTTGTGCCGTATCACATTCAGGTAGCAGATTCAAGATATTTTCTTTCACCAACTGCTGTATCAGATTAATATTTTCTTTTCAGCAAAATAATCATCCTTTTATTGAGTAGAATATTTGCACTTCTCCAGAATTTGCTGATTTTCATCTCTAGGAATGACATAACCTGTCTCAGATAACTACGAAAATGCTAGCTTTGACCCAGCTTTCAAATTTTCCTTTCCAAACATCATATTCATCTATATTCATCAACATAGGAGGCTTCATGGGCTCATTTCGTTTTCCAAACTAATCTGTCGTTCAAAACACTTGAAATATGATTAGCAAACAGACAATTTTAGCAAAAACGACATTTTAATCGACAATCGGTACTTAAAAACGTTTAAAATTTGTCGAAAACAGTTTTTACCAGATTAGAGCTTTAAACTCGTCTCGTCAAGACGAATCTAATGATATATAATGTCTGAGACGTTTTTCGGGATTTTCATGACTTTTTTTTTAGAAACCTTAGACAAGTTCGGTCGAACTTGTCACAGCGTGTGAAACTCAGCTATTTAACAAGTTCGGGCGAACTTGTATAAGTTTGAAGAGAAATAAGCAAGTTCAGGCTAACTTAAATAAATTTGAAGAGAAATAAGCAAGTTCGGCCGAACTTGTAAGAATTTCAAGAGGCTTTACAAGTTCGGGCGAACTTGTAATATTTTTCAACAATATTTAATCAAGTTCGGGCGAACTTGATGAAAAATGTGAATTTTTCAGTCAAGTTTGAGCGAACTTGATTGTAGGTCCGTTGTACGGATCGTTCGGGCACTAATCTGACAAACCTAAGGTAAACGTGCGGAATCCGTTTGCTTAGGCGACATCGGATACACTCATTTGTTTCTATTTAATCACCGTTTATTAATATTCAACGTTATAGATCCTGGAAACACTTTGACAGAGCTTCGCTTCTGTCGTGACAAAATCTCTGAAGTTACAAATGAAATGACAACACACATATTTATACTTGAACAAGTTCGCTTCAAATATGGTTAGGTCAAGTTCGGCCGAACTTGTCATAGCCATGACAAGTTCGAGCGAACTTGTCCTTCCCACTACAAGTTCGAGCGAACTTGACCATAACATACTTAATTTTGACATTTCGCTACTAAATACAGACTCGATATTATACGATGACTTAGGCAACAGACATGTGCATCAACAATGGGTCTTCCAAAAAATAGGGTTTGACATCGGCAAAGAATTTTTTTCTTTGATGATGTGACCAACCTTTTACTAAAATGCTACTAGCGAGATAGTTACATAGTCGGTGTACCATGGTTCTTCTTGATACTCAACCATTTCTAACGATTCAATGGGGAATTTTTCATTGATGAGCTCTTTTCGAGTTTTCTCCAAAGCGGGATCTTCCAAGTGAGACAAGTGGTCGGCGGTGGTGTTTTTGGCTCCTCATTTATCTTTTATTTGTATGTCAAATTCTTGGAGGAGAAGAATCCACCAGATCAATACGTGGTTTGGCATCTTGTTTCTTAAAAATGTATCGAATGGCGGCATGGTCCGTATAGACTATTTTTTAGAAAGAACAAGATAGGAACGAAATTTATCAAAAGCGATACTACGACAAGTAATTCTTTTTCGGTAGTTGAATAATTTTCTTGAGCATCGTTAAGAGTTTTACTTGCATAGTACATTGGGTGAATTTTTTTCTTTTATTTGCCCAAGACGGCTCCAACTGCAAAGTCGCTTGCATCGCACATGATTTCAAAAGGTAATTTCCAATCGGGCGCTATCATGATTGGTGCATTGATTAACATTTCTATTAGTACAAGAAAAGCTTTATTGCAATCCTTGTCAAAGATGAATGCGGCATCTTTTTCAAGTAATTTTGTTAGAGGTCTTTGATAAACCGCCTATAAAATCCGGCATGCCCTAGGAAGTTTCGTATGGCTCTAACGAGGATGGAGGAGGTGATCGGAAGTCTATTTTTCCCGATCAACTTCCATTCCTTCGTTTGAGATTTTATGACTGTGCACTATTCTGCAAGTTACCATGAAATGGACATTTTTCCCAATTAAGGGCAGTTAGTTTCCTCACATCGGGATAGCATTCGCTCAAGATTATCAAGGCATGTCGTATGAATCTCCAAAGATAGAAAAGTCATCCATGAAAACTTCCATGGTTTTTTCTATAATGTCGTGGAAAATGGCCACCATGCAACGTTGAAATGTTGCGCGGGCATTGATAGACCAAAAGGCATGCGTCGATAAGCAAAGTTCCATAGGCACATGTAAAAGTTATTTTTCTTGGTCCTCTACCACTATTGGGATTTGAAAATATCCAGAGAAACCACCAAAAAACAATAAGTTTTGAAAACGGACGCACAATTTTGAAAAACGTACAAAATTTGATTAGATGCTAATTTTAAGCTTTCTTAAAATCCTTGTGTCCCGGGCAACGGCGCCAAAAACTTGATATGGTCGAGCGTTGGTTATATTTTTAGTTATATTTTAAGCATTTTTACTCGTGAATCAAGCTTTATTTATAAAACAGATACATTACTACCACTTTATACATGTTAGGGCAAGCACACCAATCATGAACGTTGTATAGCGATGGTAAGATACCGAGGTCATCCAAGGACACAAGAGCTTAAAGTACCGGCTTATCGTTAACGTCTAATCTGAACAAATTTTGATTAAAAAATATTTGAAAGATAAAATAAAAGTAAAAAAGTAAATAAGAGAAAAACAAATAGACAAGAAAGAATCACTTGGTTCCGACTCCTCTTTTATGTTTCTTTGATGATTTCCACACTTTGGTGCTTTTTAAGAGATTATCTTAGTTATAGTAGTAGGCCCCCTTCCGGGTAGCGTTACCCTCAACCTATTGGTTTGAGTCATCTGGGATACAGTCCTGCAAGGTAGGAATATTAAAAGATAATTAAGTAAGTTATTAATGCAAAATATGGTAGGCCCCCTTTCCAAGCAACATTACCCTCAGCCATATTGGTCTGAGTCAGTAGAGATACAGTCCCGCAAGGCCGGATAAAGTTTTAATAGTAGTTTATTTATAAGGGATTCAACCGTTCTTACCTCCCCGATTGGCTGATATCTGCCTCAAGAGAAGTCCTTATAATCTTGAACCAAGTCCTCGTAGGGTCTATACACTAAACGAGGCAAGAACTTTACTCAACACCCTTCTAACCCCCTTCTATGTAGTTAACGCGCTTTATATAGACCGTAAAGACAGAATGAATGAATGAACAAGACATGAAGAAATGTTTAACTAATTTCAATTTCAATATAAAAAACTAGTTATTAAAGTCCTAATACATACCCAAATAAAAAGTTGCCAAAGGATGGAAATCAAAGGTAAAACATAAAGATTCGTCTTCACCAAGTGATGTAAGAGATTTAGACATGCATGGCCTTTGTTTGACAAGAACTCTTACTATCAATATTGGATACCAAGACTACTACACACTCTAAAAGATGAAGATGGATGATAGTGTTAGGTGTTGGTGTTGTAGTGGTGGTGGACTGATGGAAAGTGTGAGAGAAGTGGTTTGCCAAGGGATGTCTTTCTCCAAAGCCAAGCACCTCTATTTATATCTGGAAACAGAGGGCCAGCCACGGCCCCGTGCCCACCAAGCACGACCCCTTGGTGGACTTTTTCTGTCCCTTCATTAACTACAGATGTCAGTTCTGTGTACTAACACGCCCCGTGGTGACAGATCATGGCCCCGTGGTCAGTGTACTTGTTGTACTATCCCAGATTTTGCGAATCTTAAAGTTGACCAGGCCCATGTTGACTTGGCACGCCGGTGTTTGTTGTCTGTTGTTGTTGTCTTTTTCTGCAGAGAATCTTTAGCTAGGCACGGCCCCATGCCTGGACTTCTGTCTCCCTTATTATTGTTGCTTTGGATGTGTATTGGGTTTCAGCAAGTTGCGTCAATCCTTCTTATTGCATTTGTGTTGGTTTTTGCTATTAATTTGTTCTTTTTGTTCATTTTAGCTCTTTTGATCATGTAATTTGAAGTAAACAAAGAAACATGCTTTTTTCCAACATTAGTACCGAAAAAGAGTTGATTTTAAGCCTTGTTTGATGTAATTTATATGTTGCATTTTGCGCACATCAATCACCCAATGATTTGTCTTTATAACGCGTATAGAATACCAATGGTCATCTAAATTTGTGTTCTTTGGGAAGCTCTCTGAACCATGACTTCTTAGCTTCAACATTTTCTTCTCTTGTTAAACGTTTAGGCATACTTCCCTCTTTCATAGTCTCTTCAACTTTTCCTTTCAGTAAATCATCTGTACTTTCATTAAACAATTCTTCAAACGTAGGAAAATTATCAGTATCTTCCCTAGAATACTTAACAGCTTCACCATCATCATCTGATACATCTTCGATAATCACTCTATCATACTTGCCAGCATCTACTACATATTTGTACGTGTAATCGTTAGGCTCAGAAGCATTAATGCTTTTAAGTTCATCTTCAAAATCAAACTCCAAGGATTCTTCATCAATCCTTAACATGATCGCTAGCTCTTCCTTTGTGTAGTTATGCACAAATTCTCCTTCCTCAACTCCATGTTCTAGCAAGAAAACTCGGAGCGGTTGACAATTAGGAACAACTGTCATTAGATTAGCTGTGAAGATTCCCGATTATTCTGCATCGTGAACTTGACCTTTTTGCTTCCCCTGTCTCTGAGCTTCGTTATCTTCATTAACATTGTCTTGCAAATACGCATCATAATTATCATTGCCTTGTCATCATCATCTTTCTTATCATCGTACTTACTATCATCATCTTTATCATCCTAACCTCATTATCATCAAACTCATCAATTTCAGCATCAATTTCTACATACATTCTCTTTCAGTCAATAACCTTTTGCCTCATAGTCATATCAGAAACATCTACTGGTTCTCCAATAAGCACAAAGTACACTGATTCTGAATCAGCTTCAGTTTCAACCTCCGTTTCATTCACAACTGTTTCAGCAATATTTTCTGGCGCAGATTCAGCTTCTGGCTCAGGTTGCACAATTACCGATACCTCATCAACTTTCTCTTTCCCTTTTCCCAATGTTGCAGCCTTAGCTTCTGCTTTCTTTTATTGGTCTGCAATTCTCTCTTTGGCCTCTTCTCTTTCAATCAAATCACATTAAGGTTCATATTCAATACCAAACTTCCTAGTCAAAATCTTCTGAAATAAATCCATCTTTCTATTGTCACACAGGTGCTCATCATCATATTGCACAATCAATCTTTATAATCTCTCATTCTCTTATAGAAAACTGGATAACACAGCTTCAATATTTTTCCGATCATCTTCTAGAAACTTAATACGACTTTCCAACTCCGCAATCTTTGTATCATTAAACATGTCTATGTCAAGCCCCTCAGAAACTGGAATATCACCAAATTCAAACGGAAATATATTAGTCAAAGAACATCTTGAGCTAGATTGTGGTGTAGAGCGTTGTTGAACAGGAAATGTTTGTTGTCACTGTGATGGAGATTGAGGAGGTGTGACATGTTGTGGTGAAGGAGGTTGTACGTGTTGTGGTGATGATTGTGGTGGTGGTTGTACATCTTGTGGTGATGGTTGTGGTGGTGGTGATGGTGGATTCGGACTCAAACCTAAACACTACTATTTATAGACTTGAGATTTACCTTTGTGCGAGGATAAAGTATATCTTCGTACGAAGGTAATTTACCTTTGTGTGAAGGTAAATATAAACATATCAAAAATATTTCTGAAACTTCAGCCCCATTACAGACACAGACACAACCCTAAGACGTAGGCAATAGACATAAAGCACCAATAGAAGGTATGATCACAGGGAATCGTACTATCATTACTAAGATCATGTAGGAAATTTCGGATTGAACCTAAACTTGATCATAATGGTCAGAACTGAAAGTCAAACAAAAAGTCAAACTATTTGACTTTTAGTTGAATTTCAACTAAATACATGAAATTGAACAAGGAGGGAAGACTTACTCTCCATTGAGACTAAGGAGAACACTAGAGGGCAACTCCTAACTTCCAGAGATTGCTTCTGCTTCAAGTGAGAGATTAAAAGTGAGAGTGATGGTATGAATGAAGTGTTCAACATGAACATGCTGGTGCAGAATGTCTATGTCTTAGTCTTATATCGAGTCTATATAGATTAGAGTTGAATAGGCTAGCGATACGAAGTATTTATGTGTATAAGAGTCAAGTTCGCTGGTGAGTGTCATGCAATGACAAGTTCGGCCGAACTTGCCTTGGTAAGTTCGCCCGAACTCATCTCTCCACCAACGAACTTGTAGGTCTATAAATAGCTAGCTAGCCTCACTCATTTGTAACTTTGGCATTTATGAGGCGGAGCTCTGTCAATTTGGAGACTTGACGTTATCTCAATAAAAGATGATTAATTGACTAATTCTTGTTATTTGGTAAACTTGTCATAATATTTCCGCTATTATGGACAATAGAGATCAAATCTAGGTTCCTATGCATTAAGGATCGGTCCTACAAGTGGTATCAGAGCTAGAATAGCCTGATTTGATTGATATCAAGATAAAAACACTTCTAATTCTTCCCCATTCTTCTATTTTTCTTAACTTTTACACAAAAATGAAGAATTCATGGTCAAATTCTGTCCAATTTTGAATATGACATGTTAAATACATCATAGATAAACCCCTGAGAGTTTGGAGACTAAAATCAAACGAGTTGGTGTCAAAATGTTTCAAAAACCATGTTTTCCAAACTCATCATCATCGAACTTGTTAGCCAAGTTCGACCAAACTTGAGCTAAAAAGTCACTTTTTGAGTGAATTTTTAGCTAGTTCGCTCGAACTTGAGGTGTTTTTGAAAGAAATTTGCTAAGTTCGCTAACACTTACTAAAAAATTCTTTGGTATTTTGTCAAGTTCGACCGAACTTGATAAAATTCAAGAATAATCTAGCTAAGTTCGCCCGTACTTGTGAAAAGCTTATAAAATCTCAACTTGCAAGTTCGCTCGAAGTTCAAACTCAGGAATTTTTCTAAACAAATCACAAGTTCGACCGAACTTGTGATCAAAAAATCTGAGAATTCTTCATTCAAGCTACAAGTTCGACCGAACTTGTAGCAAATATAACATTTTCAAAAGTTTTAACGTGTTTTCAGCGTACGTGTCTCGTTATTCGCGATGGATGATACTCAGAGAGCGTTTATGTCCGGAGTGGGTACATCCAATGCCAACGTGATCCAACAAGTCAATCTTGACAACGAGATGGGCATGACTGTTAAACCACCAAAGTTAATGAGCATGGACGAGTACGAAGGACGGAAAGAGAAATTCATGTATTGGGTTCAAGCCATGCTCTTCCAAGGCTGGGTATCGATTGAGAGAGGTTATACTATTCCGTTGGATGAACATCAGCAAGTTATGGAAAAGTACAAGTACTCAACAATACAGAAAGATGAATACATTGCTGAGAAAAAGATGATTAGCCTCATTCAACAATCTGTTAAAGAGGATATTCTGGTTCTGTTGCCAGAATATACGACTGCAAGAGATCTCTGGCTATCACTACAAAAGAAATACCAAGGAAGCATAGAGATGATCAAGAGTAAGAAAGCTCTCATCATGAAAGAGTTCGATATCTTTAACATGTTGAAGGGTGAGACAATGAAACGGATGATTGAGCGTTTCTGTCATCTGAAAGTCCAAATGAGAAGACACGGTCTCGAGAAGACAGAACCAGAGTACATCGATAAGCTTGCAAAGGCGTTACCTGACGGAGAGTGGACTACTTATCTAATGGTTCTGAAAGAAAGTCCGAATTCGGAATTCTTTAAGTTGTCTACATTTATCGACAAACTCAAAGGTCATGAGATGGAACTTCTAAAGATCGCAAAGTCGAAGAATGCTAACATCGTTCAAGATGTTGGTCTGTATTACAAGAATGGAATGCAAGACAACATATCAAGCCCAAAAATTCAGACAACATTCAGTGCAAACATGAATTCTTCTTCACAGAATCAGAACCAATCATATCCACAATATGATTAAAGTCCACAGAGCTCTTCGTTCTCAAGCACTGGTTCACATTCATCTTATCAGAGTCACGCTAATCAGAATCAACAAACGAATTCTGAACCAAATGTGTACAAGTGTAACATTGCTGTCAATCTAAACAATGTTGTTTCTGAGCAAGTTGCAAAACAACACATGTCACTTCTCGCCACTGTTCTAGAATCATACATAAGTCTTGTACCTGGAAAGATCAGCAATCCCGAAATGACCGCCGAAGACTACGATCAGGTGGACGAAGAAGAGCTTGAGCTGATGGATATCAAGTGGTCACTAGCTTCTATCATTCGAATGGTTACAAAATTTGTTGCATCACTGGCCGAGATATCAGAAATTCAAGCAACAAGCTAGGTTTCGACAAATCGAAGGTCACTTGTTTCAGATGCCGACAGAAAGGGCATTTCAAGAGAGAATGCAAAAATCCTGAAGCCAGGGGCAATCAAAGTCCTTTTGGAGGAGGCAACGAATATTACAAGAAATCACTTCAGTACAAGCCTTTCCCAAAGAAGACACAGGTTGACCAAGAGAAACCAAACAGTAACACTACTGAAAAGGCAATGGTTGCTTCGAACGAGGATGATGGCTTCGATTGGAATTCTTATATCGGTAAGAAGATCAGAGTTACATTGATGGCTGAGATTGTTGAAGATACATCTGCCGAAGAAGCAGCAGCTCTAGAGAATATTTTATTGGAACAGTATCTGCAATAACAGGAGGAAGAGGAGTATCTTCACATGCAGAACCAAGGCATTTTATCTCCTAACTCTTGTGATAGATTTGCATATCACTTTGATGGAAGTTCTCAAGAGCAAGTGATCGAGGAAAAATGGAATGAAGAAATTACTGATGTTGTTCAAGAAATAACTGCTGAAAACCTCAAGGACTTTGCCGATAAAGCTATGATGGCGAATCTAACCAAGGTAGGTCCAGAGGTAAAGGAAGTTGTCAAAGTGCAAATTGCGGAGGTTGTAAAACCTTGCACAAAATCATACAATGAAGGAAGCGTATGACAAAAAGAAAGATGATTATGGCAGGCTCAATAGAAATAATATTGAAAAACATGATACTATAAGGATGTTGAAAGGTACAGTAATGGATAAACAAAAGACAATAAACATTTATATCAACATCATTGCTGAGACCAAACAACAACTCCAGGACATGAAAATTGAAACAGAACGTGTTCAACAACTTTTAAGAAGTTACTCAACTAACATATATCATTGATCACATTCTTCCGACAATTCCATCGGAAGAAAAACCTAAAAAGAAAATTGGTAAAGAATACAACAATGTTCCTCTACCCCTATGCGAGAAGTACTATCGCAAAACTGTTGATGGGATGGATAAGGCACTCAACATTGAATTGTTGTCCGAAAAGAAAAATGAGTTGCCGGAGAAAATTGATGTAGTTTATACTAAATCTGATGATGACAATGTGGTAGTGAAAAAGGTGGTTGAAAATGTTCTGAATGATTCTGATGATGGCAGCTTCAAAAGCGCCGACTCGAGTTCAAAGAATTCTGATTCACAATCCGAAGATGAAGATAAATCATCGGATGACGGTCTAAGTGATGATCCTAACGTTGTCATGTACAAAGTTAAGGATTCTGATAGATTGTACTTCGACGATAGTTTTCCAATTCGGAACGTGAAGGAAGATCAGTTGGATAAATTCTTTAAACTTGTGGAAGTTATCTCAGATGATCTGGATATCAAAGAAAGGAAGTTCTATTCCAAATCTAAAAGAAACAACTACCGGAGAAATGGTAGTGATCATCCGGAAAACTAGAGAGCTGGGTTGGGATTAGAGGAATCTGATGAACCAAAAAAGAAAAAAATCACCATTTCATGAGTATAAAGATAAAAACATGAAATTTGTTTATGGGACAAACACGGTTCATGAAGAGAGTTTGATTGGAAAATAATCACTCGATGAGTTTAAGAAACAGAAAGAACTTCGAGATAAGGCAAAAGCCACAAGTGGTGTCAAATCCACTAGTGGTCATTCACATGACAATCGGACTTGCTTCAAGGGCAACAAAATTGGTCATGTTGCATGCAAATGTCCGATGTCTAAACCAGCCTATCGTCGAAGAAAAGAAAGTTCAGATGTTGTGAAACCAAAGCAACCAGAGTTTGTAAAATATGTAACGATTTTGAAAAGAAATGATTTAAAACCTGAAGATAAACCTAAATCTGAAAAGAAGTTTGCAAATTCAACTTTCAAAAAAGGTGAATCTTCAAAAGCAAACGAAACAAAGTTTTACATCAAAAAGGCTAACATCAAATAACAAGCCTGGGTTGCTAAGAAAAGGTCAACAACATCCGAGGTTATTAAGTCTGAGCCTGTAAAGACTAATAACATGAAAGAATCAAAATCTGAAATCAAAATTGAAACTGTCAAAATTACAAGTGGTAAAAAATTGAAAGATAAAAAGAAAGTGAAGTTTTCAAACATAAACATCGTAGAAAATCCAGATGATGAATATGAATTTGATTATGCTGATGAGTGTGAATTTGATTACGACGATGGTTATCCAATTCAACCCAAGATCAAAAAGGATTGGGTCGCGCTGTTTAACTAATTGTTGAAATGTGAAGGGGCTCCAGAGATCCGTACTTTCCAAGTGGATTCTGGATAGTGGAGCTTCCAGACATATGACAGGAATGAAAGCGCTCTTGTTCGACATAAAATCTATCAACGGCGGATATGTTGAATTTGCTGGAAACCAAGGTGGAAGGATTGTCGCCGAGGGAAAGCTCTCAAACGGAGTCGTTTCATTTGATCAAGTGAACTACATTGCGGAGCTTGAAAACAACCTTATGAGTATTTCTCAAATATGTGATAAGAAGTTTACCGTCCACTTCAACGATAAAGAATGCATGATCATTAAACTGGGTTTCAAAATACCAAACGAGTGGATACTCATGCGTTCTAGGTCCGTGATCAGGCGGTTCTAGACGGAAGTTAATGGATAAACGTAAACCGATTCGGTAGAATGTTATTACAGAAAGAAGTAGAAACAGAATGTAGCGGAAGTCTTCATTCATACTGAAAGAGTATAAATCTTTATAAGTTTAGCTACCGGAGTTCCTGGAGAGAATCCGGTAGCACCTCCCCGTAGGGATGCCAAAAACTTAAATGACAAATGAACACACACCACATATTTATAGGGTAAGAAGTTCGCTGATAAGCATCTAAGTTCGGGCGAACTTGACCTAGTCAAGTTCGGCCGACCTTGACATCAACATTACCAATATGAGCGAACCTAACCTTCACAGGTCAAGTTCGAGCGAACTTGTTACTTTTTACACTGAAAACTCCGTATTTCGGTCGTGTGTTCAATTCTAACCTATACAATACTCAACACACGCTCTATCTAGCCTATTCGACAAGTGACGAACACAAAGTGGATCAACAGATTCCCCCTTGTTCGTTACTGTCGAATCTTGGTCTTCAAACTTAAGCCGTGTTTGAATATTCTGCAACTTCAATCAAGGTATCTGCTAATGTCGTCAAAACGCGTCAACAAATTCCCCCTTAATTGATGATCCGGGTTTGCATTATCAACATCTAACTCCTCCTGAAACCTCCAGTTCAGATATTTGTTGCACAGTTTCCAACCTCCTCTGATTTGCTTGACCGACAGATTATCTTGAATAGACACCAATTTGAAGCTCATCAATGTAGCTTCTCCATTTCAACTTTAACCACATCCGCGTTCAGTTTAGCGCATATCTCCCATGCTCGATCTTCCGATCTTCAAGACTCAACCGGAAATTTATAGAAATTTTGAACTACCACACTGGTAAACTTCAAATCAATGTTTACCCGCAAAAATCTGAAATCCCGATTTCTGTAATCACTCCAGATCAGCAAATCGGTAATCTTTTTCAATCAACAAATCTTCATCGGAACCAAATCATCTGGTAACACTTCGAATCTGAGAATCACTCGTCCATGATCAAATCACATTCTTCCTCTTCAATCATAATGCCAGATATATAGCTATCTCCGGTAGATCAGTGCCACTTAATCACCAAACATCATCATCCAATGGCGGTTAGTCCAAAGAGAAGAATGATTCATCTGCTTAAAGACTAAAAATAATGGCCACCAAAGGTTATCATCAGTTAGCGTATCTGGGATAACTTCAGATCTCCTTGGTAATTTTAAAACCATATGTGGTTAGTCATTAATGCTAAGATCATCACTGAACATTTTGAACGTCCTCAGTTCCTTCATCGGTACTAACGACTGTAACCCTTGTGCAAAATTTCGAGCTTTCAAAAACTTTTTCTTTGAAGGCATTTCGATAACCGATACCTAAACGTAACCTTTTAATGCAACGTACACATCGGGTCGAGGACACCAGCTAAACATACCCTAAATATCCTTTATGTAACTTGGAAATAAGTTTTGAAAGGTTTGGTATGTTAAAATCAAGCGTATTCGATCACAGGGACTATTTATGACAAACTACAAAAGTCTGCCGATTCTCGTAGCGGCGCACACTCCGGAACAACGACATAAGCTACAGATACCCTAAATACCCTTTACATAACTTAGATATAAGTTTTGAGGGCTTAGGAATGACAAAAACACCTTTATGCAACTTCAAGGGCTATTTTGCAAATTCTACGAAACTATGCCAATTTGCGTATTTCGCTATCCGGAACATGCACGGAAATCCAAAAATTTTTGTAATCATAAAAATCTTGAATTTTAATGATTAGAATGCAAAAATATCGTTCGTCACGCATTTACGGTCATTTGCGCGTCCGTTACGACTTTTGTCGTAATTAACCGAAAACCGCAACCGTACGACCAAACGAACCGACACCTGAAATATATTTGGACATATTTCAAATTCCCTATGTTTATCTTCCTTATAAAGCTTAAAAATGGGGTTAACAGGTTAAAAGTGCCAAAACGCGTCAAAAAACAAGTTTTAGGCTGCATGGACCTGTTCTGCCAATTCTGAAACTTAGGAATCCCAGGCGCCACGTGAGAGACTCCCCAAGATCTCTCGCGACCGCGGGGGATGCTCAGTGACAGTAGCTACCTGGTAGCTTCTTGTTCAGCTGACTTGACACCTATAACTCGTTTTTGCCACACTTTCTCTGGTATTAACCCCTCACTAAACACTTGGAAACATCCTAGAACATGTCCCAACACTTAGCATGATCTTAAAGCTCTCCAACAACTATAAATACCCTTGATCTTCAACCAAATTCCTTGCTCATTTCCATCTTTCTTCTCTCTAAACTCTAAGTGGAGTTGCTACGTTATTAGGAGGCATCCCATCTGAGTTTTTCTAGTAATCTTGGCTTCCTTGAGTGCAAGTAAGTGCTCTAACTAAGCCTTGTTCATTCTTTTAGCTTATTAGGAGCTAAAAGTCAAACAGTTTGACTTACTTTTGACTTTCGGTTTTGACCATTAATTGGTCAAGTCAAAGTCCAATTGGACTTTGCAACGTGATCGTAATCACGGTGGTTATGATCCTTAGCGATCGTGCCTACTGATTACCACGTTTACTAGTCGAAGTGACGAGTCAAAGTTTCGGTCAATAATGCGCAAATGCACATTATATGACGGAACTATTTTCGGGTACCAAAACCCTTTGTCTTGATACCAAATCAGTTTTATAAACTTAGTTAGACATGTTTAACATGTCTAGCTCGTCACTTTTAGTTTAGTACTTGTTTAGGGTCGTAAGTCGAGCGGTCTTGACTACCGCTTTGACTTTCGAATCCGACCCGTTTGGTCACCTTTAGGATCTGACCAAGCCCATTATTATGACCATAGTATTATAGGGAATAACCCTCTGAGGTTATACCTTAAGGTTATACCGTTTGGTCAGTCAAATGACAAGTCGAATATGTATTCCTTATAATGCCGAAAATACCCTTTTTGCACTTAAATTAGTTTTGAACATATAAGAGCATTGTTTTGACATCTAAACTGATTATACAACTTATATAAACTAATTTTGGCATATTAGACTTGTCATAGGACATATTTAACCACCCAAACCCATAGTTACGTTTATGACCCGTTAAAGTGGCGTAAACCACTTTAGCAAGCCGTAGCGAGTCAAAACTCTTTGAAATGCTTCCAATTCAGAATGTTTAATATTATAAACCATAATATACAAGATCCAACTCTTTTTTGGTTTATATACCTCATTCTATCCAATCTCTCGTTTTAAGTTCGATACACTAACATGTAGTTATCAAATACACTAGGAACCACTTCGACACTTGAACTCTTGATCCTTTGAGCTTTGTTATATCATTTGAACAAGATGTATACGCAATCCTAGGCGAGTACTTAGCTCCCCTCTTTTACGTTTTCCAAATGTTTTGGGGTGATTCATATGTGTAACCAATTTTTCTCAAAAGTATGGCATGTATGTGTTTACTAAGTGCATTTTTGTGTAATATTCCTTTTATGCAAGACATGACAATTGGGTACACGAAACAAATCCTTATAGTATCTTTCTATCTTTATGGATTGATTCTTGTAGGATATTTTAAGTACAGTCTTAAATCTTTCTATCCTTATAGTAAGATTTCTAAGAAGTACTTTACAAGACAATGGTTATGGTTTATGTGTAGAATTGTTGGTGATTTAGATAACGAAACTAGAGTAATATAATAAGGACATGGTGGATACGCCGCTAGTACTTCCTATATATAAGTGTGCTTATTGTATTACCCTTCGTAGCCTTATCCGAATCACCATTAAGATTATCATTTTGTGATACAATGCGACAAGACAATATGACAAGACAAGTGACTAAACTATATCCCTGACGCATCTATCTATCTTTATAGTTAGATACCCATGGGATGTTTAAAGTACTAATTGGCAGTCCTTTATTTGGATTCTGTGTACTTTAATGCGTATTTGACAAGACAAAGTGACAAGACAAGTGACTAAACTATATCCCTAACGCATCTATCTATCTTTATAGTTAGATACCCATGGGAGGTTTAAAGTACTATTGGTAGTCCTTTATTGGATTCTATGTACTTTAATGCGTATTTGACAAGACAATGTGACAATATAGGCAGAGTTAAAGATAGGCAGTCGTGTGTGCTTCCAAACCATATGCGCGACTCAGGTGTCAATCCACAACCATGACCGCAAAATCTGATAAACAACTCCTCCAAGACTCAATTATGTAACCACCTGCTTTCAAACTAGACATCATCTTGATCAATTTACAAATGAATCTCAAATCTCTGTATTTCCCGGTTAATCTGTAGTCGGAAACCACCTGAATATTGTTGCAGTAGTCACAAATTTCAAAAATGCCAGAATCTTCAAATATTGAAAATGTTTTATTCCCCCGCATTTTTGCAAATTTTGACCATACTGAAATTCCCCCTTAAATCCGGAATTTTCAGTTTTCATAAAATGCGGAATTTAACTGTAGGCCCATCGGTAGTCTTCAACTCTAATGATCACCAAATTGCTTTGGAATCAATGACTACCCTCTCATCTTCAACCATCTCTAACCTCATCATCTCAGCCTATCTCTAAGGCGTCTGACGGTGTCCCCGAACAGTCAGTATCAGACGTTAAAAATTCGAAAAAATTTCTATCACCAATTTTTTTCTAGACACCCGTCTAGGCTCTTTGTGACAAGTTCGGGCGAACTTGGTTGGCCACCACCAAGTTTGGGCGAACTTGCATGAAATAGACAAGTTCGGGCGAACTTGTGCTTAATTTCAATGAAAATCAGTCAAGTTCGGGCGAACTTTATGAAAATTCATGAAAAACTTTGTCAAGTTCGGGCGAACTTGATGAAAAGTCTTGAAAAACCATGTTAAGTTCGGGCGAACTTGGTCTCCAAATCAGCCATTTTCACATTTTTTGATCTAAAATCCTTATTTCTTTGAATTTCGAGATGATTTCACCATAGATCTGGTTGAAATTGGTTTTTCAACAATCCTATCCATTCAATTTGGGATTTTGTCCGTGGATTGTATGTTATTTGATGATTTACCTCTAAAACCCCTCCTAATGTCCATAAATGTCCAAATTCATGAGCGTAGGTGATAACCGTAGCTCTGATACCAATTGTAGGTCCGTGATCAGGCGGTTCTAGACAGAAGTTAGTGGATAAACGTAAACTGATTCGGTATAATGTTATTACAAAAGGGGTAGAAACAGAATGCAGCGGAAGTCTTCATTCATACCGAAAGAGTATACATCTTTATAAGTCTAGCTGTCGGAGTTCATGGAGAGAATCCGGCAGCACCTCCCCATAGGGATGCCAAAAACTTAAATGAAAAATGAACACACACCACCTATTTATAGGGTAAGAAGTTCGCTGGTAAGCATCTAAGTTCAGGCGAACTTGACCTAGTCAAGTCGGCCGAACTTGACATCAACATTACCAATATGAGCGAACTTGACCTTCACAGGTCAAGTTCGAAGGAACTTGACCTCCACAGGTGCGAACTTGTTACTTTTTACACTGAAAACTCCGTATTTCGGTCATGTGTTCAATTCTAACCTATAGAATACTCAACACACGCTCTATCTAGCCTATTCGACAAGTGACGCACACAAAGTGCATCAACATGCGTGCACCGAGAGAGAAAGATTTGTATGTTCTTACATGGGAAATGCTACTACTTCTTCAAAAACGGCACAATGTTTTGTTTCGAAAGCTACTGAGAATGAGTCAATCTTATGACACAGAAAGATGGGTCACATTCACCTAAGAAAGATGAATCCTTTGGTGCATAACGATTTGGTGGAATGTGTGAATCTGAAAAGTTTTCATATGTCAGATAATTGCCTCGAGTGTAAAAAGGGAAAGCAGATCAAGAAATCTCATTCGAAAAAGATTCTCAATTCGATAAAGTTGCCACTCAAAAGACTTCACATGGATCTCTTGGGTTCAGTGAATGTCCGAAGCATCTCTGGAGATCTCTACTGCTTGGTAGTAACAGACAATTATTCCCGATACTCGTGGGTATTCTTCCAAGAATCAAAAGATGAGACGTTTGAAAACTTAGTGATTCTTTTCAAGAAACTTGAGAACCTGTACCATCTTCCGGTGAGACGCATTAGAAGTGACAACGGTACTGAGTTCAAAAACAACAAAATGAGGGAATTTTGCAATGCTAAAGGGATACTGCATGAATTTAGTGCTCCCTATACTCCGCAACAAAATGGAGTTGCTAAATGAAAAAATAGAACTTTGATAGAAACTACAAGAACAATGCTCGCAGATTCTAAACTTCCCGTCAGCTTTTGGAGTGAAGCACTTGCAACAGCTTGCTACACACTTAATAGAGTCTTAACAGTCAAACCATTAAAGAAGACTTGTTATGATCAACCGACGGAAACCGAATTTGAAGTTTTTAGAGCCATTTGGCACGCCATGTACTGTAATCGATCAAGATGGTAAATTCGGAGCCAAATCTCTTGAAGGTTTCTTTGTCGGATATGCGAGTCCGTTAAGACGTGTATATGTTCCCTCGTTGAGAAAGGTTATTGAAGCACAACATGAGGATTTCTTTAACTATACGGATCCTATCCAAAGAAGAGGCGACGGGTTATTCAACTATCAAGATCTTTGGAAATCATTTGATTTGCCTGAAGAACCATTCGATGAAGAAATTGCAGCATTATATTTTCTTCATCAATCAGCAAATCAAGAGCAAATCGTCAGACCAATTGTGGTTAATCAACCCACGTTGGGATCATCTTCTTCTTGTGATAGTTCAAGTAATAGCGGTGGTCAAGAAACTCAAACAGAACAAGTGACACCGACTAAAGAACCTGTCAAAACTACAGTGATTCCTAATCTTTCTGAAGCACATAGTTCAGACTCAGACAAGGCTCCAACATTCGATGCCAATGGAGAATCTTCTTCCGATGAAGAAGCAGAGCATATTACAAGTTTAATGAATGAATCTGCAGGCCCGAGTAGTGCTCCTGAAGTTGAAGTGGTGGTAGATCAAAATATCACAAATCAAGAGAATACTGTGGTTGTTCCAGGCAAAGTGATGCCAAGATCATATTCTTATCATCCGTCAAATTCTATAATAGGCGAATTGTAGGACCGATCCTTGAAGCTAAGGAACCTAAATTAGATATCTAACTTCCATAATAGCGGAAATATTACGTCCTGTTTACCAATAGACAAGAATTAATCAGTTTAACATCAGTTTTATTGATCAAACGTCAAGAGTACAAACTGACAGAGCTTCGCCTCCAAAATGCCAAAGTTACAAATGAGAGAGGCTAGCTAGGTATTTATGGATGTACAAGTTCGCTAGAGGGAGGTGTAAGTTCGCCCGAACTTGCCTTAGCAAGTTCGGCCAAACTTGACTACACATGACTTCATGGGCGAACTTGTAACATCATTACATAAATATTTCATACGACTAGCCTATTCAGCTCTATTCTATACAAACTCGATATAAGACTAAGACATAGACATTATGCACCAACAGACTCCCCCTTGGATATCATCTTCGTCTTGTATCAGTCTCCAAAACTCTGTCTTCATATTATACTCTAACGCACATGACCGAAGAAGTTCTTCAATGGCTTCTTTCGTCGTTCTTGCTTAGGATCCGGCATTTGATCTGTAGGAGGCACCTTGTTCATATACTGAAATCTTCTAATACTTGTCTTCCTTGTTTTATCATGAATTGCTTCAAGACGTGAAGGACCGATCCTTGATGCTTAGGAACCTAAATTTGATATCTAAGGTCCATAATAGCGGAAATTACGTCGTGTTTACCAATAGACAAGATTTAATCAGTTAATCGTCAGTTTTATTAATCAAACGTTCTGATTACAAACTAACAGAGCTTCGCCTTCAAAATGCCAAAGTTACAAATGAATGAGGCAAGCTAGGTATTTATAGAGACACAAGTTCGCCCGAACTTGCTACTGCAAGTTCGGCCGAACATGCCTTACATGATACTTCATGGGTGAACTTGGCTATTACAAACATAAATACTTCATATACCTAGCCTATTCAGCTCTATACTATACAGACTCGATATAAGACTAAGACACAGTCATTATGCACCAAGAGACTCCCCCTTGGATATCATCTTCATCTTGTACCAGTCTTCAAAACTATGTCTTCATATAAACATTGACGCACACGACCGAAGAAGTTCTTGAACGGCTTCCTTCGTCGTTCTTGCTTTGGATCAGGCGTTTGATCAGTTAGCGGTGGTCTTTTAAAATTAGCAATTTTAAGAGAACTTTGCCTTACCGCTTTTTCCATTCTTTCTTTAATCGCCTCATTTCTGTTTTCCTCCTTTAAAAACTCAACTCTTTCTAAGTCTCTCCATTTCATTTGCCACATTTTTCCAGAATTGACTTCGCGTGCATAGCAAACATTCACAACCTGCTGAAACTGCATAGCTTGTACCTTTTCACGTTCTTCAAATACAATCTTGTTGTAAAACAAGGTTTTGATATCTTCTCTCAAGCAGTTCACAAGCCACATAAGATCTAGAATCCTTATCGTCCTCCATAAACCCCTCATGCCCTGCTAATCCATTACTTCAACCCGTTCCTTGGTAATATCCAGATGTTCTTCAAACTTCAGCACAATCACAGCTTCACAAGTAGCTGGATCTATTTGTCACCACTTGAACAGAGAATAGAAGTCTTGTTCAATCGGCATAAGTGGCATATTCCTCATGGCTCTTGGACGTTTCATGATTAACATTATGTCTTTTTCTCCTGTTTTCTTGTTAACTTTGATTCTGCGGCTAGGAATAAAAGGCTTCCAATAATTCCAACCTTTAACTGCCTCATACTTAATCATTTTCCACAATAATTGATCAGCAACCTTCATATGGTATGTGTGACATCCCGGTTTTTCGGATAACTTAAACGCAGTACTTGTCGAATAAATTATGTGCTACGTATTAAACGTTTATAAGTTGGTGCGTTATTATGTGATATCCGAGTTCGTGTTTTATGTTAGTTATAATGTATAGACATAGTAAATAAACAAATGAATCGAGCCGGCCTCTTTTCTTGCGACTCAAGGAACTAAACTTGGGGATCAAGTTTTAAACCCAAACCTTAAACCCAAACCATCCGGTCGCGAGCAAACAACCCAAACCGACCCACCCAAGTCCTTTCGGCCGCGAGAACAAACCCAAACCGCAACCCATTCCCTTCCCTCATCTCTTGCGCCTATATATACAAACACATGCATGCTTTCTTCACAACACAAAAACCCTAATATCTAAAGAACCCGACGGCAGCCTTGCTACACTCCCCTCGGTCGCGAGATCAGCCCCTTGTTCACCTCCTCGATCGCAAACAGCCCTCTTGTCCCTTGATCGCGAGCAGCCCTCCTTTCAGTCCCTCGACCGCAAGCAGCTTGTTACAACTCCATCTTCATCCTCGGTCGCGATTCTTTTGATCATTGGTTCCTCATCTCACTCACGGCTCATTGATCTTGTTATTAAAGGTTAGGATTATAATTGTTTGCAAGATCATATTCGGATTATATGCTTGAATGTAGGGTTATTTTAGCCGATTTATTGATGATGTTTGCAAGTTGATGTTTGTTCGAAATCTGGAAACATAGGCTGCGTTTTGTTTATAAAAACTAGAGATTATGATTAGGGTTTGCATGGATACGATATATGTATTGATCTATGATTGGAAAAATCAGTTCTTGATCGCCTAGGTTCATTGTATCGACGGTTATTGCGAATTAGTTGTGATAAAATGCTGAAACAGGTTGCTGAATGATAGTTACAGCCGACTTCAACTGGCTGTAACTCGGTCATTAGTTGTCGAAAAACGGATTTTCTAAAGTCTAAAACGTAGAGATTTGAATAACGAATCTAATGGCGCTGGATTCATATTTTTCTGAAGTCGTTTGATATTTTTAAGTGGCCAATTAAGTTCAGTAACTAAAGCTGTGGAAATCCTGAAATTTTGTTAGTTGTTTATCGAGTTGGATTTTATAATCTGTAGGGAGTCGAGTCATGAAATTTGTACAGAAACTAGGTATAGAAATTTCCGGGCAACTCCCACTGGAATTTTGTTAATTGGACGATCGGTGATTTTTAAATAAATTCTTCCGTGGACTGCAGTCAGAAAGCGACGAATCTGGCTGCAGCCTAGTATATTAATATTTATGGTTAATTGGTAAAGTATTAGGACTTGAAAAATTTATATAAATTTCTACAGTATAGTTGTCACCTGCTGTAAAATAATTGGAATTTTTGGAGCGTTGGAACTATTTTATAAAAATCCTAGAAAACAGCCGAATTATGAGTATGTAAGCTGAAACTTGATAACTTGTGAATGTGTGCACCAAAGTGTTGCATGGATTGGATTATGTTCATGATAAATTGTTTTGATTACTATGTTCACATGAGTTACTTGCATGCATGTTTGAGTGTTAGGAATTTTGATTGTGTATATCACTTTGTGCGTAAATTATGTGTAGAATTTTGTATTGGTGTGTTCACACACTAACTTGAAATCAATTGGTTTGTTAGGACGCAATTAGCGGTCCCATCCTTTACGACTTCTTTGCTACACTAACCGAGCAACTAAAGGTGAGTTCACGGCCCCTAATTTTATCCGGTTTTAAACAACAGGGGAGAAACATGCATACACTCTTCAAACTCAATCTCTTTACGTTATACGAATTTAACGTCACATAACTATTCGGTAACTAAGTTAATGTTAATGTAACGTTATGGTCACTAAGCAGCTATATCACATAAGTCCTCGACAATCTCTCGGATCGTTAGTATTGGGTTTAAATAGCGGGGAAATTATAAGTAGTACTACTGGGCCCGACAAGCCCCATCCGAGCTAGTCGCGCTAGCCGACCGGGTATGGTCAACGGGTGAATAATTTGGCCTAACTTCGCCATGGTCAGTGATAGGCCTGGCAACACGGAGGCACAACAGTCAGCTTCGATCGCGAAGACTTACGTGACATAACTTTAGGCTAGCTACCTATATATGTTAACATTGAACTTATTTACGAATCAACAATATTATTCCGGGTTAGGAATAATGGAACTATCGGTATTATTCCGGGTAAGGAATAAGGGAACTATCAGTACTATTCCAGGTTGGGAATAATGGAACTAAATCGTTATTCCGGGTTGGGAATAATGGAACTAAATCGTTATCCCGGGTTAGGGATAACGGGGGAAACAAACGAATTTATGAAAACCTGTGAACTCACTCATCTTTAATGTTGACACTTGTTTTTTTTACATGTTTCTCAGGACGCTAGGAACTCTAGGTGCACTCACTTGCATTGATCAAGACATCTTTTATCGAGTCTCATTTACAAACATTGTTTTGGGTTTTTAATTTGTTTTGGCGTTTGTGTTGGCGCCCGTTTCACTACTTATTTTATGCTTCCGCTCAACCATAAAAACTAATGCTTCCGCTAAACATTGGTAACTAACTAAGACAATATAGAATCTACGATGAATGGTTAAACAAATGATTTTTGGAAAACGTATTATCAAATCATATAGAGTCGTTCGACGTACTAGTGTTTCAGATTCTGGTTTGTTCACACGCCTCGCGGTAAAACTCCGCAAGTGGAAATTGAGGGTGTGACAGATTGGTATCAGAGCCACTAGCTATAGAGAACCAGGTTTGCATTAAAAGTAGACCTAAACTATAGCTGAATACACGACACTAGACGTAGTTTGGCACCGAACTGTTATATCTTGTTATGTGATGTACCACAACTGTGTTATGTAGATTATGACTTCATAATAAGAAATGAAAACAACTCGTAACTAACTACACAACCTAATAGGCAATGTCATCATCATCATCATCATCATCATCCGACAAACTTACGCCACCAAGAGCGCCAGGAAAGGCACCTATGGTGGAACCCTTACCATCTTATGGCGTGGAGACACGCTCAGCTGCGAGGAAAAGGCTCGCTCTGGGGGAGGAGTCGTCATCACGCCCAATCATCGCTGTGCCGGTCAAACCGGTTAACTCTGTAGAAGTAGGAAATGACCTACTTAGAAATATGATACAGAAACAACAAGAACAATTAGAAAGAATGCAGGAAACCATCCTAGCACAGGGATGGATGATACGACAATTGACAGGTAAAACTGGCTCGCTCGAGGAAGAGCAACATACGAGTAAGATAGCTCGTAACACCTTAGCCAGAGATCTGCGTGCTGAGCAGATAAGAGCCGACTGGCTCAAAGACAGAGTCCTGGAATCTAGTTGGAGAATTCAGGTGCTAGAACAAAATCAAGCACCTGCACCAGCACCGGCCCCTCCAGTGCCGGTAGAGGAGGATCCGGAAGAGGATCCAGAGGAGGATCCTGAAGAGGATCCAGAGGAGGATCCAGAGGAGGATCCGGAGGAGGACCCAGCTGTAGAAGCCGGGAATGTCGCGCAGGATGATGGCAACGATAGTGATCTGGGGGATGGAGACGTAGACGACTGACACGTCTCGCTTATTTTATTTACTTTCCTTCAGTCTATTTATTTTCCCACATGTGTTTAAACTTGAGACTTTATAGTGAATTCATATGTTTGGTTGGCACTCTGTAAGACGTTGAAACTTCATTTAATCAAGTATTTCTTTTGACTATTTAATATATTTGAGTTGACATAACTTGATAATTATTTAAGTACGAAGTAGGATAACTATATTGGATATATAGACTTATCGGGGTGTTTTATGTTGTTTTTCGAAGATCTAAATGGCAACTGGACGACGTGGAAACCTTAACATGACGCCCGAAGAACTAGCTACAATGATTCAAGAGCACGTGAACGCGGCTCTAGCGGGTGTTCAGAACCAACCGGCAGGTAACCATTATTAAATTTTCATGTCAAAATCTAATAGTTGGGCTAGTAGAATTCCTCGCTAATTACATGTCCTCTGTCAGCAGGAGGGGGATTTAACCCCTACAAGATGTTCCTCGACGCGAAACCAAGCAAATTCTCGGGGGCAGAAGGGCCCATAGGACTGGTCCGCTAGATCGAAAAATCTGAATCAGTATTTGAAATGTGCAACTATCTAGAGGCCAACAAGGTCAAGTATGCAGCCTCAACACTGGAAGATGGGGCACTAACTTGGTGGAATGCACAAGTCCAAACGCGCGGACTTATTGCTGCAAATGCAATGGCCTGGGCCGAGTTTAAGGCCCTAATCAAAGAGGAGTACTGTCCACAAGACAGAGTGCAACAGTTGGAGCAAGCCTTATGGAACCACAAGATGGTGGGATCTGAAATCGAAGCATACACAGCGAAACATCACGACTTGGTATTTCTATGTCCCGATCTGGCTAACACTGTGGAAAAACGACTCGAGTTTTACCTTGGGGGTCTGGTTCCGGAGATTCAGGGTATGGTAATGGCTAGTAACCCTGCAACTGAACATCAAGCAATCCGATTGGCGCACAAACTCACCGATAAGGCGGTGGAACAAAAGAAGTTGCCAACTCGGGGTACAACTGAAGTAGCCCCTGATAATAAAAGAAAGTTTGAAGACTCAACTGTTCGACAGTCTTCATCATCCCAGCCACAACAAGGGAACCATAAACGGTTTAATAATTACAACAGCCACCGGGGTCACCAAAATCAGGCCGCCAACAACAACAACAACCAGAACGCAAGCGGCTATGCAGGTCGAAAGCCGCAGTGCAATCGCTGTAATCTTCATCATCACGGCCCTTGTGCCGGGAATCGCTGCCAACGATGTGGCAAGGTAGGACATGCGGCAAAGGATTGTCGTGGGGAAATCATGTCTCGACAAAACCAAAATCAACCCCAGGGCCAACAGCAGGGTGTTCACCGGGGATGCTATCAGTGTGGTAGCACTGCTCATTTCAAAAGAGACTGCCCACAGCTGCGTAACAACAACAACAATGGTGGGAACAACCACAACCACAATAACCACAACAACAATAATAACAACAATAATGGAAATGGTGGCACAGGAGGTGCCAAAGGTCGCGCATTTACATTGGGCCGCGGAGAGGCCAGAAACGACTCGAACGTGGTCACCGGTAAGTTTCCCCTTAATGAACATTTTGCTACTGTGCTTTTTGATACGGGTGCGGATAGGAGCTTTATATCTGAGTCTTTTAGGAAGAACCTAAATCTCACGCCTAAACCATTAGAGACCCCTTATGTTATAGAATTAGTCGATGGTAATTCTGTAGATGTGACCCATATAGTATCCGGCTGTCAACTCAAACTCGCGGTCACACTTTTACCATTGATCTGATGACAACTACCCTGGGTAGTTTTGACGTGGTAGTCGGAATGGACTGGCTATCCGACGTCCGAGCTGAAGTCCTCTGCTTCGAAAAATCTATCCGTATTCCGCTCTCTAACGACGAAATCTTGACGGTACAAGGCGATAAGGCAAGCGCCGTCACCAACATCATCTCTTACATGCAAGCGCAGAAGTATCTTCGGAGGAAGAACTCCTTCGCTTTACTCGCACTGGTTACCGAACAGCCTAAGGACGAGAAACGTATAGAAGATATCCCTGTCGTCCGTGATTTTTCCGATGTATTCCCAGAGGAATTACCTGGTCTTCCACCCCATCGACAATTGGAGTTGGAAATCGAATTGGCGAACCATGCAACTCCTATCGCCAAGGCTCCATACCGCCTAGCTCCAGCCGAGCTGCAGGAGCTGTCTACCCAACTTCAGGAGCTGTTAGAAAAGGGATTTATCCGACCAAGCGCTTCGCCATGGGGAGCTCCAGTCCTTTTTGTCAAGAAGAAGGACGGGACCTTCCGCATGTGCATTATGAGTTCTTGGTCATGCCCTTCGGTCTCACCAACGCACCCGCGGTGTTCATGGACCTCATGAACCGCGTGTGTAAACCATACCTCGACAAGTTTGTCATTGTGTTCATCGATGACATACTCATCTACTCCAAAAGTGAAGAAGAACATGCTGAACATCTATGATTACTGCTAGGATTACTTCAACAGGAGAAGCTATATGCCAAGCTTTCGAAGTGTGATTTCTGGATTCGGGAAGTTCAGTTTCTCGGGCATATCGTAAATGAAAAGGGTATCCACGTCGACCCTGCCAAGATTGAAGCTATCAAAAACTGGGAAGCACCCAGGATACCGATGGAGATCCGCCAATTTTTGGGCTTGGCTGGTTACTACAGACGTTTCATCGAGGGATTTTCAAAGGTCGCACAACCGCTTACTACCCTCACCCAGAAAGGCATTAAGTATGCTTGGGGTGACAAGCAGGAAGCGGCATTTCAATTGTTGAAACTGAAACTTTGCAGTGCACCCATTCTGTCCTTGCCGGAAGGGACAGATGACTTTGTAGTATATTGTGATGCTTCCATTCAGGGGTTGGGATGCGTACTCATGCAACGCGATAAGGTCATTGCGTATGCGTCGCGACAATTGAAGGTTCACGAGAAAAACTACACGACGCATGACCTGGAATTGGGAGCAGTAGTGTTTGCACTTAAGATTTGGAGACACTACCTCTATGGAACGAAGTGCACAATCTTTACAGACCACAAGAGCCTCCAACACATCTTTGATCAGAAGGAGTTGAACATGCGACAGCGTCGCTGGGTCGAACTCTTGAACGATTATGAGTGTGCCATTCGGTATCACCCGGGTAAAGCTAACGTGGTAGCTGATGCCCTCAGTAGGAAGGAACACTTGAAACCTCGTCGGGTACGAGCACTACAGCTCACTATTCATTCGGGGTTACCCGAACAGATACGCGACGCGCAGTTAGAAGCAGTTAAGGAAGAAAACATCAAGGCCGAATCGGTGGGAAAAATGGAACGCGATTGGGAAGTAAAACCCAATGGAGCCCAGTATTTCATGAATCGCATATGGGTACCTCTCTACGGAAACCTCAGAGAGCTAGTCATGGACGAAGCTCACAAATCCCGATACTCTGTCCATCCTGGTTCGGATAAGATGTATCAAGACCTTAAAGCTACGTATTGGTGGCCCAACATGAAAGTTGATATAGCCACCTACGTGAGTAAGTGTTTGACTTGTGCAAAAGTCAAGGTAGAGTATCAAAAGCCATCGGGGCTACTCCAACAACCTGAGATCCCAGTGTGGAAATGGGATCAGATCTCGATGGATTTCATCACTAAACTCCCGCGAACTTTGGGTGGTTGCGATACCATCTGGGTGATTGTGGATCGTTTAACTAAGTCCGCACACTTCCTAGCTATTAAAGAAACAGATAAGATGGAGAAGTTGACTCGCATCTACATTAAGGAAGTAGTTTCTCGGCACGGAGTGCCAACGTCCATCATCTCAGACAGAGATGCTCGCTTCACGTCCAACTTTTGGCAGTCACTTCAGAAAGCGTTGGGAACACGCTTAGATATGAGCACAGCCTATCACCCTCAGACTGATGGTCAAAGCGAAAGGACCATACAGACGTTGGAAGACATGCTTAGGGCATGCGTAGTAGACTTCGGAAATAGTTGGGAAATCCACCTGCCTTTAGTGGAATTCTCATATAACAACAGTTATCATACGAGTATTTCGGCAGCACCGTTTGAGGCATTATACGGTCGTAAATGTAGATCACCGGTCTGTTGGGCAGAAGTCGGTGACAGTCAACTCACAGGCCCTGAGTTAATACTTGAGGCTACTGAAAAGATTGTACAAATCAGAAACCGCACGGCGGCGGCACGAGATCGACAGAAAAGCTACGCTGATCAACGACGCAAACCGCTCGAATTTCAAGTAGGCGACCACGTCCTACTGAAGGTGTCACCCTGGAAGGGTGTAATCCGCTTTGGAAAACGGGGCAAACTAAACCCACGGTACGTAGGTCCGTTTGTAATCTTGAAACGTATTGGACCCGTAGCTTATCAATTAGACCTTCCTGCCGAACTCAGTGGAGTTCACAACGTGTTTCACGTGTCAAATCTGAAGAAATGTCTATCAGATGTAACTCTAGTTATTCCATTGGATGAGATTCAAGTGGATGAACAACTGCACTTTGTGGAACAGCCTATCGAGATCATGGATCGTGAGATCAAGACTCGAAGGCACAGCAAGATTCCGATCGTTAAGGTTCGTTGGGACTCTAAGCGTGGACCGGAGTTCACGTGGGAAAGAGAGGACCAAATGAAAAGCAAATACCCACACCTCTTCGCAACTGAGCAGCAAACTAACGATACCAGTAACTAAATTTTCGGGACGAAAATTCTTTCAACATGGGGATGATGTGACAACCTGGAAATTTCTCATACTTTCGCGTACCATTGTTAACTAAATCCTTGTGCATGGCACTTGGGAATCTTTGTGCATTCGCATACCATCGTTAATGAACTAACTCTTTGTGCGTGGCACTCTAAACATGTACGCTGCATTCTAAACCGCGTTTACTCAATTTTCGGGACGAAAATTCTTTCAACATGGGGATAATGTGACATCCCGGTTTTTCGGATAACTTAAACGCAATACTTGTCGAATAAATTATGTGCTACGTATTAAACGTTTATAAGTTGGTGCGTTATTATGTGATATTCGAGTTCGTGTTTTATGTTAGTTATAATGTATAGACATAGTAAATAAACAAATGAATCGAGCCGAACCGCGACACGAGCCGGCCTCTTTTCTTGCGACTCAAGGAACTAAACTTGGGATCAAGTTTTAAACCCAAACCTTAAACCCAAACCATCCGTGGGTATCATCTTCATCTTGTACCAGTCTTCAAAACTATGTCTTCAAAACTATGGGTGAACTTGGCTATTACAAACATAAATACTTCATATACCTAGCCTATTCAGCTCTATACTATACAGACTCGATATAAGACTAAGACACAGTCATTATGCACCAAGAGACTCCCCCTTGGATATCATCTTCATCTTGTACCAGTCTTCAAAACTATGTCTTCATATAAACATTGACGCACACGACCGAAGAAGTTCTTGAACGGCTTCCTTCGTCGTTCTTGCTTTGGATCAGGCGTTTGATCAGTTAGCGGTGGTCTTTTAAAATTAGCAATTTTAAGAGAACTTTGCCTTACCGCTTTTTCCATTCTTTCTTTAATCGCCTCATTTCTGTTTTCCTCCTTTAAAAACTCAACTCTTTCTAAGTCTCTCCATTTCATTTGCCACATTTTTCCAGAATTGACTTCGCGTGCATAGCAAACATTCACAACCTGCTGAAACTGCATAGCTTGTACCTTTTCACGTTCTTCAAATACAATCTTGTTGTAAAACAAGGTTTTGATATCTTCTCTCAAGCAGTTCACAAGCCACATAAGATCTAGAATCCTTATCGTCCTCCATAAACCCCTCATGCCCTGCTAATCCATTACTTCAACCCGTTCCTTGGTAATATCCAGATGTTCTTCAAACTTCAGCACAATCACAGCTTCACAAGTAGCTGGATCTATTTGTCACCACTTGAACAGAGAATAGAAGTCTTGTTCAATCGGCATAAGTGGCATATTCCTCATGGCTCTTGGACGTTTCATGATTAACATTATGTCTTTTTCTCCTGTTTTCTTGTTAACTTTGATTCTGCGGCTAGGAATAAAAGGCTTCCAATAATTCCAACCTTTAACTGCCTCATACTTAATCATTTTCCACAATAATTGATCAGCAACCTTCATATGGTATGTGTGACATCCCGGTTTTTCGGATAACTTAAACGCAGTACTTGTCGAATAAATTATGTGCTACGTATTAAACGTTTATAAGTTGGTGCGTTATTATGTGATATCCGAGTTCGTGTTTTATGTTAGTTATAATGTATAGACATAGTAAATAAACAAATGAATCGAGCCGGCCTCTTTTCTTGCGACTCAAGGAACTAAACTTGGGGATCAAGTTTTAAACCCAAACCTTAAACCCAAACCATCCGGTCGCGAGCAAACAACCCAAACCGACCCACCCAAGTCCTTTCGGCCGCGAGAACAAACCCAAACCGCAACCCATTCCCTTCCCTCATCTCTTGCGCCTATATATACAAACACATGCATGCTTTCTTCACAACACAAAAACCCTAATATCTAAAGAACCCGACGGCAGCCTTGCTACACTCCCCTCGGTCGCGAGATCAGCCCCTTGTTCACCTCCTCGATCGCAAACAGCCCTCTTGTCCCTTGATCGCGAGCAGCCCTCCTTTCAGTCCCTCGACCGCAAGCAGCTTGTTACAACTCCATCTTCATCCTCGGTCGCGATTCTTTTGATCATTGGTTCCTCATCTCACTCACGGCTCATTGATCTTGTTATTAAAGGTTAGGATTATAATTGTTTGCAAGATCATATTCGGATTATATGCTTGAATGTAGGGTTATTTTAGCCGATTTATTGATGATGTTTGCAAGTTGATGTTTGTTCGAAATCTGGAAACATAGGCTGCGTTTTGTTTATAAAAACTAGAGATTATGATTAGGGTTTGCATGGATACGATATATGTATTGATCTATGATTGGAAAAATCAGTTCTTGATCGCCTAGGTTCATTGTATCGACGGTTATTGCGAATTAGTTGTGATAAAATGCTGAAACAGGTTGCTGAATGATAGTTACAGCCGACTTCAACTGGCTGTAACTCGGTCATTAGTTGTCGAAAAACGGATTTTCTGAAGTCTAAAACGTAGAGATTTGAATAACGAATCTAATGGCGCTGGATTCATATTTTTCTGAAGTCGTTTGATATTTTTAAGTGGCCAATTAAGTTCAGTAACTAAAGCTGTGGAAATCCTGAAATTTTGTTAGTTGTTTATCGAGATGGATTTTATAATCTGTAGGGAGTCGAGTCATGAAATTTGTACAGCAACTAGGTATGGAAATTTCCGGGCAACTCCCACTGGAATTTTGTTAATTGGACGATCGGTGATTTTTAAATAAATTCTTCCGTGGACTGCAGTCAGAAAGCGACGAATCTGACTGCAGCCTAGTATATTAATATTTATGGTTAATTGGTAAAGTATTAGGACTTGAAAAATTTATATAAATTTCTACAGTATAGTTGTCACCTGCTGTAAAATAATTGGAATTTTTGGAGCGTTGGAACTATTTTATAAAAATCCTAGAAAACAGCCGAATTATGAGTATGTAAGCTGAAACTTGATAACTTGTGAATGTGTGCACCAAAGTGTTGCATGGATTGGATTATGTTCATGATAAATTGTTTTGATTACTATGTTCACATGAGTTACTTGCATGCATGTTTGAGTGTTAGGAATTTTGATTGTGTGTATCACTTTGTGCGTAAATTATGTGTAGAATTTTGTATTGGTGTGTTCACACACTGACTTGAAATCAATTGGTTTGTTAGGACGCAATTAGCGGTCCCATCCTTTACGACTTCTTTGCTACACTAACCGAGCAACTAAAGGTGAGTTCACGGCCCCTAATTTTATCCGGTTTTAAACAACAGGGGAGAAACATGCATACACTCTTCAAACTCAATCTCTTTACGTTATACGAATTTAACGTCACATAACTATTCGGTAACTAAGTTAATGTTAATGTAACGTTATGGTCACTAAGCAGCTATATCACATAAGTCCTCGACAATCTCTCGGATCGTTAGTATTGGGTTTAAATAGCGGGGAAATTATAAGTAGTACTACTGGGCCCGACAAGCCCCATCCGAGCTAGTCGCGCTAGCCGACCGGGTATGGTCAACGGGTGAATAATTTGGCCTAACTTCGCCATGGTCAGTGATAGGCCTGGCAACACGGAGGCACAACAGTCAGCTTCGATCGCGAACACTTACGTGACATAACTTTAGGCTAGCTACCTATATATGTTAACATTGAACTTATTTACGAATCAACAATATTATTCCGGGTTAGGAATAATGGAACTATCGGTATTATTCCGGGTAAGGAATAAGGGAACTATCAGTATTATTCCGGGTTGGGAATAATGGAACTAAATCGTTATCCGGGTTAGGGATAACGGGGGAAACAAACTCATAACCGAACAAACGAATTTATGAAATCCTGTGAACTCACTCATCTTTAATGTTGACACTTGTTTTTTTACATGTTTCTCAGGACGCTAGGAGCTCTAGGTGCACTCACTTGCATTGATCAAGACATCTTTTATCGAGTCTCATTTACAAACATTGTTTTGGGTTTTTCATTTGTTTTGGCGTTTGTGTTGGCGCCCGTTTCACTACTTATTTTATGCTTCCGCTCAACCATAAAAACTAATGCTTCCGCTAAACATTGGTAACTAACTAAGACAATATAAAATCTACGATGAATGGTTAAACAAATGATTTTTGGAAAACGTATTATCAAATCATATAGAGTCGTTCGACGTACTAGTGTTTTAGATTCTGGTTTGTTCACACGCCTCGCGGTAAAACTCCGCAAGTGGAAATTGAGGGTGTGACAGTATGTGACATTGATAGTTTGCACCAACTCTTCCACATCCCAGTACGGTAATGTCTTGAAATCTGCAAGGTATTTGAAGTATTGCACTCCAAACTCCCTCTTGATTGCATATACGTTCATCTCCTTGAACCAACCCCAACTCAAGATATCCCCCAAAGATACGTCTTTGTCTCTAGTAAAGAATGCTAGTGGACGTCGAAACTTACGTTCGCGTGGCATCTCTTTAAACCAAGAATTTCTCGCTTGAGCTATCTCTTCTTTGGTCATGGGCTTAGGTACTTTACCCTCTCAAACTGATTCAGCAATCCTTTCCTTCAACATATCTTCATCAAGCTGCTTGTACATCTCTTCAAAAGTAGGAAAACTTTCTGAATTAGAACCCAATGTACTTTGCTTTCTGATCAGTTTCATCATCTGAAGACCAATCTTCCACAATTACTCGATTGTATTCACCAGCTTCGAATCGTCTTTGATATTGATAATCATTTGGCTCGAAAGGATTTACAGTCATCACATCCTCCTCAAAATCAAACTCTAACGATTCAGCATCAACTTCAATCAATCTAGCTAAATCTTCCTTCGTGTAGTTATGTACATATTCACCTTCCTCCACGTTGTGTTCTAACATTAACATTAAAGGCTTCGTGGGAATAGCAGCAACTGGCTTTGCAGAACGATCAACATTTGCCATAGCTATATCATCATCAGTTGGCCCTTCCTGCCCTGACTCCCCCTGACTATTATCTTCCATTCTATTCGATTCATCATCCATTAGGGCAGTAAAATCAAAATCATCAGAGCTTTGGGCTTCAGAAACTCTAATACCAACATTACCCTGATCATCGTCATCATCATCATCACCAACATTCCAATCCTCGTAACTTCCTTCTTCTTCATCCTCTTTATAATCTTTTTCAGCTTCTTCAACGTCTTTTTCTTTAGAAACAGTAATAGGATCATAAGGCTTGACAGATTCATCAACCTTTGGAATATCAGACTCAGAAGCTATGACAACATTTTCTTCAACATGTTTCTCTAGAACATCAGAAGACTTAGGAGCTTCACCTTCAACCCCTTTACCTTTGCCACTCTCAGCTAATTCTTTTTCAGCTTATTCCTTAGCTTCCTGTTGATCTAGACGATCATATTCAGCGATGAAGTCAATACCCAGTGCATTAGATAAAACTTTATGCATCCTGGAGAATCTTCGATCATTTAGTGCTTGGACAAACTTCAGATCAGCTATCTCAGTTTGCATTCTTTCATTTGCATCTTGCAAACTTTCGATCAACGCTTTAAAGTACTCTCTTTCATTCTCTAACACCTTCACCTTGTCATCCAACTTTTCTTTTTCGACAGCGCTTTGATTCATCTTGTTAATAAGCTCTGTTTTTTCAACTTCATTCTGCGCTACTTTTTCTTCTAACGCCTTCACGCGCTTTTCCAGAAGTTCAACATTTGTTTCTGGGAAGAAATCGTTTAGATCCTGCAGACTTATCGGATCATTGTGCATATCACCAAACACATTAGGCCCTCCTGGAGTCTTCGGTGTTACTTTGGTGTTGTAGATTTTGGTGTTGACTTCCTTGGAGTAGAACTTTCAATATTTGAAGTCATTGGAGCAACCGGCGATTGAATAATCGGTACTTCCACAAAACTAGACACAGGAGGTTCTTGTGTAGCTCCTGGCCTTTCAGCTTCCGAAGAAATAAACACAGGAGGTTCTTGTGTGACTCCTGGATGTTCAGCTTCACTTATATCAACAACAGGAGGTTCTTGTGTTGGAGGTTCTTGTGTTGGAGGTTCTTGTGTAACTCCTTTCTCCTGTGCGCCAGAAGATTCTTGTGTCACTCCTGCGCTTTGCAAAGATCTTTTGTACCTTTTTCTTATAGCCTTTTGCTCTTTCTTTGATTTTCTCTTTCCTTTAGTTTGAGGAGACCCTGTAGTTTGCAGACTTAACACGTTTAGATTTCTTAGGCCTATCCTCATCGTACTCTTTTTCTGCAGTAGGATCAAAATCAGCATCCAGTTCTCTTTCTTTCTCTGCTCTAATCTCTGCCTCAGTCTTTTCTGGCTCTTTCACCGGAATTTCTTTATCAGAATCATCTTCGTTTTCAGAAGTAGCAGATATAACATCGTCTTGAGTCCTTTCCACAGTCTCTTGACTCTCAAAAACACCTGAAGCACTTGATCCAGCAACTGCTTCAACATTCTCTAGTTCATCTTCGTCGACAAGCATAGTTTCAACTTTCTTCGCAGCACGTTTCTTTTTAGACTTATCAGCTTCTGCCTTTAAGAACCATTCGCTCCTTGCCTTTTGTTTGAATTCCTTAAACCACTCCTTCTCAGCGTTAAGCTCTTTCTCATCGTTGCTACCGTCTTTTCTCCATTTGTTGTATGGTAGCGCTATGTAATTAGAATCTTTGATCGCTCCGAACACAGGCTTTGCAACAGGAGCTGAAGCTTGCTTTTGAAACTTTATGAGCTTCTTCACTGTGGTCTCATCAAGATGAACTAAGTATAACACATCGTTCGGATCTCGTGCAATATTAGAATACTTCTCGACAATCAACATTTGAACAAATCTTGGATAAAGACACAATCTAGAATCCTCCATGTTCTTCGACAAATACCTGAAAACTAACTTCGAGAAGTTAAACGGCTTTTTCAGAATTAGTGTCGTTGCCATGCAAGCTAAGTAATCTTGAACATCATCCAACCCTGCCTTGCGATGACTAAATGTATGAATTATGGCATGCATCAGGAGCTTGTAGGGGTTTGGCACTTCCCCTTTCTTCAGCGTCGGCTTGTTCACGCTCCCCTTATATCCCATACGGAAGAAACAACCACGAACCATCTTTTCGTCGATATAAATTGGATCATCTTCTCTATCGTTGAACTGTAATACTCTGCGAATATCATCTTCCGTTACAGTAATCGGCTTAACTTCATTACTAACTTGCATGGTAGAAGTAATTGTCTTCTCATCAGCACTCAAACATGCATTCATCCAGAAATGAACAATGTGTGATCGATACGACACTGTGCGCTCTATAATCGCTCTGCGAATAGGGCTTTCTTCCAGAAACTTCAATATACTGTCGTATTTTTTAAGTAACGGACATATCGTTTTGTCGAGCGTCATGCACGTGTTGTGAGTCTTCGAGAACTCTACTGAAATTACACGTGCTGGAACCTGTGCCTGAAAAATGACACAAAACAATTAGAACGTTTATCGAGAAAAATCACAAAATTTTCTAACTCTTTATCAAGTTCGGGCGAACTTGATATATGTGTTATATCAATCTGCTTTACATAAGTTCGCCCGAACATGTATTAAACACATGTTCAACAATTGTAGGATAAGTTTGGGCGAACTTACAACCTAAACAATTCACATTTCACTAGCATAAGTTCGTCGAACATGTTTGCACTAGTTTAATAAGATCTTTTGAGGCAAGTCCGGTCGAACTTGACAACAAGTTCGGCCGAACTTGTCGTCTTCTCCAAATTCAAAAATCTATTTGAAAATGCAAACAACTGTTTCATTTTAATTAAAAACATTTACTCGGTTGATTTTATGTGTAGATTATGATTTAGAGTTCAATTTTGTCTAATAACACCTAGAACTATCAATTTTTAAACATTTCAGATCTGAAACTTCAATAATAGTTCAATCCATGGTTCAATCATCGATTTTATACCTCGGGCATTGTAGATGGTGTGTAAATCACCAAAAACAAGCAGATTTGGGCAGATTAACGGTGTCAAATTGTCAATTTCGCTCAAAATCTCTCAGAGGATCAAGTTCGCTTCAGAGGAGTTAGTTTGCTGATAAATGAGTTCGGCCGAACTTGACTGATACCATGTCAAGTTTGGGCGAACTTACAAGGCCCAAGCAAACAAAAGCCCATCAGAAGTTCGAGCGAACTTATCTTTTAATCAACACACCATTACTTAGCAAGTTCGGTCGAACTTGCTTGTTTGTTAAACTTTTTTTGTTTAGCAAGTTCCGAACTTGCCAAACCCTAAAACCAAACTTTTTTAAATTTTCATTTTAGTCCCTGAACTTTCCAACTTTTTACTAGTTATTGAAAATCCACTCAGTTGACCAAGTCCAAGCTAATGACCTTGGTTAACCGATTTGTCTGTCGAGTCCAAGTTAATGACCCCGGTTTGACCCGTTACGAACAAACTGCTGATATTTTCAAAAACAAAGTTTCGAATTAATGAACTTTTATCATTTTGTCTTTTCAGATTTTACAGATAAGCTCCCAGCCCGTTGTCAAAGAGATTCCCACCAGTTCTAGCATCTTTCCAGACTTCGAAGATCCGTTCTCCAACATTGGTTTGCTGAAAACAATGTAGAAATAAAATCTTTTTGTATTTTTGCAAGTTTATACTAAAATACACCAAAGATCTTTTTGATTTTAATCTGTAAACTAAAATACTATGTGCAGAACAATGTAAACTATGTACAAACATATTTACATACATATTTTTGTGAATTCGTGTCTAAGGATCATATCAGTTAATTGAGACATATCACCAGTACCGTTGACCTTTAAATGACTTTAAGCTTTAAACTTGTTTACCTAATTGTCGATATGTTTGTCCCTTAAGCTTTACCACATTTCTCAACTGTTTCAAGATATGTTAAGGTAAGATTTATGAAACTTGCCTTATCTGTGGTTCCCACTTCTTGAATATACTCCGTATCCAATACCTAGATTTCATCTTACAGGTGAATATAGTGTAATTGAAATCTGTATCTGGGTTGTGCGAGACCTTGAGAGCTCAGGTTAGTACTACCGTACAGACAAAGAGATGAAGGCTGACTTTAAGGTGTGTTCCAATTAAGGAATCTTTTAACACTGCAAATGATTAGATCTTTCGATACATATCAATTCTGCATGCAGTTTGGGGATTTTTGGCGAAAGTATTATAGAAGTTCTAGGCCATTGCTTCTGCAAAATCAGAAGAACTTGTATAATACCCCAGATATCAATTATCTATAAAGACCTCGTATCTCAGAATCAGGCAATCTTTCAAACAAATTTCGGAGTACTAAGTCCATATATCCAAGATATGTTAATCCACAAGATTAAGCAATTGCTAAATTTAGTTTATATCACGAAAACAGTTTACTGAACGTGTTAAGCCTATCGACACATCCACAGTAAGACTCGTTTATTACCTTTTTTTAAACTTTACATTTCTTTAGCATACTGTGATAGTCCACTGATGTACTATCATTTCCTTATATGACACTGAATTCTTTTTGTCTTTTTCAATGTTTTTGTATTTTAAAAATTTTCGAATGTTTTTGTATTTTCTCTAACATTTCTCCCCCTAAAATCAAAAACATCTTTTTGGATTTTAGTTTTTAACAAAATTCTAAACTGGAAAGATATTTACAACAATGTGTATCACAAGAACTCGTCGTCCGATCCGTATTCAACCTCAACGTCCGCACCTGTCAGCAAATTTTTCATACTGTTAATTCTCAGCAAGTATGTAAACCGTAACAAAGAAAATGGTTTGGTATAAAAATCAGCCTTTTGTTCGTCGGTGTGGATTTTTTCTATTCGTACAAATTTCTTTTCGTAGCAATCACGAATGAAATGATAACGAATTTCAATGTGTTTTGTGCGTGAGTGATGAACCGGATTTTTAGTTAATATATGGTTGCCTTGTTATCAACATACAGCGGAGTGTCAAGAAATTGCAGACCATAGTCTCTCATCTGTTGTTGAATCCATGAAATCTGTGAACAACAGCTGGAGGCCGAGATATACTCAGCTTCACATGTAGAGAGAGCGACCGTAGTCTGTTTCTTACACTGCCAGGTTACCATTCTTTTTGTCTTTTTCAATGTTTTTGGATTTTAAAAGTTTTCGAATATTTTTGTATTTTCTCTAACATTTCTCCCCCTAAAATCAAAAATATCTTTTTGGATTTTAGTTTTTAACAAAATTCAAAACTAGAAAGATATTTACAAACCAATGTGGATCACGCGAACTCGTCGTCCGATCCGTATTCAACCTCAGCATCCGCACCTATCAGCAAATTTTTCATACCATTAATTCTCAGCAAGTATTTAAACCATAACAAAGAAAATGGTTTGGTAAAAAAATCAGCCTTTTGTTCGTCGGTGTGGATTTTTTCTATTCGTACCAATTTCTTTTCGTAGCAATCACGAATGAAATGATAACGAATTTCAATGTGTTTTGTGCGTGAGTGATGAACCGGATTTTTAGTTATATCTATGCCTGCCTTGTTATCAACATACAGCGGAGTGTCAGAAATTGCAGACCATAGTCTCTCATCTGCTGTTGAATCCACAAATCTGTGAACAACACTGGAGGTCGAGATATACTAAGCTTCACAGGTAGAGAGAGCGATCGTAGTCTGTTTCTTACACTGCAGGTTACCATTCTTGTTCCGAAGAACTGGCATCCCACTTATAGTTGATTTTGAGTTCAACTTATCTATACCAAAATCAGAATCAGAATAGCCCGTGAGGTCGAAATTGTCGTTCTTCGGGTACCACAAGCCGGTGCTTGGGCATCCTTTCAGATATCGAAAGATTCGCTTCACAATCTGCATGTGCAAGATCCTCGGGCTTGACTGATATCTGGCGCATAGGCAGGTTGGATACATAATATCTGGGCGCGATGCCGTCAGATTCATCAGCGATCCAAACATCGATCTGTATAACGTCTCGTCAACTTTGGCTCCAGTCTCGTCAACGCAAATGCCGTGATTTAGAGCAAGAGGCATAGATAGATGCTTCAATTTCCATTCCAAACTTCTTCAAGATGTCGTGAACATACTTAGTCTGAAGAATGAAAATACCATCCGGAAGCTGATCTACTTGCAAACCAAGAAAGAACTTCATTCGTCCATCGAGGACATTTTGAATTTCTTTTTCATGATTCCCTCAAACTCCTTGCAGAGACTATGGTTTGTAGATCCAAAGATGATGTCGTCGACGTAGATTTGAACTATAATCAGATGACCATCAACTTCTCTGGTGAAAAGAGTACTATCCACAGTTCCTCTGATAAAGCCTTCTGATGAGATGTTGCGATAACGTCTCGTACCAAGCTCCCGGGGCTTGGTGTAGTCCATAAAGAGCTTTATCCAGTAGGTATGCTTTCTTCTTATTTTTTTTTTTTGTCTTTCTTGTGTAAAGAAGGGATCGACAACCACTGGTGGTTTATTCCCTTCCTGCTGGTGAAATCCCTTGACAACAAGCCTAGCTTTGTTACGAACAATAACCCCTCTATCATCACGTTTACACTTAAAGACCCATTTTGTATCAATCGCTTTCTGATTTTATGGTAGGTCTTCAAGCTTCCACACTCCCAACTTCTCAAACTGCAATAGTTCTTCTTGCATTGCTTGTACCCAGTTTTCATCAGCTAAAGCTTCATTAACTGTCTTTGGCTCAATCTGAGAGATGAAACATGAATAGAAGTAATAGTTCTGAGTTGGAGCAACATGAGTGTAAAAACAACTGAGTGCTTTTAATTTACCCTCGAGTTCTAACACCAGTTGAAGTTCTCCGATAATATTTGTTGACGGATGATAGGAATACTGATCGCGGCAATTCTTCACTTGGAACATCTACTGAGTTTTACTGATTCATGATGTTGAGATCAACGACCAACTCACGTTTGGAGAGCTTGATGAAGCTTCATTTCTGTTGTTCGGGTCTGCAGATTGATTAAGAAACTTGTTATCTGCTCCACTTCTTCATCTGAAGAAGATGATTCCCCATCAGCATAAAATGTTGGTGCTTCATCTGAGTCAGAATTCTGATTCTAAGGCATACTGGGCTCTGTTGTTGTATTCACTGGTTCAGTAGAGGCATTTGTTGGAGGAGTAGCAGGTGTTGTTAATGTTTCAGAAACATTTTCAGCCGGAACACCACTATTGCTTGAACTTGCGCCAGAAGAAGATGGATACAACGTGGGTTGATTAACCACAATTGGTCGAACAATTTGCTCTTGATTCGCTGACTGGTGAAGATAGTATAACACTGCAATTTCTTCGTCAGACGGTTCTTTGGGCAAGTCAAATGACTTCCAAAGGTCTTGATAGTTAAACAGCCACGCGTCACCTCTCCTTTGAATAGGATCCATATATTGAAACGATCCACGTGTTGTGCTTCAATAACCTTTCTCAATGAAGGAACATATACTCTTCTCAACGACTCGCATATCCAACAAAGAAACCTTCAAGAGATTTAGCTCCGAATTTGCCATCTTGATCTATTACAGTGCATGGCGCACCGAATGGCTCTAAGAACTTCAAATTTGGTTTATCAACTCAAAACATGTTTTCTTTGTTGGTTTGACAGTGAGAACCCTGTTTACCGTGTAGAAAGCCGCAGCAACCGCTTCACTCGAGAAGCTAATTGGAAATTTAGAATCTCAAGCATGGTTCTCGCAGTTTCAATCAAAGTTTGTTTTTCAGTTCAGCTACTCTGTTTGCTGTGGAGTATAGGGAGCACTAAACTCGTGCAGAATCCCTTTTGCGTTGCAGAATTCCTTCATTTTGTTATTCTTAAACTCTGTGCCATTGTCACTTCTAATGCGTCTGACCGGCAGATGATAAAGATTCTCGAGTTTTTTAAAAAGAATCACCAAGTTCTCGAACATTTCGTCTTTTGATTCCTGAAAGAATACCCTGAATATCTCGAATAGTCATATGTCACGACCAAGCAATATAAGTCTCCTGAGATGCTTCGAACATTTACAGGACCAAATAAGTCCATGTGGAGACGTTCTATTGGCAACTTGATTGAGTTTAGAATTTTCTTCGATGAGATTTCTTGATCTGCTTTCCCTTTTTACATTCTAAGACTGATCAGACATCTGAAAACTTCGAAGATTTACGCCTTCTACAAGATCATTATGAACCAAGAAATTCATTTTTTCCAAATGAATATGCCCCATCTTGCGATGCCATAGAATAGAATCCTTTTCATTAGGCTTTGACACAAAAATTGCGCTGATTTTGATGAAGTGGTGGCAACACCCATATCAAGAACATATAGATCATTCTCCCGAGGTGCTCGCATCATAATCCCACCATCTGGTATTTTGAATCCCGACTTCAAGATAATACACTCTTTGTCGTTGAAATGCACCGTGAACTTCTTGTCGCAAATCTGCGATATTCTCAAAAGATTATTTTCCAACTCTGCAATATAGTTCACACGATCGAATGAAACGACGCCATTGGAGAGTTTTCCCTCGGCGACTATCCTTCAACCCTGGTTACCCAAATCCAACATATCCACCATTGATAGCTTTTATTTCGTATAGCAACGCTTTCATTCCCGTCATATGCCTGGACGCTCCACTATCCAAAATCCACTTAGAAAGTACGGATCTCTGGAGCCCCTACACATTTCAACAATTAGTTAAACAACGCAACCCAAGCCTTTTTGGTCTTGGGTTGAATTGGATAACCTCATCATAATCAAATTCACATTCATCAGCATAATTGAATTCACACTCATCTGCATAATCAAATTCACATTCATCATCTGGATTTTCTATGATGTTTATGTTTGAAAACTTTACTGTCTTTTTAGCTTTTGAATTGTTACCACTTGTAGTTTTGACAGTTTTCAGATGTGGTTTCAATTATGATTTCAGATTTTGATTCTTTCATGCTATCACTAGTCTTAACAAGCTCAGACTTAGTGATCTCAGATGTTGTTGACCGTTTCTTTGCAAACCAGGCTTGAGATTTAATGTTAGCCTTCTTGATGTAAAACTTGTTTTCATTAGCCTTTGAAGTTTCACCTTTTTTGAAAATTGAATTTTCAAACTTCTTTTCTATTTTAGGTTTAACTTCAATTTTTGATTCATTTCTTTTTAAAATCTTTACAGGTTTTACAAACTCTGTTGCTTACACAACATTTGAACTTTGTTTCTTTCGAAGATAAGCCGGCTTTGATTTTGAACATTGGTGCGCAATGTGACCAACTTCGTTGCACTTGAAACAAGTCCGAGAATCATGTGGATATCCTTTAGTGGGTTTTGCACCATTTATTTTGGCACTATTTGCAATTTTGGCGTTATCTCGAAGTTCTTTTTGTTTCTTGAACTCATCATTTGATTGTTTGCCAATCAAACTTTCTTCATGAACCGTGTTCGTCCCATATACAAAATTCATGTTTCATTTGTATTCATGAAATGGTGACCTTTTCTTTTTAGGTTCATCTGATTCCTCTAATCCCAACCCAACTCTCTGGTTTTCCGGATGATCACCACCACTCCTTTGGTAGTTATTTCTTTTAGGTTTGGAATAGAATTTCTTTTCATTAATCTCCAGATCATCTGTTGTGACTTCCACGAGTTTAAAGAATTTGTCTAACAATTCTTCCTTCACGTTCTGAATCGGAAAACTGTCATCAAAGTATAATCTATCAGATTCCTTAATCTTGTACATTACAACATTAGGATCATCACATAGATCATTCTCCGATGATGTATCGTCATCTTTGGTATGTGAATCAGAATTCTTTGAACTCGAGTCGGCGCTTTTAAAGTTGCCTTCATCAGAATCTCAGAACATTTTCAACCACTTTCTTAACCACGCATTGTCGTTATCAGATTTAGTATAGATTACATCAATGTTTTCTGGCAACTCGGTTTTCTTTTCAATAACAACTCAATGTTGAGTGCCTTATCCATCCCATCAGCGGATTTGCGACAATACTTCTCGCATAGGGGTGGAGAACATTGTTGTATTCTATACCAATTTTCTTTTTAGGTTTCTCTTCCGATGGAATTGTCGGAAGGATGTGATCAATGACATATGCGTTACAAGTGCAACTTCTCAAAAGTTGTTGAACACGCTCTGTTTCAATTTTCATGTCCTGGAGTTGTTGCTTAGTTTCAGCAATGGTGTTAATATAGATATTAATCTCTTTTTGCTTATCCATTACTGTTCCTTTCAACATCCTCACAGTGTCGTGTTGTTCGACATTGTTTCGATCGAGCCTGCCATAATCATCTTTCATTTTTGTCATACGCTTCTTTCATTGTGCGATAATCATATTTTAAAAGTTCATTATGCACATTGATTTTAGCGATGATCTTTGATTTTTCGGCACATTCAATACATGGTTCAGTACATTTTGTACAAGGTTTCTCAACCTCTACAACTTGTACTTTGACACTTTCATTTACCTCTGAACCTACCTTGGTTAGATTTGCCATTAAAGTATGTCAGCAATGTCCTTGAGGTTTTTGGCATTCACTTCCTGAGTAACATCAATGACCACCATCAGTTGATTTCTTCTCGGAACTTGCTCTTGAGAACTTCCATCAAAATGTCCTGCAAAACTATCACACGAATTAGAGATAAAATTCTTGCTGCAAGTGGATATACTCCTCTTATCACCTTGTGTTGCAGATATTGTTCCAGCAGAAATTCTCATAGCCGCAGCTCTCGCATGTTCTTCACATTCACCATAACGCAATCGTCTTTTACCGATATAAGAATTCCAGTCGAAATCATCAACTTCGTTTGATGCAACCATAGCTTTTTCAGTATTACTGCTATTTGGCTTCTCTTGGAATTCCACTGAGTCTTTTTCGGGAAAGGCTTGTACTGATGTAGGACCGATCCTCGATGCTTAGAAACCTAAATTTGATATCTAACGTCCATAATAGCGGAAATAGTGTCGTGTGTTTACCAATAGACAAGATTTAGTCAGTTAATCGTCAGTTTTATAGATCAAACGTTCGGTTACAAACTGATAGAGCTTTGCCTCTGAAATGCCAAAGTTACAAATGAAGTAGGCTAGCTAGGTATTTATAGAGATGCAAGTTCGCCCTAGGAGACACCTAGTTCCCCAATGCTTGCAGTTCGGCTGAACTTGGCTATACATGATAGTCATGGGCGAACTTGCTTACATTGTTCATAAATACTTCATTCACCTAGTCTATTCAGCTCTATACTATACAGACTCGATATAAAACTAAGACATAGACATTATGCACCAACAGACTCCCCTTGGATATTCTTTGTCTTTTATCAGTCTTCAAAAACTCTGTCTTCTTATAAACATTAACGTACCCGTCCGAAGAAGTTATTGAAGGCTGCCTTCGTCGTTCTTGCTTTGGATCAGGCGTTTGATCAGTTGGCGGTGGTCTTTTAAAGTTAGCCATTCTTAGCAAACTTTGCCTTACCGCTTTTTCCATTCTTTTTTAATGCCTCATTTCTGGTTTCTTCTTTTAGAAACTCAACTCTCTCCAGATCCTCCACTTTGTTTGCCACATCTTTCCAGAATTGACTTGCGTGCATAGCAAACGTTAACAACTTTCTGATACTGCATCGCCTGTACCTTTTCTCTTTCTTCAAAAACAATCTTGTGTAGAAAAGGCATTTTATATCTTCTCTCGAGACATTAACCAACCACATAGGATCTAGAATCCTTATCATCCTCCACAAACCTCTCATACCCTGATGACCCATCACTTCCACTCGTTCCTTAGCAATATCCAGGTGATCTTCAAAATTTAACACAATCACTCTTCGCAAGTAGCTGGATCTATCTGCCACACTTGAATAAAGAATAGAAGTTCTGTTCGATCGGCATAAGTGGGATATTCCTCATGGCTCTAGGACGTTTCATAATTAACGTTATGTCCTTTTCCCCTGTAACCTTATTGATCTTAACCCTTCGTCTTGGGATAAATGGCTTCCAGTAATTCCAACCTTTAACTACTTCGTACTTAATCATCTTCACACAACAACTGATCTATTGCTTTATATGATAAGTAACATTCACTATTTGTACTAACTCTTCCATATTCTAGTACGGCAATGTTTTGAAATCAGCAAGATATTTGAAGTATTGCACTCCAAATTTCCTTTTGATTGCATACACGTTGAGCTCTTTAAACCAACCCCAACTCAATATATCTCCAAAGAAACATCTTTATTTCTGGTGAAGAATGCTAGTGGACGTCGAAACTTATGTTCACGTGCATCTCCCTGAACCAGGACTTTTTCGCTTCAGCTATCTCTCCTTTGGTCATCGGCTTAGGAATCTTTCCTTCTCGTAACGCTTCAGCAATCTTATCTTTAATCATATCTTCATCAAGTTGTTTGTACATCTCTTCAACATGTGGGAAAACTTTCTGAATTTTGACCAACGTACTTAGCTTTCTGATCTGATTCATCATCTGAGGACCAATATTCAACTATCACTCGATTATACTCATCAGCTTCAAACCTTCTCTCATACTGATACTCTTATGGTTCAAATGTGTTAACATTACAAACTCACCTTCTTCCACATTGTGTTCCAACATTAGTATTAAAGGCTTTGAAGGAATAACAGCAACTGGCTTTGCAAAACGATCAACATTTGCCATATCTATATCATCATCAGATGGCTCTTTCTGCCTGACTCCCCCTGACTTTTACCTTCCATCCTATTCGACTCATCGTTCATAAGATCAGAAAATCAAACTCATCAGATACTTTGGCTTTAGTGATCTTTAAACCTGTACCTCCCTGATCAAAATCATCACCACCTTGATCATAATCATCGTCATCATCACCAACATTCCTATCCTCGTAACCTTCTTCCTCTTCATCCTCTTTATTATCCTTTTCTGCTTCTTCATTGCCTTTTTCTTCAGAAAAAATAATAGAATCGGAAGGCTTGACAGATTCGTCAACCTTTTGAATTTCAGACTCAGAAACTTTCAAAACATCTTCAACTGGTTTCTAAGGAACATCAGAAGACTTCCAGCAGTCTCAGAAGATTTAGGGCTTCACCCTCAACATGCTTTCCTTTACCACTTTCAGCTAACTCTTTCTCAGCACGCTCTTTTGCTTCCTGACGATCCAGACGATCATATTCAGCATTGAAATCAATGTTCAATTGATTGCTAACACTTTCTGCAATCTATTGAATCTTCGATCGTTCAATGCTTGGATAGTCTTTAGATCTGCAATCTCAGTCTGCAATTTCTCATTCGCGTCTTGCAAACTTTCAATTAGTGCTTTGAAATACTCCCTTTCATTCTCTAACACCTTCACTTTGTCGTCAAGTAAATCCTTTTCAACCTCGCTTTGATTCACCTTCTTAACAAGCTCGGCCTTTTCAATATCATTCTGTGCAACTTTCTCTTCTAACACCTTCACGCGCTTTTCTAGCATCCCAAAATTAGATTCGGGAAAAATTCATCCAAGTCTTCGAGACTGATTGGACCATGTGGCATATCACCAAACGGATTTCCCCTTTGTGTCTTTGGGTTGAATCTTTAGGTGTTGCAGCTTTCGGTGTTGACTTCTTAGGAGTAGAACTTTCAGAACAGAAGTCGTTGGAGCAATAGCAGATTCAACGATAGAAACTTCAACAAACCAGACACAGGAGGTTCTTGTGTGACTCCTGGCCTTTCAGTTTTAGCATGAACAATAACAGGAGTTCTTGTGGAGGAGGTTCTTGTGTGACTCCTTTCTCCTGAGCACCAGAAGGTTCTTGTGTGGCTTCTGTGCTTTTCAACTTGCTTTTGTACCTCTTGCTCCAACTTTTTGCTTTTTCTTTGCTTTTCTTTTTCCTTTGGTCTGAGGTGACCCTGTAGTCTTCTTTGAGATTTCGATTGCTAGAGACTTTGTAAGCTTAGACTTTTTCTTCGTTCTCTCCTTGTCAGATTCTTTTTCAGTGTTAGGATCAAAATCCGCATCCAATTTTCTTTCCTTTTCTGCTCTAATCTCTGCCTCAGTCTTTTCTGGCTCTTTGGCAGGAACTAGTTCATCAGATTCTTCATTCTCAAAAGTAGTAGAAATAACATCATCTTGAGTCATTTTCACAGTTTCTTGACTCTCAATAACAACTGCAGCGCTCGATCCAAAAATTGCTTCAACATTTTCAGGTTCATCCTCGTCGACAAGCATAGTTTCGACTTTCTTCGCAGCATGTTTCTTTTTAGGCCTTATCAGCTTCTGCCTTAAAAAACCGTTCGCTCCTTGCCTTTGATTTGAATTCTTTAAACCATTCTTGCTCAGCTTTAAGCTCTTTCTGTCATCACTACCATCTTTTCTCCACTTGTTATCAGTGGCGAGATATAATTTGAATCTTTTATAGCTCCAAACACTGGTTTCGCAACAGGAGCTGAAGCTTGCTTCTGGAACTTGATTAGCTTCTTTACTGTGTTTCATCAAGATGAACTAGATACAACACATCATTAGGATCTCGTGCAATGTTGGTATACTTCTCGTCAATCAACATCTGAACAAATCTCGGATATAGGCATAGCCTTGAATCTTCCATGTTCTTTACATGTGAGTGAAAACTAACTTAGAAACATTGAACGGCTTCTTCAGAATAAGCGCCGATGCCATGCTAGCCAAATAGTCTTGAACATCATATAATCCGGCTTTACGATGGCTGAATGTTTGTTCACGCTCCCCTTATAACCCATACGAAAGAAACAACTACGTACCATCTTCTCGTCTAAATGAATCGGATCGTCTTCATTATCTTTGAATTCCAAAATCCGTCTAATATCGTCTTCATCACAGAAATTGGTTTAACTTCATTTCCAACTTGTATTGTTTAAGTGATTGTCTTCTCGTCAGCACTAAGGCTTGCATTCATCCAAAAGTGAACGATGTGTGATTGATATGATATTGTGCGCTCTATAATAGCTCGGCGAATATGACTTTCCTCGAGAAACTTCAATATACTGTCGTACTCCTTTAGTGACGGACAGATAGATTTGTCAAGTGTAATGCACGTATTGTGAGTTTTGGGAGAACTCAACAGAGATTACACGCGCTGGTACCTGTGCCTGAAAAATGACGCAAAACAATTAGCAGCTTATCGAGAAATATTTCACAAAAATTTCTTAACAGTTTATCAAGTGAACTTGAATAATGTTACAACTTTCTTCCTAAGTTCGCCCGAACATGTATTAAACACATGTTCAACATTGATATGGGCGAACTTATATTAACAATATTCAGTTTTCAAGATCCAAGTTCGGGCGAACTTCCACATGATATTCAAAACCAAATACATGAAGTTCGGTCGAACATATCTAAAATTTTCTTTATTCATTTCTTGGACAAGTCCGGTCGAACTTGACAACAAGTTCGGTCAAAGATATTAAGATTTCATTTATTCATATTTTTAGAGAAGTCCGGTCGAACTTGACAACAAGTTCGGCCAACTTGTCGTCTTCTCCAAAGACCAACTTGTTCAAAACACTTAAACAGCCGTTTCTTTTCAATCAAAACATGTTATACGGTCGACTTTATGTGTAGATTAAGGATCTATGTTCAATTTTAACCAACACCATCTCGATCTATTAGATTTTTAAGTTTTTTATCAAGTTTTGTTCATTAATGGTCCAAACACAGTTCAATGATCAATTCTCACCTCAGCCATGATAATTGGTGTGCTAATCACCAAAAACCACTTAATTTGGATAGCGTAAGCCAAAATCGTTCAAATTCTCTCAAAGCTCAAGTTCGCTCAGAGAGTGTGTTATGCTGATAAGTGAGTTCGGCCGAACTTGATTGGTATTTAAACCAAGTCAAGTTCAGGGCGAACTTGCTAATCCCAATCATGAAAGCCCAGTCAAGTTCGGGCGAACTTATCTATAAAACAACACAGTCTATTAAGCGTTTATGCACATTTTTCTCGGCCGAACTTGCCAAACCACAATTTTTAACTTTTTCAAATTTTCATTTTTGACCCCTGAACTTTCCAACTTTTTATCAGTTATGAAAATCCACTCAGTTGAGCAAGTCCAAGCTAAAGACCTTGATTAACTAATTTGTCTGCCGAGTCCAAGTTAATGACCCCGGTTTGACTCGTTACAAACAAATGTTGATATTTTCAAAATCAAAGTTTCAGATTAATGAACTTTTTATCATTTTGACTTTTCAGATTAACAGATTAGCTCCCAACTCATTGTCAAAGAGATTCCCACCAGTTCTAGCACCTTACCAGACTTCGAAGATCCGTTCTCCAACATTGGTTTGCTGAAAACAAAGTAGAATAAAATCTTTTTGTATTTTTGTAAGTTTTGCTAAAACAAACCGAAAATCTTTTTGATTTTAATCTGTAAAGCTGAAATACAATGTAATAAGCAATGTAAACTATGTACAAACATATTTACAGACATATTTTTATGAATTCGTGTCTAGGATCATATCAGTTAATTGAGACATATCACCAGTACCATTGACCTTTAACAGACTTTAAGTTTTAAACTCATTTACCTAGATTATCGATATGTTTGTCCACTTAAGCTTTACCACATTTTTCAACTGCTTCAAGATATGTTAAGGTATAATTCATGAAACTTGACTTATCTGTGGTTTCCACTTCTTGAATATACTCCCGTATCCAGATTCCCTAGATTTCATCTTACAGGTGAATATAGCGTAATTGATATCTGTATCTGGGTTGTGCGAGACCTTGAGAGCTCAGGTTAGTACTACCGTACAGACAAAGAGATGAAGGCTCGTCTTTAAGGTGTGTTCCACTTAAGGAATCTTTTTAACATTGCAAATGATTAGATCTTTCGATTTTTTTCAATATTGCATGCAGTTTGGAGGTTTATAGCGAAAGTATTATAGAAGTTCTAGGCCATTGTTTTCGCAAAATCAGAAGAACTTGTATAATACCCCAGATATCAACTATCTATAAAGACCTCATATCTCAGAATCAGACAATCTTTCAAACAAAATTTCAGAGTACTAATTCCACATATCCAAGATGTGTTAATCCACAAGATTAAGCAATTGTAAAATTTAGTTTATTTCTCGAAAACAGTTTACTGAACGTGTTAAGCCTATCGACACATCCACAGTAAGACTCGTTTATCACTTTTAAAACTTCACATTTCTTTAGCATACTGTGATAGTCCACTGATGTACTATCATTTTCTTTTATGGCACTGAACTCTTTTTGTCTTTTTCAATGTTTTTGTACATTTTGAATTTTTATATGTTTTTGGATTTTAAAATTTTCGAATGTTTTTGTATTTTCTCTAACATTTCTCCACCTAAAATCAAAACCATTTTTTGGATTTTAGTTTTTAAAAAATTCTAAAGTAGAAAGATATTTACAAACCAATGTGGATCACGCGAACTCGTCGTCCGGTCCGTATTCAACCTCAGCGTTCGCACCTGTTAGCAAATTTTCATACCTTTAATTCTCAGCAAGTATTTAAACCATGACAAAGAAAATGGTTTGGTATAAAAATCAGCCTTTTGTTCATCGGTGTGGATTTTTTCTATTCGCACCAATTTTTTTCATAGTAATCACGAATGAAATGATAACGAGTTTCAATGTGTTTTGTGCGTGAGTGATGAACCGGATTTTTAGTTATATCTATGCCAGCCTTGTTATCAACATACAGCGGAGTGTCTAGAAATTGCAGACCATAGTCTCTCATCTGCTGTTGAATCCACAGAATCTGTGAACAACAGCTGGAGGTCGAGATATACTAAGCTTCACAGGTAGAGAGAGCGATCGAAGTCTGTTTCTTACACTGCCAGGTTACCACTCTTGTTCCGAAGAACTGGCATCCCGCTATAGTTGATTTTGAGTTCAACTTATCTACACCAAAATCAGAATCAGAATAGCCCGTGAGGTCGAAATTGTCGTTCTTCGGGTACCACAAGCCGGTGCTTGGGCATCCTTTCAGATATTGAAAGATTCGCTTCACAATCTGCATGTGCAAGATCCTCGGACTTGACTGATATCTGGCGCATAGGCAGGTTGGATACATAATATCTGGGCGCGATGCCGTCAGATTCATCAGCGATCCAAACATCGACCTGTATAACGTCTCGTCAACTTTGGCTCCAGTCTCGTCAACGCAAATGCCGTGATTTAGAGCAAGAGGCGTAGATAGATGCTTCAAGTTTTCCATTCCAAACTTCTTCAAGATGTCGTGAACATACTTAGTCTGAAGAATGAAAATACCATCCGGAAGCTGATCTACTTGCAAACCAAGAAAGAACTTCAATTCGCCCATCGAGGACATTTTGAATTTCTTTTTCATGATTCCCTCAAACTCCTTGCAGAGACTATGGTTTGTAGATCCAAAGATGATGTCGTCGACGTAGATTTGAACTATAATCAGATGACCATCAACTTCTCTGGTGAAAGAGTACTATCCACAGTTCCTCTGATAGAGCCTTCTGATGAGATGTTGCGATAACGTCTCGTACCAAGCTCCCGGGGCTTGGTGTAGTCCATAAAGAGCTTTATCCAGTAGGTATGCTTTCTTCTTGTTGAGGGGATCGACAAACCCTGGTGGTTTTCCAACATACACCTTCTCGCGTAATTTTCCATACAGAAAAGCCGATTTGACATCCAATTGATAGACCTTAAATCCTTTCCATTATACGAAAGCTAGAAAGATTCGAATAGATTCTAAGCGAGCTACTGGTGCGTAGACTTCCGTGTAATCTATCCCTTCCTGCTGGTGAAATCCCTTGACAACAAGCCTAGCTTTGTTACGAACAATAACCCCTCTATCATCACGTTTACACTTAAAGACCCATTTTGTATCAATCGCTTTCTGATTTTATGGTAGGTCTTCAAGCTTCCACACTCCCAACTTCTCAAACTGCAATAGTTCTTCTTGCATTGCTTGTACCCAGTTTTCATCAGCTAAAGCTTCATTAACTGTCTTTGGCTCAATCTGAGAGATGAAACATGAATAGAAGTAATAGTTCTGAGTTGGAGCAACATGAGTGTAAAAACAACTGAGTGCTTTTAATTTGCCCTCGAGTTCTAACACCAGTTTGAAGTTCTCCGATAATATTTGTTGACGGATGATAGGAATACGATTGCGGCAATTCTTCACTTGGAACATCTACTGAGTTTTGCTGATTCATGATGTTGAGATCAACGACCAACTCAACGTTTGGAGAGCTTGATGAAGCTTCATTTCTGTTGTTCGGGTCTGCAGATTGATTAAGAAGACTTGTTATCTGCTCCACTTCTTCATCTGAAGAAGATGATTCCCCATCAGCATAAAATATTGGTGCTTCATCTGAGTCAGAATTCTGATTCTAAGGCATACTGGGCTCTATTGTTGTATTCACTGGTTCAGTAGAGGCATTTGTTGGAGGAGTAGCAGGTGTTGTTAATGTTTCAGAAACATTTTCAACCGGAACACCACTATTGCTTGAACTTGTGCCAGAAGAAGATGGATCCAACGTGGGTTGATTAACCACAATTGGTCGAACAATTTGCTCTTGATTCGCTGACTGTTGAAGATAGTATAACACTGCAATTTCTTCGTCAGACGGTTCTTTGGGCAAGTCAAATGACTTCCAAAGGTCTTGATAGTTAAACAGCCACGCGTCACCTCTCCTTTGAATAGGATCCGTATAGTTGAAACAATCAATGTGTTGTGCTTCAATAACCTTTCTCAATGAAGGAACATATACTCTTCTCAACGGACTCGACATATCCAACAAAGAAACCTTCAAGAGATTTAGCTCCGAATTTGCCATCTTGATCTATACATGCATGGCGCACCGAATGGCTCTAAGACTTCAAATTTGGTTTATCAACTCAAAACATGTTTTCTTTGTTGGTTTGACAGTGAGAACCCTGTTTACCGTGTAGAAAGCGGCAGCAACCGCTTCACTCGAGAAGCTAATTGGAAGTTTAGAATCTGCAAGCATGGTTCTAGCAGTTTCAATCAAAGTTCTGTTTTTCAGTTCAGCTACTCTGTTTTGTGTGGAGTATAGGGAGCACTAAACTCGTGCAGAATCCCTTTTGCGTTGCAGAATTCCTTCATTTTGTTATTCTTAAACTCTGTGCCATTGTCACTTCTAATGCGTCTGACCGGCAGATGATAAAGATTCTCAAGTTTCTTAAAAAGAATCACCAAGTTCTAAACGTTTCGTCTTTTGATTCCTGAAAGAATACCCACGAATATCTCGAATAGTCATATGTCACGACCAAGCAATATAAGTCTCCTGAGATGCTTCGAACATTTACAGGACCAAATAAGTCCATGTGGAGATGTTCTATTGGCAACTTTATTGAGTTTAGAATTTTCTTCGGATGAGATTTCTTGATCTGCTTTCCCTTTTTACATTCTAAGCACTGATCAGACATCTGAAAACTTCGAAGATTTACGCCTTCTATAAGATCACTATGAACCAAGAAATTCATTTTTTCGCAAATGAATATGCCCCATCTTATGATGCCAAAGAATAGAATCTTTTTCAATAGCCTTTGACACAAAACATTGTGCTGATTTTGATGAAGTGGTAGTGACACCCATATCAAGAACATATAAATCATTCTCTCGAGGTGCTCGCATCAGAATCCACTCATCTGGTATTTTGAATCCCGGCTTCAAGATAATACACTCTTTGTCGTTGAAATAGACTGTGAATTTCTTGTCACAAATCTATGATATACTCAGAAGATTGTTCTCAAGTTCTGCAATATAGTTCACGCGATCAAATGAAACTACGCCATTGGAGAGTTTTCCCTCGGTGACTATCTTTCCACCTTGATTTCCTGCAAATCCAACATATCCACCATTGATAGCTTTAATGTCGAATAACAACGCCTTCATTCCCGTCATATGCCTGGACGCTCCACTATCCAAAATCCACTTAGAAAGTACGGATCTCTGGAGTCCCTGCATATTTTAACATCTATTTAAAAAGCGAGACCCAAGCCTTTTTGGTCTTGGGTTGAATTGGATAACCATCATCAAAATCAAATTCACATTCATCAGCATAATCGAATTGTAGGTCCGTTGTACGGATCATTCGGGCACTATTCTGACAAACCTAAGGTAAACGTGCGGAATCCGTTCGCTTAGGCGACATTGGATACACTCATCTGTTTCTATTTAATCACCATTTCATTAATATTCAACGTTACAGATCCTGGAAACACTTTGACAGAGCTTCGCCTCTGTCGTGACAAAATCTCTGAAGTTACAAATGAAATGACAACACACATATTTAACTTGAACAAGTTCGTCAATGTGGTTAGGTCAAGTTCGGCCGAACTTGTCATAGCCATGAACGGTTCGAGTGAACTTGTCCTTCCCACTACAAGTTCGTCCAAATGTGGTTAGGTCAAGTTCGGCCAAACTTGTCATAGCCATGAACGGTTCGAGTGAACTTGTCCTTCCCACTACAAGTTCGAGCGAACTTGAGTCATAACATACTTAATTTTGACATTTCACTACTAAATACAGACTCGATATTATACGACAACTTAGGCAACAGACATATGCATCAACAGACTCCCCCTTGAATGTTGCCGTAGTCATCATTCTTCAATTAATATTCTCTTGATCTTTATATCTTGAATAACTTTAACATCCATGCTCCCCCTTGCTTTGAGCTTTCTGGTATCTTTAATCAACATGTTTATCTAGCTCCTCCTCAAATGATGCTCTGAATCTCTAAGATTTAACGATTAAGAACAATCACACGTATCCACACTCAAACAATTTCTTAACATTCTCGTTGGTCCGGCTCACATTCAACATTATTAGGTTTCCATGGAAGATATGAGAAAAAAAACTTTTTGGATTTTTAATATTGAATGCTGAAATTTAAACATACTAAAATGTAATATTTACAGTTTGTATTTTTGTGAGAAAACGTGCTAGAGGATCATATCAGTTTTTGAGACATAGCACCAGTACCTTTGACCTTTTAATGACTTTACATTTTAAACTTGTTTACCTAGATTGTCGATATGTTTATCCACCTTAACTTTAACACATTTCTCAGTTGTTCCAAGATATGTTAGGGTAAAATTATGAAACCTGACTTATCTGTGGTTCCCACTTCTTGTATATACTCTCGTATCAAAATTCCCTAGATTTCATCTTACAGGTGAATATAGCGTAATTGATATTTGTGTCAGGGTAATGCGATGCCTTGAGAGCTCAGGTTAGTACTACCGTACAGACAAAGAGATGAAGGCTCGACTTTAAGGTGTGTTCCATTTAAGGAATCTTTTCAGCACTGCAAATGATTAGATCTTTCGATAGTTTTCAAGATTGCATGCAGTTTAGGGGTTTATTGTAAAAGTATTATAGAATTTCTAGGCTATTGCTTCCGCAAATCAGAAGAACTTGTATAATACCCAAAAGTCAACTATCTATAAAGACCTCGCATCTCAGAATCACGCAATCTCTCAAACGAAATTTCGGAGTACTAAGTCCATATATCCAAGATATGTTAAACCACAAGTTTAAGCAGTTGTAAAATTTACTTTATATCCCTGAAACAATTTACTAAACGTGTAAAGCCTATCGACACATCCACAGTAAGACTTGTTTATAACTTTTTAAACTTTACAAATATTTTGCGTAATGTGATAGTCCACTGATGTACTATCATTTCCTTTTGCGTACAAGTAATCTCATTTTTCATTTTTCAATGTTTTTTTTTATATTTTAAGATTTTCTATTGTTTTTTGCTTTTTAAATCATTTTATCTATCTAAAATGATTTCGAAACGATGTTTTTCAATTTTACAAGAATTTTTTACAGTTTTAAAATTTTTTAATGATTTCGAAACGATGTTTTTCAATTTTACAAGAATTTTTTACAATTTTTAAATTTTTTAATGATTTCGAAACGATGTTATTCAATTTTACAAGAATTTTTTACAATTTTAAAAAATTTTCTCCCCTAAAATTGAAAACATCTTATTAAAATCGAAAATAAGAATCTTCCATTTTAACCATTTAACGACTTTTTACGAATGTGAACGCAAGATTACCATTTTGTTTGTGTGGAATATCACTCATGTCCCTTGTCTCTCTGCTTGAACAACCACTGTTTCTCAAATGACATTTGGCTTGAAGCTTGGTTATACTGCACATTCAAACAAACTTCTATCAGTTTTGAATCGGAACCCAATCCATTCTGGATTTAGGTTTACCAAAATCATTAACATCTGAAGTAAACAAACATTCACACTCTTTTTGATATTCAAACAGTTTGATAGAAACTTTATTTGAAAATTTTACTTTCTTTGATTTTTTAACTGTTTGAATTATCAAATTTTTCTCCACTGCTCTCTCTTTTGTCCTCAGATTTGTATCTGATGAATTCGTTTTACTTGACTGTGAGTAAAATGATTCATTAGAACTTTTATCTGATTTTTTAGACGTATCCGAGGACAAATTCTTTTCCAAATACTCTCTAACTTTTTTTCTTTTTTTTCTCAATTTGTCTTTTTGCCCTTGTGATAACTTGACTTTTTGTTCTTTGGGCTTCTCTACAGTTTTCTCATTTTTCTTCTCTGTTTTCTTCTCCTCTGTTCTTTTCTCCCCCTGAGATTTAACCGATCTTCTTTTCAGATTAGTCGGACAATCCCTTGAAATATGACCTTTGATTTGACATTTATAGCATCTTCTTGTATCAACTCTCTTTTCAGGCAGTTAACAGCAATGTGTCCACCAAATCCACAGTTGTAACACACTCTGTTATCGTACGAATCTCTCCATTCAGACCAAACACCCAAATCAGCACATTGACTTGACATGTAGTAGTCATCTTTCTTGCTTCTTCTGTAAAATTGATTTGACTTTGAAGCACTGTGGTCCGATCTGCACCACTTATTCTCAAATTTTTGTGAGTTTTTATAATGATTGGATGACCGTACCGATGAGCTTTTATTTTTGTTTTGAAACTTTTTAGAATTTTGTTTTTCATGTTGTTTTTGTTCTCCATTCTGCTTAGAAAGTTTTTGCAATGAGCATTCACCTTTTTTAACAGATTGTAGAATAGTTTATTGAAAATTTTCTTTTAGTTTCAAAAATATTTCCTTTTTATCATTTTTATCATCGGTATTATCATCACAATCCTTAATTATGACATCGTCATAATTTGTGACATTGTCACTTATTGGAATTTCCTTTTATTATCATTGATCGGTTTTGGTCATATATGATCTAACCAAGGAGGTCACAAAACCTTTCAATAATTTTTCTGAATTAACAGCTTTATTTTTTACAATCTCAACTTCCTTTTCAATTGAGCAATTTTCTCAATATGAGAATTATTGCTATTTGATTTTCTATATTTAAGTTTTCAAAAACAATTTTATCATTTTCTAAAATTTTTATTTGATTTCAAAATTCTTTTCATTTTCTTTTAACTTTTTATTTTCATTCCAAATCTTTCAAAAGTTTGACATTATTAGATTTGAATTTTTGACAATTTAAGCACACATATTCAGTACACTTTGTGCAAGGTTTTTCGACCTCCACAATTTGTACCTTTACCACTTCTTTATCAACAATTTTTACCTCTGACTTTACCTTCTTGCTTTTAATCATCTCAGCACGCTCCAGATATTTAGCACGTAGAGCATTCCATAGCTTTTGTGTCGTATCACATTCTGGTAGCAGATTCAAGATATTTCCTTTCACCGACTGCTGTATCAGATTAATCATTTTCTTTTCAGCAAAATAATCATCTTGTTGTTGAGTAGAATATTTGCACTTCTCCAGAATTTGCTGATTTTCATCTCTAGGAATGACATAACCTGTCTCAATCACGACCCAACTACGGAAATGCATAACTTTGACCCAGCTCTTAAATTTTCCTTTCCAAACATCATATTCATCTATATTCATCAACATAGGAGGCTTCATGGACTCCATTTCATTTTCCAAACTAATATGTCGTTCAAAACACTTGAAAAATGATTAGCAAACAGACAATTTTTAGAAAAAGCTGACTTTTTAATCGACAATATCAACGTATCGGTTTGCTAAAAACGTTTAAAATTTTTCGGAAAACTTTTTTTACCAGATTAGAGCTTTAAACTCGTCTCGTCAATACGAATCTAACGATATATAATGTCCGAGATGTTTTTCAGGATTTTCATGCTTTAAACTCGTCTCGTCACAGCGTGTGAAACTCAGCTATTTAACAAGTTCGGGCGAACTTGTATAATTTTCAAGAGAAATAAGCAAGTTAGGGCGAACTTGTATAAATTTCAAGAGAAATAGGCAAGTTCGGGCGAAGTTGTAAGAATTTCAAGAGGCTTTACAAGTTCGGGCGAACTTGTAATATTTTCAACAATATTTAATCAAGTTCGGGAGAACTTGATGAAATTTGTTTGAAAAATAAGCAAGTTCGAGCGAACTTACCCAAAATCCTTGAAAAATCAATCAAGTTCGGGCGAACTTGATGAAAAATGTGAATTTTTCAGTCAAGTTCGACCGAACTTGATGTTAAGTTCGAGCGAGCATGAGTTATTCGACATGGTTTTTTGCAATTTTTACATGAATTCGTTTGTTTTAATCCGTAATCTTTTCAGGGGTTTATCTATTATGGATTTTACGTATTATACTTGAAAATCAGTCCATTTTATCCGTGAATCGTCCATGAAAAGTTAAAAATGAAAGAAATGAGTAGAAGATGAGATGATTTTAGTCCAATGTCTTCAAATTAGGCCAATCCTGCTCTGATACCACTTATAGGACCGATCCTCAACGCTTAGGAACCTAAATTTGATATTTAACGTCCATAATAGTGGAAATATTACGTCATGTTTACCAATAGACAAGATTTAATCAGTTAAACGGCAGTTTTATAGATCAAACATTTTGGTTACAAACGGACAGAGCTTTTCCTCTGAAATGCTTACAAATGAGGAGGGCTAGCTAGGTTTATATAGAAGTACAAGTTCGCTCCTGAGGACCTAAGTTCACCCGAACTTGCCATAGCAAGTTCAGCCGAACTTGGCCTAACATGAACATATGGGCGAACTTGTCTTCAACCTACATAAATACATTGTTTAGCTAACCAAATCAGCTCTATGCTATACAGACTCGATATAAGACTAAGACATAGACATTATGCACCAACAGACTCCCCCTTGGATATAGTCTTCGTCTTGTATCAGTCTTCAAAAACTCTGTCTTCATATAAACGTTAACGCACACGACCGAAGAAGTTCTTGAACGGCTTCCTTCGACGTTCTTGCTTTGGATCAGGCGTTTGATCAGTTGGCGGTGGTCTTTTAAAGTTAGCCATTCTTAGCGAACTTTGCCTTACCGCTTTATCCATTCTTTTTGTAATCGCCTCATTTCTGGTTTCTTCTTTTAGAAACTCTACTCTCTCCAGATCCCTCCACTTCGTCTGCCACATCTTTCTAGAATTGACTTCTCGTGCATAGCAAACGTTAACAACTTTCTGATACTACATCGCCTGTACCTTTTCTCTTTCTTCAAAAACAATCTTGCTGTAGAAAAGGCATTTTATATCTTCTCTCGAACAATTAACCAACCACATTGGATCTAGAATCCTTATCGTCCTCCACAAACCTCTCATACCCTGATGACCCATCACTTCAACTCGTTCCTTAGCAATATCCAGATGATCTTTAAATTTTAAAACAATCACCGCTTCGCAAGTAGCTGGACCTATCTGCCACCACTTGAATAAAGGATAGAAGTTCTGCTCGATCGGCAAAAGTGGCATATTCCTCATGTCTCTAGGACGTTTCATAATTAATGTTATGTCCTTTTCCCCTATAACCTTATTGATCTTTACTCTCAGTCTTGGAATAAATGGCTTCCAGTGATTCCAACCTTTAACAGCAGCTCTATACTATACAGACTCGATATAAGACTAAGACATAGACATTATGCACCAATAGAGTTCGTACTTAATCATCTTCCACAACAAATGATCTATTGTCTTCATATGATAAGTAACATTCACTGTTTGTACTAACTCTTCCATATCCCAATACGGCAATGTTTTGAAATCAGCAAGATATTTGAAGTATTGCACTCCAAATTCCCTTTTGATTGCATATACGTTGAGCACTTTAAACCATCCCCAACTTAGAATATCTCCCAAAGAAACATCTTTATTTCTGGTGAAGAATGCTAGTGGACATCGAAATATACGTTCACGTGGCATCTCCTTGAACCAGGACTTTTTCGCTTCAGCTATCTCTTCTTTGGTCATCGTTTTAGGAATCTTTCTTTCTCGTAACGCTTCAGCAAACTTATCTTTCAACATATCTTCATTAAGCTGTTTGTACATTTCTTCAAATGTAGGAAAACTTTCTGAATTTTGACAAACATACTTAGCTTTCTGATCTGATTCATCATCTGAGGACCAATCTTCAACTATCACTCGATTATACTCATCAGCTTCAAACCTTCTCTCATACTGATACTCTTTCGGTTCAAATGTGTTAACATTCATAACTTCCTCAAAATCAAACTCTAAGTTCTCAGCTTCAACTTCAACTAGTTTCGCCAAATCTTCTTTTGAGTAATTATGTACAAATTCACCTTCTTCCACATTGTGTTCCAACATTAGCATCAAAGGCTTCGTAGGTACTACAGTCACAGGCTTCGCAGAACGATCAATATCTAACAAATCAATATCATCATCAGTTGGCCCTTTCTGCCCTGACTCCCCCTGGCTTTTATCTTCCATCCTATTTGACACATCGTTCATAAGATCAGAAAAATCAAACTCATCAGATACTTTTGCTTCATTGATCTTTAAATCTGTACCTCCCTGATCAAAATCATCACCACCTTGATCAAAATCATCGTCATCATCCCCAACATTCCAATCCTCATAACCTTCTTCCTCTTCGTCTTCATTCTTATCTTCCTTTCCGGCTTCATCATCGTCTTTTTCTTCAGTAACAAAGTAACAACGATAGAGTCGGAAGGCTTGACAGATTCGTCAACCTTTAAAATATCAGACTCATAAGCTTTCGAAATATCTTCAATTGGTTTTTCTGGAACATCAGAAGATTTCTCAGCAGGCTCAGAAGGTTTAGAGGCTTCACCCTCAACTTGCTTTCCTTTACCACTTTCAGCTAACTCTTTCTCAGCATGTTCTTTTTCTTCTTGACAATCCAAACGATCGTATTCAGCAATGAAATCAATATTCAGATTGTTTGCTAACACATTCTGCAATCTGTTGAATCTTCGATCGTTCAATGCTTGAATAGTCTTTCGATCAGCTATTTCAGTTTGCAACTTCTCATTTGCGTCTTGCAAACTCTCAATTAGTGCTTTGAAATACTCACGTTCATTTTCTAAAACCTTCACTTTGTCGTCTAACATTTCTTTCTCAACAGCACTTTGATTTATCTTCTGAATAAGCTCAGCTTTCTTGACTTCATTCTGTGCCACTTTTTCTTCTAACACCTTTACACGTTTCTCTAGCATCTCAACATTAGATTCTGGGAAAATTCATCCAAGTCTTCGAGACTGATTGGACCATGTGGCATATCATCAAACAGATTTCCCCTTAGTGTCTTTGGCGTTGAATCTTTAGGTGTTGCAGTTTTCGGTGTTGACTTCTTTGGCGTAGAACTTTCAGGAACAAAAGTCTTTGGAGCAATAGGAGATTCGGCGATAGGAACTTCAACAAATCCAGACACAGGAGGTTCTTGTGTAACTCCTGGCCTTTCAGTTTTAGCGTGAACAATAACAGGAGGTTCTTGTGGAGGAGGTTCTTGTGTGGCTCCTTTCTCCTGAGCACCAGAAGGTTCTTGTGTGGCTTCTGTACTTTTCACCTTACTTTTGTACCTCTTGCTCACAGCTTTCTGAGCTTTCTTTGCTTTTCTTATCCCTTTAGTATGAGGTGACCCTGTAGTCTTCTTAGAGATTTCGATTGCTGGAGACTTTGTACGCTTAGACTTTTTCTTCGATCTCTCCTCGTCAGATTCCTTTTTAGTGTTAGGATCAAAATCCGCATCCAATTTTCTTTCCTTTTCTTCTCTAATCTCTGCCTCAGTCTTTTCTTGCTCTTTGGCAAGAACTTCTTCATCAGATTCTTCATTTTCAGAAGTAGCAGAAATCACATCATCTTGAGTCGTTTTCACAGTTTCTTGACTCTCAATAACCACTGCAGCGCTCGATCCAGCAACTGCTTCAACATTTTCAGGTTCATCCTCATCGACAAGCATAGTTTCGACTTTCTTCGCAGCACGTTTCTTTTTGGGCTTATTAGCTTCTGCCTTTAAAAACCATTCGCTCCTTGCCATTGGTTTGAATTCCTTAAACTATTCTTGCTCAGCTTTAAGCTCTTTCTCGTCATCACTACCATCCTTTCTCCATTTGTTATCAGGTGGCGAGATATAATTTGAATCTATTATAGCTCCAAACACTGGTTTCGCAACAGGAGCTGAAGCTTGCTTTTGGAACTTGATAAGCTTCTTCACAGTCGTTTCGTCAAGATGAACTAGATAAAGCACATCATTTGGATTTCGTGCAATGTTGGGATACTTCTCGTCAATCATCATCTGAACAAATTAAATCTCGGATATAGGCATAGCCTTGAATCTTCCATGTTCTTCGACATGTGAGTGAAAACCATCTTAGAAACATTGAACGAGTTCTTCATAATAAGTGTCGTTGCCATGCTAGCCAAATAGTCTTGAACATCATCTAATCCGGCTTTACGATGGCTGAATGCATGAATTAGAGCATGCATCAAAAGCTTGTAGGGGTTTGGCACTTCCCCTTTCTTCAACGTCGGTTTGTTCACACTCCCTTTATAACCCATACGGAAGAAACAACCACGTACCATCTTCTCGTCTAAATGAATCGGATCGTCTTCATTATCTTTGAACTGCATAATCTGTCGAATATCATCTTCGGTAACTGTAATCGGTTTAACTTCACTGCCGACTTGCACAGATGAAGTGATCGTCTTCTCATCTTCGCTTAAACTTGCATTCATCCAGAAGTGAACAATATGTGATCGATATGATACGGTGCGTTCTGTAATAGCTCGGCGAATATGGATTTCCTCGAGAAACTTCAATATACTGTCGTACTCCTTCAGTGACGGACAGATAGATTTGTCAAGCGTAATGCATGTATTGTGAGTTTTAGAGAACTCAACAGAGATTACACGCGCTGGTACCTGTGCCTGAAAAATGACGCAAAACAATTAGCACGCTTTTCGAGAAAAAATTCACAAAAATTTTCTAACATTTATATCAAGTTCGGGCGAACATGATATATATGTTATAACAATCTGTTTTACTTAAGTTCGCCTGAACATGTTCAAAACACATGTTCAGCATATAAGTACGGGCGGACTTATACATACAACAACACATCAGACTTTCAAACCTAAGTTCGGTCGAACTTGTTTGCACCAGTTTGATGTAAGTTCGGTCGAACATCCATTTAAATCTTTCAAATACAAATTATCAAGTTCGGTCGAAGATATTAAGATTTCATTTACTCATATTTTAGACAAGTCCGGTCGAACTTGACAACAAAGTTCGGCCGAACTTGTCGTCTTCTCCAAAGACCAACTTGTTCAAAACACTTAAACAACCGTTTCTTTTCAATCAAAACATGTTATACGGTCGAATTTATGTGTAGATTAAGGATCTATGTTCAATTTTAACCAACACCATCTCGATCTATCAGATTTTTAAGTTTTTTATCAAGTTTTGTTCATTAATGGTCCAAACACAGTTCAATGATCAATTCTCACCTCAGCCATGATAATTGGTGTGCTAATCACCAAAAACCGACTCAATTTGGACAGCGTAACGATGTGAAAATGCCAAAATCGTTCAAATTCTCTCAAAGCTCAAGTTCGCTCATAGAGTGTGTTTGCTGATAAGTGAGTTCGGCTGAACTTGATTGGTATTTATACCAAGTCAAGTTCGGACGAACTTGCTAAGCCCAATTATGAAAGCCCAGTTAAGTTCGAGCGAACTTAACAATAAAACAACACAGCCATCTGCAAGTTTGGTCGAACTTGCTGTTTGTTAAACTTGATTTGTTTAGCAAGTTCGGCCGAACTTACCAAATCACAAGTTCGGGCGAACTTCCACATGATATTCAAAACCAAATACATGAAGTTCGGTCGAACATATCTCAATTTTCTTTATTCATTTTTTGGACAAGTTCGGTCAAAGATATTAAGATTTCCCTTATTCATATTTTTAGACAAGTCCGGTCGAACTTGACAACAAGTTCGGCCGAACTTGTCATCTTCTCCAAAGACCAACTTGTTCAAAACACTTAAACAGCCGTTTCTTTTCAATCAAAACATGTTATACGGTCGACTTTATGTGTAGATTAAGGTTCTATGTTCAATTTTAACCAACACCATCTCGATCTATCAGATTTTTCAGTTTTTTATCAAGTTTTGTTCATTAATGGTCCAAACACAGTTCAATGATCAATTCTCACCTCAGCCATGATAATTGGTGTGCTAATCACCAAAAACCGACTTAATTTGGATAGCGTAAGCCAAAATCGTTCAAATTCTCTCAAAGCTCAAGTTCGCTCAGAGAGTGTGTGTATGCTGATAAGTGAGTTCGGCCGAACTTGATTGGTATTTAAACCAAGTCAAGTTCGGGCGAACTTGCTAATCCCAATCATGAAAGCCCAGTCAAGTTCGGGCGAACTTATCTATAAAACAACACAGTCATACTTTAGCAAGTTCGGTCGACCTTCCTTGTTTGTTAAACCTGATTTGTTTAGCAAGTTCGGCCGAACTTGCCAAACCACAATATTTAACTTTTTCAAATTTTCATTTTTGACCCCTGAACTTTCCAACTTTTTACCAGTTATGAAAATCCACTCAGTTGACCAAGTCCAAGCTAATGACCTTGGTTAACCGATTTGTCTGCCGAGTCCAAGTTAATGACCCCGGTTTAACCCGTTAGGAACAAACTGTTGACATTTTTAAAATCAAAGTTTCAAATTAATGAACTTTTCATCATTTTGACTTTTCAGATTAACAGATTTGCTCCCAGCCTGTTGTCAAAGAGATTCCCACCAGTTCTAGCACCTTACCAGACTTCGAAGATCCGTTCTCCAACATTGGTGCTGAAAACAATGTAGAAATAAAATCTTTTTGTATTTTTGTAAGTTTATGCTAAAACTCACCGAAAATATATTTTTGATTTTAATCTGTAAAGCCGAAATACAATGTAATAAGCAATGTAAACTATGTACAAACATATTTACAGACATGTATATTTTTTTTTTGAAAAACTTTAAAAACAATTAGACCTACTACAAGTTCGGTCGAACTTGCTAGATTTGTTTTGAAAACTTTGCTTAAAGTTCGGTCAAACTTGAGACACAAATCCTACAGAACTTCGGGCGAACTTATCTTCAAGAATTTGATACAAATATAGTAAGTTCGGGCGAACTTACTTTAAGTTTCTTTGAAATTTACACAAGTTCGGTCGAACTTGATGTAAAATCAATGAAAAATTATGTAACTTCGAGCGAACTTAGCTGAAATTTCTTCAAAAACTACTCAAGTTCGAGCGAACTTGCTAAAAAATCACTTGAAAGTGATGTTTTAGTATAAGTTCGGCCGAACATGGCCAATAAGTTCGATCCTTAGGGTTTTCAAAAACATGGTTTTTTCAAAAATTTGACATGAATTCGGTTGAATTTGGTCTCCAATCTTTCAAGGGTTTATCTTTGTTGTATTTTACATGATATATTCAAAATTCAAAATATTTTGACCGTGAATTCTTCATTTTATGTTCAAAAGTTAAGAAAAAAGAAGAATGGAGTAGAAATAGAAGTGTTCTTGTCTTGATACTATCAAATCAGGCTGTTCTAGCTCTGATACAACTTGTGGGTCCGTTGTACGGATCATTCGGGCACTAATCTGACAAACCTAAGGTAAACGTGCGGAATCCATTTGCTTAGGCGACGTTGGATACACTCATTTGTTTCTATTTAATCACCATTTCATTAATATTCAACGTTACAGATCCTGGAAACACTTTGAAAGATGGGTCACATTCACCTAAGAAAGATGAATCATTTGGTGCATAACAATTTGTTGGATGGTGTGAATCTGAAAAGTTTTCATATGTCAGATAATTGCCTCGAGTGTAAAAAGGGAAAGAAGATAAAGAAATCTTATCCGAAAAAGATTCTCAATTCGATAAAGTTGCCACTCGAAAGACTTCACATGGATCTCTTCGGTTCAGTGAATGTCCGAAGCATCTCTGGAGATCTCTACTGCTTGGTAGTAACAGACAATTATTCCCGATACTCGTGGGTATTCTTCCAAGAATCAAAAGATGAGACGTTTGAAAACTTAGTGATTCTTTTCAAGAAACTTGAGAACCTGTACCATCTTCCGGTGAGACGCATTAGAAGTGACAACGGTGCTGAGTTCAAAAACAACAAAATGAGGGAATTTTGCAACGCTAAAGGGATACTGCATGAATTTAGTGCTCCCTATACTCCGCAACAAAATGGAGTCGCTGAACGGAAGAATAGAACCTTGATTGAAACAGCAAGAACTATGCTTGCTGACTCAAAGCTTCCAGTCAGTTTTTGGAGTGAAGCGGTTGCAACGGCTTGCTACACACTAAACACAGTTCTCACTTCAAACCAACAAAGAAGACATGTTTTGAGATGATTAAACGACGGAAGTCAAATTTGAAGTTTTTAGAGCCATTTGGTGCACCATGTACTGTAATCGAACAAGATGGTAAATTCGGAGCCAAATATCTTGAAGGTTTCTTTGTCGGATATGCGAGTCCGTTAAGACGTGTATATGTTCCCTCGTTGAGAAAGGTTATTGAAGCACAACATGTGGATTACTTTAACTATACGGATCCTATCCAAAGAAGAGGCGACGCATGGTTGTTCAACTATCAAGATCTTTGGAAATCATTTGATTTGCCTGAAGAACCATCCGATGAAGAAATTGCAGCGTTATATTATCTTCATCAATCAGCAAACCAAGAGCAATTCGTCAGACCAATTATGGTTAATCAACTCACGTTGGGATCATCTTCTTCTAGTGCTAGTTCAAGTAATAGCGGTGGTCAAGAAACTCAAACAGAACAAGTGACACCGACTACAGAACCTGTCAATACTACAGTGATTCCTAATCTTTCTGAAGCACATAGTTCATACTCGGACAAGGCTCCAACATTCGATGCCGATGGAGAATCTTCTTCAGATGAATAAGCAGAGCAGATTACAAGCTTAATGAATGAATCTGCAGGCCCGAGTAGTGCTCCTGAAGTTGAAGTGGTGGTAGATCAAAATATCACAAATCAAGAAAATACTATGGTTGTTCCAGGCAAAGTGATGCCAAGATCATATTCTTATCATCCGTCAAATTCTATAATAGGCGAATTACAAGCTGGTGTGAGAACACGGAGTCAAATAAACAAAGCCTTGAGCTGTTTCTATACTCGTGTTGCTCCAATTCAAGAATATTGCTACTATTCATGTTTCATATCCCAGATAGAGCCAAAGAATGTTTCTGAAGCTTTAGGCGATGAAAACTGGGTACAAGCAATGCAAGAGGAACTGTTACAGTTTGAGAAGCTAGGAGTGTGGAAGCTTGTAGACCTACCTGAAAATCAAAAAGAGATTGATACTAAATGGGTCTTTAAATGCAAGCGAGACGATCGAGGGGTTATAGTTCGAAACAAAGCTCGGCTTGTTGTCAAGGGATTTCACCAGCGGGAAGGGATAGACTACACGGAAGTCTACACACCAATAGCTCGCTTAGAATCTATTCGAATATTTCTTGCTTACGCGGCATGGAAGGATTTAAAGTCTATCAGTTGGATGTCAAATCAGCTTTTCTGTGCGGAAAATTACGCGAGAAGGTGTACGTCGGACAACCACCGGGGTTTGTCGTTCCACTCAACAAAAAGAAAGCATATCTTCTTGATAAAGCTCTTTATGGTTTACACCAAGCCCCGAGAGCTTGGTACGAGACGTTATCGCAACATCTTGTGGGAAATGGCTTTGTCAGAGGAACTGTGGATAGTACTCTTTTCACCAGAGAAGTTGGTAGTCATCTAATTATAGTTCAAATCTATGTGGACAACATCATCTTTGGATCAACGAATTATAGTCTTTGCAAGGAGTTTGAGGGCATCATGAAGAAGAAATTCGAAATGTCTTCGATGGGCGAAATGAAATTCTTCCTCGAATTCCAAGTAGATCAACTTCCAGACGGTATTTTCATTCATCAGACAAAGTATGTGCACGACATCTTGAAGAAGTTTGGTATTGAAAGCTCGAAGCCGTTATCTACTCCTCTTGCTCTTAATCACGGGATTTGCATCGACGAAACTTGAACCAAACTTGATGGGACGCTCTACAGATGAATGATAGGATCGTTGATGTATCTGATGGCATCGCGCCCAGATATCATGTATCCTACCTGCCTTTGCGCCAGATATCAGTCAAGCCCGATAATCTCACACATGCAGATCGTCAAGAGAATCTTCAGATACTTGAAGGGATGCCCAAGCACCGGCTTGTGGTACCCGAAGAATGATAACTTTGATCTTGCAGGATACGCTGATTCTGATTTTGGTGTAGATAAGTTGAATTCAATATCGACTACAGCGGGATGCCAGTTTTTCGGAACAAGAATGGTAACCTGGCAGTGTAAGAAACAGACTACGGTCGCTCTCTCTACCTGTGAAGCTGAGTATATCTCGACCTCCAGCTGTTGTTCACAGATTCTGTGGATACAACAGCAGATGAGAGACTATGGTCTGCAATTTCTTGACACTCCGTTGTATGTTGATAATAAGGCAGCCATTGATATAACTAAAAATCCGGTTCATCACTCAATCACTAAACACATTGAAATTCGTTACCATTTCATTCGTGACTGTTACGAAAAGAAATTGGTGCGGATAGAAAAATCCACACCGACGAACAAAAGGCTGATTTTTATACCAAACCATTTTCTTTATCACGGTTAAGAATTAATGGTAAGAAAAATTTGCTGACATGTGCGGACGCTGAGGTTGAAGACGGATCGGACGACGAGTTTGCGTGATCCACATTGGTTTGTTTATATCTTTATAGTTTAGAATTTTATTAAAAACTAAAATACAAAAATATGTTTTTGATTTTAGAGGGAGAAATGTTAGAGAGAAAATACAAAAACATTTTAAAAATTTTTAAAACTCAAAAACATATGAAAATGCAAAAAGTACAAAAACATTGAAAAAAACAAAATGAATTCAGTGTCACAAAAAGGAAATGATAGTACATCAGTGGACTATCACAGTATGCTAAATAAATGTAAAGTTTTAAAAGTGATAAACAAGTCTTACTGTGGATGTGTCGATAGACTTAACACGTTCAGTAAACTGTTTTCGAGATATAAACTAAATTTTATAACTGCTTAATCTTGTGGATTAACACATCTTGGATATATGGACTTAGTACTCCGAAATTTCGTTTAAGAGATTGCCTGATTCTGAGATACGAGGTCTTTATAGATAGTTGATATCTGGGGTTTTATACAAGTTCTTCTGATTTTGCGGAAGCAATGGCCTAGAACTTCTAAAATACTTTCGAATAAAACCCTAAACTGCATGCAATATTGAAAAGTATCGAAAGATCTAATCATTTGCAGTGCTAAAAAGATTCCTTAAGTGGAACACACCTTAAAGTCGAGCCTTCATCTCTTTATCTATACGGTAGTGCTAACCTGAGCTCTCAAGGTCTCGCATTATCCCAGATACAGATATCAATTATGCTATATTCACCTGTAAGATGAAATCTAGGGAATCTTGATGCGGGATTATATTCAAGAAGTGGGAACCACAGATAAGTTAAGTTTCATGAATCTTACCTTAACATATCTTGAAACAGTTGAGAAACATGGTAAAGTTTAAATGGATAAACATATCGACAATCTAGGTAAACGAGTTTAAAACTTAAAGTCATCTAAAGGTCAACGGTACTGGTGATATGTCTCATACAACTGATATGATCCTTAGATACGAATTCACAAAAATATGTCTGTAAATATGTTTGAACATAGTTTATATTGTTCTGTACATAGTTTATCAGCTTTACAGATTAAAACCATAAAGATTTTCAGTATGTTTTAGCATACACTTACAAAAATTCAAAAATATTTTGTTTCTACATTGTTTTCAGCAAACCAATGTTGGAGAACGGATCTTCAAAGTTTGGTAAGGTGCTAGAACTGGTGGGAATCTCATTGACAACGGATTGGGAGGTAATCTGCAAAATCTGAAAGGCCAAAACGATAAAAAGTTCATTAATTTGAAACTTTAATTTTGAAAATATCAACAGTTTGTTCGTAACGGGTCAAACCGGGGTCATTAACTTGGACTCGGCAGACAAATCGGTTAACCAAGGTCATTAACTTGGACTTGATCAACTGAGTGGATTTTCATAACTGGTAAAAAGTTGGAAAGTTCAGGGACTAAATTGCAAAATTTTGAAAAGTTTGAAAATTGGTTTTGGCAAGTTCAGCCGAACTTGTCAAACTGAACAAAGTTTAACATTTCAGCAAGTTCGACCGAACTTGCAATTGATGGCTGGTTGATTAGTTGGTAAGTTCGCCCGGACTTGAATGGGCCTTAGTTATTGGACCTTCAAGTTTGCCCGAACTTGTCAAGGTATAAATACCTTGCAAGTTCGCCTGAACTCATTACTGGCACCCAAAACTCTCTGAGCGAACTTGAGTCCTTTGAGCGATTTTGCCAAAATTTATATTGTTCATGGTGATTTGCACACCATCTACAATGGAAGAGGTGAGATTGTGGACACTGAACCGTGATTTGGACATGATTTGATGATCTCAGATCTAAAATGATAAAATCTGTTAGAATTAGGGCTCTAAAGGACAAATTGGATCTAAAACTGTAATAAACAACTAAAATCGACCATAGAAACTTGTTTGATTTGATTAAATTGGTTGTCATTGTTAGAAGCAGGTTTGTTGTTTGGAGAAGATAACAAGTTCAACCGAACTTGTTAATAAAACCTGAATAAAAATGAACCAAGTGCATGTTCGACCGAACTTCCTAAAAGCTGATTTTGAAAGATTATACGGAAGTTCGCCCGAACTTGTGTTATTGAAACCTGAAAATTGTTATGAGTATAAGTTCGCCCGAACTTATGTTTTGGAATATTGAACATGTTTGTATTACATGTTGGGGCGAACTTGACTAAAATCAGTTTGTTATACACTTATCAAGTTCGCCCGAACTTGATGAAAAAGTGTTGAAAATTTTTTGAAACTTTTCTCGTAATGCGTGCTAATTGTTTTGCGTCGTTTTTTAGGCTCAAGTACCAGCGACGGTAATTTCTATGGATTTCTCAAAATTCCACAATACGTGTATCACGCTCGACAAGACGATATGTCCATCATTGAAAGAATACGACAGTATTATGAAGTTTCTTAAAGAATGTCCAATACATCAAGCTATTACGGAGCGCACTATGTCTTACAGATCTCATACGTACCATTTCTTGATGAATGGAAGCCTAAGTGAATATAAAAAGACCATTATTTCGTCGGTGCAAGTGGGAAACGAAGTAAAGGAAATCACGGTCACTGAAGATGATATACGGTGGATCTTGCAGTTTAATGATGACAAAGATGATCCGATATTCCTTGATGAAAAAATGGTTAGAGGTTGTTTTTATCGAATGAGGTACAAAGGGAGTGTTAATAAGCCGACACTGAAGGAAGGGGAAGTGCGTAATCCCTACAAGCTCTTAATGCATGTGATTATTCATACATTCAGTCACCGCAAAGCAGGCCTTGATGACGTGCAACATTACATGTCCTGTATGGCAACGGCACTGATTCTGAAGAAGCCGTTTAACTACTCAAAGCTTGTTTTCACGTATATGTCAAAGGACATGGAAGATTCAAGATTGTGCTTATATCCAAGGTTTTTTCAGATGCTAATCGATGAGAAGTACACAAATATTGCACCAGATCCAAATGATGTTCTTCATCTTAGTCACCTCGATGATACAACGGTGAAGAAGTTGATCAAGTATCAAAAGCAAGCATCAGCACTGGTAGCAAAGCCGGTATTTGGGGCTATCAAAGATCAAAATTATATATCACCGTCTGGCAACAAATGGAGGAAAGACGGAAGTGATGATGAAAAAGAGTTAAACGCTGAGAAAGAGTGGTTTAAAGATTTCAAGCCGAAAGCTCGAAGCGATTGGTTCTTAAAGGCTGAAGTCAAAAAGCCTAAGAAGAAGCGAGCTGCTAAAAAGATTGATACGATGCTTATTGATGAAGAAGAACCAGAAAATGTTCAAGCTGAGGCTGGTTCAAGCACAGCGGTTGTTGAGAGTCAGGAAACGTTTAAAACGACTCAGGAAGATGATGTGATATCAGCTACTTCAGAGAATGATGATTCTGACGATTCTCTTAAAAGAGTTACAAAGAAAACAATAGCAAAGACTGAGGCAGAGAAAGTCAAAGAAACTGATGCAAATTTCGATCCGAATCTTGAAATAGAATCTGATGAGGAGAGACCCAAGAAAAAGGCTAAGCGTGTGAAGTCTGCTACAATTTCAACAACAAAGACCACAGATTCTCCACAAGCAAAAGGCAAAAAGTCAAAGAAGGCTCAGAAACCAGCTAGCAGAAGATATATCGGAAAGCCCAAAAGCGCAGAAGTTACACAAGAACCTTCTGGCGCATTGGAGAGAGGAGTTACACAAGAACCTCCTACACAAGAACCTCTTGTTATCATTTCTGCTGAAGTTGAACGTCCAGGAGTTACAAAAGAACCTCCTGAGACTGAATTACTTGAAGTGCCTATTATTTCTTCTCCGGTTCCTCCAACGACTTCTCATTTTGAAAGTTCTACTCCAAAGAACTCTACACCAAATGCTGCTACTCCAAAGTCAACACTGAAGAGTCCAGGACCTAATTTGTTTGGTGATATGCAGAATGAGCCTATAAGTCTTCAAGATCTGAATGATTACTTTCCGGAAACTAATGTTGATCTTCTCAAAAACGTGTAAAGATCTTGGAAGAAAAATTGGCCAAGAATGAAGAAGAAAAAACTGAGTTGATCAATAAGATGAATCAAAGCGCAGTTGAGAAAGAATTGTTGGATGATAATGTAAAAGTGTTAGAGAATGAACGCGAATTCTTCAAGGCGTTAATCGAAAGTTTACAAGACGCGAATGATAAACTTCAAACAGAGATTGATGATCTGAAGACAATCCAAGTCCTAAATGATCGTAGATTCACAAGAATGCAGAAAGTATTATCTAACATACTGGGGATTGATTTCATCTCTGAATATGATCGTCTGGATTGACAGGAAGCTAAGGAAAGATCAGAAAAGGAATTGCAGCAAGTGGTAAAGGTAAAGATGTTGCGGGTGAAGCCCTTAAATCATCTGAAGCTGCAGAAAAGTTTGTTGATGATGTCATTATAGCTTCTGAGTTTGATATTCCAAAGTTTGACGAATTTGTCAAGCCTTCTGATCCTATTGTTGCTTCTGAAGATAAGGACGATGAAGAAGCAGAGAAAGAGGATAAAGATGATGATGATGAAAAGAAAGACGATTCTGATTATGAGGATTAGAATAATGCAGATGATGATCAGGGTGGAGTTGGGTTAAAGATTAGTGAAGCGAAATTCTCTGATGAATTTAATTTTTCTTCTCTGATGGACGATGAATCTTATAAGATGGATGATCAAAATCAGGGGGAGTCAGGGCAGACAGGGCCATCTGATGATGTTGATATGATGAATGTTGATAAATCTGCAAAGCCTGTGACTGCAATGCCCACAAAGCCTTTAATGCTCATGTTAGAACATAACGTGGAGGAAGGTGAATTCATGCCCAACTATACCAAAGAAGATCGTGCAAAGTTGATTGAAGTTGATGTAAAATCACTAGAGTTTGATTTCGAAGAGGAAGTGCTGAATGTAAACACTTTTGAGCCGAATGATTATTAGTACATTAGATGGTTTGAAGCTGATGAGTACAACATAGTGATTGTAGAAGATTGGTCTTCTGATGATGAAAATGATCAAACTGCGACGTACGTCGGTCCTAAGACTGATAGTTTTCCTACATTTGAGGAGATGTACAAGCAACTAGACAAAGATATTTGAAAGAAAAGATTAAGGAAACTATACGCGAAGGAAAAGTTCCAAAGCCGATGACGAAAGAGGAAATAGCTCAAGCAAAAAATATGGGTTTAAAGAAATGCCACGCGAACGTAAGTTTCAACGTCCTTAAGCATACTTTACCAGAGATAAAGATGTGTCATTGGGGGATATTCTCAGTTGGGGTTGGTTTAAAGAATTGAATGTTTATGCAATCAAAAGGGAATTTGGAGTGCAATACTTCAAGTATCTAGCTGATTCAAGACTTTGCCATACTGGGATGTTTAGGAGCTGGTTCAGACTGTGAATGTTACATATCATATGAAGTTCATTGGATCGGTTATTGTGGAAGATGATTAAGTATGAAGCGGTTTTAGGTATTGGAAACCGTTCATTCCAGGTGGTCGAATTAAAACGAACAAGAAAACGAGGGAAAAGGATATAATGTTGATCATGAAACGACCAAGGGCTATGAGAAACATGCCATTGATGCGGATTGAACAAAATTTCTATCCAGTGTTCAAGTGGTGGCAGATAGATCCAACCACATGTGAAGCTGTTATTGTGTTACGATTTGAAGAACACTTGGATATTACAAAGGAAAGAGTTAAGATATTGGGTTTTCAGGGCATGAGGGGGTTATGGAGAACAATCAGGATTCTAGATCCGATGTGGCTTGTCAATTGTTCAAGAGAAGATATTAAATGTCTGTTCTATAGCAAGATTGTGTTCGAAGAATGAGAAAAGGTACAGGCTATGCAATATCAAAGAGTTGTGAACGTTTGTTATGCACATGAGGTGAATTCAGGGAAGATGTGGCAAACAAGCTGGAGGGGGTTAGAGCGGGTTGAATTTTTGAAAGAAGAAAAGCGTCTCGAGGAAATATACGAGAAAGGTAAAGCGGAAAGGCTTAAAAGGTTCGCCTCATAAATGCCAAAGTTACAAATGAGGACAACAAGCTAGCTATTTATAGAAGTCCAAGTTCGCTCATGGAGTAGGTGAGTTCGGGCGAACTTGCCTAAGCAAGTTCGGCCGAACTTGACATCCCATGATCATCATGGGAAAACTTGACAAACTAACATATAAATACTACTTTTTGCTAGCCTAATCAACTTTATTCTATACAAACTCGATATAAGACTAAGACATAGACATTCTGCACCAACACATATTTATTAATTGATAAACCTAGGTGCACACTCATTCAAGTTTAAATATGAGAAATTGTTGGTTGGGTCCTTTTTGCACTCCACCATTTAGAAAGGGGCAGCACACATGAAAGCATACATGTAAGGTAACAGTTGGATTCCATCATCAAGTGTGCGGTATCTTGGGTGGGTGTATAAATACACACCTTGTCCTAAACCCTAGCACTTTTTCCCAAATCATTCCTTGGCAGCTGCCACTTTTAGAAACATTCTATTTTTTCCCTCACCAAACATTCCTTTCTAATTTCTTGAAGACCTACAACAGCTTTGTCACCATTAAAGTTCCCATTCTTCTTGAAGATCCTCCCTTTTTCTCGCACACTCTTACTTCGTATTCTTATCCCCTTATTCCAGGTTAGTATGATTAAGTTGTTTATACCTGTGTCTTTCTAGGTTGTCGCTAAATGTTGTGTACGATGACTTGCATGAATGATTTGCGGATTAATAAGGAAACGTGCTTGACATTTCTGTGGAAAAGATCTTGGTTGCAAGAAATTAATGATTTGTATATATTTACTAGTATTGATGACCTTAAATGACATATTAACCCGTAGCCCTAAATCGGACGATTTCATGTTAGGATTATGATAATCTGATTGTTTTTGTAAGATGATAAAGGGATGGTCTTGATAAGGGATTCATGATGGATTGGATAATTGTCAATAAACATAGGTTAGATCCATTTGGGTGAATGCTTTGATGGCTGACGTCCATAACATGATTAAGTATTTATCTAATGATTGATTGAATAAATTTGATAGTGTACGATGAAGTTATAAAACTGATAATGAATACTTAACATGATATTTTACATTAGGGTTCTAAGAACATTGTCTACAATCTGTGTTTTTGTCAGTTTTGATCTTGAAGCATGAATGGGTTATTGATAATTAATTATGGCCGCACACTTCTAAATGTACAACTAACTTGCATATGGTACAACCTAGCACAACAGACCGCACACTGGTGGTGCCACGTGTGTCGCACACTCGTGGAGGAACAACCAGTGGTGCACATCGTACACCTAGACTATGCGAGGTCGTACACTGATAAACCGCACATTCTCATTGTACAAACATGTAAAGCATAGAGTATATTCATGATATGCATATCCGCACATCAGCAAGTGGCCGCACACTCTCCTGTGGGCCGCACATTTGCTAATGAGCCGCACACTTATACTTGGGCTATGCACCACTTCGGGCCGCGTACTTATATGTTTACATGATGGACTACCTAGGCTGCTGGTTACTTGTTGGGTTCGTAAAACAGATCTAAATACTGTGACAACCGGTACTTTTATGATTCTTAATTACGTGAATAATGAGCATTAAGACATTAACATGTGGCGTAATTAGATTTAAATTAACTTAATTAGGCCTTTGGAGTGCCTAGGAACGTCTATCCGGCCTTACAATGCACGAATGTTGATTCGCGGCAAGACTGCTGAGCGATAACGGTAACGAACTGTCACACCCCAATTTCCACGTAAAACCCGGTGGGGAGTATCGTGACGTAGTTGATATCATCATAGTCAATTATACACAGTGATAGCACAGCGGAAGGCTTGGAAGGAAATTACTATTACAACCCGAAAATTCAAAGTACAAATAAAATAATATACAGACGGTTGTAAAACGGATCCACGGGCGGATCTATAAATGAATACATAAAACTGAGTTCCACGGACTTAAGGCATCTAGGGATTTGCGTGAATCTCTTATTTACTGCCAAGTAGCTCCAGCCTATTTCGTGAGGTACCTGTCACTTAGTCTTTGGAAAATACGTCAGTTTTCACTGGTAAATATAAATAACTGACTCATTTTGTAAACATTTGAAATTTGTTAATTTAGGTGCACAAGGCACAAAAATCTTTTATAACTTGGGACAATTACATTTATAATCTTGTATACAGTTTACATGTTTGTCATACTATTAGGGTCGGTTTGAAAACCGAACATGATTAACTAACTCACCACATATAAAACCCACAAAGGAGTTATCCCCAACTTGTGGGTAATTATATTTTAGCATTCGCATCTGTCAGGTATATGCCTACACCCCATGCTTAGGTCGTGGCCATCAATAACTTAGATGAGCCGAGGATATCCAGGACATGGTTGTTAACCCCCATAGTTTATGTTATCAAACAAAACAGATTAAAACGGGTTATGCGGATTTATTAATCACAATCCGACTAAATGATCCCATACCCGACCAAGCGGCAATAATTCATCGTATCCCAAGCCCGTATAAGAGAAAATAAGTTAAATGTATTTACCTGGGTTTTATATGCAAGATTCTACTCAGCCGTATCTCACTAAGACTTTATGAAGCTACCTTCTACTGGGCTACCTAATCTGGAAAGAAGGTTTTATATAACCTATTAGGATACTAACAGGTCTTTATTTAAGTCAAAGACTTCGACCGGTTTGTTTAAAAGATGATTTATGGTACAAAACGCTAGATTAAGCGTTGACCGGAAAGGAATGTAATTTAGACCCAACAAGTATGAGAACTTGTATAATATGGGTAAACTAAATACATTCGGATTTTAAAGTTTAGATGATAAATTTTTGCCCGTGTCGGTTAATTAATGCAAACAGGTTACATAAACCAAACCGAACACGTATGAGCACAACGGGTAACCGAAAGAGTCACATACAAATTCCATATTTATTATGCTTAAATTATGTTATGATATCAGTAAGATGTCAACAAGTATGCCCGGAAAGGTTTTAAAGTCGAACTAAGCCCTATAAGGGCGTTTTGGTCATTTAAAAGTTCATAAAAAGGGGTCTTTATGTAAACTGAGGTTCTGGTCATAAACATCTGTGAAAACATTTAATTTGTGATATTAAAATGGTAGGACATCATACATATGCGTGGTTTAAGGCTGGCCAAACTATGCCCCCGGAAGGGTGATTTGGTCATTTCACACATGGTTTTAGGGACTTAATTGGCATTATGAGTTCATGACTTATCCTTACTGTAAAAACACTTAAATCATTTATAAAGTCAGTAAGTATTAAGTCTTGGGTGCTAGATATGATCTAAAACCATACTATGCGCCTAGTTAGCGTAAAAGTCGGTAAATGACCATAATTTCGAAGTTAAAGTGATTCTGAGAATTTGACCAGCTTTAAAAGTGTTAAAATATTTTATTTTTCATAATATATCAGTAGCAAAAGGTTTTGCATGTTAATATATGTAAAACTCATTTTATTTGCAAAAAGGGTATTATCGTCATTTATGAGCTTTATGCAAGACTCAAGGTTAAGGTCATTATAAAATCTAATTCAACATCCCAATAAATCCTAAATATGATATCACAACATTAAGCTAGGAGTTTTGTGTCAAAGTTATGTTAAACTTGATTTACATGCTTAAAGGGCATCTTAGTCCTTATAAAAGTATGAATTTCACTTTTCTACATAACTTCAGTTTATGACCAGGTTTGGAGCATCAAAATACTCTAAATATGTTCACTAATCAGTACCAAAATTGTTTGCATGACCATTTACCTTAAAAGTCTCGTTCTTGACAAAAAGGGCATACTAGTCAACATAAAGCATAATAACGGAAACAAGCATATAATCTTAGATTACTAAAGGACCATGTAATATACACTCAGAGGGTTATGCTACAACATAATATGGTCCTAAAGGAACCCTAATGCATAAAGGAAATAAGCTAATCCGGGTCAGAATTGAAAGTCAAAGCAAAAGTCAAGCTTTTGCGACTTTCGGTTACGAACCGAGCCCAAACTCAGAATTGTCGGGTTAAACATGTTTAGACATGTTCTAATAATATTACCAAGTTATTAAAGTGATAAAACGTGTTTTACAACCTCTACATTTTTAGATTTGATTTTATTTAAAATCTGACTAGTTTTGACTTTTATTATTAATTCCTTGACCCGACAAATAACTAAGTAAACGTGGTAATTAGGAGGTGCCCTTTTGAGGGATTAACACCCACCAAATTACGATCATGTAGGCATATTCGCCTCGAACAATGGTTGGACCGTTTAGGTCTAAGCCGAAGGTCAAAGCCATTTTGCGACAACTTTGACTTTCGACCTTTAAACGCATAAAAACCAAACTATAGTGGCTAAGAACACTTACCACTGGTCCTAGCACAAAAATGGAACTTAGAGGGGCTTCCTTTTTTATCAGGAATCCCAGAGAATGCAAAGCAAGAGGGATAGAAGTGAGTTTGAAAGGTGCAAGTGAAAGAGGCAACATAAGGCACCTATTTATAGTGCAAGAGGCCATCACAAGATCAATCCAGGTGTTACCAAGTGATGTAGGATGTCTCCAGGTGTCCTTGGTCGAGTATTGAGCAAGCATGCAGCCCATGGTTTCGAATAAGGCGGTTTGGAGGATTATGTGTGGAGGCCAAGCAAAAAAATTCACCCAGATACAGGCCTTACGGACCGTATGGCAAGGCCTTACGGTCCGCAAGGCACCTGCCCAGCGAACAAAAGTTTTAAAATGGCAGTTTGGTCCCCCATGTTGAATAACGTATTTTGGGACATGTATTTAGTATAATGCCATCAGAAGCCAACATTAGGCATGCCAGGAGTATAAATAATTATTCTTAAGCTCCCGGTTAATCGGTAGACCATACGAAGGCACTAATTTCGCTCGTTGACACTTTCAACCCCTTTAAAGTAGACTTTCAACGCCTAGAGTCTAGGACACGTGTCTTCACATCAATGGTCTGATTTTACGAGGTGTTTCATCCTCACCCCCTTAAAGAAATCTCGACCCCGAGATTTACTGAAACAAGTGCGGGTATTTTTGTCGCATAGTGGACTCCACTTCCCATGTATATTCAGGGCCTCTACGGTGTAACAACCTGTATTTTCAGTTGTTCCTGTTTTCGTGTATTTATTTTAATTTTCCAAATTTGTACTCCGAGATTCGTTAATAGAAGTGTTCGTATTAAATTAAATATGTTTTGTCATTACATCGCATTATTACATCACAACTAAACGCTATTTAAACGCTTATTTAACGCAATGCTTCGCATATCTCATCGCTATCCCATCGCAATCGCAACGCAATTACTAAATTTGGTACATTGGAATTATGTGGTAATATTAGTTTACGTGTTATGTGTGTTATACGTGTTTATGTGTTATGTGTGAATTGGAATTATCGTGGTTTAAACGCTCGCAAACTCACGCGACTCACTCTCACGCGTTGACTCGCTATTAAAACTCTTAAATCATCGCTAAATCGCTTAACTTTACCTTATAACTCGATTACATTGCCGAACAATCGATAAACGAACGAAAAACAAAGGAAACCCAATAAATTGGGTCAATTTCGCTCGAACTTGGTGACCCCAAGTTTAGCCGAACTTGACTGGCCAAGTAGCTCCAGCCTATTTCGTGAGGTACATGTCACTTAGTCTTTGGAAAATACGTCAGTTTTCACTGGTAAATACAAATAACTGACTCATTTTGTAAACATTTGAAATTTGTTAATTTAGGTGCACAAGGCACAAAAATCTTTTATAACTTGGGACAATTACATTTATAATCTTGTATACAGTTTACATGTTTGTCATACTATTAGGGTCGGTTTGAAAACCGAACATGATTAACTAACTCACCACATATAAAACCCACAAAGGAGTTATCCCCAACTTGTGGGTAATTATATTTTAGCATTCGCATCTGTCAGGTGTATGCCTACACCCCATGCTTAGGTCGTGGCCATCAATAACTTAGATGAGCCGAGGATATCCAGGACATGGTTGTTAACCCCCATAGTTTATGTTATCAAACAAAACAGATTAAAACGGGTTATGCGGATTTATTAATCACAATCCGACTAAATGATCCCATACCCGACCAAGCGGCAATAATTCATCGTATCCCAAGCCCGTATAAGAGAAAATAAGTTAAATGTATTTACCTAGGTTTTAAATGCAAGATTCTACTCAGTCGTATCTCACTAAGAGTTTATGAAGCTACCTTCTACTGGGCTACCTAATCTGGAAAGAAGGTTTTATATAACCTATTAGGATACTAACAGGTCTTTATTTAAGTCAAAGACTTCGACCGGTTTGTTTAAAAGATGATTTATGGTACAAAACGCTAGATTAAGCGTTGACCGGAAAGGAATGTAATTTAGACCCAACAAGTATGAGAACTTGTATAATATTGGTAAACTAAATACATTCTGGATTTTAAAGTTTAGATGATAAAGTTTTGCCCGTGTCGGTTAATTAATGCAAACAGGTTACATAAACCAAACCGAACACGTATGAGCACAACGGGTAACCGAAAGAGTCACATACAAATTCCATATATTATTATGCTTAAATTATGTTATGATATCAGTAAGATGTCAACAAGTATGCCCGGAAAGGTTTTAAAGTCGAACTAAGCCCTATAAGGGCGTTTTGGTCATTTAAAAGTTCATAAAAAGGGGTCTTTATGTAAACTGAGGTTCTGGTCATAAACATCTGTGAAAACATTTAATTTGTGATATTAAAATGGTAGGACATCATACATATGCGTGGTTTAAGGCTTATGGCCAAACTATGCCCCCGGAAGGGTGATTTGGTCATTTCACACATGGTTTTAGGGACTTAATTGGGATTCTGAGTTCATAACTTATCCTTACTGTAAAAACACTTAAAATCATTTATAAAGTCAGTAAGTATTAAGTCTTGGGTGCTAGATATGATCTAAAACCATACTATGCGCCTAGTTAGCGTAAAAGTCGGTAAATGACCATAATTTCGAAGTTAAAGTGATTCTGAGAATTTGACCAGCTTTAAAATGTTAAAATATTTATTTTTCATAATATATCAGTAGCAAAAGGTTTTGCATGTTAATTATATGTAAAACTCATTTTATTTGCAAAAAGGGTATTATCGTCATTTATGAGCTTTATGCAAGACTCAAGGTTAAGGTCATTATAAAATCTAATTCAACATCCCAATAAATCCTAAATATGATATCACAACATTAAGCTAGGAGTTTTGTGTCAAAGTTATGTTAAACTTGATTTACATGCTTAAAGGGCATCTTAGTCCTTATAAAAGTATGAATTTCACTTTTCTACATAACTTCAGTTTATGACCAGGTTTGGAGCATCAAAATACTCTAAATATGTTCACTAATCAGTACCAAATTTGTTTGCATGACCATTTACCTCAAAAGTCTCGCTCTTGACAAAAAGGGCATACTAGTCAACATAAAGCATAATAACGGAAACAAGCATATAATCTTAGATTACTAAAGGACCATGTAATATACCCTCAGAGGGTTATGCTACAACATAATATGGTCCTAAAGGAACCCTAATGCATAAAGGAAATAAGCTAATCCGGGTCAGAATTGAAAGTCAAAGCAAAAGTCAAGTTTTTGCGACTTTCGGTTACGAACCGAGCCCAAACTCAGAATTGTCGGGTTAAACATGTTTAGACATGTTCTAATAATATTACCAAGTTATTAAAGTGATAAAACGTGTTTTACAACCTCTACATTTTTAGATTTGATTTTATTTAAAATCTGACTAGTTTTGACTTTTATTATTAATTCCTTGACCCGACAAATAACTAAGTAAACGTGGTAATTAGGAGGTGCCCTTTTGAGGGATTAACACCCACCAAATTACGATCATGTAGGCATATTCGCCTCGAACAATGGTTGGACCGTTTAGGTCTAAGCCGAAGGTCAAAGCCATTTTGCGACAACTTTGACTTTCGACCTTTAAACGCATAAAAACCAAACTATAGTGGCTAAGAACACTTACCACTGGTCCTAGCACAAAAATGGAACTTAGAGGGGCTTCCTTTTTTATCAGGAATCCCAGAGAATGCAAAGCAAGAGGGATAGAAGTGAGTTTGAAAGGTGCAAGTGAAAGAGGCAACATAAGGCACCTATTTATAGTGCAAGAGGCCATCACAAGATCAATCCAGGTGTTACCAAGTGATGTAGGATGTCTCCAGGTGTCCTTGGTCGATTATTGAGCAAGCATGCAGCCCATGGTTTCGAATAAGGCGGTTTGGAGGCTTATGTGTGGAGGCCAAGCAAAAAAATTCACCCAGATACAGGCCTTACGGACCGTATGGCAAGGCCTTACGGTCCGCAAGGCACCTGCCCAGCGAACAAAAGTTTTAAAAATGGCAGTTCTGGTCCCCCATGTTGAATAACGTATTTTGGGACATGTATTTAGTATAATGTCATCAGAAGCCAACATTAGGCATGCCAGGAGTATAAATAATTATTCTTAAGCTCCCGGTTAATCGGTAGACCATACGAAGGCACTAATTTCGCTCGTTGACACTTTCAACCCCTTTAAAGTAGACTTTCAACGCCTAGAGTCTAGGACACGTGTCTTCACATCAATGGTCTGATTTTACGAGGTGTTTCATCCTCACCCCCTTAAAGAAATCTCGACCCCGAGATTTACTGAAACAAGTGGGGTATTTTTGTCGCATAGTGGACTCCACTTCCCATGTATATTCAGGGCCTCTACGGTGTAACAACCTGTATTTTCAGTTGTTCCTGTTTTCGTGTATTTATTTTAATTTTCCAAATTTGTACTCCGAGATTCGTTAATAGAGTGTTGTATTAAATTAAATATGTTTTGTCATTACATCGCATTATTACATCACAACTAAACGCTATTTAAACGCTTATTTAACGCAATGCTTCGCATATCTCATCGCTATCCCATCGCAATCGCAACGCAATTACTAAATTTGGTACATTGGAATTATGTGGTAATATTAGTTTACGTGTTATGTGTGTTATACGTGTTTATGTGTTATGTGTGAATTGGAATTATCGTGGTTTAACGCTCGCAAACTCACGCCACTCACTCTCACGCTTGACTCGCTATTAAAACTCTTAAATCATCGCTAAATCGCTTAACTTTACCTTATAACTCGATTACATTTCCGAACAATCGATAAACGAACGAAAAACAAAGGAAACCCAATAAATTGGGTCAATTTCGCTCGAACTTGGTGACCCCAAGTTTAGCCGAAGTTGACTGGCCAATCCAAACTTCCCTCTGCCTCAAGTCTGCTCGAACTTAACCTCAAGGAAGTCAAGTTCGTCGAACTTGGCTCAACTTCCTCAAGAATTTCACAAGTTCGCGCAACTTGCATGAAATCCATGCAAGTTCGACCGAACTTGACTCCACAGCCTCCAACTTTGCCTTCACTTATAACTACTCAGCCCCATTTTCTCATTTGAACTTGCTGCAACTTCGCTCTGAGCTCCCGAAACCCAAAACCCTCTATTTTCTAAGTAAGAATCAACCCGATTTCAACCGCAATGATGTTCATCAACGTTTTACAATGATTTTGCATAAGGCATTGCCTTCGTTTTCATCAAATCTCTTCTATTTTACGAAATCTTCATCTTTTTCCATTAAAACTTCTGTTGAGCAAAACCTTTTAAAAGTATTGATTTTTACACCATTTTCGGACTAATGACGTATGTTTAGTTCACTTTTGAGTGCAACGAGGCGTTGTCGAAGCTAGATCTCAGATCCGAAGCACAAGGACGAAAACATCACTTTACACAAGCTGGACTAACCCGTACGAACCATCAAGTTTGCCCGGATTAGCCCGAGTTTCTGTAAAATGGCTAAGTTCGCTCCAAAAGACCTCTCCAGCCTAAGTTTTACTCAGTGGCTTAAGGTTGGAGGGATGGACACTCGATTTCCTCAACAAACGACGCGAACACGCAAGATTTTGGACCCAAAAACATCAAGCTCGCTCGAGATTGCACTGATTTTGACAGCACAAGAAGTCAAGTTCGCTTGAACTTGCCCTCAAGGGGTCAAGTTCGGCCGAACTTGAGTGGAAATACTCAAATTTTCTTCAGAAACCCCCAAGTTCGCTCGCACTTGTCAAGTTTCTCAGGAAACTTCACAAGTTCGGCCGAACTTGTCAACCCACTTACCAAGACCCCACAAGTTCGACCGAACTTGTCAAGTTTCCTTGAGAAACTTACAAGTTCGCCGAACTTGTCTCTCAGCTCAGCAAACCTTTACAAGTTTGCCCGAACTTGTCTAATGCTCAACTCAAACTTAACCGTTTCAGCAATTCGGAAGACTGATGCACTTCTGTTCTTTACAGGCTGATCCGCGCTCTTCCCGACTCTCCTCAGATCCCACAACTCACTTAAACACACCCACAGTGAGTATACTTGACCCGTTTTCGCTTTAATGCACATTTTGGGTGTTACATGCGTTCCTCTATCAAAAATCACTTCACAAATCAAACTGTTTATCACACGCGAATAATCTGATTGTGTATGCTCAATACGTGATACTAGAAACATGTGACTAGACTTATTTTCGTTAACTTGCCTCCTTAGCTAGTATGGTACTATAGTGTGGCTTACACCCGACGGGGTCTAGTTAGGATGGACGCGTAAGCCTTCTCACGGTAGTTAGCATGAGAAATGAGCCTATGTTGTGTGAAGTGTTTTGGTGTATCATGATATGTAGTTAAGATTATTTCGCGAACGCTTTCTCTAATATGCTAGTAGTACTTAAACCTGTACGCTCACCTTTACTTAATTGTATTGACTTGTATTTTAACGTATGTAATAGGTTAGGATTTTTTTCTTGGATGCTTTGGTAGTAGTTTTTTCGTTTAGTGTTTTGTTTATTCTAATGTAATAAATCTAGGGAAAATTGAACCTTTTTGTTTTGTGGGAAAAACGATTTCTGTAATAGTTATTTTGAAATATTGTGTTTAATGGTATGGGACGTTAAGTGTTAAATGATGTTGATAGATAATTGTTATGGAATTCTCATGAGACAATCTGGTCGCCTAGTGCCACTACCCCGATGTTTCCGCCATTGGTTGGGGTGTGACAACGGGCATCCCATTTTACTTTCACAATCTGGTCGCCCGAACTTGTCTCTCAGCTCAGCAAACCTTTACAAGTTCGCCCCGAACTTGTCTACTGCTCAACTCAAACTTAACCGTTTCAGCAATTCGGAAGACTGATGCACTTCTGTTCGTTTACAGGCTGATCCGGCGCTCTTCCCGACTCTCCTCAGATCCCTCAACTCACCTAAACGCACCCACAGTGAGTATACTTGACCCGTTTTCGCTTTAATACACATTTTGGGTGTTGCATACATTCCTCTATCAAAAATCACTTCACAAATCAAACTGTTTATCACACGCGAATAATCTGATTGTGTATGCTCAATACGTGATACTAGAAACATGTGACTAAGACTTATTTTTGTTAACGTGCCTCCTTAGCTAGTATGGTACTATAGTGTGGCTTACACCCGACGGGTCTAGTTTGGATGGACGCGTAAGCCTTCTCACGGTAGTTAGCATGAGAAATGAGCCTATGTTGTGTGAAGTGTTTTGGTGTATCGTGATATGTAGTTAGATTATTTCGCGAACGCTTTCTCTAATATGCTAGTAATACTTAAACTGTATGCTCACCTTTACTTAATTGTATTGACTTGAATTTTAACGTATGTAACAGGTTGAGGATTTTTAGCTTGGATGCTTTAGAAGTAGTTTGTTTCGTTTAGTTGTTTTGTTTAGTTCAAATGTAATAAATCTAGGGAAAATCAACCTTTTTGTTTTGTGGGAAAAACGAGTTTCTGTAATAGTTATTTTGAAATATTGTGTTTAATGGTATGGGACGTTAAATGTTAAATGATGTTGTAGATAATTGTTATGGAATTCTCATGAGATAATCTGGTCGCCTAGTGCCACTACCCCTATGTTTCCGACAGGTTGGGGTGTGACAGATTGGTATCAGAGCCCATAACTGTGGGAAATTAGGTAGAACTGCCATGTTTAGCCTAAGTCTATGGTTAGGATACTGATTTTGACTGTTACGCATCGACTACGCGCCCGAAATACTCAAGATCGCCCGACTTGAGGCCAAATCAACTGAAATTGGTCAAGTTCGCTCGAACTTGACCTAGAACAGTTGAGGTTGACCTGAGTTCGCTCGAACTTGACCTTATCCTCAAAGTCAGAAGTTCAACAACAAGCATATCAAGTTCAGCTCGAACTTGACCCATTGGGTGCAAGTTCGGCCGAACTTGATGTCTCACCTGCTTGAACCTTTTGATTTCGAACTCAAAAACTTTACGAACTGACCCGATCGTGCGAACAAGTCCTTTCCTATGAAGTGTTACTCCTCAAAGCGAGAAGTTCCATTTGGTACGAACCGAAAACTCCGCACGAAACGGCCAACCTCTTAGCTTTTCCTAAAGCTACCACAACACACGATTATGAAACGCTCGTATCTCACAAACGAGGATCTAGTCGAGATTAGGTGTGATAACCGAGAACTCTCGATAAGATCACTCATCCCGCGTATTACTCATCACAAGATATATTCGTTGAGTTAGGAGTGATATCCAAACCTCGACGAAAGTCTCCATTTCTATCTAGTGGAACTCCCGATGTGATCGGCGAGACAACCACAATTTGGAACTAGTCGTTAAGTCAGGGGTGAAACTCGTACCTTAATGACGAATTCCATTCTTCGATTTTCAATCTCACCAAAGTCTCGGTTATACCGATGGTTTGGAACACGTATTAACTGGAAGGGTAAACGTCGCTAGCCGCTTAAACGTCGCTAGCCGCTTGTATTGAGAGCGTTTATCTATTAGGCCAAAGCGTGGGTCCAAATGCAAAGGGTAGTCGAATCACTTTGGCGTGTCAAATATCTCAAAACCCCGGACACTCCCAATTAATTTAAGCCTAATCGTCGATTTACGCATCATCGAGTTTATTTATTACTTTATGTGAGGAATTACGGATTTTACGATTTTACGCTTTATCGATTTCTCGATTTTCGCATTTACGCTCCATCGAATGTATGCACAACTCGCACAGCTATCTCAATCTAAAACATTAATAAACAAACGCAGATAATCCAACTTAACGCTCTGCTTGCAACGCGCTACTTCTCTCGTTACTAACGCTAAGCTACGATGCATCGCTGCCTCGCTACGCTATCTCTTGAAACGCATTTTTGCATTGTTACATTAGAAGGTGAATACGTGCAAAATATGTGCTTATGTGCTTATGTGGTTATGTGCCTACGTGCTTATGTGATAACGTGCCTTACTTGTAATAATAATAATAAAGGTTTTTGAACATAACTCTATTAAATCGAATCTCATCCTATCGAATATTTCATTGTAGATGTCGTCACTCGGATCTCATACTCGCCGTACTGCTCAGCGCCACAGCGACAACAAGCGCATCGCTTCACTAGTCGCCAAACAAGTGGCAAAAGTCATCCCGCAAATCGTCTGGGAAACTCGTGTTGTGAGCAGTAACTCCTCAGTCGACTTGAAAACTGAAAACCCCAAGCCACGATTCAGCTTCAAAAAATTTCAGGGCTTGTCCACCTCTCGCCTTCACGGGCAATGATGGACCGACTTCTATGTTCCATTGGTTTGATGCCATTGAGTTCACCTTTAGGCAAAGTGGATGCCCCGATGACCTTCGCACGGTGAACGCTACAGGAGTCTTCCAGTCCCGTGCTCTCGATTGGTGGACCGCCGAAAGGAATAGGAGTGGTAATGATGAAGCCTACAATCTGTCTTGGGAGGAACTCAAGGAAGTGATGATGAAGGAGTTCTGTCCTCCGCATGGATGCAAAAGCTCGAGAATGAATTTTGGGGTATCAAACAAGATGGTCCCGACAATGCTGGATTCACCGCTCGATTAAAAATTTTGAGCATCATCTGTCCCAGCCAAGTTGATACTACTGAGAAAGCTATCAACAAGTACATCCGAGGTTTACCCGAATGTGTTGCAAATTTCATGAAAGTTGCTCGTACTACAACCATCGAGGAAACCTACATGCTCGCCGCTGAGATCAATGATCAGCGAGTTCAAGATGGTTATTTCAAGAACCATGCGAAAGTTGCCAATCAAGCTGTCGCTGAACCAACTGCTGCTATCGAACCAACCAGTGATCCGATGGGAAAGCGTCAGGACGCAAAAGAGGAAAACCAAGCAAGAACTATGTGCTTGAAGCTCCAGTAAACCCTCAGCCGCTTCAGTCAGCCGCTCCGAACGCACTTCCAACTAAGCGTGCATATACCGGCCCTCACCCACTATGCCCTAAGTGAACATATCATCATGTAGTGGGTGGTAACTGTCGTTTTTGCACTAACTGCAACATCTATGGCCACTTTACTGTGTGTTGCCTTACCGGCCCTCGTCAGCCAGCTCTTCAAGCTCCAGCACTGCCAGCTCCTCAGCGTACTCCCCAAAACAACCAGCAGCAGCACTCCAAAAGCACGTGTTGTTATGTGTGTGGTGATCAGAACCACCTTGCCAATGTCTGCCTGAACCGTAACGTCAAGCAAGAGCCTCAGCAGCAACAACAGCCCCAGCAGCAGCCACCACCGCAGCCTCAACAGCAACAAAAAGCTGCGCATGGAAGAGCTTTCAACCTGAATCACCGCCAGGCCCAGAATGACAACAATGTTGTAATGGTACGTTTCTCGTAAATGGTGTTTATGCTTCATTTTTATTTGATACTGGTGCCGATAATTGTTTTGTATCGTTAGAATTTCGAAAAGGTTTTAAAATGTAAACGCGCTAAACTCCCAAAGACTTTTGATGTGGAAGTCGCCACCGGAAGAACCGTTACCATTGATTCTGTCTTCCGTGGTTGTTCTCTCGATCTCAACATCTATGTCTTTTCGATCAATCTCATACCTATGCAGTTAGGTAGCTTCAATATCATTGTAGGTATGGATTTTCTTCGTGAAAATCATGCTGAAGTTGTATGCTTCGATAAAATGATTCGTTTCCCTCTCCTTAACGTGATCAACTTCATGTCTATGGTGAACACTCCTCAAAGAAGTTGATGTTTTGTCATGTACTCGAGCACACAAATGCTTGCAAAAGCGATGTGTTGCTTTCCTCGCCCATATCATGAACCCGGAGACAGAAAAGAAGACTTATAAAGATGTTCCCGTTTTTGTGAATTTCCTAAAGTCTTTCCCGACGACTTACCCTGGTTTACCCCCTACTCGAGATGTCGAATTTCGTATCGATTTAGTTCCCGGTGCTACTCCCGTTGCTAAAGCTCCTTATCGCCTCACACCATCCGAAATGCGCGAGCTATCAAGCCAACTTCAAGAGCTTTTTGATAAGGTTTCATACGCCCATGCACTTCGCCATGGGGCGCACCCGTCCTTTTCGGAAAAAGAAGGATGGATCGTACCGAATGTGCATCGATTATCGTGAACTTAACAACCTCACGATAAAGAACCGCTATCCTCTTCCTCGTATCGACGACTTATTTGATCAGCTTCAAGGTGCTACTTGTTTTTCTAAAATCGACCGTCGTTCTGGCTATCATCAATTACGGTGTTGGAAGAAGATATTCCGAAAACCGCCTTTCGTACTCGCTATGGCCATTTCAAATTTGTGGTCATGCCTTTTGGTCTTACCAATGCACCTGTGGTCTTCATGGATTTGATGAATCGTGTGTGCAAAGCTTTCTTAGATCGATTGTTTTCATCGATGATATCCTTATCTATTCGAAGTCGACAGACGAACACGCGCGTCATCTCCGTTTAGTCCTCGAACTTCAAGGTAATCGCCTTTATCCTAAGTTCTCAAAATGTGAATTCTGGCTCGAAGAAATCCAATTTCTCGGCCACATCGTTATATCAAGAATTACTGATGCAAAGATTGAAGCCGCCAAGAATTGGATTACGCTCAAAGAATGCTTCCGAAATCTGTTCATTTCTTAGATTGGCGGGTTACTACCGTCGATCCATCGCCGACTTTCGAAAATCGCCGTTCCGCTTACCGCTTTAACTCATAAAGACCAACCTTTTGTTTGGGATTCTAAACAAGAGGAAGCTTTTCAAACTCTCAAGCGTATGCTATGCACGCTCCCATTCTCGCGTTACCCGACGGAAATGACGATTTCGTTGTTTATTGTGGTGCCTCTAATCTTGGTCTTGGTTGTGTGCTTACGCAACGAGACAAGGTTATCGCGTATGTGTCTCGACAACTCAAGATCCAGAGAAAAACTACACAACCCACGATCTTGAACTCGGTGCAGTTGTTTTTGCATTTAAGATATGGCGACACTACCTTTACGGTACAAAGTGTACGGTCTTCACCGACCATAAGAGCTTACAACATATCTTTAATCAAAAAGAACTAAACATGAGACAACGTCGATGGTTGAACTTCTCATCGATTACGATTGCGAGATACGCTACCATCCTGGCAAAGCAAACGTCGTCGCCGATGCTCTAAGCCGACGAAGCTATGTGTATAGTGTTCGTGACTCTCGAGCTTTGAATGATCTCGAAATCATGATTCGCTCTGCTCAATTTGCTTGTTTTAACGAGAATACTTTGGAAGAAGAAATGAAATGTGGTGCCGAAACCCAACTCGTAGCTAAGCCTAATGGTATTTATTACTATCTCAATTGCATTTGGATTCCCAGTCGTGATAATATTCGAAAGTTGCTAATGACCGAAGCTCATAAATCTCGATATTCTATTCATCCCAGTGCCGACAAGATGTACCAGGACCTTCATCCTAAGTATTGGTAGCCGGGCATGAAAAAGGATATCGCCTTGTACGTCTCAAAGTGCTTAACTTGTTCGAAAGTTAAAGCCGAACATCAAAGGCCCTCTAGTTTACTCAAACAACCCGAAATCACGATGTGGAAGTGGGAGAGTATAGTTATGGACTTCGTTACGAAACTCCCTCGCACATCTTCTGGTCACGATAGCATTTGGGTTATCGTGGATCGTCTTACTAAATCCGCGCACTTCATTGCTATACGAGAAGACTTTAAGGTCGAACGGTTAGCCCAAATCTATACCGACGAATTATATGTCGACACGGGACACCTCGTGACATCATTTCTGACCGTGACGATCGCTTTACCTCGCGTCTCTGGGAGACATTTCAATCTGCTCTCGGTGCTACTCTTAATCTCAGTACCGTTTTCACCTCAAACCGACGTCAGACTAAGCGCATGATCCGCACCCTCGAAGACATGCTTCGTGCGTGCATCATAGATTTCGGTGGTAACTGGGGTACACATTTACCTTTAATCGAGTTCTCATACAATAATAGCTATTATACCAGCATTCAAATGGCTTCTTTCGAGGCACTGTATGGAAGAAAATGTCGATCGCCTATTGCATGGCACGAGATCGGAGAAGCACAAATCACCGGTACCGAGCTAATTCAAGAAAGGACAGACAAAATCCTCCAGATCAGAGACAATCTCTTGAAAGCTTGAAGTCGCCAAAAGAGTTACGCTGACAAACACCGCAAGCCCCTGCAATTCAAAGTGGGAGATCACGTACTCCTAAAGGTTGCACCTTCGAAGGGAGTGGTCCGCTTCGGAAAGAAAGGAAAGCTAGCGCCACGATACGTAGGACCCTTTAAGATTCTAGAAAGGATCTGCAAAGTGGCTTACCGACTCGAACTGCCGGAGGAACTTAATAATGTACATCCGACTTTCCACGTGTCTAACCTTAAAAAGTGCCTAGCCGAAGAAAATCTGCATGTCCCTCTCGAAGATCTGAAAATTAATGAAACGCTCCATTTCGTGGAAAAACCCGTTGAGATCATGGATCGAGAAACCAAGACACTTCACGCTCACGCATCCCGATCGTGAAGGTCCGATGGGAAGGCAAATGCGGCGCCGAGTTCACTTGGGAACTCGAAAGTGATATGAAAATGAAATATCCACATTTCTTTGTTACGGCCACTGGTTAATTTCGGGACAAAATTCCCTAAAGTAGGGGAGGCTGTAACAACCCGTATTTTCCGTTGTTCCTGTTTTCGTATATTTATTTTAATTTTCCAGATTTGTACTTCGAGATTCGTTAATAGAAGTGTTCCTATTAAATTAAATATGTTTTGTCATTACATTGCATTATTACATCACAACTAGATGCTATTTAAACGCTTATTTAACGCAACGCTTCGCATATCTCATCGCTATCCCATCGCAATCTCAATGCAATTACTAAATTCGGTACATTGGAATTATGTGGTAATATTAGTTTACGTGTTTTGTGTGTTATACGTGTTTATGTGTTATGTGTGAATTGGAATTATCGTGGTTTAATCGCTCGCAAACTCACGCAACTCACTCTCACACGTTGACTCGCTATTACAACGCTTAAATCATCGCTAAATCGCTTAACATTACCTTATAACTTGATTACATCACTGAACAATCGATAAACGAACAAAAAACGAAGGAAACCCAACAAATTGGGTCAAGTTCGCTCGAACTTGGTGACCCCAAGTTCGGCTGAACTTGACTGGCCAATCTAAACTTCCCTCTGCCTCAAGTCAGCTCGAACTTAACCTCAAGGAGGTCAGTTCGGTCGAACTTGGCTCAACTTCCTCAAGAATTTCACAAGTTCGCGTGAACTTGCATGAAATCCATGCAAGTTCGGCCGAACTTGACTCCACCAACCTCCAACTTTGCCTTCACCTATAAATACTCAACCCCATTCTCTCATTTGAACTTGCTGCAACTTTGCTCTGAGCTCCCGAAACCCGAAACCCTCTATTTTCTAAGTAAGAATCAACCTGATTTCAACCGCAATGATGTTCATCAACGTTTTACAACGATTTTGCACAAGGCATTGCCTTCGTTTTCATCAAATCTCTTCTATTTTATGAAACTTCATCTTTTTCCATTAAAACTTCTGTTTCACTCGGATATATACTAGATCTGAACAAAACCTTTTAAAAGTATTGATTTTTACATCATTTTCAGACTAATGACGTATGTTTCATTCACTTTTGAGTGGAACGAGGCGTTGTCGAAGCTAGATCTCAGATTCGGAAGCACAAGGACGAAAAAGTCACTTTACACAAGCTGGACTAACCCGTACGAACCATCAAGTTCGCCTGAATTAGCCCGAGTTTCTTTAAAATGGCTAAGTTCGCTCCAAAAGACCTCTCCAGCATAAGTTTTACTCAGTGGCTTAAGGTTGGAGGGATGGGCACTCGATTTCCTCAAGTTTCTCAGGTAACCTCACAAGTTCGGCCGAACTTGTCAACCCACTTACCAAGACCTCACAAGTTCGACCGAACTTGTCAAGTTTCCTTGAGAAACTTACAAGTTCGCCCGAACTTGTCTCTCAGCTCAGCAAACCTTTACAAGTTCGCCCGAACTTGTCTGCTGCTCAACTTAAACTTAACCGTTTCAGCAATTCGGAAGACTGATGCACTTCTGTTCGTTTACAGGCTGATCCGGCGCTCTTCCCGACTCTCCTCAGATCCCTCAACTCACTTAAACACACCCACAGTGAGTATACTTGACCCGTTTTCGCTTTAATGCACATTTTGGGTGTTACATGCGTTCCTCTATCAAAAATCACTTCACAAATCAAACTGTTTATCACACGCGAGTAATCTGATTGTGTATGCACAATACATGATACTAGAAACATGTGACTAGGACTTATTTTCGTTAACTTGCCTCCTTAGCTAGTATGGTACTATAGTGTGGCTTACACCCGACGGGGTCTAGTTAGGATAGACGCGTAAGCCTTCTCACAGTAGTTAGCATGAGAAATGAGCCTATGTTGTGTGAAGTGTTTTGGTGTATCATGATATGTAGTAAGATTATTTCGCGAACGCTTTCTCTAATATGCTAGTAGTACTTAAACCTGTATGCTCACCTTTACTTAATTGTATTGACTTGTATTTTAACGTATGTAACAGGTTGAGGATTTTTTCTTGGATGCTTTGGAAGTAGTTTGTTTCGTTTAGTTGTTTTGTTTAGTTCTAATGTAATAAATCTATGGAAAATCGAACCTTTTTGTTTTGTGGGAAAAACGAGTTTATGTAATAGTTACTTTGAAATATTGTGTTTAATGGTATGGGACGGTAAGTGTTAAATGATGTTGATAGATAATTGTTATGGAATTCTCATGAGACAATCTGGTCGCCTAGTGCCACTACCCCGATGTTTCCGCCATCGGTTGGGGTGTGACAACGGGCATCCCATTTTACTTTCACAATAGGTACATGCTTTCTTCGAAGCTTCTTAATCTGCTGATCTTCAATTGATATTGGTCTTTCAACAAACCTATGGCTTTCATCTATTTAGATGTCTTTATGAGACATTGCTAGCGATTCATCGGCTAGGCATTTCTTTAAGTTGCAGATGTGGAACACATTGTGAATCCCACTAAGTTCCTCGGGTAGGTTCAGCTTATAAGCCATACTACCGACACATTCTATGATTTCGAATGGTCCAATGTATCTTGGGCTTAGCTTCCCCTTCTTACCAAAACGCATCACTCCTTTCCATGGTGATACTTTTAATAAGACTTTGTCTCCTACCTCGAACTTTAGAGGTTTACGTCTTTTATCTGCGTAACTCTTTTGCCTGTCTCTAGCAGCCTTTAGATGATCACGGATCTGAACAATCTTTTCTGTCGTCTCTAGGACTATCTCAGGTCCTGTCAGTTGAGCCTCCCCCTACTTCTGCCCAACAGACAGGCGTTCTGCATCTTCGCCCATATAAAGCCTCAAAAGGCGCAGCATGAATGCTGGTATGGTAACTGTTATTGTAGGAGAACTCAATCAAGGGGAGATGGTCATCCCAACTTCCTCCTAGATCAATGACACATGCTCGGAGCATGTCTTCTAATGTTTGAATTGTACGCTCGCTCTGCCCATCCGTCTGAGGATGGTAAGCGGTACTAAAACTTAATCGAGTGCCTAGAGATTGTTGGAAACTTTTCCAAAAATGAGAAGTATATCTAGTATCTCTATCGGATACAACAGATATTGGCACTCCATGGAGAGACACAATTTTTTCTACATATATCTGGGCTAGTTTGTCGGAGGTATGAGTCTCTTTGATGGGTAAGAAATGAGCTGAATTAGTTAATCTGTCAACTATGACCCAAATTGTATCATTTCCATGTTTTGTTCTGGGTAACTTGGTGATAAAATCCATGGTACCATTTCCCATTTCCATGTGGGAAGTTCTAATTGTTGTAGTAGTCCTGATGGCTTTTGGTGTTCAGCTTTAACTTGAGAGCACGTCAGACATTTAGCTACATGGGTGGCTATGGATTTCTTCAAACCCATCCACCAATAGTTTGCCTTTAAATCCTGATACATTTTGTCACCCCTAGGGTGAACCGAGTACTTTGAATTATGAGCTTCCTGAAGGATTATATCTCTAAGTCCTCCACGAATAGGAACCCGAATTCGACCATTTAGTCTGAGGATTCCATCCTTCCCTGATGACAACTGATCAAAAGTTGCTCCTAGTTTTTCTTCGGGAAGGTTAACTCCCAATATTGCTTCTTTCTGCGCAGCCAATAGCTTCTCGTTTAAATTGTTCTTAAGCTCGATACTCTTGGAATTAATCCTTATATGTTTTACTCTTTCCTTTCGGCTGAGTGCATTGGCGACTACGTTCACTTTGCCAGGATGGTAGCGAATCTCACAATCATAGTCGTTTAAAGTTTCCATCCAACGTCGTTGCCTCATATTGAGTTCTTTTTGGTTAAACAAGTGTTGGAGACTTTTGTGATCTGAGTATATCACATATTTAGTTCCATATAAATAATGTCTCCATAATTTAAGTGCGAATACAACGGTACCCAATTCTAGCTCGTGGGTGGTGTAATTCTTTTCGTGCACCTTTAGTTGTCGCGATGCGTAGGCGATTACTTTACCTCTTTGCATAAGCACACAGCCCATGCCGGTGTGCGAAGCATCACAGTAAACAACAAACTCATCTACACCTTCTGGCAAGGTTAGAACTGGAGCATTGCTCAATTTCTGCTTGAGGATCTCAAAGGACTCCTGCTGCTTAGGACCCAATTAAATTTTATATTCTTGCGGGTCAGAGTAGTTAAAGGTGCAGCTATTCTTGAGAAGTTTTCGATAAATCTTCTGTAATATCCTGCTAATCCCAAAAAGCTGTGAATTTCAGTAGGCGTCTTAGGTGCTTCCCAATTCATGATTGCTTCTATTTTAGCGGGATCCACTTGAATACCGCGCTCACTCACAACATGTCCAAGGAATTGGACTTCACGAAGCAAAAAATTCACATTTGGAAAATTTAGCATAAAGCTTCTCCTGTCGAAGAAGTCCTAGGATGCACCGAAGGTGTTTCTCGTGATCTTCCTGATTACGAGAGTAAATAAGTATGTCATCTATAAATACGATGACGAACTTATCCAAATATGGCTTGCAGACCCTATTCATGAGATCCATGAATGCTGCGGGTGTGTTAGTGAGTCCGAAAGGCATCACTAAGAACTCATAGTGGCCGTACCTTGTTCGAAACGCGGTCTTAGGCACATCTTCAGCTTTAACTCTGAGTTGATGGTACCCCGACCTTAGGTCAATCTTTGAAAAGAAACTTGCTCCTTGAAGTTGATCAAACAGATCTTCGATCCTGGGCAATGGATAGCGGTTCTTGATTGTTACCTTATTTAGCTCGCGGTAATCACAGGCGCATTGAACCGTCCTTCTTTTTAACAAACAGTATGGGGGCTCCCCAAGGTGATGAGCTGGGTTGAATGAAACCTTTTTCCAGAAGTTCATCTAATTGGGTTCTTGGTTCCTTCATCCCGGTTGGTGCTAAGCGGTATGGAGCTCGTGCAACCGGTGCTGCTCAAGGTATAATGTCGATTCTGAATTCTACTTGCCTCTCGGGAGGTAATCCAGGTAGTTCATCCGGGAATACATCTGGATACTCAGAGTTGACTGGAATGTCTTCTATCCTTGGTTTTGGTTCGTTCAATGTCACTTGTGCCATATAGATGACACATATGTTCTTTAAACACTTGGATGCCTTAAGTATTGACACATTATCTGGCAGTCCATGGTGTGTATGTCCTTTTATAGTGATCGACTCTCCAGAAGGGGTTTTAATGTTGAAAAGTTTATTATCACAAGTAATTTGGGCCGGGTTCTATGATAACCAATCCATACACAAAATTACATCAAACTCGCCAATTTCATTGGAAGAAGCGATAACAGAACAGAATGATTCCTAACATCCATCAAGAATCGTCGATGCAGTTTCTAAGGTACCATAAGCGAGCTCTACCTCATACTTAATGTCTAGAGTTTTAACAGGAAGATTCAATAATTCGCTAAACTTAACATCTACAAAAGACTTATCTGCACCTGAATCAAACAAAACTCTAGCATAGATATCATTTATGAGGAAGGTACCTGTTATAACCTTGTCATCCTTTACTGCCTCCCTGGCATTCATCTAAAACACCCTTGCATTTGACTTCCTAGCCTCATCAGGCTTCTTAGCATTCTTCGGGCAGTTAGTCTTGATATGCCCTTTCTCATTGCAACCATAACAGGTTGCATCCTTCAAATCCCTACACTCTAATGTCTTATGCCCTTTTTCTTACAAATCCCACAAGGCTTGGCCTGTGGATCTAAGGTGCACCTCCCAAAGTGCCTCTGGTTACAGTTCTTGCACATGGGCTTGTCACTAGACTGATTTAGGTTTTTCTTAAACCCAAAATTTCCCTTTTTCTTCTTGTTGGAGTGATGAGTTTGATCATCTTCTCTCCATCTCTTTCCCTCATCTGAGGTCTTTCTGGACTTACTTCTAATCACATCCAGTGTGAGGGATAAAGACAAGTCTACAGCTTACCTGTAGGTGGTAAGCTTTGAGGCCTTGACATTTCCCTTGATTTCAGGGGCTAGACCACCTAGGAAGCGCGCGATGCGCTTTGGTTCAGGAGAGACCAAGTAAGTAACAAGACTTGACATTGCATTGAAATTGGTTACATATGATCTGCAGTCCAGGTCCTTCATAGTTAAGGTTAAGAAGTCAGCTTCAACCTTTTTCCATTTCGTGTTGTGAACAGTATGTTTCTTTAACCATCTCAACAAACTTAACCCAAGAGAGATTGTACAGAGAAACTTTTCCGGTGGATTGAATCAACGCTTTCCACCACGTCAGGGCATCGCCCTTGAATGACTGCGAAACAAACTTAACCACATCTTCCTTAGCACAACCACTTATATCCACCATTGTTTCCATCTCATCGAGCCATTTCATACAATCAAGGGCCCCTTTTTCTCCAGTGAAGTCTCTTGGTTTGCAAGAGACGAAGTATTTGTATGTACAACCTTTGCTGAAACGTGGTGTCTGGTCATCCATAGTCTGTTTGTGTGATTCATCTTCCGATTGGATGAATATTCAGATTCATCTTTCTTTGACGGTTGTGGTTTAGAATGGGTTTTAGATTGGTTTTGGTGTGAGTACTACTCGACTCCTTTAGTACTCTATCCACAGCTTTCAAAACTGCTGCGTCTACCAGAGCTTGCAGTTCAGCTCCAGTGATATTTATCTTTGTATTATCATTCCCTTCTATCGGGTGACTATGTTCCTCGTCTGAACCAGCCATGGTGAGGTTTTGAACGCTATACTTCAAATAATAATAATCTATTTAGTGGTCATAAAGCGGATCATCACGCTTGGTATTTTACTAGCCATGGTATAGATAAACCATATAGGCTAAAAGTCATAGTATTTATGAGGAACGAGAAATTAAGATTATTATGGTTAACCTCGGCTACAAATGAACCATCAAAGGCATTTAAACAGGATATAATCCTTTACATATATTTGATAGGGAACATATGTCAAACTGTCATTTCCACATAGATACTCTTACAGCACCAAGTTTGTATCGGTGAGTATCTAGTTGGCACAAAAGGCCTTGCACTTGGACAATTTGAAATATAACTTACGATCTTATTGGATCGTAGGTTTTAAGGATTTGAACATAGTTCATTGCCTTTTGACAGAGAGTTATAATCTACAACTGTCATAGTTATGAAAATAATGCAGTTTACCTCGCCGAGAGTACGAGTAATTTTCACTTATGAATGACATATTATTATCACTCTATGGGATGATATCAGCCATGATTCACAATGATCATTTAGGATATATGAAAGTTTGGAAGAACCCAAAACTTTGACGGCTGGTGTGGTTTCTCAAGTCACACTGCCAGGAATGCTAACATGTTCTGGATGCTAACAAAGATTTATTTTCTTAAGAGGGTTTTACCATCATAACCATGTTCGTATTGACACATAGGCTAGGTTATACTATTAAGAAGATCTTTTAGAATTTCTTAGCAGATAAATTAAAATCGAAATGATTGCTTATACAACGATGCAATATATATAAAATTTCCAAAAGAAGATTTTCATTAATACTACTAGCGGTTACAAAACTGTCCTAAACGGGTCCTTTTTAAATAACATAGATTTTCCACACAGGGACTAGAAGAAAATAAGTCCTCGCATGGACTAAAACATAAGGATAATGTCCATGCAGGGACTAGTACTAAAGAGAAATGTCTTTGCAGGGACTAATACTAAAAAGAAATGTCCACACAGGGACTTAATTTAAATAATCAATTACAAGATAAAAACAAAGAAAATCTTCAATCGCCACTCCTTTTTCCCTTGATAAATTTTGCAAGATTCTTAAGAAACTTATTGTTCTTTTTCTCACCTCTTTCCACTCTATGTTCCACCTCTTGCACCCTTTGCAAAATTTCTAATTGTTGTTGTTGGGGTGGTTGTTGTTGTTGAGGTGAAGGTTGAGGTATAGGGTGTTGGTATGTATAGACAGGATACCCAGTTGGGTATACTGGAGGAAAAGATGAATGATAGAGAGCAATATGGTTGGCTGCTTCGACGTATGGGTCGATAGCAGGGGGTTGGTAGTTAAACTCAGCAGGAGCTTGAGGCTCGAAAGGATTATATTCTGTCATAGGTGGGTAGGTAGGGATTGGGTTATCATAACCCATCGAAGGTGGTTGAGGTGCAAAGGTGGCCGGTGTGATATCAATCTCCGGCGCAGGATTCGAAGGTCCACCCATTTGTGGATCTTCAGGAATGGGAGGATAGCTACTAGAACCTTGAGTGGTTGTAAAACGTGTTCCCCCTCGCACAGACATGCGTGCATTTCTTCTCCTCCTTGGTGGTTCTGGTGGCGGCGGAGGTTGCTCCTGTTCAGGGAGTGGTGGTGGTGATGATGTCATTGTGTGAAAATGTGGTTCCTCCAATGGAGGTTGTGGTGGGGTGTTGTGAGAGGAAGGAGTGTTCACGAATTTCCACTGTCCCCACCATTCAGCAAATTCATTGGGTCCATGATAGGGTGATCCTGTAAAAGAAGAACCACTAGATATATCAATGGGATGCGTGGGCGTTCCCGAAGGTGGCCAGGATTGATCTGGATCATCATCCATATCCATATCCTCGGGGAAGTGATCCTTAGGACCCAACAGGTTATGACCCGCTGGTGAGTTAATATAATCATTAGGGTTAAACTGTATGGGAGAATATTGTGAAAGATAGAGCGAATGATGGGAAGATTGATGGGATTGGGCGGTTGCAGCGAATGCTGCGAATGGTGAGAGTGTTGTGGCTCTTGTGATTGTTGGGGCCCAAAAGAATGGTGGTAAGATGGCGAAGTGCTTAGTGAAACGGATCGCCTTGTGGGTTCCAACGAACATCTCCAGTCATCAATTGGATCGGATCTAAATGATTCTGAAGGCGTACGGCGGTGAGAAGGCCCCGCATGGCTAAACGATCCTCCTCTCATTAGACCTTTCCCTCTTCCTCTGACACGCGGTGACATTTTTTATGGAAGCCTGTCAAAATACAAATAACAATATCTATATAAACCAAATAAAGATTAAGAGTAATCCTAGGTCGTTGTCTAGACTCAAAAGTCTAAAAAATGTGCTACTGCGTCATTGAGATTAAACACAAAAGGCTAGTGTTTAATCACTCAACGTTGGCTCGAATACCAACCTGTCACACCCCAATTTTCACGTAAAACCCGGTGGGCTCGGTGGGGAGTATCGTGATGTAGTTGATATCATCATAGTCAATTATACACAGTGATAGCACAACGGAAGGCTTGGAAGGAAATTACTATTACAACCTGAAAATTCAAAGTACAAATAAAATAATATACAGACGGTTGTAAAACGGATCCACAGGCGGATCTATAAATGAATACATAAAACTGAGTTCCACAGACTTAAGGCATCTAGGGATTTGCATGAATCTCTTATTTAATGCCAAGTAGCTCCAGCCTATTTCGTGAGGTACCTGTCACTTATTCTTTGGAAAATACGTCAGTTTTCAGTGGTAAATACAAATAACTGACTCATTTTGTAAACATTTGAACTTTATTAATTCAGGTGCACAAGGCACAAAAATCTTTTATAACTTGGGACAATTACATTTATAATCTTGTATACAGTTTTACATGTTTGTCATACTATTGGAGTCGGTTTGAAAACCGAACATGATTAACTAACTCACCACATATAAAACCCACAAAGGAGTTATCCCCAACTTGTGGGTAATTATATTTTAGCATTCGCATCTGTCAGTTGTATGCCTACACCCCGTGCTTAGGTCGTGGCCATCAATAACTTAGAAGCATCTCTTTTAATTCGTGGAACCAATCTAGCCAAATCATTGAACTGAGGCGTATAAGCTCTGACGTTCAGGCCTTCCATGGTCAAATTCCAAAATTCAGTCTCAATCTTCTGCATCTCACTACGCGGGCAGTATTCCTTAAGAAGCATTTCTTTTAATTCGTTCCAAGTAAGACCGTAAGTCGCATCTTCGCCCAAAACTTGAACTTGAGTGTTCCACCAGGATAAAGCTTCATCATGAAATGAACACGAAGCATACCTAACCCTCTGATCGGCAGCACAACCGCTGATGGCCATCACAGATTCCATTTTCTAGATCCATATAGTGATTTCAAGAGGCCCTTCAGCACCGGTAAATGATCGTGGGTTACAGCCTGAAATGTTTTATACGTACATCCATGCACTGTCACAAGGTAAATGAAAAATCAAGATCACACTCTGATTATATCATAACACATGAACTACTAAAACTTTTCCGATCATTATATTACCTTGCGGGTTTCCAATCTGTACACCACCTTCACCATGCCCCGGAGCACCACGTCCACGTCCTTGCCCAATATTCTGGTTGGCTTCACGTGTTCCAAGGCAGTATTAACGTGTTGGGCTATGAGTTGTGCCAACTCTTCTGGAGTGTTAGGTAGTCCAGTACCCTGTCTTGCTTTTAGCGGTATCTTGTCATTTCTATTATTGCAATAATAATATCAACATAAGACATTGTTTAAATATTTCAATCATTAAATAATAGTGGACTGAATAATACACATGCATCCACATAATAATGAGAATAATTTAACCAAAAGAGAACCCATAACATTGATATTTATCACGGAAATTACAAAGCTTATTCATAGTACAACGACCAATCAAAATTTGGTGTGACATAATCAACCACCAATAACAAGTCTAGATGAAATTTCCTCCTAAATATCCAAAATTTTGGCATGCAAGCCAACATAAGGGTTTATCAAAGAGACATACAAAACAAACAAACAACATAAATGACAAACAACCATCATTTCTTCATGCCAACAAACTCTAGAAGCTTCCTCACAAGCTCCTCCAGCTCAACTATCCTCCAGTGCATCTGATCCATAGCACTGTCATCCAAGTCCTTAAGCTCATCAAACCAGTCCATTTGCCCTTCTAAATCCTTCACCTTTCCGTTGGTCGCCTCTAGATCTCCGCGTATGGCCCCCAACTAGCGTTCGCAATGAGAGCATCGGTTAACCCACACTCCTTTCTGCTTCTTCGAAGCAGATGTTGTCTCAGCTCTGGAAGTTGAAGCGATGTCTCCAACAGATCGTATCCTCTTCCTACGTCGAAAGTAGACCAAAAGGGGTGCAGTAGGAGCGCGCGACTCGATCGATGGAAATGACGACTCGGTAACAACAGGTGGAGGGATCTCAGTAGTGGGCTCAGCAATGACAGTAGATGAGACGACCAATGGCTCTAATGGCTGAGCCGTAACAATGGTAGCGTCTACTGCTGGTGCGATACTATAAGATCCACCGATCAGTGGAACACCTCTATCCACGTCATCAATAACTAGCACGGTACCTGATGATTACCCAGTCTTGTAGATCGAGGTTCGAGCATCATTATCATCGTCTTCGATCCAACCGTTTCTTGTAAAAGCATAACGTGGGTCAACCTGGCTTTTGAAAGTAGTAGGGTTAACATGGAAGGACAAAGTGAATTCGGCCGCATAAACAAACTGTGGAATCGTAGGGGGTAGCTCTGGTAATACGGATCTAGGTGAAGTCTCGAATTCTGGCTCGCTCTCAGAGTCAATAATCTCGATGACCTCGTGCTCGTGCGACATCTGTGACATATATAACCGTACAAAGTAAGTGTGTGTTCAAATGAAAAATAACACATAAGGCCCAAATAAACAGATTAACACGTATTCACAATAACACGCAATGGTTCTCATACATGATAAAAATCCATGTTTATTTAAAAAAATTTGGCTTCGCGAATTTTGGACTTATATCTCAAAATTCTTTGGTTGAAGTCTAGAGTTTTCCCCTGAAATAATCTAGTTCGCTAACAACCGTTGGCTTAGATACCAACTTCTGTAGCACCCCAAAAACGTCGCAGCGGAATTACAAACGTAATGGTGACGAAAGTTAGTGCCCATAAATATCTTGTCGAACGATGCATTGTTAATGTTGGACATTTAACTTAATTAAAACATAGTTTTTAAAACATAAAGTTTAAAGTACGTCACAACCACACCACAATTATGTTATTTTTGATCCTTATGGATCTTATTACATAGGTCCCAAAGTTTTAAAAGTTTGTCCAAAACATTCATAAAACAACCATGCATCAACAACCACAAGATACGCTATAATTCCCGAAGCCATGCTCAAGAACCTGAAGAACACGTTAAAATCAAGTGTCAACACAAAGGAGGGTGAGCTCACATATTCAAATTTAAACAAGGATACTTTCTAATTATGTGTTTATTATTAAAATATCCAAATAATATTTTCGAAAGTTAATTTACTTCCTTAATAAAATACATGAGTCAGCTGTCGCAAGCGTTTCCCCGAAACCTTCGAACTAAAGCATCTTCCCAAGTTTTTACATATTAAATTTATTGCATCAGATGTTCAGACTCGTATGTTTGCAAGACAATACGAACTATATATTAACAATAAGGGTATAATCAAGACTAGACTATAATAGAATATCAATTCGTCGTTTGACTTGATCGGAGCGACCGATCACGACGGGGTACTCAACCCGATAGATCTACCAACAATTCTACGTGTTCAATACTTAAATGATTAAACAGTAATACTTGCGCATGCGCCCATAAGGGCCATCAATATCACTTGCCTCATGAACAATATATATATCCTACTAAAATGATAAATTTAATATATAGCGAGTTGTACGAATCCCCGACGTCCCCACCGAAACGTAAGCCTAATCCCGATACTTACTCTCTTGAGACCGAGCCAATTCGTCACAACTTTAAATTTAAGCATTTTTAAATCTTGTTGGTGCATAATGTCTATGTCTTAGTCTTATATCGAGTTTGTATTGTATAGAGCTGAATAGGCTAGGTATATGAAGTATTTATGTTTGTATTAGCCAAGTTCGCCCATGATGTCATGTTTGGACATGTTCGGCCGAACTTGCTTAGGCAAGTTCAGGCGAACTTGTGTATCCCAGGGCCGAACTTGTTTGCCTATAAATACCTAGCTTGTGATCCTCATTTGTAACTTTGGCATTTTGGAGGCGAAGCTCTGTCAGTTTGTAACCAGAACGTTTAATCAATAAAACTCACGATTAACTGATTAAATCTCGTCTATGGGTAAACACGACGTAATATTTCCACTATTATGGATGTTATATATCAAATTTAGGTTCCTTAGCATCGAGGATCGGTCCTACAAGTGGTATCAGAGCTAGAACAGCTTGATTTGATAGTATCAAGACAAGATCACTTCTATTTCATCTCCATTCTTCTATTTTTCTTAACTTTTGAACATAAAATGAAGAATTCACGATTAAAATCTTTTCAGATTTTAGTATATCATGTAAAATACAACAAAGATAAACCCTTGAAAGATTGGAGACCAAATTCAACCGAATTCATGTCAAAATTTTAAATAAAACCATGTTTTGGAAAACCCCCAACTTCGAACTTGTTTGCCAAGTTCGGCCGAACTTGGTCTACAAGTCACTTTTCAAGTGAAGTTTTAGCAAGTTCGCTCGAACTTGTGTAATTCTTGAAGAAATCTTGATTAAGTTCGCTCGAAGTTACTGATTTTCCATTGATTTTATAGCAAGTTCGACCGAACTTGTGTAATATCAAGGAATCTTAAGTAAGTTCGCCCGAACTTACTAGCATTTCATCAAAGTCGTATTAGCAAGTTCGCTCGAAGTTTCTGTTTGGTTTGTGTTGTAAGTTCGATCGAAGATCAAGCATAATTTTTCAAAACATAAATCACAAGTTCGACCGAACTTGTGATAAATTCGAGAATTCTTCATTCAAAACTACAAGTTCGACCGAACTTGCAGTAGATCTAACATTTTCAAAAGTTTTTGAATATTTTCAGTGTACACGCCTCGTTATTCACAATGGATGATATGCAAAGAGCTTTTATGTCCGAAGCTAGTTCGTCGAATGCCAACGTGATTCATCAAGTCAATCTTGATAACGAGATGGGGACGACTGTTAAACCGCCCAAGCTGATGAGCATGGACGAATATGAAGCATGGAAGGAGAAATTTACCTATTGGGTGCAAGCCATGCATTTCGCAGGCTGGGTGTCAATTGAAAGAGGCTACACTATTCCGGTAGATGAACATCAGCAAGTCCTTGAAAAGTACAATTACTCGACAGTACAGAGAGACGAATACATTGCTGTGAAAAAGATGATCAGTCTCATCCAACAGTCTGTCAAAGAAGATATCCTGATTTTGCTACCAGAGTATACTACTGCAAGAGATCTTTGGTTGTCATTACAGAAGAAGTATCAAGGCAGTGCCGAAATGATCAAAAGTAAAAAGGCACTTATTCTGAAAGAGTTTGATATCTTCACCATGTTAAAAATGAGACCATGAAGCAGATGATTGAACGTTTCCGTCATCTTAAAGTTCAAATGCGAAGACACGGTCTCGAGAAGACAGAACAAGAATACATCGACAAGCTTGCTGACACACTACCAGATGGTGAATGGACTACTTATTTGATGGTTCTGAAGAATAGTGATAAGTGGGATTTCTTCAAGCTGTCAACATTTATCGATAAACTCGAAGGCCATGAAATGGAACTCTTGAAGATTGCAAAGTCAAAGAACGCTAATGTAGTTCAAGACGTTGGGTTGTACTACAAAAGTGGAATGCAAGACAACATTTCAAGTCTGAAAATTGGGACAGCGTTTAGTGTGAACATGAATGCTTCTTCACAGAACCAGAGTCAATCACAACCTCATTTTGATCAGAGTCCACAGAGTTCGTACTCAAGCACTGGTTCAAATTCATCTTATCAAAGTCAAGCAAATTAGAATCAACAAACAAATCTGATTCGAATGTATACAAGTGCAACATCGCAGTGAATTTAAACAATGTTGTTTCGGAACAAGTTCCTAAACAACATATGTCTCTTCTCGCCACTGCTCTGGAGTCATACGAAAGTCTTGTAGCCGGTAAAATTGGAAATCCCGAAATGACGGCAGAAAATTATGACCAAGTGGATGAAGAAGAACTCGAGTTGATGGATATCAAGTGGTGTTTAGCATCTATTATCTGAAGAGTCACAAAGTTTGTTGCTCTCACTAGCCGAGATATCGGAAATTCAAGCAACAAGTTGGGCTTCGACAAATCAAAAGTGACATGCTTCAGATGTCGCCAAAAGGGACATTTCAAGAGAGAGTGCAAGAATCCTGAAGCAACGGGAAATCAGAGTCCTTTCGGAGGAGGCAACGAGTATTATAAGAAGTCACTTCAATACAAGCCATTTCCAAAGAAGACTCAGGTTTGAGATCCAAGAGAAACCAAATAGCAGCAGCAATGAGAAAGCTATGGTAGCATCAAACGAAGATGATGGTTTTGACTGGAATTCCTACATCGGTAAGAAGATCGGAGTTCGTTGATGGCTGAGATAGTTGAAGATACTTCTACAAAGGAAGCAGCGGCAGCGGAGAAGCAGCGGCTGTAGAACAGATTCTGCTGGAACAATACTTGCATCAACAACGAGAAGAAGAGGAGTATATTCACATGCAAAACAAGGAATTTTATCTCCTAACTCCTGTGATAGTTTTGCACGTTTTTTTGATGGAAGCTCTAAAGAACAAGTGGTTGAGGAGAAAACAATTGATGAAGAATCATCAATGTTACACAAGAGGTGAATGCCGAAAACCTCAAGGACATGGCAGATAAAGTTTAATTGGCAAATCTAACTAAGGTAGGTCCAGAGGTAAATGAAGTTGTCAAAGCACAAATTGTAGAGGTTAAAAAACTTGTACAAAATGTACTAAACCATGTTCTGAGTGTGCCGAAAAATCAAAAATCATCGCTGAAAACAATGTGCATAATGAACTTTTGAAATACGATTATCGCACAATGAAGGAAGTGTATGATAAAATGAAAAATGATTATGGTAGGCTTGATAGAAATAACATCGAACAACATGATACCATAAGAATGTTAAAAGGAACAGTAATGGATAAGCAAAAAACGATTAATATCTATATTAACACCATTGCTGAAACTAAGCAACAACTCCAGGACATGACAATTGAAACAAAACGTGTTCAACAACTTTTGAGAAGTTACACATGTAATGCATATGTCATTGATCACATCCTTCCGACAATTCCATCGGAAGAAAAACCTAAAAAGATAATTGGTAAGGAATACAGCAATGTTCCTCCACCTCTTTGCGAGAAGTATTGTCGCAAATCCGCTGATGGGATGGATAAGGCACTCAACATTGAGTTGTTATCTGAAAAGAAAATTGAGTTTCCAGAGAACATTGATCTAATCTATACTAAAACAGATGATGACAATGTTGTGGTTAAAAAAGTTGTTGAAAATGTTTTGAACGATTCTATGAAGGCAGCTTTAAAAGCGCCGACTTGAGTTCAAAGAATTCAGATTCACATTCCGAAGATGACGATACATCATCGGAGAATGATCTATGTGATGATCCTAATGTTGTCATGTACAAGATTAAGGAATCTGATAGATTAACTTTGATGACAGTTTTCCGATTCAGAACGTGAAGGAAGAATTGTTAGATAAATTCTTTAAACTCATGGAAGTCACATCAGATAATCTGGAGATCAATGAAAAGAAATTCTATTCCAAACCTAAAAGAAACAACTACCGAAAGAATGGTGGTGATCATCTGGAAAACCGAAGAGCTGGATTGGGATTAGAAGAATCAGATGAACCTAAAAAGAAAGTGTCACCATTTCATGAATACAAGAATAAAACATGAATTTTGTATATGGTACGAACACGGTTCATGAGGAAAGTTTGATCGGGAAACAATCAAACGATGAGTTTAAGAAACAAAAAGAACTTGTTTTCAAAACAAGTGGTGTAAAACCCACTAAAGGACATCCACATGATTCTCGGACTTGTTTCAAATGCAACGAAATTGTCATATTGCACGTTACTGTCCGAAATCAAAGCGGCTTATCTTCGAAGGAAAGAAAGTTCAAATGTTGTGAAACCGAAGCAACCAGTGTTTGTAAAACCTGTAAGATTTTAGAAAGAAATGAATTAAAAGCTGAAGTCAAACCTAAGTTTGAAAATTCAATTTTCAAAAAGTGAAACTTCAAAGGCTAATGAAAACAATTTTTACATCAAAAAGGCTAACATCAAATCTCAAGCCTGGATTGCAAAGAAACGGTCAACAACATCTGAGATCACTAAGTCTGAGCTTGTTAATACTAGTGATAGCATGAAAGAATCAAAATCTGAAATCATAATTGAAACCACATCTGAAACTGTCAAAACTACAAGTGGTAGCAATTCAAAAGATAAAAAACAGTAAAGTTTTCAAACATAAACATCTCAGAAAATCCAGATGATGAATATGAATTTGATTACGTAGATGAGTGTGGATTCGATTATGCTGATGAGTGTGAGTTTGATTTTTATGATGGTTATCCAATTCAACCCAAGACCAAAAAGGCTTGGGTCTCGCTTTTTAAATAGATTGTTGAAATGTGCAGGGGCTCCCGAGATCCGTACTTTCTAAGTGGATTTTGGATAGTGGAGCGTCCATGCATATGACGGTAATGAAAGCGTTGCTATTCGACATTAAAGCTATCAATGGTGGATATGTTGGATTTGTAGGAAACCAAGGTTGAAGGATAGTCACCGAGGGAAAACCCTCAAACGGCGTCGTTTCATTCGATTCCGTGAATTACATTGCAGAGTTGGAAAGCAATCTTCTAAGCATATCGCAGATTTGTGACAAGATGTTCATGGTCCATTTCAACGACAAAGAGTGTATTATCTTGAAGCCTCCATTCAAAATACCAAATGAGTGGATTCTGATGTGAGCACCACGTGAGAATGATTATATGTTCTTGATATGGTGTCGCTACCACGTCATCAAAATCAGCGCAATGTTTTGTGACAAAGGCTACTGAAAAAGATTCTATTCTTTGGCATTGTAAGATGGGGCATATTCGTTTGCGAAAAATGAATTACTTGGTTCATAATGATCTTGTAGAAGGTGTAAATCTTCGGAGTTTTAATATGACTGGTCGCTGCTTAGAGTGTAAAAAGGGAAAGCAGATCAAGAAATCTCATCCGAAGAAAATTCTAAACTCAATCAAGTTGCCATTAGAACGTCTCCACATGGACTTATTTGGTCCTTTAAATGTTCGAAGCATATCAGGAGACTTATATTGCTTGGTCATGACATATTACTATTTGAGATATTCGTGGGTATTCTTTCAAGAATCAAAAGACGAAACGTTCGAGAACTTGGTTATTCTATTCAAAAAACTCGAGAACCTTTATCATCTGATGGTCAGGCGCATTAGAAGTGACAACGGCACAGAGTTTAAGAATAACAAAATGAAGGAATTCTGCAACGCAAAAGGGATTCTGCACAAGTTTAGTCTCCCTGTACTCCACAGCAAAACGGAGTAGCTGAACGGAAAAACAGAACTTTGATTGAAACTGCGAGAACCATGCTTGCAAATTCTAAACTTCCAATCAACTTCTGGAGTGAAGCGGTTGCTGCGGCTTGCTACACGCTAAACAGAGTTCTCACTGTCAAACCATCAAAGAAAACATGTTTTGAGATGATAAACCGACAGAAGCCAAATTTGAAGTTCTTAGAACCATTCTTTCGCCATCTACCCTAATAGACCAAGATGGCAAATTCGGAGCTAAATCTCTTGAAGGTTTCTTTGTCGGATATGCGAGTCCGTTGAGAAGAGTATATGTTCCTTCGTTGAGAAAGGTTATTGAAGTAAAGCACGTGGATTGTTTCAACTATACGGATCCTATTCAAAGGAGAGGTGACACGTGGATGTTTAACTATCAAGACCTTTGGAAGTCATTTGACTTGCCCGAAGAACCGTCTGATGAAAAGTTGCAGCGTTATATTATCTTCACCAGTCAGCGAATCAAGAACAAATTGTTCGACCAATTGTGGTTAATCAACCCACGTTGGATCCATCTTCTTCGGTGCAAGTTCAAGTAATAGTGGCGTTTCGGCTGAAAATGTTTCTGAAACATTAGTAACACCTACTACTCCTCTAACAAATGCCTCTACTGAACCAGTGAATACAACAATGGAGCCCAGTATGCCTCAGAATCAGAATTCTGATTCAGATGAAGCACCAACATTTGATGCTGATGGGGAATCTCTTCTTCAGATGAGGAAGTGGAGCAGATAACAAGTCTTCTTAATCAATCTGCAGTCCAGAGCAACAGAAATGAAGCTTCATCAAGCTCTCCAAACGTTGAATTGTCGTTAATCTCAACATCATGAATCAGCAAAACTCAGTAGATGTTCCAAGTGAAGAATTGTCCGTGATCATATTCCTATCATCCGTCAACAAATATTATCGGAGAACTTCAAACGGGTGTTAGAACTCGAAGTCAAATTAACAAAGCACTGAGTTGTTTCTACACTCGCGTTACTCCAACCCAGAACTATTGCTTCTATTCATGTTTCATCTCTCAGATAGAGCCAACGACAGTTAATGAAGCTTTAGCCGATGAAAACTGGGTACAAGCAATGCAAGAAGAACTATTGCAGTTTGAGAAGTTGGGAGTGTGGAAGCTTGAAGACCTACCACATTATCACAAATCAATTCATACAAAATGGGTCTTTAAGTGTAAACATGATGATAGAGGGGTTATTGTTCGTAACAAAGCTAGGCTTGTTGTCAAGGGATTTCACCAGCAGGAAGGGATAGATTACACGGAAGTTTATGCACCACTAGCTCACTTGGAATCTATTCGAATCTTTCTAGCTTTCGCATCATGGAAATGATTTAAGGTCTATCAATTGGATGTCAAATCGGCTTTTCTGTATGGAAAATTACGCGAGAAGGTGTACGTTGGACAACCACCGGGGTTTCTCGATCCACTCAACAAGAAGAAAGCATACCTACTGATAAAGCTCTTTATGGTCTACACCAAGCCCTAAGAGCTTGGTACGAGGCATTATCGCAACATCTCGTCAGCAACGGCTTTATCAGAGGAACTGTGGATAGTACTCTTTTCACTAGAGAAGTTGATGGTCATCTGATTATAGTTCAAATCTACGTTGACAACATAATCTTTGGATCTACAAACGATAGTCTATTCAACGAGTTTGAGGGAATCATGAAAAAGAAATTCGAAATGTCCTCGATGGGCGAAATGAAGTTCTTTCTTGGTTTGCAAATAGATCAGCTTCCGGATGGTATTTTCATTCATCAGACTAAGTATGTTCACGACATCTTGAAGAAGTTTGGAATGGAAAGTTTGAAGCCTCTATCTACGCCTCTTGCTCTAAATCACGGGATTTGTGTTGATGAGACTGGAGCCAAAGTTGACGAGACGTTATACAGATCGATGATTGGATCGCTGATGTATCGTACGGCATCACGCCCAGATATTATGTATCCAACCTGCCTCTGCGCCAGATATCAGTCAAGCCCGAGGATCTTAATGCAGATCGTGAAGCGAATCTTCAGATACCTGAAAGGATGCCCAAGCACCGGCTTGTGGTACCCGAAGAACGACAATTTCGACCTCACAGGCTATGCTGATTCTGATTTTGGGTAGATAAGTTGAAGTCAAAATCAACTACAGCGGGATGTCAGTTCTTCGGAACAAGAATGGTAACCTGGCTAGTGTAAGAAACAGACTACGGTCGCTCTCTCTGCCTGTGAAGCTGAGTATATCTCGGCCTCCAGCTGTTGTTCACATATTCTCTGGATTCAACAGCAGATGAGCGACTATGGACTGCAATTTCTAGACACTCCGCTGTTTGTTGATAACAAGGCAGCCATAGATATAACTAAAAATCCGGTTCATCACTCACGCACAAAACACATTGAAATTCGTTATCATTTCATTCGTGATTGCTACGAAAAGAAATTGGTGCGAATAGAAAAAATCCACACCGACGAACAAAAGGCTGATTTTTATACCAAACCATTTTCTTTGTCACGGTTTAAATACTTGCTAAGAATTAGTGGTATGAAAAATTTCCTCACAGGTGCGTACGCTGAGGTTGAATACGGATCGAATGACGAGTTCGGGTGATCCACATTGGTTTGTAAATATCTTTCTAGTTTAGAATTTTGTTAAAAACTAAAATCCAAAAAGTTATTTTTGATTTTAGGGGGAGAAATGTTAGAGAAAATACAAAAACATTCGAAAAATTTTAAAATCCAAAAACATATGAAAAATTCAAAATGTACAAAAACATTTAAAAAGACAAAAAGAATTCAGTGTCATATAAGGAAATGATTGTACATCAGTGGACTATCACAGTATGCTAAAGAAATGAAAAGTTTAAAAGTAATAAACGAGTCTTACTGTGGATGTGTCGATAGGCTTAACACGTTCAGTAAACTGTTTTCGAGATATAAACGAAATTTTACAACTGCTTAATCTTGTGGATTAACATATCTTGGATATATGGACTTAGTACTCCGAAATTTCGTTTGAAAGATTGCCTGATTCTGGATACAAGGTCTTTATAGATAGTTGATATCTGGGGTATTATACAAGTTCTTCTGATTTTGTGGAAGCAATGGCCTAGAACTTCTATAATACTTTCGCTTTAAACCCTCTAATTGCATGCAATATTGAAAAGTATCGAAAGATATAATCATATGCAATGCTGAAAAGATTCCTTAAGGGGAACACACCTTAAAGACGAGCCTTCATCTCTTTATCTGTACGGTAGTACTAACCTGAGCTCTCAAGGTCTCGCACAACCCTGATACAGATATCAATTATGCTATATTCACCTGTAAGATGAAATGTAGGGAATTTGGATACGGGAGTATATTCAAGAAGTGGTAACTACAGATAAGTCAAGTTTCATAAATCTTACCTTAAACATATCTTGAAACAGTTGAGAAATGTGGTAAAGTTTAAGTGGACAAACATATCGACAATCTAGGTAAACAAGTTTAAAGCTTAAAGTCATCTAAAGGTCAACGGTACTGGTGATATGTCTCAATCAACTGATATGATCCTTAGATACAAAATTCACAAAAATATGTTGTAAATAGTTTGTACATAGTTTACATAGTCTGTACATATCAGTTTTACAGATTAAAATCAAAAAGCTTTTCAGTGTGTTTTAGTATAAACTTACAAAAAAGTTCAAAAAGATTTTATTTCTACATTGTTTTCAGCAAACCAATGTTGGAGAACGAGTCTTCGAAGTCTGATAAGATGCTAGAACTGGTGGGAATCTCTTTGACAACGGGCTAGGAGCTTATCTGTAAAATCTGAAAAGCACAAAATGATAAAAATTTCATTAATTTGAAACTTTGATTTTGAAACTATCAACAGTTTGTTCGTAACGGTTCAAACCGGGGTGATTAACTTGGACTCGGCAGACAAATCGGTTAACCAAGTTCATTAACTTGGACTTGGTCAACTGAGTGGATTTTCATAACTGGTAAAAAGTTGAAAAGTTCAGGGGTTAAAAATGAAAATTTTGAAAAAATTTGAAGTTAGGTTTGGCAAGTTCGGCCGAACTTGCTAAACAATATCAAGTATTAACAAACAGCAAGTTCGACCGAACTTGCAGATGGCTGTGTTGATTAAAGGCTAAGTCCGCTCAAACTTAGTTGGGCTTGTTTGTTGGGCTTAACAAATTTGCCCGAACTTGACTTGGTATAAATACCAATCAAGTTCGGCCGAACTCATTTCATCAGTTGTCAACCTCTGAGCGAACTTGAGAACCTCTAAGCGATCTTGTGATTTTGACACTTTTGAGTCGTTATACTGCCCAATTTTCGATTGGTTTTAGTGATTGGCACACTAATAATAATGGCTGAGGTATAAATTTGACATATGAACCGAGATTAGAACTGTTTTTGAACATGATAGATCTGAAACTTAAAATCTGATAGTTCTAGGTGTTTGTGATCAAAATTGAACTTAAAATCCTCATCTACACATAAAATCAACTGTGTAATTGATTTTGATTGAATTGTAATGGACACTTGCATGTTAACAGGTTGAATTTGGGGAAGACGACAAGTTCGACCGAACTTGTTGTCAAGTTCGACCGAAATTGCATTAAAGTCTTGTTAATAAAAATTGATTTAAATGACATCTTCGACCGAACTTAGGTTTTGGAATTCTGAAATGTGTAGTTCATAAGTTCGCCCAAACTTATTAAGAAAATTGTGAACATGTAATTGATGCATGTTCGGGCGAACTTGGGTAAAACAGATTGATATAACACCTAATCAAGTTCGCCCGAACTTGATAAAGTGTTAGAAAATTTTGTGATTTTTCTCGATAAACGTGCTAATTGTTTTGCGTCATTTTTCAGGCACAGGTTCCAGCACGTGTAATCTCAGTAGAGTTCTCTAAAACTCACAATACGTGCATCACGCTCGACAAATCGATATGTCCGTCGCTAAAAGAATACGACAGTATACTGAAGTTTTTGGGGAAAGCCCTATCCACAGAGCTATAACAGAGCGCACAGTGTCGTATCGATCACACATTGTTCATTTTTGGATGAACGCGAATCTTAGTGAAGATCAAAACTCAATTGTTTCATCTGTGCAAGTAGGCAATGAAGCAAACCGAACACTGTAACTGAAGATGATATACGCAGAGTGTTGCAATTCAATGATAAAGAAGACGATTCTATTTACCTCGACGAAAAGATGGCTCGTGGTTGTTTCTTCCGTATGGGATATAAGGGGAGCGTGAACAAGCCAACGCTGAAGAAAGGGGAAGTGCCAAATCCCTATAAACTCCTAATGCACGCCATAATTCATACATTTAGTCATCGCAAGGCCGGTTTAGATGATGTCCAAGATTATTTAGCTTGCATGGCAACGACATTAATTCTGAATAAGCCGTTCAACTTCTCGAAGTTAGTTTTCACTCACATGTCGAAGAATATGGAGGATTCAAGGCTTTGTCTCTATCCAAGATTTGTTTAGATGTTAATTGATGAAAAGTACACGAATATTGCATGAGATTCGAACGATGTGTTATAATTAGTTCATGTTGATGAGACCACAGTGAAGAAGCTCATAAAGTTTCAAAAGCAAGCTTCAGCTCCTGTTGCAAAGCCTGTATACAGAGCGATCAAAGATTCTAATTACATTGCGCTGCCAAACAACAAATGGAGGAAAGATGGTAGCGACGATGAGAAAGAGCTTAACGCTGAGAAGGAGTGGTTTAAAGATTTCAAACCAAAGGCAAGGAGCGAATGGTTCTTAAAGGCAGAAGCTGATAAGCCTAAAAAGAAACATGTTGCGAAGAGAAGTCGAAACTATGCCTGTCGACGAAGATGAACCAGAGAATGTTGAAGCAGTTGCTCGATCAAGTGTTGCAGTTGTTATTGAGAGTCAAGAGACTGTGAAAACGACTCAAGACGATGTTATTTCTGCTACTTCTGAAAAAGAAGATGATTCTGATGAAGAAATTCCATTGAAAGAGCCAGAAAAGACTGAGGCTGAGATTACAGCCGAGAAAGAAAGAGAGGTGGATGCTGATTTCGAATCCGAATCAGGAAAAAGAGTCTGATGAGGAAAGACCCAAGAAGAAATCTAAACGGGTTAAGTCTGCAACTGTTTCGTCGACAAAGACTACAGGGTCTCCTTAGACTAAAGGAAAGAGAAAATCAAAGAAAGAGCAAAGGCTGTAAGCAAAGGGTACAAAAGATCTTTGAAAAGCGCAGGAGTGACACAAGAACCTTCTGGCGCATAGGAGAAAGGAGTTACACAAGAACTCTACACAGAACCTCCTGTTGTTGATATAAGTGAAGCTGAACGTCCAGGAGTCACACAAGAACCTCCTTTGATTCTTCCATCTGAATCTGAAAGGCCAGGAGCTACACAAGAACCTCCTGTGTCTAGTTTTGTGGAAGTACCGATTATTCAATCGCCTGTTGCTCCAACGACTTCTGTTCCTGAAAGTTCTACTCCAAGGAAGTCAACACCAAAAGCTGCAACACCGAAGTCAACACCAAAAAAACTCCAAGAGGACCTAATATTTTTGGTGATATTCATAGTGATCCGATAAGTCTGCAGAATCTAAATGATTTCTTTCCAGAGACTAACGTTGAACTTCTGGAAAAGCGTGTCAAAGCACTAGAAGACAAAGTGGCACAGAATGAAGTTGAGAAAGCAGAGCTTATTCAGAAGATGAATCAAAGTGCGGTTGAGAAAGAGATTTTGGATGACAAGGTTAAGGTGTTAGAGAATGAGCGTGAATATCTTAAAGCATTGATCGAAAGTCTGCAAGATGCGAATGAGAAGATGCAGACATAAATTTCAGAGTTAAAGTCATTCAAGCCCTAAATGATCAAAGATTCTCCAGTATGCAGAAAGTGTTATCTAATGCACTGGGAATCAACTTCATCAAAGAATATGATCGTCTAGATCAACAGGAAGCCAAAGAACGATCTGAGAAATAATTGGTTGAGAGTGACAAAGTTAAAGGAGTTGAAGGTGAAGCTCCTAAGTCTTCTGATGCTACAGAGAAACCAGTTGAAGATGTTTCGAAAGCTTCTGAGTCTGATATTCCAAAGGTTGACGAATCTGTCAAACCTTCTAATCCTATCACTGCTTCTGAAGAAAAAGACGATGAAGAAGCTGAGAAAGATGATAAAGAGGATGAAAAGGAAGGAGGTTACGAGGATTTGAATGTTGGTGATGATGATGATGATTACGATCTAGGTGGTGATGATTTTGATCAGGGTGGTACAGGTATAAAGATCACTGAAGTGAAAGTCTCTGAAGATTTTAACCTTACTTCACTTATGGATGACGAGTCAAATAAAATGGAAGATAAAAGTCAGGGGGAGTCAGGAAAGACAGGGCCTTCAAATGATATTGATGGGACAGATGTTGTTTGATCTGCTAAGCCTATTACTGCAGTACCCACGAAGCCGTTGATGTTAGAACATAATGTGGAAGAAGGGGAGTACGTGCATAACTACTCGAAAGAAGATCTTGCGAGATTAGTTGAAGTTGAAGCTGAAAATTTAGAGTTTGATTTCGAAGAAGTGTTGAATGTAAACACTTTCGAGCCAAATGACTATCAGTATGTGAGAAGATTCGAAGCAGATGAATACAATCGAGTGATTGTTGAAGATTGGTCTCCAGATGATGAAACAGATCAGAAAGCAAAGTACATTGGTCCTAATTAGAAAGTTTTCCTACTTTTGAGGAAATGTACAAGCAGTCAGACGAAGACATGTTGGAGGAAAGAATTGCTGAATCAGTTCGAGAGGGTAAAGTTCCTAAGCCCATGACCAAAGAAGAAATAGCTCAAGCGAGGAAGTCTTGGTTCAAAGAGATGCCACGTGAACGAAAGTTTAGACGTCCACTAGCATTCTTTACCAGAGACAAAGATGTTTCTTTGGGGGATATATTGAGTTAGGGTTGGTTCAAGGAGCTGAACGTATATGCAATCAAGAGGGAGTTTGGAGTGCAATACTTCAAATACCTTGCTGATTTCAAGACATTACCATATTGGGATGTGGAAGAGTTGGTTCAAACTGTGAACGTTACATACAACATGAAGGTAGCTGATCAGTTATTGTGGAAAATGATCAAGTATGAAGCGGTGAAAGGATTCAACTACTGGAAGCCTTTTATTCCTAGCAGCAGAATCAAGACAAATAAGAAAACGGGGGAAAAGGACATAACGTTAATTATGAAACGTCCAAGAGCCATGAGGAATATGCCACTTATGCCGATTGAACAAGACTTCTATCCTTTGTTCAAGTGGTGGCAAATAGATCCAGCTACTTGTGAAGTAGTTATTGTTCTGAAGTTTGAAGAACACTTGGATATATCAAAGGAAAGTGTTGAGGTGAGGGGTTATCAGGGCATGAGGGGTTTATGGAGGACGATAAGGATTCTAGATCCTATGTGGCTTGTGAACTGCTCGAGAGAATATATCAAAACCTTGTTCTACAACAAGATTGTATTTGAAGAACGTGAAAAGGTACAAGCTATGCAGTTTTAGAAAGTTGTGAATGTTTGCTATGCACGCGAAGTAAATTCTGGAAAAATGTGGCAAACGAAGTGGAGAGACTTAGAAAGAGTTGAGTTTTTAAAGGAGGAAAAAAGAAATGAGGCGATTAAAGAAAGAATGGAAAAAGCGGTAAGGCAAAGTTCTCTAAGAATGGATAATTTTAAAAGACCACCGCCAACTGATCAAACGCCTGATCCAAAGCAAGAACGACAAGGAAGCCGTTCAAGAACTTCTTCGGTCGTGTGCGTTAACGTTTATATGAAGACAGAGTTTTGAAGACTAATACAAGACGAAGACTATATCCAAGGGGGAGTCTGTTGGTGCATAATGTCTATGTCTTAGTCTTATATCGAGTCTGTATTGTATAGAGCTGAATAGGCTAGGTATATGAAGTATTTATGTTTATATTAGCCAAGTTCGCCCATGATGTCATGTTTGGACATGTTCGGCCGAACATTCTTAGGCATGTTCGGGCGAACTTGTGTCTCCCAGGGCCGAACTTGTTTGCCTATAAATACCTAGCTTGTGATACTCATTTGTAACTTTGGCATTTTGGAGGCGAAGCTCTGTCAGTTTGTAACCAGAACGTTTGATCAATAAAACTGACGATTAACTGATTAAATCTTGTCTATTGGTAAACACGATGTAATATTTCCGCTATTATGGACGTTAGATATCAAATTTAGATTCCTTAGCATCGAGGATCGGTCCTACAAATCTACACGGTCGTTTTCTCTAAAACACACCGTAAAATTCCTCGTTTCATCCCCGAAATATATTTATTCACAAAACCGTTTCTACCCGAAACATATTAATATCATCAAAATCATATATTTTCCATGAAAATATACATTTTATATAAGCAAATGTATGTTTTATTCAAAAACATCTTTAATCCTTTTAAGGCGTGTTCTTCCCCCAAAACATATACAAAACAGTAAAAAGAGGGGGTTTAGTGACACTCACCTTTGGGTGCGTATTGAAAATAGCGCGATCCCACAATTTGATTCTACACATCCTAACATACGTAGGCACGATTTAATAATCAATATACTACAAAATTCCTAAGTTTCTCCAATACTTAGAATTTTCATATAACTTTGAGATTTTCTCGAAAAGTTATTATTTTTTATTATGTTGGCATATATATATATATATATATATATATGAGTTCATATATATATATATTTTTAAGATTTTGCGACTTGAACGATTTTATTGGTGACCTTAATGTTATATCTGTTACACTCCCGTTTATAAGTACTATATATCTATGATTTGCGCGTTGTAATATATATACATAAACGTGCACATATTCATAACATCATAACACGCGAAATCTCGTTAACTCTACACTTTATCATTTTTAAAGCATGCATACATGAAATAACTTATTTAGTTAACCTATGAATAAATTTTCATGCTCGACAAATAAGTTACACATTAATCGCATTTTACCGATTCTACCGTTTTAAACATACAAGCGTACATGCATAGTCTTAATTCCCGCTATCATGTCAACACTTAACATATCATCATATACACATATTTAAATCACATAACACATTTAAACACATAACGTTCACTCATGAGCAACCCATTCTAGTGTGTGTTGAAAAATGCGTATTTTAGTGATTCGGTAACGTTTCGGGTGCCGAAAGTCATGTATGACTAACCAAACACCAAGTAATCTTAATATAAGTTAAAATACTTATATTTATATCAAAAATATAAATTTAGTTACTGATCTAAAACAGTTTCATAATAACCCTTTTAAAAGGAGATTTTACCGTTTTCACCACATAGTTTTGCGTTAAACGTTACCCTAACCATCCGAACTCGAAATGACTTAATATTTTAACACAATACATGTTATATATACTGAATAAAATGATGGTTATAATTAGATTAGTGCAGTTTTTGTGTAAGGCACATAAATCATACGATTTCATGTATTTTACAACACTTTTAAGCACAAAGTACAACATGCAAAGCTAGTAAACTTTATGTCAAAGTTCCATACCATTTTACACTTCAAATAACATTATTTTTATGCTTTATAATCTGATCTAATATCATTTTTATCATAACATCATTTATTCATCTTTTTATGTATGTACACCCACATGCATGTCCATGTACAAGCTCCTAAAGCATCCATAAATATCTTCATCATCATGCATGTATTCATACGCATTAAACATTCATTTAATTCATGTCCATATTATCCATGACATTTAAATCTTCATATCATTATCATCCCATCATTGGACTTAAATGCAAGAATCTAAATCTTACATATTTATGAACTAGCATCAATTTTTACATGCATGCACATATACTTACATACATATACACGGCCATATATATACATACATACATGCTTCCAAAATTTAACTTTTCATGTTCATGCTTTTCACATACTCATGTCAATCCGCAAACAACTTTTAGAACATTCTAAATATCACATGCATTCACTTTTAACACCATACCCATCAAGAATTAATCAAACATCAAAACTCAAAATCTCATGTGTACATATACACACATACATACACGGCCCTACATACATACATACACTCATCCATTTTCATTTTCTTTGAAAACCCGTTTGTTTTTGTTTTTAAGTTAGTGTTTATGTCCAAGAACAAGAGAAACTTCCATAATCTTCAAGAATCAAGAACATAGATTTTTAAAGTAAAGTTATACCTTCAAGATTTTTGTTGGGTTTTTATTAAGATGATGGTATGAAGCTTGGTTTTTGTTTGAAACTCCTTGGAAACACCTTTGATTCTTCAACACTTGAAATGGGATTGTATGAACATGGATTCTTCAAGATCTTCAAAGTTTGAAGGTATAGTGTGTGTACATTTGATCTTGCATGTTAAATGGAGTGTGTATATTGCCATAATCATTACATGATATTCCCTAGGTGCACACTTGTCTAAATGGAAGGTTTTTCAAAAATGTGGGCAGCCATTAGGCCGCCACCTATGGGCACACACATGCATATCATATACTTACACATATATAGGTTATTTACTAGTATTTAACTGGATACCGAGCGTTTTATCTAGCGTTTTAATCATGTTTTAACGTGTTTTAAATTATTTTCAATGCTCTATAAAAATAAACACACCAAAATATTACCAACCAATATTTTATTTGCCTGGACCGGCTACGTTGTCGGTATTTGGCAGTATGCGCTTAAATTCGCAAAATAGGGATTTTAAGCGTTTTAATTTATTTTTATCATTCTATAAAAATAAACTTGTCAAATTATTACTATAATAACTATTAGTTGCCCTGAACTGGCTGTGTTGACAGTATTTTGTCAGATATGTGCAGTATCGCGCAGTACGCGCTTAAATTCGAAAAATAGAGTTTCTTAGCGATTTAAATTATTTTTCCTCACGATTATGATTAAATATATTATTTAACTCATAACGGACTATTTTTGGGATTTTAACATTATCCGCCGGTCACCGACGTTCGTTTCGCATTTTAACCGTTACGTGATAAGCGTTTATCTTAATATTGCCAACGTAATTTTTATCAAACTTTGGATTTACCAACACATCAAATACCATATATAAACATCATAAATAATCAAATACGGCCTTTTATTCATTCATGACACGTGTTACATTTAAACGGTACATCCTAAATAGTCGGGTGTCACACTCTAGTTGTCGGAATCGTCCACTAAACAGAGGAAACTCTGTCCGTTTTTCATTAAAAACCCGATATATAAAGCGCATTATAACTGAAAAACGAAACCATCGAGATTCAAAATATTTTACAAATATAAAGGGAAGTGAATAACTTTGGCGACCTTTATAACTTACAAAAGGACACTATAACATTTCAACGAGCGTGATTACAAGATATCGGAAATCTTATATAAACTAATAAAATTATTTATGTTTATTTCAAAGGACTATTATTCGGTGATTATGTGGAATAAAAACAATTAGTATTATTTATCTCCAACGTTTACAACTCAAATACTTTTTTTAAAATAAATATAATGTTTATATTTATTTCGAACGTCGAGATTTCCGAACACTTTTACAAAAATAAATATAACGGTTTATAATTATTTCAAACGTCGACTTTAAACACTTTATGAAATAAATAGAGTTATTATATCTATTTCAAATGTAGATGACTAGAATACTTTAGAAAGCCGATGATTCGAATATTTTATAAAATAGATATAATTATTTATATTTATTTTCAGCGTCTAAACAAAATACGACATTTTATCGCGAGATTATAACAAGCTTAATTCTATAATTTTTATTAATTATAAACGAAACGCAAGACATCCATTTCAGACACGTAACGTTTTACAATATAAAATACATACATATGTATATATGTGTGTATACGTGTACATCTTTGAAAATCTACGGAGAGTCGTATTATCTTTATCCTTCTACGTATTTTAATACGACAACACACGACTTCTTAAGTATATTTATATTAAATATATAAATATATGCATCCTAAATCATTCGGAAATTAAGTCGTTTTTCGATACTTAGTTCTATCCCGATTATAAACGATCAAATAACCATAGATTGGTTATTCTAAGTCAAGATAACAACACCCTTTTAGGATCGTTTGTTAACGATTCGGTAGAGCTCGGACACGTAGTATAACTACGTTGTCTTATTAGAAACTTATAAGCTTGTTTCTTGATAGGAATGCCATAGTTGCACGCTAGCGAGTCACGTTCCTGGAATGACATCACGGAATCACGTTAAACTAGCTTTTCACAAGGATATCAAGGTCAGTTCATAACCCCACTTTTTACCGTTTTACATTTTTATAAATGTTTTCGGGGGTGGAAAGACATGCAAAATATTACAAAAGCATACAATATTTCGATAAACGCAAATCATATATTTCTAAACCATATCACTAACATATTCCGGTTAACACAAATGGTATATGAAAAGTTTATGCCAAACATGATGAGTTATATAAAACATACGCGTTTTCGAAAACATATATGAGCTTTATGACATGGGCTAGGCCCAACAACATGGATAACAAGATAACATGGGCTAGGCCCACTAACACAAACTATGACATTCGGTATGTAGCTATGGATTAGATTATAACAATAGATCATTGTACGTAGGCAGGATGATGACACGACTATAACACAATAACCATTAATCACTTAGTGACCAAGGTGCAAAAGGTGTAGATCTATTGAGATTGAGGCACCTCCACTCCTAGTTGTTAACCATGGGGTACTTTGTGGTCCCGACTAGAACACACAAAGTGTCTCGGTTTGGTTATTTACTTACGGTACAATATGTCAGTAGGTTCGCTACCCACTGATTGATCCTTAGATTCCATAGGCACTTTACATACTATGATTTCAATACTGTTTTTACGAATATAATAGAAAAGCATTTCAACTTCGGTTTACAAGTAGACAGAAAACACTTTCATTACCGGTTTACAAACAAACAGTTGCATGCATTGGTGTATAAAACATAAAGGAAACATTTCGATACTGATATACAGTTATGACATTATAAACGCTTTGCGATACTATGATCGCACAAACCGGTATTCAACTGCATGATTGCAAACACATGATTTACAAATGTTTTAAGATTCATTTGAAACAAAACAAACAAACTATGAACTCGCTCAACTTTATGTTGATTTTTCATATGTTTCTTTCTCAGGTTTTAAAATTTCAAACTATGGCACGGTTAGGGTAGGAGAACCCACTGGAATTCGAGTACTTAGCGGCGTTCATTTTCTAGAAGTCTTAGCACCTTAATACTTTCGCTGTGCAATGAAGATACCAGTCTCGTCACGCCAGCTCTGATATTTCGGGGTGTGACAAATACGGCCTACATGTTTAAATAATACGTGATGTTGTAACTTATGTGTGTGCTACCTGATAAATACTTGTATAAATACATGTCATACTTGTATACGAACCTAATGAATATTGGTAACCATAATAGGCTGTGGTTGACTACTTTTAAAACAAGTAATTCACCTGTCGAGCAAAACAAAGGTGAGTTCACACACTACTAAAGCATGTATTCCCGGTGGTTGGGAACGAACGAACAACACTTTCCCTGGTTTGGGATTGCCTAGTATCCCAGGAAGGAATACTACAAAAAGTACTTTTCATATATATATATATATATATATATATATATATTATATATATATATATATATATATCATGTCTTAGTGTACTAAACGCAACTCTATCACGAAGTCCCCACTTTCTATACCGATTAATCGACTGGCCTGGCGAACGGGTTTTTAGTTGATAGCGCTATTAGGTCTTACAAACCTCACACCGTGCCGAGGAGGACGGGCGTGAACTTGTATGCCTTGAAAACCGTCAATGATTATAGACATTGAGAAACGGGGTAAAAACGAAACAACGTAACAGTCGCATGTCTTCGGTATTGCGCAGTTTAGTAGCTTACTGATGGGGTAACTCCCCATGACAAACATGATTTATAAAAGAGTAAACTTAATAACTATGTTTTTGGAAATAAAACTGTCTAAACCGTTAACTCGCCAACTTTATTGTTGACACTCTACTGCATGCTTTGAAGGACCGTAGGTACAGCTCGGGAGCTCGCAGCGGAGGAGTGTAGTGGTTGCGTTGAACCTTGTTGGGTTCCTAATAAAATCCATGAACTTTAAACTACTATTTGGATTATTAAACCGTTAAACCTTATGCTTCCGCCGTTAACTTTAAACGTTGTTTTTTTTTCTAGCATCTTTAGTCACTAATCGTGTTGTGGAGATGGCTTTATTATGATTTACATTTAATGTTCAATATGATTGGTGGCATGACCCTGGTCAATATGTCACACGCCTTGCGGTAATACTCTGCATGTGGAAAATGAGGGTGTGACAGATTGGTATCAGATCCATTGTTTATAGTGAACTTGGTTTTAAAAGATAAGTCTTTTGACAAAAACCAGACTATAACCTTTGTATTAAACGGACCGCAACAGCACTACACTCCCACTGCAAGGCTCAACAACCTAGAATCAATAACTCGTGCATGTATTTACTTGTTACTTGCTTGATACATATTTGAGGATATATGTAACGATATGCTTAGTATACGAAATATATATAGATACGTACATACGTGTTATGGTCAAACCCTCTCCTACTATTCTCGCTATTATTCTCGTATCACTACGGCGTCGTTCTTACTTTGTGATTTGTGGATGTGAAGAAAATGAGCGGGCGCGAAAGAGGCGATATCAACCTGACTCAGGGCCAACTAGCGGCCATGATCAGCGCATGGGTTGCGGAGGCTTTAGCAGCCTAGCAACAAGCAACCACTCAACCTCGAGTTTGCACTTTCAAAGATTTCATGGATTGCAAACCTCACTCTTTCAGTGGCACCGAAGGGGCTGTAGGCCTTCTTCACTGGATCGAGAAGGTCGAGTATGTGTTTGAGATGTGTGAATGCCCTGCTAACAATCGAGTGAAGTATGCTATTGGCACTCTTGAAGGAAACGCGCTCTCCTGGTAGAACGCGCAAGTTCAAATGCTCGATTGGCGGATGCCAATGCCACTCCCTGGAACCAATTCAAGGATTTAATCATGGAAGAGTATTGTCACAGCAGCCTACAAAAGAATTGAGCTTTATCTCAAGGGTCTAGTTCCCGAATTCCAAAGCTTGGTAACTTCGCTAATCTCCCCACAATCCAGCAAGACATCCATTTAGCTCACCGTCTCACTGATCAAGCAGTTGAGCAGGGCCCAAATGAATCAGAGCTACCACTGATACTTTTCCCGACAACAAGCGAAAATGGGATGACAACCAAGGAAAGGTTTCCAACTCCTCACAACCTCAAGCTCAGCAGAGGAAGTTTGAAGGCAACCGGAATCCCAATCAGCAAGCCCCGACTAACCAAACTCAGGGTGGTTACCAAGGAAACCGACCTAAGTGCAACAAGTGTAATCGGTATCACAACAGGCAGTGCGAGAAGAACCGCTGTCAGCGGTGCAACAGGAAAGGGCACGTGGCTAAGGATTGTAGAAGCCCGTACCCGGTGGACAAACCCGCCAGAGCAGCGAAGGAGTGTAGTGGTTGCGTTGAAACTTGTTGGGTTCCTAATAAAATCCATGAACTTTAAACTACTTTTTGGATTATTAAACGTTAAACCTTATGTTTCCGCTGTTAACTTTAAACGTTGTTTTTTAACTAGTATCTTTAGTCACTAATCGTGTTGTCGATATGGATTTATTGTGCTTTATATTTAATGTTCAATACGATTGGTGGCATGACCCTGGTCAATATGTCACACGCCTCGCGGTAATACTCCGCATGTGAAAATTGAGGGTGTGACAGAATTTTACATACGTAATTGGTGCAATTCCTTATGGACTTGTAGCCAATTACACTTGATCTCAGCCACACGCCGTACCCCGGTAACGCATCCACGATGATCACATCCATCAGTTGTCGGTTATCCTAGTTTTCAATATATGACACCTCCGCCAGAGGGTAAGCATGGTTGACCCAATAACTCACCACCTCCAGGTGAATTAACCTGGTAGATTCAAAGATACTCCATTTCGGCATAAAGGGTCTATCAGGGATGTGTGGGTCCCAATTTATGGTGGGCTAATACAAGTCATTAAACATGTCGCTTTCTTCATTAAGAAAACCACCACTTGACCCTGTTGCATTACTATAACTAGCTCCCAACCTTCAAATGACTCGATAGCTGAAATGGACGATGGAATGACATGGCTAATAGTCACGGTGGCGTTGGCCAAGGAGGGATCGACCATTTTTTTGCATTTATGGACGGAAGCAGTCCCAACCACTGGAAAAGTGGCAGGAATGCTTACAGTAGTAATGACGATTGCCTCAGAAAAATGGGTGATGTTGCAGTTGGTGCACCAAGAACCAATGGACTCCCAAAGAAATGGCACTTGCATCCGAAATCAAGTCTATTAGGGTAGGACTTCAACTAGACTCTATCAATGCACATGGGCTTAAAGACATCAAAGTTGCCACATCGGAGATTGTCTCAGATGTCATCTCGGGATGACTACCGGATGATACACCTGCACACAACTAGGATAAGGCAATCGCCATACACAATGAATAATAAAGAGCATATAAGGAACTTACCAAGGATAGCTAACACTGCTTGATGTCTCGCTATAAATTGGAGTAACGCACGGGGCGCATTCATTCTTTTTACATTAGGAGACACAGTAGAGAAGGTCGCGATAGAGGCGGTAATAGTCGCAGGAATAGAACATGATGAAGCGGCACCGGTACATATAAGATCACCACTTGATGGCGATTCTAGGAGACTTCTCTTACTCGTTTCCCAGATATGAATGGTTTTATTTCTTGCAGTCCTCCCTTTGGAAACACTTTCTGTTACTATGTCAACGCTGGGGGGAAGGTTGGTAAACACATCTATACGACAGGTAATAAGAAGTTATCGGGATGTTTATCAAGAACACTCATCTCTCCAACGACAAGTTCGTGATCCCTAGGGCTCAATATTGTAGCTCTCTTAGAATTTACAAGATCATGTAAAGACCATTCACCTACCAGGACAAGATCAATAGTTATAAAGTTTACGAAATCCATATAACGTTTACGAATACATATATTATACACAGCAGATACTTACCATTGTCAGCAATCTTAAAACCTGGATAAACTTAATGATTTCTCCATACTAGGCTCATCCCAATGAGTACCAGAGCACCCTCAAGAATACGCACACAATCGGTAGGATGATCGCATAATTTTTTAAATAGGGCATGATCCTTGTAGTCATACACCAATGGCGTAGAATCCTTTACCTTTTTCTTCGGCGCAATATCCTTCCATACCATGTTGCCAGGGATTACACTCGCATCCACATAGAAGAATTTTCTCTTCCAATCCTTAACTTTGCAGATGGAAGGTACCGACCGTATACACCAAACCCCTGTGTCTTGTCGATCAAATGTAAAAAAGGGAGCTTTCCATACCAGGCAATAAAAAACCTTAAAATACCAGAATCTCTGGTTCATACCCTAGACTTAGAGAAGCATACTCGAAATGCTTTACCTTGGCAAGACCTAGAGGATGTACTTGTGATATGTGGATGTTGTAACTATCCAATACATCTTTACAAAACTTGGTAATAGGAAGGCCATAGTTGCAGAACTTGAAGAAGTTAGCAAACAGCGTAATTTTTCCATGTTTCAATGGAAAAGCAACATCTTTGTCTAGGGAAAAATGGGGTGCCACTCCGGCTTAATCTTGTATTACAAATTCTCAAACGAAGCTTTGCCCCACTTACATTGTTCGGAATTTTTGGGTGCAATGCTAAGTTGAGGGAAGAAGATGAACAGTTGTTGAGAACAGATTGGGGAAAAAGTGAAAAGTTTCTCGTAAAATGATGCCCTTGACAAGGTACAGGGATATCCTCCTCACACGCTAAAACACCTTTTCAAAATTCAAATTGCAGGCCCAATAGGTAAAAACGCGTCATGACAGGGCATTACCAACTGTCATACTCATGATGACATCCCTGACGTGGGTTGTCATTCCTCATCATCCCAGCGGATATTTACGCATTACCAATACATTGTTTTTCTTTTTGAAAGTCCGATGTCATGATTGTAAACCATAACATTGGACCGGGGGCATGATGAGGTATGACTCGGTTCGGCCAATTTGAACCGGTCAAACCTACTTTAGATAATATGATATCAGTTTGCATGATCTCTTTGATACGAAACAAATCCCAATACAACTAATATTCCTAAAAAGGGAAACCCTAAAAGCACCAACAATATAAATAGAGGACAAGAGTTAAAGTACATTCATTCACTCTAAATTCTCTCTCTTACTTTACTCCCACAAACCGAGACTTATTCTCACGCCGGAGGTGGTTACCGGAATAACCTCATTCCTGTAACGAGTCCTAACAATGTGCAGATCTAGTTCTGATCGTTGACATCCATATTCACCATCAAAGATCATGTGGCAGGTTTACGTTTCCTCACAAGACAAGCAAAACACACGTTCGTACCATCCCATTTTTAAATGTTTACACTTGTTCTCAGCTGGTTCGAACTAGTTTTGGTCAGATTGTTTTTTGGCTGGTTCAAAGCATTTGAAACTACTTTTCGTCTGTTAAGGCCTTTTTTAAGGTATGCCTTGCTAGACTCAAGGCAGTTTTGCCTCGAGTGTCTAGGCATGCGCTTTGGCGCTTTAACTATATAATGTTATGGTTTTAACTCTTTTAAAATTTACCCTTTCAATTTTTTTATTTGAATTATATACATTTACAAAATTCAATTAACCAAACAAAACCATTAGAAAAGAGATCACCGTGATTATTGTTTTTTTTTTCTTTAAGAATAATATATATCAAATTTGTTATAATTCTTTATGTTTGACAAAACACAATTTATATAAAACTTGACCCACTTAATTCATAGGTTTATAAACCAAGACGATAGGTTTTAGGGTTTTGTTAGCCGAAACTTTCGGTTACATGGGTTAAGACTACATCGAACCTCTTTAAGTTCGAGCCTTGAGGTCTAATGAGTCAATAATGCATGTTACATATGTTGGGTCAAATGGTAATTTACCCATGAAATAAATTCTTTGTGCAGCTTGTTTCAACAAATGACAGCTAAAGTAATACTGTTGATTAAACCATAAAAAGACCAATCACACACTACCATGTGCCAAATAAGTAAATCATGTCAAAGATTTCACCATATCCATTTCATCTAAAGCCGAACCCAACTACTACTATACCCAGTAGCAAAACTGTGTAGAACACTATCGTTTTTTTCACACGACTGTTGGTTGGTTCTTTACCTCCAATAATAAACCTTTTGACCATTTAACTAACCTACTATCGATATTGTATTATCTTATATCTTATATATATAATAAATGAAAATGTGTTGGCCGATGTGGACTCAGTGAGAACTTCTTAATTCTGGTTTTTTTGGCTCCAAAAAATCGGGTCAGTTTTTTTCTTTAGTGAAGCCCCGAAAACCCGTATTGTGACCCGGATTTAAAAACCTTCTAAACGCCTTCTTTTCTTCCGTATCTTCAGTGAAACCCTAGCAGCCTCCTGACTTTTTCTCCAGATTCATTTGTTCACGCTTCTGGATATCACCTCTTTCTTCTTTCTAAAAACCCTAATCGTGTTTCCTTCATCATCTACGAAAGAAAAAGAAAATAGATAAAAGAAAAGAAAAGAAACTGCACGTAAGAATGGACGATCCAAATCTCTATCATTCTTATTCATAACACTATCAGGTTAGGGATCTTTCAATTTTATTTGTTATTCCATTATTGAATCTGTTTAATTTCATATCATCATCTTTTCAAATCAGGGACTAATTGGTAGGCAACTTCACTAATTTTTTATTTTTTTTTGCAAATTAGAGGTCTATTAGTAATTGGGGATCTAGGGTTCGCAAGCAATCGTCAAGGTCATGTTTAGTCTGTCTCTAATGGATTCAATTTATGATTTCTTTCATTATTCGTGTTTATTATCTGTGTAATATTAATTTAACATTACTTTCTTCGTCAATTTCACTTGATTCTGTTTCAAACCGGGTTTTAAAATTCCCAGGTGTATGGATCCGGTTTCGTTTGATTTATATTTAGTATCTGATATATGTTCTAATATTTTTATTCGCATTAGATCAATGCAATTATTTATTCTAATTGAAATGTTTGAGCAATGGGCTGTTGTGATATGTATTAAAAATTTAACATCTTTATCCTAAAACGCCATTAATGATGTTTTATTTACCCATATGAAGATATAGTATGAAGGTATGACACATGATATCTATTGAAACTAACAATGTCCCGAATTCATTGTGAAACGGGTAATTATGTTGTCCGCCAAGTGTTCGATTAAATGGTCTAACAGAATTTGAGTTTTTCCCACCAGGTGTTTGATGAAATGTCTAATTGAATTTGCTTTTGCTTTTTTGGTTTTGTAAGTGTTTATTAGGATGGATTACTTTATTTTTCCATAAAATGATTGGTTAAGAGTTGCAAGTCTATTTATTCTCTAGGTTGCATCACTATGCTATATCCCCTTTTCACTATGAACTACCAACAAAAAACGCAGCTATTTTAGTCCATGGAGTAGCATGCCTCTTCTATTTTGGAAAACTTGATTTGGTGGTTTTTTGAAAGACTTTTCTACTACAATCATTTTCTTATGATCAAGAGGATACTTTTTTCACTAGCAAATAATTACTCTTTTCCATTAGTGTTATACTAATTTGCACAGGTATGTCGTTTATAGCTTTATATTATAGTATTCGTCATTATTATTTGAGAAGCTTGCAATGGTTATGCTTCCTCTGTCAATGGCTCTCCAAAGATTAGTTTAAGATGGGAAGTAAAAAGTTGGTCGAAATTTTTGCAGGCATTGTCAGTTTCTTCGACAAATAATAAACGACCAACATGTTAACTTTGAGATTTGTTCGAATCCTGATGGCAATTTGAGCATCATAACCTTGAGACCAAGAAGCTGGATCACAATCGATTCAGATTGTAAGTTTCGTTAATTGTACAATTTATTATTAAAAAATACTTTTAATATTTAAATATCTAGTGTCGACCAATTTGAGTTAAAAAAAGATTAACCACTCATGATGAATTGAGTTTATTTATTTGTGTGTTTTTGGTGTTATGCAACAGTTGTGGTCTTGGAGCTTTGATTCAGTATGATCAACAACTAAAGCATTTTGTATTAAGGATGAAAATGGTTAGTGGTTACTGTTAAACACTTACGTTCAAAACAGTGTTAGATTCTAGCTGCATGATCTTAGAATGGTAAATCTTTCAATCTTTTGTTAGTTTCTAGCTGCATGATCTTAGAACTATATGTTAAGATAAGGGCTCATTTCTTTAGTTTAGTTGACATTTTATGTTACTGGTCTAATCTACATAAAAAGAAATAAAACAAAATGTTGTGGATCTAAAAGTAGAAGCCGACGACATTTTGGTTCAATGGCACTAGGTGTGGACCTAGGTGTTTATCCATACAAAAGTGGTCTGAGATCACGTCCCACAAAGTGGGCACACGTGGATTTTAGAGGGTGTGCGTTTGCCATTAAAATAGAGAATCTGTTAATAGAAATATAGGTAGAATTCCCAAAATGAAAAACAAGGGAATCGACAAATGGCCAAAATGAAGTTGTTCTTTTGAGTGCAGTAGCAATCCATGCAGTTTTTGGTTGTAAATCTTCACCATGTGGGAATATTATGCGAAACCATGAGCGAACACTTGATTTTTACCAGAACCTATTGGGTATGTGGCATTTTCCTTTTCTAGACCATAATTAACGTATCGTCTTTTATTCTTTCTGGTTTACAAAAACTAACCATTTTAGGTTGTATATAACCAGATGTGAAGATAAAAGAGGCAAGACCTCATGATAAGCTCCTATATAGGGGATGCATGGCCCTGGGTTGATTCTAAGATGATTCACTTGATGGAACTGCAAAATCCTGACCCTCCAACAGGCAAGCCCCAGAATTGAGGGCGAGATCGTCATGATTTTTTTTTTGCAAGAACACTAAGGTTTGTTGTCACTTATTTCACAGTATATTTTGATTATAGACGTAATGAATTATTTTTTTCCAATTAGAGACCTAATTTCACATGTTACTTAAATTTTCCCACGTTTGGTATAAATTATTCATCATTCAATAATGTCGGCATAATTAATATATTCTCGATTAAATAGATTACTAACTTTACGTTGTGACGAAACGTTTACTACATAATTGAGCTAATTAATAAACAAATTACTTGAAAATGTTATATAATTGTGAACTGCAAATTCACTCATTAGTTTGACAAAAGCGTTGTTATATAGGAAGTAAACATCTTCATCGCAACAGAGTGGTAGGTGAGGTCCACACACCAACTAAAAACTTATAAACTACTCTACCATAATCCTGATGTATATAAATACTTCGATACACAAATTTATAACACAACTATTTATTCACCCGTTGGTATGGATTTCACAGAATTGATATTGCTAAGGAAAGCCAGTGGCAGAATAGGTTGCGTGGGACAAGGCTAAGGCGAGAGGGTTGATTTGGTTGCACTGAACCCGGTGTTCGTGTTGGGCCCACTTTTGCAACCTACGGTTAATGCTAGCATTGTTCATATCTTAAAGTATCTAACTGGGTCAACAACGACCTATGTTAATTCAGTCCAAGCATATGTTTTTTAACGGAAAATTTCATTTATTTCTGTCCTCTGTAGGACCTGAACCCAAGACCTCTCCCAAGCATATGTTCATGTGCAAGATGTAGCATTGGCACACATTTTACAATTTTGGACTCCATCGACTTCTGGTCGGTATCTATGTGCTGAGAGTGTACTTCATCGCGGATAAGTGGTTGAGATTCTAGCCAAATATTTCTCTGGATACCCTATTCCCACAAAGTAAGCACACTTTTCCTTTCCACTTTTAAACATGTTTTAGCATGTGTTGTATAATTTTATCTCCGAATGAGTTGAACTATACGGATTAATTAAAAAAATAGGTCAAAATGATTGAAATGCATAGTTGAGTTCTTAGTGGTATGTGTAAATTTAATTTGCTTTATTTTTCTGGAATTTAGTTGTTTGTTTCTTGATTTATGTGCGACATGTTTCACTTTTTCCTTAGGTTGCACTGAACCCGGTGTTCGTGTTGGGCCCACTTTTGCAACCTACGGTTAATGCTAGCATTGTTCATATCTTAAAGTATCTAACTGGGTCAACAACGACCTATGTTAATTCAGTCCAAGCATATGTTTTTTAACGGAAAATTTCATTTATTTCTGTCCTCTGTAGGACCTGAACCCAAGACCTCTCCCAAGCATATGTTCATGTGCAAGATGTAGCATTGGCACACATTTTACAATTTTGGACTCCATCGACTTCTGGTCGGTATCTATGTGCTGAGAGTGTACTTCATCGCGGATAAGTGGTTGAGATTCTAGCCAAATATTTCTCTGGATACCCTATTCCCACAAAGTAAGCACACTTTTCCTTTCCACTTTTAAACATGTTTTTTCATGTGTTGTATAATTTTATCTCCGAATGAGTTAAACTATACGGATTAATTAAAAAAAATAGGTCAAAATGATTGAAATGCATAGTTGAGTTCTTAGTGGTATGTGTAAATTTAATTTGCTTTAAGTTTCTGGAATTTAGTTGTTTGTTTCTTGATTTATATGCGACATGTTTCACTTTTTCCTTAGGTTGCACTGAACCCGGTGTTCGTGTTGGGCCCACTTTTGCAACCTACGGTTAATGCTAGCATTGTTCATATCTTAAAGTATCTAACTGGGTCAACAACGACCTATGTTAATTCAGTCCAAGCATATGTTTTTTAACGGAAAATTTCATTTATTTCTGTCCTCTGTAGGACCTGAACCCAAGACCTCTCCCAAGCATATGTTCATGTGCAAGATGTAGCATTGGCACACATTTTACAATTTTGGACTCCATCGACTTCTGGTCGGTATCTATGTGCTGAGAGTGTACTTCATCGCGGATAAGTGGTTGAGATTCTAGCCAAATATTTCTCTGGATACCCTATTCCCACAAAGTAAGCACACTTTTCCTTTCCACTTTTAAACATGTTTTAGCATGTGTTGTATAATTTTATCTCCGAATGAGTTGAACTATACGGATTAATTAAAAAAATAGGTCAAAATGATTGAAATGCATAGTTGAGTTCTTAGTGGTATGTGTAAATTTAATTTGCTTTAATTTTCTGGAATTTAGTTGTTTGTTTCTTGATTTATGTGCGACATGTTTCACTTTTTCCTTAGGTTGCACTGAACCCGGTGTTCGTGTTGGGCCCACTTTTGCAACCTACGGTTAATGCTAGCATTGTTCATATCTTAAAGTATCTAACTGGGTCAACAACGACCTATGTTAATTCAGTCCAAGCATATGTTTTTTAACGGAATATTTCATTTATTTCTGTCCTCTGTAGGACCTGAACCCAAGACCTCTCCCAAGCATATGTTCATGTGCAAGATGTAGCATTGGCACACATTTTACAATTTTGGACTCCATCGACTTCTGGTCGGTATCTATGTGCTGAGAGTGTACTTCATCGCGGATAAGTGGTTGAGATTCTAGCCAAATATTTCTCTGGATACCCTATTCCCACAAAGTAAGCACACTTTTCCTTTCCACTTTTAAACATGTTTTAGCATGTGTTGTATAATTTTATCTCCGAATGAGTTAAGCTATACGGATTAATTAAAAAAAATAGGTCAAAATGATTGAAATGCATAGTTGAGTTCTTGGTGGTATGTGTAAATTTAATTTGCTTTAATTTTCTGGAATTTAGTTGTTTGTTTCTTGATTTATGTGCGACATGTTTCACTTTTTCCTTAGGTTGCACTGAACCCGGTGTTAGTGTTGGGCCCACTTTTGCAACCTACGGTTAATGCTAGCATTGTTCATATCTTAAAGTATCTAACTGGGTCAACAACGACCTATGTTAATTCAGTCGAAGCATATGTTTTTTAACGGAAAATTTCATTTATTTCTGTCCTCTGTAGGACCTGAACCCAAGACCTCTCCCAAGCATATGTTCATGTGCAAGATGTAGCATTGGCACACATTTTACAATTTTGGACTCCATCGACTTCTGGTCGGTATCTATGTGCTGAGAGTGTACTTCATCGCGGATAAGTGGTTGAGATTCTAGCCAAATATTTCTCTGGATACCCTATTCCCACAAAGTAAGCACACTTTTCCTTTCCACTTTTAAACATGTTTTAGCATGTGTTGTATAATTTTATCTCCGAATGAGTTAAACTATACGGATTAATTAAAAAAAATAGGTCAAAATGATTGAAATGCATAGTTGAGTTCTTAGTGGTATGTGTAAATTTAATTTGCTTTATTTTTCTGGAATTTAGTTGTTTGTTTCTTGATTTATGTGCGACATGTTTCACTTTTTCCTTTGGTTTTTGTGTTTGCTTACATCCTCGGGATTGCGGTTGTTCGGCGCTTGGTAGCTTGGTGGTATGTATCATTTTTTTAATCCTCATTGTTAGTTTCCACTGTCTTTGTCTTGGTTGTGTTACGGATGTTGGGTTTTGGCTTACGGTGTTTCGGATTTTTGTTTTGATATTGTTGTTTTTAGGACTTCAGTTTTGTGGGTGGTTGGTTTCAGTTGAGGGTCACTGGGTTCAGGATTATAGAGTTTATGATTTATGTTTTGATTATTAGCTTGGTATATGTTTGATTTTTGGGTTAGTAGTCTGTCTTTCGATTTATCGGTGGAATATAATGTTTGGTGGTTTGTGATATTGGGTTCTAGATGACTAATTATTTGAATTTGTATTGTTTTTTTATTTTTTATTTGACAGGTTTAAACATTGACCGCCATGATTGTGTAGTAAAAAGAACTGAGTTTCGACACATTTGCGGGTAATTTTTTTTATATCAAGTTGTGTAGTCTTTGTTGTAACTATAAGTAGATTTTAAAACTTATTTCTTGGTGAAAGGTTATCCGTATATGTTCATTGCTTTTGTTTTTAGTCTTTTTGTGAACGAAAACTTGATGCATGGTTGACTTAAAGATAGTATTACTACTCTTTTGAATCTAATTTCCTGTCATTTTGTTCTTCTAATCAAAAGTCGTTTTGTTCTTCTAATCAAAAGAGTCAATCTCATGTTCAGGTTGCATAGGCTAATCACTTGAAGCAAAAATAAATCAAGAAATCCTAATCGGCTCACCAGGTAAATTGTTTGTTCAAAGCCCTTATTTACTTTTGTTGGGGGAGGCAGTTCAAGGTTCTAACCCGCCAGAACCGTTGGTCCGAACCACCTAGAGATATCACCGACCCGTTTGATGATTTAATTTAAGATTCTCGGTTCCAGTTCGCTTCCGGTAGGAACTTGTATTTTCATTGAAACCCATGCCAATAAATGAGGATGGCTATTTACAAGTTTCATTGCTGCATACAGTTCCCATGGGTTTCAATGAAAATAAAAGTTCATACCCGGAAGCGAACCGGAAAAGAGAACTCACCAAATCAAGAAACCGAGAACCTTAAACTAAATTATCAAACGGGTCCTTGATATCAACTAATATACTTTGATTGACTAGACTCATAAATATTGCCTTTGACTTTTTTTTAAAATTTTATAAACATTATATATGTTAATGATTGTGTTACTATTATTATTTGCTTATTATTACCATAACTGAAAAAACAAAATTCCCCATTGTTTTTCTAGCGAGAGTATGGAGTGGAAGAAATGTTGAAAGATGAACTTGAGCTCAAAATGGCTCTTTCTAGCTGCCCCACTCTCACTGATATTTGGATGTCACTTTGTTTATGATTTATGAAGTGACTTCAAGTATATCAAATTTAGGTGTTTGTTAAATCAAAGAGGACTTTCATCTATGACGTTGGATGTGGCAGGGCGTGCTACACCAACCAGAATGAGCTCATCTTATCTTTAGTAAATTGTAATATAACATTATTTGTCTTTTTCTTGATGTTTTTCTACATGGCTTATAAAGAAAATTTTATACCTAATGATATATGTTACTAATTTATGTAATGTCACTTTATTTGCATTACTTTTATTGACACACTTATGATTAATATAATTTAAATTTTCCTGCTCGGGTTGCCACCCGGGTGATAACTAGTTTGTGATTATGTATGTAAACAAGTAACATCACCGCTGATAAAACATGATGCCTTCAAGCCGCTTCTGGCTGTGTTTCATCAATAGTTTTCAACGACATGATGATGTGGAGTGTATGAATAAGCTATGAAAGATGCTACGATCGCGATGGACATTCCTATGCACATCCATAACCACCTCATATGTCCCTTTTTTCTACGCCTTCGTGCCACCTTTGCATCACCAAATAACCATGTCATAAAGTTACTACTTTTGTTGAAAACGAAAGAGTTAATATCATAAATAACTATACTTTGTTATTTTTTACAAAAAGAATTCCTCAACCTAATTGTTAAAAATACACAAAAAAGTCACTAAACTATATGTCGAATATTGAAGTCCCTAAATTTGTCCAATTGCAATTGTTTTAATTTTTGTTTTTACAATAACTACTTGTTAACTCTTAAATTTGTTAAAAGACAGTATAATATTTTTTCGAAGATGTTTAATGTCAAGTTTATCAAATTTGCGAGTTAACAAGTCATTATATTAAATATAATAGATACTCACATGCACGTGCATTTTAGACAAGTTTAAAAAACTTTTTAAGATTAAAAAAATTTAGTGACTTTTCCATGTATTTTTTACAAGTTGAGGAGCTATAATATATCAAAATTATATCAGGGAACTTTTTCATGAAAAATAAGAAAGTATGTTGATTATTATGATATTAACCGGAAAGAAAATCATTCAAAAATTCTAAGATATAGTTATATGCCACCCACCCATAGATTCAAGGGTTATTCTGGAACATTTCATGGATCATAACTTCATAGTACTGGAGCCCGTCTTGCAGCCTGGAAATCTCTTTATCTTTACATCCTATGATGACTTGTGCAGCCAGCTCAGCTTCGGCCCTTGCTTCAGCTTTCCCCATGGCTTCTACTACAAATCTAACAACGATCGCTTCCTTCGAACAACTGTTTGATTGCATTGATGTCAAACCGGGTAGGATGACTCTCATTTGACGAATATGTTACACTAGTCTGAGATAGTAGAATTTTGTTGACTGTGTGCAAGTGAGTACACATGGAAGCCATGTCATCTTCAGCAGCCTTGCATTTCTCAATCTCCTCAAGCAGATTAGCCCTTGCTGTATGCAAGTTTGATTCTATGTTACCCCTACAACTCATTATAGATCCTTATGCGTCAGTAGTCGGGAGACTTATGTATGCTCAAGTCTGTACTCGCCTCGATATCGCTTATATTGCTAGATTGCTAGGCCGTTATCAAACTAACCCTAGCCTTGTTAACTGGAAAGTAGCTAAGAAAGTACTTTGATATCTGCAAGGGACGAAAGACCATAAACTGACTTATAGAAGAAGTGATAACTTGGAAATGGTGGGTTATTCTGGCTCTAACTTTGCTAAATGTAACGATGACAAGAAATCCACTTCGGGGTATATCTTTATGTTAGCAAGCGGACTCACTGTATGGAACAGTCATAAACAACAGTTGGCCACAACATCCACTATGATGGCAGTATACATTGTCGTTTACAACACAACCTATCATGTAATGTTGCAAAAGAATTTAACCACTGGACTCAGAGTAGTTAATTCTGTTTCTAGACCATGGAAGCTTTACTATGATAACTCAGTTATCGTTAATTTATCGAACAATAACAATTCGACTGGAGCCGATTTATATCTTGATACAAAGTACTTGTTTTTACATGAACGGGTTAAGGAAACTAATCTTTGTATTGAGTAAATAAGTACTAATCCGATGACTAAAGGTCTCCCACCTAAAGTTTTCAAAGAACTTGTTTCGAAGATGAGAACTAAAGACCTTATTTAATTGCATTTGTGCTTAATTACGTTTTATTAATAAAATTTCCTCACTTTTGATTTTGTGTGTCTCTGAATATGTTCTTCTAGCCTAATGACATATAGACAATACTTATACAAAGGGCTTATTTGTAAATATTGATCTTAACTACTTGGGTATTAAATTTGGAATTGCAATATGATTAAAGGGGTCTTGAGGAAATATCGATTCAATGACTGTGTTTCTCTGCTGCGGTTTTGGTTTAAAACTAAATTGGGTTTGAAAATTTGTTATAATAATCGTATGCTCACAATAAACGATTACTTGGTCAAGTGAGAGAATGTAAGAATAAATATACCTATATATTAATATATGGCCATCATTATCATTTATCTTATTTATTTGATCAAAATAATATCCTTATTAGATTAGTTGGTAATTATTTGATGAACGTAGTCACACTTATTACCTAATTTAGGGTTCCCCATAGGTGTATATAGAGAGAGATAATTAGAGAGATTAAGGGTTAGACACAAACACAATAATATCGTAACACACAGATTTGTCTCTCTCTCTCTCTCTCACACACACACACATAACCGTGTTGATAAAGAACACATAAACCCATTAGAAACTATACACCCTAAATGGGAACTTGACAAAGCTAACGAGATGGCGTCTACTTCCCTCTATGTTGCGGTTACCAGACTCATTGGCGTAGCATCTATTAATCTATTTTATCAAGTTTTCCATTAGTTCCTACATAACTGATCAACATTTAGGACTTTGACTTATCGCTTTGTAACCTCATTGTATGTCTACAGTATGGCTATCAAAATACAAAATTTGATAAGTACTGATATATGAAGCCACATATGAAACGCCATAATTTGAACATTATAGATAGATCCATTAGAGGTTTCAAATGGTTAATAAAAATTATAATACATTACAAAAGTTCAAAACATACACAACAAACAACAACCAACTAATTCCTAACATAATCTTCAATTTGTGGCTTCCATAGCTTTGGCTTTTTTACCAATACCTCTTTCTTGTTAATAGTTCGTACCAAAGAAGGGATTACCCTTTTACGTTTGGGACAAATGTGAGTATTAGTCCACCTTAGGCAACCATAACTGCCCTGCTGTAGTTAAATTACTAAAAATACGCAGTGTTTTGTATAACACGGTAACTGAAATGTTAACTATCTGATCATACAAACTACAATGTTAACAGTGTGATCATACAAGCTAAAATGTGAACAATATGATCATACACTTTAATTAATCAATTAAACTAGCCAATCTATTCAAACGCATTAATTTAACTAAAACATCAAACCCAACATACCAATATGTTCATCCGTATTTAGTGAAATTATCAAACCCAACATACCAATCTATTAATACTAATTCACAAGATTATAGTTCAATTTACCAATTGCAACACTAAAACGACACAAGAATCGTCGACTAGCATTAGCTTCGGTCCAGGATGTCCGGTAGCATGTAGCCACACCACAAGAGCAAATCACATCCGATACATCAAAACTACGTGAGCTCAATTTTGAAGATGAAAATGCGACTATTGAGACATTATAGCTCGATTTCAAGGTGAATGATTATTAGCAGTGAAGGATCACTGGTGGGTTGTCGGTACGAAAGGGGTGAGAAACTTAGGCTTCAATTTAGAACTAATAAACGATTAAGGGTGAATATAGTAATCTCACCAATTTTCTAACGACTAAGGTAGTCAAACTGACGGACAGAGGAAAAATATTTTAAATGTCAAGAAGTTAGACAGCACAAAAAAAGAGTAAACTATCATTTTAGTCCCAGAGGTTTGATCTAAAATACCACTTTAGTTCAAATAGTTTTTTTCTGTCATTTTAGTCTAAATAATTTTTAATTTGCCATTTTAGTTCCTGACTTTAGTCATTTTCATTAACCACCACCACCACCACCTCTCACCACCAGCACCATCACAACCTTCTATTATCATCACCACCACTTGCTTGCACCGTCACCACCCACCCACCACTGGCCACTTTTCTGCCACCCACGTCATCAACCAACATCACTAGCCATCATCGTAAACGAGCAACCACCACAATCATCCTCACTGTAAATCGGCACACCACCATCCCCATACCATCGGACCTGCAAAAGAAAGAAAAAAAAATATAGTTTGACCAAAATGCTCCTAAGTTAACTGACTTTTTAAATGGAGTTAGTGGTTAGATGAAAATGTCAACAAAATGACAAAATTCAAGGATTAAAATGGTAGAAAAAAAACTATTTACACTAAAATGACAGAAAAGACATTTTGTATCAAAACTCAGGTAATAAACTGACAATTTACTTAAAAAAACGAATTATTTAAAAAAAAAATTTGCATCCGGCCCACAAAATATTTTGAAACAATTGTGCGCAATCCGCCAATATATATAAACACTATTGTTGCACGTCACTCAATCGATTTTCATCATCTACCAAAGAGAACTGAAGAATGGCAGAAGAGTTAAGCCTGGGGATCTTAATCGATGTTGTAGACGAAGAGTGGATGAGAGATATTCTTCCTGACGACGGTATTTTTCTCATTTCTTCTTCCTTTTATTAAATATATATTCCTACTGATTTTTACATATTTGGTTTACAGATCTTGAGTTACCTCCGGCACTCCTCCCTCGGAATGATGATGCCGAAGATTCCAGTATGTTTTTTACTCTTCATTTTACGAATCAATATCTTTTGGTTCTGCCTGAATAATAATTACTTAATTTGAATTAGGGTTTTTCTTAGGATTAAAAGGGTTTTTCTTAGGATAAGGTTTGATATTATTAATTAATTAATGAAGAATTAAATTGTTTGAGTTGAGTGAAAAATGATTTCTTCTTTGTCGACTACAATTAGCCAGTTGATTAGTAAAAGCAACCAGGATTCCTTCCTTGGTTGGGGATAGAGTTTTCTTCTCTGTTAGGGAGTTTTTCTGGAAAAGACTCATTTTTTAGAAAGCCGGCAGGAGATTAGTTTGGTTAAAAGGACAATGCCATGACTTCTTTCAGGCCTGTATTGTGTATAATGTTGCTTACAATGAGCGTTTTTATCAGATCATGAAGCAGCACAAGTGGATGGAGGAGATACCTGGCAGGATCTTGCACTCGGAACAACTCAATAGCAAACTGGTGTCTTGATGTTTTGCATCTGTAGTTTACAGTTGAAACAAGTGTTTATCATCTTGTAATAACACTGTCTTTTTACCCTACTAAATCATTAACTGTAACAAAAGTTGTTACAAGTCTCAGAAAAATAATCGATTAACTCAACTATATGAAAAACTAGTGGCCTGGGTAGTTAAAAGGCCCAAGACGCAAAAGTTGAGCATGGAGCGCGCCTTCGAGACAAGCAAGACGCCCGTTCGGTCCATCCCATTTATTACTGTTTTTGAAACTTTCTATGATAGGACGCGTTTAGATTCTATTTCGGCTGGTTCAAATCGTTTGAAACTACTTTTTGCCTGTTAAGAGGGCTTTGACAGTGCCTTGCTGCACTCATTGCAGTTTTGGCTCGCCTTGCTTGAGCAACTAGACGTGCGCCCTTTAATTACACAATGATTTGGTTTTGATATTATGTAATTTGCTGCATCAATTTTGATTTCAGTTTTATAAATTTACGAAATCCAACAAATCAAACGGAACCATTAGAAACCGAATGACACAGCTTATTGCGTTTTTTTAGATTAGTTTATTTAATAACGCCTATTAAAGCTCAGGTATACATCAACTTTGTTAAACCGTCAAAGTCCAATTTATATAAAACTTGACCCGATTAAGCCACAGGTTTATTAACTGAACCGATTGGTTTTTACATTTTCGAAGCAGAAACTCAGTTACTGTTCTGTTCTATGGGTTAAGACTACAAGAACCTCTTTTAAGTCTGAGCCCAGAGGCCAGAGGGACAAATAATGCATGTTACTGTGAAGTTTGTTTCAACAAATAACAAGTAGAGTAATACTCTTGACAAAACCATAAAAAGACCAATCACACACTACAATGTGCCAAACAAGTAAATCATGTCAAAGATTTCACCAAATCAACTTCATCTGTAAACTCTTCAAACACCAGACTAAAGCCGAATCCAACTACTTACTATACCCAGTAGCAAAACTGTTGTAGAAAACTGGACCTTGGTTCATTACCTCCAGTAATAAACCTTTTGGTCATTTAACTAACCTACTATCGATGTTGTATTATTTGCGATTATGTATGTAAACAAGTAACATCACCGCTGATAAAATACGATGCCTTCAACTCGCTTCTGGCTGTGTGTCATTAATAGTTTCCAACGACTGATGATGATGAGAAGCATATGAATAAGCTATGACAGAAGCTCCGATCGCGATGGACGTTCCTATGCACCTCCATAACCACTTCCTCTGTCCCCTTTTCCTTTCTCTACGCCTTCGTGCCACCTCTGCATCGCCAAATAACCATGTCAGCTTTATCAAATATGAAAGTTAACAAGTCATTATATTAAGAAAACAATTCACATGCATGTGCATTTTAGACAAGTTTAAAGATTTTAAGATTAAAAAAAATTAGTTCAGTGACTTTTTCATGTTTTTTAAAAGTTGAGGGACTGTAAAATATCAAAATTAAGTTGACGCTTTTTCGTGAAAATAAGAAAGCAAATTGATTTTATAACCCAAAAGAAAATCATTAAAAAAATCCAAGATATAGTGATATACCACCCACCCATAGATTCAAGGTTATTTAGGGACATTTCATGGATCATAGCTTCATAGTACTGGAGCCTGTCTTGCAGCCTGGAAATCTCTTTATCTTTAGATCCTATGATAACCTGTGCAGCCAGCTCAGCTTCGGCCCTTGCTTCAGCTTTCCCCATTGCTTCTGCTACAAATCTAGCAACGATCACTTCCTCCGAAAACTGTTTGATTGCGTTAATGTCAAACCGGGTAGAACTGCTGTCATTTGATGAAGATGTTACACCAGTCTGAGATAGTAGGACTTTGCTGACTGTATGCAAGTGAGTACACATGGCAGCCACGTCATCTTCAGCAGCCTTCCGTTTCTCAATTTCCTCAATCAGATTAGCCCTTGTTGTATGGAACTCTGATTCTATGTTGCCTCTACAACTCAGCAACACAGATCCATCTGAAGAGAAATCTGGACAAAAAAATTACAAAAACAGAAGCAGAACAGGTTAGACCATTAGACAAAGAAATGCTCACACCTAGAGGTGGTGAGATAAACGGGTTTGTGTTGAAACATACCGCTTGAACCAAAAACACTTTCAAAATAGCGTATAATAACAAAGCAATAACATACTAGTAATATGTTGTTAAATACAATACATTCCTAAATTTTATTATATGTTATATTGATAATTGATTCAAGTTATTCTTGAAGATGAATGATCCCACATGTTAAGATGATCAACATGGTTAGAAAAATACAATTTGGGAATTGCATGTCTAGTATCACTTTCAAGTTATTATCTTTTGACACATACAGTCAACGCCTTCTGATATTTCTTTCAAGTTTGAAACATAACATAAATTTGATTACTGTTTTTGTGTCCTCCCTTTTATGTGACAATGATGACGAGGGTACATGAACGACCAGAACACATGTGCTGGTTCCGAAAAGGAGCAAGGGATCATGACCAAGCCTATAAGGTGAGACAGGTCAAATCTCACCAAACTGAAAATTGAAGCCACAGTAGACCGAGATAATGACGATAAAACAGCTGACATGTAGTAAGAGGCCACACCGCTCGCATTAATGGCACGACAAATGATAGATGCGTTGGTCCCAACAAGAAAGACACGGAACTAAGATAGTCTAGACTCCTACAAATCAGAGGTGGTACAAACACATTCAATGATGGTAGTGGTACAAACACACACTACCAACCCGGTAGCCTAACCCCCAAGTACGAGTTTCTTGCATTTATTACACCCTGAACATTAAAGAGCTGAAACTTATTCTCACGCCCGAGTATAATCCCAACCCTCACGAGCCGATGAAGCTAATAGTGTTTTCATCTTACTAAGTCCAGATGTGGAAGATCCTAGCATGCCAACATCTTATTTTCGTTGTACCAACAAACAACAACATCCAACTTTGCAGACAAACAGTGAAAACTTGGAAAAGTGGCCCTGAGATTCTATATGCTATGCTTATATAGCATGATGAGAGAGTAGCAACAAGAATCAGCTAGCTACAGCTGATGATGACTTATTAATTGCATATTATTGACCAAACTAGCTCCTTCCTACACCAGATATTCTATCAACAACACATAGAGCAACCCCTGGTGCACCAAATCTCAATGAATTGACCGTGCCTTGGATTAAAAATGTGGTAAGTGAAGGAGACGTCACGTCTATGTTAAACCAAATAACATTATTTGCAGCCAGAAACTGCTTATCTCTGATCCATTTTACAAATAAAAGTATTTATCAGGCAAACCTTTCACGGTTTCTTCATCCCTTAAAATTGTTTTTACAAATAAACCTTCTAGAACCCCAATTTTGGAACAGAACTACAAAATCAACAACGAAATTTCGGCGTGTAAACAGTTTGCAAATCTCGGCAGGGCAACTACAACAGATGCTATGCACCACACAAAAAACATAAAAATAACAAATCAATTAAAAAAATGAAACATTTAAATTACCTTCAGTAGCATCGTAAAACTCCCCAATCTGATTAGACACCACACTCATACTCTCAATCCCTAGCCTCCCAGAATCATTCGAGCTAGCAACACTAAACGAATCACATCGAGGATCCGCAAAATCATCCTCATCATCATCAGCCACCAAACAATTTTGACTTTCACCCCCGCCATTAAACAAACCACTCTTCACCAACCCATCTTCTCCATTTCCACGACTCTGAACCTCAAACCCGTCGATTCGCCGATTCGCCGACTTTCCACCACCACGTCCCTTTCGATTAAACACATACGGAGACGGAGATACGGACCCAGATGCAGGATAATCCAAGATTGGAGTGGGTTCAGGTGTGGTGTACAGAGCAGGTGATATGTAGATGTGATTCAACCTTTTTGTTGGTTTCAATTGCTCATCTTCTTCTTTATCGTGTTCGTGATTCAAAGTTGATGAAGAATCTTTGGTGTGTATACGATGTTCGAGTAGATTTTGTAACGCAACTGTGGTGAACGTCGGCATAGTTATTGTAATTGGTTTTCAGAGATGAAATGGGGGAGGTGGAACCCTAGTTTTTGGGAGGGTTCATCACATCTGATCTCAGCGACTACGACTACGACAACAAATACTAAATGTTTTATTATTATTATTGCATCGGAAGTTGGGTCTATCATCCACGGAGGCAAAACTGTCACAAATGGTCCCTTCGCATATTGAATGGTTCCTTTTTGTCACACTTGCTTTTAATGCTTTGATTTAAAATCATAAGAAGAAATCCTATGGTTTTTTTATAATTAAGTCCTTAAATATGTAAAATTAGAAGAAAAACAAATCGTTCACAGTCATTTTTTTCTGTAAAAAAGATAATAAACTTATTGAAAATGTATTTGTCAAAAAAAAATTGAAATAGATAAGTAACAACAATAATAATGGTAACATTATAAGAAAGATAAATTTTAAATATTTAAAGGTTTAAAATACATGTATTACATAACTTTAAATGGTTTTTTTTTTTTTTTTTTGCAACTCAGACTCTTCGGAACGACATTCCTACCAAATCAACGTTGCTGTCAATACCACTATCCACATCATTTCTAAAGCCACATCAAAACGAGAGCCACCCCAAACCTACTTTTAATTCCAAACATCTAACATCATATCTAGTTTTACTCTCCTATACCTCTCACACCAGCCCAACTTCAACCTCTAGCATTCCTTTACCTCTCAAACCAAAACCATTTTCTCTGCCTATGAGCCAACGACTTCTATCACTCCACAACACAATCGAGCAAAAACTCAGTGACATCAAAAAAGCCAGATCAAATTGGATGAACAAAAAATGTCCCATACTATCACGAACTTAGAGCATGAGCCACCTCTTGTTGACATCAAAAATCTCAAAGTTGCTCAAGAATAGAATGATAAATGTCTTTTGAAGAATATTGACAAGCACTATTTGAAAAATGATATCATTATGGATCAATAAAAACAAGTAGTATACATCATAACTACTTAAATAGTTGGTACTCAAGAAATGTGGTTAGTAGGTAAGTGACTCGATAGCCAATATCTCGATAAACAATGTAATATGTACTTTGTAAGGAAAGAACATACTATAATTACCAAATTACAAAAGTTATATATATTTTGTAAATATATGTTTGACAAAGTGAAGAAAACTAAGAATCTATCTACTAAACAGAATGAATAATCTCAGCAAACAAGAAATAGCGACAAAACATGTGACCAAAACTTTATTGAGTTAACCAACCCTAAAAACACCCCCCAAACCTTGATCTTACAAATTGTAAGATCTATGGAGTACAATACAGAAGATCAACTGATTATCACAATCAGTTGATCATAACAAAGAGATCAACAGACGATCTCAACAAGATGAACAACAAACAAATAACAACCTAATAAACCAGAGAGAAAGATACAGGAACAAGTGAGACTCAATAATTGACCAGAAACCCTAGAAGCATCTCTTTTTGCATTTCCAACCTTGTACTTCTTGAACTTCTATACCGCAAACCTTGAACATCTCTTTATCTTGCACTTAACCCCTTGGAGAATACAACTAACAACAAAAGTATTAAAACTTTCCAATGAATATAAAAAAATGATAAATGAATGACAAACTTATATTTTTAAAATGCCCCTTTCATTCATTTGTCCTGAACATGTTTATAAGACCAAGTTTTTCACAAAACAACTCATGTTGAGATATAAACAATCCTATGGTAAATATATCTGCAACTTGAAACTCAGTATCAACCCTTTTTTGGACTTATAATCCCAGCATATATTTTTTCCCTTAGAAAACGTAAATCAATCTCAAAGTGCTTCGTTCTTTCGTGGAAATCAGGGTTTGAAGCTATAGAAATAGCTGCTTTGCTATCACAATAAAGAGAAACTGGTAAACTACAAGTTATTCCAGTTCTCTCAACACATTCAAAATCCACATAATCTCACATGTTGTCGAGCACATTGCTCGGTATTCTGCTTCACCAGTAGACCTTGCCACCACACTCTACTTCTTACTTTTCCACGACACTAAAAAAGAACCCAAGAAAATACAAAAAAACTAGTAACTGGTTTTCTGGACACTGAGCACTTAGCCCAATCCGAATCAAAATATCCAGTGAGGTTATAAGAATCTTCCCTTTTAAACACTAGCCCCTTTCCTGGACATAGTTTCAAATATCTAAGCAATCTTAGGGGGGTGTTTGGCCTAGTTTTTTTAACAAAGCTTATAGCTTTTTAAGCTTTTTTTAAACAAAATAAGCTTAATTTGGTGTTTGGTGTAGTTTTTTAAACTTATGCTTATTAGCTTATATAAGCTAATTTGAATAAGCTTATTTGAAGATGGCTTTTTAGCTTATTTGACAAATAAGGTGTATGAAGAAAATAAGCTATAAGCTAATCCAAACACTTAAAAAGAGCTTATTAAATGTTAGAAAATAAGCTATAAGCTATTTAAAAATATAAGCATAAGCCAAAAATTAAAAGCTAGGCCAAACACCCCCTTAGAGCAACATTTAAGTGAGACTGATTTGGACTATGCATGAACTGACTTAAATACTGAAGTGCATATGATATATCAGGTCTAGTTAATGACAGATATATCAGTTTCTCAATCAGTTTTTGAAAATCAATGACATCTTTTAACAACTCTTGTTGTTTACGCATTTTAGAAGACACAACATAACTATGTTCAATAGGAGTTGTAACTGCTTTACACCCTAAATATCCAAATTCACTTAAAAGCTCAAGGCAGAATTTTCTTTGATTTAAACATGCTTCACCCTTTTCATATAAAACATCTATTCCTAAAAAATATTTTAAAATACCATGATCTTTAATTTGAAAATTTTCACTCAAGATCCTTTTAATCGAGGTATTTTAGTAATATCATTCCCTGTGACAACAAGATCATCCACATATACTTATAGAAAAACAGTCACATTATCTTTTGACAACAAGAATAAGGAATGATCAGAAACACTTTGCTTAAAGCCAATTTTAAGTAGCACAGCAGTTAACCTCTCATTCCATTTCCTAGGTGCCTGCTTGAGGCCATACAAGGACTTAACCAATTTGCACACTTTATTCTCATTTTTAGAATAATAACCAGGAGGCAAACTCATATAAACATCCTCTTTATAGAACCATATAAAGAGGCATTATTTATGTCAAGTTGAAACATTTGCCAATTATTTTTAACAACCAAACTTACAACACACCTAACCGTAACCATTTTAACTACCGGTTTCACCAAAATCAATTCCTTCCCGCTGGTTGTAACCCTTTGCTACCAACCTTGCTTTATACCTTTCTATTTCACCACTAGCTTTATACTTAACCTTATACACCCACTTACAACTTATAGGTTTTCTTCTAGAAGATAGATCAACTAACACCCAGTTATTTTTTTTTATAAAGAGCTTCCATCTCTTTATTCATAGCCTCAACCCATTTTGGGTCACAACTGGCTTCATTAAAGTTGGATGGTTCAACAGTTTTATTAAATGAACTAATAAAAGAAAAAAAATTTACAGACAGAAACGCATAGTTAACCACTCTGTCTATTCCATATTTAACTCTATCATCTAACACAAAACCATCCAGTTTCTTTGGAACAGAAACAGACCTATTAGACCTTCTAAGGACAGAAACATTTCCCTCAGATAGTCTAGTCTCATCAGTTGAAACCCTTGTGTCCTCAACCCTGGCAGAACTCTCACTACTACTACTCACAACACTGGGCTCTATAGGTTGATCTTGATCAACATGACCAGAGGTGGCAGATGTAGAGGGATGATCTGGCTGCTGATCATCACTAGGGATTTCATGAGTACTTAAATACCTCTCCTCATCATTTGGAGTTTCAGACAAATTGGGCATAGATGTTTCAAAACAGTCAAAGAAATTTACATGATTTAAACCTTTATCTAAAACAACCTTTTGATTACTCTAGAGTTTAGACTTAAAAGGGTAAATATTTTCATAAAACTTTACATCTTTAGAATAAAACTCCCTTCTTTTATCTAAACTCCACAATTTATACCCTTTTTAACATTTGAGTAACCAAGAAGGACACATTTTTCAGCATGAAACGCAAATTTATCTGGTTCATTTAAGACTGTGCTAAAACATAAACACCCTAAATTTCTCAAGTGAAACAAGAGGGTACAAACCATAAACTAACTCATATGGACTCTTTCCTAACAACACAGATGAGGGCAACCTGTTGATTAAGTAAACTGCAGTTAATATACAATCTGACCAAAATCTTAAAGGCAAACCTCCCTGAAACATCAGTGCCCTTTATATTTAAAAGGTGTATGTGCTTTCTCTCCACAACTCCATTCTGTTGTGGAGTATAAGCACCAGTTGTTTGTTGCATTATTCCTTTAGACTTACAAAACATTACCATTTGATTGTTTAAAAGTTCAGTCCCATTATCACTCCTAAAAGTTTTGGCTCTAGACTTAAACTGTGTTAAGAGTAATTCACAAAAAGTAGATATATTTTCAAACACTTATGTTTTAGACTTTAAAAGATAACCATACAGTTCTTGAAAAAAATCATCAACAACAGTTAAGAAAAACTTGTAGCCTTCCTTGCTGGTAACCCTATAGGGACCCCATAAGTCTAAATGAATCAACTCTCCTATACATTTTGTTTTATGTTCACTAATAGGGAATGGAACTCTTACTTGTTTTGCCTTATGACAGATCTCACAAGGTGACTTTTCAATACGATTAACACCTAACTTATCTTTTAAAAAGGCCAGGACTTGGTCAGAGGGATGTCCTAACCTACTATGCCACATATTACATTTAACAACACGATTAAAACACATATTAACAGTTTTACCATGTTTCTCAACAAAATAAAGACCACCGTCCTGTTTACCAGTCACCAGGATTCTCTTTGATTTCAAATCCTGTAACGCACAACTCTCCTCATTAAAAATTACAGAGACACTATTATCTTTAGACAGTTTATGAACATACAAAAGATTTACACTATAAATTGGAACATAAAAGACATATTTGATTATAACATTATTTATTAATTTTATATCTCCTATCTTTAAGACCTTAACAACAGTTCCATTAGGATCACTGACTTTTAAATCAAACTCAGATACATTAATATAGTTGAACATATCTTCATCAGTTTTAACCATATGTTGATTAGTCCCTGAGTCTAGTATCCAATTATTTCAAAAATCCAAAGTTAATAAAACTGGAACAACTAACAAAACTATCAACAAACCCAGACAAAGAAGAACACTTACCCCCAACATTTGAACTTGACTGCTCATTTCCAGTTTTATCACTCACAAGACTCAACAGTTTGGAAATCTGCTCAGATGTAAAAGGTAATGCAGTAGATCCAGAAGATAAGTTTGTTTTATTCACAACATTATTACTTTTAGACACTTGATTACCAACCCTCTTTTTAAACCCAGGAGAATACCCAACTAACTCAAAACACCTATCAACAGTATGTCCTATCATATTGCAATGAGTGCATTTCAGATTTGGATTAGGACCTCTAAAAATCTTCTTCTTTTGTTCAGCAAACTGAGTATTTTTAGACACAAAAGACACATTTTGACTACCTTTTGTAATATTACTAGCATTCCTATGTGATTACTCTTAGAAATTATAGAATAAGCAACCTTAACAGAAGGGAATGGTTCTTTTGTAAGTAAGTTTGTCCTCACAGGTTGGTATACATCATCCAACCCCATAAGGAACTGCATCAGTTTAATCATAGTATAATCATTAAAATCTTTTGCCGCTTTACAAGAACATGTAGGTAGTTGAAGCATGTCATCAAACTGTTTCCACATAATGTTAAGTTTATAATAATATTCAGATACAAAACTCCCATTCTAAGAAATACAATTGATCTTTTTATACAAGTCATAAACAATATAACCATCCACTTTGTCATAGGTTTCTTTCAGGCCAGTCCAAACTTCTGAAGCAAGTTTGGAATGTCACACCCCGACCCGCAGCGGATAAGGTGATCGGGGCATGATTGGGTTATCATCAAAGCTCATGACATTTATTAAGCGTTTCATATTCATTAATACAAATTAAATGGAAATTTACAATAAAGGTTACAACTGTTCTAACTAACAATCTAAACTTCTTGATTCTCTTCTAAGGCATATCCTATGTTTTTCTTGCTTCAACCTGTTCACCTGTATCATGTGTAAAAGGGTTTTTGGATCAACATAATGTTGGCGAGTGAATCCTATGGAAAACATTTGAACAATTTATTTAACTTGATTATGAAATATGTGCACAACCAAACATGAGTAAAAATAGATGTAACTTAATCAACAATCATAAGATAATGAATGAAACACTCATGAATAATAATGGAAACAATTAAAGGCACGCGATGCTCAACTCGTCTCTCACGAGGAACTGAGGGGCCTAATGAATGAATTGCATAACCATGATAATATGAATGACACAACTACAAACAATACAAACTCAATGATATACACATAAACAATAATGAATTTGATTTGTAGCACGCGTTGTTCAACTCGTCTTCCACGAGGAACTGATGGGCTTAATGTATGAGTTTCATATAATATGACAAATGGAAATAAGTAAATCACAACAATAAAAACAATCTAAGTTTAAGTCATGATGTGGTATGGCACGAGTTTAAATAATAAATTGATTATTTTCATAACACATGACACACCCCAAAACGTGTAATTTAAAAGGGGGAATTGTAAGATTCACTCACAGTGGGTGCGTTCGGTTGATGACGTTGAATGCACGCGAAGTGGTTTTAACCACGAGTGAGATTTAACCTAGATAAATCGCATTATGGTTTGGTAAGTAAACGGATTTTATTAATCTATTTTAGTAGGATTGTTGGGTGTATTTTTGTGAGTTTGAGGCTGTTTTCTAACCTTAAAAATGTTATTTTTAAGTATTTATATTGATTTTTAATTAAAATAATTAAATAAAAATAATAAAAAAAATTTATTTTTTTCTGACCGTTGACCGTTGACCGTTGACCTGACCGTTGACCGGTTCGATGGCATATTATCGTGCGCTAAGTGAGGCTCGAACCCGAGACCTCTCGTACGCGTGCACGCAGCTCTACCAACTGAGCTACGTGTCTAACCCGTTATATATCTGATTTTAATTATATATATATATATTAATTAGATTAAACCGAAATTCATTTTATTTTAAAAACATTTTAAGCGAAACGGTCGTGCACTCCACAGGTCTCGAACCCGGGACCTGTGGTTTAATCCAACACACAGTCCACCGCTGGACTGTGTGTTCAACATATTATATCAGTCGATTTTTATTATACTTAAATACTAATTAGTTATTTCCTTTTCTGCCTTACTTAAAAGAAAAGATAATTGTCCGAGTCGGTGCTGAAGACCGGACTCGAACTCGTGACCTGTGATATAAACAAACACACAGTCCACCGCTGGACTGTGTGTCTAACTTGGTTATTATTCCGATTATTAATATACTTAACATATAACTGTGGCGACTCCGGTTCAGTTTAACAAAAAAATGATTTTTATTAAGGCAGCGTGTGTGAGACGGGAGTCGAACTCGAGACCTTTGCATGTTTAACGTGCACACAGTCCACCGCTGGACTGTGTGTCTAACCCGAGTAATATCCTGATTTATATTAAACTTATATGATAACAATACATCATCTTCTTCACTGAAAATATAACCAGGAATCGGAAATCGACTGGTTCAAGATTTTTATCAGTTTATTAGTGTGTTTCAGTCCATTAAGGTAAGATAGAGGTGAAAAGATAAAGAAAATAAGCGAAAGAGGTATACCGACTGGACCCTCTGTTTTCCGGCAGAACTCCGGCGACAGGAATAAGCTCCGGCGTCAGGTGTCTTGCAGCAGCAAGTCTCCGGAAAGCTTGGAAAAAGTATGGGTATCTCCGGTATAAGCTTCAGGGGTTCAGTGAGGTTCAGAAATAAGGAATTCGGTTTTCCGGCGACAAACAGAAAAGTTCCGGCGAGTGGAATTACGCGAGAAAAGGTGTGTTTTTGGGCGAAAAGGTTTGTCGTCGGTTGTGGGTCAATTTATAAGGCAAATCGTCAATGCACATGGTCTGATTTCCGACTGGATTCACTGATTTAAATTTCCCGGCGGTTATGGTTTTGGTCGCGGACTTCAATCATCGGTTATAACCGATGTCTGGTTAAAGGTTTACGTTATAACGTAAATTGTAGTTAAGACTCGCGAGATTTCCGGGATTCCGACACTGAAATGTTTGGGCGCCGGTTTTGAATTCGTAAAGTCACTTTTTCAATTAAATGATTTCAATAATTACCAAACAGAACAAGTGGCGCAGTGGTTTGTGTGTGTGAGATAAGTATGTTTGCTGATTCGGTACAGACCCGGGTTCGAAACCCGGCAGAGTACTTTCATTTTTATTTTGCGATTTTCAACAGTTTTTCAAAAACTAAATATATTTTCCCGTATAATAATTGATTACGGATCGTTTAAAAATATTTTGGGCATTTAATTCGCAACGAAATTTTTGACTGACTGTTCGGTTGATAAACGGAGCGGGTTTGGTAAATCCGTTTTTGATGGATGTTACATGGAAAAGACCTAACCAAGATATAATTCTTCAGACATAGAGTTCAACAACCAGGTTAAGACAACAGAAATACATCTATCCCATTGATTACCTAAGACTTCATCATCCTCAGACCTTTCACACTTACCATCTATAAACCCAAACTTATTTTTGGCTTCTAAAGCCAACTTCATAGCACTAGAGCATACTTTATAATTTTCATTTCCTTTAAGTTTTATATTATCTATGGTCAAACTACTAGAATCACTGGGATGTAAGTATAAAGGGTCACCAATGTCCAACTTGCTAATAAGGGTTTGAGATGTACTACTAGTATCACCCATTTAAGCACAAACACAAACAAGAATCAAGAATAATACACAAAGTACCAAACAAAGAGAAGTAACAACACAGGAACAACAAGGCGAAGCTGTGCCAGGGAACAGATTCCAGATTCATCACTCTGTGGTGTCTGGACATGCCTTAACACAGGAGCCAACTCTAAAGACCCAACAGAAAAGTAAACAGACAAGTAATATGCAGCAATTAAGTACAACAATATATGCAACACTTAGCACAAAAGACTCGATCAAGCCCGGTCCACACTACCCCGATAATAGATATATGCCTAGACTCACAAATGAATACGTGACAAAACAAATTAACAAGAGGGGTAAGAACGATCTCACAATGAGAGTTTAAATCCTTAGCAGATCTGAACCATAACCTTCAAGGGTTACAAGTCACAGATCAGAAGAATAGCAACAAAGATTTGATTAGTTTACCCTGTAATCTTCAAGGATTACAAAGACTAACGCAAAGCTTTCCTCCGGCTAAACTCTCCAATAATCCTCTAGGAATCCACAAAATCCAAGTCAGGATTTCCAGATCTCCAACGAACCCCCAAAATACGCTGAAACCCTAGATTAGGGTTTTCAGATCTTGATCGAAGCACAGACCCCAAGAAAACATAGATCTACTCTACACAAGGTTTCTGAGACAAAGAAACCTTCAAATAACCCAGAATCAACAAAAAAACAGCTGAAGACATGATCAAGAGCTGGATAGCTCTGATACCATGAAGAAAACTAAGAATCTATCTACTGAATAGAATGAACAATCTCAGCAACAAGAAATAGCGACAAAATAGGTGACCAAAACTTTATTGAGTTAACCAACCCTAACCCCCCCCCCCCCCAAACTCTGATCTTGCAAATTGTAAGATCTATGGAGTACAATACAGAAGATCAACTGATTATCACAATCAGTTGATCATAACAAAGATAACAAAAAGATCAACATACGATCTCAACAAGATGAACAACAAACAGATAACAACATAACAAACCAAAGAGAAAGATACAGGAACAAGTGTGAGACTCAATAATTGACCAGAAACCCTAGAAGCGTCTCTTTTATACCAGCCTTTTACAAAGTTGCATTTCCACCCTTGTACTTCTTGAACTTCTGCACCGCAAACCTTGAACATCTCCTTATCTTGCACTTAACCCCCTGGAGAATACAACTAACAACAAAAGTATTAAAACTTTCAAATAAATATAAAAATGTGACAAATGAATGAAAAACTTATATTTTTAAGACAAAGCTTCATTTTAAGTTTGTAAGATTATGTGTTATAAATAGTAGTTATATTTTACAAAACTTTGTTCAACATTTATAAAACTTTCTCTAAGTGATTTTCCATCATATTTCTTTTGGTGTTGTCGATCTTACGCGCTTTGTCACTTGATATTTTATCTTTACTGATTTCAACCTTATCGATCTTTTTCACCTATTAGGGAGAATCCGTTGTTGAGAAAATTATCCATAGGTTTGAAGGTTGTTCCATAGTTGGGTCTCCGGCCTCGACCATGGGTCTTCTATTTTGCTTTAGTTTTCATATAAATTTTATTAGAATGTGACCACTTGACACTTATTCCATGAGATGATCATGACATCGAACATGATTTTGTTGATGCAAATTCGATTAGAATGTTGTAGGTCAATCCATAGTCCCTCCATTAATCTACTATGGAACTTTTGTGCATGTTTGTGAGATCTTTTAAGCTCTTTTATTGTGGATCAATGTTTTCATAGGGATTTTTGCTTATGAGATCAAGAGGATTGATTATTGAAATCAATTGTATGTAACATTTATATCACATATTATTATTATTACTTTTATCACCATAATAATGATGTATTTATAATAACTAGAGGGAGGTGGTTAATTTTATTACAATAATAAAATTCAAATTAAGATGAAGGTGTCGATTATTAGAAGGTTAAACAGGCGCTACATTGAAGGAAATTAGGTGATCGGTCTTTAGGTTAAAATGATGGATAATTAAAATTCAAACTTTCACTTTATAACCAATATATTGTATCGCCTTAATATATGGTGTCTTAGTATCGTGCATATTAAATTTGAAGCTTTTACTTTATAACGCGACATATTGTATCTTCTTAATATCTGGCGTCTTAATACGACGTGGAAATTGTCTTTTTATCCCAATAAGTTATATTTTAATAATAATAGTAGTAGCAATAGCAGCAACAAGAAGTAGTAATAGTGGTAGTAGTAAAATTAGAATAGATATAAATAATTAATTAGTCTAACTTCATTAACTTATCTCAACTTCATCAAATTTGTCATAACATGTATATGAAATTACAGTTATGCTCATCTAAGATGCGTTATGTATACTTGAGGGAACTCGCTATGATGCGGCAGAGTTGTCAATTTCACTACATCAATAAAATTTTAGTAAGGTTCAAAACAAGAACAAAAATAAGATGAAGCTGTGAGTTATTATTTATGAGGTTAAAAAGTCGCTACATTGAAGGGAATGAGGATCAGTCTTTAGTAGAGGTGTACAAATTGGGTTTCTTCTAAAAACCGGCCTGGTTAATAACCTACCGGATATTTGTTTCAAAAACTGGTTTTTTTAATAACAGGTTTCTGTAACTCAAACCTTAAATTGGTAGCAACCGATTTGGGTTACTTAATAAACTGGTTTTTAGGCCCAAAAAACCGGATCTTGGAACACTTGCGGAACGCTGGAAAACTTACAGAATGTTGTTTTGCTGTTGTTTTAGGCTGGAAACCCACTTTTTGGGTCTTTTTTGTGCATAATTTTATTATACAAAGACGTTAAACTTAAATACGATTTATCGATCACACGTTTAAACTTGAACAATCATCAAATATAAAAAGAAAGTACGTAAACTTAAACTATTAATCCGCAAGAACATCTACTAATATATATTTTTTGTGAAACTAGAATACTAATATATCTTGATAAGCGTCATTTAATCTTCGTCACCTAAACCAGAGCTATTACGAAGGTATTCATCAAATGCACTTCTTCGTCAGTCATTGGGTTCGTCATATTATCTTCAACCTTGTCCTTGTACACTTCGCCTTTTTATTCCAATTTCCCTCGAGTGAGTGTATGTGTTGACTCATGGATATTTGTGGAGGTTGTACCAAATTTTGTTAAATAAACCTTAAACATTTTAGAAAGTTGTTCGTTAAAACGAGCACTTGCATCTTGACCAAAGTTTGGGTCTTGAGTGGTGTTTAAATCCAACTCGTTTGCAAAATTTTCAATCAAATACCCGGTTGCCATCATGTTAAAGCAAGGGTTTAGGGTGGCGGCACAAGGGAAAACCGCCAGTAGTTTTTTAAAATATTTTCTTAGTTTTTCCTTCATTCGCTCCACCATATTACAATATGGTCTACATCTATACGAGATCTCTCTTAATTTTAAACACATTTGAAACAAATTGTGGAGTACCAATGAACTTGTTGGATAGTAAACCCCCGATAAAGTCATTGTTGATGTTTTACATGTAACATCTGCCAAAATTGGTACCTAAAAACCCGACCCATTTGCAAATCGGATTCAAATCGTAACTAATAAAGAAACGAAATTTAATTTCCTGATATTAGTTAGTGTTCTATTATTTTGGATATTGGTTATTAAGTTAATTAATAACGCACCACAACCGATGACAAACAACCTCGTCAAATCTTAAACGACAACGGCTCCATCCCAACGACTATCACTTTAGACGATATCCCCACATTTAATCAACAACCCTCCCGACCTCCTAAACAACAACCGCAAATGACACCTTCCCCAACCTCAAACGAAAACACTCAATATCCAAACCATATCCCCCACTACACCCAAACAACACTCCCATCTCTCCATACGATACAACCAAACGATAAGGCCAAAATCCCAAATGACATCACCCATAATCCAAACGACATCATGCTGCTGAAAATCTCTTTCCCAAACGCGAACCTACCAACCCGATTCCATCCAAACTCATTCAGTTCTCAACCTTTTGTCCCCATTTCGGTTACAACTATTTGTATTCATGGAAAGGTTAATTCCCTATCATTATATCACATTATAATACTTCGTAACTAACTTTTATGATCCTAATTAATTCCACCGTTAAATACTTAAAGAACACAAAAGGTTGTATGCAAACGCGTTAATCTTAACATACAAAATTAGTTCTAAATGACATCTATCTGCTTTTCACACAAATTCCACTCTCAATTCATGCAACACTCGTTCTAATTCACGAATTTAAGAAAGGAAGTATTGTAGGGCTTGGAACTTGTTCTAACGATATCCCTCTCATTTCTTAGGCAGTTCAGGTGATTCTTGAGTGTAATATCTTTATTTCCATGCTCTCCTACCCCTTCTATCCATTTCCGTGATAGAAGGGCAAACGAATCCTAATTTAATTTCTTGTTATTTCAGGGTTATTAGACTTAAGAATTTGGGGCTTTTGATCTTAGATACATGTTATTGTGAAATTGAGATTTTGTTATTGTTTATTATCATCTTAGATTGGTTTGTGTAATTTTTGAGAATTTTTGGACATCTGGAGTTATTATGAATTTTAGCCATGTTATATATAGAAAATGATCCAAAAATACAATACACAATATTATTTCTGAATTCTAGAAAATATTTAAGACATGGGATTTCTATAACAAATTTCATGACTATTGGTAATTTATTTTATAATAAAGGGATTAATTAAAATATAAAACAAATTAAATCTTTTTACAAATTAATTATTTGAATAAAAAACAAGATAAGTATAAACACATGATTAGATGATTTTACTAGTTTGTCTAAAGTTTAAGCCATTCACAATATATATATATATAACATAATAAATTTTGTGTTATTATCATAAATCACATTTATATATTTATTTCTACAAATATAGATTGACTAGGTTATTGCCCGGGATTGCTTCCCGGGTTGGGAAAAATTAATTAGATAAATATTAAGTGTGCAAACAACAAAGTGCTATGTTGCATTAATTAGTGACAAAGTGAAAATACAATTTAAAAATAGTCGAGTCCCTTTGAAGATACATATCTTTGGAGTTGCCAAAACATTTCTCTTAGTAAATCGAGTCCCTTCTACAAAAAGAACCAGCCAAAAAAATTACGAGGATAGTCTTGAAAGTAGTGTCCCCTATAAAAAAATCTTGAAAGTAAAGAGGGTATAAACCTTAAATTTTGGTAATGGCCATTGTTCTTTGGAGACGCCCGTGGTCGCTTGAATATAGGTCACTTGAACGTTTCTTCACTGATGGGATATCATTTAATTCGACAACAATGTCTATAGAAAAAAAAACAATAACTCCACTTAAAAACCACATCTATTTAAAACAAAGTGATCAAAACAAAAAAAGAAAAGAAAATACACCATTCGTGCAACTGTTACCTCGGATCCTCCAAAGGCTGCCTTCCTAAGAGTTAACTAAGTTAGGACGCTGGTATAGAGAAATAATAATTTGACATAAACCTTCATAAGTGTTTAGACTGATTATGACTCATTATTAATTAATAGATGAGTAATTTTGTGATGGTCAAAATGACTATAATCATAATCCTGAAATCCTCTTTCTTAAACATTTCGGACAAACAAAGTGACCCATCCGAAATTTAAACCTAAAGCCTACATCGATTTTTTTTTTGACATTAAGTATTTCTAGTCATTACTGTATCACTTAAAAAATAGAAAATAAAAGTTTCATATTAAATAAAGTAATAATGAAGTGAAGAAGTCAACTGCAAAATTAATAAATGCATAGCTTAATCATGATCTGTTACTACAAAGCCAACATTAAAAACTGAAAATTTCCGTATAAATTCCATTTTCATTGAACATAAAACTAAAGCTTTTATTCAGAAAATATGTAATGTAAACTAATCTATAAATGAAACATTTTAAAATACCAAGTTAGTGCAGTTAATATGCCAATGAAGCGGCATCAAATACCTAAAATCCTAGCCTTGAACAAAATTATATCTAGTTGCATCGTTTTGTCCATGACCACATGCCACGTTCACATTGATCCAAACAGGCGTCATACGAAAACCTATCTCCACATATTTTTTGGATCAGTGTCTGCACATCCGATATATCACTATGTAAAGTCAAAGGTCAAACAAAAGTCAAAATCACCTATCTTGTAGTAGTCCCCGTTAGAGAGTGAGTTGAGTTTTTACCTTTTCTTCCCGAAGTTCTTGCAGTTGATCATAGAACTCATCCAACTTCTTCGTGGATAAATCCGACACATCAACATTAACAGCTTGATTTCCCGCACTGCTCCCTACATTTTCTCCACATATTTTATGTATTTGTGCCTGCACATCTGATATCTCCTTTATGGTTCAAGTTTCTTCTTTCAAATTGTTCCAAATCTGGTGCAATAGCAGCAAGTTGTTCTTTGATGGTTCCCGAAGTCTTCTCAGGCTGCATATCATAACATAAGAAACAAATAAGCACCCAAATTTCATTCTACAAAACATAAGTAGCACATTACTTACAATCCCAGCGAACATTTTTTTCTCCAAGTGATGCAAGCAAAATGGATAGTTCAAGTTTAGCATCTGCAATCGCCTGAAGATGTGCCCTAGACCATGTGTCTTGATCCACTTTCCTCTTCTACACGTCTACACATTCTTGCTCTATCTAAAGAAGCATCTTATCTATTTCCTCGTCACTTTCACTGACCACATCCCAAATTTCTACAAAAGTACACAAAATGTAATAAGTTCATTACCCCGACCACAAACTTAATAACAAAAAAACTACAACAAACAGTCTTAAAAAAGTATATCACTTGCATCTGGTGCAACAACGTCCTGCAAGTTGTTTCTTCAAGAAGCGGATTCTGAAAATCCACCACCGCCAACACCATCTCGTATCACTGCACCATAACTAATTTCTTAAGCGTGAAGCGTTAAACACAACATTATATTAGAATATAACTAATTAACAACTGATTATACATTCAAATTAGTACACAACTTAAAACCGTAAGTATAACACAAAAAAAACATCTATAAAATCACATACTATCAACCGTCGATGAACCTAAAAATGTCTAGAACAGAAAACATCAGAATATGAATAGAAGATATGTTGAAAATCACTATTCCATTATAATAAAAATACAGAAACTTTGGGCTTTTATGTATAAAATTTTGAAGCTGCTCCCTTTGCTTCACAACCTCATCAAGATGCAATTTATAACCCAAAACCCCATCAACCGAAAAAAGCACACGTTCACAGCCTCTCCACCCTGATGCACCTTAAGAATCAACAAATCTCACTCATTATATATCATCTCTCTCAAAAAAGTTCAAACAACAAAACATGACACCTCATAAATCAGTCACTCATCACCCTGACCTCATTTAGCAACAAATAACAACATAATAACAATTCAAAACCCTTTTGATATTGAACTTTAACCTAAAAACTGACCTCGTTTCACCGTTGATGTAGATCTGGCTATGCCCGCGTTTAGGAGGATTGGTGATTCACCGTTCGTGATTCCGATGGAAACACCATCACTATTGTCCTCCCTCCCCACGGCGACCAGAATCGTTTTGACGGCCGGAAAATCACCGGTAACAGCAGGTGAACACCCTTTTCCATACACAGATCCCGACGTCATGGACGGCCGGAAAATCACCGGTAACAGCAAGTGAACAACCTATTCTCTCTCTAAAAAAGCCCCTTCATCTTGATTCTAGAAATTGAGAGTGTGTCAAAGTTGGCGGTGTTTTACAGCATTACACCGCCCCCCCAGATGAAGCCACGCGTGTCTCATTGATGATGAGGCCGCCACCGCCAAAAAAAGATCCAGTTAATTTAAACCACGCCCAGAACACTATTCATTTCCCTTCATTTTACTAATAGAGATTAATAACCAAGTAATCTTGACTATAAGACAAAAAAAGATTAGTAAATAAACAACAGACCTTTCCTTCAACATGCATTCCTGTCAAATGAATTTTAGCCGACATTCCAAAACCCAGTCTTTTCAAATAACCAGCATTTTTCACTATCAGAGCTCCCGTATCGTTTTTTCACATGAATTCTCTTTGCGTCTCCTCCTTCAGTTTGGAAGCACACTCAGATCTGACCCGTATATAATAGATTGTCTATCATTTAAAAACAAAATATAAAAAAAATACACATACCATCGCTTCTATCGTGGGAGCATGGAATTAATAGTCAAAGGGCATATTGGGAATTAAAGGTTCTTTGAAAAGCTTCTTCATGAGTGTAACAACGCCGCCTTCGCTGTTGTTGATCCGCCTATGCATGCGGCGGTTCCCACTTAGATCGTCCAAATCGTAAAATGCATATTTGAGTACGTTTTAAGCATACATGTGCCACAATGTAAGAACCATGTTTGTACGTATGAAAAGAAACTGACTTCCGAATATGAAGAGCCTTCATAAGCAGCCCTGGTGGTAAGTTTGCCTGCAAAAAATTTGTTAAATAACAAACAATTATTATGTTGGAAGAAAACCCCATAGCGTGACCTGGTCCATGATATGGAGATCCTAAAACAACAGTGTTAGAATTCATATGCGATGATGGTTCATGTTCAGGTATATCTTAAAAATCCCAATAAAAAGAAGACCATCGGTTGAAAAACTTTTACCAGAGATGACTTTTTAGTATCTAGAAGCTAACACATTAAAATATTATCTATAAATAATTCTTTAGGTATTTTTTTTACTAACACACACCTCACATAGTCACAAACATGATGTGTGCGCATCGCGCGCCGGCTTTTAGGATCAAGATGCATTAGAGCACACGCACGATGTTAGAGTGTAATTAAGATAAAAGATTGAACAAAATTTACCAGCAACACCTTCCCAAAACTACTGTTTCAATATACCTGTAGAATGCTTTGACTTCAGATTCAATTTATATGATGAAAGAGCCCTTTGGTGATAACTTGAAGACCTATACATATGTGGTTGTCGTACACTATTCAACTTTACTGCTGGAATAGAGATAGCAGGGACCAAATCTTGAGAAACTACAAAACCAATATCATATTTTTTACTCATCCCTTGTTCTTCCATGGCTGCCATAACTTTCTTACTTGCTAGAACAGAATGGATTATCAGATTCCATCAATTTTCAAAGGAGAAATCCACCAACTTGGTATCGGTATACTATTTGTTACAAGACAGATAGATAAAAGAAAGTTAAAAAATGTAAAAAATAACAAAAATTAGTATTGTAATCACAAAAAAAAAATGAATTTACCTCTCAAAATTACATATCTACCAAGAGCCTAACAATCAACATCGCAAAATACGCTATCAAATCCTAAAATTATCAATCGGCGATGCACAAAACCCCTGAAATCACGATTATGAAATTATGAATAATAATAACTCTCAACCCTGACAATTCGTCAAACACAAAAAGATTTAACAATCGATTACTAACCTTTTAAGACTCGCAATCTTCTGAAAGTGTGGGTAGTAGATATGAGCATATACACAAAACAAATGTTTAAATATTCTTTTCACTACTTCTAAAATTTGCTTAAAATGGCGTGCCTACAAAACAATTCAAAACTACCATCACCATCTGTAATTATTTGAGAGTCAAAATGATGGGACTCAGTTCAAAACAAGGATCGGTTGACAATTAGGTCCAATTGTTTTTACTACCCCGTTGCATCTTGCGGGTGGTTAGATCATCCTCCAGACAAGAGCAAAGGTCAGGGAACAGAAAATCTCTACAGTGTAGTAACATTTACACGCGCTTACAATTTGGAAAGATGGGTCTGGGTTTGATGATTTAGTCTCTTCCCTATTGGATAGCGTGGGGAAGACGGGGGCTTCAAGGGGAGAATGCAGGAGAGAGGAAGACAAAGAAAGGAACCCTAATATTAAGCAATGTCTTCGGAAAGTCAGGGATGGACATTTCACAGCTGCGGTTAAGGTCCAATGCTCTAGTGGAGTTGCCCCTCTAGGTGATTCGACATTGAAAGCTCTTATTGATAAACACCCAGTGGTGCCGCCCCCGTCCTTGCCTTCCAACCCTTTGGCCCAACCCACTCTTGTTGTTGATGGGGAGTGTGTACTCAAATGTATTCGATCCTTTCCTAAAGGGACGTCATGTGGCAGAGACGGGATACGGGCCCAACACCTGCTAGATGCTATTGGTGGCGAGGGCTCGGTGACTTCCTCAGGTTTGCTTACGAGCATTACTGAAGTTGTTAACTTATGGCTTGGGGGATCCTGCCCTAAGGTGCTTGCTGAGTTTGTTGCCTCGGCCCCCCTCACCCCCTTATTGAAGCCTGATAAAGGAATTCGACCTATTGCTGTGGGGGGTATTTGGCGAAGGTTGGTTTCAAAGGTGGCGATGAAGAAGGTCGGGAAAGAAATGACCAGTACTTGGGTGACTATCAATTTGGGGTGGGGGTGCCAATGGGGCAGAGGTGGTGCTTCACAGTGCAAAAAAGTTTCTCAACTCATTTCATGCAGATGGTTCCTTAGCCTTGCTTACTGTAGATTTCTCCAATGCTTTAAACACAGTCGACCGCACAGCTTTTCTGCACAAGGTTCATCAGCGTTGCCCGTCAATCTATCGGTGGGTCCAATTTCTTTACGCCCAGCCTGCTAGGTTGTATGTTGGTAACGAGTGTATTGGGGCTACTACCGGAGTTCAACAAGGAGATCCCTTGGGGCCCCTTCTCTTTGCCCTTGCCTTACATCCCCTTATTCTCCGGGTTCAGGACCGCTGTAAACACCCGTTTCATGCTTGGTACTTGATGATGGGACGATTATCGGCAACGCCTCTGAGGTTGCTAAGGCCTTAGACATCATCAACGAGGAGGGGCCATCTCTAGGGCTTTATCTCAACATTAAGAAAACAGAGGTTTTTTGGCCGACATGCGACGGGCGGAAAGTTCAAGATGGGCTTTTCCCGAGAGGGATCGATAGACCAGAGAAGGGGATTAAGCTCCTTGGTGGAGCTGTTAGTCGGGATCCTAGCTTTATTGAGGAGTTGGCAGGGCGGCGAGCCTCGGGGCGGTTGACCTCATGAAACTCTTACCCTGCCTGAGAGATCCCCATGTGAACTCCTTCTGCTAAGGTCGTGCATGGGGTCGCTAAGTTACTTTTTGGGTTGCGGACTTGTCAACCGCATTTTATGGAGGATGCGGTATCTCGGTTTGATGATGGCCTTAGAGAGGCTATAGAAGACATAGTAGTGGGTGGCGGCCCCTTCTTTGGTGACCTCCAGTGGCGTCTGGCATCTTTGCTAATGCGTCTAGGTGGTTTGGGCCTCTTCTCAGCTCGAGATGTTGGGGCTTATGCCTTTGTGGCGTCTAGAGCTCAGTCTTGAGAACTACAGGATCATATCCTTCGAAACTGTGAGGTCGTCGGGCTTGACCCGGACTATCAACAGGCGCTTGGACGCTTAAATGTCTCTCTCCCAGACTTGGATATTGGCGGTTTTTCTAATAAGGACACCGCCCCTTCGAAGCCACAAAAAACTTTGGCGAATGCTCTGTTTAGCAAAATCGCTCAAAGCCTGGGAGAAGCTTTTAATTTGTCATCCCGCCAGAAGGCGGTGTTTGAGTGCCTGAAAGGTCCCCATGCTCAGGAATTTTTGACCGTTATACCAATTGAGGGGTTGGGACAATGTATGTCTGCTGTAGAATATAGAGCCATTCTCAAATACCGGTTGATGATCCCTATGTACCGGAAGATGAAACTTGCCCGATATGTCGTAAAGCTTGTATGGATAAATACGGGGAGCATGCAGTTCACTGTAAAGAGCTCCCTGGGTTCAAATATCGGCACGACTGGGTGCATGATGCTTTGTGAGACATCTTAAAAAGAGCTGGGATTTCGGCTAAGAAAGAGGCCCCTGTGAATTTCCTCACGGACCCTATGGAAGGGAGATCTACTCTGCGACCAACGGATCTGCTCGTCTTTGGCTGGGCTGGGGGGAAACATGCTTGTGTAGACCTCACGGGGGTTTCCCCTTTGGTTGGTTTAAGGGAAAACGGGTTTGTAGCTGGACAAGCGGCAAGAAAGGCAGAATCAAAGAAAGTGAATAAGCACGCTAAAGCTTGTGCAAAGAACCAGCATGTCTTTGTCCCTTTTACCTTTGATACTTTTGGCTCCCTAGCGCCATAAGCTATCCACTTCTTGACGAGGGTTCAACGGGTCGTCTACAGCAATTGTTCAACCCCAAGGGGGCAAGGGTTTGTATTTGGAAGGTTAGGGTTTGCAATTCAGAAAGGATTGGCGGCTCAGCTTGTTGCCCGCTACCTTCTGTTTTGATGTAACTTGGCAAGTTTTCTGAATTTAAAATAATATTATTTATTTAGAAAAAAACTATCAAATTCATAAAAAAAAAATTAAAAGGAAATATGGATTCATTATCCAACTGTGATTCAATTCAATCAAATCCACCAAAACTCAATATATTGTGGAGCCAAAACTTCAATTGGTTTCTTGATTTGCACACCATCAGCCATCGATAGTCATACCCGTAAATTTTATTTACATATTTTTAAGAATTATTTATAAATAAGATGGACTAGTTCTAATATAACATACTTGGGAACCGCAGTCATAGTTGGGCAAATCTCGGGTGCACAAAACTCGGTTAGGTTGCATAAAGAAGATTCACTTGGTTCCTGCAAAAATGCCTCAAATAACATGGTTATGGAGAAAACCTGCCATTTGAAATGTAATCAAAACCCTACAACCCCCAAATCAAAATATAATGCAAATATCACATACCGGGAAAAACCAAAGCAGATATCAACTAATGGGGAAGCTTAAATCAAACCCATAAAGCATACAAATCGTTATGAAATCTGAACTTAGGTAGTTTTATAACAAATCATTATATCATATGTAAAAAAACGAAAATAAACGAAGAAGAAAGAACTGATTACAAGGTGTATTAACAGATAGCAAAAGAATAGCAATTACCTGATGATCAATGATTGCCAAATCGGCGAGAAACTTGATCAGAGAAACCGGATTCGTCCACAAATCCATTGCAATCATATTTAGCGTAGAAGAGAGTTGGAAATTTAGGGCAGCAGATCAGAGAAGTAGTAGGCGAAATAAGAGAAAATAGGGTTATGAAGTTTATGTATGATCCAGATCCACATGCGGGTCGACAGATGGGGCTTCACTACAGAAAAAGCGGACCCAGTATTTTCCCGCCAAAACGAACCAAACAAGCTCTAATCAAACGCCACGTGGTCCAAAAAAAGTTTCATTTATTATATATAATAATAGATTAGGTGTGTTGGAGTTTTCAGGGTCTATTTGGTATAGGGTAATGGAATGGATAAATGAATAAAATAAACGAGATAATAGAATGAGCAATGTAATGAAATGAATCATTTCACTCCATTATGATATTTGGTTACTCATATGTGAATAGAATGAATCAGTATAATATTATAAACAAAAAAAGACAAAGTAACGAAACACAATTGTACTAAAAATGACAAAAATATAATTGCTTCAATAATAATAATAATATATTAATGGTAAAAAAAATAATAATAAAATTTTGATATACATTTTTCCAAATTTTCCGCTCAAAAAATATATTAATAATACAAATATAAATATAATTATAAATTATAATAATAAGAGTTAACTACCATTTCGTCCCTATGGTTTGTTCATTTTTGACATTTCAGTCTAATTTTTAGAAATGCACCACTTTCAGTTTCCTCTCTGGCATACCGGAAACGTGCCACTTCAGTCAAAAAATGAAAACTCAGTTAAGTTATACATGTTTAATGAAGGATATTGTTGTCTTTTCATTTGTCAGACACAAAATAAGATGAAAATAAAAGATATATGAATTGATAATAATACCCTTCATTAAACATGTCCGACTTAACTGAGTTTTAATTTTTGGACTGAAGTGGCACGTTTTCAATATGTTAGGGAGGAAACCGGTGCATTTTTAAAAATTGGACTGAAATGGCAAAAGTGAACAAACCAAATGGACGAAAATGGCAGTTAACTCTAATAATAATAATAATAATAATAATAATATATTTCTTTCCATTCCTTAAAGGAATAGAAAAAAAAAACCCATTTACCAAGGAATAAAAATTGTTATATTTGGAAGGTGTTACATTCCTTTGGAATGCTCCATTCCATTACCACATAACAACCAAACATATTTCTTTTCATTCCATTAGAATGATCTATTCCATTCCACCTTCTATTCCTTCGTATCAAACGCTACCTTATTTATATTGTCACACCCTCAATTTCCACTTGCGGAGTTCTACCGCGAGACGTGTGAACAAACCAGAATCTAAGACACTAGTACGTCGAACGACTCTATATGATTTGATAATACGTTTTCCAAAATCATTTGTTGTAAATTTTAGATTACCAATATTTAGCATGAGTATCAGTTTTTAAAGTTTGAGCGGAAGCATAAATAAGTAGTGATGCGGGCGCCAACACGAACGCCAAAACAAAGGAAAAATCCCAATACAATGTTAATAAATGAGACTCGATAATGATGTCTTGTTCAATGCGTGTATGTGCACCTAGAGCTCCTAGCGTCCTGAGAAACATGTAAAGAAACAAGTGTCAACATTAAAGATGAGTGAGTTCACAGGTTTTCATAAATTCGTTGTTCGGTTTTAGTTTGTTACTCCGTTATCCCCAACCCGGGATAACATATCAGTTCCATTATTCCAACCCGGAATAATAAGTTGTTGTTTCCAATATTCCCAAACCGGAATATTAAGTTGTTGTTTCCATTATCCCCAACCCGGGATAATAAGTTGATGTTCCAATATTCCAAACCCGGAATATTAAGTTGTTCCGTAATTAAGTTCAATATTAATGTATATAGGTAGCTAGCCTAAAGTCATGTCACTAAGTGTTCGCGATCGAAGCTGACTGTGTGCCTCCGTTTTGCCAGGCCTATCACATGACCATGGCGTGTTTAGGCCAATCATACATCCGTTGACCATACCCGGTCGGCTAGCGCGACTAGCTCGGATGGGGCTCGTCAGACCCAGTAGTACTACTTATAATTCCCCCGCTATTTAACCCAAATACTAACGATCCGAGGAGATTGTCGAGGACTTAAGTGATAAAGCTGCTTAGTGCCCATAACATTACATTAACATTAACTTAGTTACCGTATAGTTGCGTGACGTTAAATTCGTATAACGTAAAGAGATTGAGTTTGAGAGTGTATACATGTTTCTCCCCCTGTTGTTTAAAAACCGGATAAAGTTAGGGGCCGTGAACTCACCTTTATTTGCTCGGTTAGTGTGGCAAAGATGTTATAAGAGATGGGACCGCTAGTTGCGTCCTAATCAAACCAATTAATTCCACGTCAGTGTGTAATCACCCCAATACAAATTCCACATACAATTTACTCACAAAGTGATACACACAACCAACCTATCTAACACTCAAACATGCATGCAAGTATTCTCATATAATCATAGTAATCAAACAACTTATCATGAACACATTCCAAATCCATACAACACTTTAATGCATAAAATCACAAGCTAACAACTGTCTGCTTAACACTTAATTATTCAGCTGTTTTCTAGGATTTTTATAAAATAGTTCCAGCATTCTAAAAATTCCCATATTTTTACAGTAGGCGACATTTATACCATAGAAATTTATATAATTTTTCCAAGTCCTAAATCTTTACCAATTAGCCATAAATATTAATTCATTAAGCTGCAGTCAGATTTACCGCTTTCTGACTGCAGTCTACGGAAGAATTTATTTAAAAATCACTGATCGTCCGATTAACAAAATTCCAGTTGGAGTTGCCCGAAAATTTCTATACCTAGTTGCTGTACAAAAATCATGACTCAACTCTCTACTGATTTTAAAATCTAGCTTGATAAACAACCAACAAAATTCCAGAATTTTAACAGCTTTACCTACTGAACTTGTTTAGCCCTTTAAAAATATCAAACGATTTCAGAAAATTATGAATCCAGCGCCATTAGATTCCTTATTCAAATCTCTACGTTCTAGACATCAGAAAATCCGTTTTACGACAACTAACGACCAAGTTACAGCCAGATGAAATCGGCTGCAACTTTCACTCAGCTTCCTGTTTCAGCATGTTATTATTATAAACTCGTGTAATCCCGTTCATGCGATTAATCTAAGCGATCTAGCTCTGATTTCTAGTCCTAGATTAATACTAATAACCTATCCATGCAAACCCTTCTCAATAACTTTAGTTTTTATACACAATTCACAGCCTATAAAATCAGCTTTCAATATAACATTCAATTCGGTTTAAACACTCCGAAATCATACAATCATCTAACGCAAACATCATTAACAAATCAGCTAGTCTAACATTCGTTCAATCATGCTTGGCAAGCTTATATCTTCCGAAAACAACCCTACTTGTAACTATGATACATAAGCCGATTAAAACATGTATATTCCGAAAACTACACCATTGTTTCATTAAATCAATCATTCCGGAACAAGCAACCAAAATCAACACACATATAACCGGACATTATCTTGTAATATATGTTGAATTCTCACCTTTGATCACTAGGTAAACAAGCCGAGATTGGGGACAAGAGTAACCCGGCTGTTCCAGCAAACCGCGACTGAAAGGACTGAAAAGGAAGGCTGTTCGGGATCGACAAGGAGTGCAAGGGCTGTTTGCGGTCAGGACCAGGATGACGATGGCTGCTGCTGCTGCGACCGAGAGGGTGGAGAGGGTAAGGCAGCCGACGGCAGCTTTTCTTGTTAGGGTTTGTGTTTGTGTTTGACACATGCATGGGTATGTGTATATATATATAGCGCCAAGAGGTGAGGGTTTCGGTTTTGGTTAGTACATGTGGCCGAGGGACTTGGGTTGGGTTGGTTTGGGTTTTGCGGCCGAGGGATAGGGTTGGGTTTGTGTATTGTGGCCGAGAATTTTGAGTCGTTTGGTTTGGGTCTTGCGGCCGAGAGATTAAGGTTACGGTTGGGCTTGTGTATTGTGGCCGAATAGTTAGAGTGCCGAGAGACTAGGGTGAGTTAATTTGATTTGGGTTTTGATCTTGTGGTTTCGAGTTTGATCTTGCGGCCAAGTATTGGAATGAGTTTTAAGTTTAGGTTTGATCTTTGATTCTTGTTCTCTTTTGGCCGAAGACTTGGGTTCCAAGTTTAACTTTGTGAACTCCTAGAGTCACCATGAACCAAGGTTGGAACGTGTCGCGGTTCGGTTCATTTTGTGCACATATCAAATCTAATTATTCAATCACTAAAACAATCACACAACACACAACACGTCTTTAATCCATGCACGTTTAATACTTAGCACACATCTTATTCGACAAGTGTCACGTGTAAGTTATCTGAAAAACCCGGGATATCAATATATTTTAGTTATACAAAAGCCCTCAAATTATAGGACTCACTCTCATCGTTTTGTATATGCTGTTTGGTTTTGTTTCGAATATTTTTGTTATTTTATATTTTAGGGTAACCTTTATCATTTGAAGTTCGTCCTCATTTTTTGTGCAGTGTTATTCAAGGATCAAACTACGCATACAGAAAGTAGATCTCTTTTCCCCTTTTTACATTTAACATTTTTGGGGTGTATCATGTGTCATGCAAAATTCACATATTTATCTTAATCAATTATCAAAGCATGCAAATTCATGGTGTGGTTTATATGTTAAGTGTTATTTGTTTATTTGGTTATTTATGTTGTTCAAGTCAATTGTATGCAAGGAAGTCAAATCACATTGTAGATTCACCAGCTGACCTTTCCTCATAGCTTTGGGAGATTCACTAGCTGGCCTTTCCTCATGGTTTTGGGAGGTGGTATCACCTCTTTTGTATGCTCGACTGACCTTTCGTTATGGCTTTGGGATGTTTGTATCGCCATCATCATTTAGTCTTGCTCTTTAAGGCTTGAGACTCGCATTTTGGTTTATTTCATTAATCGGTGAATGTTCATTGTTTGTTACTGTGAATGCTTAGTAACACATGAGTTGTATGTTTAAATATTTTCTATATGAATTATTTTTGCGAAACATAGATTTACTCATCAACTTCCTTTAGTTGTTTTACACATTGTATAGAAAATGAAGGTTGAGGATGCAAGAATTGAAGTCATGTAGGAATTGCCTTAGATTAAATAAAAGGGATTTTTGTTATGTTTTTGTTATGAATTATGTATGGATTATTTGGAAATTTTGTTATGTTTATGTGACATTTTAATTAGCGACATTAATATACGTTGAAACATTTAATAGTGCCATAAGCTTCGGACAATCATCTCGCTCCGACTAATAATCCACTGCGGGTCTGAATGCGACATTGAAAACTTGAAGCATTTGTGTTATTGTTACAATAATAGCCCAACCCGAGGAATGGTACATTGAAATCTTTCCATGACTAGCCACAATGTCATGAAAGACTATTAATCTTTCTTTTTGTAAAATAGCTTTTCAAACATGGTGCAAGTCGAGTTCCATCTTGTAAGACAATCCCAATTGGGTCCTAAGCATATGTGACCCACTTCCTTACAAGTCTTAATATATCTGGCATGTCTTCGAGTGTTGCTACAAATATCACGTAACATTCTTTTGAAAGCTTCTTTTTGTGTTTCAATTACTTTTAAACCGTCTGGAACTACCAAATTTATGATGTGTGCAACACATCGACTATGGAAAAAAAATCCATCACAAATGGGTTTATATTTTAATTTAAAAATGCATTACCCAAACTGTATTGTTTGAGGCATTATCAAAAGCTATTGAAAAAACCTTTTGTTCCAATATATCGTGTCTTAGTATCTCGTGTATTAAATTTCAAGCTTTCACTTTTAACCCAATATATCGTGTCGTCTTAATATATCGCGACTTAATATCGTCCTCGTATCGCGTGGAAGTTGACTTTTTATCCGAAAGAGTTATATTTTAATGGCTAGGAGTTGGTTACAAAGTCTAAGATTTCTAAAAAGTGTAAAAAGTCATAAAAATGTCACACCCCAACTGATGGCAGATCATCGGAGCGGACGTAAGTAGATTGCTCGAGACTTCATAACACTAGACGTGACAAGTATTTAATGAGTAATATTTCATTTCATTGTTAAAGGTTCAAGTACATGAATTGGAAACACAATACAACAAGTAACGAATGACTAATCTATAAACATGAATTAAGGCTTGGTGTGTTTCTAGGTCTTCCTACTAAGTTCCATTCATCATCGTCATCATTGAATTCCTGCAATACGTATTAAAGTATAGTTCAATAAAAAAAGTATTGGCGAGCATACAAGTTTGAATACTAGCATAAGTATAAAAGTTTTAAATGAATCCACATAGCATAATAGTTAACTTAAATTAACATACAATACTAGCATGCAACTATAAATGTCAACCCAAAGTTTACCGCTAGCGTAATCTAGTCATAAAAATGATTAGACCGTTTTGTTTACTTAACATGACCTCACAAATACAGGCGGTGCGTTACTCCTATAGTGTTTACATGTTAAGGGAGGCTTGAAACAAGTTAATGACGAAGCATAGCACATGTAACGATTCTAGCATATATGAATTCTAACATAACGTATTAAGCATGTATGAAAGACTGTTTGTTTGTAAGCATGTTTGTAAGTGTACGTGTGCGTTTTTAATAAGGAATAAGTATTGCACCCAGAAAGTGTCGAAAAGTAAAAGGGTCATGTACACTCACAGTTTTGCAAGCTTTCCTAGCAATCCGAGAGTTGATGAGTTGAAGTGATGAGCACCGAAACCCTACATGGGAAACAGAAGTCTATGAATATTCTGAGTTTGGCGAAGGGTTCAGATTCGGAAGCATAAACTACGAAAAAGTAAACAGGAAGATGCCACTTCGTGCGAAGTGACTGTTCTGGAAATGTAGCTTGTTTAATCCCGTTCGACAATGAGTTCTGTTGAACAAGGAATTTAGGTACGAGGCAGTTTAGTCTTGGTTCATAACACTTAACCATGAATTGGTTATTATCATAAATTTGACTAAGTATAAGCGTAAATATTTATAGTTTAATGTATATATATAAAAGTTATGTCCAACGTCACACCCCGACCCGCAGCGGAAAAGGTGATCGGGGCATAATTGGGTTTTCATCAAAGCTCATGACATTTATTATAACGTTTCATATTTATTATCACAATTTTAAAGAAGATCATACAATCATATCATACAAGTTCAACATGTCCTATACATTTTTCTAGGCTTCATTATTTTTCTCCTAAGGCACTTTCCTATGTTTTCCCTGCTTCATCCTGTTCACCTGTATCATATGTAAAAATGGTTTTTGGATCAACAAAAAGTTGGCGAGTGAACCTTGTTAGAAAACATTTATTATTTATTTCTTATTGTATTTAATATGGAAAAATTGTGCAATAATCATATATGAACAAACGTAAATAAAACATACAATAACAAACAAATAGCATACAATAACAAACCAATAGCATACAATAACAAACCACCTTGCATGAATATGTAATATGAATGACAATGTAAATGTTGGCAACGTCTCGTTCACGCTCATAGGTAATGGGGAACGGCTCACGCTCATAGGTAATGGGGAGCAGACGGCCTATGATGAAATGTATGTGCGATCAAGGCTCAATCAAACGGAGCCGATCGTATGTTGGCAACGCCTGGTTCACGCTCATAGGTAATGGGGAACAGCTCAACGCTCATAGGTAATGGGGAGCGGCGGCCTATGATAATGTATGTACTGAAAATGATAAATTTAATCTAAACAATAATCACACAAACAGATGATACATGTTGAATATACATTTAATCATGAATATGATGGATGCACAATAGTTTAAAAGTAATAAATAATAAGACACATGATACACCCCAAAAACGTGATTAAAATGGGGAATTTGTAGAGATTCACTCACATTGGGTGCGTTCGGTTGATGATGTTGAATGCGCACGAGTTTAGAGGATTGATCGACGAGGAAAAACTAACCTAATTAATAACGAAAAAGTAAGGTAAATAAATGGATTTTATTAACAATTTTAATAGGATTTTTGGATATATTTTTGTGAGTTTAAGGCTATTTTCTAACTTTAAAAATGTTATTTTTAAGTATTTTTAATTGATTTTTAATTTAAATAAATAAATAAAAATAATAAAAAAATGTTGACTTTTGACCGTTGACCGTAAGCGTTGACTGTTTGACTGTGACCGTTGACTGTTTGACCGGTTCTATTGTGTGTATGTATGCGCCGGGCAGGACTCGAACCCGAGACCTCCTGTACGCGTGCACGCAGCTCTATCAACTGAGCTACGTGTCTAACCCGAAATATTTCTGTTTTTAATTATATTTATACACTAATTAAGTTAATCCGAAAATCATTTATTTTAAAAAAGATTTAATGTATCGACTCGGTGCTCGCCACAGGTCTCGAACCCGGGACCTGTGGTTTAGTTTGGCACACAGTCCACCGCTGGACTGTGTGTCTAACTTGGTAAATATTCTAGTTTTTATTATACTTAACATCTTACTATGGTGGATCTGGTTCAGTTTAAAAAAAAGACATTTTATTACAGCGAATGTGCGTGTGTCAAGGATCGAACTCGGGACGTATGCATATTGTTTGCACACAGTCCACCACTGGACTGTGTGTCTAACCGTTTATAATACCGATTTTAATTAATCTTATAACATACACGACTTCGTCTTCTTCGTTCAAAACCCAGACATCGGTTAACTAACTGTTTCTTGTTTAATTCGGTTAACGAATATTATGAGCAATCGTAATGTATTGAACAGAAAAGGTTTGGGGATTGATTGTACCGAACAGATTGTCTTCTTCAGAAATCCGGCGAAGCTCGTCGGCTCTGTTTTGGTGACCTTCGGCTGTTAGGATCAATTAACAGTTTGGAGGGATTAGATGTGAAATTGAACTACTGAGTAACGATTATCAGTAGGTTTGAATGATCATACCGGCAAACAGCGAGATTCTGGAACTTTCAGAAGTTTTCCGGCGAAAACAGAAAATCCGGCAACGTCGTCTGAAATAGATTCTGATGGTTGGATTGAAGTTAGTAACATTCTAACAACGGATTGAAACAGAAAAAGTCGAGGTATTTACCGTGTAGATGAAATCTCGGTTTTCCGGCGACTTGCAGAGATTTTCCGGCGAGTGAAATTACCTCGAGAATTGGTGTGATTGTGAGCGAAAAGGTTATCAGAGGTTAGAGGGTGTATTTATAGGGAAGAACATCGACGAATTTGGTCTGATTACCGTCTTGATTCGTTGGTCAAAATTTTCCGGCGGTTATGACTAATGTCGCGGACTGGACATCGGTTATAACCGATGTCGTTGTTAATACTTACGTTAAGTCAAAGGTAACCGACGATGATTGACGAAATCGTCGGATTTTCCGGCGTCAGCGGATTTGGGCGCGGTGAGTAACTGGGTTTGATTTCCAGATTTATGTTATGTATTAATTGTTTCAATATGTAAACAAACAACACAAGTGGCGGAGTGGTTGAGCGAGTGGGAGTTAAAACTTTGCTGACCCGGTTGACCCGGGTTCGAATCCCGGCAGCCTTGTTTTATTTTTATATCACTATTTTTAATACATTTTCAAATATAAATTTTATATTCTAATATACTTATTAATTATGTATCGTTTAAAATTAATTTGAGCATTAAATATGCAATGAAATTTTTAACTGGATGTTCGGTTAATAAACGAAGCGGGTTTGGTTAACCCGGTTTTTTACGGATGTTACAGTATCCCCTACTTTTAGAAATTTCGTCCCGAAATTTAAGTAGTGGCATGTTTTGACTCACAAGGATGGTGTTTTAATTTGGCAATTGAATACATATAAGGGGGTAAGAGTTTAAATTTTTGTTTGAAGCGGTAACGTTCCTTGTAAGGGTTGAGTACCCTGCTACAGGAATCGTTTTTGATGCCTATGATAAAATATTGATAAACAGAGTTGATTGACTGAATACGATTTCATGCGCAAGAGTTTTGATATGTTTGGAAAGATAAGGTTATATCCTAAAACAGAACTTCTACTACTAAAACCCACATGGAACTTCTCATAATCGCCTGACAATGCCTCTGATCCTTTGACAAGAATACTTATATATAGGAAGTACCAGCGGCGTATCCACCATATTCTTGTCAAATTTTCATTGACTTTATCAGTAAATCATGATTGGTTCTTTGATATCCCGGGTTTTTCGGATAACTTAAACGCGACACTTGTCGAATAATGTATATGCTAAGTATTAAACGTGTACGAGTTAAATGAATACGTGATGTGTGTTGTGTGATTGTTTTAGTTATAGAGAAGTGTGGTAGATATGTACACGAACTGAACCGAACCACGACACGAACCAACCTTGATTCATTGTAACTCTAGGAATTAATCAAGTTAGGACTCAAACATGTCTTGGCCGCGAGATCAAAACCTAAAACTAATTCGGCCAAGATCAAACCCAAACCCGTAGCAAACCTAAAACTATTCGGCCGATCAAACCAAACCAAACCAACCCGTGTGCAAACCAAATTAACCCATTGCGTACAACCCAAACCGAGATCAAACCAACCTTAAACGCCTCCCGGCCGCAAGATAAAACCCAAACCGACCCAACCCAAGTCCCTCGGCCACAAGCTTAAGCCTAACCGTAACCCTCATCTTCTTTGCGCCTATATATACTAACACTCATGCATGTTTCATACACAAACACAAACCCTAGAAGGAAACTGTCGTCGGCAGCTTATTCTCAGCCTTGCGATCGCAGACAGATCTTTTCCTTGTTCGTTCCTTTCTCTCGGTCGCAGCAGCAGCAACCATCGCCATCTTCACCTCCATTCAATCAACAAAACAACCCACTTTATCATCATCCTCTCGGTCGCAATCTAGTTGGATCAGTCGAGTTGTTCTTGTCCAAATCTCGGCTTGTTTGCCTAGTTATTCAAGGTCAGAATTATCTTTGATTACAAGATCATGTTCAGATTTATGTGTTTGAATGAAGTGATTAGTTTGTTCGGATTATATGTGCTTGTAAGTAATCGGCTGAATTGATTGTGTGTATATGCATGATTGTTTTCGGAATTAATAACTTGCGACTGCGATTTGTTTATAAAGAGTAAAGTTATTGAGTAGGGTTTGCATGGATAGGTTGTTAGTGTTAATCTATGATTAAAAATCGGTTCTTGATCGCCTAGGTTAATCGCATGAACGGGTTATACTAGGTTATGATAAAGATATGCTGAAAACAGTCTGCTGAATAATAGTTACAGCCGACTTCATCTGGCTGTAACTCGGTCATTAGTAGTCGAAAAACGGATTTTCTGATGTCTAGAACGTAGAGATTTGAATAAGGAATCTAATGGCGCTGGATTCATAATTTTCTGAAGTCGTTTGATATTTTTAAAGGGCCAAATAAGTTCAGTAACTAAAACTGTGAAAATCCTGAAATTTTGTTAGTTGTTTATCAAGTTAGATTTTAAAATCAGGAGAGAGTTGAATCATGAATTTTGTACAGCAACTAGGTATGGAAATTTCCGGGCAACTCCAACTGGAATTTTGTTAATTGGATGATCAGTGATTTTTAAATAAATTCTTCCGTGGACTGCAGTCAGAAAGCTGTAAATCTGACTGCAGCCTAGTATATTAATATTTATGGTTAATTGGTAAAGATTTAGGACTTGGAAAAATTATATAAATTTCTATGGTATAAATGTCACCTACTGTAAAAATATGGGAATTTTTAGAATGTTAGAACTATTTTATAAAAATCTTAGAAAACAGCTGAATTATGAGTGCTAAGCTGAAATTGGAAAACTTGTGATTTCGTGCACCAAAGTGTTGCATGGATTGGATTATGTTCATAATAAGTTGTTTGATTGCTATGATCACATGAGGATACTTGCATGCATGCTTGAGTGTTAGATATGTTGTTTGTGTGTATCACTTTGTGCGTAAATTAAGTGTGGAATTTGTATTGGTGTGATCACACACTGACGTGAAATCAATTGGTTTGTTAGGACGCAATTAGCGGTCCCATTCTTTACAACTTCTTGCTACACTAACCGAGCAAATAAAGGTGAGTTCACGGCCCCTAACTTTATACGGTTTTTAAACAACAGGGGGAGAAACATGTATACACTCTCAAACTCAATCTCTTTACGTTATACGAATTTAACGTCACATAACTAATCGATAACTAAGTTAATGTTAATGTAATGTTATGGTCACTAAGCAGCTTTATCACTTAAGTCCTCGACAATCTCTCGGATCGTTAGTATTTGGGTTTAATAGCGGGGGAATTATAAGTAGTACTACTGGGCCCGACGATCCCCATCCGAGCTAGTCGCGCTAGCCGACCGGGTATGGTCAACGGATGAATAATTGGCCTAACTTCGCCATGGTCATGTGATAGGCCTGGCAAAACGGAGGCACAACAGTCAGCTTCGATCGCGAACACTTACGTGACATGACTTTAGGCTAGCTACCTATATATATTAACATTGAACTTAATTACGAAACTACGATATTATCCCGGGTTGGGATAATGGAAACAACTTAATATTCCGGGTTTGGAATATTGGAAACAACAACTTAATATTCCGGGTTGGAATATTGGAAACAACAACTTAATATTCCGGGGTTGGAATATTGGAAGCAACAACTTATTATTCCGGGTTGGAATAATGGAACCAATACGTTATCCCGGGTTAGGGATAACGGAGAAAACAAACTATAACCGAACAAACGAATTTATGAAAACCTGTGAACTCACTCATCTTTAATGTTGACACTTGTTTCTTTACATGTTTCTCAGGACGCTAGGAGCTCTAGGTGCACGTACATGCATTGAACAAGACATCTTTTATCGAGTCTTATTTATTAATATTGTTTTGGGATTTTTCATTTGTTTTGGCGTTTGTGTTGGCGCCCGTTTCACTACTTATCTATGCTTCCGCTCAAACTTTAAAAACTGATGCTTCTGCTAAATATTGGTAATATAAAATCTACAACAAGTGATTTTGGAAAACGTATTATCAAATCATATAGAGTCGTTCGACGTACTAGTGTTTCAGATTCTGGTTTGTTCACACGCCTCGCGGTAAAACTCTGCAAGTGGAAATTGAGGGTGTGCCAGATGTGACTCTAGAACATAACCAAACACAACAACCAAAGCCTGAGTCCTAATTCTGATAGTATACATGTTCGAATGGTGACAGTACCTCTCTCGTTTGTTATGATGGAGAGGTTAGTCTATGTAGAAATAGAACACAATCCAATTTATTTAAATGATGAAATGATATGAATGCTAAATCAGTGAGTATAAAACAAACTTCAACCAAGACATTACTAAACCCTACATGGAACTTCTCATAATCGCCTGACAATGCCTCTGATCCTTTAACAAGAATACTTATATATAGGAAGTACCAACGGCGTATCTACCATATTCTTGTCAAATTTTCATTGGTTTTATCAGTAAGTTATGATTAGTCCTATGTGACTCTAAAACATAAACAAACACAATCAACCAAAACTTGAGTCTTAATTCTGATGGTATACATGTTTAAATGATGACAGTTCCTCTCTCGTTTGTTATGATGGAGAGGTTAGTCTATGTAGAAGTGAGACACAGCCCAACTTCTTTAAATAATGAGATTGAAATACGTTGAGATGTATGATGATATGAATGCTAAAATCAGTGAGTATAAAACAAACTTCAACTATGACATTACTAAATCCTACATGGAACTTCTCATAATCGCCTGACAATGCCTCTGATCCTTTGGCAAGAATACTTATATATAGGAAGTACCAGCGGCGTATCCACCATATTCTTGTCAAATTTTCATTGGCTTTATCAGTAAATTATGATTAGTTCTATGTGACTCTAAAACATAAACAAACACAATCAACCAAAACTTGAGTCTTAATTCTGATAGTATACATGTTTGAATGATGACAGTACCTCTCTCGTTTGTTATGATGGAGAGGTTAGTCTATGTAGAAGTGAGACACAGCCCAGCTTCTTTGCATGATGAGATTGAAATACGTTGAGATGTATGATGATGTGAATGTTAAATCAACGAGTATAAAACAAAACTGAAATAGTAATTCGCATTAAGATCCTTGGATAAATTTCCAATTTATAATTGAGATACGTGAAAATTGAGATAACATAAAGAAAAACATAAAAACGAAGCGGTTGGAGTTGAATCTTGATTTTTGGTGAAGGAGACTAGTTGGGTGGTTCGTTTGGGCCGTCATTATCTTCAATAGGATTGGAGTTGATGTTGAAAACTCTTCCTCTTGCTGGTGGCCTAATGGTTGGGTTTTCTTGATTTGATTGGTTAACTGGGTTTGCTTGAGCTTGGGCGTTTATGATGTTAACCAATCGAGGGCACGTGTTTCTAAAGTGGGTAGGGTCGCCATAATTAAAACAAGCTCGAACATAAGGAAACATGGGGTATTGGGGTTGTTGATATGTTTGGATCATGTTTTGAGTAGGGGGTGAGGTTTGGTTTTGAGAGGTGCGGCAAACCTTGCTCAAATGACCATAGCGTCCACAATTCGCACATAGTCGACAAAGTAAGGTAGATGGATGGTGATAAAAACAGGTGTTACATTGAGGGTGAGGTCCTAGGTAAGGTTTCTTATTTGGGTATGTTGAGTTGGGTGCTACTTGAATGATTGGGATAGCTTGGAGGGGTATGGCTTGTGAAATTGGTTGGTTGCGTTGGGTGACAGCGAAAAGTTGCCCATCTCGTTTTCTCTTAGAAATGGATCGTGAAGGGGATTCGGTTTGGGTTTGTTGAACTTGAACTACAATGTTGGGTATTACGGCAGCCATTTGTTGAGCGATTTGGGCAGCCATACGCTCGCGAGCTTTTCCTGCTCTCATCTTCCTACGAGCGGAATTAGAAGACATCTACAAGGAATCAAGAGTATGAGTTGGATGTTTTTGGGATCATGTGTCGTATTTAGGAATGAACATTCATAAAATAAACATAGCATAATAAATCTACTACATCCATAGGATGTCTTGGGCTTTGCTCGTAATTGGGCCTTGCATGCCGCCATACTTCACCTTCGTAATCATGTGGGCCCCCATGATTACCGGGTTTTTCATATGGTTCGCATGTGTTAGCCTGGTTACGCACACTAAAACCCGGAGAAAATCGAGAAAAAAGTATGTAACGTATGATATTCGGAATGTATCCAGGTGTGGACATGGTGACACCTCAAAGTGGGGTTAGTTCGAACGACTTTTGGTGTGGCATGCTTTGGCCTAATAGGTCCTTCGTACTCTCATCGTTAGTCCCCAGGTAGGCAAACTGGTCCGTTATATTGGATTTATACGAATGCCAACCTAGACAGGACGTTCCGATTACCGATACTTGTACCCTTACAGTTACTACATGCCCGTCGTAGAACTCACTTTGATGAGATTTGAAAAATGAAAAATGCGACAAAATCTTGAATAACGGAAGTATGAGGATGATTTGAATATATGAACATTGAAATATGTATGATGAATATGTATGTAATTATGTATGTTTGACTGTAAGTATAATTCACTATGTATCACAAAATTTAATATTGGAAGTGTTTGCATGCATTTGTGTATGTAATAAATATGAAAGAAATAAACATCATGAGTTTACATGTAACCACATAAACAATTAAAATCTAATCAACTATAGTATAGGCTCTAAGGGTCTAATAACCTATCCTATATCCCTATAGTCAAAAGCTCTTATACCAATCTGTCACACCCCGACCCGCAGCGGAAAAGGTGATCGGGGCATGATTGGGTTTTCATCAAAGCTCATGACATTTATTATAACGTTTCATATTTATTATCACAATTTTAAAGAAGATCATACAATCATATCATACAAGTTCAACATGTCCTATACATTTTTCTAGGCTTCATTATTTTTCTTCTAAGGCACTTTCCTATGTTTTCCCTGCTTCATCCTGTTCACCTGTATCATATGTAAAAATGGTTTTTGGATCAACAAAAAGTTGGCGAGTGAACCTTGTTAGAAAACATTTATTATTTATTTCTTATTGTATTTAATATGGAAAAATTGTGCAATAATCATATATGAACAAACGTAAATAAAACATACAATAACAAACAAATAGCATACAATAACAAACCAATAGCATACAATAACAAACCACCTTGCATGAATATGTAATACGAATGACAATGTAAATGTTGGCAACGTCTCGTTCACGCTCATAGGTAATGGGGAACGGCTCACGCTCATAGGTAATGGGGAGCAGACGGCCTATGATGAAATGTATGTGCGATCAAGTCTCAATCAAACGGAGCCGATCGTATGTTGGCAACGCCTGGTTCACGCTCATAGGTAATGGGGAACAGCTCAACGCTCATAGGTAATGGGGAGCGGCGGCCTATGATAATGTATGTACTGAAAATGATAAATTTAATCTAAACAATAATCACACAAACAGATGATACATGTTGAATATACATTTAATCATGAATATGATGGATGCACAATAGTTTAAAAGTAATAAATAATAAGACACATGATACACCCCAAAAACGTGATTAAAACGGGGAATTTGTAGAGATTCACTCACATTGGGTGCGTTCGGTTGATGATGTTGAATGCGCACGAGTTTAGAGGATTGATCGACGAGGAAAAACTAACCTAATTAATAACGAAAAAGTAAGGTAAATAAATGGATTTTATTAACAATTTTAATAGGATTTTTGGATATATTTTTGTGAGTTTAAGGCTATTTTCTAACTTTAAAAATGTTATTTTTAAGTATTTTTAATTGATTTTTAATTTAAATAAAAAAATAAAAATAATAAAAAAAATGTTGACTTTTGACCGTTGACCATAAGCGTTGACTGTGACTGTTGACTGTTTGACCGGTTCTATTGTGTGTATGTATGCGCCGGGCAGGACTCGAACCCGAGACCTCCCGTACGCGTGCACGCAGCTCTACCAACTGAGCTACGTGTCTAACCCGAAATATTTCTGTTTTTAATTATATTTATACACTAATTAAGTTAATCCGAAAATTATTTATTTTAAAAAAGATTTAATGTATCGACTCGGTGCTCGCCACAGGTCTCGAACCCGGGACCTTTGGTTTAGTTTGGCACACAGTCCACCGCTGGACTGTGTGTCTAACTTGGTAAATATTCTAGTTTTTTTTATACTTAACATCTTACTGTGGTGGATCCGGTTCAGTTTTAAAAAAAGACATTTTATTACAGCGAATGTGCGTGTGTCAAGGATCGAACTCGGGACGTATGCATATTGTTTGCACACAGTCCACCACTGGACTGTGTGTCTAACCCGTTTATAATACCGATTTTAATTAATCTTATAACATACATGACTTCGTCTTCTTCGTTCAAAACCCAGACATCGGTTAACTAACTGTTTCTTGTTTAATTCGGTTAACGAACATTATGAGCAATCGTAATGTATTGAACAGAAAAGGTTTGGGGATTGATTGTACCGAACAGATTGTCTTCTTCAGAAATCCGGCGAAGCTCGTCGGCTCTGTTTTGGTGACCTTCGGCTGTTAGGATCAATTAATAGTTTGGAGGGATTAGATGTGAAATTGAACTACTGAGTAACGATTATCAGTAGGTTTGAATGATCATACCGGCAAACAGCGAGATTCTGGAACTTTCAGAAGTTTTCCGGCGAAAACAGAAAATCCGGCAACGTCGTCTGAAATAGATTCTGATGGTTGAATTGAAGTTAGTAACATTCTAACAACGGATTGAAACAGAAAAAGTCGAGGTATTTACCGTGTAGATGAAATCTCGGTTTTCCGGCGACTTGCAGAGATTTTCCGGCGAGTGAAATTACCTCGAGAATTGGTGTGATTGTGAGCGAAAAGGTTATCAGAGGTTAGAGGGTGTATTTATAGGGAAGAACATCGACGAATTTGGTCTGATTACCGTCTTGATTCGTTGGTCAAAATTTTCTAGGCGGTTATGACTAATGTCGCGGACTGGACATTGGTTATAACCGATGTCGTTGTTAATACTTACGTTAAGTCAAAGGTAACCGACGATGATTGACGAAATCGTCGGATTTTCCGGCGTCAGCGGATTTGGGCGCGCTGAGTAACTGGGTTTGATTTCCAGATTTATGTTATGTATTAATTGTTTCAATATGTAAACAAACAACACAAGTGGCGGAGTGGTTGAGCGAGTGAGAGTTAAAACTTTGCTGACCCGGTTGACCCGGGTTCGAATCCCGGCAGCCTTGTTTTATTTTTATATCACTATTTTAATACATTTTCAAATATAAATTTTATATTCTAATATACTTATTAATTATGTATCGTTTAAAATTAATTTGAGCATTAAATATGCAATGAAATTTTTAACTGGATGTTCGGTTAATAAACGAAGCGGGTTTGGTTAACCCGGTTTTTGACGGATGTTACATCCAAGTCCGTAAATACGTCATAGATGTCAAGCAAGGAGGTATGGAGGCCTCATCATATGATTCACCAAAGCACTAAGCTTATCAACATAGTTGATAAACGCGGTTGGTCATGAATATTCAAAAATTAAATACACAATGTTCAAGTGAGGTGTGGAACTTAATTCGGGTAGCCAAGGCTCTCAACGTTCTCACACTTGTTGGAACACAAGTCTAATCTTATTGAGGATGATGAACTTGGTTAGCTTCTACACTTGGTACAAAAGAAAAAGAAGAGAAGAAAGTGTCATAAAATGACAAGGTAATAGTAAGCTGAACTCACTTAGAGGGACTGAGAACAATCTACTATGAATTCGGAAGTTTTAGAGTGGAAGTGAGAATATTCTGAAAGATTGAGAGTGTGAAATAAGCTCTTATTTATAGGAACAAGTTGTTGCCAGCTCCACTTCGTGCGAAGTGGCTTCACTCCGTGCAAAGTGGCTTCACTCCGTGCGAAGCAGGTACACTTCGTGTGAAGTGGGTCTAACTCGCACGAATGGGTTAGTTCGGGGCTGTTTCCACATATTTTAGCCGGTTTTCAAGTATTTTAAGTACAAAGTTGTAACGCATGAGCATTGCACGTAAAAACAAGTGTCGGTTTGCATAAAAATAGGTATTTGAATAATTGATTGTATGTATAACGAGTATGTGTAAAGTAGAAATTTTCATTATGATAAAAGTCTCGGGTTTCAAAGTTGAAAATGAATATAAGTGTAATACGACTACAAGTTTCTAAAAATAGAAATACGAATATGCTTTCTAAATAGGGAAAGCGTGAAAATGGCGTTACATAAAATACTATAATTTCAACCATAAAACACTATAACTTCAAACATAAAACACACCTAAAACCCACAAATAACATAATGGAAATGACTAAAACAACATATATGTGGGTTTTGTTTTCTGTTTTGGATGACAAGGCTCTGATTATCGAATGACCAACATTATTGTGCTTTATGTTTATCATGTTGTGTTTTATATTCACAGTTCTATGATGGTATGTTTGAAGATTATTTGGACTGTTTGGGTTTTTATATGGTGTTTTAGTAATATTTACTCTGTTTTTTGTGAGTTTTGGACACCTTTTATGACTTTGTACACCTTTTAGGAGTTTTAGACTTTGTAGCTTAACCTCACCCATATTTAATATACTATAGATAATAACTTGTCGTTCAAAAAAAAATATCGACGACAACAACAACAACAATAATAATTAGTTAATTAACTAATGTATATCTCCCGTAATTAATTAGCCCAACTTCATTAACTTATCTCAGCTTCATTAACTCAATCTCATTAAATTTGTCTTAACATATAAAATTACAATTGTGCCTATCTAAGATACATTATATATACTAGAGGGAACCCGCCATGATCCGACAGAGTGATAATTTCACTACAATAATTAAATTTAAATAAGGTTCAAAAATAAAAATAAAAAACGATGAAGGTGTCGGTTATTATGAGGTTAAAACACACTTCATTGAAGAAAAGGAGCCGGTTCATCTTTAGGTTAGAATGATGGATAATAAAATTTCAAACTTTCATTTTATAACCATAGATCACGTATTAGTATTTTGCGTATTAACTTTCAATCTTTCAATTTATAACCCAATATATTGAATCATCTTTACATCACGTGGAAATTGCCTTTTTATCCCAAAGAGTTGTATTTTAATAGAGTATATAATAATAATAATAGAATAGATATAGATAATTAATTAATGTATATCTCACATACTTAAATATCCATACTCCATTAACTTATCTCAACTTTGTTAAACCCAACCTCATTAAATTTGTTTCCACATGTATATGAAATTACAGTTATGCTCGTCTAAGATGCATTATATATATTGATGATCCATGTATGCATTAACAAATAGAACTTTCTAAGACACAATTTCTTATTACATACTTTTTTATGATCACTCGTAATTTCTATGATATTTACAAACCTAAAATTTGACTTCTTACGGACCGTATGGGTGAGACCAAGTGGGACACTACAGCCTGTAACCCAAAACGGGCCAAACTGGTCAAAATTACCCTCCCACATACCATAAGAAGAGAATTGGTAACCCAACTAAACAATTTTCATTTGTAACCCTATTACAAGCGTTAAAAGATCAAGGGTCTCTACACAATTTTGATCTTTGCCTCATCAATTCGACTGGTCGAAAGAAACCAGTTGATAGCACTCAAGTTACAGGGACATACCTTAGGTTCGAATAAAGGTTCATTTTTTCAAGGAATTGAGAACTAAGGTATCTAACCAACCTAAAACAGATGATTCAAACTTTAAAAGTCAAACCAAGTGTGACTTATTAAATAAGAAGCAAGTTTATGTTGAGTTGATTGCCCATTAAGAATGGTGAAAGGAACTTACAAGAGGTATAAGGGTACTTCTGACTGCACCAAAGTTAAATTGAGACCAAATTAGAATGAGCTTGCAAATGGGTCAAGAACAAGCTCAAGGAAGGAGGAATTTCAAAATGGGATGCAAATCAAGAGGTTAATGCTTGCATTTATAGCTAGAAGGGTGTAAGGGAGCTCAATACGCGTCTTGGGGTGTGGCAAGTCGACATGAGGCTTTTATGGACCCTCAGAGTACGAAATGCTATGGCTTATGGTCCGTTAGAGTCGTGCCAACTGGAATCCATTCACTCCATTTACGGGCGGTAAAGAGGAAACCAGATTCTATCTCACGGTTGATAAGATGCAAACATTCAGAATGACAATTCAAGTCCCTCAACTTCCATCGTTGACCCACTGGCAAATTTTATCCTTCAACTTATATCAACTTTTATCCTTCAACTTATATCAGGGACACAAGTCATGATCTGGTTCGATATGGGAATACCGGTTGTTACACATTTATATTGATCAAACAACAATTGGAATTAACATGAAGACTAAAATTGAGTCGGTATGAAGATTTGAAAGAAGCTAACAAGAACCCAACATGAGCAATAGATATGAGAATGAGAATGACCTAAAATGTTTTCTAAATTAATCTGAATACATCTAAAAAGAGGTTTTAATTAAACCCAAAGCATCTCCTCTTATTACACTTAGTAAAAATCAAAGTTCAAAAGTAATGTTTATAGTTCGAAGCTAAATGGAGTAACTATTCATGATACAAGTCAAATGGAGTGCTTTAAAAACTAAAAAGCCCGGTAAAAGTGTGAAAAAGATGATGGAAGCATGTTATACACATTACACAACGTTCAGGTGATTTGAAGCAACAAAAGGACAAAATCAGCTGACCCGTGGTCGAAACATCGACCGTGGAATCACTGTGAAATGGTCAAAATGTTTTTACTTGTTCTCACCTGCTTTGTTTATAAATACAAACTTTCCCCTACCTTTTTCACTCGGCACTTTCAAATAAATCTTTCAGGTTTTGGGTATATCCTTTTCGGATGTTTCGGGTATACCCACCAAGCTTCGTTTCTTTATTCCTACTTACTTTGCTGGCACGTTGTTTTGAAATGCATTTATTTATTTTAGTAGAAAACATTTTTCATTACGTGCTTTCATAGATAATTATATTGACAAAAGGATATAATAAAGAATTGAGTTAATTGCTTGGATGATTCTGTAGTTTTATTTTTTTTTTCACGTTTAGTCCTTACTTTTAAAAATAGCAAGTATGCTTTCTACAGTTTGTTATTTTTATTCGGATAGTCCGATATAATAAAGAATTTTAGGCAAGTAAAAAATACGAGGCCTTATTGAAATAGTAGGTTGGCCTTTTCAGAATCGCCCCATTAATTTGAAAGCTTCTGGTCAAAAGACTTGTCACAATTGTTAATTCCAAATTTATTAATTTGCCTGTTGCCTTATTCAATTTGGTGTCAATTGGCTCTTTATGTCTTCTAAGAACGTTTGACTAATATTCTTTTTATTTTATTTACATAATACCCATTTTATTTCATTTTATTTTTGTAATACCCGTTGATATATATAGATAGAATAAGAAAAAACATAGTCAAATCACAAAAACAATTACAAAAGAAACTTATGTTTATGTCTGAAATAATAATGGGAATAAGAAAATACGTATAACAAAATAAAAACTATTTTATATGTCTGAAAAGTTTATTTATAAATAAGTTTGAACTAATAAAATGATTAAGACACATATAATATCAAACAAAGCGATTATCAAATCCCTACACGCTATGTGGTAAGCATTAGATGAACTGATTTTTTAGGTATATGTATCATTATTGATTATTGATTATTCATTATAAAATCATATTAAATGAACCAGGGGATCAAAATTGACGTAAACTCTATTAAAATGATTACGAATTTCTTTATAATATGTAGAAGTAAACCAAAGTTTTTACAACTCTAAGTCAACTCTTTATATAATTAAGAAAAGTAAACTAAATGTGTTGCATACTTGCATATGACCCAAGACAATCCTATGCTTGATTGCCCATTTTAACTTCTTATCAATAGGGTCCTCCACTGCAACGCAGTGGTTGTTCTCATCTCAGTGAAGGCTTGGCCTGAGGTTTTACCCGGGTTCGAGTCCTAGGGGACCCGGTTTTACCTATTCCACGGGCTTTCTGCGCATCAGGGGTGTGCTACGCTTTCTAGCGGTGGTAGAGTAGTCGGCCTTTGAACATAACTCCGAAAGAGTAGGTTTACACGTGAAAAGCAGCTAGCCGTTCAAAAAAAAAACTTCTTATCAATACGGTGACGAAAACTTAGGAAATGACATTTAAAAAAACGTTTTAATTTCCATGAAAGACCCACCAAACGATGGTTTCCATTTCCGATTGAACCCATTCGTAACCGACAAACAATAACAAAGGTCTATGTGATTTCGACCTCACTTGGAATTTGTTTCGGTTGAACGACTCAACCATTTATATGATTAAAGCGAAGCAAAAAATTCCAGCCTTATTTTCATCGTTAACGCTTATGAAATTATTTACTTTTTTTTCTGGCCAAAAAGTGATATTTTTGTAATTTTTCTGCATATCTTACAAACCACACTAACACTTAGACCATGATTGTAACATCCGATCGTGATTTAAGGCTACACGGTATGGTGATGACCCTTCAAAGGAGGATGAGTCTCCACGTAGGCGCCACGCAGGCTGGGCATGAGGATGAGCAAAGAGGATGGAGGTATGGAAATAGAGGATGGGCCTAAAATATATGTATATGGTGTATGTATATATGTGTGTGTGAGGAGGTTTTGTCCTCACATGGCCCGACTTCACGGCTTGGAGATGCCGGAGATGCCGCTGGCAAGGGGGGGCGAAATGGCGGCAAGGCGGCGCCAGTCCTCCACGTTTGATGCCAGCCCTATGCCGGGGCACCACACCAAGCAGCCTAAGGCCATCTATATTGTTTTTGGTAAATCATCATATGAATATGCGTTGACCATGATTGTACATTTGGCCCACTTATATCTATCACTATTGTTCCTTTATCCATGAAGAGTTGATGGATAGTTTTTTTTTTTGCTCGAGTGACTAGTTCCCCTGAGATCACTCGTCTATGGATTACTTTCACTCAAGCATGCGAATTCAAGAATTTTTTTTGTGGGCTCATTTTGGGAGATTTTCACTATTTTTTTTCTTCAAATCATAAAGGTTCTTGCTAATTTTTTCCAACCTCAGTGGGTTCGTGAATCCACAAAAAGAGGTTGGATCCGCCCCTGCATTCAAACATGCTGAACTGTGGAGTTCTTATCTCTTTCACGACCAGTGGCAGACTTACGATTTTTTTCCAATGGGGTCCCCTTTCTTTATATTCATTTTTTTACAACCAAACATTAGAATTTTCAGGCCGGTCGCCATTCGGGTCGGGTCGAGGTGACCAACTAGTTATAAAACCTATATGCCATCAGAAGCGCCTAAAAAAATTCCAAAGGTTAATTTTTCAAAACATTATTTAAAACTTAATTTTTACGATTTGTTGTTGGTCTTGTTCATTTTTATTGATTAACTAGAAGAAGCACCCGCAGCAACGCGGGGTTCAAGTTCACATATAGTACAACATAACTAAACAATGATAGCACTTCTTCTCTACGAAAAAAATACAAATATTATACGCTGTGACATTAGAACATCATTCCGACTTCCTTGAATGACCAGATGAGTGAGTACTTATGACCCAATAATTGAAGTCTTATTTAGTTGTTCTTGATGATGGTATAAACCCTTCGTTTGTTTTACGAAGATTATCAAAACACATTATTTATGCAAAGTATAAACAAATAAAAGTAAATGACCAAATTAAATCGACAACTTGTTACCTATAATCGTTGGTCACCAACTGTGAAAAAACTTGGCTTGTTCTCGTGCCCGAAAGTAAGTCAATCATCACCATATATTGCTAGAGCCAACACTGGCTGTAATGTCTGGTTTGCTGGTTTGACAGATGCTAGTTGCATTTGCACTTTCAGCTTCTTGAAGCTAAAGTGCATGTTCCATGTTCCACAGTACATCTCCCATGGCCAGTCTATCGACGCCATAATCCGCTAAACATTTATCGGCTATGTTGCCATACGTTGCCAAATACTCGGGTCTTATCTCGTCAGCAATACGGGGGTCCAGGATCCCTTTAAGCAATCCTTTCTTCTGGCAACGGACCCACTCGCCTAAGTTGATCTCTTTGCGACCCAGCAAAGGGTCAAAAACAGGTCGAGCGCAAAGCACTTCAAAAGGCACAGACCTAAAACCGAAACCCCACCATAGGAGACACCAAAGCTTGAACATTGGAAAAAAGTTACCTATAAAAGTTAGGCCTCTATTCTTTTATAAAAGTTCCTATAAAAAAGCTTAATTGTATAGCCGTCCCCGCTTAAACGGGTTAGAAATGCGTAAAATTATTACAACATAACCCAACCCATAACCTTCATGGTTTTCGTACCATAATACTAATGATGATGATGATGATGATGATGATGATGATAATAATAATAATAAAATAAAATAACAAAGCACTTGGTGGCTCACGAAGAACCATACCAAAGGGGTTCTTCACCCTTTGTTTTTTTCTCGCAAAGAACCAAGGAGTTTCTTCACCCTTTGTCTTTTTCTCATGAAGAACCAAGGAGGTTCTTCACCCTTTTTCTTTCTCACGAAGAACCCAAGGGAGGTTCTTCACCCTTTGTCTTTTTCTCATGAAGACCCAATGGGGTTCTTCACCCATTTTCTTTCTCACGAAGAACCCAAGGGGGGTTCTTCACCCCCTTTTTCTCACGAAAGACCTGGTCTTTCGCCACTCTCCCCCCACGAAGGATATGTTTCGCCCCTCCTCAGGTTTTTTCCCTCCTTCTCCTTGTTTCGCACAGTTCTGTTTTAACAGTCTGTCAACACTTTAATCCAACTTCTAACTGCCAACTACTTTTATTAAATGCTTAACCCTAATTCTAGCTTATAAATAACAGCCTCCTAACACTCCTAATCCTTTCCCACACTCTAAACACTCTCAAATCCTCACATTCTCTCTAGTTCTCTCAAGTGCATCAGTTAACTTCAAGTTGTTCACAGTGAGTTTCCACTCGCTCCTTATCTTTTTTCTTATGCTATTTTTTCTTCTCTAAACTTCTTGGATAACCTCTAGGAAGGTTTTCACAAGTTTGCTTAGGCGAACTAAGGTGAAACCTCACCACATTTTTTAGGTCTAAACTTTCTGTTTTGAAAGAAACTTTTACAAACTTTTATTAAACTCTTGTTTTCTCATTCAAACTTGTGTCTATTATGCAACTAATCAAACCCATGATTAATGAGCTTGACCCATATGGATTCATACAATTCGACGGTGTCATACATCCTCCAAATTTTTTGTATTGTTAGGATTATTAACCCACAAGTGTTGAAACATCCAAGCTTGTTTATGACAAGGCTTGAGCTTTGGTATGAGTGTGAATAACTTGGAAGCCTTGGCTATCCTACCTTCATTCCACCTCCTCACTTGATAATTTCTATGTTTAACCACTAAAACATGTTCAACCATCATTTGAGTAACAAGGCTACGACACGTCCCCAAACGTTGCCATGTTCGGCATGCACGCACCTAGCTTGCTTACTTGGTTGATACATAGTTTTAGTGAAGTATTCTTTTTTTTATTATTATTTATTATTCATGACCATCCGAACTGTCCTTGTGGCAATTTGTGTATTGGTGAATCTTACGAAAGAGGTTAAAGGACAGTTATCCTCCTACCTCCGTGCATGACATCTATGAAATGTATGACTTATATGTTGGACATAATATATACTATATAATACATATATAAATAATACTTATACATAACCGAACTCTTGATAGTAATCATATGGTTATTTGTCATGACATTAGGTTATATTATCTAAGACTTAACTTAATCGTTAAGATTTTAATGGGTATCATGCCCATAAAATCACAACCACCCTCACGGGATTTATAGTGTCAAAACGAGTGTTATGGCTAAATAATTACTTTCTTGAATACATACTTTTTACTTTAAATTCCTAATCCGAATCCTATGTTATCATCCAAATTACTCACACACCTACGTTTCCTCGTGTAGGATAACTCGTGTTCCACCCTCTGACCATCCAACTTCTCACGGAATTATAAAGGAAGCTTTCAAAACCGTGAGTAGACTCGAACACCTTTTTTTACGCTTTACACTATTGGGTGCAAAATGTTAACCTATCAATATGCACAATCACACTTATACTTTTATGCAATCACGCAAACAATCCATCATACATGCTAAAGTTATGTGATACCATGATTTGTATACTTGGAACATTCTTATGTGATACGACTTGTCATTAACTTCTTACGAGCCTCCCCTTAACATGTATAGCGCTATAGGAGTAACGCACCGCCCGTATGCTTGTGGCCATGTTAAGTTTATTCTATTTTTGCTGTGACACATGAGGATTGACTTGTAGATCGCATGCCATGTTTACATTAATCTAGTATGCTAGCTTATAATGTGGATTCGTTTAAACTATTTCGTACTTATGTTATATTAAACTTGTGTACTCGCCAATGCTTTTGTGTTGAACTATACTTTAACATGTTGCAGGATGATGATTATGACATTGATGAAACTTAGTAGGGACGACATAGAAACACATCTAGAATGCTAGATTTTTATGTTGTATTTTTGTTAAACATGTTGTACGTTGATCATTTAAATATTGTATTTTGGATTTCATATGTTGTACTTTGACAATTTGATCAATGAAATGAAATTAGTTTTGAATTAATTATTGTCGCAAACTAGTGTTATGATGTCTCGAGCAATCTATTACGTCCGCCCCGATGATTCCGCCATCGGTTGGGGTGTGACAGAAAATGTCGTTCACCTATCTGTTGGAATGAGGTTGGTGAAGCTCAGCTCACCGGACCTGAACTCATTCTAGAGACTACAGATAAAGTCAAGAAAATTCGCGATAACCTTCTGACAGTTAGAAGCCGTCAAAAGAGTTACGCGGATAGACGACGCAAGCCCTTGGAATTCCAAGTTGGTGGTCATGTCCTTCTCAAGGTATCCCCTTGGAAACGCGTGGTTAGATTTGGAAAGAAAGGAAAACTTGCACCTTGATATGTTGGACCATTCAAGATCGTTGAGACAATCGGAAAGATGGCCTACCGACTTGAGCTACCTCCTAAACTTGGATTTGTTCACCCAACCTTCCACGTGTCCAATTTGAAAAAGTGTTTGGCTGATAAAAACCTCCACATCCCTCTTGATGAAATTCGTGTTGATGACACGATGCACTTTGTCAAGAAACCTGTGGAAATATTGGACCATAAGTCAAAAAGCTCAAACACAAATGCATACCGATTGTTAAAGTTCGCTGGGAGTCCAAACGTGGCCCAGAATTTACTTGGGAACGAGAGGATCAGATGAAAGCGAAATACCCACATCTGTTTTCACACGTTTCCTCTAATTAATTTTCGGGACAAAATTTCGTAAAGTAGGGGAGACTGTGACATTTGTGTCTTTTTCTGTTGGTGCATATGTCTGTTGCCTACGTCATTGTATATCGAGTCTAAGCGATTAGAGCTTAATCTGTTAGAAATGAGGCATATTAAGAATGTAAAGGATCAAGTTCGGCCGGAATGGATCATGTGAACAAGTTCGGCCGAACTTGTTCAAGACAAGTTAGCCCGAACTTGTAGTCTTCCCAAGCGAACTTGACCTAGTATAAATATGTGCCTTGGGATTTCATTAGTAAGAGTTAGAGATTTTGGCACAGAGATGGCGAAGCTCTGTCGAATCCGGAACTTGAATGTATTGAACATTATTGATCAATAAAACAAACATTAATTGAGTAATGCTTTTATTTGGTTAACACGTCATTAGTTTCCGCCTAATTGAACGTTAGAAACAAATCTAGGTTCCTATCTAAAGGAGGACGGTCCTATCAAGTGGTATCAGAGCCTCGATACCTAGATTTGGTGGAATCATTTCAAGAATCACTCTTATTCTACCTCTTTCTTCTATTTTTCTTAACTTTTCATACATTTGAAGAATTCACGGTAAAAATGGCTAAAACTTGAATATGTCATGTAAAATACACTTGTGGTAAACCCATGAGAGTTTGGACATCAAATTCACACAAATTGATATCAAAAAGTTGAAAAAACCATGTTTCAAAAACTGATTTGGTCGAACTTAGGATCAAGTTCGCCCGGACTTGATTAAAATTCATTGATTTTAATCAAGTTCACCCGAACTTGATTGAATTCAAAGGTTTTAGAAAAGTCGCTCGAACTTACTGATTTTTCTTTAATTTTTATCAAGTTCGCCCGAACTTGATAAGATTTTGTTGAAAATTGGCACAAGTTTGCCCGAACTTACTTAATTGCTTAAAAAATCCGACCGAACTTCATCAGAGAGAAAAGTTTTTTAAATCCTCAACACAAGTTCGCCCGAACTTGTGTAAAAACAAAATCTGATTTTTTCAAAACCACAAGTTCGCCCGAACTTGTGTAAAATCAAATATGATTTCTCAAAACTGCAAGTTCGCTCGAACTTGTCAGTGTACTAATTATTTTTCAAAGTTTGTGAACGTGTGTTTTCAGATAAAATTCGTCAGTTTTTCAAGATGGAAGTTTTCATAACGCGTTTGCTTCACAAGTGGCTTCTACGTCAAATGCAAATAATGTTGCGGTTAACCAGATGAATCTTGACAACGAGATGGGCACTACGACTAAGCCCCAAAGCTTATGAGTATGCACGAGTTTGAGGGATGGAAAGAGAAGTTTGTAAATGAGTACAAGCTAATCAGTTCCATAGCTGGGTTGCAGTAGAAAATGAATACAAGTGGCCAAAGGATGAGCGCGAACAAGATCTACCGTTGATCAAGTTCTCACTGCTGATAAAGAGGCGTATGTGGCTGAAAAGAAAATGATTAGCCTTATTCAACAATCTGTGATGGAAGATATATTGATACTGTTACCAGAATGTGAAACATCACAAGATTTGTGGCATGCTCTTTGTGACAAGTTCAAAGAAGCGATGAGATAATAAAGAGCAAAAAGGCGTTAATCAAGAAAGAATTCGAGATCTTCACAATGATAAAAGGAGAGACAATGAAACAGATGATCGACAGATACTGTCATCTAATGGTCCAGATGCGAGGCATGACATTAAGAGATCTAACGAAGAGCAAATAGAAAAGTTGGCTGATGCACTTCACGAGGGAGAATGGTCAACTTATATGTTGATATTAAAGAATAGTCCAGGATGGAGGCATCTAAAGTTGTCATCATTTATAGATAAAATTGAGGGTCATGAGATGGAATTGTTAAAAATTGCAAAATCAAAGAACGCCAACGTTGTTCAAGATGTCGAAGTTTATTACAAAGGAGGTGTTCATGATACTCAGATCCAGAGCCTGAAAATTCAGACAGCTTTTAGTGCTAACATAAGTTCCACTCAAAGTTCTCCAAGTACTGGATATTCACACACTTCTTCAGGATCTTCATTTCAAAATCAGAACAATCAGCCGCATCAGACACATCAATCTAGTTCGATCCGAATTTTTCCAATGCAACATTGCTGTTAATTTGAAGAATGTTTTTCTAGAAAAAGTGGCTAAATAGCACATAGCACTACTTGCTACTGTTCTGGAATCGTACGAATGTTTGGTTGCTGGAAAGATCGGAAATCCTGGAATAACGGCTGAGGATTACGATCAGGTGGACGAGAAGAGCTGGAGTTGATGGACATTAAATGGAGTCTGTCTCGATCATCAGAAGAGTTACCAAATTCGTAGCGATAACCGGTAGAGATATCGGCAATTCAAGTAACAAACTTGGTTTGACAAGACAAAAGTCACATGCTTCAAATGTCGCCAAAAAGGACCTTTCAAACGAGAATGTCCAAATCAAGAGGTCAGTGGCAATCAAAGTCCTTTCGGAGGCAATGATTATTACAAGAAGGCGCTTGCAATACAAGCCGTATCAAAAAAGAACACAAGTTGAAGTTCAAGATCAATCTTCTAACACCACAGAGAAAGCAAGGTAGCTTCAAATGAAAATGAAGGTTTTGATTGGAACAAGTATATTACCATGAACATTTTAGTTGCGCTGATGGCTGAGATTGAGGAAGAGCAAGATGTGTCTGCCAATAATGCTGCTATGGAGAATACAATTCTGGAACAATACATGCAACATAGAGATGAGGAGGAAGTCTATCATCACACGATGATACAGAATGCTGCTTCTTCTAATAACGTTTCTAGTTTTGCAGGTTATTCTGATGCAGCATCTTTAGAGTCGGTGAGTAAAGAAAACGAAACCAGAGGATGAGAAGGTAAGTCTGAGGTAAGAATTGTTGAAAAGGAGGTTGTGAAAGTTGTGAAGGATGAAAACCTTGCACAAAGTGCGTAAATCCTTGTGAACAATGTGCTGAGAAGTGAAAATCATAAGCGAAATGACTGTACATAACGGAAATTTTCGTTATGATTATAGAACAATGAAAGAAGCTTATGAAAAAATGAGAGGTACTTATTGTAATGTCGAAAAAGCTAATCTAGAATTAAGTGCTAATGTCACAATGTTAAGTGCAACTGTCATTGAAAAACAAAAAGCAATTAACATGTATATTGACACTATTGCTGAAACTAGAAGAGAGCTTCAAGACATGAAGATAGAAACTGAGAGGGTAAGACAATTGTTAAAAAGTTACACCACAAACGCATATGTCATTGATCACATTCTTCCTACGATTAAGTCAGAAGAAAATGATGATAAACCAAAAAGTCAAAAATGTAAAGAATTCGGAAATGTTCCACCGCCACTACTTGCGAGTTACTGCCGCAAGAAAGAGGATGGTATTGAAAAGGCAATAAACATAACGCTTTTATCAGAAATGGAAGATTAATTGCCTGAGAACATTGACGTAGTCTTATGAAATCAAACAATGACAGTGAAGTGGTTGTGAAAAATGTGGTAAAGAATGTCTTAGGAAATGATTCTGATGACGACAGCTCTGAAAGCGCCAACACAAGTTCGAACAACTCGGAATCACAATCCGAAGATGACGATACATTGTCTGAAAATGATCAAGTGATGATCCTAATGTTGTCATGTACAAGGTTAAGGAATCTGATAGATTATATTTTGATGATAGCTTTCCGATTCGGAACGTGAAAGAAGATCAAATCGAAAATTGTTCAAACTTGTAGAAGTTTCATCAGATGATCTTGAGAAAAATGAGAAAAGATTTTATTCAAAACCCAAAAGGAACTTTAACAACTACCGAAAGAATGGTGGTGATTTTCCTGAGAACAGGAGAGCAGGATTGGTTTGGAGGTAAGCGAAGATGAGCCGAAAAGGAACCAGAAGTCGCCATTCCACGAATTCAAAGGTAAACACATGTAGTTTGTGTATGGGACAAACACGGTTCAGGAAGAAAGTTTGATCGGTAAGCAATCAAATGAAGAGTTCAAGAAAGAGAAAGAACTTCGGGATAAGGTTAAGTCCACAAGTGGAGTGAAACCCACTAGTGGACATGCTCATGATAATCGGACTTGCTTTAAATGCAATGAAGTTGGTCATATTGCTCGCAAGTGTCCGAAATCAAAGATTGTGCTTCCACGAAGAAAAACAGTGTCAAAAGATGAAAGACAAAAGCAACCAGAGATTGTGAAACCAATCAAAATGTTAAAAAGAACCATGAATCTAAAGTCGAAGTGAAACCTAAAACTGAATCAAAGTTTGAAAACTCAATTTTTGAAAAAGGTGAATCTTCCAAATTGAACGAAAAATAAAGATTCAAGGTTTTACATAAAAAAGGCAAAGAAGTAAATCACAATCCTGGGTTGCTAAAAGGAACACAACATCATCTGAAAGTCCAAAGTCTGTTTCTGATAAAATCAATAATGTTAAAACAACCCAATCAGAAAAAAAAATGATCTTTCAAATTTCAAAACAAACAAAGAAAGAAAAGGTCGAAAAGTCTTCAAAATTGACATCGGACGAAATGTTTGATGATGATTTTGATTACGATGATGGATTTGAAAGTGATTACGATGATCTTTATCAAGTTTGACCCAAGACCAAAAAGGTTTGGGTTTCACTATTCAAGTAGTTACTTTCCATGTGCAGGGGCTCTAAAGATCCACATTGTCAAAGTTGAATTTGGATAGCCGAGCTTCATGTTACTTAAATTATTCAGAAATGTCATAATCTTTGTCATTTTGAGGGGAAGATTTTGAAAAAGAAAATTCGTAAAAGATCAAATTGTGCAAATCCACACCATTGAATAGAAAAATGATTTTATAACAAAAACCATTTAGTCTTTCAAGTAAATGAGTTTAATGGTTTATTTGTTAAACAGGTGCAGATGCAGATGTTGGAAAAAGGATCGGACGACGAGTTCTCGGGATCCTCATCAGGTTTGTTATCTTTGTAAGACTAGAATTTCTTAAAGCTATAATCCAAAACAAATATGTTTTTGATTTTATGGGGAGAAGAAAAATTTTAGAAAAATAAAAAACATATGAAAAAGTTGAAAATTCAAAAACATTTGAAAAATTCAAAAAGTACAAAAACATTGAAAAAGACAAAAAGAATTTTGTGTCATAAAGGAAATGATAGTACATCAGTGGACTATCACAGTATGCTAAAGATTTGTAAAGTTTAAAAGCGATAAACAAGTCTTACTGTGGATGTGTCGATAGGCTTTACACGTTCAGTAAATTGTTTTCTGAGATATAAACTAAATTTTACAACTGCTTAATCTTGTGGATTAACATCTCTCGGATATATGGACTTAGTACTCCAAAATTTCGTTTGAGAGATTGCCTGATTCTTAAATACGAGTTTTTTTATAGATGATTGATATCTGGGGTATTATACAAGTTCTTCTGATTTTGCGGAAGCAATAGCCTAGAACTTCTATAATACTTTTGCTAAAAAACCCCAAAACTGCATGCAAAATCTGAAAAGTATCGAAAGATCTAATCATTTGCAGAGCTTAAAAGATTCCTTAATTGGAACACACCTTAAAGACGAGCCTTCATCTCTTTGTCTGTACGATAGTACTAACCTGAGCTCTTAAGGTCTCGCAAAACCCAAATACAGATATCAGTTACGCTATATTCACCTGTAAGATGAAATCTAGGGAATCTTGATACGAGAGTATATTCTGAGAGGAAACCATAGTTAAGTCAAGTTTCATAATTCATACCTAACATATCTTGGAACAATTGAGAAATGTGTCAAAGTTTAAGTGGACAAATATATCGACAATCTAGGTAAACGAGTTTAAAACTTAAAGTCTCAAAAGGTCAACGTACTGGTGATATGTCTCAATCAACTGATATGATCCTTAGACACGAATTCACAAAAATATGTCTGTAAATATGTTTGTACATAGTTTACTTTCTTTACTTGCTTTACAGATTAAAATCAAAAGATTTTCAGTGTGTTTTAGCATAAACTTTCTAAAAATTCAAAAAGATTTTGTCTCTTCATTAGTCTCTACAAGCCAATGATGGAGAACGATTCTTCGGAGTCTGGTAAAGTGCTACAATGGTGAAAATCTTGATAACATCTGTGAAAAACCAAAATGATCGAAAGTGTTGAAAAGTTCATTAAATTGAAACTCTAAAATTGAAGAAAAACATCGGTGGTTAACAACAGTTTCAAACCAAGGTCATTAATTGGACTTGGTAAATAAAATTGGTTAACCAAGGTCATTAACTTGGACTTGGTCAATCAAGTGGATTTCATAATTGAAAATTTTATCAAGAGGACAAGGTCTTAAATGTAAATGTTCAAGGTCATTAAGTTGAACTTGAATATCTAAAGTTTTTGAAAAGATTAAAGTGGAGATTAAAATTTGAAATGTTGGTATTACAAAATTTCGAACTTTGAATCTGAAAGTTTTATTTGAATGTCTAAGAACTTTGCAACAGAAGCAAAATTTTAGGGGGAGTAGGATAAAACGTCAAATGAAGATACCAAAAAGCTCGAAGTAAGGGGGAGCAAAGCTCACAGCAAGGGGGAGCATGGTGCTTAAAGTTTTATCAAGACTAGCTCAAGAATCAGAGAAGAACTGAAGATCAAAGATGTTAAAGTTATTCACGACTAAAGATCAAGAGAATGTTAAAGACTCAGGAGCATATTTGAAGTCAAGATGACTACAGCAAAATGACTACGGCAACATCCAAGGGGGAGTCTGTTGGTGCATATGTCTGTTGCCTACGTCATTGTATATCGTGTCTGAGCAATTAGAGCTTAATCTATTAGAAACGAGGCGTATTTAAGAATGTAAAGGATCAAGTTCGCCCGGAATGGATCATGTGAACAAGTTCGGCCGAACTTGTTCAAGACAAGTTCCCCCGAACTTGTAGTCTTCCCAAGCGAACTTGACCTAATATAAATATGTGCTATGGGATTTCATTTGTAAGAGTTAGAGATTTTGGCACAGAGACGGCGAAGCTCCGTCGGATCCGGAACTTCAATGTATTGAACATTATTGATTAATAAAACAAACATTAAATGAGTAATTCTTGTTATTTGGTTAACACGTCATTAGTTTCCGCCTAATTGAACGTTAGAAACAAATCTAGGTTCCTATGCTAAAGGAGGACGGTCCTATCATTTTCAACCATTGTACAATCCCAAACAATTTCGACTCCAATGAAATCTTGTGTTTCATTTCCAGGATTTTTATAATTACGTGTGACATTTGCATGTTTTAAGTCCTTGTATGTAACCCTTATGCAAAATTTCAGGCTTTCAAAAACTTTTTCTTTGAAGGCATTTCGTTAACCGATACTTAAATGTAACCCGTTTAATGTAACGTACACACCGGGACGAGGACATAAGCTACACATACCCTAAATACCATGTACATAACTTAGATATAAGTTTTGAGGGTTTAGGAATGACAAAAACACGTTTATACAAGTTTAGGGACTATATTGCAACAACTGCGGAAGTCTGCCAAGTCTCGTATTTCTAATACGAACCTTGAGTAGACATCCAAAAATTCTTTTAATCAATAAAATCTTATATTTCATTGACGAGATTGCAAAAAAAACCAATTGTTGCGAAATTTCGGTCACTTTCGTGTTCATTAAAGCGTTTTACGTAATTTAGCGAAACGTGTAACCGTACAACCAAACGAACCGACATCCGTGACCTTTTTGAGCATAATTCAAGTTACATATACTTTAACATCCTTATAAAGCCTAAAAATTAGGTTAACGGGGGTTAGAAGTGACAAAACGCGACGAAACAAGTCAAGGGGCCAAAACTGAAACTTTTTGAAACTACTGCCCAGCTCCCTGATTTACGGACCGTAAGCCAAGGAGCATACGGTCCGTAAGCAGGTGCCCGCAGCAGTTTCTGGGCAGCAGCTGGTTTTGATTGCCTTGGAGCCCAAGAACTTTGTTTTCCAAGCATGTTCCCGCAATTGGCACTTGTTTTGATCACCCTTGATCTTTTCCACCTTATGGGACACTTGGCTTGATCTTGTGAGCTCATTCACACTATAAATAGCCAAAAGTTCTTCACTTCCAACTTGCTCATTTCTCACTTTCTTTCTTCCACTCTCTTGGAGCTTGTTTCCATCATTTGGAGACCTCCTACTGAGTTCTTAAGTGTTCCTTAACACAAGTAAGTACTCACTTCTAGTTCATTTCTTTATTTTAGCTTGTTATGAGCTAAAAGTCAAACAGTTTGACTTTCTGTTTGACTTTCGGTTCTGATCATAATTGGTCAAGTCAAAGTTCAATTGAACTTTGTAACGTGATTGTAATCACAAAGGTTATGATCCTTAGCGATTGCACCTTCTGATTACCACGTTTACTAGTCGAAGTGACGAGTCAAAGTTTCGGTCAAAAATGCGCATTTTGTGCATTTTACGACGAAACTATTATCGGGTATCTAAAGACTAAGTTTTGATACCAAATCAGTTTTGCAACTTAGTTAGACATGTTTTAACAATCCCAAGTGAGTACATACCTCCCCTCTTTTACGTTTTTCAAATGTTTTGGGGTGATTCATATGCGTAACCAATTTTTCTCAAATGTTTAGCATATTTGTGTTTACTAAGTACTTTTTGAGTATTATTCCTATTATGCAAAACACGATGATTGAGAACACGAACCAAATCCTTGTAGGATCTATCTATCTTCATAGTTAGATTCTTGTAGGAGATTTGAAGTACAGTCTTAAATCTTTCTATCTTCATAGTGAGATTTCTAAGAAGTGCTTTACACGCTAATGGTTATTGTTTGTGTGTAGAGATTGTTGGTGATTTAGATAACGAAACTAGAGTAATACCATAAGAACATGGTGGATACGCCGCTGGTACTTCCTACAGATAAGTGTGCTTATTGTATTACCCTTCGTAGCCTTATCCGAATCACCATTAGGATTTAGGATTTTGTGATTCAATGATTCAATGAAACCGAACAAAATCCTTATAGTATCTATCTATCTTCATAGTTAGATTCTTGTAGGATATTTAATGTACTAATTGGTAGTCCTTTATTGGATTCTGTGTACATTAATACGTATGTTATGATTCAATGAGACCGAACCAAATCCTTATAGCATCTATCTATCTATCTTTATAGTTAGATTCTTGTGGGATGTTTAAAGTGCTAAATTGAAGTCCTTGTTTGGATTCTTTATGTACTCTAACAAGTTGGCGCTTACCCACGCGTTGCAGCGGGATGTTTATTATAAAGTCCAAAATGGAAATATCATCAATAGTGTAAGAAATGATCAATATAGATGCGTTTATGTATAAAAACACAACCATTGAAAAAATAAGTTCACATAATAAGACCAAACATTTTTTTATTTTAATATATAATTCATTCCTTATCAAAGAGAGAACCATGGCAATGACTTGGTTGGTGTCGCATTTTAGTGCATTTGCTATAGGAAAGAAAGAGAGAACCAAAAAATCATAATACGATTAAAGCGGGCTGAAAGTTGTTTCTTTCAGTGGATTTTAGTTAGACAATAATAGAAATAAGCATTCGAAAAATTATATTTATATTTTTGTAAGCATTTGAAAAGTCACATACTTATATTTTTTAGTTAAGTAATACAAAATTATCTAAAAAATGGTCTGATGCCCATCTTAAATCTTAAATATTGATACATAATCAAACTTCCATATGTTTTTTATGCATTAAAATAATACCTATCATATATGTAAAGTTGTATGAAATATGATTTATAAACCCATTTTAAATTCACAGATCTGATGTCTTCTGCACACACATACCAAATAACTATAAAAGACATCAATCACGAAGTCATCGGAGAAAAATCAGCATCCCATCTCCGCCACCACAACAACCTAGTCACCGCACCACGGCACAACCACTGATCTACCGCCACTACAGCACACCACTGAACCGTCATCGAAACCACCGTCGGCCCTGACCATCTCTCTTCTGCGTCCCCGTCACCGACCCCGATGCCGAGTTTGATGTAAAGTCTGAATGTTTACCATTTTTGGTGGTGATGGGGTTATATAGGGGTGTGAAACGGTGACAAACGACGGGGAGACGATGGTTAGAGGAGACGATTCGGTTTGTTTTTTTCGAGCGATGCGTGTTTTCGACTGTAAAGTTGCATCGGTTTGGTTATTTTGAATGTTTTTCATATATTTGAAAGTTTTTTGCTGGGTTTTTAATATTTTTGTACGGCGCGTCTGTTTAGATATCAAGTCCGATTGTATACCATGTTGTCCGGATCGTCGGAGTGGATGTAAAGTCCGATTGTTGTTCAGTTGTTTAGAACGTTGGTAAATATTAAATTAATAATGCATGACATTTAATGTTCCATTCCACGCAAATTTTTAATGAAATTCACAAACCGACACATCTTTTCCTGTGTTTGTCTTCAACGGTGTTTCTGTTCTTTTTTATAACCGTCAAGGGAATTGGGATAGTCGATTCCGTCCGTCTCGAGACATATTATTTGTTTTCAAACAACATGTCGGTTCAATATCCTGTGCTTTCAATTAAAACAATTCATATTGTTTTATGATGAATGAATAGAAGAGACGCGTTGCGGTAATTTATATATTAGTGTTGGTCTGTTCTCACCGAAGAGATGCATATCCTTGAATGAATAGGTGTCTTTCTATGAAGCAGTGCGATTGTCCATTAGACGTAACCCAAGTTACTTTTTATAGGGTTATATAATGCGTATGTTATGATTCACTATGACCGAACCGGATCTGTATAGTATCTATCTATCTATCTATCTATCTTCATAGTTAGATTCTTGTGGAATGTTTACAGTACTAAACTGAAGTCCTTGATTGGATTCTTTGTGTACTTTAATGCGTGTATACAAGTTGATGACCAAGTTGATGATTATGTGTTTATGTGATTAGCAGTGATTTAGATAACGAAATGAGTGTAATACCACAAGAACATGGTGGATACGCCGCTGGTACTTCCTATATATAAGTTTCTTATTGTGTTACCCTTGTAGCGTTATCCGAATCACTTTAGGATTTTGTGTTCAATTGATTCAAAAGTTCAATATCCAAATCCTTTGTAGAATCTTTCCATATTTTTATATGTTAGATTCTTAAAAGAATATTCAAAGTATTAGTTTAAATCGTTGAATTGATTTCTAATAATATTCACACAAGTTTATGACCGATTTCAATATTGTAACAAAGACCAAAGTATAGTTTTCAATGGCTTAAAAATTACCTAGTAATAAACATATTGCCATATACAAAACTCTTTTGTCACAATTTTCACAATCAAGATAATGTATTGCAATACTATACCTTTTCGCCATTCCTTGGCTTCAAAGAGTCAATTTTTAATAGACGACGCTCGTAGTTGTCAAAGTATTGCAATACTAAACTTTTTTCTATTAACTTGGCCAACATAACCTATGTATTTGCCAACATTCTTTGTTGATGTCCTTTTCACATATGTTTCATGTTTCGATTATTCAAGCATGCTACAGATAGGAACGCATCCGGGCCTTAGACTTCTTTAAACAAAAGACAACTACATGTATTCTTTGCTTTGTAAAACAATGATTAATAATAATGAAACAATTTAGTACCAGTGGTTGTGAGCAATTTGTAACGTGACTCCCCGATAAATCCGCTGTGTCTTGTTGTATTACCGATTGGAGTGTTACATTTTACAATTTCAAATTCTCAAACCTTTTCTAGAAGTAAAATCGTAAACTGTTATGCAAATGTAATCAGTTTAACGTGACGTACACTCCGGAACAAGGACATAAGCTAAACATACCGTAAATACCCTTTGCATAACTTAGAAATAAGTTTTGAGGGGTCCGGTATAGCAAAAACATGCTTATTCAAGCTCAGGGACTGTTTGCGACAAACTGTGAAAGTCTGCCGATTCTCGTATTTTTTAATACGGATCACATATACAAATCCAAATAATTTTTAATCAATAAAATCTTGTATTTTATTGATGAGAATGCAAAAATATCAATTGTTACGCAATTTCGGTCATTTTCGTGTTCGTTATAGCATTCGTCATAATTAAGCGAGAAAATGCAACCGTACATCGAACGAACCGACATACCTGACATTTTTGGGGTATAATTCAAGTTACGTATACCTTAACATCCTTATACAACCTAAAAGTTAGGTTAACGGGTGTTAGAAGTGACAAAACGCGACGAAACAAGTCCAGAGGCTAACTCTGACAAAATCCCAAAGTTTGGGTGTCTGGCGGGGCGCGAGAGACATAGCCTAAGTCTCTCGCAGGGCGCGAGAGGTGCCCAGTAACAGAAAAATATGGCAGACAACTGTTAAATAGCCTTGGAGCCCAAAATTCGTGTTCTCCAAGCTCTAGCATGATCTTGACACGTTTATGGACATGTGAAGAGATCCTAAACTGATCCATGACACTTGTAATCATCAAATTCATCCTCTACAACTAAAAATTAGTGATCATTATCATTCACAACTTGCTCATTTTCTTTTTCACCTATCTACTCTATGGAGTTTGTGTAACAACTCGATTTTCTCGTTGTTATCTTTATCCTTGTGTTTTTATTTATTCCGAGATTCGAATTATAAGAAAGGTTTATGTTAATTAAATTAAGTTTATGTATGTTATCGCATCTAAATGCCTATTAATCATTTGTTAAATCGCATCGCGTATCTCATCGCTATCTCATCGCAATCGCAACGCAATTACTTATTTGGTCTACGGGAATTATGTGGTAATATTAGTTACATGTTTATATGATAATTACGTGTTCGTGTGTGTTTGGGTTATGATTACAATCGCTATCGCATCGCCCTCGCATTCTCGAATCGCTGAATCGCACTATTATATCAAGTATAACGCTTAAAACTCTATTATAGCGCTTAATATAACTAACTAATACGAACCGAACAACCAAACGAACTCTTAACGCGAAATCAACAAACGAATCTTGGTCACAGGCCAAGTTCGGCCGAACTTGTCTACCACAAGTTCACCCGAACTTGCCTGAGACACAAGAACTCCCTTTTTCCATCAAGTCCGCGTGAACTTGCATATACATATGCAAGTTCGGCCGAACTGAACCAGTCTTCTCTGAAAAACTCTACAAGTTCGCACGAACTTGTATAATCTTGTACAAGTTCGGCCGAACTTGTTGCCAGTTCTTGAGATTCTTGCCTCACCTATAAATACCCATGCTCCTCATTCATGCTCCCCTTGCTGACCAAGTTCGCCCAGAGCACTCAAAACTTGAAACCTTCATGTTCTAAGTAAGAATCAACCCGATTTCATTGCAACAACGTTTATCAACGATCTAAAAAGGTTTACAACGATTTAGCACAAGGCGTAGCCTTCGTTTTCATCAAAACTCATTCTTTTACGAAAACCTTCATCTTTTTCTACAAAAACGTCTGTTTTAAGCTTAGGTCTACACAATACGAGTTCGTTTGGCAATAGTAGAGACTTCCCAAACACGAGATCTGCAAGATCTCGGCTTGTAAGTGATAGATCTGAGAAAAACCTTTGAAAACCATTGATTTCTACACAAATACAGACTTTTGATGATTTTTGTTCATTTTTGGTATGAAACGAAGCATCTATCATTCAAGATCCCAGATCTGGAAGCAAAGGACCTTTATGTTGTTTACACAAGCCGGACTAACCCGAACGAACCCCGAGTTCGCCCGGATTAGCCCACGCATTTTGTAAAATAGCTAAAACAGCTCTAAGACCTCTCCGACCTAAGTTTGCTCAGTAGCACAGGGTTGGAGGGATGAACACTCGATTTCCCTCAGCAAACGACGCGAAAACGCAAGATTTTGGACCCGAAAACATCAAGTTCGCTCGAGAATCCCTAGTACAACAGGTCAAGTTCGACCGAACTTGTACCCAAATGGGTCAAGTTCGACCGAACTTGAGCCAATTTCATCAAATCTTCTCACAAGTTCGCTCGAACTTGCCTAATTTCCCAAGAAATCAAGCAAGTTCGCCCGAACTTGTTCTCCCAGTAAGAGTTTTACATTGCACTGACAATTTCTAGGAATCTTACCAAGTTCGACCGAACTTGGCACCAAACTCAGCAAAATCATACAAGTTCGCTCGAACTTGTGTGTTTACACAGTTCGCCACTTGTCTACGTGTGACATTTGTGGTGATCCAATCGTGTATCAATTCGGAAGAATTATCAATCAATGAAATTTTTGTGTTTTATTTTCAGATTTGTATTTTTATCATGACAATTGCACGTATTCGATTCTTGCACGATTCCGAACTCTTAAACGACTTCTGGAAGTGAAATCGCAAACTATTACGCAAACATAATCAGTTTAATGCAACGTACACTCTGAAACACCGACTAAGCTAAACCTACCCTAAATAGCTTTTACATAACTTAGGAATAAGTTTTGAAGGCTTCGGTATGGCAAAAACATGCTTATTCAACTTCAGGGGCTATTTTGCAAATACTGCGAAACTATGAAATCGCGTATTTCCTACTCCGGAACATATAAGCACATCCAAAAATTTTTGTAATCCTTAAAATCTAGTATTTTAATGATTGGAATGCAAAAATATCAATCGTTACGCGTTTACGTCATTTGCGCGTTCGTTACGATTTCCGTCGTAATTAATCGAAAACCGCAACCGTACGACCAAACGAACCGACATCCGAAAAGTTTCCGAGAATTTTTCAAGTTCCCTATGCTTTATCTTCCTTATAAAGCTTAAAAATGGGGTTAACGAGTGTTAAAAGTGCCAAAACGCGTCGAAAAACAAGTTTTAGGCTGTAGGGGCCTGTTATACCAATTCTGAAACTTAGGAATCCCAGGCGCCACGCGAGAGACCCCCCAAGATCTCCCGCGATGTGCATGGGATGCCCAGTGGCAGCAGCTACCTGCAGCTTCTTGTTCATTTGACTTGACACCTATAACTCGTTTTTGCCACACTTCTCCTGGTTGCAACACCTCACTAAACACTTGTAATGATCCTACAACATCTCCTAACACTTGGCATGATCCTAAAGCTCTCCAACAACTATAAATACCCTTGATCTTCAAACAAATTCCTTCTCATTTCCATCTTTCTTCTCTCTAAACTCTAAGTGGAGTTGCTACCTTAGTAGGAGGCCTCCCATATGAGTTTTTCTAAGTAATCTTGGCTTCCTTGAGTGCAAGTAAGTGCTCTAACCAAGCCTTGTTCATTCTTTTAGCTTATTATGACTAAAAGTCAAACAGTTTGACTTACTGTTTGACTTTTAGCTTTGAACATTAATTGGTCAAAGCAAAGTCCAATTGGACTTTGCAACGTGATCGTACTCACGATGGTTATGATCCTTAGCGATCATGCCTACTGATTACCACGTTTCCTAGTCAAGTGACGAGTCAAAGTTTCGGTCAATATGCCAATGCGCATTATACGACGGAACTATTTTGGGTATCAAAACCCTTTGTTTTGATATCAAATCAGTTTTATAAACCTTGTTAGACATGTTTAACATGTTTAACTCGTCACTTTTAGTTTAGTGCTTATTTAGGGTCGTAAGTCGAGCGGTCTTGACCACCGCTTTGGCTTTCGAATCCGACCCGTTTGGTCGATCTTAGGATCCGACCAAACACATATATGTGACCATAGTTGTATAGGGAATAACCCCCTGAGGTTATACCTTATGGTCACGTCGTTTGGTTAGTGTTATGTTAAGTCGTCTATTATGCCCTATAAATGACCAAAATGCCCTTTTTGCGCATAAGTCAACTTTAAGCATATGTGACCAATGTTTTGACATACAAACTGATGTTGCAACTATAATAAACTTATTTTGGCATATTAGACCTATCATAAAACATATCTAACCATCCGAAACACGTTTTTACGTGAATGATCCAGTTAAAGTAGCGTAAACTACCTTAACGAGTCATAACGGGTCAAAAGCACTTAGGAATCTTTTCAAATTAGAATGTAGACTTTGTTAAACCATTTCATATGAGTTCCAACACTCATTTGGTTTACAAGACCTCATTCTATCCGATCCGCCGATAAAAGTCATGACATTTACATAGTTATCAAATTTTAGGACACGTTTGTCTCGGACATTTGAGCTTGTTTAATCTTTGATTCAAGGTTATTTTGCAACCCCAAGTGAGTACATAGCTCCCCTCTTTTATGTTTTTCAAATATTTTGGGGTGATTCATATGTGCTAAATTGTTTTCAAGTTTTCAAATTACAAAAGCTATGGTTTATATAAACACGACGATTTCAATAATGTGAACGAACTTGTTGGTGTGTTATACACATGACACGAATAACATTCATTAGCTTTGGCCAAGCCGCCCTAGTAGTAAGTTATGGTACCATAGGATTGACAATCCTGTTACCAATTTTTCCCGGTGTTTGTGGGGAAGTTTGGGGAACGACCGAAACTGTTTACTTTAACAAACCCTTTGGTGGTTTGTTATTGCAATTTAAAGATACCCTTTGGTGGTATAGACGAGTCAACACAGTTTGAATGTATTCACCAAAACGACCAAAAGTTTTCACAATTAAAACAAGGACGATTTGTTTACACGGACGATGAACAATTGGTTTATGACACGAACAATGGACGATTGGTTTATGACACGGACAATGAACGATTGGTTTATGGTAAGTGATTTAGATAACGAAACGTGTGTAATGTGATAAAAGCATGGTGGATACGCCGCTGGTACTTCCTATATAAGTGCCTTTATCCTATTACATTCGTACCGTTATTTGCATCACTTGGAACAAAGGTTTTCAAACAATGACACGCAACGATTTTCAATTAAAGATATAAACCATACAAAGTTTCTTCAAGGCGATTTACTACACGAATTTACAAAAAAAATGTTTTGGTCAAGATTCATGGCTACAAGTCTTTTATAAACTATAACTAACTTGTTTTAGTTGGTTAGTTATCATTGCAATACCAAATACTTTTGATAACAAGGTTTTTAAATTAACGACTCTAGCAGTCTGACGAGGTATTGCAATACATATTCAAAGCCATGGAGTTGACACACTCACAAAACCTATTTACTCGCCGGCATATTTTTGCTGACTCGTTTTCACATAAGTTTCAGGAAACCAAGTTGATGTCGATGCATGCTCACGTAGGATTAGACGCGGACTTAGTGCCTTAAAATATGAAAGACAATAGTTTAGTTAGTTTATATTAAACTTCAAGACATTGTAACTATGTAATTCAATATCCAATAAAATATAACTTTAATTACCATGTGTTGTTGTAACAATCTGTTAACGTGACTCCCCTACGTTTCCGCCGCGGTTTGTTGTTTTTACGCGGTTGGGGTGTTACATACTGCCCAACCAAGACTTAATCGTTTCAGCTTTTCAGAGACTGATGCACTTCCGTTCGCGTATGCAGGCTGATCTGGCGCTCTTCTCAACTCTTCTCAGATCTCTAATCCTACCTAAACGCACCCACAGTGAGTATACTTGACCCATTTTCGCTTTAAGCGCACTTTTTGGGTGTTACATACGTTCCTATATCAAAATCACTTCACAAATCAAACTGTTTATCACACGCGAATAATCTGAATATATATGCTTAATACGTGATGCTAGAAACATGTGACTAGGACTTATTTTCGTTAACTGCCTCCTTAGCTAGTATGGTACTATAGTGTGGCTTACACCCGACTGGGGTCTAGTTAGGATGGACGCGCAAGCCTTCCCACGGTAGTTAGCATGAGAAATAAGCCTATGTTAATCTGTGTGAAAATGTTTCGGTGTATCATGCTCTGTAGTTAGATTATTTCGCGAACGCTTTCTCGATTATGCTAGTAGTACTTAAACCTGTATGCTCACCTTTGCTTAATTGTATTGACATGGATTTTAACGTATGTAACAGGTTGAGGATTTTAGCTATGGATGCTTGGATGTTGCATGCTTAGTGTAGTTTAGTTAGTAGTTTGTTGATGTAATTCAGATTTGGAACTTATGTATGAAATCTAGGGAAAATCGAACCCGGTTGAATTTTATGAGAATCTCCGTTTTGTAATAATTGTTTAAATGTTATGTTTAATAGTATGGGATATTAAGCAGGTTGTGATATATTAAATGATTGTTATGGAACATCTCGTGAAATCAATCTGGTCGCCTAGTGCCACTAACCTGATGTTTTGCCATCGGTTGGGGTGTGACAGATTGGTATGAGGGCACCATAACTTTAGGATAGTATGTAGAATTGCCATGATTCGACCTAGTAGCATGTTTAAGTACCCAATTGACCTATCCATGACTTAAATGTTAAACTACTTGCCATAAATGCTTAAATGTGCCTTTCCTAAGGCTAATACAATAATACACGCTTGGAAACACTCGCATCACACCAAAGAGTGATCAAGTCGAGAATAGGTGTGAAAACCGAGAACTCTCGATGAGATCATTCACTCCGCGCATTCTCTCGCACGAGATATCTTCGTTGAGTTAGGAGTGATATCCAAACCTCGACGAATATTCCATTTCTATCTAGTGGAACGCCCAATGTAATCGGTGAGCGTGTCCACAACTAGGAATGATGTTGTTAAGTTTGGGGTGAAACCCGCATCTTAATAACTAATTGCGTGCTTTGATTTTCAATCCCACCAAAGTCTCGGTTATGCCGATGGTTTGGAACACGTATTAACTGGAAGGGTAAACGTCGCTAGCCGCTTGCGGTGAGAACGTTTATCTATTAGGCCAAAGCGTGGGTCCAAATGCAAAGGGTAGTCGAACCACTTTGGATAGTCAAACGTCTCAAAACCCCGGACACTCCCAATTGATTTAAGCCTATATCGTCGATTTACGCATCATCGAGTTTATTACTATTTACGTGTTTAAAATTTTGAGAATTTTCGCTTTATTCGATTTCTCGCTTTGATGATTTATCATATCATTGATTTCTCGATTTATCGTATTTACGCTGCATCGAATGTATGCACGACTCGCACAGCTCTCGGAATCTAAAACACTAGATTAATACACCAACCGAACTAATCGCTTAACTCGCTTACGCCTATGAGGACGAGTGCCTCATACGCGGAATTATCTCACTTATCTCGCTATTATGCATCGCTTATATCTCGCATCTCGTATCGCACTACGCAAATTTATTATCAGAAGGTGAACACGTGCAATTATGTGCTTACGTGCTTATGTGCTTACGTTGTTTACGTGCCTATGTGTTTATATGACTTTGTGCCTTGTATGAATAATAATAATAATAAATATTTAAACGTAACTCTGTTATAATCGAATCTCATCTAATCTAAATCCTTCGTGTAGATGTCTTCTATGGGATCGCACACCCGAAGGAATCTCCAGCGAAACAACGCCGACAAGCGTATCGCTACAATGGTAGCCAAGGAGATAGCTAAAGTCATTCCGTAAATCATCTCAGAAATTCATACTGTAAGCAACAACTCTTCAGTTGACTCCAAGGGAGATGCCCCACAACCCCACTTCAGCTTTAAGCAGTTCAAAGCATGTGGATCGCTTACTTTCTCAAGCACCAAAGGGCCGAGTGCCATGTTCCACTGGTTTGACTCTATCGAGGTCACATTCCGCCAAAGTGGATGTCCCGAGGCTCTGCGCACTGTCAATGCTACCGCGTGTTTCAATCAAGGGCTCTCGACTGGTGGACAGCTGAGCGCAACAGGCGTGGGAACGACGAAGCTTACGGACTCACTTGGGAGGAACTTAAGGAAATTATGATCAAGGAATTGTGTCCTCCCTGCGAGATCCAGAAGTTGGAGAACGAATTATGGAATATCAAGCAAGATGGTCCTGATAATGCTGGCCTCACTGCTCGCTTCAAACAGTTGAGCATCATCTGTCCCGGTCAAGTGGATACGACCGAGAAAGCAATCAAGAAGTACCTCAACGCTCCCCGATTGCGTCGCTGACTTTGTTCAAGCAGCACGCCCTGCTACTATCGAGGAGACCTACGAGTTTGCTGCTGAGATTAAAGACAAACGAGTTCTGTCTGGTTACTTTAAAACCAGCAAGGTCGTGAATCAGGCCGTTACCGAATCAGTAATTCCTGCTACCGAACAGCCCCGAGAGCCAAAGAACAGTCGCCGTGGTCGCAAAAGGGAAAACCTGAGCAAGAACTTTGCTCTTACCGCTCAGCAAACCCGCAGCCGCTCCAGTCAGCCGCTCCGAACGCACCTCCAGCTAAGCGTGCGTACACCGGTCCTCACCCTATGTGCCCTAAGTGCACATATCATCATTCCGTTGGTGGCAATTGCCGTTTTTGCACGAATTGCAACATCTACGGCCACTTTACAGTCAGCTGCCGTAGTGGTACTCGTCAGCCAGCTCCTCAGGCTCCAACAGCTCCAGCTTTACCTGCTCCTCCCCAAGCCAACCAGCAGCAAGCTCCAAAGGCATGGGTGTGCTTCGTGTGTGGTGATCCAAACCACTTTGCTATGTTTGCCCATACCGCACTGCGAAGCAAGAGTCGTAGCAGCAGCAGCCACCACCGCAGCCTCAGCAGCAACAACAAGCTGCGCGTGGAAGAGCCTTCAATCTGAATCACCGCCAGGCCCAGAATGACAACAATGTTGTTAATGGTACGTTTCTTGTTAATGGTATTTATGCTTCATGTTTATTTGATACTGGTGCCGATAATTATTTTGTATCGTTAGAATTGAAAAGGTTTTAAAATGTAAGCGCGCTAAACTCCCAAAGACTTTCGATGTGGAAGTCGCCACCGGAAGAACCGTTACCGTTGATTCCGTCTTACGTGGTTGTTCTCTCAATCTCAACAACCATGTCTTCTCGATCAATCTCATACCTATGCAGTTAGGTTGCTTCGATATCATAGTAGGTATGGATTTGCTTCGTGAAAACCATGCTAAAGTTGTATGCTTCGATAAAATGATTCGTTTTCCTCTCCCTAACGGTGATCAATGTCATGTTTATGGTGAAACTCCCTCAAAGAAGTTGATGCTTTTGTGTCATGTACTCGAGCACACAAATGCTTGCAAAAGAGATGTGTTGCTTTCCTCCTCATATCGTGAACCCGGAGAAGAAAAGAAGACTTACAAAGATGTTCCGTTGTTTGTGAATTTCCTAAAGTCTTTCCCGATGATTTACCCGGTTTACCCCCTACTCGAGATGTTGAATTCCGTATCGATTTAGTTCCCGGAGCTACTCCCGTTGCTAAAGCTCCTTATCGCCTCGCACCATCCGAAATGCGTGAGCTACAAGCCAACTTCAAGAGCTTCTTGATAAAGGTTTCATACGCCCGAGCACTTCACCATGGGGTGCGCCCGTCCTTTTCGTGAAAAAGAAGGATGGATCGTTCCGAATGTGCATCGATTATCGTGAACTTAACAAACTCACGATAAAGAACCGCTACCTCTTCCTCGTATCAATAACTTATTTGATCAGCTTCAAGGTGCTACTTGCTTTTCAAAGATCGATCTTCGTTCCGGTTATCACCAGTTACGTGTATTGGAAGAAGACATTCCGAAAACCGCCTTTTGTACTCGCTATGGCCATTTTGAATTCGTGGTCATGCCTTTTGGTCTTACAAATGAACCCGCGGTTTTCATGGATTTGATTAACTGTATGTAAAGCTTTCTTAGATCGTTTCGTCATTGTTTTCATCGATGATATCCTTATCTATTCGAAGTCGAGAGACAACACGCGCGTCATCTCCGTTTAGTCCTCGAACTTCTTCAAGGTAATCGCCTTTACTCTAAGTTCTCTAAGTGTGAATTCTGGCTCGAAGAAATCCAATTTCTCGGCCACATCGTTAATAGTCAAGGAATTCACGTCGAACTTCCAAAGATTGAAGTCGTCAAGAGTTGGATTACATCGAAGAATGCCTCCGAAATCCGTTCATTTCTTGGATTGGCGGGTTATTACCGACGATTCATCGCGACTTCTCGAAAATCGCCGTTCCGCTTACTGCTTTAACTCATAAGGACAAACCTTTCGTTTGGGAAACCAAGCAAGAGGAAGCTTTTCAAACTCTCAAGCGCATGCTATGCAACTCTCCCGTTCTCACTTTACCCGACGAAAATGACGATTTGTCGTTTACTGCGATGCCTCGAACCTTAGTCTTGGTTGCGTGCTTATGCAACGAGACAAGGTTATCGTGTATGCGTCTCGACAACTCAAGATCCACGAGAAGAACTACACTACCCACAATCTCGAACTCGGTGCAGTTGTTTTTGCATTGAAGATATGGCGACATTACCTTTACGGTACTAAGTGTATGGTCTTCACCGACCATAAGAGCTTAAATACTTTAATAAAAAAGAACTAAACATGCGACAACGTCGATGGGTTGAACTTCTCAACGACTACGATTGTGAGATACGATACCATCCCGGCAAAGCAAACGTCATCGCCGATGCTCTAAGTCGACAAAGCTATGTATATGGTATTCGTGACTCTCAGCTTGTGCTAAACTTGAAACCCTCATCCGTGCCGCTCAATTCGCCTGCTTTAACGAGAATACCCTTCAAAACGAAATGAAATGTGGTGCCGAAACTCAGCTTGTATCTAAATCTGATGGTATTTATTACTATCTCGATCGTATTTGGATTCCTACTCGTGATAATCTCCGTGAATTGCTAATGACCGAAGCTCATAAATCTCGATATTCCATTCACCCCGGTGCCGACAAGATGTACCAGCCTTCGTCCTAAGTACTGGTGGCCGGGCTTGAAGAAGGATATCGCCGTGTACGTCTCAAAATGCTTAACTTGTTCGAAAGTTAAAGCTGAACATCAATGGCCCTCTGGCTTACTCGAACAACCCGAAATCCCGATGTGGAAGTGGGAGAGTGTAGCTATGGACTTCGTTACTAAACTCCGACGTACTTCATCTGGTCACAATAGCATTTGGGTTATCGTTGATCGTCTTACCAAATCCGCGCACTTTATTGCTATACGAGAAGACTTTAAGGTCGAACGTTTAGCCTGAATCTATACCGACGAAGTTATATGTCGAACACGGGACGCCGCGTGACATCATTTCTGACCGCGACGGTCACTTTACCTCGCGTCTCTGGGAGACCTTTCAATCCGCTCTCGGTACTACGCTTAATCTAAGTACCGCTTTTCTCCCTCAAACCGACGGTCAGACTGAGCGCACGATCCGCACCCTCGAAGACATGCTTCGTGCGTGCATCATAGATTTTGGTGGTAACTGGGATACACATTTACCTTTAATTGAATTCTCGTACAATAATAGTTATCATACCAGCATTCAAAGGCTCCTTTTGAGGCACTGTATGGAAGAAAATGTCGATCGCCTATTGCATGGCACAGATGAGAAGCCAAATAACCAGTCCGAACTAATTCAAGAAAAACCGACAAGATCCTCCAAATCAGAGACAATCTCTTGAAAGCTCGGAGTCGCCAAAAGAGTCTACGCCGACAAACGACGCAAGCCCCTGCAATTCGAAGTGGGAGATCACGTACTCCTAAAGGTTGCACCTTGGAAGGGAGTGGTTCGCTTCGGAAAGAAGGGAAAGCTAGCGCCACGATACGTAGGACCCTTTAAGATTTTGAAAGGATCGGCAAAGTGGCTTACCGACTTGAACTGCAGGAGGAACTCAATAATGTACATCCGACTTTCCACGTGTCTAATCTCAAAAAGTGCTTAGCCGAAGAAAATATGCATGTCCCTCTCGAAGATCTGCAAATCAACGAGACTCTCCATTTCGTGGAAAAACCCGTTGAAATCATGGATGGGAAACCAAGAAACTCCGACGCTCTCGCATACCTATCGTGAAGGTCCGATGGGAAGGCAAACGCGTCGCCGAGTTCACTTGGGAACTCGAAAGTGATATGAAAACGAAATATCCACATCTCTTTGTTACGGCAACTGCTTAATTTCGGGACAAAATTCCTAAAGTAGGGGAGACTGTAACAAGCCGATTTTCTCGTTGTTATCTTATCCTTGTGTTTTAATTTATTCCGAGATTCGAATTATAAGAAAGGTTTATGTTAATTAAATTAAGTTTATGTATGTTGTATCGCATCTAAATGCCTATTAATCGCTTGTTAAATCACATCGCGTATCTCATCGCAATCAGCAACGCAATTACTTATTTGGTCTATCAGAATTATGTGGTAATATTAGTTACATGTTTATATGATAATTACGTGTTCGTGTATGTTTTGGTTATGATTATGATCGCTATCGCATCGCCCTCACACTCTCGAATCGCTGAATCGCACTATTATATCAAGTATAACGCTTAAAACTCTATTAGAGCGCTTACTATAACAAACTAATACGAACCGAACAACCAAACGAACTCTTAACGCGAAATCAACAAACGAATCTTGGTCACCAGCCAAGTTCGGCCGAACTTGTCTACCACAAGTTCGCCCGAACTTGCCTGAGACACAAGAACTCCCTTTTTCCATCAAGTCCACGCGAACTTGCATATACATATGCAAGTTCGGCCGAACTCAACCAGTCTTCTCTGAAAAACTCTACAAGTTCGCGCGAACTTGTATAATCTTGTACAAGTTCGGCCGAACTTGTTGCCAGCTCTTGAGATTCTTGCCTCACCTATAAATACCCATGCTCCTCATTCATGCTCCCCTTGCTGACCAAGTTCGGCCAGAGCACTCAAAACCCGAAACCTTCGTGTTCTAAGTAAGAATCAACCCGATATCATTGCAACAACGTTTATCAACGATCTACAAAGGTTTACAACGATTTTGGCACAAGGCGTAGCCTTCGTTTTCATCACAACTCATTCTTTTACGAAAACCTTCATCTTTTTCTTTAAAAACGCCTGTTTTAAGCTTAGGTCTACACAATACGAGTTCGTTTGGCGATAGTAGAGACTTCCCAAACACGAGATCTGCAAGATCTCGGCTTGTAAGTGATAGATCTGAGAAAAACCTTTGAAAACCATTGATTTCTACACAAGATACGGACTTTTGATGATGTTTTGTTCATTTTCTGGTAGGAAACGAAGCATATATCATTCAAGATCCCAGATCTGGAAGCACAAGGACGTTTATGTTGGTTTACACAAGCCGGACTAACCCGAACGTACCCCTAGTTCGCCCGGATTAGCCCACGCTTTTGTAAAACGGCTAAAACAGCTCTAAAAGACCTCTCCTACCTAAGTTTGCTAAGTAGCACAGGGTTGGAGGGATGAACACTCGATTTTCCTCAGGAAACGACGCGAAAACGCAAGATTTTGGACCCGAGAAACATCAAGTTCGCTTGAGAATCCCCTGCACAACTGGTCAAGTTCGACCGAACTTGTACCCAAATGGGTCAAGTTCGACCGAACTTGAGCCAATTTCATCAAATCTTCTCACAAGTTCGCTCGAACTTGCCTAATTTCCCAAGAAATCAAGCAAGTTTGCCCGAACTTGCTTCCCAGTAAGAGTTTACAGGTTCGCCCGAGCTTGACAAGATTCCTAGGAATCTTACCAAGTTCGACCGAACTTGGCATCAAACTCAGCAAAATTATACAAGTTCACTCGCACTTGTGTGTTTACACTCAAGTTCGCCCGAACTTGTCTACTGCCTAACCAAGACTTTACCATTTCAGCTTTTCGGAGACTGATTCACTTCCGTTCGCGTATGCAGGCTGATTCACTTTATGAGAAATCTCCGTTTTGTAATAATTGTTTAAATGTTACGTTTAATAGTATGGGATATTAAGCAGGTTGTGATATGTTAAATGATTGTTATGGAACATCTCGTGAAATCAATCTGGTTGCCTAGTGCCACTAATCCCGATGTTTCCGCCATCGGTTGGGGTGTGACAGTTTGCTTCCCCTTGGAGGCCTCCTACTGAGTAATCTTGTCTTCCTTGAACACAAGTAAGTGTTCTTTCCTAGTCTTGTTCATTATTTTAGCTTATTTCGAGCTAAAAGTCAAACAGTTGACTTAGTATTTGACTTTCGGTTCTGACGATTTTTGGTCAAGTCAAAGTTCAATTGAACTTTGCAACATGATCATAATCACGAAGGTTATAATCCCTAGAGTTTGCACCTTCTGATTACCACGTTTACTAGTCGAAGTGATGAGTTAAAGTTTCGGTCAAAGATGCGCATATTGTGCATTTTACGACGAAACTATTTTTGGGTATCAAAACTCCAAGTTTTGATACCAAATCATTTTTATAACTTAGTTAGACATGTTTCAACATGTCTAACTCGCCACTTCAAGTTTAGTGCTTTATTAGGGTCGTAAGTCGAGCGCTCTTGAACACCACTTTGACTTTCGAATCTTACCCGTTTGGTTGATCTTAGGATTCGACCAAGCACATTTATGTGACCATAGTTGCATAGGGAATAACCTATTGAGGTTATACCTTAAGGTCATAAGGTTTGGTTAGTTTTATGATAATCACTTTTATGTTCTTTAAAAATGACCAAAACGCCCTTTTTGAGCATAAATCGATTTTAAGCATATGTAACCAAAGTTTTGACATATAAACTGTTGTTACAATATTGTCAAACATGTTTTGGCATATAAGACTTATCATAGGACATATTAAACCATCCAAACATATAATTACGCTAATGACACGTTAAAGTAGCGTAAACTACCTTAATGAGACATAACGGGTCAAAAGCACTTAGGATCCTTTCCAAATCAGAATGTTAAGTTTGTTAAACCATAATATATGAGTTCCAACACTCGTTTGGTTTATAACACTTCATTCTATCTAATCCTGCGATTAGAGTCCCGACGCGTTAACATAGTTATCCGATATTAGGACACACTTGAACTCTTGATCTTTTGAGCTTAGTTTGATTATTTGAACAAGACTTATACGCAACCCCAAGTGAGTACACAGCCCCCTCTTTTATGTTTTCAAATGTTTTGGGGTGATTTATATATGCCTATCACTACTTTCTTGTTTTCATGACATTATACATGTTTTGCTTATCTAGTACATATAGTACATGATTTTCAAAGACAGTTTTGCTTCGTATGTTGACCGAGCATACTTAGTACACGGTTTTCAAAGACATTTTGCTTTGTATGTTGACTTAACATACCTAGTACATGTTTTTCAAAGACATTTTGCTTCGTATGTTGACCTAGCATACCTAGTACATGATTTTCAAAGACATTTTGCTTCGTATGTTAACCTTCATACCTAGTACATGGTTTTTCAAAGACATTTTGCTTCGTATGTTGACCTATCATACCTAGTACATGATTTTCAAAGACATTTTGCTTCGTATGTTGACCTAGCAACCTAGTACATGATTTTCAAAGACGTTTTGCTTCGTATGTATACCTAGTACATGGTTTTCAAAGACATTTTGCTTCGTATGTTGACCTAGCATACCTAGTACATGATTTTCAAAGACATTTTGCTTCGTATGTTGACCTAGCATACCTAGTACATGGTTTTTCAAAGAGATTTTGCTATGTGCGTGGTATTAATTCAGTAAAGTGTGTAGCTCGTCTTGGAGAAAGCTAGAGAAAGAAGAATTATTGAAAGAAGAAAGACATCTGGAGATGATAAAAGAGAACTCTAAGGAAGCACGCCTTAGAATATTTCAGTATATGACTAAGGTACTTCCGACTGATCAGACTCCGATTCCATTAGAAGAACGTCGGAATCCTGTGAAGAATTTCTTCGGGCATTAATGTATAACTTGTTGAAGATTTTGAAGACAGATCACGACTGCGGTAACATCCAAGGGGGAGTTTGTTGGTGCATAATGTCTTTTGCCTACGTCTTTGGATCAAGTCTGTAATAGGGACTTTAATGTTAGATTTGAAAGTTTGTATATGTTGATCTACCTTCACAAGAAGATAGACTTTCTTCGTATGAAGATAGAGTCTACCTTCGTATGAAGGTAGATGGTCTATATATAGGAGTTGTGATGTTAGAACTTTTGGATTGACACGACGAAGTGCTGTCAAGATTTCTGGTGATTGTAATTGTTAAACAATTAAAGAAATCAGTTAATTTGATATGAAACCTTGTTAATTATCACTAATTCATATAAACTCCGCATATATGGACTAGAAAAACAAATTAGGACCTTTGCTAAAGGAGAAAATCGATCCTACAGATAGGAAACGTACCCGTGATCACATTAGGATCTTGGCGCGCTTCTCGGGCTCCTATCACAAAGGCTTGATCAAGGCCTTAATTTTCTTTGGGGCAATCCATAAAAAATTGATTCGTTCTTTTTCCCTTGTCATTCTCATTTCCGTCTCCCTTTTTGCCTCCCTTCTTACCTTCCTTATTGTCTCTCCAACAGTTCTCGGTGCGGTGACCTAACTTACCACACTTGGTGGTTCGACATCCACCGTGGTGATGATAACCACACTTATTGCACTTTGGTAGATTTCCATTAGATTTCTTACCACTTGTTGCAGTTATGGCCACGAACGCCTTGGTTTTCTTATGTTTGTTTTTCGATCTAGAACATTTCTTGAAATGCGAACACTTTCTCTTACTGTTACCCGAAAATGACTCCACATGCGTCTCCTTTTTCACCGCACCTTTATTCGGTTTTCCTATCCTTACCACATCCTCGGTAAGACTTAAGGCAAGAGTTATAGCCTGAGCAATTTTCAATATGGTTCCTCCCGTTCCACCACTATTTGCAGTGTGGTTTGCTTCGTGTTAGACGATCGCTTCAGCGACTCGCTAGTGCAGTAGAGCCTCTAGTTCAGCTTAAGATGCGGGTAGAGGGGTTTGTTGAGGTCGCCGTGTGCTCCTTCTTTTCGATGCCATGATCTTCATATATATAACATATAAAAGTGATTAGACATATATTTATAATAAATATTGCCTTTCATGGACTTTTAAAATACATCGTCACGCACTACGAGCATAAGGGTAAGATAAATCATAATGATACTTATGCAGATCCTTCACACAGTAATCATCACATCATTGCAGGGAAGTAAACTAAATTACAACAATGTGCCACTAAGAAAATACCAACTTTTATAAACCATGTAAACTTGTTACAATTATTTTTCGTGAAGAAAACAAAAATAATCTCGGAGTTACATCACTCCGGTCGATACAAGTCATAAAACAATATACAAAATAAGGTAAGGTCTTTTCTTCACATTGTTCCTTGCTTGATCTTCAAGTCTTCAACAATCTTTAGTCTTCCATAAAAATGGGTATGCTTCCCAAAAGATGGTAATTGAGCATAATTACCATTGTGTGGGATGAGAAAGTGAAAACATAGAAATTTGACCGCGAAGGTACGTACGAGACCGAAAATGTGCCAGGTGACAGCAACAGAGTGGGTCTCGAGGGTACGAAAGCACTCCTCAAACGATGGAGGCACACTTGTGGAATGGAGAGTGTGGAGGTACTGATGGGGTGATGGTAGGGGAGACATCATACTGGTGGTGGGATGCATGTGAGGTAAAGGATGAGAAGAACTTTTTGCATGTGTTGTCTATATGCCTAAGCGGAGCAAAAATCTGTTGAGGAGGAGAAAACCAAATGGCCACCTCCATCCTTATAGTATGTATTCCATACTCCATGGACCTCGATCATCCAAAGTAGGGGAAAATCCTTTGTCGCACTAACCTATGTGACGAATACATCGATATTGCTTGAGCTCTACGAGTTCCAACAAGATTGTTATGATTTCCATAGATGTCGAATAGAATGTGGTAAAAGAGTCATGCCATGGCTCGTGCGATACTACCTTTTAAGACAAAAGGAATGTCAAATGATGGAGTTTATCGTAACAACTCTAATGAATAAGATAAGGTGTTATAAGCACTGTGAGATTAAGCCTAATGTGGAATCCTAAAATGTTTGAAGAAAATCCTTCCTGGAGGGTTAACCAAATTTTGTTTGCTTGGATGACTTGTATCAACTGACTCGTGTTAGAGATCGAAATGCTAGGCACGAAACCAATACGTGTAGTTTTCATGTTGTAGAGAATTATAGTAATCACCTTAGTTAGCGTTCAAAGGATAGAAAAAGTGAATCTCAAGTAATGATTTAAGAATTTCAAGTAGATAGTGATCATTAGCTTGACCACAAAGTCCACCAGAATTCCCATGTACTGTAGGTTATTATTACGTTGGCTACATTAATAATAAATTGCCTTGCATGGTCACCCTAGCATTCTCTCGTTCAAAACAGACGACCAGTCAGAGAGGGGACACGACTGTCTACTTACCTTTAACATAGAAGGGACCTTCTTGATGGTCCGTGCGTTAATACTTGTTGTCATCACTTGTAGAATGGCACAATGTTATAAGAAACAAAAGTAGAGAGGATTCATAACAATAATCGCTGGAGGGGCACCTTCAAGATGAGTTCTTCACCTTTCTTGTCTTGATGAATTACAATTAATATGAACCATAGGGACCTCGTTCCCACTAATAGAGTGTTCGTCCAAGGCTACCACATCCGCCTCGTTGTCATGATCGAAGTCAGGCATCTCAGCATGTGAGGGAAAACAACCATCTTCTACGAAATTTCAAGCTTAGGGTTTCAGTTAGGAACTACGTCCATCATAAGATCCTCAATAGACGCGAGGTCAATACGCTAGTTATGCGAATCGAGGATAATAATAGAATTTGAATACAACGATATTACGTTCATGGAAAAATAATCCGTACAATCGTATATATATTAATAAATAAATATTACTTATTATATATTTTTGGTAAATCACTTCAATTTCATTTTAATTCATCCTATATGTCTTGTTTAGATCAACTTATTGTTATCGTATCTGTCCATCATAGACTAACTCGTATGATGTCCTTGCATTATTTGTTTTGAAATAAAGTTTTGTACTAGTGGACCTTTTGTAAAATGCAATGAAAGGTTTTCATGAATGGATCATTTGAAAATGTAGACTGGACTCAATGAAAGAATCCTAGTTCACTACAATCGAAGCTCTGATACCAAGTCTGTCACACCCGGTCCTAGCGGAAGCGTGAAATATGATCAGAGCGATAATCATTGCATTTAATCAAGTAAACAGCCAAATAGATAGATGTTCATCCATAAGATTTAATTAAACAAGTTTACACACCATACATACTGTTTAAAAGAAAGTACAATTCAAAAGATACTCTGCTCGACATTAACATAAGTTTATATAACAAACTTTTGAAAAACAACTAAGGAATTTGCGTTCCATATTTCGTACGAAGACGAAACATATGAATCAAATCCTTACAAAATGGATGACATCTTATAACTTGACTTCTAAAATTCCATGAAACTTGATTTCCAAAGTTGTCCACTAATTACCTGAAATACATTTTAAGCTTAAAAACATTAACAAAGTTGGTGAATTCATGTATATATTTTTGAATCAAATAAATCTTTAAAACATTTGAGGTATTAAAAATCGGTATGTAAAGCGTAAATGAAACTTGAAAGATCATTAATATTTTGCGAGAACATTAATATGTGCACTGACATAGGAGGCAACCAAACCTAGATGATAAATTGTGTATGTGACACTCGTTTTGGACACAAAAGCACTCTAACGAACTCTGTTATGCCGGTAAGAATGGGGCTCACCAATACCCAATAGATCTATCCCTTTCGTTCCTCGGTACTTTGATATACATTAATGGCCTCTTTATACAATTCTATTCGCACGTGATCTATAATATTTTCATTTTCTAGCTTAACCATACCAATTGCAACATGTATTCCTCCCCGGGAGTTTAAAACTGTAAAACGCTTAAATAAAAGGGGAAAACATGAACTCACAAATTTACGCCTTGTGAAAATCTCTAGATAATATTTGAATCTGTGCTGGTGACGTAACCTACAAGTGTTCTAATATCATTAGACACTTAGGCTTATGTTTGTTTTTTACAAGTCGTTCATCTTGAATTTTTGTTAGACTTGTATTTGTTTGTATTTTTATTTGTTAATATCTTTCATATATATTTTGTATTCTTTTTAGTTTAAATGGCCTAGCCCAAAAGAGAAGTGTAATGGCCTAATCCAGTTAATTTGTATGTGTGGGCCTAGCCCAATTGAATTATATAACGGGCCTAGCCCAAGAGAAGTTTATAAAGTGGGCATAACCCAATTGATTTTATAAAAATGGGCCTAGCCCATTTGATTTGTGTAAGTGGGCTTAGCCTATTTAATTATGTAAATGAGTCTAGCCCATTTTTATTGTTTACTTATACATTTATAAAAGTTAAGTTTATAAAAACTACTAGTAACTTCATATAACTTATTTTTGTTAGTTTAATATATATAAACCCTAATATATATATATATACATGTATATGTATATATATATATATATTTCGTTTTCTGTTCGTATATTTGTTTCCGTTCATTTCGTCCGTTTTCTTCGTGTCGTCCATGTTGTTTGTTTTGTCCGTTTTGTCCGATTTTTCTAATTGTCTGTTTTGTCCGATATGTTTGTTTTGTCCATGTTTGGACATATACATCTTTATACTTGTCAAGTTTGAAGTATTTTTATGTTTCGTATTATTGTAAGTATTTAGTTTAGTATATATTTTCCTAGACTTCTAAATACACACAATTTATACACATAGTTTTTGGTGATCTCTATATATATTTAACCATATTTAGTTTAAAAAAATCTAGTTATTTTTAACTTAAACTTTTTCACCCAAAAACTTGTATAATCATGATTAAGGTTTCTAATTATTTTTAATCAAAATATTCCTTTGTTAATCACACCTTAAACATGATTAAATTTTATAAAAATTTTATCATAGTTTCCTCTAAACCCTTTTCCCATGTTTTAAACATGATTTTTATAAACTTTTCAACTCAACAATTTTCCAATCTTTCATAAAAACATTATAAACTCAAAATCTCGACAAGAAACATTATGAACTTGTATGTAATCTTTTGTAGTTCAAGAATCACATTTAAAGTATGTTCATATTTATTTTTCTTAACATGTTCATGTAAACTTGTTAGTTTATACAAAATCTTATTTAGTTCAAGACTTCATTTTTGTAACATGATTTTTATGTAAATCTATGTTTTACATGATTCATAAAAACATTTTTAAGCAATATTACAAGTTCATAATATTCATGTTAATGGATCTTACTAGATCTAAACATGCATTTGTTTAGATCATACTTTTATACTTGATTTTGCAAGATCTTAGTAATTTTCCATCTACAACTTCAAAGATCATCCAGAATCATCAAGAACAACATATAATCATATTAGTTTGTTTAGTTTTTGTTAGTGTTTAATATGATTTTTAGATAAGCTTCAAGATGATTACTTGTACATTTATGTTTAAGCATAAATCATAAAAGTGTAAGTACAAGATTTAGATCTTACAACTAGCTTTTTAACAAGATGATGAATCAAGAAAAAGATGATGAAAAGATGAAGATCTAAAGCTCCAAGACTTGAAAAATGCTTCAAATAACTTCCATGTAGATGTTCTTGATCATCCTTCTTTAGCCATACATGAGTGTATTTTTAGTGTGAAATATGAAGATGAAGGTAATGATGAAGATGTTCTTGATGATATGAAGATTTAAATATATTGGTGATGAAGATGAAGAAAGTGTTATGAAAGACTTAGTGGAAAGTGAAGTGGAGATATTGGTATTTCTTTGTCATAACTAGCTTATTTGGTCATCCATCTGTTAACACCAAACATGCTTAATAAAGCTCCAACACAACACCAAAATGGTTAGTGGGGTGGGGGTTGGTTTTGTTTATTTATTTACTTTTTTATAAAAGATGTTAAATTATTATAACTTTTATAAACTTTGATAAATAATTTGTTAGTTTTTTATATAAAAACTAACAACCCGACACATTATTTGTGATGTTCGAATTTGCTTAACTAGTTCACTAGACTAGTCGTTTTGTTGTTTGGATACCAAATTCGGCTCATGTTTTGTTATCAGGTCAATTACTGGCATTTTATACCACTTATACGGAAAGGTATACATATTCATCTTCAAGATATTTTTGATGTCCAAAATTTATTAACTAGTTCGCTAGACTAGTAAATTTGTTATTTTGGTTATAGTTTTTGTACCGGTTTTGTTATCGAATAGTTACCGAATGAGTTGTGTTGCTTTAAACGGTAATGTCTATATAGAGATTTTTGTGTTGTTGTCAATACCCTATATATGGTTTATGATAAACAACTATTATTTTTGGATTTTTAGACATTGCTGAATTGTTTTGTGGAGTGCTTACACTTCTGCAGAATTGCTGAATTTATATGTGGACGAGACAATTAAGTGTTTATATAATTTTTCCGGAAAGTATTAGTTGTAAGTTGTTCCCAACTAACGTTTTTATGTAATATTCGTTGCGGGTATGTTTCCATATCTTGTTTTTGCCATTTCGGGCTGTACCGCGAGTAGCCTGGCATGAATAGTGTGTTCTCATTTCTGCCGCCAATTCTAGGACATAGTTTTGTACTGTTTCGAATTATGGCGAATTTGTTATCATACTAAACTATGATATTGTACATTCCTAGAAAAACAAGACTAAATAAAAATTTAGTCTAAAGCGGGAAATATAATAATTTAAAATATTGATAAAGTCGTGCGGAATTACCGGATATTTTGCTATTTATCACAGTTTGTCCCCTTCCTTAGTAAGAGCAACTGGCTCAGATGGTTGTGGTACTTACTGCTCGCAGTGCAACACCTTGCATAAGCTCAGCTTCATCAATAATTTTTGGCTCACTTTTGTTTTTTCCCATCCTAGTAAAAGTTTGAGCCAAAAAATATTTAATGGGAAGAATCTGACCCATTTGATAGACTTCATTAGGAAACTCATGTTGCAATATGGCCATATGAGTCTAGGGTACATAAAAATTTTAGTTGTGGATGTGACATTTGAGCAAATTTCTTTGAAAATATAATTTGAGATTATTAAAAGTAGACACTGATAGAATTGAGAAGGCAATGTATTGCGTAGTTAGTGGAACTTCATTCCAAGTTCCAGACTTACCTGAGAGGCACTGCATGATAGTATGGAATAAAAATTTGAGACCTGTAAAGCATTCATTCTTTTTATAACTGGCATACTTTGTTGCTCCCTGATATCCATGTTCAATGAACTCCATGTTCATTTCAGTTTTTGAAAATGTTTCAACTCCTTGTTCATCTCCAAGTTGAAATCAAATTGATAAGATTCCAGGAGTGATAGCAACAACAATATCTCTAACTTTTGCATTTATAGCCAGCACTTTCCCTTGGTCATTATGGGTTAATTTTTCTATAGACCAAAACCCAATAAGAGTGGTTTTGTATATGGTTGGATTAATAGTGAGTGAATGGTGGAAAGGAGACTTTACAATCCGGTTTATGATAATGTGGAATTGAGGGTAATCATTCCCCTTTGTTAGCTAAGGAAGAAGGTTGTGAGTAGGACGGAAAGCAAGGTAAGCCATGATTAGTGTTGATGAAGGATGAAAACTCTACGAGTGAAATTAAAGATTAGGGTTTGCAATTGATTTCAGGATGATTCTGAAACATTTAAAAGCAATGTTTTAAAAACCGGTTTTTGAATCGTACCAGATTAGACTCAGAAATGGTTCAACCGGTTGAACCGGACGGTTCAACCGGGTTGACTAATTAACGCTATAAATCCATCAAATACAATTTTTACTAAAAAAGTAATCCAAAACTACCTCATTTCACAATAAAAAAATATTCCAAGTTAATCCATAATAAAAAATAATCCAAAAATTCACTATTTGTACCTTTTTGGACGCTAAGTTTTACGAAGAAGGTAAATAATCACCTTTTTAGACCCATAAAAGATTAAAACTCCAAACTTTAACCCGGTATAGGTATACCGGTTTAAACCGGTATAACCCAATTTACCGGCGATACAATTTGTTTTCCGTTCCCTCAGTTTACCGGTGTGATTCGTGCCGGCCAAGCTTCCGACATCCGGTTTAACCGGTTCAACCGGCCGGTATAAACCAGTTTTTAAAACATTGTTTAAAAGAATCCCACAATAATTGAAGGTATATTTATAGGGATTTGGCAACGGTCACAGGCTTGGTTTCATAACAGCTTGACTGAATTATTTTGACTCATTGACAATTTTTCTACCGTCCTCCTTAGTTCCTTTTGGTTCTCTGCCAATGCTTTTGTTTCAGCACTTTAATCAGACCTCCTTTGCTTGTACTGATAAGGGAATGGGGAATCTATCGTTTTGGCTAGGTATTTACAGAAGGTGCATCAATCACTTGTACTGGTCTGGTGAATTTCCTGTGATTCAAGGCCAATGTTATAGGAGTTTCAATAGTTTTTTTAATACTTTAAAAGATCCTGCAGATAAACAATAACTGAAATCACTACATGGATAGAAAACTGACTTTTCATGAAAGTTTTCTAGATTCTTTATCTTGTTTTTCTCATAAGCTAAGACCATGTGACAATCCTCAGTGTTGTGGTTGTTTTCTCACACACTGTGCAAAACAATGTACCTTTTGTGTTCTTACCCCTTTTGAACCAGACTTTGATTTGGTTTTGAAGGTTTAGCTAGGGCCAATAGTTTTTGATGAAATTGTTGGACGGTTAGCAATTGGTTCTATTTTCCGTTCAGAGGTTACAAAGATCACTGGCTTGAAATTCTTGTCAACACATGTTTCATTATACAATTTGGTGTTGTGTTGATCAAAGAGATTGTGAGAAGAACCATGATCTGTGTTTACAGCCTCCTTTCCAGTTAAGGAATGGACGCGTTTTCATTCACTTGAGTTTTTAGAATGTAATCACTTGGCCCTTGTGTGTGATCGTATCATAAGCCAACTGCAATCATGCTAAAATGTACATCACTCAAATCCTCAGGTAGAATACTCCAATCTACAAAGCTTTGAGTAAAGAAGCTTTGTTGAGTAGTATCTGCTGTAGGAGAATCGCTAGTTTGAGAAACTACTAGTATTTGTGCCTGGGATTGAGTTTGTGATTGTGAAAGTGTTTGGACTTGTGCTTGTGGCATGTGAACTTGTGCGTATTGATATTCTGGTGGCCCATTAGCATTTTGATATGCCATTTGAACTGGTCCATGCACAAAATGTGTAGTGTATTGTGTGGATGGTCTAGGGGCATTTTGGGAAAAAATTGTTTGTTGGCCAGCAGTTGAGTTAGATTGATTCAACTGATTTGGATAGGTCACATAAGGTGTTAAAGACCTCTACATTCCCTAGCAAAGTGACCTTTTTTATGGCATTTAAAACATTCAACCGTGGATTTATCTTTTTCAAATTTACCCTGACCTCCTATCCAGGAAACCTTCTACCAGTTTTATTATAGAACTTGTTTGTCCTGATCCATAGGCTTTTGATCATTCATCATCAACTGTAATCATGCTAAAATGGTCATGTAGAACTTAAAGTGCAAGTTGGTCAAGTAGGTCAAACTCTTCTTGGTCAGTTAGATCCATAGGCTTTTGATCATTCATCATCAATGCAAACATCTGGTTTCCAATATGTGAGGTGTTAAATTGAGAATTGAAACTAGTAGTTATGTCAACCAAGTGATCATAACCCACATTATTTACATTGTTGGATGATGATGAATCATCTTGACTCATTAGGGTTGTGTTACCTTATGTGTAATCATCAGTAGTTTTTCCTGAAAACATCAACTTCTGCTTCTAGTCAAGCTCACTCTCATAAGTGAGGAGTTTTCCATGAAGTTTTGTCAGAGTTATCTCTTTGAAATCAACATAGTTTCTCAACACATATGTAGTTGTATCCCACTTATCAGGAAGAGATCTCATAAAACTATGACTCAAAGCAGAATTTGTATAAGTTTGATCTGCAAGCCTTAGCTCATTGATCAGGCAGTTAAACCTCTCAAAGTGTTGAATCAGAGATTCTGATTTAGAATCTATCTGTTGTTCTCTTGTATATCACATTTGTACCACCAAATTGTTCATTCAAAGCATCACACAAATCATTAGCATTCTCACAATGGAGCAATCCAACACAGATTTCGTTGGGTAAGGCCATGGCCAGTATCTCGAATGCCTTTAGCATCAAGCTCCAACTTTTGGAAATCCTGCTCGAAGTAATCAGTGGGTTTCTTAGGAACATTGACATCTAGTCCTTCGGTACTCGAATATGAGGGCCATATACCACAGACCTCCAGCAACCTGTGTTCTGCTAGGATAAGTGGTGACCCATCCTTCATTGCCATATCTTGAATTCATGATGAACGAGCATTGGAGGCTTGTTTGTCGATCCCGCATGGTGAGGATCATGAGTGATTGACATCTCTCTTAATTCTATTGAGTTTAATAAAAAACAATGTATCGAAACAATTGACTGTTTCAACTGGTCTAATTCTTCTCAATTTCTTAGATCACTCAATCAATTATCAATATGAGCTAGTTTATCTTCTAAATTAACTGTGAAGTCAATTCAATGTAACAGGCTCTGATACCAATTGTTGGATCTGAGAAAGTGTAGTGTGTGTGTTTTTTATTAATTAGTTGAACAAATAAAAAAATCAAACTAAACAATTAATACTAACACATCATCATCAACACAGTTGGATTTGGGAATGATTGCATAATGATTTCATTCAATTGAAATGTTTGCAATACAATCGGCTAGTACATAATGTACTCCCCTCACCAGGTGCTCTCTCTCACACTTAATTCTTATGCCTTTGGCTCTAAGTGTTGATTGTTACAATGAAGGTTAAGAACTATATATAGGAGGAGAGAACTGTTGGCAACGTCACCTTGAAAATGACCCTAAACAACCTAATTAATGGTGTAACTGCCAACAATTAACAAAACTACTGGATAACTTTTGCTTTTGATTAAAGAAGAGAAAACAACTGGATTTCTAAATTGCTGGAGAATTCCAACACTTTTAGAAATCTAATACTTGTTGACTTGGTCTTCTGGTCTTCATCTTTGACTTTTGTTGACTTAGTTGTTGACTAGTTGACCAGCACTTTGACAATCCAGCACTTGTATTTCGGTTTTTCTATTCTTTGAGGCAGCAGTTCTGTTCCAACACTTTTAGTAGTTGTTTGAGAAGCTGGAATGAGGGAAAACTTCCGGACTGAAATTCTATTTCAACTTATTCCATCAGGCTAGGTAGATGGTTCCTTTAGGTTTTGGCTTTTATCATCAGCAGATCTTACATAACCCAACAGTCGGGAAAGAATGTTTTCTTGTTTTTGAACAACCCATATATATATATATGTGTGTGTGTGTGTGTGTGTAGAGGCCAAGCAAGAGGTTGGAAACATAACAGTACAACGAAACAACGACGACCCCCAAAAAGAAAATTAAAACAAATCTATGACATCAAGGAGACCCATTTGTCCCATATCAATGAGCTAATCCTAGCTTGATGGGAGACCCAAACGTACGCGTCTTCCTTGATGAGCTCCACTATTTTGTTGACTAGAATAAACTTTCCTTCAAACACCTTCCAGTTCCTTGCGTGCCATAACCTCCAAACGATAGCTAGATCTATGTTACCCAGATTAGACAACAAAGCCTCGAACACTAAAGCAAGAGATTCCAAGTTACGGTGCATTTGAACACTAATCCAAACAAAAATATTCCACCAAATGCACTTTGCGAACAAGCAAGACAAAAATATGTGATTGGGGGACTCTTCCTCATACCCACACATCGGACATAGGAGGTTCGGCAAGTGAACCCCACGAGAAGCCAACCCTTGTTTAGATGCCACTTTCCCCATTAAGGCCTTCCACCCTAGATCATTGGACTTTAAAGTAGCCCAGGAGTTCCACACAAATTTCGGGCCTCACTCGAATGAGCAGCCAACCCTTGTTTAGAAGATCAATCCTGAGGCTTTGGGAAAGTAAATAATACATTTTTCTCTTGGTATGTTGGGAATTCCAAATTATGAAACCAATCCAAAACTTGTAGAGGTTTAAGGATAGGTTTTAGGGAGTGGATAATTATGAATAACTAAATGTGTGTGATTTAATCATTAGGTATAATTATCATGTCCTAGTTTATAACAATCCTAATTATAGTCAAATAGGTAGAGATGGCATAATCGGGTTTTATTATTACCCGGAACCGGTTCTAACCCGTACCCGGTTCTGCTTGGATGTCATTGGAACCGGGTATGGTGTGGAACCGGGTCCAGTTGCTACCTGGGTTCACACCCAAGAATATAGAACCGTGTAGAACCGGGTACGTGTATTATGGAACCGGGTATGGTGCGGAACCGGGATGGTGCGGAACCGGGTATGGTGCGGAACCGGTTTCTGACAGTATTGGGAACCGAACATGTGATTTGTCATTTAAAATCTGTAGGAACCGGTTCTGACAGTCAAACCTGCCATTTTACTATTCAGAACCGGTTCCACATAAATATTACCGTTGGAAACCGGTTCCTTATTAAAAAACTCGGTTTTTTATTGTATATAAACACCTTCCTACTTACCATTTCTAAACTTAACACTCACCATCATCAACTTACAAAATCAATCAACTTCTAAGTTCTTGCAAATACCTATGGCATGCAACGATGAAGTTGTTACGGTCTTAGAGACGAAAAGAAACCCTGCTATATGGAAGAATTTTGATCTCTGTTTAATGTCTGACAGCCACGAGATGGCTAGATGCAAAGATTGTGGAAAATTTATGAAGGCAGCCGCCAACTCAACCCTTAAGAAACACACTGAGCGGCATTGCCCATTGACGAAGGCAAAGGAAAATGAGACGGGAGAAGGTTCCGGCACCGGTTCTTCAAATGTTTGATGTAACCCGTTTGGTTGGGTGTTTTTAATAAAGTTTGTGTAATGTTCCTTTCTATTGTGTTTGTTATGTTTGATTTTTATTATTCGTTACATTGATAAATAAAAATAGTAACAATAATCGGTTAAAATTAAAAAAAAAATTTAATCGGTTACAATATATAAAAAAAATTAACCGGTTACAAAAAAAAATAAAAAATTACTCAGAAGCGGTTCCAGTAAGATTTTATTTCTTTGATCGTTTACTAGCGGCAGGTGCAACACTTTCCGATGAGTTTCTCTTAGGTGCGGGTACCTCGGTACAATCGTTGTCCGAATCGTTAGTCTCCACTTCTTCGTCCTCCTCTTCGTCAACAATTTTATGCTCTAACTCAACTTCATCTTCCAGACTAGTTTTATGTTGAACACGATCAACGGCATCCAAATGGTCCTTTAAGCATATTGCCATCTCTAGCGATTCCGGAGTTAGTCTTGTTCTTCTAATTGACAAAACCCTGCCACTAAGAGAAAACACACTTTCCGAAGCTACCGTGGAAGCTTGGACCGTTAGTATATCACGAGCCATGGTGGCTAGAATCGGGTATTCGGATTCTTTCGATTTCCACCATGCCAAAAGATCAAATTTCCTATACCCCTCGGTGGTCATAGTAAGCGAATACTGACTCTTTTTTATATCTCCCAAGTTCACTTGTTGGTTCACTACCCCTTTGTTGTCTAGCCGTCTCGTCTCTAACGACATTCAACATGGTTATAAGTGGATCCCCGCTTGTTTCATCGTTAGAGGCCGTGGACCGAGACTCAAACAAATTTGTATGATCTTTTTCACCATATTTTTTTAATAATGATCATAAAGTTTGGCCATACACTCATTGAATTTTTTTTTGTTTTTGCTTTTAAAGTTGGATCCTCCTCATGCATATCCAACTTGTCATAAATTTCATCAATTAAAGCTTCAACACCCGGTACGTTTAAAGCTGGATTTAAAGCGGCAGCACATAGAAAAACATGTGGTAATTCTAAAAAATATATTTTAAAATTTTGAATCATTGGTCTCGTCATATTCCTTAACATGTCACTAGAATTTTCAAACTTTTGAAAATTAGTTGTTATCAAATACAATTGGTCCACAACTTTAGAACTAGTATGATAATAAACACCGGAAATCAAAGTCGTTGCATTTCCCATAAACTTAAACAATGACGTTTTAAAGTGCGATGACTTACATGTTTATAGCGAGGTTGTAGCGTCTCCCGAATAAGCTTAGTAAGATCGGGGTCGTCGAAGTGTCCAAACGGCAACGCTTTTTGTATCACCAATTTCGCCATCCGATCGCGAGCTAATTTTTGTTCATAATGAAAAATGGTACCATCTTTGGATAGTGGAACTTGACCGGATGTCATTTCCTTTAAAGCTTTGCAATACTTATTAATATGCTTCGTTAATGTTGAGTTTGATTCCTTGGCTAATAACGATCCACAATGTTTACATTGAGCTTTTTGCGAGCCGTCACTCATCTCGACCAACTCCCAATTGCTCCAAACTTCCTTATTGCAATTATGAGACAATGTTCCAACCACATGTGGAACCGATTGATCTTGAGGAACATTGTTAACGGATTGGGAATTTGCGTTTTTGGAACTCTTTGAGGCCATTTGTTGATTAGTATGTGAAAAAGAACAAGAAAGAAATGTAACAAGAAGAATAGATATGAGAAATTGTGTGCTAAACAATAGATTTCTAAACACTATATATAGAATCGGTTCCAACTGTCAGGAACCGGTTCCAACGGTCAGATTTGCATTAAATGCTTGTGGGAACCGGTTCCAATGGTAACATTATAACGGCTATAATCGGTTCCTACTGGAACTGCATTACCGGGTACTGGTGGAACCGGGTACTAGTGAAACCGGGTACGGGTAGTAACCGGGTACGGGTAGGAACCGGGTACGACCCGATTCAAATGGTAAAATTGTGGAACCGGGTTGGAACCAACGGGTATTTTGAACCCGGAACCGGTTCTACTTAATGTCGGGTAGGAACTGGAACCGGGTCCAGTTCGGTTCTACCGGTTCGGGTTCGGAACCGGTTTTTATGCCCATCTCTACAAATAGGGGTGTTTAGATTATCTATGCCATGCTTTGGGTGTTTGAGATTGTAATTGACATTTTGAGATAGTTTCTTGAATAATAAACGTTTTGGGTGCTTAGCCAAATCAAGTGCAATTTTCCTGTTTTTGTTTTCTTCTGTTTACCAATTCTCAACTAGCTGGTAACTTAAAAGACAAATATTCCAATTTCTATGCTTTGGAGTTATTTAAAAACCACCGAATTTCAGATAGGGTGACCGTTGATAACCTTAGCTCCAACACCAAGATTAACTGGAACTGGAGAAGGATGACTAGAAGAGGCAGAGAGGAGGCTGAATTGGAAGGTATTTACAAGGATTTTATTTTTTCTAACTCATTTGATAGTTAGATTTGGAAAGGAGATGGGTGGGGGGTGGGGGGGGGGGGGGGGTGTCTTCGCGGTTAAAGATCTTGGAAACATTATGCTCCGAAGGATGATTGAATCCTTGGCTTCACTTTCAATTGGGTTCCTTCAAAAACTAAATGCTTCATGTGGAGAATGCTTTTGGATAGGATTCCGGTTTCTATGAGCCATGTGTCGAGAGATGTTGCGGTTACATCTACTTGCTCTCAGTTTAGCTCCAATTCAGATGAAGAGGGAGATCACGTGTTCCTTAGTTGTTCGTACTCCAATCAAATACATTTGAATGTCTAGGAACTCAATGCTGTTTCGCAAGGAGGCTACTTCATCAATGTAAACGGTGGATAACATCATGATCACTGCGTTCAAGTGGATTCGTAATAGAGCTAATATAGTTTATATTTTTTGCAACTGTTATCTTCTTTTTCGCCTAGATTCTTGCTAGCTTTTCCTAAAAATAAATAAGAAACTATTCATGTCATGTACTCAACCATGTTAAAATTACTGGGTTTGACTCTAGAAAATCAAAGGTAGCCAGGTAGGTCATTTTTCTGTAAAAGAACATAATAAGTGAGATACACACAAAGTGGTTAGTCCGGTTGAATAACTAAACGGAAAAAGGTTTAGTTTGAAATGTGTAACTTATGGAACGCGCATATGAACACTATATTGTCCACTTTTATTAACAGGTCGAATCTCCACCTCTTAACCATAAAACGAATAAAAAACAATGAACATCGAAGATCATCAATCTTGATATTAAAAAGTGGAGCTATGTTCTTATTTTCCATCTGAAATCGCTTAATTACAAGTGGTTAGCCAGCAATTTACACTAAATAAGCTATAATTAAGGAGGGTGACTAGAAACCAAAATTATTATGTCTCTCAAGTGGAAGCTTCTGAAGCTGTATATTACCTGAGTCCATAACATCATCTGTTTCCTTGTCTTCATTTTCAAGTTCTTTTAGAGCTTTTTTAGCATAAACTGTAAAACCAATAGTCATAGCTCCTGCAATAATGAAGGAGATAACATTGTATATAATTTCCAATGTAGTCATACGGTGCTTTCGGTACTGCACATCAGCAAATGTCCGTATCAACCGCCCACTGCACAAAGTTGTTCAACGATAATAAGTCAACATAATGGAAATCAAACTGCACCAAAATTAGAGTTTGACTTTAGAGGTGGCAATCTTGACAAGTAATGGTGGATCACGGTTATAAATTACCAGTTACGGGTCAAAATGGGAATTTTCTTGAATGTTGGTTAACAGAAATGAGTTGAGCGGGTCAAATCAATGAAAGTCCTTGAAAATGTTTCCAAAATGTAAAAAATCTCCTAAATTGGTTTATTCCCAGGTATAGTTTAGACTTTAGAGAATTAGAGGTCACAATCTTGATCCACTTTACAAGTAAACTAGAATTTTGACTCGTGCCGCGCGTTGCGGCGGCAACGTCGTGTTTACGACTTCGTTACACACGTAACAATAATGACATTAAGGTGTGTTGCCCGCATGTGACTTTACGTGTTTTCGACTTTGTTACACACGCTGCATTAGTGACATTAACGTCGACATAGATTAAAAAAGAGTATGTCTCAAACGTTGCGGTGTAAAGTCATAAAAGTAATTTAAACAAAGTGATATGTCAAGTTATTAAGTAGAACAGTTTGGAGATAAAACCCGTGCGTTGCGGCGGGCCAGAATTTAGTCAGTTTCGATGTACTCGCTATAGCATACGAAAAATTAAAAAATCTGTGTTAAATGTGTTGGTTATTTACTTAAATTTAAGTGAAGTAGTAAAGGGGAAAAAACCAAAAAATACACTCTATATCCACACATGTGTAGTTCCTCATTTTTTTATTGAATTTTCAAACAATATTCTATTTATGTTCAACCCAGATATTCACTTACTAAATCTATTTAGTTGTAATTCAAGTGCAAACCTAAACCCCAAATCAACCACCTTAAATAATTAATTCAAGTGGAATAATCATTATTATGCTAATAATAATCGTTACATTTATGTAGTTAAATTTAATGTTGATTGTAGTTAAATTTAATGATAATGATAATAATCTTACCCTACTCAGACCCTACCTTAGCTTTGCTATTGGTGGGATTTACTAAGTATGATGATAATGATAATGATGTAGTTAAATTTAATGTTGATTCCGTAATTTAACGGTTTAGTAAAAGCAATAAGCGAACAACAAAAAGCTCAATAATTGGCCACAGACCAATCATTATTACAGATTGTATCACTATTTACTGCATTTCTACAAACTAAACTAAGCAATTACTCATTACTCAACTAATATATTACAGTTATATTAATGTCTATAGTGGATACAGAATTGGACTTGACCCAAGATCTATGCAGTCAATAGTGCATAACGGTTAGCGGACCTCAGCGGTTCCGCTATTAGCGGCGCTAAATACCGCTATTTGGCCGCTATTTGGAAACCTATATAGCGGTTATAGCAGTTACTGTTTTTGACTGTGTTAATTCTTAAATTAAATACTTCAAAGTTACTATTATGTTAGATTTGCAACAGGTTTTTGATAATGGAATGATATTACTATGAATTTTGATATTACCATTAATATTTTTCAAAGATATATTTATATATATATATATATATATATATATATATATAAATACATAAATTATGCATGGTATAAAAAAATACCGCTATATCACCGCTATAACCTATATATCATATAGCGGACCTCGACCGCTATTCGATTTTGGACCGCTATAACTGCATAGCCCATGATAGTGCAGAGGAGAAAAAAGAAACAAAACGGGGAGTGGTAGGATTGAACACGGGTAGGGAGATTCACCAAAAACCATGCAAACCACTGGAACACTTTTTTACTTTCACTTTAGCCTTTCTACCGTATCTATTTAACCAATGTTGCAGAAATCGGCCTAGGCGGCCGATTAATCGGCGCCTAGGCGCTAATCGGTCCACCATCGCCTAAAATAGTCCAAATCGGCCAAAAAATCGGTCCAGGTCAAAATCGGTAAATATCGGTCCTAGGCGGTCAAAATCGGTCTAATCGGGATTAATCGGGCCCAATGTGTTTTGCCTTAATAAACCCAAATTTTATGACCTGGCCCATGAATTTGACATAAATTTGGGCTATTTACCTTTATGAGCCCAAATTTATGGTTGCAGACCAATGATTCACCCTAAAAACAACTTATGTCTCACCCAAATTTTAGTTACAGCCGACAAGCTCTGAAGCTCCCCTTCTTCTCCGACCACAAGCTTCGGGATTAAGTTTTATTGCTTATGTTTGAACCATACTATTTGAAACTTGAAGTATTTATGTGAATTTTGAAGTATTATTTTTATATTATTGTGTATATATATATAATTTTGAAAAAATACATATAATAAATCCCATTCCGATTAATCTCGATTAATCCCTATTAATCCCGATTAATCCCTAGGCGGTACCTCACCGCCCGATTAGCGCCTAGCGCCTTCTACAACATTGTATTTAACTAAAGGAAAGTCGGTGGACTGATGTGATGTCCACCGACATTCATTTTTATGATATAGATAATCGGTCGCTTACGGCTGTAATTTGACGTGACTCTTAAGGGGTCAAATTGGGAAATTTTCATGGTTGTAAAAATCCCGACTAGACGCCTATTAATCACAATTAATCCCGATTAATCGCTAGTCCCCCACCGCCCGACTAACAATTACTACAACACTGGAAATTTTACTTCAAAGTATAGTTTACTTCCAAAAAAGTTTTCAACATGCAAAAAAAGGAAAGAAAACTCCTAAATTGGTTTACATCTAACACCTAAGTACAGCTTAGAGGTGGAAATCTTGATCCGCTTTACAAATAAATGGGTTGATTTCAGTTATCACTTATCATTTGCCTTCTTAACGGGTAAAATTGGAAAATTTTAGAAAATTGGTCAGACGGATCAAAAGTCATCAAAAATGTTTTTAAAATGCAAAAGTCTCCTAAGTTGTTGTACTTCAAATATAGTTTACCATCACATATTCATAGTCTAATAACTTTTAATGATATTTAGACGCCAATTATTTGTTAAATTTAACAATAAGAAAACTGGCTGACCTGACCCTTATTTTCCTTGGACCACCCATTTTGCCACCTGTGGCTGTACATAAAATAGAGCAGTGGCATTAAATTGAATAGCACCTGTAGATGTAAATGAAAGCTTCTGGAATCATTCCTGCAATGGATCCACACAAATAGGGCCAAAATCTCATATTTGTAACTACTATCGCGTAGTTGAATATAGTGTATGGAAACGGTGAAATCCTAAAGAATGTCACGACCCGGAACTGCTGGAACGCATCTCCTTCCCAGCCAATCGAATCATGGCAGCTGTCTGTGGCCATTTCTTCAACCATTTCTGCAATTTTATAAGATATTGAAATTCAATGAAAAAGTCAACGCTTCAGAAATAAGGTCAATGAACTAGGTATAATGTGTTGGTACAGGTTTCATCTGATTACTAGAAGTCCACAAGTAGCAACTCACATGGATGCGTTGACAGAAGAGAAGACCGATGAGATAGGGTAAAATCATGCCGACAGTGGTTCCAGCCATGATTATTACAAATCCAAGCCCGTAACCAAATATCATCCCGGCCAGCCACATGGACGGACCAGAGGGAATTAACACCACTGGGAATAACGCCAATGACCCTACAAGTATTGCTGCAAGAGCTGGGCGACCAAACGCAGTCGCCTCCCACTGCAATACTGGCAAAAGAACCTGTAATAACATTAGCAAAAACTTAGACAATCATACTCATTATTTGATCATTCAATATCAACTAATCACTTTCATAACACACATCCAAACACCCCCTAAGAACGTAACTTCATGCAGAATAAATAGCATCAACTGATTAATAAATATACAGACCAACCACCTCTCTTCTTCTTTTTAGATGACCATGAGACCCCTTAATGAAAAACTCACGGGCCCCACCGATAACTATACAGACAAAGCACCTCTCTTTTAACAAATAATATAGATCATATTATCACAATTATCATGACAACATCCAGGTCCTTCACATTATAAAGATGAATATTACATTGATCATTACAAACAATACAGATATGTATAGTTTCAACTTATGAATATTACATTGATTATTACAAATAATACAGACATGTATAGTTTCAACTTATGAATATTACATTGATTATTTACGAACAAGCCATTCATAGAATTAACAAAAAAAAGGGAAAGTATGAAAAAACAATGGAAACGATGCGAAAAAAACATGAATATACCTTCTCAAAAACAAATGGCATGCCCCATTTCAAGAAAATAATCGTAACTATTATAGCAATAACGGACCATGTGACAGCCTTTATCCACCATTTCAAGGACTGATTACTCCTTTCTGTTTGAGATTGTAAGGCATCAGCTTCAGCCACTCTTGTTTCATTAGACGATATAACCAATCTCACATGCTCACTGTCTTCTCTCTCCAGACCTATAGTGCGTGTCATGTGTTTTGCAGCATCTTCTTGAGATGCCATCTTCGGTAATAATTCAAAGATCTATCAAATTCCATATACCTTATCAGAATACAATCTATAGCTCAAACAAAATCATAATGAAAAATGCTATTCAATTCATCACAAATCTCAATTTGGATAATTACAGTATCAAACATTAATAATACGGCTAATTTTTCAATCAAACTTCTTAAATACCAAATTTGCAATGTTTAAAAACTATGATCTTTCATAAATTGTCGAGTTCATATTCAACAACTTAGTGTGTGATTCAAAATTATTCTTATTAAATAAATACTCTAATTCACAAGTTTAAAGAGTCACAAACAAAACCTAGAGAACCATCATATCCAAATACAAATCAATAACAAATAGTCTTAATTTCTAAACCTAAATTCGTCAACACAACCCCTAGATAACGAAATTCAGTCGTTATTTAGCTCGAAATCAGTAAATAACTGAACCGAAAATACAACTAACCTTCACATACGAAAATTTGATCCATTAATTACAGCTAAACATATAACAAAAGTGGGATTAAATTCCTTTTTGTACGCATACATCAATTCTATACGATCGATTGAATAAAAAAGCGAAAAAAAACACAGATCATGAATCAAAACATAGAATCTAAAGAGATTATAAGGTTTAAGATGATGCATACGATCAGCCGGTGAACGTAGAAGCCACTGGCCGGAAAGTCGTTGTGGTTTCTCTCTCTCTAGAAAGCTTTTTTCTCTCTCTAGTTAGTAGGGTTTTGGTGGTTGATTAGGCTGAAAAAGGTTCAAAGCCACCCTAGCTAAGCTAATACAGTTTGAATTTTGAATATTGAATAAATCGTCAGGAAGTGGAATGCTATACCAGGACGCCATTTATGAAGTAATATGCTACCATCTTTTTCAGGGTTTCATGTTGTATTTTTCATTAAATAAATTAAACATGTTATAAATTAATTAATGTAATCTAATCTAATCTTTTTGAATTAAATGTGTTTAGTGATTATGACATTGACAAATCTTATATTTATTTATTTCTTATCAATACATTTTGTGACATTGACAAATCGTATATTTATATCTTATCAATACATTTTGTATAAAATAATTTAAATTTTATCAATAGAAATATTATCTACTAGGGTGGAGGGCACATTACTCCGCTGGACACGGGCAGTTGTGGGTTAGGTGGATACGCCATCACAACACAAGCCAGTAAGGGGAGTGGGTTCTTTTTGCGAGTTCAACTACCCGAGAGAGTAAGGGGACTAGGATACTTGTGGGTTCATTGTGGTACATTATTATTAATAGGTTAAATAAGGTGATACAATTATAATGGATGGTGATATAGGTACTCAAGGATTGCTTTCACCCTTAAATAGATGAAAACATCATCTTGTCTTGGGGTCTAGTTTTACTTTAAAAGAAAAGAAGTATAAGCTTAGTCTCACAAACTCCAATAATATCTAAAATACTTTAAAAGAAAACTAAGATAATATCCACAGTCATGGTTTTGGAGCTTCGCGAATGGTGGACGTGGAAGAAAGAGAGAGGGTGGGATTATTGTAGAGTGTGGATGTGGCGAGAAAAGAAAAGGGTTGTGGTATATGGTCACAGATCGCTCGTGGATGAGGAAGCCTTTGTAAGATAGGAGGAAGGAGAAAAAGGCATTGGTTTGTGGGAGAAAGGTCATGTCGTGTGTGTAATTGATTTATATAAAGGTTGACGTGAGTTGTCCTTAACCTAGGGGTGTCATTCAGGTTGTTTAATCGGGTTTGGGGTTCCTCTTTGGAAATCAAACTGAACACCAAACTAAATAAGTAAGGTATAATCAACTTTTGAGTTATTTGGTATTTGTGCAATGGGGTTAGTCTTTATCGATAGATGGGTCTAGAGTATCATTGAGCTTTCAATTTTGGGCTATCTTAACAAAATAATATCAAACAAACATAAGTTGTGTAAGGGGTTACGGGCTATCCTAACTCATGTATATTTGGGATTATTCAACTAATACTTCTCATCTAGTTGCAAAATTCAATTGTGAGAGTACACAAGTATAAAACAATCAGGTGCAATTCAATGCAAACAAAATTGGTAGCGAATACACATGAGTGTAAACCAACAAGTACAATCTAATGTACAGAAACATATTGATATGCGTAGATATTTTTCGGGTTCAGTTAAAAATGCACCCTTACCTTAACCTTTTGCGTTGTTGATGCTCGTGTTGTTGATGGTCTTAGTTGTAATGTTTGGGTTGATCACAATTTGCTAAAATCATTTCTTTTACACTACTTTTTGTAGCAATATGGGAAATGATGATTTATTAGATCGTCTCCGACTTAAAACTTTAATAACACCAAAAAATTCGCCTAATCAGCTTTCACATCATATTGTCACTCATTCTTCAAACGGCATCAGTTTTCTTTCAAACCAAGACAAACAACCTAAGATATCTTTAATTTTCAATATCATCATGAATTTTTATATTAATTCTTAATAAAAAAAGTATTTTTAATAAATCAAAATATTTACAGAAATTTAATGGGGAATTGGCCTGTAATAATCTCATCTACACCTTATTGGCCATTAATAATCCCACCTCAGAATATTCCCCCCAAAGTCCCACCTTTCACCTATTTTTCCTACAATGGTCCCCCGTTAAAAAAACTTAACCGAGTTAAGCTTTTTTCCAAATTACAAACAGATTTTTTAGCGCTTTTTGATCAGAACGATGATACGAGTCCATTGATGTAACACTTACTTCGAAATGGTGCTCCAAGTGACTTGATTTTGGTTAATTGGAAATTTAAACACCCGAATTGAAGCGTCGTTTTCATCGTTTGGAGCACCGTTTCGAAGCAAGTTTTACGTCAATGGACTCGTATTCTAATCAAAAGCCCTAAAAAATCTGTTTGTAATTTGGAAAAAAGCTTAACTCCGTTAAGTTTTTTAACGGGGGACCATTAAAGGAAAACTAGGTGAAAGGTGAGACTGGTGGGGGGAATATTCTGAGGTGAGATTATTAATGGCAAATAAGGTCTAGGTGGGATTATTACAGGCCAATTTCCCAAATTTAATTAACTTATTATAACAAACAAATAGTTTTAGTAAAATAGATTATTATATATATATATATTATATTAAAAGACAAAACACACATACCATTAAAATCCACTCAAATATCCACTTACTGGCCAATATATGTGACTCGAAACCACACCTTTTTGGTGAGGACAAACATTGTGTGGCTACTAAGCCAAGAGTTAATCGGCATAAAATAGTTTATTTGTATATATAAGACTAAATTACATTTTTTCCTTTATGAAAGCCATAATTATGGATCAAGTCCTTTAAAACTTTTACTTTCATTCGTTATCCCTTATATGAAACTTTATCATGTTGTTTGTCTTTGGTACTTTACTCCATCCACATAATCAATTAGTTGTTGGTATGTGCATCACACATAAGGGTCAAATTGTCATTTCCACTCCCTTTTCTCATCCACCTGTGTTAACCCCCCGCCCCACCCACATAAGTTAGACCCCTAATTTCACTTCTCAGATTTTATTCTTAATAACCCTAACTGTTTGATTTGCAAAAGCGAAGATCATGGCTTATACTCCTCCTCGTTATTATCAGATGAGGTATTCTACCTTCATAAACTTGTAACCACATCACCAATCGCATCACCATGCTACCACTATAAACCCATAACCACATCGATCGCCACTACCTATAAATCACCATTGGCCAGTACCCAAAAGTTGTTTCGGCCGCATGACAGACATCTCAAACACTAGTAATTACCACTACAACTGTTGCCAACGTTTTAACCCATCAACAAGCACCCCACTTGTCGGTATCACACCCTAACCGATGGCGGAATCATCGGGACGCGGCACTAAGCGAATCAGATTGCTCAAGAGAATCCATAACAATTACTATATGACAATATTTAACAAGGTTCAATTTTCCATAAAACTAAACAAATATTCATACAATAATTGAAATAAATCCAAGTTTCTCAAGCAATAAAATAAAGTAGACAACTTGATTAAGCGTGTATCTAGAGAATCCTAATCTTGATTCGATATAACCTGCGTTTAACCTGCAACATAAGTTAAAATAATGTCAATATAAAAATGTATTGGCGAGCATACAGGTTTTGATATAATAGCATAGTAGATAAAAGTGTCGCAAAATACCACATATACATAAACCAGATAAACAAACATATAAATCCATGGACAAATACTCCAGCTAAGTTCCAAGATGACTGCGCATGCGCGTTTGTGTTTTGCAATAACTAGACCCCGTCGGGTGTGAGTCGAACTATGATATTATACTAGTTAAGTTGGAAATCAACGAGTAAAAGTCGAGAGTGCTTATATGTATCTAGCATCACGTATTAACATATATAACAGATATTCGCGTGTGATAAATCAGTTTAGCGTGTGTTCTGTACTTTTAATATGAACATATGTTACACCCAAAAAGTGCGTTAAAGCGAAAAGGGGTTCAAGTATACTCACAGTGAGTGCGTAAAGAGTAATTGAGAGCGGGGATGGAGTGAGGGGAGTGTCTGGTCAGCCTGCGGGTAGAAACAGAAGTTCATCAGTCTTCCATAATGTTGAAATGGTTGAACGGAAAAGTTGTACGGGAAACAGTCAGATCGTACGAAGTGCCACTTTCGTGAGAAGTGCCACTTTCGTGAGAAGTGTTCGTTTGCATTAGTTATTTATATTAAGCGTTTTAACAGGGCGTGTGTATATATATATATATGTATAACTATAATTAACATAGATAACTGCGTTTCGAGTTTGCGTTGCGTTGAGCGTTTCATGCATTATGCATTTGGACGAGATAATTAAGTTAGATACAACGCGTGTTAGTTCCCAAGTTTTGTGAATGTCGCGTTGGCGTGTAAGCGAGCGAGTAGCCTTTGGGAAAAAAATCACGCGGTATCTTAGTATAACCGAGGGCGTTGTAACTGAATGCGTCGTGAAGTGCGCTATGTCGTGTGAAATAAGCGATCTAGTGCAAAAGTATGCGATGTAGCGTAGTAAGCGATATAGTTCACATTATGATCCAAATCTCTGGTGCTAGGCGTAACGAGAGTAACGAGCTGCGAAAATGCGGGTTGTTACAGTCGGAACCTCCTCCACAACAAATATCATCAACTGTCCCTAACAACCCCCAAATTATCAAAGGTCAAGCATCATTCATCGGTTTAGATTTTAATAGTCAGAAATAGGCCGGGTGTGTGGGGTGTCTTACTAGTGGTTATCGGAAATCCCACAAAACTCCCCTCTTCTATTGTCATCACACATATCATCGTCACCAGAAAATACCATCTGAACCCTAGTTGCTACACATCTTCCTTCATCAGAGATCTTCGATCCGATGAGTAACAACCACCATGTAAGGACCTAAATTGTATGTATTAATAGATTAGGTGTTGTGGGATGTATGAGGCATTTGGGTCGTAGGCCACTTAGGCCATGTGGGTCGGGCTAAATCTAGTTATTATATAATGTTTCATTTAATTCATAACTAGGTTAGCAATTTCATTATAGAGATTCTAGAGATGGAGGTAGTGGTGTCGATTTTGAGAGAGAAGACTTGTACCAGACGTTTTGCATTTGAGTAATAAGAACGTGTGAAAATTTTAAAGTAATTTTCATGTTTTCGTTTATTCGTTCTTGAATTGCTTATTGATTGGATTCCGCACAATCAAAAGGTTTATTTGATATCATTGAAAGATCCTTTTTCAGTACATACATTTCGTATCGGGCTCGGTTTTCATACCAAAGATTCAAGTTTTGTGAAGAAAATGGGTATTTTGTTGTTTTTCGGTGTGTTCTGATATGGTTTTATGAAGTCCTAGGCTATTTGAAGATTACGGCTAGTATACAGAAGTGTCTAGTCTATTCGCGGATTGTTTTGATTACTCTGATTTGTTCGGAAATTGTTTTGTCACACCCCAACCGATGGCGGAAACATCGGAGTAGTGGCACTAGGCGAATCAGATTAATCAAGAGATTCCATAACAATCATTTCAAAGATAATAATCAACATTTAATATCCCATACTATCAAACTCATACAAACCTCAAAACAACCATTACAATTCAACAAAATCTCTTAAACATAAATCCAATTCGATCTCCCCTAGATTTTTATTACAAGAGTTCCAAACATAAACAACTAAACGACTAAACTACGCATAATCCAATGCATCCAAGCTAAAATCCTCAACCTGTTACATACGTTAAAATACAAGTCAATACAATTAAGTAACGGCGAGCATACAGGTTTACTAATACTAGCATAATAGAGAAAGCCGTTCGCGAAATAATCTAACTACATATCATGATACACCAAAACACATCACACAACATAGGCTCATTTCTCATGCTAACTACCGTGAGAAGGCTTGCGCGTCCATCCTAACTAGACCCTGTCGGGTGTAAGCCACACTATAGTACCATACTAGCTAAGGAGGCAAGTTAACAAAAATAAGTCCTAGTCACATGTTTCTAGTATCACGTATTGAGCACATATAATCAGATTATTCGCGTGTGATAAACAATTTGATTTGTGAAGTGATTTTTGATGAACGTATGTAACACCCAAAATGTGCATTAAAGAGAAAACGGGTCAAGTATACTCACTGTGGGTGCGTTTAGGTGAGATGAGGGATTCTGAGGAGAGTCGAGAAGCGCGCTAGATCAGCCTGTAAACGAACAGAAATGCATCAGTCTTCCGAATTGTTGAAACGATTAAGTTTGAGTTGAGTAGTAGACAAGTTTGGCCGAACTTGTATGTAAACATACAAGTTCGAGCGAACTTGTAAGGATTTGGTGAGTTTTCAGACAAGTTCGGTCGAACTTGGTAAGTTTCTTAGGAAACCTGTCAAGTTCGGGCGAACTTGTGAGATAATCTTACTGGAATGACATGTTCGGGCGAACTTGTATAGTTTCTTAAGAAACTAGACAAGTTCGGGCGAACTTGTGTGGAAATTGGTGAAAATGACCCAAGTTCGGTCGAACTTGACTCAAATGGGTGCAAGTTCGGTCGAACTTGACCTGGGTGCTGGTGATTCTTGAGCGAACTTGATGTTTTCGGGTCCAAAATCTTGCGTTTTCGCGTCATTTGCTGAGGAAATCGAGTGCCCATCCCTCCAACCTTAAGCCACTGAGTAAACCTTAGGCTGGAGAGGTCTTTTGGAGCGAACTTAGCCATTTTACAGAAACTCGGGCTAATCCGGGCGAACTTGATGGTTCGTACGGGTTAGTCCAGCTTGTGTAAAGTGACGATTTCGTCCTTGTGCTTCCGGATCTGAGATCTAGCTTCGACAACGCCTCGTTCCACTCAAAAGTGAACAAAACATACGTCATTAGTCTGAAAATGGTGTAAAAATCAATACTTTAAAGGTTTTACTCAGATCTAAGCATAGATCTGAGTGAAAAACGGAAATTTTATGGAAAAAGATGAAGATTTTTCGTAAACAGAAGAGATTTGATGAAAACGAAGTTGCAGCAAGTTCAAATGAGAGAATGGGGCTGAGTATTTATAGGTGAAGCCAAAACTGAAAGCTGGTGGAGTCAAGTTCGGTCGAACTTGCATGAAATTCATGCAAGTTCGGGTGAACTTGCTAGATGTTCAAGGGACTCATGTCAAGTTCGGCCGAACTTGCTGATCCTATGAGGAATCAGAAAGTTCGAGCGAACTTGAGGGAAATGAAGGTTTGTTGTGTTGGCCAGTCAAGTTCGGCCGAACTTGAGGTCACCAAGTTCGAGCGAACTTGACCCAATTGCTGGGTTTTCTTTGTTTTTCGTTCGTTATCGATTGTCTAGAGATGTAATCGAGTTATAAGGCAATGTTAGCAGTTTAGCGATGTTCTAAGCGTTGTAATAGCGAGTCAACGCGTGAGAGCGAGTTGCGTGAGTTTGCGAGCGATTAAACCACGATAATTTCAATTCACATATAACACATGAACACGTATAACACACAAAACGTAAACTAATATTACCACATAATTCCAATATACCAAATTAAGTAATTGCGTTGCGATTGCGATGGGATAGCGATGAGATATGCGAAGCGTTGCGTTAAATAAGCGTTTAAATAGCATTTAGTTGTGACGTAATAATGTGATGTAATGACAAAACATATTTAAATTAATACGAACATTTCTATTAACGAATCTCAGAATACAAAACTGGGAATCAAAATAATTACATGAAAATAGGAACAACTGAAAGTACGGGTTGTTACATGTTTGCTTGCCCAGTTTTTTTAAGTTTTTGAAGAAAATCTTCAAAGTGTTATTCTAGTTATTGGATTGATATTCAACGAGTTCTTTGAAAAAAAAATAATGTGCTTCATTGTATTCATAAAAAGTGTTAGAAGATTATCTCAAATCTTTTCAAAAATTTAAATTAATTTGTTGATATCTTTTATATTTTAAAAGAAATCAATCCCGGAATTTTAGGGGTATTATTGTTCAAAGGATAACAGATTTAAGAGAAAATGTTTTTCTTCTGGTGTTTGTGAGATTAGAGGATTTAAGAGAACACAGAGCTAAGAGACAAGTTTGGGAGAACAAGATTTTAAGTGAACACGATTTTGAAAGTACAAGATTTTTAAGAAAACAAGTTTTGGGAGACCCAGTTTTCAGTGAACAACGACTAAAGAGAACAAGTTTGTTAAGAGAACTAGAGTTTTAAGAGAACAAGATTTAAGAGAAATCGAGTTCACGAATTTAGTCATTTCTTGGGGTTTAGTAGTTCTCGACCATTTTTTGTTCGCAATCATGAGACGAGTTTATACGTAAAACTTGGTGATAGCGTTTTTCGGAAAAAAATCAGATTAGCGAACTGAGTTTTTGATAATTATTCAGGTTTAATGGATTCTCATACTATTGTTGCTGCTACTCTGAAGTTGGATGCTCAAATTGGAACTACCACACGTCCTCTAGACTTGGTGTTGGTAGTGATTTCTATGATTGGAAGTTTAGGTATAAATAGTACGTCAAATTTGTTGACGGGAAAATTTGGAAATCAATCATCTAGCATCCAAAAGCTATTACTATTAAAGATGAAGATGGGGTGGTCTTGCCAAAACCAAAAGCTGAATACACTGATGAAGATTGGAAATTGATGAAACGGGATGAGAAAGCTTTGGCATCTCTAACTACAGCTTTGACACCTGAAGTTATTGCAGTGTTTAAACGTTGTGTTTCTGCTAAAGAATTATGGGATGCGTTAATTGAGTTTTACAAGGGTAATGAAGACATGAAGGAAGCACGAAAGGGCATGTTAAAGCAGAAGTTTAACATGTTCAATAATATCTATGGTTAATCTCTAGAGAGTCAGATAGATACTGATATTTGTCCATCTTATCATAGAAACGAAAAGTGCCTGAATCATGTTGGATAATAGTGATGTAAACAAGAAGCTACTTAATGCTCTTCCTCGCAGCTGGGATACCAACATTGCTATCATCAAGAAAAACTCAGGAAATTTCCTGAATGAGTCTCACGAAACTGATTTCAGTGATTAAATCTATGAGCTGGATAACAAGCAATGATGATCTCAATCATACCAGTTTTATGAATTCAGCAGGGTTCAATCTATAAACAATGCTTTTGTTTCAGGTTTAAGTCAGGGTGCTTCTCAAGGGTATGGGTTTTGACAGTTAGTTACGATTACTGGTATTCAAAATCTCACTGTGCCACAATGTTCAACAAAATAAAAACATGAATCCAAAATAGTTGAAGAAGGTTTAAAATAACATAGCCTTGTATAATGGCATAATGAGTGCTTACAATGTATTCATTACTGGTTAGTTGAATGCGAGTAATCTAAAATCGAATGAGATGAATCAGATCCACCCTAGAGACGTAGAATGTCACACCCTCAAATTTCCACTTGCGGAGTTTTACCGCGAGGCGTGTGAACAAACCAGAATCTGAGACACTAGTAACATCGAACGACTCTATATGATTCGTTTATACGTTTTCCAAAAATTATTTGTTTACCTATTCATAGTTATTTTCAAATTATCTTAGTTTGGTTTCAAAGTTTAGCGGAAGCATTAGTTTTAAAGTTGAGCGGAAGCATTAAGTAAAGTAAAGTAACGGGCGCCAACACAAACGCCAAAACCAAAGAAAAACCCAAACAATATTCGTAAATAAGACTCGATAAAAGATTTCTTGATCAATGCAAGTGAGTGCACCTAGAGCTCCTAGCGTCCTGAGAAACATGTAAAGAAACAAGTGTCAACATTAAAGAAGAGTGAGTTCACAGGTTTTTATAAGTTCATTAGTTCGGTTAAAAGTTGTTTCCCCCGTTATCCCTAACCCGGAATAACGATATAGTTCCATTATTCCTAACCCGGAATAATAATGATGTTGGTTCCATTATTCCTAACCCGGAATAATATTGTTGTTGGTTCCATTATTCCTAACCGGAATAATATTGTTGTTTCGTAATTAAGTTCAATGTTAACATGTAGGTAGCGAGCCTAAGGTTATGTCACATAAGTGTTCGCGATCGAAGCTGACTGTTGTGCCTCCGTGTTGCCAGGCCTATCACTGACCATGGCGAAAGTTAGGCCAAATTATTCACCCGTTGACCATACCCGGTCGGCTAGCGCGACTAGCTCGGGTGGGGCTTGTCGGGCCCAGTAGTACTACTTATAATTTCCCCGCTATCTAACCCAATACTAACGATCCGAGAGTTTGTCGAGGACTTCCGTGATATAGCTGCTTAGTGACCATAACGTTCATTAACATTAACTTAGTTACCGAGTAGTTTAACGACGTTAATTTCGTATAACGTAAAGAGATAGAGTTGTAGAGTGTATACATGTTTCTCCCCCTGTTGTTTAAAACCGGATAAAATAGGGGCCGTGAACTCACCTTTAATTGCTCGGTTAGTGTAACACAGAAGTAGCAATTGATGGGACCGCTAATTGCGTCCTAACAAGTCAATCGATTTAAAGTTAGTGTGTGAACACACTGATACAAACCCTACACATAACTAACACACAATGCGGCACACATGATAAAAAATTCGAAAACACAATCATGCATGCAAAGTATTATCATACCAAAATAGTGATCAAACCAACTTATCATGAACACAAATCAACTCATACAACATTTTGGTACACACATTCGCAAGTTATCAAGTTTCAGCTTGTACGCTCATAACTAGGCTGTTTTCGAGGATTTTTATAAAATAGTTCCGACGTTCTAAAAATTCCAATTTTTTAAAAGAAGGTGTCAACTAAACTGTAGAATTTTATGTAAATTTTTCATGTCCTAACACTTTACCGATTATTCATAAACATTTATATACTAGGCTGCAGTCAGATTCGTGCTTTCTGACTGCAGTCCACGGGAAAAATTATTTAAAAATCATCGTTCATCCAATTAACAAAATTCTAGTTGGAGTTTCCGAAATTTCCGTCTCCAGTTTCTGTACAAATTTCGTGACCCAACCCTCTACAGATTTTGAGATCCGACTCGATAAACAACTAACAAATTTTCAGAATTTACACAGCTTCAGTTACTGCACTTAAACGACCACTTAAAAATATCAAACCACTTCAAAAAATATGAATCTTGCGCCATTAGAAGCGTTTTAAAAAATATACGTTTTAAGCTTCAGAAAATCCACTTTTCAATAAATAATAACCAAGTTACAGCCAATTGAAGTTGGCTGTAAACACCATTCAGCAACCTGTTTTCGACTTTTATCGCAATAGAACACGCTTAAACGATCGAGACGTTAAATATAAATGATCAATAAAGATTTATTAGTCACATATCATCATGTACATCATACTCATGCAAACCCTAATCATATAATATGATTTTTATCACAAAACGCAGCCTACGATTCTTGTATCCAACTAAACATCAAATCGCAAAACTCGCACAATTAATCGAACTAAACATCATAACACTTTCATAACAATGATTCTACCATTACATACAAGCATGATCAAGAATTCATAAACCCTAATGTGATTTGCGAAATAATAAAAACCCTAACCTTGCAACGATGAAGATTAACGAACCGGGAACGAGATTGGAATCACTTCGGGTTTTGGAGGAAGTTGCGATCGAGAGAAAGAGTGGGGAGGGCTGCCGTCAGCTCTTAGAGCTAGGGTTTAGGTTTGTTTTTTTTTTTTGAAACATAACACATACATGCATGCCTATTTATACCAAGACAAGGGAAAGAAGAAAAGGAGAAAGGGTGGGTTTGCTTGCGGCCGCACAAGGGGTTTGGGTGGGTAACTTGGGCCCTAAGTTTAGGCTAGTTACTTGGGCCACAAGGAAGTGAGGTCGACACGTTTCGCGGCTCGGTTCGGTCCTATTTATTATATATATATATTTTTTTATAAACTAATATTCACGAAATCAAAACATGATATAATAACTCACCAAACTTATAAACGTCTAATAACACATAGCACGTAATTCACTCGAATAAGTTCACAAAGTTAGCGTAGTTATTTCGAGCGAGTAATTTCATTCTCCGAATCAAATTAGCGTAGGAATGAATAACCGTGAAGTAGTGCGTTTAAGATTCCTGAAAAACCGGGATGTCACATTATCCCCATGTTGAAAGAATTTTCGTCCCGAAAATTGAGTAAACGCGGTTTAGAATGCAACGCACAAAGATTTAGTTCGTTAACAATGGTACAAGAAATTACAAGAAATTCCCAGGTTGTCACATCATCCCCATGTTGAAAGAATTTTCGTCCCGAAAATTTAGTTGGTGGTAATGTTAGCTTGCTGCTCAGCTGCAAAGAGGTGTGGATATTTGCTTTTCATTTAGTCCTCTCTTTCCCATGTGAACTCCGGTCCACGCTTAGAATCCCAACGAACCTTGACGATCGGTATCTTGTTGTGCCTTCGAGTCTTGATCTCACGATCCATGATCTCGATAGGTTGTTCCACAAAGTGCAGTTGTTCATCCACTTAAATCTCATCCAATGGAATGACTAGGGTTTCATCTGATAGACACTTCTTCAGATTTGACACGTGAAAAACGTTGTGAACTCCACTGAGTTCGGTAGGAAGGTCTAATTGATAAGCTACGGGTCCGATACGCTTCAAGATCACAAATGGGCCTACGTACCGTGGGTTTAGTTTGCCTTGTTTCCCAAAACGGATTACACCCTTCCAGGGTGACACCTTCAGTAGGACGCGGTCGCCTACTTGGAATTCGAGCGGTTTGCGTCGTTGATCAGCGTAGCTTTTCTGTCGATCTCGTGCCGCTGCCATGCGGTTTCTGATTTGTACAATCTTTTCAGTAGCCTCAAGTATCAACTCAGGACCTGTGAGTTGACTATCACCGACTTCTGCCCAACAGACCGGTGATCTACATTTGCGACCGTATAATGCTTCAAACGGTGCTGCTGATATACTCGTATGGTAACTGTTGTTATACTAGAATTCCACTAATGGCAGATGGATTTCCCAACTGTTCCCGAAATCTACCACACATGCCCTAAGCATGTCTTCCAAAGTCTGAATGGTCCTTTCACTTTGACCATCCGTCTGAGGGTGATAAGCTGTGCTCATATCTAAGCGTGTACCCAACGCTTTCTGAAGTGACTGCCAAAAGTTGGACGTGAAACGAGCATCTCTGTCTGAAGATGATGGACGTTGGCACTCCGTGCCGAGAAACTACTTCTTAATGTAGATACGAGTCAACTTATCCATATTATCTGTTTCTTTGATCGCTAGGAAGTGTGCGGACTTAGTTAAACGATCCACGATCACCCAGATGATATCGCAACCACCCAAAGTTCGCGGGAGTGTAGTGATGAAGTCCATCGAGATCTGATCCCATTTCCACACCGGGATCTCAGGTTGTTGAAGTAGCCCGATGGCTTCTGATACTCCACCTTGACTTTCGCGCAAGTCAAACACTTGCTCACGTAGGTGGCTATATCCGCTTTCATGTTGGGCCACCAGTACGCGGCTTTAAGGTCTTGATACATCTTATCCGAACCAGGATGGACAGAGTATCAGGATTTGTGAGCTTCGTCCATGACTAGCTTTCTGAGGTCTCCGTAGAGAGGTACCCATATGCGATTCATGAAATACCGGGCTCCATTGGGTTTTACTTCCCAATCGCGTTCCATTTTTCCCACCGATTCGGCCTTGATGTTTTCTTCCTTAACTGCTTCTAACTGCGCGTCGCGTATCTGTTCGGGTAACCCGAATGAATGGTGAACTGTAGTGCTCGTACCCGACGAGGTTTCAAGTGCTCCTTCCTACTGAGGGCATCAGCTACCACGTTAGCTTTACCCGGGTGATACCGAATGGCACATTCATAATCATTCAGGAGTTCGACCCAGCGACGCTGTCGCATGTTCAACTCCTTCTGGTCAAAGATATGCTGGAGGCTCTTGTGATCTGTATAGATTGTGCACTTTGTTCCATATAGGTAGTGTCTTTCCAAATCTAAGCGCAAACACCACTGCTCCCAATTCCAGGTCATGTGTTGTTTAGTTTTTCTCGTGAACCTTCAATTGTCGGGACGCATACGCGATGACCTTATCACGTTGCATGAGTACGCATCCCAACCCCTGAATGGAAGCGTCACAATACACCACAAAATCATCAGTCCCTTCCGGCAAGGACAGAATGGGTGCACTGCAAAGTTTCTGCTTTAGCAATTGAAATGCCGCTTCCTGTTTGTCACCCCAAGCATACTTAGTGCCTTTCTGGGTGAGAGTAGTAAGCGGTTGCGCGATCTTTGAAAATCCCTCGATGAAACGTCTGTAGTAACCAGCCAAACCCAAAAATTGGCGGATCTCTGTCGGTGTCCTGGGTGCTTCCCAGTTTTTGATAGCATCGATCTTGGCGGGATCAACATGGATACCCTTTTCATTCACAATGTGCCCAAGGAACTGAACTTCCCGAATCCAAAAATCACACTTTGAAAGCTTGGCATATAGTTTCTCCTGTTGAAGTAATTCCAGCAGTAATCGTAGATGTTCAGCATGTTCTTCTTCACCTTTAGAGTAGATGAGTATGTCATCAATGAACACAATGACAAACTTGTCAAGATACGGTTTACACACGCGGTTCATGAGGTCCATGAACACCGCGGGTGCGTTGGTGAGACCGAAGGGCATGACCAAGAACTCATAATGGCCATACCGAGTACAAAATGCCGTCTTAGCAATATCCTCCTCCCTGACGCGTAACTGGTGATAACCAGACCGTAGATCAATCTTGGAGTAGTAGCTTGACCCTTGAAGTTGGTCGAAGAGATCGTCGATGCGAGGTAATGGGTATCGGTTCTTGATGGTAACCTTATTGAGTTCCCTGTAGTCGATGCACATGCGGAAGGTCCCGTCCTTCTTCTTGACAAAAAGCACCGGAGCTCCCCATGGCGAAGTACTAGGTCGGATAAATCCTTTTTCTAACAATTCCTGGAGTTGGGTAGACAGCTCTTGCAGCTCTGCTGGAGCCAGGCGGTACGGGCCTTGGCGATAGGAGTTGCATGGTTCGCCAATTTGATTTCAAACTCTACTTGTCGATGTGGTGGAAGACCAGGTAACTCCTCTGGAAAAACATCGGAAAAGTCACGGACGACGGGGATATTTTCTATACGCTTCTCTTCCTTGGGTTGCTCGGTGACCAGTGCGAGCAAAGCGAAGGAGTTCTTCCTCCGAAGATACTTATGTGCTTGCATGTAAGAGATGATGTTTATGACGGCGCCTGCCTTCTCGCCTTGCACCGTCAAGATTTCGTCGTTAGAGAGCGGAATACGGATAGCTTTCTCGAAACAAAGAACTTCAGCTCGGACGTCGGATAGCCATTCCATTCCGGCTACCACGTCAAAACTACCCAGGGTAGTTGTCATCAGATCAATGGTAAAGGTGTGACCCGCGAGTTCGAGTTGACAGCCGGATACTAAATGGGTCACATCTACAGATTTACCATTGGCTAGTTCTATGACGTAAGGGGTCTCTAGGGGTTTAGGCGTGAGATTTAGGTTCTTCCTAAAAGACTCAGATATAAAACTCCTATCCGCACCCGTATCAAAAAGTACAGTAGCAAAATGATCGTTAAGGGGAAACTTACCGGTGACCACGTTTGAGTCGTTTCTGGCCTCTCCGCGGCCTAGCGTAAATGCACGACCTTTGGCACCCCCTGTGCCACCATTTCCATTGTTGTTGTTGTTATTGTTGTTGTTGTTATTGTTGTTGTTGTGGTTGTTGTGGTTGTTGTTGTTGTTGTTCCCACCATTGTTGTTGTTGTTGCGAAGCTGTGGGTAGTCTCGTTTGAAGTGGGCAGTGCGACCACACTGATAGCACCCCGGTTAATACCTTGCTGCTGACCCTGGTGTTGATTTTGGTTTTGTCGAGACATGATTTCTCCGCGACAATCCTTTGCCGCATGTCCCGTTTTGCCACATCGTTGGCAGCGATTTCCGGCACAATGGCCGTGATGATGGAGGTTACAACGATTACATTGCGGCTTTCGACCCACATAGCCGCTGGTGTTCTGGGTGTTGTTGGCGGGCTGATTATTGTGACCCGATTGCTGTTGAAATTATTGAACCGTTTCTAGTTCCCTTGTTGTGGCTGGGCTGACGAAGACTGTCGAGCAGGCGAGTCTTCAAATTTTCTTTTATTATCAGGGACAACTTCAGTTGTACCCGAGATGGCAACTTCTTTTGTTCCACCGCCTTATCGGTGAGTTTATGCGCCAGCCTGATCGCTTGATGCTCAGTCGCAGGGTTGCTAGCCATTACCATGCCCTGGATCTCGGGGACCAGACCCCCAAGGTAAAACTCGAGTCGTTTTTCAACGGTGTTGGCCAGATCGGGACATAGAAATACCAGGTCATGATGTTTCGCTGTGTATGCTTCAATTTCAGATCCCACCATCTTGTGGTTCCATAATGCTTGCTCCAACTGCTGAACCCTGTCCCGCGGACAGTACTCCTCCTTGATTAGGGCCTTAAACTCGGCCCAGGCCATTACGTTTGCAGCAATAAGTCCACGCATTTGGACTTGTGCATTCCACCAAGTTAGTGCTCCATCCTCCAACGTTGAGGCAGCATACTTGACCTTGTTGGCCTCAAGGCAATTGCACATCTCGAACACCGATTCGGACTTTTCAATCCAACGGAGCAGTCCTATGGGTCCTTCTGCACCCGTGAATTTGCTCGGTTTCGCACCGAGGAACATTTTGTAGGGGTTACGACCCCCTACTGCTAACAGAGGATAGGTAGTCAGCGAGAAAGTCTGCTAGCCCAACTATTAGATTTTCCCATGAAAATTTAATAATGGTTACCTGCTGGTGGGTTTTGAACACCTGCCAGAGTAGCATTCACGTGTTCTTGGATCATTGCGGCCAATTCTTCGGGTGTCATGTTGAGGTTTCTGCGACGTCCAGTTGCCATTTTAGATCTTCGCAAGACAACATAAACACACACCGATAAGTATATATATCCAATATAGTTATTCTAATCCATACTTAAATAATTCCTCAAATTATGTTAACCTAAATAAATTAAACAATCAAAAGGAATATTCGATTAAATAAAATTTCAACGTCTCACAAAATGCCAACCAAACATATCAGTTTACTATAATATTTCAAGTTCAAACATAAGTAGAAAATAAATAGACTAAAGGAAACAAAAAGGGATAAGCGAGACGAGTCAGTCTTCTACGTCTCCATCTCCCAAATCGCTATCGTTGCCGTCATCCTCCGTGGCGTTTCCAGCTTCTACAGCCGGGTCTTCCTCCGGATCCTCCTCTGGATCCTCCTCTTCTTCCTCTACCGGCGCTGGAGGGGCCGGTGCTGGTGCGGGTACTGGTACAGGTGCCTGATTCTGTTCTAGTTCTTGAATTCTCCAGCTGGACTCAAGAACTCTGTCTTCGAGCCAGTCAGCCCTCAGCTGCTCAGCACGAAGATCTTTAGCTAAAGTGTTACGAGCTATCTTATTCTCATATTGCTCTTCCCCGAGCTCTCCAGTCTTACCCGTTAATTGTCGTATCATCCATCCCTGTGCTAGGATAGTTTCCTGCATTCTCTCTAGTTGTTCCTGTTGTTTTCTTATCATATCTCTAAGTAGGTCGTCCCCTACTTCTAACGAGTTAACCGGTTCAACCGGCATAGCGGTGGTCGGGCGTGAGGACGACTCCTCTCCTAGAGCGAGTCTTTTCCTAGCAGCTCAGCGTGTCTCCACGCCATGAGGTGGTGAGGGTTCGACCATAGGTGCCTTCCCCGGTGCCCTTGGTTGTAAAGGTTTGTCGGATGATGATGATGACATTGCCTGTTGGGTTGTTTAGTTAGTTACGAGTTGCGTTTATCACAATATGCATTTATATTTTACATAACACAGTTGTAGTACAACACATAACAAGATATCACAGTTCAGTGCCTAAACTTAGTCTAGTGTCGTGTAATTAGCTATAGTTTAGGTCTACTTTTAATGCAAACCTGGTTCTCTATAGCTAGAGGCTCTGATACCAATCTGTCACACCCTCAAATTTCCACTTGCGGAGTTTTACCGCGAGGCGTGTGAACAAACCAGAATCTGAGACACTAGTAACATCGAACGACTCTATATGATTCGTTTATACTTTTCCAAAAATTATTTGTTTACCTATTCATAGTTATTTTCAAATTATCTTAGTTTGGTTTCAAAGTTTAGCGGAAGCATTAGTTTTAAAGTTGAGCGGAAGCATTAACGTAAAGTAAAGTAACGGGCGCCAACACAAACGCCAAAACCAAAGAAAAACCCAAACAATATTCGTAAATAAGACTCGATAAAAGATGTCTTGATCAATGCAAGTGAGTGCACCTAGAGCTCCTAGCGTCCTGAGAAACATGTAAAGAAACAAGTGTCAACATTAAAGAAGAGTGAGTTCACAGGTTTTTATAAGTTCATTAGTTCGGTTAAAAGTTGTTTCCCCCGTTATCCCTAACCCGGAATAACGATATAGTTCCATTATTCCTAACCCGGAATAATAATGATGTTGGTTCCATTATTCCTAACCCGGAATAATATTGTTGTTGGTTCCATTATTCCTAACCCGAAATAATATTGTTGTTGGTTCCATTATTCCTAACCCGGAATAATATTGTTGTTTCGTAATTAAGTTCAATGTTAACATGTAGGTAGCGAGCCTAAGGTTATGTCACATAAGTGTTCGCGATCGAAGCTGACTGTTGTGCCTCCGTGTTGCCAGGCCTATCACTGACCATGGCGAAAGTTAGGCCAAATTATTCACCCGTTGACCATACCCGGTCGGCTAGCGCGACTAGCTCGGGTGGGGCTTGTCGGGCCTAGTAGTACTACTTATAATTTCCCCGCTATCTAACCCAATACTAACGATTCGAGAGTTTGTCGAGGACTTCCGTGATATAGCTGCTTAGTGACCATAACGTTCATTAACATTAACTTAGTTACCGAGTAGTTTAACAACGTTAATTTCGTATAACGTAAAGAGATAGAGTTGTAGAGTGTATACATGTTTCTCCCCCTGTTGTTTAAAACCGGATAAAATAGGGGCCGTGAACTCACCTTTAATTGCTCGGTTAGTGTAACACAGAAGTAGCAATTGATGGGACCGCTAATTGCGTCCTAACAAGTCAATCGATTTAAAGTTAGTGTGTGTGAACACACTGATACAAACCCTACACATAACTAACACACAATGCGGCACACATGACAACAAATTCGAAAACACAATCATGCATGCAAAGTATTATCATACCAAAATAGTGATCAAACCAACTTATCATGAACACAAATCAACTCATACAACATTTTGGTACACACATTCGCAAGTTATCAAGTTTCAGCTTGTACGCTCATAACTAGGCTGTTTTCGAGGATTTTTATAAAATAGTTCCGACGTTCTAAAAATTCCAATTTTTTTACAGAAGGTGTCAACTAAACTGTAGAATTTTATGTAAATTTTTCATGTCCTAACACTTTACCGATTATTCATAAACATTTATATACTAGGCTGCAGTCAGATTTGTTGCTTTCTGACTGCAGTCCACGGGAAAAATTATTTAAAAATCATCGTTCATCCAATTAACAAAATTCCAGTTGGAGTTTCCCGAAAATTTCCGTCTCCAGTTTCTGTACAAATTTGTGACCCAACCCTCTACATATTTTGAGACCCGACTCGATAAACAACTAACAAATTTTCAGAATTTACACAGCTTCAGTTACTGCACTTAAACGACCACTTAAAAATATCAAACCACCTCAGAAAAATATGAATCTTGCGCCATTAGAAGCGTTTTTCAAAAATATACGTTTTAAGCTTCAGAAAATCCACTTTTCGATAAATAATAACCAAGTTACAGCCAATTGAAGTTGGCTGTAAACACCATTCAGCAACCTGTTTTCGACTTTTATCGCAATAGAACACGCTTAAACGATCGAGACGTTAATAAATGATCAATAATAGATTTATTAGTCACATATCATCATGTACATCATACTCATGCAAACCCTAATCATATAATATGATTTTTATCACAAAACGCAGCCTACGATTCTTGTATCCAACTAAACATCAAATCGCAAAACTCGCACAATTAATCGAACTAAACATCATAACACTTTCATAACAATGATTCTACCATTACATACAAGCATGATCAAGAATTCATAAACCCTAATGTGATTTGCGAAATAATAAAAACCCTAACCTTGCAACGATGAAGATTAACGAACCGGGAACGAGATTGGAATCACTTCGGGTTTTGGAGGAAGTTGCGATCGAGAGAAAGAGTGGGGAGGGCTGCCGTCAGCTCTTAGAGCTAGGGTTTAGGTTTGTTTTTTTTTTTTGAAACATAACACATACATGCATGCCTATTTATACCAAGACAAGGGAAAGAAGAAAAGGAGAAAGGGTGGGTTTGCTTGCGGCCGCACAAGGGGTTTGGGTGGGTAACTTGGGCCCTAAGTTTAGGCTAGTTACTTGGGCCACAAGGAAGTGAGGTCGACACGTTTCGCGGCTCGGTTGTCGGCTATTTATTTAATATATATTTTTTTTATAAACTAATATTCACGAAATCAAAACATGATATAATAACTCACCAACTTATAAACGTCTAATAACACATAGCACGTAATTCACTCGATAAGTTCACAAAGTTAGCGTAGTTATTTCGAGCGAGTAATTTAATTCTCCGAATCAAATTAGCGTAGGAATGAATAACCGTGAAGTAGTGCGTTTAAGATTCCTGAAAAACCGGGATGTCACATAGAAGACATGTATTAACTAGACAATGGTTATGGTTGTCTGGAGGGCTAAGAACGTTATTGAAAAGTATGGGATTAACAAGTGTGGTGATAATCGTGCTAAGCCTATTATCACACCCCAACCAATTGTGGAAACATCGGGGCGGGACGAAAACGAGATTGCAAGAGACTTCATAACTCTATTTGTGACAATATTTAATAAATCAAGATTTCATTTCATTACTAAATCAAGTACAATGTTTCGAAGCAAATACAACAATTAAACAAAAGAAAAAACAAAAACAACAACGATTACAACAATTAAGATGAGTTTCTAGTTCATCTACTAAGTTCCACCCGTCATCATCATCATCAAATTCCGGCAACACGCGTTAATGTATAGTTCAATTCAAAGTATTGGCGAGCATACAAGTTTAGGTACTGGCATATGTTAAAAGTTTAAACTAATCCGCATGGCAAAATTCGAATACTAAAACTTAACATGGCAATACTATCATGCAACTATATTTGTCAACCTAAAGCTTCTCGCTAGCGTAATCTAATCTTAGCAATGAAAAGACCATTTTGTTTACTTAACATGACCTCAAGAATACGGGCGGTGTGTTAATCCTATAGCGCTATACATGTTAAAGGAGGCTCATACGAAGTTAATGACAAGTATAAAGCATCATGTATCATGTATATGTTTAAGCATTTCGTATAAAGCATGTATATTGAATTGTTTGTTCATAAGCATGTTTATAAGTTTAAGTGTGAGTTTTTAATAGGTTACACATATTACACCCAAAAGTGTGAAAATAAAAAGTGGGTCGAGTATAGTCACAGTTTTGGAAGCTTTCCAAGTTAAACCGAGAGTTGATAAGTTGTTGGGATGGAAACACCAAAGTTACCCTACATGGGGAAACATAGGTGGGTGAGTAATAAGACGTAAGAGTAGGTTCAGATTTGGGAATTATAAGTATGTAAAAGTATGCATATGAAAAGTAATTACCTACTCTTAAACACTCGTTTTTGACACTATAAGTTTTCATGTGATCTCATGGGTTAAAATTACCCATTAGAATCGTAACGAGCGATTTAAAACATTAATAATATAACCTTCATTCATGACGTGTAATCATAATCCGATTACCATCAAGATTTCGGTTATGTATATATTTATGTATCATATCCTATAATTAAGTCCATCATATATAACCATAGAATTCATATAAGTCATGCATGGAGGTAGGATGATAAACATCCGTTGAACCTCATTGTATGATTCACCAAAGCACAAAGCTTACCCATTTAGTTGGTAAACCCGGTTGGTCATGAATAACAAGAATGGAAACTAATCTAATCTTTCTACATACTAAGTATCCAAATAAGGACAAAAACATCAAGTGAAGTGGTGGAATGAGGTTAGGATAGCCAAGGCTTCCAAGTATTCACACCTTGCACCATAACACAAGTCTTGCCATAAGGACTATGGTAATCTTGGTTGGTTTCATGACCTGTGGGTTGTCTAAACCCTAATGAAAAAGAAAATTTAGAGGGTATTTGAAGCTCTAAACTCATAAGAATCAACTCCTAACATGTCTCATAACCTAAGATAGGTTTAAGAACAAGTAGGCACAAGATTAAAGCAAGAAAACATAAGTTTTACAGAAGTTAACAAGATAATCTTCCAAAACAGAAAGTTTAGACCTCAAAATGGTGAGGTTGCACCTTGGTTTTACCATGGTAAACCTGTGGAAACACTCCTAGAGGTGTTCCAAGCTTTGTAGAGGAAGAAGAGGTGCATAAAAGATGTAAAAATGTGAGTCTGAACTCACTTTTGGACTTAGAATATTCTTCCTTGTTCTTTAGTTTGCAACTAATTTGAGAGAGTTTTGAGAGTGTGGAGGAGTTTGGAAAGTGAAAATGGGTGTATGGAGGCTTGTTTATATAGTGGGCTAGTAGGGTTTTGAGTTAAATGAGGTTTAAAGGTGATTGGGGGTGAAAAAGGTGAGAAAAGGTGACCAGCCCGTATGCATCAAACAACTCTCTGCGGATTGGAGTCTCTCGCCGGTCACGACAGGAAAAGCCTAGGTTGTCGCACCCCGCCAGAGTCTCATTTAGTCAGCAACATTGTTTTATTACATTTTGGCCCCTGCACTTTGGTGTTTCCCTCATTTTAAGCTAAAACTTGGTGTTTTGACATGTTTTTAAGTATATAAAATGTATGTAAGTATAATTTGAGTATCGAGAATGTATGTATGAGTATTTGCACGTACAACAAGTATCAGTTTGTATGTAAACATGTATTTAACGATCGAATACATGTAGGACAAATATGTATAAATTATGAATTTCATTACGATTAAAGTCTCGAATTATAAAATTGGAAGTGAAATACGTATGAGATACGAATACAAGTTTTCATTAATAGAAATACGATTACACTTTGTAAATAAGGGAAGTACAAAATGCAGAGTGCTATACGGATCGTTCGGGTCCTAATTTGGCAAACCTAAGGTAAACGTGCGGAATCCATTTGCATAGGCGACATTGTAGACAAGTTATTCACTGATTAATCGCTGTTTCATTAATGTTTAGACGTTACAGATCCTGGAAACACTTGGACAGAGCTTCGCCGTCTCTGTGCCAAAATCACTGAAGTTATAAATGAAATCACCAAGGCACCTATTTATACTAACTTAAGTTCACTGGTGAGAGACTAAGTTCGGGCGAACTTGACCTAGTCAAGTTCAGCCGAACTTGACTTCACACACAACATTACCAGCGAACTTGGCCTATATTTCACTTAAATACGCCTTGTTTCTAACAGATTAAGCTCAGCGAACTTGGCCTATATTTCACTTAAATACGCCTTGTTTCTAACAGATTAAGCTCTAATCACTCAGACTCGATATATAATGACATAGGCAACATACATATGCACTAACAGACTCCCCCTTGGATGTTGCCGTAGTCATTTTCTCTCGTAGGCATTTGTTTTCGAATAAGCTCCTGAGTCTTTATCATTCTCTTGATCTTTAGTCTTGAATAATCTTAACATCTTTGATCTTCAATTTTTCTCTTGTCTCTTGAGCTTGTCTTGATAAAACTTTAAACACCATGCTCCCCTTGCTTTGAGCTTTCTTCTATCTTCAATCAACGAGTTTTATCTAGCTCCCCCTTAACATTTACTTCCTGTTTCAAAGTTCCTCAAACATTCAAATAAACATTTCAGATTCAAACTTTGAAATTTCTAACCATCAAGATTTCAAATTTTAATCTTCTGTCAGTTTTAAACCTTCTCAGTTATTCAAGTCCAAATTAATGACCTTGAATATCTGATTTATATCAAGTTCAACTTAATGATCTTGATCAAATGTTTTGACACAAAACTGACCCAATTATTCAAATGTAAGTTTCAACTTAATGAACTTTTAAACTTTTCAGATCAATTTCAAAAGGTTTTTAAATTTTGTTCAACAACTCTAGACTTTGAAAATCAGCTTTTCATCATCAGTGGTCGAAACTAAAAGATAATATAATCTTTTTGTTTTTATGAAATGAATATCAAACACTAAGAATTTACAAACATATTTACAACCATATTTTTGTTGAGTTTGTGGTAATGGATCATATCAGTTTTTTGAGACATATCACTAGTACCGTTGACCTTTTGAGACTTTAAGTTTTAAACAAATTTACCTAGATTGTCGATATGTTTGTCCTCTTAAACTTCAACACATTTCTCAATTGTTTCAAGATATCTTTAGGTACGAATTATGAAACTTGACTTAACTATGGTTCCCATCTCAGAATATACTCCTAGTGGCGGATCTAGAAAATTCGTGAAGCCGTAACGTTTTATAAAAAACCGTAACGAAATCGAAAAAACGTCAAAATTTTTCAAAATTTACACTACCGCCGAAGCGCCAAGCTGTAGCGGGGGTTGCCCCTTTGTATAAGCTAGGTCCGCCCCTATACTCCCGCATCAAGATTCCCTAGATTTCATCTTACAGGTGAGTATAGCGTAATTGATATCTGTATCTGGGTTGTGCGAGACCTTGAGAGATCAGGTTAGTACCATCGTACCGACAGAGAGATGAAGGCTCGACTTATAAGGTAGTGTTCCAAAATGAAATCTTTTTGTACTGCAATTGTAGTATCTTTCGATATTTTCAATTGAATGCAGTTTTAGGGGATTTTTGCAAAAGCATTATAGAAGTTCTAGGCCATTACTTCCGCAAAATCAGAAGAACTTGTATAATACCCCAGATATCAACTATCTATAAAGACCTCGTTTCTCAGAATTAGGCAATATCTCAAACGAAATTTCGGAGTACTAAGTCCATATATCCGAGAGATGTTAATCCACAAGTTTAAGCAGTTGTAAAATTTAGTTTATATCTCGGAAACAATTTACTGAACGTGTGAAGTCTATCAACACATCTACAGTAAGACTTGTTTATCACTTTTTAAACTTTACAAATCCTTAGCGTACTTTTATAGTCCACTGATGTACTATCATTTTCCTTTATCCCCAAAACTCTTTTTTCCTTTTTCAATGTATTTGTACTTTTCGTATTTAATATGTTTTTGAATTTTCTGAAAGTTTTTTCTCCCCTAAAATTCAAAAACATATTTTTGAAATTTTTTGTTTATAGGAAAACATTGACCAACCGATGAGAATCACTTCAATTCTCCATCCATTACTGCTTCAAATTTTTTTATTTAAAGCACTCTCCTCCTCATGATGACAAAAACCTTGACACCTTTATGTTAATAAAACATTTATATCCCTGAGTTTTGCCTGTTCAACAGTGAGGGTTCTGTGAAAATTTTCAAATTTTCTTCAAAAATTTGTAAAATTTTCTTCAGAAACATTATTGGAACATGTTTTTTGAAAATTTTCTCCAAAAATTTTCAAAAATTGTAAAGTAAACGTTATTTGAGTTTCAAATTTTGTAAAAATGGCTTTATATAAAACTTGATAACCCGGCCCGTCTTCAATATGTGCCACGGAACTCCATTCTCAGTAATTTACTTTCAACTCAGAAATTCCTACACATAAATTTAAACAGTTAGTTGAAAAGTGACACCCGAGCATTTTTAGCCTTAGGCGTTATTTCTTCAACCTTAATTTTGACTTTCTTTTCACAATCAGGTTTATTTTGAACTTTCTCAAATTTTGAAAAGTCCTCTAAACTTTCAATTTTCACTGATTGTGTAACTTTTTTTTCTTTTACCAACCATGTTTGATTTTTCATTAAAGCTTTCTTGAAATGCAATGTATAAACTTTTTGTTCACTACTATTCGAGGATTCACCAGTTTCAAAATTTGAAAACTTAGTAATAACTAGTTTTACCTTATTTGTAGTTTCTGTACATTGTTTCAAAACCTGAGTTGGCATTCTAGATTTTTTGTTATCAATATAAGCATGATTAGGTTTAATTTGTAAACATTTACTAGCAATGTGTCCAGTTACTCCACATTTATGACACTTCCTGTTCTCATATCGATCTTTTCTATCAAACCATATACTCAAATCATAACATTGATTTGATGTGTGGTAGCCATCTTTCCTGCTTCTCATGTTCCTTTGATTTGACGTTGAAGCATTGTGGTCCAACCTGCACCACTTATTCTCAAGTTTTTGTGAGTTTTGTTTTTCAAATTTGTTTGTATTTTTATAATGATTGGATGATCGCACCGATGAACTTTTATTTTTGTTTTGAAAACTTGTAAAACTTTGTTTTTCCTTTTGTTTTCGTTCTTCATTCTGCTTAGAAGGTTTTTGCGTAGAGCATTCACCTTTCTCAGTAGATTGTAGAACAGTTTCTTGGATTTTTTTTTAGTTTTAAAAATATTTCATGTTTATCATTTTTAGCTCTTTCATCATCGGTATCATCGTCACAATCTTCAATTATGACATCGTCATAATTTGTAACAATGTTACTTATTGGAATTTCCTTTTTATTATTATTGATCGGTTTTGGACATATATGATCTAACTTTAATGAGGAAGTCACAAATCCTTTCAATAATTTTGCTGAATTAGCAGCTTTATTATAACAGTCTCAACTTCTTTTTCAAGTTGAGCTATTTTCTCAATATGAGAATTTATTGCTATTTGATTTTCTATATTTAATTTTTCAAAAACAATTTTATCATTTTTAAACATTTTTATTTTATTTTAAAAATCTACTACCATTTGTAATTTTTCATTTTCTAAAATTTTTATTTTGTTTTCAAAATTCTTTTCATTTTCTTTTAATATTTTATTTTCTAATGTCAAACTCTCAATCTCACTCAAGAGTTTGGCATTATCTGCCTGATATTTGTCTACATCATAGACCGGGCAGACTGGTTTAGAACTTGAAGACTCATTTGTGGATATACTTGAAACTAGAGCTTCACAGTTCTTAACCACTACACTCTATTGAAACTTATTCTTCAGAGATGTCCATAATTCTTTCGCAGTCTTGTATTCTGGTAAAAGTATCAGGATGTCTTCCTTAACCAATTGCTGGATAAGATTAATCATTTTCTTTTCAGAAAAATAATCATCTTTCTGTTGAGTAGAATATTTGCACTTCTCCAGAATTTTCTGATTCTCATCTCTAGGAACGACATAACCTGTCTCAATCGCGACCCAACTGCGGAAATGCATAGATTGGACCCAACTCTCAAATTTTCCTTTCCAAACTTCATACTCGTTCATACTCATCAACTTTGGCGGCTTCACAGACTCAATTTCATTTTCCAAATTTATCTGTTGTTCAAAACACTTGACAAATGATTAGCAAACAAACAATTTTAGCAAAAACTGACGTTTTAATCGACAATCGGTATGTTAAAAACGTTTAAAATTTTTCCGAAAACTATTTTTACCCGATTATATCTTTAAAATCATCTCGTCGATACGACTCTAACGATATATAATGTTCGTGAAGTTTTTCGGATTTTCATGCACTTTTTTTTTGGAAACCTTGGACAAGTTCGGGCGAACTTGTCACAGCTACTTAACAAGTTTGAACGAACTTGTATTGAGATGTTATGAAAAATAGTCAAGTTCGAGCGAACGTATGTGAATTTTCAAGAGATAGCAAGTTTGGGCGAACTTGTATAGACTTTCAACAAATTTTTATCAAGTTCGGGCGAACTTGACTAAAAATGATGAAAAAACAGTCAAGTTCGAGCGAACTTGAGTAAAAAACCTTGAAAAATCAGTCAAGTTCGGGCGAACTTGATGAAAAATTTGAGTTTTTCAATCAAGTTCGAGCGAACTTGATGTTAAGTTCGAGCGAAGTTGTGATTTCAAACATGGTGTTTTCAATTTTTCAGCATGAATTCGTTTGTTTTAAGCTCTGATCTTTTCAAGGGTTTTACTATTATGGATTCTACGTATTATACTTGAAAATCAGTCCATTTTGTCCGTGAATTGTCCAAGAAAAGTTAAAAATGAAAGAATAGAGTAGAAGATGAGATGTTCTATGTCCAATGTCTTCAAATTAGGCCAATCCTGCTCTGATACCAATTGTGGGTCTGTTATACGGATCGTTCGGGTCCTAATTTGGCAAACCTAAGGTAAACGTGCAGAATCCGGTTGCATAGGCGACATTGTAGACAAGTTATTCACTGATTAATCACTGTTTCATTAATGTGTAGACGTTACAGATCCTGGAAACACTTGGACAGAGCTTCGCCGTCTCTGTGCCAAAATCACTGAAGTTATAAATGAAATCACCAAGGCACCTATTTATACTAACTCAAGTTCACTGGTGAGAGACTAAGTTCGGGCGAACTTGACCTAGTCAAGTTCAGCCGAACTTGACTTCACACACAACATTACCAGCGAACTTGGCCTATATTTCACTTAAATATGCCTTGTTTCTAACAGATTAAGCTCTAATCACTCAGACTCGATATTTAATGACTAGGCAACAGACATATGCACTAACACCTATGGGTACCCACAAGTCTCAGCTTCGATGCTATAACTACCATGAGAAGGGGCATTTTGCGAGCGAATGCACAAAGAAGCATATTAGTCGCACATCAGAAAAGAAAATGGAAGTTGGCATCTCTCATCCTTTAATGGATCTGCAACTCAAGTGAATCAAAGGTACTGGTGACTCAAGTAGGTGGAGATTTTGATTGGAGCGATCAGCTGCAGGCACTAGATATTAATATAACTAATCATGCTTTCATGCCTGCCATCAAGGATGATTCTTCCTCTTCTGTAAACCATTGAAGTAAATTTTAATATTTGTTCTCAAATATGCATTGAGCGTGTTGCATTTTATCATAAACATAATTATGAACTCCGTACTGAAGTTGGGATATGCAAAAGTTTAAAACAATAATTTATAACTAAAGAAAAAACTTATAAAACAAAATTGAAGCTTTAAAGAAAGACATATCTCAATTCAAGCAACAATTAGTGACAAAAGTTGCATTCACCTGTATTCTTAGAAAAAAAGATATAGGATCTAACTGATGAGTTAGAACATGTGAAAGGTAAATATTAAACCACTTATTTAAGTTTCGAAAGGTCTGAAATATATAACAAGGTTGCAGAAAATATCATGGATAGACAGTTAGAGGTAAGAAGATACCAGGGATAGGATTCAATAAAGTCCCCCTCCTTTCAATAGCAACTATACTAGTATGTCATTATCTAAAGAAGAGGAAGCTAGCTAATATGGTATACGGGAAAAACTATCATTGTCCTGATGTGGTTGAATCAGTACTAGCATCAGTAGACATTGATTTTAAATGTGTGAATGATACTGAAGGTAAAGCAGACATTGCTGAATGAGACAACGAGGATGACGATTGTGATAACTATCAAGATGATTGTTTAAAAAACCAGTTCTTCTTTTAATTGTTTAAAACTGAAACACTTTCAAAAACCTTTGATGTTTTAGGCCCGGTTTCTATAAAGTCCATAATTCAGGAGCGCAGGTGATTCAATCAATTGTTAGATCGATTGAATCGGAACCATAACTCTGATACCAACTGAAAGTCCAGGATATGGCGGGTCTAAACAGAATTTAAAACTTTTGATGTTTTAGGCCCGGTTTCTGAAAGTCCACAATAGTCCATAATTCATGAGCGTAGGTGATTCAATCAACTGTTAGATCCATTGAATCGAAACCGTAGCTCTGATACCAATTGAAAGTCCAGGATCTGGGGGGGTCTAAACGGAAGTTTGGACGAGATATCACTAATTTGGTAGAAAGTTATTAAGAAGAAGTAAAAACAGAAGCTTTCCATTCATACCAAAAGAGCATACATCGTTTACAAGCTGGAGAAACTTTCTCCAACATTTCCACTCCGGGATCTCCAAAACTTATCAAACTATGAACATACGGCACTATATATAAACACGGATTTAGTGCGGACAAGACATACATGCGGACTTGTTTACCTCCGTACGAAGGTAGTTACCCTCGTACAAAGGTGATCTCATCCTCGCCATCGTGTCATGTGTTCCTTTTTCTCATTAAACTATACAATATTCAACACACGCTCTATCTAGCCTATTTGCATAGTGGCGGACATACATAATATGCACCAACAGTTTCTAAGGGCAAAGACGTGGTTGATTGCATGTTTTTAAATCTTTTAATGCTTTTATTTCTAATGGTAATGATTATTCTACTTCAAAATATCAGAATGTAAAGAAATCATCTCCTATTGTATTTATGACTTCTAATATTAATGTTGACTGTAAAAGTTGGTGATGCCCAATGTCCCCATGGAAAACACCAAAAGGGTAAAAACTACTTGAGTTGGTGTTCAGCATCCAACAAAATTAGTTAGGTCACAACATAGTGACAAGTATGATGCATCCCAATCTAGGACAGGAAATGGAGTTTGTGTTCCTTATATGAAGAAGGAGACTTGCTTCAATTGTGGAATTGCAGGGTTGCTAGGAACTGCAAGAATCGTCCTTATGTGCCTTATTGTAATGGACAACAGAAAGCCATACCTAAGTCAAATAGTCAATCTGAGCCAATGAAGGTGACATTACCTAAGGCAATGAAGAATGTGAGGGCTAAGGTTAAGCCTTTTAATGGACATTGGAATGTTGCTAAGGCTAAACGACAATAGGCTTTGAAACTAAAACATGTTTTGAAAACTACAGTAGTTTCAAAGTTTGTCCATGCTTCAAAAATAAACAAAGTTTCTAAACATATTGTTCTTAAAAAGGCCCAAAAGAAAATTCTAAGCCTAAACAAATTTGGAAACAAATAACAAAAGCAGCAACATCCCAAGTCTATGAAATAAATGGAGATATGTGCTTACAAGAAGTTTCTTATATTTATTCTTCAGGAACACCTGATCTACAAGGCTTGAGTACCGATCTCTAACTAAATCTCCACATGTGTAGGAACGACCAATGGGGAATATAAGCATTCTTTGGTCTGTTGTTAGTGGTTGTTCAAGACCCGTAATTGGAGACATATCCCAACTATATAATGCACAAGATTTCAATGAGGGATATGTGAACTCTACAGGAGATAAAAGGGGTAGAATCATCAAAAAGATACAATAATGAATGAATTCCTTTGATTTCAATGTTGCATTGATTGATCACGGTCTTAAAAGACAACAAAAAGATTTTTCTTGTTCTTTAAAATTTGTATATTCTTTTATTTATTTTAATTTTATTTTAGGCACAAATTGGGGGGGGGGGGGTAATCAGAAAAATCCAAAAACATTAGAAAAAAAACAGAAAAAGGTGTTTTAATTGCATCATATGGGAAGTGATAAGAGTTTTCGTTTGAAGTCTAGACTGTCAAACCCGTCATGCAGCGGAAGTAAACCACGGGATGCAACAGACACATGGCATAAACACATTGTTTACAAAGATACTATAGTGTACTCCAAAGGTACCTCAATTTACATTGTTGATTCCATACTACAAGTATGCTATCACAACACGTTCTTACAGATCGCGTTAATCTTCTGATGTATGCTTTTATACATGTATTCAGTTATAGAGCAGTTCTTGTAATAGCGAACACAAGTATCACACAAGTGTCAAGTCAAGTCACCTGAAAAGCATGTTATTTTTGGAAAAGGTCAACTACAAATAGTTGGTGAGTTTCACTATTTTAGTTTGCATCATACAATTGAAAATGTAGTTCAAGTTTGACACATTTGATTAGATTATACCGAGCCCACAATTTAAACCTTGACTGTTCATAAGTGTCGTGTCCTACATCGAACACCTGAGCACTTTTCCACCCCAAGTAACTATGTCTAACACCACATAACGTGCATGGACATGTGCAATTGCAGTAGAACCCATGGCATCCGTGCCAGCTCAATTGGGTTTGTAAGACCAATAGTACTATTCACATATCCACCAGCCTATAGTTGATCACTCGTGTTTGTGGGGATCTTCCATGTGTTAGTGTAACTCAGATAATTCATATCAAGTCATGTATTCATGTGCAAGTTTTTACGTATGTAACATGCAATTCACCCCATGTGAAACATGAAAACAGTTTGAAAACATGGTAGTAAAACTCACTGGATAAACAATGCACTGCAATTACATAATTGATAGGTATCAGTTTGCAACCACTTTAGTCCTAGTATCAGGCAGTTTTAGGTTAATTACCGAAATCGGTCTCACACCTTGATAATTCGATTACATCAAAGCCGTGCGTGATCGGCTGGTATCTTCATTGCACAATGGAAGTGTAAAAATGCTAAGACTTCTAGAAGGTGAACACCCACTAAGTACTCGAATCCCCATGAGTTCTCCTATTCCAACCGTGCCATAGTTTGAAAGTGTAACCTGAGAAAGAAACATGCGAAAAATCAACATAATGTTGGCGAGTTCATAGTTTGTTTGTTTTGTTTCCAAATGAGTCTTAAAACATTTGAAAATCATGCATTTGAAAACCGGTTTGTGAGATCATAGTATCTCAAAGCGTTGAAATCTCATAACTGTATATCGGTATTGAAATATTTTCCATTATGTTTGTAAACCGATGCATGTAATTGTTGTGTTTGAAAACCGGTAATGAAACTGTTTTCCATCGTATCTGTAAACTGGAATTGATATGTTTTCTCTTGTATTTGTAAACCAGTATTGAAATCATATTATGTAGGATACCTATGCAATCTAAGGATCAATCATGTGTGCTAAGACACTGATCTATGTGCCATAAGTAAATAACCAAACTAAGACAACTTTGACATCATAGGGAACACAAAAGCACTCATAAAAGGTTAACGAACCCGGAGTGGAGCTCGCCTCAAACTCGATAGATCTATACCTTTTGCACCTTGGTCACTAAGTGATTAATGGTTCTCTTGTCATCATCCTACTTACGCACAGTGATCTGTTATCATCTAATCCCATAGCTACATACCAATTATCGTAATCGGTGTTTTCGATGTGTATGAACGGACCTCTGTTGGTGCATAATGTCTATGTCTTAGTCTTATATCGAGTCTGTATAGTATAGAGCTCAATAGGCTAGTCCTATGAAGTATTTATGTATTGTTGTAACAAGTTCGCCCATAATAGTCATGTATAGCCAAGTTCGGCCGAACTTGCTAAGGCAAGTTCGGGCGAAATTAGGTCCTCCATGAGCGAACTTGGTAGCCTATATATACCTAGCTAGCCTCTCTCATTTGTAACTTTGGCATTTTGGAGGTGAAGCTCTGTCAGTTTGTACTCTTGATGTTTGATCAATAAAACTGATGTTAAACTGATTAATTCTTGTCTATTGGTAAACACGACGTAATATTTCCGCTATTATGGACGTTAGATATCAAATTTAGGTTCCTAAGCATTGAGGATCGGTCCTACAAGTGGTATCAGAGCTAGAACAGCCTGATTTGATAGTATCAAGACACGAACACTTCTATTTCATCTCCATTCTTCTATTTTTCTTAACTTTTTCATCAAAAATGAAGAATTCACGGTCAAAATCTTTTCAATTTTGAATATATCATGTAAAATACAACAAAGATAAACCCTTGAAAGATTGGAGACCAAATTCAACCAAATTGATGTCAAATTTTGAAAAAACCATGTCTGACAAAACCAAGTTGATCGAACTTTTTAGCCAAGTTCGGCCGAACTTGTGCTAAAAACTCACTTTTCAGTGATTTTTTACCAAGTTCGCTCGAACTTGAGGCATTTTTGAAGAGTGAAGTTCGCTCGAAGTTGTAAAAGTTTAAATTGATTTTCTATCAACTTCGACCGAACTTGATAAAATTCAAGAAATTTTACTAAGTTCACCCGACTTACCTTATTTCATCAAATTTCTTGTGTAAGTTTGCTCGAAATTATTTCAAAGGTGTTTGTCAAAACTGTCATAAGTTCGACCGAACTTAAAAGAAATCTTTCAAAACAAAAATCACAAGTTCGACCGAACTTGTGATCAAAACTGAGAATTCTTCATTTCAACTACAAGTTCGACCGAACTTGTAGTAGAACTAACATTTTCAAAAGTTTTTAAGTATTTTCAGTGTACACGTCTCATTATTCATGATGGATGATATTCAAAGAGCTTTTATGTCTGGAGCTAGTTCGTCAAATGTCAACGTGAAACATCAAGTCAATCTTGATAACGAAATGGGCACGACTGTTAAACCTCCCAAGCTAATGAGCATGGACGAGTATGAAACATGGAAAGAGAAATTTACATATTGGGTTCAAGCCATGCACTTTGCAGGCTGGGTGTCGATAGAAAGAGGTTAAACTGTTTCGGTGGATGAACACCAGCAAGTGTTGGAAAAGTACAATTACACGACTGTACAGAAAGAAGAATACATTACGGAGAAAAAGATGATCAGTCTTATCCAACAATCTGTTAAAGAAGATATTCTCGTCTTGCTACCGGAATACACGACTGCAAGAGATCTCTGGCTTTCTCTTCAGAAGAAGTATCAAGGAAGCGCGGAGATGATCAAGAGCAAGAAGGCGCTCATTATGAAAGAGTTCGATATCTTCAACATGCTGAAGGGTGAAACCATGAAGCAGATGATTGAATGTTTCTGTCATCTTAAAGTCCAAATGCGAAGACACGGTCTCGAGAAGAAGGAACAAGAATACATCCCTAAGCTTGCTGACGCTCTACCAGATGGAGAATGGACTACTTATCTAATGGTTCTGAAGGAAAGCGATAAATGGGAATTCTTCAAGCTGTCAACATTTATTGATAAACTCGAAGGCCATGAAATGGAACTCTTGAAGATTGCAAAGTCAAAGAACGCTAATGTTGTTCAAGACGTTGGTTTGTACTACAAGAGTGGAATGCAAGATAACATTTCAAGTCCAAAGATTCAGACAGCATTCAATGCAAGTGTGAATTCTTCGAACAATTCACAGCAGAATCAGAATCAGTCATATCCTTAATATGATTAAAGTCCACATCTTCAAATTTTCAAGTACTGGTTCAAATTCATCTTATCAAAGTCAAGCAAATCAGAATCAACAAACAAATTCTGATTTGAATGTATAAAGTGTAACATCATAGTGAATTTGAACAATGTTGTTTCGGAACAAGTTGCTAAACAACATATGTCACTTCTTGCCACTGTTCTGGAGTCATACGAAAGTCTTGTAGCCGGTAAAATTGGAAATCCTAAAATGACGACAGAAAATTATGACCAAGTGGATGAAGAAGAACTCGAGTTGATGGATATTAAGTGGAGTTTAGCTTTGATTATCCGAAGGGTTACCAAGTTTGTTGCGTTAACAGGCCGAGACATTGGAAATTCTAGCAATAAACTGGGTTTTGACAAGATAAAAGTCACGTGTTTCAGATGTCGCCAAAAGGGACATTTCAAGAGAGAGTGCAAGAATCTTGAAGCACCGCGAAATCAAAGTCCATTCGGAGGAGGCAACGAGTATTACAAGAAGTCACTTCAGTACAAGCCTTTCCCGAAGAAGACTCAGGTTGAAATCCAAGAGAAACCGAATACCAGCAACACTGAGAAAGCCATGGTTGCATCAAACGAAGATGACGGTTTCGACTAGAATTCCTACATCGGTAAGAAGACCGAAGTTGCGTTAATGGCTGAAATTGTTGAAGATATTCTGCAGAAGAAGCAGCGGCTTTGGAGAATATTCTGCTGGAACAATATCTGCAACAACAATGTGAAGAAGAGGAGTATATCCACTTGCAGAAGCAAGGAATTTCATCTCCTAATTCGTGTGATAATTTTGCAGGTCATTTTGATGGAAGTTCTGAGGAACAAGTTCCCAAGAAGAAATCAACTGATGAAGTAATCATTGATGTTAATCAAGAGGTGAATGCCGAAAACTTCAAAGACATTGCCGACAAAGCCTTGATGGCAAATCTAACCAAGGTAGGTCCAGAGGTAAATGAAGTTGTCAAAGTACAAGTTATAGAGGTTGAGAAACCTTGTACAAAATGTACCGAACCATGTTCTGAATGTGCCGAAAAATCAAAGATCATCGCTGAAAACAATGTGCATAATGAACTTTTGAAATACGATTATCGCACAATGAAGGAAGCGTATGATAAAATGAAAAATGATTATAGAAGGCTCGATAGAAATAATATCGAACAACATGACACTATAAGGATGTTAAAAGGGACAGTAATGGATAAACAAAAAGCGATTAATATTTATATTAACACCATTGCTAAAACCAAGCAACAACTCCAGGACATGAAAATTGAAACAGAGCGTGTTCAACAACTTTTGAGAAGTTACACTTGTAATGAATATGTCATTGATCACATCCTTCCAACAATTCCATCGGAAGAGAAACCTAAAAAAAATTGGTAAAGAATACAACAATGTTCCTCCACCCCTATGTGAGAAGTATTGTCGCAAATCTGCTGATGGGATGGATAAGGCACTCAACATTGAGTTATTATCTGAAAAGAAAACTGAGTTGCCAGAGAACATTGATGTAATATATACTAAAACAGATGATGACAATGCTATGGTTAAAAAGGTTGTTGAAAATGTTTTGAACGATTCTGATGAAGGCAGCTTTAAAGTGCCAACTCAAGCTCAAAGAATTCTGATTCATAGACCGAAGATGACGATACATCATCGGAGAATGATCTATGTGATGATCCTAATGTTGTAATGTACAAGATTAAGGAATCTGATAGATTATACTTTGATGACAGTTTTCCGATTCAGAACGTGAAGGAAGAATTGTTAGACAAATTCTTTAAACTCGTGGAAGTCACATCAGATGATCTGGAGATTAATGAAAAGAATTTCTATTCCAAACCTAAAAGAAATAACTACCGAAGGAATGGTGGTGATATCCGGAGAACCGGAGAGCTGGAGTTTGGATTAGAGGAATCAGATGAACCTAAAAAGAAAGTGTCACCATTTCATGAATACAAGAATAAAAACATGAATTTTGTATATGGGACGAACACGGTTCATGAGGAAAGTTTGATCGGGAAACAATCAAAGGATGAGTTCAAGAAACAGAAAGAACTTCGAGATAAAGCCAAAATTGCAAGTGGTGTAAAACCCACAAAAGGACATCCACATGATTCTCGAACTTGTTTCAAGTGCAACGAAATTGGTCATATTGCACGTTACTGTCCGAAATCAAATCCGGCTTACATTCGAAGGAAAGAAAGTTCAAATGTTGTGAAAACGAAGCAACCAGTGTTTGTAAAACTTGTAAAGATTTTGAAAAGAAATGAATTAAAAGCTAAAGTCAAACCTAAGTTTGAAAATTCAATTTTTGAATAAGGTGAAACTTCAAAGGCTAATGAAAACAATTTTTACATCAAGAAGGCTAACATAAAATCTCAAGCCTGGATTGCAAAGAAACGGTCAACAACATCTGAGATCACGAGGTCTGAGCTTGTTAAGACTAGTGATAGCATGAAAGAATCAAAATCTGAAATCATAATTGAAACCACATCTGAAAATGTCAAAACTACAAGTGGTAACAATTCAAAAGATAAAAATACAGTAAAGTTTTCAAACATAAACATCATAGAAAATCCAGATGATGAATGTGAATTTGATTATGCAGATGAGTGTGGATTCGATTATGCTGATGAGTGTGAGTTTGATTTTGACGATGGTTATCCAATTTAACCCAAGACCAAAAAGGCTTGGGTCTCACTTTTTAAATAGATTGTTGAAATGTGCAGGGGCTCCAGAGATCCGTACTTTCTAAGTGGATTTTGGATAGTGGAACGTCCAGGCATATGACGGGAATGAAAGCGTTGCTATTCGACATAAAAGCTATCAATGGTGGATATGTTGGATTTGCGGGTAACCAGGGTGGAAGGATAGTCGCCGAGGGAAAACTCTCCAATGGCGTCGTTTCATTCGACTCGTGATTATATTGCAGAGTTGGAAAATAATCTTCTGAGCATATCGCAGATTTGTGACAAGAAGTTCACGATGCATTACAACGATAAAGAGTGTATTATCTTGAATCTGGGATTCAAAATACCAGATGAGTGGATTCTGATGCGAGCACCTCGAGAGAGTGATCTATATGTTCTTGATATGGGCGTCGCTACCACTTCATCAAAATCAGCACAATGTTTTGTGACAAAGGCTACTGAGAAGGATTCTATTCTTTGGCATCGTAAGATGGGGCATATTCATTTGAGAAAAATGAATTACTTGGTTCATAATGATCTTGTAGAAGGTGTAAATCTTTGGAGTTTTCATATGTCTGATCACTTCTTAGAATGCAAAAAGGGAAAGCAGATCAAGAAATCTCATCCGAAGAAAATTCTAAACTCAATCAAGTTGCCATTAGAATGTCTCCATATGGATTTATTTGGTCCTGTAAATGTTCGAAGCATCTCAGGAGACTTATATTGATTGGTCGTGACAGATGACTATTCGAGATATTCTTGGGTATTCTTTCAGGAATCAAAAGACGAAACGTTCGAGAACTTGGTGATTCTGTTTAAGAAACTCGAGAATCTTTATCATCTGCCGGTCAGACGCATTAGAAGTGACAACGACACAGAGTTTAAGAATAACAAAATGAAGGAATTCTGCAACGCACAAGGGATTCTACACGAGTTTAGTGCTCCCTATACTCCACAACAAAACGGAGTAGCTGAACGGAAAAACAGAACTTTGATTGAAACCGCGAGAACCATGCTTGCAGATTCTAAACTTCCAATTAGCTTCTGGAGTGAAGCGGTTGCTGCGGCTTGCTACACGCTAAACAGAGTTCTCACTGTCAAACCAACAACGAAAACATGTTTTGAGATGATAAACCGACGGAAGCCAAATTTGAAGTTTTTAGAACCATTCGGTGCACCGTGTACCATATTAGACCAAGATGGCAAATTCGAAGCTAAATCTCTTGAAGGTTTCTTTGTCAGATATGCGAGTCTGTTGAGAAAAGTATATGTTCCTTTGTTGAGAAAGGTTATTGAAGCACATCATGTGGATTGTTTCAACTATACGGATCTGATTCAAAGGAGAGGTGACGCGTGGCTGTTCAATTATCAAGATCTTTGGAAGTCATTCGACTTGCCGGAAGAACCGTCTGACGAAAAAGTTGCAGCGTTATATTATCTTCACTAGTCAGCGAATCAAGAACAAATTATTAGACCAATTGTGGTTAATCAACCCACATTGGATTCTTCATCTTCCAGAGCAGGTCCAAGCAATAGCAGTGGTGTTCAAGTTGAAAATACTTCTGAAGCAGAAGTAACACCTGCTACACCTCCAAGGAATGCTTCTAATGAACCAGAAAACACAACAGTGCCCAGTACGCCTCAGAATCAGAATTCTGACTCAGATGAAGCACCGACATTTGATGCTAATGATGAAACTTCATCGGATGAAGAAGTTGAGCAGATTTCTAACTTGTTGAATCAATCTACTAGTCCGAGAAATCAGAATGAAGCTTCAACAAGTATACCTAATGTTGATGTGAACAGTGATCTGATTGTTTCAAATCAGCAATGCTCAGTTGATGTTTCAACAGAAGAAATGCCGCGATCATATTCGTACCATCCTTCAACAAATATTATAGGAGAACTACAAACTGGTGTTCGTACTCGAAATCAAATCAACAAAGCACTTAGTTGTTTCTACACCCGAGTTGCAGCAGCCAAAGACAGTTAATGAGGCTCTGGCAGACGAGAATTGGGTGATAGCAATGCAAGAGGAACTTTTACAGTTCAAGAAGTTGGGTGTTTGGAAGCTTGTAGACTTGCCACCGAAGCAGAAAGCTATTGATACAAAGTGGGTCTTCAAGTGTAAAAGAGACGATTGGGGGGTTATAGTCAGAAACAAAGCTCGGCTGGTTGTCAAGGGATTCTACCAACAGGAAGGTATAGATTACATGGAGGTATACGTACCAGTTGCGCGATTAGAATCTAACTGCATTTTCTTAGCGTTCGCAGCTTGGAAAGGATTTAAGGTGTACCAGTTGGATGTAAAATCTGCATTTCTCTATGGTAAACTTCGTGAACAAGTGTTGTCGGCCAACCACCGGGGTTTGTCGATCCACTAAACAAGAACAAAGCATATCTCCTGGACAAAGCCTTGTACGGTTTACACCAAGCCCCGAGAGCTTGGTACGAGACGTTATCGCAACATCTCGTAGGAAATGGATTCACGAGAGGCACAATGGACAGCACTTTGTTTACTAGAGAAGTTGGATCGCATCTGATAATAGTACAAATCTATGTGGACGACATCATTTTCGGTTCTACGGATGACAGTTTGTGCAAAGAGTTTGAAAATATCATGAAGAAGAAATTCGAGATGTCCTCGATGGGCGAAATGAAGTTCTTCTTAGGTCTTCAAGTGGATCAACTTCCATACGGGATATTCATTCATCAGACTAAGTATGTTCACGACATTCTCAAAAAGTTTGGAATGGATTCTTCGAAGCTGCTTTCGACACCGCTGGCACTGAACTATGGGATTTGCGTAGACGAGACAGGAACAAAAGTTGATGAAACACTGTATAGATCAATGATAGGTTCATTGATGTATCTAACGCATCGCCCGGACATCATGTATCCTACATGCTTATGTGCGAGATATCAGTCAAGTCCTCGAATGTCACACTTGCAGATAGTCAAGCGAATCTTCCGTTACTTGAAGGTTGCCTAAGCACCGGCCTGTGGTACCCCAAGAACTACAATTTTGATCTCACTGGATACGCTGACTCGAACTTCGGAGTGGACAAACTGAACTCAAAATCTACAACTGCAGGATGCCAGTTCTTTGGAACACGTTTGGTAACGTGGCAGTGTAAGAAACAGACCACGACCTCTCTCTCAACCTGTGAAGCGGAATACATTTCTGCTTCCAGCTGTTGCTCTCAAATCCTCTGGATTCAGCAACAGATGAGGGATTATGGTCTGCAGTTTCTTGACATGCCTTTATTTGTAGATAACAAAGCAGCCATCGATATAACTAAAAATCCGGTTCATCACTCACGTACAAAACACATTGAAATTCGTTACCATTACATTCGTGATTGTTACGAAAAGAAATTGGTTCAAATAGAAAAAATCCACACTGACGAACAAAGGGCTGATTTTTCTACCAAAGCATTTCCATTAACAAGATTTAAATATCTAATACGGCTTAACGGTATGAAAAATTTGCTTACATGTGTGGAACCTAAGGTTGAATATGGCTTGGATGACGAATTCACGTGATCCACATTGGTTTGTATGGTTTGTAAATATCTTTCTAGTTTAGTATTTCTTAAAAAATCTAAAATCCAAAAATATGTTTTTGATTTTAGGGGGAGAAATATTTAGGAAAATACAAAAACATATGAAAAATTTAAAAATAAACAAAAACATGAAAAAGACAAAAAGAATTCATTGTCACAAAAAGGAAATGATAGTACATGACTATCATAGTATGCTAAAGAAATGGAAAGTTTAAAAGTAATAAACGAGTCTTACTGTGGATGTGTCGATAGGCTTAACACGTTCAGTAAACTGTTTTCGAGATATAAACTGTGACATCCCGGCTTTAAAGGCATCTTAAACGTGCTACTTTATGGTTATTCACTCCTACGCTGATTTAATTCGGAGAATCAAATTACACGCTCGCAATAACTACGCTAACTTTGTGAATCTATAGGGTGAATTACGTGCTATGTGTGATTAGACGGGTTGTATCTGAATTACGTGCTATGTGTTATTAGACGTTTGTGAATCTATTGCGTCTCACTCCAAATACGTGATTTAATATTTTATAAACTCCGTGTCGCGAATAATATTTTAGTAACTTCTATTTATAAAGTAACTTCTATTTATAAACCGACCAAGCCTGTGAAACGTTTCGACTTCGTGACCAAGCAAACCCAACCCGCCACCCACACCCCTTGCGACCCACACCTCCTTGCGGCCCAAGGAAATAACCCAAACTTGAGGCCCAAGGCACTAACCCAAACCGCCCCCCTATCGCGACCACCCCCTTGTTATATTTACATGCATGTTGTAGCTTTCAAAAAAAGAAAAAAGAAAAAACCCTAATACCCTAGAGAGGTCGACGGCAGCCCCCCCCTCTCTCACGGTCGCGCAAACTACACCTCTCGGATCGATTCCAAGCTTGTCCCGGTTCGCTAATCATCATCGTTTCAAGGTTAGGGTTTAATTGTATTGCGATTCACACTAGGTTTTGTGTAATCTTGATCATGATTATGTACTTGTATGATTATTAGTATGAAAAAGTGTTGTGGTGTATGATTAATTCGGATGAATATGCGAATCCTTGCGGTTGTGATGATATGTTGAATACTAAAATCGTAGGCTGCGTTTTATCGATAAAGATCATGATATATAGTTTGCATGAATATTGATATATGTGATGATATTTGACAAATTAACCTCCTGTTAATCAATACAACTAAGCGTCATGACCGTTTAAACGTGTTCTAGGGCGATAAAGTCGAAAACAGTAAGCTGATTGACATTTACAGCCAACTTCAGTTGGCTGTAACCTGATCATTATTTATCGAAAAGTGGATTTTCTGAAGCCTAAAACGTGTATTTTTAAAAACGCTTCAAATGGCGCCAGATTCATATTTTTCTGAGGTCGTTTGCTATTTTTAAGTGGTCATTTAGTGCAGCAGCTGAAGCTACGTGAATTCTGGAGAATTTGCAGGTTGTTTATCGAGTCGGATCTCATAGTCTGTATGGGGTTAGGTCACGAAATTTGTACAGTAACTGGAGACCGTAATTTTGAAAATCTCCCACTGGAATTTTGTTAATTGGATGAACGATGATTTTTAAATAATTTTTCTCGTGGACTGCAGTCAGAAAGCGACGAATCTGACTACAGCCTAGTACATAAATGTTTATAAATAATTGGTAAAGATTTAGTATTTGAAAATTTCACACAAATTTCTACAGACTAATTGACATCTCCTGTAAACAAATTGGAATTTTTGGAACGTTGGAACTATTTTATAAAAATCCTCGGAAACAGCCCAGTTATGAGCGTACAAGCTGAAACATGATAACTTGCGTTTGTGTGTACCTAAGTGTTGCATGAGTTAATCTGTGTTTATGACAAGTTGGTTTGATCATTATTTTGTATGGTGATACTTTCATGCATGATTATGGTTTTGAATTGGTTGTTACGTGTGCCGTACTGTGTGTTAGTTATGCTTAGGGTTTTGTGTCAGTGTGTTCACACACTAACTTTAAATCGGTTGACATGTTAGGACGCGATTAGCGGTTCCATCATTTGCTTCTTTTTCGTTATTCTAACCGAGCAATTTAAGGTGAGTTTAAGGCCCCTATTTTATACGGTTTTAAACAACAGGGGGAGAAACATGTATACGCTCTACAACTCTATCTTTTACGTTATGCGAAATTAACGTCGTTAACTCTTCGGTAACTAAGTTAATGTTAATGTATGTTATGGTCACTAAGTAGCTTTATCACGGAAGTCCTCAACCAACTCTCGGATCGTTAGTATTGGGTTAGATAGCGGGGAAATTATAAGTAGTACTACTGGGCCCTGACAAGCCCCACCCGAGCTAGTCACGCTAGCCGACCGGGAATGGTCAACGGGTGATTAATTTGGCCTAACTTTCGCCATGGTCAGTGATAGACCTGGCAACACTGAGGCAACAACAGTCAGCTTCGATCGCGAACTCTTATGTGACGTAACTTTAGGCTCGCTACCTACATGTTAACATTGAACTTATTTACGAACCAACATTATTATTCTAGGTTAGGAATAATGGAACTATGACGTTATCCCGGGTTAGGGATAACGGGGGAAAACAATCTTTTAAACCGAACTTGTGAACTTATAAAAATGTGTGAACTCACTATTCTTTAATGTTGACACTTGTTTCTTTGCATGTTTCTCAGGACGCTAGGAGCGCTAGGTGCACTCACTTGCATTTGATCAAGACATTTTTATCGAGTCTTTATTTACGAATAATTTTTGAGATTTTGGTTTTGGCGTTTATGTTGGCGCCCATTGCTTTACTTTAATGCTTCCGCTAAACTTTGAAACTATGATATTTTGAAAATGACTATGAATGTTTACAACAAATGTTTTTGGAAAACTTTTAAATAAATCATATAGAGTCGTTCGATATTGCTAGTGTCTGAGATTCTGGTTTGATCACACGCCTCGCGATAATACTCCGCTAGTGGAAATTGAGGGTGTGACAAATTGGTATCAGAGCCTCTAGCTATAGAGAACCAGGTTTGCATTAAAATAGACCTAAACTATAGCTGTTACACGACACTAGACTTAGTTGGCACCAAACTGTGGATATCTTGTTATGTGTTATACTACAATTGTTCTATGTGAGGTATATATGTATATTGTGATATACGCAGCTCGTAACTAACTACACCAACCCAGCAGGCTATGTCATCATCATCATCCGACAGATCTCGACAATCAAGGGCGCTGGGGAAGGCACCCATGGTCGAACCCTCACTACCTTGTGGCGTGGAGACACGCTCAGCTGCTAGGAAAAGACTCGCTCTAGGAGGGGAGTCGTCCTCCCGTCCGACCACCGCTATACCGGTCGAACCGGTCAACTCTTTAGGAGTGGGGGACGATCTACTTAGGGATGTGTTAAGGAAACAACAGGAACAACTGGAGAGAATGCAGGAGACTATCGAAGCACAGGGATGGCTGATACGTCAGCTGACTGGTAAAATTGGAGAGCTCGAGGAAGAGCAATATGAGAATAAGAAAGTTCGAAACATTTTAGCTAAGGACCTTCGTGCTGAGCGGCTGACTGGCTCGAAGACAGAGTTCTTGAGTCCAGTTGGAGGATTCAAGAACTGGAGCAGAACCAAGCACCACCTATCCCAGTACCCGCACCAGCACCGGCCCCTCCAGCGCCGGTAGAGGACGAAGAGGAGGATCCAGAGGAAGACCCAGAGGAGGATCCGGAGGAAGAAGAGCCGAAACAGGACCCGACTGTTGAAGCTGAAAACGCTGAAGAGGATGACGGCAGTGATAGCGACTTGGGAGATGGAGACATAGATGACTAACTCGTCTCGCCAATCTCCGTTTTGTTTCCTTTAGTTTGTTTGTTTCCACTTATGTTTGAACTTGAAAATTTTATAATTAAACTGAGATGTTTGGTTGGAATTTTGTGAAACATTGCAATTTATTTAATCGAATGTTCCTTTTGATTGTTTAATTTGTTGGGTTGACATAAATTGTGTGATTATTGAAGTGTGGAATATGATAACTATATTGGATATATACTTATCGGTGTGTGTTTGTGTTATCTTGCGAAGATCTGAAATGGCAACCGGTCGTCGCGGAAACCTCAATATGTCAACTGAAGAATTGGCCGCTTTAATCCAAGAACACGTGAATGCTGCTCTGGCAGGTGTTCCCAACCCACAAGCAGGTAACCATTATAAATTTTCATGGGAAAATCTAATAGTTGGGCTAGTAGAGTTTCTCGCTGACTACCTATTCTCTATCCTCAGGAGGGGGTCTTAACCCCTACAAGATGTTCCTAGATGCGAAACCGAGCAAGTTCACGGGAATTGAAGGACCCATAGGACTGGTCCTTTGGATTGAAAAGTCTGAATCGGTTTTCGAAATGTGCAATTGCATTGAAGCTAATAAGGTCAAGTATGCTGCCTCGACGTTGGAAGATGGGGCATTAACCTGGTGGAACGCACAAGTCCAAACGCGTGGACTTGTTGCGGCAAACGCAATGGCCTGGACCGAATTCAAGGCCCTAATCAAGGAGGAATACTGTCCGCGGGACAGAGTTCAGCAGTTGGAACAAGCATTATGGAACCACAAGATGGTCGGGTCAGAAATTGAAGCGTACACAGCAAGACATCATGATCTGGTGTTCCTTTGTCCCGATTTGGCTAACACCGTCGATAACACACTTGAGTTTTATCTTGGGGGTCTGGTCCCTGAGATCCAGGGCATGGTAATGTCTAGCAACCCTACGACGGAGCATCAAGCGATTAGGCTGGCGCATAAACTAACCGATAAGGCGGTGGAGCAAAGGAAGTTGCCACCTGGGGGTGCAACTGAAATTGTCCCTGACAACAAAAGAAAATTTGAAGACTCACCTGCTCGACAGTCTTCATCAGCCCAGCCACAACAAGGAAACCAGAAGCGGTCCAACAACTTCAACAACAATCGGGGTCACAACAATCAGTCGGGAAACAACACCCAGAACTTGAGCGGCTATGCGGGTCGAAAGCCGCAATGTAATCGTTGTAACCTCCATCATCACGGCCCTTGCGCCGGAAATCGCTGCCAACGATGTGGCAAAGCAGGACATGCGGCAAAGGATTGTCGCGGGGAGATCATGTCACGACAAAATTAGAACCCAGCACCAGGGTAATAACCGGGGATGCTATCAGTGCGGTAGCACTGCCCATTTCAAGCGAGACTTCCCGCAACTTCGCAACAACAACAATGGTGGAACAACAACAATAACAACAACAACAACAACAACAACAACAATAACAACAATGGCAACAATGGAAATGGTGGCACAGTAGGTGCCAAAGGACGTGCATTCACGCTAGGCCGTGGAGACGCTAGAAACGACTCGAATGTGGTCACCGGTAAGTTTCCCCTTAACGATCATTTTGCTACTGTACTTTTTGATACGGGTACGGATAAGAGTTTTATATCTGAGTCTTTTAGGAAGAACCTAAATCTCTCACCTAAACCCCTAGAGAGCCCTTACATCATAGAACTAGCCGATGGTAAATCTGTAGATGTGACTCACCTAGTGACCGGCTGTCAACTTAAACTCGCGGGTCACACCTTTACAATTGATCTAATGACAACTACCCTGGGTAGTTTTGATGTGGTAGCCGGAATGGACTGGCTATCCGACGTCCGAGCTGAAGTTCTCTGTTTCGAGAAAGCTATCTGTATTCCGCTCTCTAACGACGAAGTCTTGATGGTGCAAGGCGAGAAGGCAGGCGCCGTCACGAACATCATCTCTTACATGCAAGCTCAGAAGTATCTTCGGAAGAGGAACTCTTTTGCTTTGCTTTGCTTTGCGCGCACTGGTCACCGAGCAGTCTAAGGACGAGAAGCGGATTGAAGATATCCCCGTCGTCCGTGACTTTCCTGATGTGTTTCCAGAGGAGTTACCCGGTCTTCCACCACATCGACAAGTGGAGTTTGAAATCGAATTGGCGAACCATGCGACTCCTATCGCCAAGGCCCCGTACTGCCTAGCTCCAGCAGAGCTGCAAGAGCTGTCTACCCAACTTCAGGAATTGTTGGAAAAAGGATTTATCCAACCCAGTACTTCACCATGGGGAGCTCCGGTCCTTTTTGTCAAGAAGAAAGACGGGACCTTCCGCATGTGCATCGACTACAGGGAACTCAATAAGGTTACCGTCAAGAACTGATACCCATTACCTCGCATCGACGATCTTTTCGACCAGCTTCAAGGGACAAGCTACTACTCGAAGATTGATCTACGGTCCGGTTATCGCCAGCTACGCGTCAGGGAGGTGGATATCTCCAAGACGGCATTTCGCACTCGGTATGGCCATTATGAGTTCTTGGTCATGCCCTTCGGTCTCACCAATGCACCCGCGGTATTCATGGACCTCATGAACCGCGTGTGTAAGCCGTATCTCGACAAGTTTGTCATCGTGTTCATCGATGATATACTCATCTACTCTAAGGGTGAAGAAGAACATGCTGAGCATCTGCGATTATTGCTGGAACTACTTCAACAGGAGAAACTTTATGCCAAGTTTTTGAAGTGTGATTTCTGGATTCGGGAAGTTCAGTTTCTCGGGCATATCGTGAATGAAAAGGGTATTCACGTTGATCCCGCCAAGATCGATGCTATCAAGAACTGGGAAGCACCCAGGACACCGACAGAGATCCGCCAATTTTTGGGTTTGGCTGGTTACTACAGACGTTTCATCGAGGGATTTCCAAGATCGCGCAACCGCTTACCACCCTCACCCAGAAAGGCACCAAGTATGCTTGGGGTGACAAACAGGAAGCAGCATTTCAATTACTGAAGCAGAAGCTTTGCAGCGCGCCCATTTTGTCCTTGCCAGAAGGGACAGATGATTTTGTGGTATATTGTGACGCTTCCATTCAGGGATTGGGATGTGTGCTCATGCAACGTTAAAAGGTCATCGCGTACGCATCCCGATAGTTGAAGGTCCACGAGAAGAACTACACGACACATGACCTGGAATTGGGAGCAGTTGTGTTTGCACTTAAGATTTGGAGACACTATCTATATGGAAAAAGGTGCACAATCTACACGGATCACAAGAGCCTCCAGCTTATTTTTGACCAGAAGGAGTTGAACATGCGACAGCGTCGCTGGGTCGAACTCCTGAACGATTATGAATGTGCCATTCTGTATCACCCGGGTAAAGCTAACGTGGTAGCTGATTCCCTCAGTCGTAAGGAGCACTTGAAACCTCGTCGGGTACGAGCACTACAGTTCACCATTAATTCTGGGTTACCCGAACAAATACACGACGCGCAGCTAGAAGCAGTTAAGGAAGAGAACATCAAGGCCGAATCTGTGGGAAGATAGAACGCGATTGGGAAGTGAAACCCAATGGTGCCCGATATTTCATGAATCGTATATGGGTACCTCTCTACGGAAACCTCAGGAAGCTAGTTATGGATGAAGCTCACAAATCCCGATACTCTGTCCATCCTGGTTCGGATAAGATGTATCAAGACCTTAAAGCCGCGTACTGGTGGCCCAATATGAAAGCGGATATAGCCACCTACGTGAGCAAGTGTCTGACTTGTGCGAAAGTCAAGGTGGAATACCAGAAGCCATCAGGGCTACTTCAACAACCTGAGATCCCAATGTGGAAATGGGATCAGATCTCGATGGACTTTATCACTAAACTCCCACGAACTCCGGGAGGTTGCGATACCATCTGGGTAATCGTGGATCGTCTAACTAAGTCTGCACACTTCCTAGCGACCAAAGAAACAGATAAGATGGATAAGTTGACTCGCATCTACATTAAGGAAGTAGTTTCTCGGCACGGGGTGCCAACGTCCATCATCTCAGACAGAGATGCTCGTTTCATGTCTAACTTTTGGCAGTCACTTCAGAAAGTGTTGGATACACGCTTAGATATGAGCACAGCTTACCACCCTCAGACGGATGGTCAAAGTGAAAGGACCATTCAGACCTTGGAGGACATGCTTAGGGCATGCGTGGTAGACTTCGGGAATGGTTGGGAAATCCATCTGCCTTTAGTGGAATTCTCGTATAACAACAGTTCCATAGAAGTATTCAGGCAGCACCATTTGAAGCATTGTACGGTCGCAAATGTAGATCACCGGTCTGTTGGGCAGAAGTTGGTGACAGTCAACTCACAGGTCCTGAGTTGATACTTGAGGCTACTAAAAAGATTGTGCAAATCAGAAACCGCATGGCAGCGGCACGAGATCGACAGAAAAGTTACGCTGATCAACGACGCAAACCACTCGAATTTCAAGTAGGTGACCACGTCCTACTGAAAGTGTCACCGTGGAAGGGTGTAATTCTTTTTGGGAAACGAGGCAAACTAAATCCACAGTACGTAGGCCCGTTTGTGATTTCAAAGCGTATCGGGCCCGTAGCTTATCAGTTAAACCTTCCTGCCGAACTCAGTGGAGTTCACAACGTTTTTCACGTGTCCAATCTGAAGAAGTGCCTATCAGATGAGACCCTAGTCATTCCATTGGATGAGATTCAAGTGGATGAGCAACTGCATTTGTGGAACAACCTATTGAGATCAAGGACCGTGAGATTAAGACTCGAAGGCACAGCAAGATACCGATCGTCAAGGTTCGTTGGAACTCTAAGCGTGGACCGAAGTTCATGTGGGAAAGAGAGGACCAAATGAAAAGCAAATATCCACACCTTTTTGCACCTGAGCAGCAATCTGACGTTACCGCCAACTGAATTTCGGGACGAAATTCTTTCAACATGGGGATGATGTGACAGCCTGGGATTTACTTGTACCATTCTAACAAACTGAACTTTTGTGCGTTGCATTCTAAACCACGTTTACTCAATTTTCGGACGAAAATTCTTTCAACATGGGGATAATGTGACACCCCGGCTTTTCAGGTATCTTAAACGCGCTACTTTATGGTTATTCACTCCTACGCTGATTTAATTTGGAGAATTAAATTACACGCTCGCAATAACTACACTAACTTTGTGAATCTATAGGGTGAATTACGTGCTATGTGTTATTAGACGGGTTGTATCTAAATTACGTGCTATGTGTTATTAGACGTTTGTCAATCTATTGCGTCTCACTCCAAATACGTGATTTAATATTTTATAAACTCCGTGTCGCGAATAATATTTTCGTAACTTCTATTTATAAAGTAACTTCTATTTATAAACCGAACCAAGCCTGTGAAACGTTTCGACTTCGCGACCAAGCAAACCCAACCCGCCACCCACACCCCTTGCGACCCACACCTCCTTGCGGCCCAATGAAATAACCCAAACTTGAGGCCCAAGGCACTAACCCAAACCGCCCCCCTATCGCGACCACCCCCTTGTTATATTTACATGCATGTTGTAGCTTTCAAAAAAAAAAAAAAAAAAAAACCCTAATACCCTAGAGAGGTTGACGGCAGCCCCCCCCCTCTCACGGTCGCGCATACTACACCTCTCGGATCGATTCCAAGCTTGTCCCGGTTCTCTAATCATCATCATTTCAAGGTTAGGGTTTAATTGTATTGCGATTCACACTAGGTTTTGTGTAATCTTGATCATGATTATGTGCTTGTATGATTATTAGTATGAAAAAGTGTTGTGGTGTATGATTAATTCGGATGAATATGCGAATCCTTGCGGTTGTGATGATATGTTGAATACTAAAATCGTAGGCTGCGTTTTATTGATAAAGATCATGATATATAGTTTGCATGAATATTGATATATGTGATGATATTTGACAAATTAACCTGCTGTTAATCAATACAACTAAGCGTCATGACCGTTTAAACATGTTCTAGGGCGATAAAGTCGAAAACAGTAAGCTGATTGACATTTACAGCCAACTTCATTTGGCTGTAACCTGATCATTATTTATTGGAAAGTGGATTTTCTGAAGCCTAAAACGTGTATTTTTGAAAAGCGCTTCAAATGGCGCTAGATTCATATTTTTCTGAGGTCGTTTGCTATTTTTAAGTGGTCATTTAGTGCAGCAGCTGAAGCTAAATGAATTCTGCAGAATTTGCAGGTTGTTTATCGAGCCGGATCTCATAGTCTGTATGGGGTTAGGTCATAAAATTTGTACAGTAACTGGAGACGGGAATTTCTAAAAATCTCCCACTTGAATTTTGTTAATTGGATGAACGATGATTTTTAAATAATTTTTCTCGTGGAATGCAGTCAGAAAGCGACGAATATGACTACAGCCTAGTACATAAATGTTTATAAATAACTTGTAAAGATTTTGTATTTGAAAATTTCACACAAATTTCTACAGACTAATTGACATCCCTGTAAACAAATTGGAATTTTTGGAACGTTGTAACTATTTTATAAAAATCCTCGGAAACAGCCTAGTTATGAGCGTACAAGTTGAAACATGATAACTTGCGTTTGTGTGTACCTAAGTGTTGCATGAGTTAATCTGTGTTGATGACAAGTTGGTTTGATCATTATTTTGTATGGTGATACTTTGCATGCATGATTATGGTTTCGAATTGGTTGTTACGTGTGCCGTATTGTGCATTAGTTATGCTTAGGGTTTTGTGTCAGTGTGTTCACACACTAACTTTAAATCGGTTGACATGTTAGGACGCGATTAGCGGTTGCATCATTTGCTTCTTTTGCGTTATTCTAACCGAGCAATTTAAGGTGAGTTCACGGCCCCTATTTTATCCGGTTTTAAACAACAGGGGGAGAAACATGTATACGCTCTACAACTCTATCTTTTACGTTATGCGAAATTAACGTCGTTAACTATTCGGTAACTAAGTTAATGTTAATGTATGTTATGGTCACTAAGTAGCTTTATCACGGAAGTCTTCAACCAACTCTCGGATCGTTAGTATTGGGTTAGATAGCGGGGAAATTATAAGTAGTACTACTGGGCCCGACAAGCCCCACCCGAGCTAGTCACTAGCCGACCGGGAATGGTCAACGGGTGATTAATTTGGCCTAACTTTCGCCATGGTCAAAGATAGACCTGGCAACACTGAGGCAACAACAGTCAGCTTCGATCGCGAACTCTTATGTGACGTAACTTTAGGCTCGCTACCTACATGTTAACATTGAACTTATTTACGAACCAACATTATTATTCTAGGTTAGGAATAATGGAACTATGACGTTATCCCGGTTAGGGATAACGGCGGAAAACAATCTTTTAAACCGAACTTGTGAACTTATAAAAACCTGTGAACTCACTCTTCTTTAATGTTGACACTTGTTTCTTTGCGTGTTTCTCAGGACGCTAGGAGCGCTAGGTGCACTCACTTGCATTTGATCAAGACATTTTTATCGAGTCTTTATTTACGAATAATTTTTGGGATTTTGGTTTTGGCATTTATGTTGGCGCCCGTTGCTTTACTTTAATGCTTCCGCTAAACTTTGAAACTATGATATTTTGAAAATAACTATGAATGTTCACAACAAATGTTTTTGGAAAACGTTTAAATAAATCATATAGAGTCGTTCGATATTGTTTAGTGTCTGAGATTCTGGTTTGATCACACGCCTCGCGGTAATACTCCGCAAGTGGAAATTGAGGGTGTGACATAAACTAAATTTTACAACTGCTTAATCTTGTGGATTAACACATCTTGGATATATGGACTGAGTACTCTGAAATTTCGTTTGAGAGATTGCCTGATTCTGAGATACGAGGTCTTTATAGATAGTTGATATCTGGGGTATTATACAAGTTCTTCTGATTTTACGGAAGCAATAGCCTAGAACTTCTATAATACTTTCGCTATAAATCCTAAACTGCATGCAAAACTTGAAAAGTATCGAAAAGTATAATCATTTGCAGCGATGAAAAGATTCCTTAAGTGGAACACACCTTAAAGACGAGCCTTCATCTCTTTGTCTGTACGGTGGTACTAACCCAAGCTCTCAAGGTCTCGCATTACCCAGATACAGATATCAATTACGCTATATTCACCTGTAAGATGAAATATAGGGAATCTTGATACGGGAGTATATTCAAGAAGTGGGAACCACAGATAAGTCAAGTTTCATAAATCTTACCTTTACATATCTTGAAACAGTTGAGAAATGTGGTAAATTTTAAGTGGATCAAACATATCGACAATCTAGGTAAACAAGTTTAAAGCTCAAAGTTATCTAAAGGTCAACGGTACTAGTGATATGTCTCAGTTAACTGATATGATCCTTTAGACACGAGTTCACAAAAATATTTCTGTAAATATGTTTGTACATAGTTTACATTGTTCTGTACATAGTTTATCAGTTTTATAGATTAAAATCAAAAAGATTTTCAGTGTGTTTTAGCTTAAACTTACAAAAATTCAAAAAGATTTTATTTCTACATTGTTTTCAGCAAACCAATGTTGGAGAACGGGTCTTCGAAGTCTGGTAAGATGCTAGAACTGGTAGGAATCTCTTTGACAACAGGCTGGGAGCTAATCTGTAAAATCTGAAAAGTCAAAACGATAAAAAGTTCATTAATTTGAAACTTTGTTTTTGAAAATATCAAATTTGTTCGTAACGGGTCAAACCGGGGTCATTAACTTAGACTCGGCAGACAAATCGGTTAACCAAGGTCATTAGCTTGGACTTGGTCAACTGAGTGGATTTTCATAACTGGTAAAAGTTTGAAAGTTCAGGGGTTAAACATAATTATGTTTAACCTTTCAAGCAAGTTCGACTGAACTTGCTAGGTGATAACTGTTTGTATGTTGCATAAGTTCGCCCGGACTTGCTGGGCCTTGTCAACTGGGCTTGTAAGTTCGCCCGGACTTGCCTAGGTATAAATACCTAAGTAAGTTCGGCCAAACTCACTTCTGCAAAAACATACTCTCTGAGCGAACTTAAGCTGATTGAAAGATCTGAGCGATTTTGGAAAAAAACTTACCGTTACTCTGCCCAAATTCTGATTGTTTTTGGTGATTCACACACCAACTACAATGTCTGAGGTGTGTATTTGAACGTTGAACCATGATTGAACCTTAATCGAATGAAATCAGATCTGAAACTTAAAAAATGTTAGATTTAGAAGTTGTTGAATAAAACTGAACACAAAATCATGTTAAACAACTAAAATCGACCGTGTAAATGCTTTTAATTTGAATGAAAAGGTTGATATCATGATTAACAGGTTTTTTATTGAAGGAGATGACAAGTTCGACCGGACTTGTTAACAAAGCTGAATTAATATATCAAGTGTGTTCGACCGAACTTGTTGTTAACTAAAAGCAATTGAACAAAATGGAAGTTCGCTCGAACTTATCAATTGAATTCTGAAACTTTGAGATATATAAGTTCGCCCGAACTTATGTTGTAAAATTTGAACATGTTAGATGGCATGTTCGTGCGAACTTGTTAAAAACAGTTTGTAATAACACTCATCAAGTTCGCCCAAACTTGATAAATGTGTTAAAAATTTTTGAAACTTTTTCTCGATAAGCGTACTAATTGTTTTGCGTCGTTTTCCAGGCTCAAGTTCCAGCGCGTGCAATCTCGATAGAGTTTTCTAAGACGCACAACACTTGTATTACGCTCGACAAAACGATATGTCCATCTTTGAAAGAGTACGAGGTATTTTTAAGTTTTTGGAATAAAGTCCTATTCATCGGGCTATCACGGAACGCACAGTGTCATACAGATCTCATACTTTCCATTTCTCGACGAATGCGGAGCTTAGTGATGATCAGAAAACGATTAATTCATCAGTGCAAGTTGGAAATGAAGTTAAGAAGATTTCTGTGACTGAAGATGATATTCGACGGATTCTGCAGTTCAAAGATGACAAAGGCGATCCGATTTATCTAGATGAGAAGATGGTCAGAGGATGTTTCTTTAGAATGGGATATAAGGGGAGCATGAACAAGCCGACGTTGAAGAAAGGGGAAATGCCTAACCCTTACAAGCTTCTCATGCACGCTATTATTCACACATTTAGTCATCGAAAGACGGGATTAGACGACGTGCAAGATTATCTAGCCTGCATGGCAATGACATTAATTTTGAAGAAGCCGTTTAACTATTCCAAGCTGGTTTTCACTCATATGTCAAAGAATATGGAGGATTCGAGGTTGTGTCTCTATCCAAGATTCGTGTAGATGTTGATTGATGAGAGGTTCACGAACATGGCATGGGATCCAAATGATGTACTTTATCTAGTTCACCTTGATGAAACGACTGTGAAGAAGCTAATCAAGTTTCAGAAACAAGCATCAGCTCCTGTTGCAAAGCCAGTTTTCGGGGCTATTAAAGATTCGAATTATGTTGCTCCACCAGAAAATAAATGGAGGAAAGACGGAAGCGATGATGAAAAGGAGCTTAATGCTGAAAAGGAATGGTTTAAAGACTTCAAGCCGAAAGCTAGAACTGAGTGGTTCTTAAAGGCAGAAGCTGATAAGCCTAAGAAGAAACGTGCTGCAAAGAAAGTCGAAACGATGCTTATTGATGAAGATGAACCAGAAAATGTTCAAACAGAGGCTGGTTCTAGTGCAGCAGTAGTGGTTGAGAGTCAAGAGACTGAGAAAGCTACACAAGATGATGTTATATCTGCTACTTCTGAACATGATGATGAATCTGACGAAGAACCTGTAAAAGAGCCAGATTCTGAAGCTGAGATTGCAGCTGAAAAAGAGAAAGAAATGGATGCTGATTTCGATCCAAATCAAGAGAAAGATTCTGATGAGGAAAGACCAAAGAAAAAAGCTAAACATGTAAAGTCTGCAACTATTTCTTCAACAAAGACTACAGGGTCTCCTCAGACAAAAGGCAAGAGGAAATCAAAGAAAGCTCAAAAGGCAGTCATCAAAAGATACAAAAGAAATCTGAAAAGCACAGAAGTTACACAAGAACCTTCTGGCGCACAGGAGAAATAAGTTACACAAGAACCTTCTACACAAGAACCTCCTGTTGTTGATACAAGTGAAGCTGAACGTCCAGGAGTCACACAAGAACCTCCTATGATCGTTTCATCGGAAGCTGAAAGGCCAGGAGCTACACAAGAACCTCCTGTGTTTGGTTTTGTGGAAGTACCTATTATTCAATCGCCTGTTGCTCCAACGAGTTCGAATCTTGAAAATTCTACACCAAAGAAGTCTACACCAAAGGCTGCTACTCCAAGGTCAACACCAAAATCTTCGGGGCCTAATATATTTGGTGATATGCATAGTGATCCAATTAGTCTGCAAGGTCTAAACGATTTCTTTCCAGAGACTAATGTTGAACTTTTAGAGAAGCGTGTGAAAATCTTGGAAGAGAAAGTTGCTAAGAATGAAGAAGAGAAAGCAGAGTTAGTAAAGAAAGTGAATCAAAGCTTTGTAGAGAAAGAGATTTTGGATGACAAAGTTAAAGTTTAGGAGAATGAACGTGAATATTTCAAGGCATTGATCGAGAGTTTGCAAGATGCAAATAAAAAGCTTTAAACAGAGATTGCAGATCTAAAGTTAATCCAAGCACTAAATGATCGAAGATTTTCCAGGATGCAGAAAGTTTTATCTAACTCTCTGGGGATTGATTATCGTCTGGATCAACAAGAAGCTAAAGAATGATCTGAAAAAGAACTAGAAGTGAGTGGTAAAGGAAAGAATGTTGAGGGTGAAGCCCCTAAATCTTCTGAGACTGCAGAGAAACTAGTTGAAGAAAATGTTGTTATAGCTTCTGAGTCTGATATTCCAAAGGTTGAAGAATCTGTCAAGTCTTCTGATCCTATAGTTGCTTCTGAAAAGGACGATGAAGAAGCTGAAACAGAGGATAAAGATGATGATGAAGAGAAAGATGATTTGGAATATGAAGATTGGAATGTTGCAGATGATGACGATGATGATGATCAGGGTGGTGTTGGAATGAAAATTACTGAAGCAAAAGTTACTGATGATTTTAATTTCTCTGATCTATGAATGATGAATCGAACAAGATGGATGATAAGATTGAGGGGGAGTCAGGCGGAAAGGGCCAACTGATGAGATTGATCTGTTGAATGTTGAAAGATTTGCTAAGCCAGTTGCTGAAGTACCCACGGAGCCTTTATTGTTAATGCTTGAACATAACATGGAGGAAGGCGAGTTTTATACACAACTATACTAAGGAAGATCTTGCAAAGTTAGTTAAAGTTGATGCTGCAGATTTAGAGTTTGATTTTGAAGAAGATGTGTTGAATGTTAACACATTTGAGCCAAACGACTATCAGCATGTTAGAAGATTTGAGGCTGATGAGTATAACAGAGTGTTCGTTGAGGATTGGTCTTCTGATGACGAGACAGATCAAACTGCGAAGTAAGTCGGTCCTAATTCTCAAAGTTTTCCTACTTTTGAAGAGATGTACAAGCAGTTAGATGAAGACATGCTGAAAGAAAAGATTAAAGAATCTTTGCGTGAAGGAAAAGTACCAAAGCCAATGACTAAAGAAGAAATTGCTCAAGCGAAGAAGTCATGGTTTAAAGAGATGCCTCGCGAACATAAGTTTCAACGTCCTCTAGCATTGTTTACCAGAGACAAAGACGTTTCTTTGGGAGATATCTTGAGTTGGGGTTGGTTTAAAGAACTGAACGTATAGGCAATCAAGAGGGAATTTAGAGTGCAATACTTCAAATACCTTGCTGATTTCAAGACATTACCTTATTGGGATGTGGAAGAGCTGGTTCAGACTGTGAATGTTACATACCACATGAAAGTGATTGATCAGTTGCTGTGGAAATTGATCAAGTTTGAAGCGATTAAAGGTCTTAGATATTCGAAGCCATTCATTCCTGGTCTCCGAATCAAGACAAACAAAAAGACGGGTGAAAAAGACATTACGTTGATAATGAAGCAACCAAGGTCAATGAGAAACATGCGACTGATGCCAATTGAACAAAACTTCTATCCATTGTTCAAGTGGTGGCAGATAGATCCATCGACTTGTGAAGCAGTTATTGTTTTAAAGTTTGAAGAACACTTGGATATTCAAAGGAAAGAGTTGAGGTATTGGATATCAGGGTATGAGGGGGTTATGGAGGACAATCAGGATTCTTGATCCTATGTGGTTGGTTAACTGCTCAAGAGAAGAGATTAAAACCTTGTTCTACAACAAGATCGTATTTGAAGAACGTGAAAAGGTACAAGCGATGCAGTTTCAGAAAGTTGTTAATGTTTGCTATGCACACGAAGTTAATTCAGGAAAGATGTGGCAAACAAAGTGGAGAGATCTAGAAAGAGTAGAGTTTCTAAAAGAGGAGAAGCATCTCGAAGCAATTCATGAGAGAACTAGGAAGGCAAGTATTAAAAGGTTTCAACACATGAACAAAGTGCCTCCTACAAATCAGACGTCGGATCCTAAGCAAGAGCGACGAAAGAAGCTGTTTAAGAACTTCTTCGGTCGTGTGCGTTAACGTTTATGTGAAGATAGAATTTTGAAGACTGATACAAGACGAAGACTATATCCAAGGGGGAGTCTGTTGGTGCATAATGTCTATGTCTTAGTCTTATATCGAGTCTGTATAGTATAGAGCTGAATAGGCTAGTCGTATGAAGTATTTATGTATTGTTGTAACAAGTTCGTCCATAATAGTCATGTATAGCCAAGTTCGGCCGACCTTGCTAAGGCAAGCTCGGGCGAACTTAGTACCTCCATGAGCGAACTTGGTAGCCTATAAATACCTAGATAGCCTCTCTCATTTGTAACTTTGGCATTTTGGAGGCGAAGCTCTGTCAGTTTGTACTCTTGACATTTGATCAATAAAACTGATATTAAACTGATTAATTCTTGTCTATTGGTAAACACAACGTAATATTTCAGCTATTATGGATGTTAGATATCAAATTTAGGTTCCTTAGCATCGAGGATCGGTCCTACAACCTCTCCCTTCATATGTCCTTGTGCCTTGCACGTGTGTCATTCGGCTTAACCCATGTTATCTTGTTATCCGTGTTATTGGGCCTAGCCCATGTTATCTTGTCATTCATGTTATTAGGCCTAGCCCATGTTATCTTGTTATTAATAAAATTGGGGCCTTGCCCCTAGTTATAAAACTCATGCATGTTTCGAAAAACGCGTATGTTCTTGTAAAAACCGGTATGTTTGGCATAAACTTTTCATAAACCATTTGTGTTATCTGGAAATTTGTAATATGGTTTAGAAATATATGATTTGCGTATATCCAAATAATGTATGTTTTCGCAAAACTTGCATGTCTTTCCACCCCCGAAAACATTTATAAAATGTAAAACTGTAAAAAGTGGGGGTTATGAACTCACCTTGATATCCTTGTGCAAAGCTAGCTTAATGTGATTCCATGATGTCGCTCCAAGAATGTGACTCGCTAGCGTGCAACTATAGCATTCCTAATAAAGGAATAATTTATAAGCTTCAAATTTAACGCAGCTAAACTACGCGTCCAAGCTCTACCGAATCGTTAACCATACGATCCCATGAAAGTGTTATCGTCTTGACTTGTAATAACTCAGTGATTGTTTTAATCCCACTAATAGTCGTGATTAGTATTAAGTCTCGGAAACAACTTAGTTTCCGAGTGATTTAAATATATATCTATATATAAATATAATATATATTTACGAAGTCGTGTTAGTCGTCATGAATTGGAGGCGTAGATGAATAGTAGTACGACTCTTCGTAGTTTTCTACACATACATACTCGTAGACATACCCATATATGTAAAACGATTCGTATACGAACAATAGTTTTGCGTATCGTTTATAGTTAATAAAAATTATGTAATCATACGCTTGTTATACTCTTACGGTAAAGTGTCGCACTTCGTTTAGACATTTGTAATAAATATAAATAATTATATTTATTTTATATGATCTCCGAATGCTAAACGTTTGAAATATAAATTCCGAATCGTTGACGTTTGGAATAATTATAAAACATTATTTTTGATTGGTAAAACTGTTCGGAAACATCATTGTTTGAAATAAATATAGACATTATATTTATTTGTAAAAACATTCGGAATTATCGATGTTCGAAATAAATATAAATAATTATATTTATTTTAAGTAAGTATCGGATTTTGTTAACTTATAATGTCGTTGAAATGAATATGTCTTTATATTTATTTTATAGGAAAAACTCGGATTCGATAAGTGTCGTTTTAGGGTATATATATGTTTTCGTATCTCGGGTTATACAAAAACGGGCAGAGTTTCCTTTGTTTTTGGACGATCCCGACAATGCAAGTTGTCGATATATTTTCAAAACGCAACATTTCAGTTCAATAATATATACAATTGACGTTTTATGTACAAAACTTAGATAGCGTCGTCGGTTCAATTTTTAATTTAACATACGTTAACTTTAATAATATGAAATGCACAAGTTTACTAAATTTACTAGTCGTGTCGGTTCGAGCTTGGTTACGCGATAAAACTAACATTAATATAACTATAAATGCATTTAACGTGTCCGTTAAATTTTACCGCATCTCGTGTTGACCGGCAGTTGACCCGTTGACTTATGTTAACCCGATGTTGACGTGTCGAGCCGAACCGAAACTGAGTTGACTAAAATTGTCATGCGCTAAATCTGACCTGAACGGAACAAATCTGACTTTGAGAAGGTTTGACCTGAACTATAATCTGACCTCGAACCTAAATATCAAGACCTGCTTGACTGTTGAACCGGAACCCGAACTGAAACGAGACCCGAGCCTGAACCAAACCAGACCCGAGACCCGAACCTGCTGAACCAAACCCGAATTCGAGATAAATATACCCTGAAGCGAACCGTGACCTGTGGTTGACTAAGTTTGACCGAAAAATCTGTTGTTGACCAAGATAACCGAGCCGAACACGGACTAACACTGAACCGAGTGAGTCAAATGAACCGAGTTGAATCCGGTTTGACCATTGACCCGATCAGCTTGAGACGCACCCAAATCGACTCGAACCAAACCCGAAACTTGAGACAAATCCATAACAAATCTGAGCAAACATGTTGGTGCATAATGTTTATTGTCTAAGTCTTGGATCGAGTCTGTATTGTATAGGGTTTAAAATATTAGATTTTGTGTATTTATGTTGTAGATGAGACAAGTTCAGCTGAAGTTAATATGTCCAGTGGGCAAGTTCGCCCGAAGTCAAGTTTGGACGAACTTGGCGATGACACTCCTCATCCGAACTTGTTCTCCTATATATAGCTTGCCTTGGTTTGTCATTTGTAACTTTGCAACTTTTGAGGCAAAGCTCTGTCGATTTGTTTTCTTGCATTGTAAAGACATTTGGACTAATAAATCGACGTTTCAACAGTAAATCTTGTGTATTTGTCACAAATCACGTAATTTCCGCCTACGATGACATAGATACAAACCTAGGTTTCCGTGTTGTTGATGCACTTTGTGTTCGTCACTTGTCGAATAGGCTAGATAGAGCGTGTGTTGAATATTGTATAGGTTAGAATCGAACACACGACTGAAATACGGAGATTTCAGTGTAAAAGGGATCTAGTTCGCCCGAACTTGACCTGTATTGGTCAAGTTCGCTCGAACTTGATGTGCCTTTAGTCAAGTTCACCCGAACTTGACCATGGCACATCCAGGCGAACTTGTCTCCCTATATATATGTGTGTGTTCATTTGTCATTTAAGTTTTTGGCATCCCTATGGGGAGGTGCTGCCGGATTCTCTCCAGGAACTCCGACAGCTGGACTTATAAAGATGTATACTCTTTCGGTATGAATGGAGACTTCCACTGCATTCTACTTCTACTCCTTTCTGTAATAACATTCTACCGAAACTGTTATATACGTTTATCCATTAACTTCCATCTAGAACCGCCTGATCACGGATCTTCAATTGGTATCAGAGCTACGGTTATCACCTACCCTCATGAATTTGGACATTGATGGACATTAGGAGGGGTTTTAGACGTAAATCATCAAATAACATACAATCCATGGACAAAATCTAAAATTGAACGGATAGGATTGTTAGAAAACCATTTTCGACCAGATCTATGGTGGTATCATCTCGAAATTCGAAGAAATAAGAATTTTGGATCGAAAAATGTGAAAATAGGCTGATTTGGGAGATCAAGTTCGCCCGAACTTGACCTGTGGAGGTCAAGTTTGCCCGAACTTGACAAGGATTTTCATGATTTTTCATAACTTGACTAATTTTCATTGAAAATAAGCATAAGTTCGCCCGAACTTGTATCTTGTTTGATCCAGTTCGCCCGAACTTGTGTGTTGGGAGACCAAGTTCGCTCGAACTTGGTGATGGGTGACCAAGTTTGCCCGAACTTGGTCCAATGCCTAAAAAAAGTCATTGAAAAATATTTATTGCTCGGTTTGATGAGACGGGTGTCCAGAAAAAAATTAGTGAGAAAGTTTTTTGAAATTTTAACGTCCGATACTGACTATTCGGGGACATCGTCGGAGGCCTTAGAGAGAGGCTGAGATGATGAGGTTAGAGATGGTTGAAGATGAGAGGGTAGTCATTGATACCAAAGCAATTTGGTGATCATTAGGGTTGAAGACTACTGATGGGCCTTAAAGTAAATTCCGCATTTGTTAAATACTGAAAATTCTGGATTTGAGGGGGAATTTCAGTGAAAAATTGGTATAGTAAGAATTTGCAAAAATGAGGGGGAATAAAAAATTTTCAATATTTGAAGATTCCGGCATTTTTGAAATTCGTGACATTGCAACAGTATTCGGGTGGTTTCCGACTACAGATTAACTGGGAAATACAGAGATTTGAGATTCATTTGTAAATTGATAAGTTGATGTCTAGTTTGAAAGCAGGTGGTTACATAACTGAGTCTTGGAGGAGTTGTTTATCAGATTCTGCGGTCATGGTTGTGGATTGACACCTGAGTCACGCGTATGGTTTGGAAGCACACACGACTGCCTATCTTTAACTCTGCTTTGCACATGAATTATTGACTGGACTAACCGCCAGGAGATAAGGATGCTTTGTAGTTTCAGTTGCCCCGGGTGGTACGTGGTACCATGATTAAGGAAGATGATTTATGGGATCGGATCTTCCAGACAAAGATGTGTACCCGTTGCTGACGAAAGAGATTATCCATTTGGGATTCTGTGATCACAGGAAGTTTCGAGTATTCAGTTCATGATACAGAGTGATGCTTAAGGGTTAGGTCCTGATCTCCAGTGAAGGAACAGTTAGCTGGATTAGCAGTCATTGGTACCAGTGAGGAACTGAAAACGTTCAAACGTTTGGTGATGATCTTAGGAATTAGTGACTAGCTCCGAAGACGGATGGTTTCAAAATTACCAAGGAAATCTGATGATAACCCTTGGTGGCCATTATTTTTAATCTTCAAGCAGATGAATCATTCTTCTCTTTGGACTAACCGCCATTGGATGATAATGTTTGGTGATTAAGTGACGCTGGTCTACTGGAGATAGCTATATATCTGACATTGTGACTGAAGAAGAAGAATGTGATTTTGATCGTGGACGAATGTTTCTCAGAGTCGAAGTGTTACCAGATTATTTGGTTCTGATGAAGATTTACTGATTGAAAAAGATTACCAATTTGCTGATCAGGAGTGATTACGGAAATTGGGATTTCAGATTTTTGCGGGTAAACATTGATTTGAAGTTTACCGGTGTGGTATTTTGAACTTCCTATACGGTTGAGTTTTGAAGATCGGAAGATCGAGCATGGGAGATATGCACTAAACTGAACACGGATGTGGTTAAATTTGAAATGGAGAAGCTGCATTGATGAGCTTCAAATTGGTGTCTATTCAAGATAATCTGTCGGTCAAGCAAAACAAGGGAGGTTGGAAACTGTGCAACAAATATCTGAACTGGAGATTTCAGGGGGAATTAGATGTTGATAATGCAAACCCGAATCATCAATTAAGGGGAAATTTGTTGACGCGTTTCGACGACATCGGCAAACACCTTGATTGAAGTTGCAAAATATTCAAACACGGCTCACGTTTGAAGACCAAGATTCGACAGTAACGAACAAGGGGGAATCTGTTGATGCACTTTGTGTTCGTCGCTTGTCAAATATGCTAGATAGAGCATGTGTTGAATATTGTATAGGTTAGAATCGAACACACGACCGAAATACGGTTCAGTGTAAAAGGGATCAAGTTCGCCCGAACTTGACCTGTATTGGTCAAGTTCGCTTGAACTTGATGTGCCTTTAGTCAAGTTCGCCCGAACTTGACCATGGCACATCCGGGCGAACTTGTCTCCCTTTATATATGTGTGTGTTCATTTGTCATTTAAGTTTTTGGCATCCCTACGGGGAGGTGCTGCCGGATTCTCTCCAGGAACTCCGGCAGCTGGACTTATAAAGATGTATACTCTTTCGGTATGAATAAAGACTTTCGCTACATTCTACTTCTACTCCTTTCTGTAATAACATTCTACCGAAACTGTTATATACGTTTATCCATTAACTTCCGTCTAGAACCGCCTGATCACGGACCTTCACGTGTCAAGTGGACGGAACGATCCTAACAAGTGGTATCAGAGCCATGGATACCTAGTTTGCAGATATCTACACAAGACTTTCTCTATTTCTACCCATTTCTTCTTCATTTTCACATTTTTTTCACAAAATTGATGAATCTATGGTTAAAAATGGCTAATTTTTGAATGTCATACATAATCACCTAATAACAAACCCTTGAAAGTTTCAGGTCAAAATTCAACCGATTTCATGTCAATTTTCACAAAAAACCATGTTTGACAAACTCATTTTGTTCGAACTTGCTACATAAGTTCGCCCGAAGTTGTGCCGAGTTTAACAAAGGATTTTTATAGAACTTCGGACGAAGTTGTTTGGTGAATATAAGTTCGCCTGAACTTGTTGAAAGTGATCTTTCTAAATTCTATAACAAGTTCGCCCGAACTTGTTGTTAATTGTGAAGTTTTGTTGTCTATACAAGTTCGTCTGAACTTGTTGATTGTGAAACTGAATTTGTTGACTACACAAGTTCGACCGAACTTGTCTGTCTTCTAATCAAATTTCAAGTGTTTGTGAGTGTGTTTTCAGATACAGTTGAAGACATCGAACGCAAATGCAGTGAACCAGATCAATCTAGACAACGAAATGGGGACTTCCGTGAAGCCACCCAAGTTGATGAGCATTGACGATTATGAAAGTTGGCACGAGAAGTTCGAGAATTGGGTTCAAGCGAATTTCTTCCATAGCTGGGTCGCAGTACAAACTAGATACAAATGGCCAGTTGATGAGCGTGGTATCGAGATTATTTTATCAAAGTTTACACCTGGAGATAAAGATTTGTACGTATATGAGAAAAAGATGATGAACTTGTTACAGCAATCAGTTAAAGAAGATATCTTGATCCTGTTACCAAAATGTGACACGGCACAGGAGTTGTGGAATGCATTATGTGACATCCCGGTTTTTCAGACATCTTAAACGCACTACTTCACGGTTATTCGTTCCTATGCTAAATTGATTCGGAGACTTAAATTGCACGCTCGAAATAATTACGATAACTTCGTGAACTTGTCAAATGAATTACGTGCTATGTGTATTAAACGTTTATAAGTTCGGTGAGTTATTATGTTGTGTTTCGATTTCGTGATTTTAGTTATAAAATATATATATAGTAAATATATAGACGAATCGAACCAAGCCGCGAAACGAGTCGACCTCATTTCCTTGCGACTCAAGGAGTTGAACAAAACTTGAGGCTCAAATTAAAGACCCAAACCACCCCACCCGAACCCCTTTGCGGCCGAAGCACAAACCCAAACCCTTTGATCCTTTTCTTTCCCCTTGCACTATATATATGCATGTATACATGAGTTGTGCTTTACAAAAAAAAAAGAGAAACCCTAGTATCCAAGGAAGCCGACGGCAGCCCATCTCTTCCACTTGCTCTCGGTCGCGACAGTCTTCCTCACCCCTTGCTCTCGGTCGCGATCACCTTCAAACCGAATCCATTCCCATCTAATTCTCGGATCATTGATCTTCATTGTTAAAGGTTAGAGTTTATTATTGTTTGCAAAATCATACTAGGATTTATAAACTCTTGATCATGCTTGAATGTAGTGTAGAATCAATGTTTAGTTCGATAAATTGTGCTAGTTTGCGATTATGATGATTAGTGGAATCAAGAATCATTAGGCTGCGTTTTGTGATAAAAACTATATGTTATGATTAGGGTTTGCATGGGTATGATGTATATGATGATATATGATTGGAAAAATCTGTTCTTGATCGTTTATATTTAACATATCGATTGTTTAAGCGTGTTATATTGCGATAAAATGCTGAAAACAGGATGCTGAATGGTGTTTACAGCCAACTTCAACTGGCTGTAACTTGATTATTATTTATCGAAAAACGGACTTTTTGAAGTCTAAAATGTAGATTTTTGAAAAACGCTTCTAATGGCACTGGATTTATATTTTTCTGAAGTCGTTTGGTATTTTTAAGTGGCAAATTAAGTACAGTAACTGAAGCTGTGAAAATGCTGAAAATTTGTTAGTTGTTTATTGAATCAGATCTAATAATCTGTAGAGAGTCGAATCACGAAAATTGTACAGCAACTAGATATAGAAATTTCCGGGAAACTCCCACTGGATTTTGTTAATTGGACGAACGGTGATTTTTAAATAAATTCTCCCGTGGACTGCAGTCAGAAAGCGACGAATCTGACTGCAGCCTAGTATATTAATATTTATGAATAATTGGTAAAGTGTTAGGACTTGAAACATTTATATAAAATTCTACAGTATAGTTGACACCTTCTGTAAGATAATTGGAATTTTTGGATCGTTGGAACTATTTTATAAAAATCCTCGAAAACAGCCTAATTATGAGTATATAAGCTGAAACTTGATAACTTGCGAATGTATGTACCAAAGTGTTGTATGGATTGATTTGTGTTCATGATAGGTTGGTTTGATCACTATGTTGGTATGATGATACTTGCATGCATGATTGAGTGTTAGGATTTGTTGTTATATGTACCGCATTGTGTGTTAGTTATGTGTAGGGTTTGTATTGGTGTGTTCACACACTAACTTTAAATCAATTGACTTGTTAGGACGCAATTAACGGTCCCATCATTTGCTACATCTGTGTTACACTAACCGAGCAACTAAAGGTGAGTTCACGGCCCCTAATTTTATCCGGTTTTAAACAACAGGGGGAGAAACATGTATACACTCTACAACTCTATCTCTTTACGTTATACGAAATTAACGTCATTAAACTATTCGGTAACTAAGTTAATGTTAATGTACCTTATGGTCACTAAGCAGCTATATCACACAAGTCCTCGACAATCTCTCGGATCGTTAGTATTGGGTTAGATAGCGGGGAAATTATAAGTAGTACTACTGGGCCCGAGAAGCCTCACCCGAGCTAGTCGCGCTAGCCGACCGGGTATGGTCAACGGGTGAATAATTTGGCCTAACTTCGCCATGGTCAGTGATAGGCCTGGCAACACGGAGGCACAACAGTCAACTTCGATCGCGAACACTTACGTGACATAACTTTAGGCTAGCTACCTACATGTTAACATTGAACTTAATTACGAATCAAAAATATTATTCCGGGTTAGGGATAATGGAACCAACAACGTTATTATTCCGGGTTAGGGATAATGGAACATCATTATTATTCCGGGTAAGGAATAATGGAACCATCAGTATTATTCCGGGTTGGGAATAATGGAACTAAATCGTTATCCCGGGTTAGGGATAACGGGGGAAACAAACTTATAACCGAACAAATGAACTTATGAAAACCTGTGAACTCACTCTTCTTTAATGTTGACACTTGTTTCTTTACATGTTTCTCAGGACACTAGGAGCTCTAGGTGCACTCACTTGCATTGATCAAGACATCTTTTTATCGAGTCTCATTTACGAACATTGTTTGAGTTTTTCTTTAGTTTTGGCGTTTGTGTTGGCGCCCGTTCCTTTACTTTACTTTAAATGCTTTCGCTCAACTTTAGAAACTAATGCTTCCACTAAACATTGAAACCAAACTAAGACAATCTAAAATTAACTGTGAATCGTTAAACAAATGATTTTGGAAAACGTATTAACAAATCATATAGAGTCGTTCGACGTTACTAGTGTCTCAGATTCTGGTTTGTTCACACGCCTCGCGTAAAAATTCGCAAGTGGAAATTGAGGGTGTGACAGATTGGTATCAGAGCCTCTAGCTATAGAGAACCAGGTTTGCATTAAAAGTAGACCTAAACTATAGCTGATTACACGACACTAGACGTAGTTTGGCACCGAACTGTTATATCTTGTTATGTGATGTACCACAACTGTGTTATGTAGAATACGAATGCATAATAAGAAATGAATGCAACTCGTAACTAACTACACAACCTAACAAGCAATGTCATCATCATCATCATCCGACAAACTTTCGCAACCAAGGGCGCCGGGAAAGGCACCTATGGTGGAACCCTCACCACCTCATGGCGTGGAGACACGCTCAGCGGCGAGAAAAAGGCTCGCTCTAGGGGAGGAGTCATCCTCACACCTGACCATCGCTATGCCGGTCGAACCGGTTAACTCATTAGAAGTAGGGAACGACCTACTTAGAGATATGATAAGAAAGCAACAAGAACAACTAGAAAGAATGCATGAAACCATCCTAGCACAGGGATGGATGATACGACAATTAACAGGTAAGACTGGATCGCTCGAGGAAGAGCAACATACGAGTAAGATAGCTCGTAACACTTTACCTAGAGATCTTCGTGCTGAGCAGCTAAGGGCTGACTGGCTCGAAGACAGAGTCCTTGAGTCTAGCTGGAGAATTCAAGAACTAGAACAGAATCAGGCACCTGTACCAGTACCCGCACCAGCACCGGCCCCTCCAGTGCCGGTAGAGGAGGATCCGGAGGAGGATCCAGAGGAGGATCCAGAAGAGGATCCAGAAGAGGATCCAGAGGAGGATCCAGTGGAGGATCCGGAGGAAGACCCAGCTGTAGAAGCTGGAAACGCCGCGGAGGATGACGGTAACGATAGCGATTTGGGGGATGGAGACGTAGAAGACTGACACGTCTCGCTTACTCTATTTGCTTTCCTTCAGTCTATTTATTTTCCTACTTATGTTTAAACTTGAGACTTTATAGTAAACTGATATGTTTGGTTGGCACTTTGTAAGACGTTGAAATTTTATTTAATCGAATATTTCTTTTGACTGTTTAATTTATTTGGGTTGACATAATTTGAGGAATTATTTAAGTATGGAATAGGATAACTTTATTGGATATATAGACTTATCGGTGTGTGTTTATGTTGTCTTACGAAGATCTAAATGGCAACTGGATGCGCGAAAACCTTAACATGACGCCCGAAGAATTAGCTGTAATGATCCAAGAACACGTGAATGCTGCTCTAGCGGATGTTCAAAACCAACCAGCAGGTAACCATTATTAAATTTTCATGGGAAAATCTAATAGTTGGGCTAGTAGAATTTCTCGCTGACTACCTGTCCTCTGTCAGCAGGAGGGGGTCTTAACCCCTACAAGATGTTTCTCGATGCGAAGCCGAGCAAATTCACGGGGGCAGAAGGACCCATAGGACTGGTCCGCTGGATTGAAAAGTCCGAATCAGTGTTCGAAATGTGCAATTGTCTGGAGGCCAACAAAGTCAAGTATGCTGCCTCAACGTTGGAGGATGGGGCACTAACTTGGTGGAATGCACAAGTCCAAACACGTGGACTTATTGCTGCAAATGCAATGGCCTGGGCCGAGTTTAAGGCCCTAATCAAAGAGGGGTACTGTCCACGAGACCGGGTTCAACAGTTGGAGCAAACATTATGGAACCACAAGATGGTGGGATCTGAAATCGAAGCATACACAGCGAAACATCACGACCTGGTATTTCTATGTCCCGATCTAGCCAACAGTGTTGAGAAACGACTCGAGTTTTACCTTGGGGGTCTGGTCCCTGAGATCCAGGGTATGGTAATGGCTAGCAACCCTGCAACTGAGCATCAAGCAATCAGGTTGGCGCACAAACTCACCGATAAGGCGGTGGAACAAAAGAAGTTGCCAACTCGGGGTACGACTGAAGTTGCCCCTGATAATAAAAGAAAGTTTGAAGACTCGTCTGCTCGACAGTCTTCGTCATCCCAGCAACAACAGGGGAACCAGAAACTGATTCAATAATTTTCAACAGCCACCGGGGTCAAAATAATCAGCCCGCCAACAACAACCAGAACACAAGCGGCTATGTAGGTCGAAAGCCGCAGTGCAATCGCTGTAATCTTCATCATTACGGCCCTTGTGCCGGGAATCGCTGCCAACGATGTGGCAAGGTGGGACATGCGGCAAAGGATTGTCGCGGGGAAATCATGTCCTGACAAAATCAGAATCAACCCCAGGGTCAGCAGCAGGGTGTTAACCGGGGATGCTATCAGTGTGGTAGCACTGCCCACTTCAAAAGAGACTGCCCACAACTTCGTAACAACAACAACAATGGTGGGAACAACCACAACCACAATAACCACAACAACAACAATAACAACAACAACAATGGAAATGGTGGCACAGGAGGTGCCAAAGGGCGTGCATTTACGCTGGGCCGCGGAGAGGCCAGAAACGACTCGAACGTGGTCACCGGTAAGTTTCCCCTTAATGAACATTTTGCTACTGTGCTTTTGATACGGGTGCGGATAGGAGTTTTATATCTGGAGTCTTTTAGGAAGAACCTAAATCTCACGCCTAAACCCTTAGAGACCCCTTACGTCATAGAACTAGCCGATGGTAAATCTGTAGATGTGACCCATATAGTATCCGGCTGTCAACTCAAACTCGCGGGTCACACCTTTACCATTGATCTGATGACAACTACCTTGGGTAGTTTTGACGTGGTAGTCGGAATGGACTGGCTATCCACGTCCGAGCTGAAGTTCTCTGTTTCGAAAAATCTATTCGTATTCCGCTCTCTAATGACGAAATCTTGACGGTGCAAGGCGAGAAGGCAGGCGCCGTCACAAACATCATCTCCTACATGCAAGCACAGAAGTATCTTCGGAGGAAGAACTCTTTCGCTTTACTCGCACTGGTTACCGAACAGCCTAAGGACGAGAAACGTATAGAAGACATCCCCGTCGTCCGTGATTTTTCCGATGTATTCCCAGAGGAGTTACCTGGTCTCCCACCACATCGACAATTGGAGTTTGAAATTGAATTGGCAAACCATGCAACTCCCATCGCTAAGGCCCCATACCGCCTAGCTCCAGCTGAGCTGCAAGAGCTGTCTACCCAACTTCAGGAACTGTTAGAAAAAGGATTTATCCGACCTAGCACTTCGCCATGGGGAGCTCCAGTCCTTTTTGTCAAGAAGAAGGACGGGACCTTCCGCATGTGCATCGACTACAGGGAACTCAATAAGGTTACTGTCAAGAACCGATACCCGTTACCTCGCATCGACGATCTCTTCGACCAACTTCAAGGGTCAAGCTACTACTCCAAGATTGATCTACGATCCGGTTATCACCAGTTACGCGTCAGGGAGGAGGATATCGCTAAGACGGCATTTCGTACTCGGTATGGCCATTATGAGTTCTTGGTCATGCCCTTCGGTCTCACCAACGCACCCGCAGTGTTCATGGATCTCATGAACCGCGTGTGTAAACCGTATCTCGACAAGTTTGTCATTGTGTTCATCGATGACATACTCATCTACTCTAAAGGTGAAGAAGAACATGCTGATCATCTACGATTATTGTTGGGAATACTTCAACAGGAGAAACTATATGCCAAGCTTTCAAAGTGTGATTTCTGGATTCGGGAAGTTCAGTTCCTCGGGCAAATCGTAAATGAAAAGGGTATCCACGTCGACCCCGCCAAGATTGAAGCTATCAAAAACTGGGAAGCACCCAGGACACCGACGGAGATCCGACAATTTTTGGGTTTGGCTGGTTACTACAGACGTTTCATCGAGGGATTTTCAAAGATCACGCAACCGCTTACTACCCTCACCCAGAAAGGCATCAAGTATGCTTGGGGTAACAAGCAGGAAACGGCATTTAAATTGCTGAAACAGAAACTTTGCAGTGCACCCATTCTGTCCTTGCCGGAAGGGACAGATGATTTTGTAGTATATTGTGATGCTTCCATTCAGGGATTGGGATGCGTACTCATGCAACGTGATAAGGTCATCGCGTATGCGTCCCGACAATGGAAGGTTCACGAGAAAAACTACACAACCCACGACCTGGAATTGGGAGCAGTAGTGTTTGCACTTAAAATTTGGAGACACTACCTATATGGAACAAAGTGCACAATTTATACAGATCACAAGAGCCTCCAACACATCTTTGACCAGAAGGAGTTGAACATGCGACAGCGTCGCTGGGTCGAACTCTTGAACGATTATGAATGTGCCATTCGGTATCACCCGAGTAAAGCTAACGTGGTAGCTGATGCCCTCAGTAGGAAGGAACACTTGAAACCTCGTCGGGTACGAGCACTACAGCTCACCATTCATTCGGGGTTACCCGAACAGATACGCGACGCACAGTTAGAAGCAGTTAAGGAAGAAAACATCAAAGCCGAATCGGTGGGAAAAATGGAACGCGATTGGGAAGAAAAACCCAATGGAGCCCGGTATTTCATGAATCGTATATGGGTACCTCTCTACGGAGACCTTAGAAAACTAGTCATGGACGAAGCTCACAAATCCCGATACTCTGTCCATCCTGGTTCGGATAAGATGTATCAAGACCTTAAAGCTGCGTACTGGTGGCCGAACATGAAAGCTGATATAGCCACCTACGTGGGCAAGTGTTTGACTTGTGCAAAAGTCAAGGTAGAGTATCAGAAGCCATCGGGGCTACTTCAACAACCTGAGATCCCAGTGTGGAAATGGGATCAGATCTCGATGGACTTCATCACTAAACTCCCGCGAACTTTGGGTGGTTGCGATACCATCTGGGTGATTGTGGACCATTTAACTAAGTCCGCACACTTCCTAGCTATTAAAGAAACAGATAAGATGGAGAAGTTAACTCGCATCTACATTAAGGAAGTAGTTTCTCGGCACGGAGTGCCAACGTCCATCATCTCAGACAGAGATGCTCGCTTCACGTCCAACTTTTGGCAGTCACTTCAGAAAGCGTTGGGAACACGGTTAGATATGAGCACAGCTTATCACCCTCAGACTGATGGTCAAAGCGAAAGGACCATACAGACCTTGGAAGACATGCTTAGGGCATGCGTAGTAGACTTCGGGAATAGTTGGGAAATCCACCTGCCTTTAGTGGAATTCTCGTATAACAACAGTTACCATACGAGTATATCGGCAGCACCGTTTGAGGCATTATACGGTCGTAAATGTAGATCACCGGTCTGTTGGGCAGAAGTCGGTGACAGTCAACTCACAGGCCCTGAGTTGATACTTGAGGCTACTGAAAAGATTGTACAAATCAGAAACCGCATGGCGGCGGCACGAGATCGACAGAAAAGCTACGCTGATCAACGACGCAAACCGCTCGAATTTCAAGTAGGCGACCGCGTCCTACTGAAGGTGTCACCCTGGAAGGGTGTAATCCGCTTTGCAAAACGAGGCAAACTAAACCCACGGTACGTAGGCCCGTTTGTGATCTTAAAACGTATCAGACCCGTAGCTTATCAATTAGACCTTCCTGCCGAACTCAATGGAGTTCACAACGTTTTTCACGTGTCAAATCTGAAGAAGTGTCTATCAGATGAAACCCTAGTCATTCCATTGGATGAGATTCAAGTGGATGAACAACTGCACTTTGTGGAACAACCTATCGAGATCATGGATCGTGAGATCAAGACTCGAAGGCACAGCAAGATTCCAATCGTCAAGGTTCGCTGGGATTCTAAGCGTGGACCGGAGTTCACGTGGGAAAGAGAGGACCAAATGAAAAGCAAATACCCACACCTCTTTGCAGCTGAGCAACAAGTTAACGATACCACCAACTAAATTTTCGGGACGAAAATTCTTTTAACATGGGGATGATGTGACAACCTGGGAATTTCTTGTAATTTCGCGTACCATTGCTAACGAACTAAATCTTTGTGCGTGGCACTCTAAACATTTACGCTGCATTCTAAACCGCATGTACTCAATTTTCGGGACGAAAATTCTTTCAACATGGGGATAATGTGACATCCCGGTTTTTCAGACATCTTAAACGCACTACTTCACGGTTATTCATTTCTATGCTAAATTGATTCGGAGACTTAAATTGCACGCTCGAAATAATTACGATAACTTCGTGAATTTGTCAAATGAATTACGTGCTATGTGTATTAAACGTTTATAAGTTCGGTGAGTTATTATGTTGTGTTTCGATTTCGTGATTTTAGTTATAAAATATATATATAGTAAATATATAGATGAATCGAACCAAGCCGCGAAACGAGTCGACCTCATTTCCTTGCGACTCAAGGAGTTGAACGAAACTTGAGGCTCAAGTTAAAGACCCAAACCACCCCACCCGAACCCCTTTGCGGCCGCAAGCACAAACCCCAAACCCTTTGATCCTTTTCTTTCCCCTTGCACTATATATATGCATGTATACATGAGTTGTGCTTTACAAAAAAAAAAAGAGAAACCCTAGTATCCAAGGAAGCCGACGGTAGCCCATCTCTTCCACTTGCTCTCGGTCGCGACAGTCTTCCTCACTCCTTCCTCTCGGTCGCGATCACCTTCAAACCGAATCCATTCCCATCTAATTCTCGGATCATTGATCTTCATTGTTAAAGGTTAGAGTTTATCATTGTTTGCAAAATCATACTAGGATTTATAAACTCTTGATCATGCTTGAATGTAGTGTAGAATCAATGTTTAGTTCGATAAATTGTGCTAGTTTGCGATTATGATGATTAGTGGAATCAAGAATCATTAGGCTGCGTTTTGTGATAAAAACTATATGTTATGATTAGGGTTTGAATGGGTATGATGTATATGATGACATATGATTGGAAAAATCTGTTCTTGATCGTTTATATTTAACATATCGATTGTTTAAGCGTGTTATATTGCGATAAAATGCTGAAAACAGGATGCTGAATGGTGTTTACAGCCAACTTCAACTGGCTGTAACTTGATTATTATTTATCGAAAAACGGATTTTCTGAAGTCTAAAACGTAGATTTTTGAAAAACGCTTCTAATGGCGTTGGATTTATATTTTTCTGAAGTCGTCTGATATTTTTAAGTGGCAAATTAAGTACAGTAACTGAAGCTGTGAAAATGCTGAAAATTTGTTAGTTGTTTATTGAATCGAATCTAATAATTTGAAGAGAGTCGAATCACGAAAATTGTACAGAAACTAGATATGGAAATTTCCGGGAAACTCCCGCTGGAATTTTGTTAATTGGACGAACGGTGATTTTTAAATAAATTCTCCCGTGGACTGCAGTCAGAAAGCGACGAATCTGACTGCAGCCTAGTATATTAATATTTATGAATAATTGGTAAAGTGTTAGGACTTGAAACATTTATATAAAATTCTACAGTATAGTTGACACCTTCTGTAATAATTGGAATTTTTGGAACGTTGGAACTATTTTATAAAAATCCTCGAAAACAGCCTAATTATGAGTATATAAGCTGAAACTTGATAACTTGCGAATGTGTGTACCAAAGTGTTGTATGGATTGATTTGTGTTCATGATAGGTTGGTCTGATCACTATGTTGGTATGATGATACTTGCATGCATGCTTGAGTGTTAGGATTTGTTGGTGTATGTACCGCATTGTGTGTTAGTTATGTGTAAGGTTTGTATTGGTGTGTTCACACACTAACTTTAAATCAATTGACTTGTTAGGACGCAATTAACGGTCCCATCATTTGCTACATCTGTGTTACACTAACCGAGCAACTAAAGGTGAGTTCACGGCCCCTAATTTTATCCGGTTTTAAACAACAGGGGGAGAAACATGTATACACTCTACAACTCTATCTCTTTACGTTATACTAAATTAACGTCATTAAACTATTCGGTAACTAAGTTAATGTTAATGTACGTTATGGTCACTAAGCAGCTATATCACACAAGTCCTCGACAATCTCTCGGATCGTTAGTATTGGGTTAGATAGCGGGGAAATTATAAGTAGTACTACTGGGCCCGACAAGCCCCACCCGAGCTAGTCGCGCTAGCCGACCGAGTATGGTCAACGGGTGAATAATTTGGCCTAACTTTGCCATGGTCAGTGATAGGCCTGGCAACACGGAGGCACAACAGTCAGCTTCGATCGCGAACACTTACGTGACATAACTTTAGGCTAGCTACCTACATGTTAACATTGAACTTAATTACGAATCAACAATATTATTCCGGGTTAGGGATAATGGAACCAACAACGTTATTATTCCGGGTTAGGGATAATGGAACATCATTATTATTCCGGGTAAGGAATAATGGAACCATCAGTATTATTCCGGGTTGGGAATAATGGAACTAAATCGTTATCCCGGGTTAGGGATAACGGGGGAAACAAACTTTTAACCGAACAAATGAACTTATGAAAACCTGTGAACTCACTCTTCTTTAATGTTGACACTTGTTTCTTTACATGTTTCTCAGGACACTAGGAACTCTAGGTGCACTCACTTGCATTGATCAAGACATCTTTTTATCGAGTCTCATTTACGAATATTGTTTGAGTTTTTCTTTAGTTTTGGCGTTTGTGTTGGCGCCCGTTCCTTTACTTTACTTTAAATGCTTTCGCTCAACTTTAGAAACTAATGCTTCCACTAAACATTGAAACCAAACTAAGACAATCTAAAATTAACTATGAATGGTTAAACAAATGATTTTGGAAAACGTATTAACAAATCATATAGAGTCGTTCGACGTTACTAGTGTCTCAGATTCTGGTTTGTTCACACGCCTCGCGGTAAAACTCCGCAAGTGGAAATTGAGGGTGTGACACATTATGTGCAAAATATCATGGTAGTACGAATATGCAAAAAAGCAAGAAAGCTCTCATCAAGAAGGAGTTCGATATTTTCACGATGATGAAAGGTGAAACAACTAAACAAATGATAGGGCGTTATTGTCATTTGGTGGTTCAGCTAAGAAGACACGAGCTTCAAAAGACAGATGAAGAGCTGATTGACAAGTTGGCGGATGCACTACCTGAGGGGGAGTGGTCTACATATTTGATGGTACTGAAGAATGGTCCCAGTTATGTGAATTATCGTTTAGCTGATTTCATTGACAAGCTAGAGGGTCATGAAATGGAACTACAAAAGATCTCTAAATCGAAGAATGCACATGTTGTACAAGATGCCGGATTGTATTATAAAAGTGGGTTTTCGGACACTTCAAGTTCGAAGATACAAACTGCTTTTAGTGCGAATGCTAATTCTTCAAATCATTCATATCAAACATCGCATCTGAGATATGATCAGACACCAAACACATCACATTCCAGTTCAAACTCAAATTCTCCATTCCAGAATCAATCCAATCAACCGAATCAATCCAGTTCCGTTCCCAATGTATTTCACTACAACATTGCAGTCAATCTAAAGAATGTATTTCCTGAGCAAGCAGCGAAACAACACATGGCGCTACTTGCAACTGTACGTGAATCGTATGAGAGTTTGGTTGTGGGAAAGATAGGGAACCCGGAGATGAATGCTGAGGATTATGATTAAGTTGATGAAGAAGAATTAGAGTTGATGGATATCAAGTGGTGTTTAGCATCGATAATCCAAAGAGTTACGAAGTTTGTTGCACTTACCGGACGAGATATTGGAAACTCAAGCAACAAGCTAGGGTTTGACAAGTCAAAGGTGACATGCTTCAAATGTAGAGAAAATGGGCATTTCAAGCGTGAATGCACAAATCGTGAAGCTAGTGGTAATTAAAGTCTGTTCGGAAACAACAATGATTACTACAAGAAAGCCTTGCAGTACAAACCATTTCCAAGAAAAGTTCAAGTTGAAGTTCAAGATGGATCGTCAACAACAACCGAAAAAGCTCTAGTTGTTTCGAATGAAGATGAAGGATTTGATTGGAATAATTACATTTCCAAAAAGGCTAATGTCGCTTTGATGGCCGAGATCATGAAGAGCCAGAGTCGATGATAGATGAAACAGCTCTTGAAAATGCAACCCTAGATGAATACTTGCAAAGATCGAAAGAGGAGTTGATTTATCATGAGACTAAAATGAAGAACATTATTCCTCCTAATCTACAATCTAGTTTTGCAGGTTGTTTCGATGCTACATCTCAAGAACAAGTGATGGAAGAAAAGAAACCTGAGATCAAGGAGATCATCGATGTGACAAAAGAGATGAATGAGGAAAACCTGACCAATATTGCCGACAAAGCAATGATGGCCAATCTGAGAGAGGTAGGTCATGAGGTCGAGGTAAAGGTAATTGAAAAGGAAGTGATCAATGTACAAATTGAGGAGGTTGAAAGACCTTGCGCAAAGTGTGCTAAAGCTTACGAACAATGTGCTGAAAAATCATTAATCATAAGTGATCTAAAGGTGCATAATGAAAATTTCAAATATGATTATCACACAATGAAAGAAGCTTATGATAAGATGAAAGGTACTTACAACATTTGTGAGTAAGCTAATCGAGAACAAACTGACACAATCAGAATGTTAAAGGCAACATTAATTGAAAAACAAGAAGCCATTAACATATACATTAATAACATTGTTGAGCTAAAACATGAGCTTCAAGAGATTAAAATTGAAACTGAACGAGTAAGACAGTTGTTACTCAGCTACACGACAAATGCTTATGTCATCGATCATATTCTTCCAACAATTCCGTCAGAAGAAAATGATAAAAAGCTAAAAGGTAGGAAACATGGAGATTATAGCAATGTTCCACCTCCATTATGCGAAAGCTACTGTCGAAAGAAAGCAGAAGGAATGGAGAAGGCGCTCAATTTAAAACTTAAAACCGACATGAAAAACGAGCTGCCTGAGAACCTTGATATAACTTACACAAATTCTAACGATGACAGTGAAGCAATTGTGAGTAATGTGATTGAAAATGTGTTGGGAAGTGATTCTGATGACGGCAGCTTTGAGAGCGCCGATTCAAGCTTGAATAGTTCAGAAAATTCACAATCTGAAAATGAAGATAATACTTCTTTGGAGAATAGCCTAAGTGATGATCCTAACGTTGTACTATACAAAGTTAAGGATTCTGATAGACTATACTTTGATCAAAGTTTCCCGATTCAGAATGTGAAAGAAGATTCGATCGACAAATTATTCAAACTTGTTGAAGTTGCATCAGAGGATCTTGATAAAAATGAGAAGAAATTTTATTCAAAATCCAAGAAAACCTATAACAATTATCAAAGGAATGGTGGTGATTTTCCTGAATACAGGAGAGGGGGATTGGGTTTTGAAACTAAAAAGAATGAGAAGAAAAAGTCACCATTTCACGAATATAAAAAGAAAAACATGAAATTCGTGTTTGGGACTGACACTGTGATAGAAAAAGATTCTATTGGAAAGCAATCGAACGATGAGTTTAAAAAGGAAAAAGTACTTCGTGATCAATCTAAATCTACAAGTGGAGTATAATCTACTAGTGGAAACACTGTTGATACTTGGACATGCTTTAAATGCAATGAGTTGGTCACATTGCAAGAAAGTGTCCAAAATCAAAGTTTGATCGTCGAGGAAACAAAATTTCAGATGATGAAAAATCAAAGAAACCAGAGGTTGTTTAGATTAAAATTTTGAAAATAAATGATGAATCTAAAGTTGAAGAGAAACCTAAAACTGTAAAGTTTTCTAACTTTGAAAAAGGTGAATCTTCAAAACAAGCAAAAAAAAAAGATTCAAAGTTTTATGTTAAGAAAACAAGAATGAAATCACAATCCCGGATTCCAAAAATGATTTCATCATCATCTAAAACGATCAAACCAACTGATTCAGTTAAACTAAAAGATTTTAGTCAAACAAAGACTGATCAGTGGGTTCCAAGACTGAAGTGAAAATTCCAACTTTTGGTATCCCAAATCCACCCAAGACTGACAAGGCTTGGGTTCCCTCTTTAAGTAATTGCTTTAACATGTGCAGGGGCTTCCAAGGTCTATCTTATCAAAGTGGATTATGGACAGTAGAGCTTCTCGACACATGACAGAGATGCGAGCCTTATTATTCGATATCAAAGCTATCAATGGAGGCTATGTAGGATTTGCTGGAAATCAAGGTGGATGGATCATTGGAGAAGGAAAATTGTCGAATGGTGTGGTATCGTTTGATAAGGTCAACTACATTGCCGAATTGGAGAACAATCTTCTAAGTATCTCCCAGATTTGTGACAAAAAGTTTACTACTCATTTCAACGACAAGGAGTGCATGATATTAAAACCGCGCTCCTTGAGAGAATGATCTTTATGTGCTTGGTATGAGTATTGCCAAAACTACATCGAGGTCGGCACAATGTTTTGTTACGAAGGCCACAGAAAAAGAGTCAATTTTATGGCATAGAAAGATGGGTCATATTCACTTGAGAAAGATGAATTTTCTGGTTCATAACAATCTCGTGGAAGGAGTGAATCTAAAGAGCTTTCACATGAACGACAGCTGTGTAAGTTGTAAGAAAGGAAAGCAGACTAAAAAGTCTCATCCAAGAAAGATTCTGAACTCGATAAAGCTTCCGCTAGACGTTTGCATATGGATCTCTTTGGTCTTGTCAATGTCAAAAGCATTTTCAGGAGATCTTTATTGCTTAGTAGTAACTGATGATTACTCGAGATTTTCGTGGGTATTCTTTCAAGAGAGCAAAGATGAAACGTTTGAGAATCTAATGATACTCTTTAGGAAGCTTGAAAATCTGTACCATCTTCCTATTAGACGAATCCGAAGCGACAATGGTATAGAATTCAAGAATAAACGTATGCTAGAATCCTGTAATGAGAAAGGGGTTCTTCATGAATTTAGTGCTTCATATACTCCACAACAAAATGGAGTTGCTAAACGAAAGAATCAAACATTGAGAGAGACAGCACGAACGATGCTTGCAGATTCCAAATTGTCCGTGAGTTTCTGGAGTGAAGCAGTGGCATCAGCTTGTTATATTTTGAACAGGGTCTTAACTGTTAAACCTACCAAGAAGACATGTTTCGAACTGTTAAACCAAAGAAAACCTAATTTGGAGTATCTGGAACCGTTTGGATCTCCATGCACGGTCATTAATCCTGATGGTAAATTTGGTGCAAAGTCTTTAGAAGGTTTGTTTGTTGGTTATGCGAGTCCACTCAGGCATGCTTATCTTCCCAGCATGAGGCAAGTGGTTCTCGTTCAACATGTCGATTGCCGAAGGTATACAATAACGACACAAAAGGCAAGTGATGCTTGGATGTTCAACTTTGACAGTTTATGGAAATCTTTCGATCTTCCAGAAGAGCCGACTGACAAGAAATTGCTGCTTTATATTATTTGCATGAGTCTGCTAATCAAGAGAAATTTCAAGACCAATAGTGGTTAATCAACCATCTGTTGGTACATCTTCTTCTTCTGGTGAAGGTCAAAGTAATGTTCCAGCTGAGCCAGTTACACCTGTTACAGAACCAGTGAATACTAATCCAGAACCTAATATTTCACAAGCGCATGATTCTGATTCTGATGAGGCTCTGACGTTTGATCAAGATGGAGAATCCAGTTCTGATGAGGAATCTGAGCAGATCACTAGTATGTTAAATCAACCTGCTGGCCCGAGCACAAGAAATGAAGCGTCTTCTAGCATTCCTGCAGTTGAATCAGTGGTTGAACTGAATGCTAACAATCTGGAGAGTACAGTTGATGTTTCTAATGAAGTGATACCGAGAAATTATTCTTACCATCCATCTGACACTATAATTGGTGAATTACAAGCAGGAGTAAGAACAAGAGGCAGATCAATAAAGCGCTTAGTTGTTTCTACACGAAAGTGGCTCCGATTCAAGAGTTTTGCTCCTACCGCTGTTTTATATCAAAAATTGAGCCTAAGTCAGTTAATGAGGCACTGGTTGATGAAAATTGGGTACTCGCAATGCAAGAGGAGCTACTACAATTTGAGAAATTGGGTGTATGGAAGCTTGTTGATCTACCGGCGTATCAAAAGGCGATTGATACTAAATGGGTCTTCAAGTGCAAGTGTGATGATCGAGGGGTGATAGTGCGATACAAAGCTCAACTTGTTGTCAAAGGATTTCATCAACAAGAAGGTATAGATTACACAGAAGTGTATGCACCAGTTGCGAGATTAGAGTCTATCCGCATTTTCTTGGCGTTCACGTCTTGGAAAGGATTTAAAGTGTACCACCTTGATGTTAAATCAGCTTTTCTCTACGGAAAATTAAGAGAACAAGTGTATGTCAGCCAACCACTGGGGTTTTTCGATCCACTGAATAAGAAGAAAGCATTTCTCCTGGATAAAGCCTTGTATGGGTTGAATCAGGCCCCGAGAGCCTGGTACGAGACGTTATCTCAGCACCTAGTCGGCAATGGTTTTATTAGAGGCACAGTGGATAGTACCTTGTTTACGAGAGAAGTTGGAAATCATCTGCTGATCGCACAAATTTACGTGGATGACATTATCTTTGGTTCAACGAACGACGAACTCTGCAAAGAATTTGAATTTATCATAAAGAAAAAGTTTGAAATGAGTTCTATGGGCGATATGAAATTCTTTCTAGGGTTGCAGGTTGATCAATTGCCAGACAGTATCTTTATTCACCAAACAAACACGTTCATGATATTCTAAAGAAGTTTGAGATGGATAGCACGAAGCCGTTATTAACACAACTGGCACTCAACCATGGAATCTGCGTCGACGAGATAGGAACCAAAGTTGATGAGACTCTCTATCGGTCGATGATAGGATCATTGATGTATCTGATGGCATCGCGCCCGGATATCATGTATCCTACCTGCCTCTGCGCAAGATATCAGTCAAATCCCATAATATCTCATATGCATATCGTGAAGCGAATTTTCAGATACTTGAAGGGATATCCAGGCACTGGCTTGTGGTACCCGAAGAATGACAACTTCGATCTGACGGGATATGCTGATTCTGATTTTGGCGTAGACAAGCTGAATGCTAAATCTACTACAGTCGATTGCCAATTTTTCGGAACGCGTTTGGTAACATGACAGTGCAAGAAACAGACCACAGTCGTTCTCTCTACTTGTGAGGCTGAGTACATCTTAGCTTCCAGCTGTTGTTCATAACTTTTGTGGATCCAACAGCAGATGAGAGACTATGGTTTGCAATTTCTTTGACACACCGCTGTATGTTGATAACAAGGCAGCTATCGACATAATAAAAAATCCTGTTCATCACTCTCGAACTAAACATATCGAGATTCGCTACCACTTTATTCGTGATTGCTACGGAAAAAGATTGGTACGAATTTAGAAAATCTACACCGATGAACAAAAACCTGATTTTTATACCAAACCTTTTAGTCTAAATACTTAATGAGGCTTCATGGTACAAAACATCTTTTGACAGGTGCGGAAGCAGAGGTTGAATACGGATCGGACGACTAGTTCTCGTGATCCTCATTCGTTTGTTATCTTTTAGGATTAGATTTCTTTAAAAACTAAAATACAAAAATATGTTTTTGATTTTAGGGGGAGAAATGAAACCAGAAAATACAAAAAACGTTAAAAATGCAAAAAGTACAAAAACATTGAAAAAGACAAAAAGAATTTTGTGTCAAAAAGGAAATGATAGTACATCAGTGGACTATCACAGTATGCTAAAGAATTGTAAAGTTTAAAAAGTTTAAACAAGTCTTACTATGGATGTGTCGATAGGCTTTACACGTTCAGTAAATTGTGTCCGGGATATAAATTAAATTTTACAACGGCTTAAGCTTGTGGATTAACATCTCTCGGATATATGGACTTAGTACTTAGAAATTTCGTTTCAGAGATTGACTGATTCGGAGATACGAGGTCTTTATAGATGATTGATATCTAGGGTACTATACAAGTTCTTCTGATTTTGCGGAAGCAATGGCCTAGAACTTCTATAATGCTTTTACGAAAAACCCCTAAACTGTAGCAAAATTGAAAAAATCAAATGATCTAATCAATTGCAGTCAAAAGATTCTGTAATTGGAACAACACCTTAAAGACGAGCCTTCATCTCTTGTCGATACCGTAGTATGAACCTGAGCTCTCAAGGCTTTGCATAACCTAGATACAGATATCAATTACGCTATACTCACCTGTAAGATGAAATCTAGGGAATCCTGATACGGGAGTATATTCTGAGATGAGAACCATATTTAAGTCAAGTTTCATAATTCTAACTAACAAGTCTTGGAACAATTGAGAAATGTGTCAAGTTTAAGCGGACAAGTATATCGACAATCTAGGTAAACAAGTTTAAAACTTAAAGTCATCAAAAGGTCAACAGTACTGGTGATATTATCATAGAACTGATATGATCCTTAGACACGAATTCGCAAAAATATGTATGCAAATATGTTCGTACATAGTTTCATGAGATGTGATTTAAACGAAAGTTTTCAGTGTTTAGATAAACTTTCGAAATCAAAAGATTTTCTTTCTACCTTGTTTTTGACAACCAATGATGGAAAACGGATCTTTGGAGTTCGGAATGGTGCAAATTGTTGGAAATCTTGACGACAACGGGTTGGGAGCTAATCTGTAAAATCAAAATTGGTCGAAAATGATTAAAAGTTCATTAAATTGAAACTTTAAATTGAAGAAAACATCAGTCTGTTCATAACGGGTCAAACCGAGGTCATTAACTTGGACTCGGCAGACAAATCGGTTCATTAACTTGGACTTGGTCAACTGAGTGGATTTTCAAAAAACTGGTAAACTTGTGACAGTTCAGGATTTAAAGTGAAAATTTTAAAACATTTTCACAAACCCTAGACAAGTTCGGCCAAAGTTGTTGTTAATGTTTGTATTTAAATTTTGACAACTTCGGGCGAAGTTATATCATGAAAGTTAGATTGTTATGAAAATCAAGTTCGGTCGGAGTTAGGTTGTCATGTTTATATTTGAGTTAGACAACTTCAGGCAAAGTTATGTAAGGATTTGTTTGCTGAGAAAGTCAAGTTCGCCCGAAGTTCCTAGACTATATATAGAACAACTTCGGACCGAACTTCATTTGATCTGTTTTAAGCGAACTTAGTGTTGAGAGCGAACTTGTTAAATTGCAAGAAAAGTAACGTTATACTGCCCGATTTCAGTTTGAATCTTGGTGATTAACACACTTAGATCAATGGCAGAGGTGAGTTTTGATGAAAAAACGATGAATTTTATGTGTATTGGACATGTCGAACCTTGAACTGATTAAATCACATAGTTTTAGGGTATTTGATTTAAAATTGACCGGTGAAAAATGCTAAACATCATGTATAAATCATTCTAGGAACAATAAAATCGATCATTGGACCATTATTTGTGTTGCAGGTTTGAACTTCATTTTTGGGAACGACGACAAGTTCGGCCGAACTTGTTTGTAGTTGATTTGTTCAACTTCGGGCGAAGTTGTTATAATTTGAGAATTAAATTTGATATGTCAACTTCGGGTGATGTTAGTTAATCAGGTTCAAAATATTTTTATGTCAAGTTCGCCCGAACTTCCACTAAATTGTTGAAAAATCTATTTTTGAGTCAAGTTCGTCTGAACTTATGCTAATATGTTACAAAACATGCCATTTTTTGGCAAGTTCGAGCGAAGTTGTTCAAAGCATGTTATTTAAATTTGAAAATTTTGCTAATTGTTTGTGTGTTTCATGTCACAGATTGTTCACCTTACGTATTCGAAGTTTCACAATACGTGCGTTTCGCTAGACAAGAAGTTATATCCTTCTCTAGAGCTGTTTTCTGATGTATTAGAGTTTATGGGACGTATTCCAGTGATGAAAGCCATTACTGATAAACACATAGTGTATCGCTCACACGTAAACTTCTTCTTGAGTTCTACGAAGTACGATGAAGCTAATAAAGTCATTAATTCATTTGTTCGCGTGGGAGATGAGGATAAAGAATTTAAAGTCATAGAAGCTGATATCCGAAGAGTGCTGGAATTCAATGATAGTTCTGATGATCCTATGGGTTTTAAAGAATGGATGGTTAAAGGGTGCTTTTACCGTATGGGTTACCGTGGATACGTTAACGAGTCATCTTTCAAGAAGGGCAATCTCGGTCTTCCTTATAAGTTCTTCATGCATGCTCTGATTCACACTATCAGTCATAGAAAAGCCGGTTTGGATGATTTGCAGGATTACATGATGTGCATGGCAACGACAATGATACTAAACAAGAAATTCAACTATTCTGGAGTTATATCCTCGTTTTGTGCAAATGCTTATCGATGATCAGTTCAAAGATATCGTCAAAGATCAGAATGATGTGCTTTATCTAGGTCATATGGACGAGACTACTTTAAAGAAGCTTGCTACGTATCAAAGACAAGATTCAGTTCCTATTGCAAAGCCAGTTTTCGGTGCGATTGTTGAAGCTGATTACGTGTCACCGCCTGATAGAAAATGGAAGAATAAAGGAAGTGGTGATGATAAAGCTGAAATTGAATCGTTAAAAGGTTTTAAAGAAAAGTATCATAGCGTATGGTTTGTGAAGAAAGTTGTTGAAAATCCAAAGCGCAAAAGGGCTTCAAAGAAAGTGGAAACTGTGTTAGTGGATGAACCGGAGATTGAAACAGAAAATGTTGAAAATGTTGCGGGATCTAGTGCAGCAGTGAATATAGAAAGTCAGGAGGTTGAGACTGGAACTGCTGGTGGTGATCGTGATGATGCTATTTCTGCTACTTCAGATAAGGATGATTCTAATGATTCACTAGAGAAACGTAAAAAGATTGTGAAAAAGAAAAAGAAGAAGAGCGATTAATGAAGTGAGGTGAAGGGTTGTATGAACCATTGGCAGAAGAATAGTCTGAAGAAGACAGACCAAAGAAAAAGTCGAAGCGATCTAAATCAAAGGTTGGTGATACAAAGAAAACAACTGGATCTCCTAATACAAAAGGAAGAAAGTTGGTCAGAAAAAAGTATGCTAGTCAAATAAAGAAGAAAGCTACTCCGCCGCAAGCTTCGCAAGTTCAAGAACCACCAATAGTGTCTGTGCAAGCTCCACAACAAACTCCACAAGAGCCTACTACTACTACACAACCAATCTCTCCACAACAACAAGCAACGCCAAAGGCTACTCCAAAGCAGCGAATTCCTCAAAGTCAATCATCTGCTCAACGTCAAGAATGTTATTTCTCTAGTGAATTTGGAAGTTTTCCGACGCCTCCACGAAACGTTGATACGGAGATTTATTATGATTAATTACTTGATATGTTCAACGAAACAAAGGTTCAAGAGTTAGAAAGAAGGATTAAAGCTCTGGAAGATCAAGTTAAAAAGAATGAGACTGAGAAGGAAATTATGGAAGACAAAGTTAAGTTCTTGGAGAATGATCGTGAGTACATGAAAGCGTTAGTTGAAAGTCTCGGTGCAGACAACGAAAGGCTGAGGAAAACAATTGCAGAGCTCGAGACAGAAAAGGCCCTAAATAACAAAAGATTCAGCATGCTACAACGTGTTCTGACTAACAATCTTGGTATTGATTTCAACGCCGAATACAATAGACTGGAAGTGCAAGACGAGAAAGAAAGAGCTGAAAAGGAATTAGCTACGCAGGGCAAAGGAAAGCATGTTGAAAGCACTGTTGAAACAGTAATTGGTGAAGGATCAAAGTCTTCTGAAGTTCCTTTTGTTGAAGAAGCCCTTGTTGTAGAAATCCAAGTTGTTCAGAATGTTGAAATAGTTTAGAATGTTGAACAAACTGAAGAACCTGTCAAAGCTTCTGAAACTGAGAAAGAATATGAAGAAAAAGACGATGATGATGAGATGGATAAAGATGATGACCCTGTTGATGATCTAAAAGATGATTCAGATCATGGTAATGACGATGATGATGGTCAAGGTGGTGTTGGTTTGAAAGTTGATTCTGCAAAGTTCTCTACAGACTTTGACTTTGATACTTTGATGAACGATGAAGCAAATGCAGAAGATGTTCAAAGTAAGAGGGAGTAAGAAGGTCTTAAGATGTTGATGATTCTAATGTAGTTATTGCTAAACCATTCGCAGCGGTTTCTGAACAACAACCCCTAATTCTGATGTTGGAACATAATATTGAAGAGGGAGAGTTTGTTTACGACTATACGAAAGAAGAATTGGCAAAGATGTTCGAGATAGAACCTGAATCATTCGAGTTTGATTTCGAGGAAGAGTTAGTTAAAATTGATACATTTGAGCTGAAAGAATACTTTTACAAGCATACTCCTGAAGCTGATGATTATAACAAATTTATTATTGAAGATGCGTCTGATGACGAATAGGGTGCAGAAAAGTA